>CM054183.1:57732070-59024570 GCA_028829895.1 Sinotaia quadrata
AACTATATATACATGATTTAAATTATAAGTACAACCTGACTGACCTATCTCGGCAAAAAGATTTTAGCAGTGTTGTCTGCAAGAGGGTGGCAAGATGGTGATATTACGATGGTATCTGTCTGGACTCTAAACCATGGAGTGTTTTTCTGCACAAAAAGAGGCAGTCATGTGGTCAGTCTGGTTAAATATCTGGGATATAATTATTACAATCTGACCCAGATGACGGGCCTCCACGCAAGAAGGGAGACAGCAGGTATATGCCAAGATGCTAGATCTAAAGTTTGGCTTACTTGCGCAAGTTTGGCAGTAAATATTTTTAACAAGAAAATTTTTTTTTCCTTAGGAAAGTAAATTCGTTATGCATGTCTTTGCATACATAGATGTACGGAAAGTCTCAAGTTACTGATATGCACATTTTCCCACAGCGGGGGAAAAATCAGTATGATATATCCCAAGAAACTGAATTAATTGTTACAGTGTTAGACACAAATTCTGGTTCATCAGCCCTGAGTGGCAGGGCCCTCTCAGCTTTAAATGGGTCACTCACATTGTCTGCGGGACATGGACTGAGAAAATCAGCACTGAGGTTGTCCGCACCGGCGATGTATCGAATGCAAAATGCAGAGAGCTGTAACTGTAGGGCCCAATGTGCCAGACGGCCATTCAGATTTTTAGATTAGGATAAGTATTCAAGAGTTCATGATCAGTCTCAAGTATGAACTCGGCCATACAGATACAATTGGAAGTTTCTTACAGCCCACACAATGGCCAGAAATTCCAGCTCTGAGGTGGTGTAATTTTTCTCAATGCTGGTCAACTTGCAATTAGTGGCACGAGTGGCACGAGCTTAACATGTGCTTCATCGACTTCTTGAAGCTGTATGGCAACTTTGCGCAAAACATATGGTCACACTGGGTCAGTGGTGATGCATTCCTTAAGGTGGCTGAATGTGTCCTCACGTGTGGGCATCCAGTTGACCTTATCGAGTGATGAGTTGTACATAAGGTTAGACACCTGGGCAGCATTGCTGTTTAACAGGAGGACAACTTTCTGATAGTAACCAGCTAAGCCTTTTAGCGATCTAACCTTTTTTTAGTGCATGGGGCAGGGGCTTGGACCAGCTGATCGACTTTGCCCTGGCCATGTCTTAGCACTCCATGGCCTACCTTGTGATCCAAATAAAGCAAGGCAGGCTGCATAACTGACATTTAGAAAGGTAGGCAGTTAGGCCTGTCTTTCTCAAATGAGACAGAAGAATACTCAAGGTTTGTATATGTTCTACCCAGGTTGCTGTGGTGTCATGTAAATCATGTATAAAAATATAAATATTGCTTTGGTCTATTGGATCTAATAATTTTTGCATAATGCATGTGAAAATAGAAACATTGAATTTTGAAAATTGAAGGGCATCACTAGAAATTCATAGTGGCCATGAGGCATTGCAAATAATAACCTGGCTTGATCTTCTGGCTGGAAGCTGCCCAAAACCATAGTTCAAGTCAAGCTTGCTGAAGTATTGGGTGCTACTTAACCTTGAAAAGAGACAATTGTCATCAGGTGGGGTTTCAGTTTGAAACTCTGTTATTGCATTTAACCATCAGAAGTCTATGCAAAATCAGTGGCTGCCATCATGCTAGCGTACATGTACTATAGGGGCTGCAGATGGCGATTCAGAGGGTTGAATTACTCCTGTGTTAAGCAATGTTTGAAATTCTTTATCAATTACGTCTACCATTCCATGGGGTAGAGCTTGTTGGACGTGGCTGAACAATCAGACCCGAGACACAAGATGGCAGGAGAAATGCCATCAGATTGCTGATGGCGTAGGTGGCAGATAAATGTCAATTCTACAATACAATATATATTGACCTCCACTGAGTACCATGTGAACAGTATGGTGGTGTTTAAGCACGCCAAATGCACGCCACTCATAATTAGAAAAACTGGGAAAGAGATGACGAATGAACAAGATAAAAATAGAGAAGAATGAATACAAATAGCGCGTCTGTCTGGACTCTAAACCGTGGTGCGTTTTTCCGAGCAGAGACAATCCCGTGGTCAGTCTGGCTAAATATCTGGGATATTATTACAAGCTGACCCAGGAGGCAGGCCAAGTTGGACTCCGTGCAAGAGGGGAGATAAGCTGGTACTTGCGAAGACTCTATATCTAAGGTTTGGCCTGCTTGCGCGAGTTCTAACCGCTATGGTCTAAACTCTAAAGTTTCTAAACGATGAATGAAGTATGGCGGCCGGCTCTCGTGCCGTGACAATCACCTACGGAAACAAAATTCCATTCATACACAGACACATCTCACACATGCATATGCACATCAACATATTTATACACAAATACACACATTTGCACAGACATTCATACAGCAACACACACACTCACACATGTGCAAAAACCAAACAAGCACATTAAAATTCCATTACAAAATATTTAAAAATAAATGTATTGAGAACTGTTTCGTTGGTGCTACTTTTTTCTCAAAACAAGGTCGAATAAAATTCAATTCACTCCTGCTGTATTGTGAGGCTGGGGCGCTGGTTCTGGCGACTTGTATGCTAACCTCAAGGGGTTCTGAGGCAGCATTGTTTGCGACTTTTTTTCTTTTTACAGTTAACTGGCATTTCTTCTCTCGGTTGTTGTTAATCATCGTATTACATCGGAATTCAAAATCTTACTTTTTTCTTTTACAGTTACTAACTGTTCTTTTCTGTTATTATTATCACCACAATCACCGTCATGTTTATGGGTGGGTTGACAGCCACTGATTCTGAACGGAGAGCCCGAGCAGCGTACATGAAGATCGGCGCCCGCCTTTGTACAAGTACTCTTCCAAGACCTGGCTATTGCAAACTAGTACATGGCTCTTTGCCTCGGAGTCAAAGAGTGCAGCTTATTTTATATCAAAGGATTAGCACTATTTTCGTACGTTAAATATTTGATAGTTTTTACAGCAAACGTTTTTTTTTTTTTAAGTCTACTCTTTTTGTTTTGAATCAAAGGACCAATGCACTTTGTGAATTCAAATATATTTTCCTTTACGGACTTCACCGAACACACAATTTCCGTTTCCCGAGCGCCTGTTCTGAATCATTGAGGCCAGTGACGTCATCGTAAGGAAACGAATAAGGATTGCAGCAATGTTTCAGGGAGATGAAAGTGTAAGCGACAGCGATTCCATTTCGACGCTAGTCAAAAAAAATATGGCCAGCATCTATTCATTTCGAGCTCTGGAAACGGGAAGCTGAACGGGTTCCGAGGATCACAATTGAGCGGTATCAACAGAAGGGACAGCCCGCATTGAAAAGACGAAATGGAATTAAAAGAGGACACGACAACAATAGGTTGAGATATCCAGTCCGGCAACAGCACCCGTTAACCTCTCTTATTAAAATAAGTTATATTTTAATGCTTAACATAAAGTAATCTGCATATGCATATGTATTCTCACCAGACTTAATTGTACAGAGCTGCGCTGAAGGACTTTTATTTGTACCAAAAAATGCTTTTTGCCAGAAGATACAACTACAATTCCTGTAATCATATACAGTAAGAAAAGGACTGGAGTCCATTCTTATTTTATGGTGCATGTCTTTGATAGCGTAAATGACGTCATTGCATCAGCTTAGTGTGTGCTTTATCTACGTGAGAGCTTTTTTTGAATAGAGCACCAAGAAATTTCTCTTTTTGTAATTTGTATCTATTCATTTAAATCAGAGAATGTGGAAGAATAGTTAAAGCTTATTTCACGTAAAATCACTATATTAAAACGAAACTCTTACTCAATCACACGTTATTTCTACTTTAAGAAGTATCACAGGCGAGGCTAAATGCGCCATTTTCTTAACCAGAACTTTACTGCTTTGCAAAGGATTTTCTCTCAAATCTTTAACATGCTGGCATACTAGGGATTAAGGATGGATGGGAGGACTTGAGCATGATTGGGGAAGAGAGAGAGAGTGCGTATGTGTTGGAATGGAAGGTATGAGGATGAATGAAGGGGGGGAGGGCTTGAACATGGAGGAGAGAAAGTGCGAGTGTTTTGGAATAGACGAATGTGGATGATACGGGGTCGGGTTGGAGGTGGGTTTAGCGTGGTTAGAGAAGAGATAGTGTGTGTGTGTGTGTGTGTGTGTGTGTGTGTGTGTGTGTGTGTGTGTGTGTGTGTGTGTGTGTGTGTGTGTGTGTGTGTGTTGGAAAAGACAGTACGGTATGGGAATGGGGGGAGCAAGCATTATGGTTGGAGAAGAGATATGGGTGTTGAAAAGAACAATATGGGATGTCTTGGAGGGGGAGAGATTTTGGAGAAGAAAGTGTGTTGGAATGGACAGTATGCCCGATGGAGACTGTTGTAAGAAATGTAGCTACAAGAACCACGAAAATGTAGAGATGGGGGTAATCTCTGTCAACTGGGGCTGATATGAAATTGTTTTACCACCAGGACATTTAAGGAGGTCCTATGTTCAAATAATTCACTCACTATACTCATGTATTTTGGTGTGTGAGTTGGAATTAAAGTATTAGCATATTAACTTATAGAAGCTGTATTACTTATGTATGTGTGTGTGTGTGTGTGTGTGTGTGTGTGTGTGTGCGTGCGTTTGTGAGTGTGTGAGTGTGTGAGAGAGAGAGTGCATTTTAGCCGTGGTAAATTTAAATAAATTATTTGCAAACTTTTAGTTGAGCTTGTCTGATGTGTGAGAATATTCTAATACCAGGCCCAACTCCATTTTTTACCTTCTAGATCAGTGTATGGCTGTCCAGCGAGATTTGGGGGGGGGGGAAGAATTGTCTGTGACACTATTCATAGGATCGGTCTCGGGGATCCGAATCGATTTCTGACCCACGCACTCATATTCCATAGGATCGGATTTTCGATTTTTTTTGGGGGGGTGTCACAAATGAAAAATTGACACGACGATCTAGACTTTGATATTGGTTAGCATCAAAATGTCATTTTCTTTTCCTGCAGCAGTCTCATTTCTGTCCAACAAAACTAACCCAAATGGACAATGATATTGCTCACTTTGCATGGCACTAAAGTTAACAGACGCTAGAAGACAGTGTGACAGGAAGGAAAGACTGGGAGATGGGTGTTGAATGATTTTGTCGCGGGGGTGGGGTAGTGGGGGTGGTGCCATTGTAGGCGAATGAGTGCCTGTATGTTAATAATATTTATGTTGATGGGAAGATAACTGTGGGGTGGGGAAATGGAACCTGACGTGGATGAAAGTAACGAAGAAGCAAATAGATTATATGCGTGCAAAAGAATTAAAGGCTTGCGAGCTCGACTGTCAAAGGTTCAGTTCTTGTTTTTCATCAGTACCATTTATTGTTTTGGAATGCACTATAAAATGTCCGTTAATAATAAGATCATTCTGCTGTTTGTGTCGTTGATTGGATTTTAAAGACATCTTTAATAAAAATTTGGCGAACGTATATTTCAGACGGTTAACGTTTTAAAACCTTAGAAACCAGTGGTCCATTTTCATCCGGATGAAGCAATTTTTAGCTGAGGCAACGAAATTCTGCATTAAAAATAAATATGGGCGACCGTTGCCTATTAAATACAGTAACAGAAAATAAGAAAATTAAAGATAATCTCTTTGCAGTTACCGATATGTATATTGTCAATAATTGCACATTTACTCTCCTCTCTCTCTCTCTCTCTCTCTCTCTCTCTCTCTCTCTCTCTCTCTCTCTCTCTCTCTCTCTCTCTCTCTCTCTCTCTCTCCCCCGTACAAACACACATACAATATTTATATACACGCACTACACAAATATTAACACGCACGCACACATATGCATATACACACGGAAGTATACACGGACTCGCAAACATACATATTCACACACGCACGCACACAACTGACCAATGCTGTTTTGTGAAAGCACCAGACAGGATCTGCTTAAACCACTTTCGTTTACCTTCAGTGGCTCGCGGCCAAAGTTTCTTGTCTCGACAAGTCCGGAGCCGACGTCTGCAAGCGAAGAGGGCAGTGCACTGTGTCTTGTGCACTCCTGCTGCAGAAGTCCTGATTTGTCGCCCGATGCCAGCACTCGGACGAACAAGTACAATCTCTGTCTGTCTCTCTGTCTGTCTCTTTGTCTGTCTCTCTGTCTGTCTATCTGCAATATGCGTTATGGAGGAAAACTCTCTTGCGCCAGACTCTCTCCTCCACCAACCACCACCCACCCAGTCAGCCCCAGATTTGTTTTTTTTACACAATGGTCTTCATCCCTCTTTATTTAACTTCGTATCATCTAGGAAAAGATAAATCCAGTACACAAAAGCTCTTCGTCTGTGTTATCGGAATAATTCTCTGAGATGATTAAGTGGGGCCGAGATACGTACTAGTGACATAATTAAATGTGTACAGTCTAACTATCTATCTATCCATATATATATATATATATATATTTAACTGTGCCAGAGTTCATTCCTTGAACCTTCCAGATAATGACTTTTGTGAAATGGATGATTTTAAAATATTTTATAGAAAAATGGATTACAAGTGCAATTACTTGATAGCAATTATAACTATTGAACTATTGCTTGCTTTCGTTGTGTTTTCATCTTAAAATTCAGAAAAAATAAGTGACTATTGAATTTAGATAATTTTAAGACAGATCGCGTGTCAGAATACAATCAATAAAATTTAGAAATAAATTTTTATATTAAAATTTAATAAAGTATGTGGTTTAAATGTGCACAATTTTAAAGACCCAGTTTTACAACTACATTTCATTGGTCATTTGTGTCCAAATTATAGAAAATTTTATTGAAAAATAAGTCGAAGAAACAAATTCAGTCATCTGCTTATATATATTTCCTGCAGTTTTTCTTCTTGGGATTTTCTCTCCACCATCACTACCCACCAAAATCAATATCACTTTACATAACAACATATAAATTATAATGGAACCCTAACATAATGCGAAAACCTAATGTAAACCTGCGATTAATGTATAATCGATCAAGGTTCAGTAACTCTGCATTCAAAACAGGAAAAAATTGTCAATATCCAGAGATGAGATTCGAAGACACAGGACAAATTAAATCCTTTTTATCTTGAGAAATTGGTTGCATTGGCATTATCTGAAGGCGAACATTACTAATTTGTTAATACACAAGAGGCGCAGGAAACTCGGTGGAAAAGCAGTTTTTTTAAAATATCAAAAATAATTTCAAAAATAAAACATCCATTAAAAAAGAATAACATGAAAAGAAATATTAAACTGTAAATCAGTTAGTCCACCGGTCGCAAAGCAGAATGTTTCCAAGAAACGGTATGGCGATGATTTCTCTACATGGAGGAGTATTTTGGGAAGGGGGTGGAGGTGGACTCCATGTAACTGATGTGCGGAACGTTGTTCAGGCTGTTGCTGTAAATGGATTCCGCTGATTTGCACAACATAATAGTCGTAGGTTCACCTCTGAGCTCCATGTTTGCACTTTTAGCACGCCAGAAGATTGGGATGAGAACCCCCAGAATTTCTGACTAGTGACAGCAGCAATGAACAGAGAATTACCAACCCACCCACTGCATGCAATTGTATCACTAGGTCAAGACTAATCGAATGACATGGGGAACTAAATATTTTTTAATGCAAAATCTTTTCTGATAAAAAAAATCATTACCATCTTGGTGTTTAGGTTGGGGGGGGGGAGAGGGAGGGGCAGATAGAACGTGTATAAAGGAAAGGAAAGGAAAGGAAATATTGAATAGTTCGAGATGAAATACTATTTTATTAGATAGATAGATAGATAGATAGATAGATAGATAGATAGATAGATAGATAGATAGATAGATAGATAGATAGATAGATAGATAGATAGATAGATAGATAGGTAGGTAGGTAGGTAGGTAGGTAGAGAGAGAGAGAGATGGATGGACGGACGGACAGATAGATAGAGAGACAGAGAGAGAGATGGATGGACGGACGGACGGACTGACAGACAGACACATAGATAGATAGATCTATTGGCCTATGCATAATAAGCTGGCTCCGATCTGGCTCACCGGTTCACGGCAACACGCTGCTTGTGTAGGGTCCACCTCTGGTTCACGGCAACACGCTGCTATTCTAAGGTCCACCTCTGGTTCAGGCTAATCGCTCCTATTACAAGGCCCATTGTGGTTCACGGATTCATGCTACTTTTTCAAATCTTTGCTATCATATTTGTAAGTCTTCTCGACCTAGACCAAACTGCCACTTACCAAAGCTATGTCATCATTCTTTCCCGGAGAAGTCTTTAGTAAAATTATAGAACCGCCCTTCCCAGTGAAAACTTTGGCAAGTCATATTTATATTTTGGAGAGTACAAACCTTTCTAAAGTGATTCATCAATATGTGTCTATTTAAATGCATGAACTCTCAGCTATAGCATTACTTATAATGTGTATTATATAAATTGTGTGCGTCTATTGCATCAACTGTAAGTACTGTTTTGTCTTTAAAACCCTCACAACTAATCTATCGTTCTATTACTTTTTAAAATGTCAACAATTTGTTCATCAGACTGTTAACTCAATCTATCAAACTCTGCACTTGTCAAGACATATTGAAATGTGACTGGATGCGAACCGTATAGCTTCTATTACTCTGTCTAGTGTATGACCTAACATGTTTATTTGTAACTGTATTCGTGCCTAAGGTGTGGACTACGAGAGTAGTGATTGTGACACACGAAACCACATCTATAGTCCGTATTCACTCTACATTAGTCACAGTAACCAGGGAAACAACTGCAGTCACAATTCAACGTTTTTTCTCTATTGACAGAATGTTATTAAATTTTAGCTCAGTTTTATAGGGAATTCGTTTATTTGGTTTTCTTGCATGAGCATTTGATGGGTTATTATATTTAAGTGTGTACCCAGTCGTGGTACTTTGAATCCTTAAAGGAATTTGTTTTGTCATATGAATTCAACTGGTAAACTATAAGTTTATCTACCATATATTTCAATTATATGAGTAAAGAACGCGAGACGTAACAGGTCATCTACGCACACATGTACACACACACACACACACACACACACACACACACACACACACACACACACACATGTTCACATACAAACATAGAAATACATACGAACATACAAACATATATACACACATACAAATATATATATATACATACACTCAACAAACACAAAATGAGATACACATACTCACACAAACACAAAAAGAGATACACATACATACATACACACAACAAACACAAAATGAGATACACATACTCACACAAAACAATCACAAAAAGAGATACACATACAACAAACACAAAATGAGATACACATGCATACATAACAAACACAAAAAAGTTACACATGCATACACATAACGAACACAAAAGGAAGACATACTTACATACAACAAACAAAAAAAGAGCATACACACAACAAACACAAAATGAAATACAAATGCTTAAACACAACAAACACATACTGAGATTCACACACACAACAAACAAGAAAAGAGATACACAAACATACACACAGCAAACACAAGATGAGATGCATATACATACACAACAAACACAAAAAGATATACATATACATACATACGCACAACAAACACAAAATGAGATCACATGCATACACACAACAAACACAAAAAGAGATACACATGATACACAACAAACACAAAATGAGATACACATGCATACACACAACAAACACAAAAAGAGATAATGAAAGAGAATAAAAATAAGAGAGATGCAAACAATTTATTTTTGATAGCATTTCATACTTATGAGTGTAGGCGTAAAGACGTGTTTGAAAGTATTTAAATGGGAGGATGAAAGGGTAGATGAGTAGATTATGGACTGATTTAGGGGCGGATGAAATGATGGATTGACTGGTGGACGTATAAATAATTTTACACTAAAAATAATAACCTCAGCATCTGGCTACTGTTGTTTTTTTAAGAGAAAAGACCATTAAAGAACAAAATAAAACAGATAGCAGCACGAAATAAATCAAGATAATAATTTTTTTATATTTTTTTTTAAGTAAACGAGAAGACAAAGGCGTAAAGGAGAGTGTGTGCTTGTATGCGTGTCTGTGTGTGTGTGTGTTATTGTGTGTGCGTGTATGTGTGTGTGTATGTGTGTTTTGTGTGTGTGTGTGTGTGTGTGTGTGTGTGTGTGTGTGTGTGTGTGTGTGTGTGTGTGTGTGTGTGTAAGAGAGAAAAGAAAAAACAGAGAATGCGAGCGAGTGAGAATTAAAAAAAAAGTGACAGGTGGAAAAAAAACGACAGGGAAAAAACGTAAAGATAAGGAGAAAAAGAGAAAACAGATGGAGAAATAACAGAGCAAATGCAAGAGAGTGTTTGCCTTTTGTTCAGCTGGCAGTCAATAAATTATGAGTGAAAGAGAGCTATAATAAGGGGCGATAAAGCATGCACGTATTTGCTTCTAATTCATTTGCCAATCTATAAAGTATGAGCTGTGTCTATTGAAAGTTGATTACAAAATGCAGGGATGTTTAACAGGTGAGAAGGGCTATGGTGGATTTTGTGAAAAGTAGTTGTATTTCTCAAGTGATGCAAGTACGAACTTGTTTAAGCGAACAAAGGAAACTTTATAAAATCATGTTTGATATGAAATGTTTACCCCAGTTCGGAAAGATGTGTAATGTTATTACTGTCATACGCCAAGAAATGAATCTAGATTTATTTGTCTCGGTCACGAGGTAATCGCGTGGAAGTGAATTATTACCTATTGCTACGCGCTTAAGTGATAACTGTGTCACATATTTCTTCACAAAAGCCAATATGTTGAATCCGCGATGATATAAAGTTCGTTTAATTGATACCACGCGGACGTTATTTTATTTAGTTAGCTCCCTTAGTCAAATGTCCCCCGTTCGCAGGCGGTGCAAGATTTGCTTCAACTGCTTGTATGTATGTATCAATCTGGAATTCCAAATTAAATACCACAGTTTAACATGGACATGTTGCTTGTGTACCTCTATATAACAGATTAATCGCTGTGTTGAAAATCTTCTTCTCTAAATAAATAGCTACGATTGTGCGTACACATGCGGTCGATCAATCAGCTGTTACAAGCCCCCGAATATACTTAAAAACTAACTAAATAAATAAACAATTCTAAATGAAAGTTATCTGGGTTAGTCACTCAGAAATATTATCGTTTCTGAAATTATTATCAATTTTGACGAACTTTCTAAGTGACGTTCCCACACATACTGCGTCATCGGGTCTCGTGATGCTGGAGACTAGCAATGGCGTCAAGTGCCTGAAAGTCTCCGTGTTCACCATGACTAAGAAATAAAGATTGAAATACTTTTAATAAAACAAAAATCCGTCTCTGGGCCCTAGGACCTCAAGTCACAATGCTACCAGTTCAGTTGGCTGAAACTATACAGGAATCAGCCATTGATTTATTGAGTTGTTTTGCGAGAATTTTCTTTACACGGCCAACAAAAATTTACCATGGTTTCCAACTAATCTTGGAGTTTTGTGTAGTGTGTCTTTGTGTGTGTGTGCATGCGTTAGTGCGTGTATGTGTGTGTATGTATAAACTATTCAAGCAGCAGTCTTAATCTTATTACATTACATGCGTATACATATCAATAATGGTAAATCTAAGGGAAGTAAATCGATTGGTCTTATTTTTCTGAACATAGCAATTAACAATAAAGTTATTTTATTAAAAAGTTAAAACCAATTTCGACAATAAAAGAAAATATTAAAATGAAAATTTTAAAAATGCATCAAACCTACAGACAGAATGACGACAAGTGCGGAATAAACGGAGAAGGCGAAATGTCCAGACGGCTTAACATCGGCTGATTGTTAAACTGCGACAACAGGATCGAAATATCTGGAGCACGTTCAATGAACACGCCGCCACACACAAATGGTCTGCGCACATTGTTACTCTCTTACTGACAAGTCACGATGACATTTGAAACTGGATGTAATATAAAAAAAACAATATGGCTGATAAATTAATAAATTGATTATAACTCACTAATTATCACATTAAAATCCATTAATTACAGTGTTATGCACTAATTATACTGCATTCAAGCCCGCGTTTGTAGTACTGCGTTACGTTCTATATACAATGATTTCTTCTTTTACACCCCACTGCTTAGTTGATAGTGATCAATTCACAAATTACACCCCACTGCTTAGTTGATAGTGATCAATTCACAAATTACACCCCACTGCTTAGTTGATAGTGATCAATTCACAAATTACACCCCACTGCTTAGTTGATAGTGATCAATTCACAAATTACACCCCACTGTTTAGATGATAATGATCAATTCACAAATTACACCCCACTGCTTAGTTGATAGTGATCAATTCACAAATTACACCCCACTGCTTAGTTGATAGTGATCAATTCACAAATTACACCCCACTGCTTAGTTGATAGTGATCAATTCACAAATTACACCCCACTGCTTAGTTGATAGTGATCAATTCACAAATTACACCCCACTGCTTAGTTGATAATGATCAATTCACAAATTACACCTTACTAATTATCATATGTTAGTCCACCATTTTCATAATTACGGGCCATTATAGACAATATTAAACTACCTAAAGACGTTATCAAACTCTATTTCAACTAAATCATATTTCAGTCCATTAATTAACATTTTTCTTCAACCAATTATCATGTTAGAGAGTAATAAGTTAAATGCGTTATAATTGCGTATTTATCGTATTTTTTTACGTTTACTAACGACATTCCATTAATTATTAATTACCATATTATACTCTATTAATTGCTATTCTGCAGTCTACCAAACGCCAAATTATGGTCCATTAATTACGATTCTGTTGGTTAATAACTATAAAATTATGGGCTATTAATCACTCTAATGCAGACTTATTTGTCATATTACATCCCTATTATTGAATTACAAACCCCTAATTACAATTAAATGTGTCTTTCAGTTAATTACTGCATTACAAAGCCCTATAATTATTACATAATAATGTCCACTGATTGCATTATTAAAGCCCACTTATTTTGTATTGTACAGAATATCAATGAAAAGAGTACTTTTGTATTGAACAAAGTATTAGTGAACAGAGTATATTTGTAGTGAACAGAGTAGCAGTGAACAGAATACTTTTGTAGTGAACAGATTACCAGTGAACAGAATACTTTTTGTAGTGAACAGTGAACAGAGTACTTTTGTGGAGAACATAATACCAGTATACAGAATACTTTTGCAGTGAATATAGTACCAATGAACAGAGTACTTTTGAGAAGAACAGAGTACTAGTGAATTATAGAATCAGTGTTGTTATCTCTGAACTCTTCAAAATCATTCCGCATTTACTCTTGGCCAGTCTCGTCAAATGATGGCGTCTGATTTGAACAAGACGTTTGCTAACGAAAACACTGTCGCTAGTTAGTACAATTCATGATGACATGATAACACCGATAACATCCTGCGAACTAGTTGACTACAAGCTCGTACGACTCCGACTGGTTTTGCAATCTGTTCATCTCGTCGTACACCCTGCATCCATTGAAATCGGGAGGAGGTATACAAGGAAAGAATTTGGTAGAGATGTCTCCACTTAGAATGGTGAAATAATAAAACGTTTTTGTGCACGCACCCACGCGCAAGACGGGAACGCTATTCTTGTGCCATTCAAAGCCCACTTTCATGCAAGAGGAAGGCATTCAGGCCAACGATAGTAGCACTGACCGGTACACTGCCCACAGACTCGCGCACACACTTGCGAATTATTGTCTATGGCCAGGCTGATCGGTATTGTTATTGTCATGTTCCGTCATTTGCATCTGAAGCCGACTAAAGTAGTCGTAAATCAAACTGTCGATTCCATCATCGACAATCGCCTCTCAATGCCTCTGCCTGAACTAAAGTTGCTTAACCTTTAACCTTTCTTCTCGACTTGCAGATCGTCCAGACGCTCGTGTGCGGTATCCGGCCAAAGGAAAGTAACCTTTAATGATTAGGCCAAAGGAAAGTAACCTTTAATGATTAGGCCAAAGGAAAGTAACCTTTAATGATTAGGCCAAAGGGAAGTAACATTTAATAATATGGCGAAAGGGAAGTAATCTTTATGATTCGGCCAGTAGAAGTACTATTTAATGATTCGGCCTAAGGGGAGTAACACTTGACTTAATGATTCAGTCAAAGGGAAGCAATATTTAATGTGTAGCTAAAAGTAAGTAATATTTATTGATTCGGCCACAGGGGAAATAAGACTAAATGATTCGGCCAAAGGAAGTAATATTTATTGATTCGGCTAAGGGGAAATAATACTTAATAATTCAGCCAAAGGGAAGTAATATATAATGATTCGGCCAAAGGGAAGTAATATTTAATGATTCGGCCTACCCTAAATCGTGCTGAGATTGGACATCAGTTTCAGTTCCTTATCTATCTATCTATATAATCGCTCTGTATTTCTCTACCTATCTATCTATTTATCTGTTCAACTATCCCCATTTTAATATATATATCTACAGATTTCTCTATTTATCCATCTAACTGTACACCTATTTATCTCTTTGTATCTATCATCTATCTGTAAGTCTCTTTCTGTGTGTATGCCTGCCTTTGCCTCAACATTATTGCGTCTTCTGCCTTCTGTCTAAAAGTCTACCTGACCATCTGTCCGTCTGTTCAGCCAAATCTCTCTGTCAATATAATTATCTTACAAAATAACAATATTCAAATTATATTTTAGTTAAACGAGTTATTCGCAATATTTAATTTGCAGTATAATGTATTTCTCCAGTTTGTTCATTGTTTTGTCGGTTGTTGTTGCTTTGTGTTTTAAATCAGAAAGTACGGCCGTTAACGGTCCCAGTGAACTTTACCGTGCAGTGAATACAAAAACAGCTTTCGACTTCCTCTCCCCCCCCCCTCCGCCCCCACGCCATTTTACAACCAGCGGACTAATTTCGCTGCTGCGGGATTGCTTGGTGTCTGTCTAGCTAATTTCCATTGCTAATTATCTTTCTGCTAAGCCAGTGGCCGCCACCGCCACTGACCAAACCCTTGAGGAAGTGGTCATATTAGTTCGTTCAGGAGTTTTCCTTCCTTCCTTCCTTCCTTCCTTCCCATTCATTCTAAGTACACTGGTTCTGGGGAATACAGTCCCAAGAAACTTGAAATTGTTCACAACAGAAAGACCTTAGAGTCCTAGACGGACCAATCAGTGATCACGTGATCACATTTTATGACTTCCTCTTAATTTTCTACCTTCAGCCAATACATGCAGGACACATTTGCAGTTTTGGATACTCCGCAGAAACACGCTCTCTGGTTGGCTGCAAGCGTGTTAATTCTTTCTTTTTCTAATTAGATAGCTAAATTGCACATAGATATTAGTTTTGCAATTATCCTTTAATTTTGCACAAAGATCGTGGTCTTTGTATTGGTTTATTTATAAAAAAAAAAAAAAAGCGAATATATTTTTCGGACATTAAATGTGTTTCAAATTCTGAGGACCACTGATAAACTCTACCCCTGTTTCAGATTAATCTTGCACGCTCAGGTCTGTCGCAGATAAAATAATAAGTTCTCGACTAACACTAATTTGCCTACGTATGAGCTTTCGCCATAACTAATTTGCTTAACTCAGAGTTTTCGCCTAAGCCAGGGTGTCAGGATAAACTTGGTTTTCCATAAGATGGGTGACGAAAGGGTTAGCTCGGTTGTGCTGCCTTATCGCAAAGCTTTCTGGGATAGAGAGAACGGATGTTTTATTTATTAAAGTTATAAATAGTAACAGTTTTTCCTCGGTTTTGTTCATAGCGTGTCTGCTTGGATAACGTGAGTGATTTACGACAGGATTTGCAAACGTATATATATATATTTTTTATTTATGTACTTTAATATTTATGGATCGAAGTTTTACGTTTCGGCGAATATTACATCCTGAATTTAATAGAGATTACCTTTTCCTATTTTACTAGCAGTTTCAGTGGGTTCTATACTAATAACATCAGTCTGCAAATCCAACTGACTCCTGATTAGCCTCTTTAGATTAACGTTTTATGTGGACAGACTGACTTATAATCAGACAAATACACGAGAGGTAATTACAAAGCAAATAAATTCAATGTTATATTCCATTTGCATGCAACTTGCCACTGTCGTATCGTCCTAGAGGCTGGCAAAGCAGAAATGAAGATGGTTGTATTCAACATGCGCATGTCGTCGTTGATTTATGTTTCACTTGGTGACACATGTGACGCTTCGCTGGAAGAACAATTACTGACCTGTTGGGTGGCTAGTGTAGTGAGTATTGTACATCAGGGAGGCCTTGAGCAACTGTACTTAAGCTCTGTAATACAAGAGAAGATATCATACAATATTTGTAAGTAACATATTAAATAGTAATAACCAATTAAATTAAATGATATTTCATAATCAAAACCTACCCCCATGGATAGAAGACTAAATGAAGTGTAACATAAGAAATGCACAAATACAAAATATCGATCCCCACTGACGGAAGACGGTTGAGGGTGTGCGCCAAACTGGTGCGACCTTTTCACCCCCTTCTGCAAGCCCTCCTGTCCTTCACTTCGGGACGCAGTGATGCTGTGGGATCCCACTGGAGCACTCCAGATCAGATAATGTCTTTTGACGAAATAATCAACGCAAGCTCCAGTGGTGACGTAAAAATTATAGCGTAACCACCACCAATACAAAATATCTGGTGTGTCCCTCATTCTCTGGAGAACTTCGACATCGCAGTGACTGTATAAAAGTATACATTACGAAATATCATAACTTTTACTTCTTTGCCAAAATATAAATAACTTTAGAGACTAGGACTCTTCTAGATACTGTGCAGAGGTACACCCTTCTTAATCATAAATGAACAATGAAATGAGTAATCCTACTGATGTACAAAGCTTTACCTGACAATCTGCTCACGATTCAGAGACGTTCATCACAGATCTGTAGGCGTACTCATTTCATCTGTAGGCGTACTCATTTCATCTGTAGGCGTACTTATCTCACCTGTAGACTATAGGCATACTCATTTCATCTGCAGGCGTATTTATTTCACCTGTAGAATGTAGGCGTACTTATTTCATCTGTTCACATGGCATTGTATTCATAATTTTATTGGAGCATTTTTCTAAGCATTATTATTTTAATTGTAATTTTAAAAATAAATGCATGAATATGTGTGTGTGCGTGTGTTTTCTGTTTCTTGCGACGTTCTAATGGCGTCTTTCATTAATTTTGTTGTGTTAGTTTTGTTGTTGTTGCTGCTGCTCGTTTCTCTTTTAGCTATGGCTGACAATGCTGGAAAATGGCCGTCGGCATCTCTTTGAAGTTTGAACACACTAGCGAGAATTAAACAAGACATTCTCCGACTTAGCTGACTGACGCATCTAGAACTTTTTCTCATTCAGTTTGAATGAAAAAGTAAATAACTGATGATATAATTTGATTTAGCGAAAGGTACCCAATCATAATGGGATGGGGGTGTTCCACCTCCAAGGAACTGGTTTTGTCGACTACGCACACTGTGGTACTCTAGTGCTTCTGAAAGTATGGAAAATGTTCTCCTCACAAATAGAAACTCTTGCCGACACTTTGGCTGATTAATCTGCCTGATGAAGATTCTAGATGAAATCGCGTCACCACATCCAGACAACTGTTGTCAGGACAACAAAGCACTGCACTGTCGATTAAAATATAATTCACAGCCGAAGGGAAATTTTTGTAGACTTGTATTGTTTCATATTAGAAGAGATTGTGACTTTTGTTTGGGTTAGATTGCCGTTGTGTTGCATTACACGAGTTGGGTTGCGTTCGGTTGAATTGGGTTCGTTGGGTTGAACTGGGTTCGTTGGTTGAGTTGGGTCCTATGTGCACATTTGAATCTCACTCACTACGTTGTTTGAAATTCATGTACAGTTTGAGATATTTCCTTTGCTTGGGAAATAAGACTAATTTCTCGCTTTTATACATTGTATCTTAACACAGGTATTTTTTTTACTTTCAATTTGAATTATCTTCATTGCTGTTCAGCTTCAAATACAGCTTTAATACTATTTCATTTTATTGACTTTATAAAATTTAAATCAACTGACACTGGCCCATCTCCATCCCCCACCCCCATCTCACTCCTTCAAACTATGCTCCCCATTTCTTGTTGCCGTCTTCCATCTCGAGTTTGACTGACCGTGGGCTGCCTCTCCCCCCCCCCCCCCCCAACACCACTTCCCTTTTGTTTTAAACTCTTCTCCTCTTCCATGCCCCCTCCCTCATACCCTTACGCGACTTCAAATAGCGGAAGTGCAAACAATATCAGTCTCAAACTCCGGAAACAGACAGATTTGTCGGCAGATCCAATTTCGGAGAGCTCTCTGGCTGGCTTAAAATGCAGGTCAGCTCGTGTTATGAGTTTTAAACAAGAGCAAAGACGGTTGAATGGATGCAGTCAGTTTGTCTCCGTGACACATTTAATGGCATGTTTTCTCCTCGCAGACTTTTCTATTACAATGGCCAGTAAAGAAGGAGAGAAATCATTGGTATTGATGGGGAGAGTGGGTGGGAAAGGAGTGATGCTAGTGTTTCGTTGCTGACGGTCTCCTCAGACTTGGGCATTTTATTGTCACAAAAGAATGCCTGAGATAATATTTTCTGTGTTTGTTCGCGCGCAAGCGTGCATGTGTATGTGTTTTTTATATATCTGTGTGAGTGATATGCGCCGTCTGTCTGCATGAGTGTTTGTTCGTATGTGAGGATGTACGTGCATTTACTTGTGTATACGGGGCGAATGTGTGCAAGACTATGTGTGTGTGTGTGTGTGTGTGAGAGAGAGAGAGAGAGAGTGTGTGTGTGTGTATGTGTGTGTGAGAGAGAGAGAGTGTGTGTGTGTGTGAGAGAGAGTGTGTGTGTGTGTGTGTGTGAGAGAGAGTGTGTGTGTGTGTGTATGTGTGTGAGAGAGAGAGTGTGTGTGTGAGAGAGAGTGTGTGTGTGTGAGAGAGAGAGAGTGTGTGTGTGTATGTGTGTGTGAGAGAGAGAGAGAGAGTGTGTGTGTGAGAGTGTGTGTGTGAGAGAGAGAGAGAGTGTATGTGTGTGAGAGAGAGAGAGTGTGAGTGTATGTGTGTGTGTGTGAGAGAGAGAGTGTGTGTGTATGTGTGTGTGAGAGAGAGTGTGTGTGTGTGTGAGTCTGTCTACATGCATGTGTTAAAAGGATGAGGATGTGTATCTCCTTGCATCCTGCTCTCAGTGCCAAATGTTAAAGACGCCGACGATGATTGTGATAATGATGATGTATGTCTTGTCTTCTGCACGCAGCGCCATTTGTACAAATTCACAAAACGAAACACTCAGGTTCTTTGTAATAGTAATCGTTTTATTTTTATAAGACGCCCGTCTCTGAACTGACGGAACCAGGGCAGCAAACAGTTAAACGGTACATGTATAACGGTAAGTATCCAAGTCCACGACACAGTATATATAAAATGCATTCTCTTATAATGCGTACAAGTTCTTTGACGCCCACAGTAATAATGATACCATGTTCTATCCTAACTTCTAGTTAAATAAAACCTTTTCACGTACTCTGCATATATCTTATTCTTCTGTCTCCAAACTATACTATAAGTCTATTCGCAATCTAACCTTAACTACCCACCCTAACTGTCAGCCCTAAGGCCCAGGGGTCCTGGTACTCCCCACACATTTATCTTCTCATCTTGTCTCTTTGTCCGTTATATACCCCTCTTTCTTTAACGTCACCATTGGAGCTTTCGTGGATCATTTCATCATAAGACGTTCTCTGATCTGTAATGCTCCAGTGGGAAATGCTCCCATCAGGAGTATTCGAGGAGCGCTGGCGGTCGTGTTGCTTTTGGAGTTTTGTCTTGGTGCTTTCTTGGTATTTCCCTTAGTTGATGGTTTTGTTTTGTTTTTACAGTTTTATTTTTTAACTTTTATTTTAAGTCGTTGAGTTGTGTTCCAGTTGAGTTAATTGTCCGTTACTTCTTGTCTGTGGGGTTGAAGTTGTATTTTGTTCCATGTGAGCGTTGTGGTGTAGGTGGCTGATGTAAGACGTAAATATTGGTGACGAATCTCAGTGTAGTGATGTTGTTCTATCATCGTTACAAGACGTGTCTGGCCGACAAAGGCGGACTTTAGTAAGTAATCCGTTGGCTATAGTTGTGGTGGATTGTTGTTGCTGTCGTTCCCGATGTTGAATGGGAGTGGGGGGTTATGAGGGGGGTGTCCTGCTTTTTTTTACGTCCCCCTCTTTCGGGTGGTGTTGGTTACGATAACAATTTTACGTCACCACTGGAGCTTTCGTGGATCATTTCCTCATAAGACGTTCTCTGATTTGTAGTGCTCCAGTGGGACATGCTCCCATCAGGAGTATTCGGGGAACGCTGGCGGTAGTGTTGCTGTTGGAGTTTTTTCTTGGTGCTTGCTTGGTGTTGTCGTCAGCTGTTGATTTCTTTTTAATGTCGCTGAGTTGAGTTCCTCTTGAGTGATGTGTCCGCTATTTCTTTGTTTGTGGCGTTAAAGTTGTATTTTGTTCTGTAGTCGAACATGTTGTTTTCTTATGTTAAGTAATTATTACCGTGTTAAGTAATTATTTACCGTTTTTAAATTTTCCGTTTGGTGTTATGTTACACTTGCAATTATTTGATGTTTTTTTACTTGTTTCTTAAGCTTTGGGGGGTTTTGTGCTTTTGTCTTTTGTGCTTATTTACTTACATTATTTTCGCAACAATAAAATATGATTTCGTTAGTTTTTCGTAAAAAATATATAAACATTAACAACCATTGAAAAAGATGACACAAATCTGTCAACGAATCGGCTAAATAACTTTTATCAAAACACTAAACAGTCACTACAACATAGAAAGAAAGGAGACAGCAACTGCTAGCAGAGATCGCTAATAGCAGAGATCAGTAATAGCAGAGATCGCCAACCTAAAATCGATCATGTTTTATTATGACAAGTATTAGTTTACCGTAGCACTGAATGTCTTATTTGACTTATGTATGTGTACTGGTGAGTTTGTGTGTGTGTGTGTGTGTGTGTGTGTGTGTGTGTGTGTGTGTGTGTGTGTGTGTGTGTTTACTTTGTTATTTCATTATGTGTTTCTCTTAAAATGTAAATTTAATGCAGAGATAAAATATTTTTTTAATTTTTATTGTGTGTGTGTGTGTGTGTGTGTGTTTGTGTGTTTACTTTGTTATTTCATTATGTGTTTCTCTTAAAATGTAAATTTAATGCAGAGATAAAATAATTTTTAAAATTTCATTTAAATTAAGTAAAAATAAGAGCATCGCACCCGAAAACGGTTGGCGCCTGTATGATTTAGTGAAAACCAAATTGCTCAGAGATATATGAAATAAACGCAAATCTGCGAAAACATCATCCATTAAGGATCTTACAATTTTAATTGCAAACGTGCCTAAAAGTGCAATAACAAAAAAAATATATACTTTTTCTGACAGTTTAAGCTTTTTATTCCACTCTTCTTCGTTTGCATCAGTTTTCTAAGACACGGCCAATGTCATTCAGGTCAAGCCACATTTGCATAACTTAAAGAGGGCAGATAACTTTTGATTGAGCTCTCCTTCTCTCCTTCTCATTGCAAGTCTCATAATCTCTCTCGATCGTTTCGATCGATGATGTTGATTTTGATATTGTTGATGGTGCATGTGATACTTTATTATATACCGATTTTTTTCCAGTACAAATTTTAACTGATTTCAAGGAAGACACTACTTTTGACAGGTGACACACTCAATTTGTCGTCTTAGTTTCTGAACGCATTTTTTAATTCAATATAATGGGTCAGATGACAGCAGAAGTTCATCAGAGGGTAGGGTAGTAAACTGTAAAGTTTATAATACTTATGTACTACAATTAATAGCATCATTTACTAATTTCTATTTTTTAAATCACTTATTACTATACTACAAGTAATAGCATGATTTTACTTATTTCTATTTTAAACCACTTGTACTTCAATTAATGTGCATGATTTATGTATTTTTAAACCACTTCTGAAGTACAATTAATTGCATGCTTTACCTATTTCTATTTCAAACCACTTGTACTACAATTAATAGCATGATTTACTTATTTCTATTTTAAAACCATGTAAGTCCTACAATTAATAGATTGGTTTACTTCTATCTATTTTCAAACCAATTCTGTACTTTAATTCATTGCATGATTTAATTATTTCTATTTTTAAACTACTTGTACTACATTTAATAGCTTGAATTACTCATTTCTATTTTTAAACTGCTTATGTTTCACGATGCATGATTTAATTATTTCTATTTTTAAACCTGCTTATGTTTCACGATGCATGATTTAATTATTTCTATTTTTAAACCTGCTTATGTTTCACGATGCATGATTTAATTATTTCTATTTTTAAACCTGATTATGTTTCACGATGCATGATTTAATTATTTCTATTTTTAAACCTGCTTATGTTTCACGATGCATGATTTAATTATTTCTATTTTTAAACCTGCTTATGCTGATATGTTATATGTCAGAGGTAGAAGTAAACATCTCAGGTGGAGGATAGGCTAGAAAAAACTACTTATCCAGTTGGAACTGGTTTAGATTGCGTCATAAATTTTCTAGTACATTCTTCACCTGAGCTTCAAATATATCATCAGCTGTACCCAAGGTCGGGTCACGTTAACAATGGCAACAAAGATATAATTATTAAGTATAGAAATAGGGATAGGCAAATAACTCCGCCACAATACTATTTACAAAAGCACTTATGTACTACAATTAATAGCACGATTTATTTATTTTTATTTTTAAAACTACTATTTACAAAAGCACTTATGTACTACAATTAATAGCACGATTTATTTATTTTTATTTTTAAAACTACTATTTACAAAAGCACTTATGTACTACAATTAATAGCACGATTTATTTATTTTGATTTTTAAAACTACTTAAAAACTACTATTTATAAAAGCACTTAGAGTATTATTTATGAAATCACTTAAATCACCTCCCCTTTCTCAGAAAAGAATGTCTTCTGTCCTTAACGAGTGGAGAGGTTATTTTGTTCCTTCTCAGGCCGAAGACTTTGGATTTGAATTTTTCTATTCCAGAATAAACAGCATGATTCTTACTTGTCATCTTCAAATACAATCTTTTTCTGACGAGTTCCAGACTGATCGCGATTTTGGCTGAACTGCCGCCACATTTCTTTGCGGCCTTTGGTTTCTGGAATCAACATCTCATCTCTCCAAACGTGATACAATAACATCTTTCGCAAACAGATACTGACTTAATATCGATCTGTTATCTTCTTCTTCTTCTACTACACTCAATCTCTCTCTCCCTCTCTCTCTCTCTCTCTCTCTCTCTCTCTGACTTAAAAATAATAATATCGATCTCTGTTATCTTCTTCTTCTACTACACTCAATCTCTCTCTCCCTCTCTCTCTCTCTCTCTCTCTCTCTCTCTCGTTCTCACTAACACGTACACATACAAAACACACAAACACACGTACACACATAAGCATATATGCACATTTAAGTGTACACATGCACAAACAAGCACATATATTCACGCATATGCGCTCATCGAACTATCCAAAATCGATCGTTTCTTTCGTCATTTCGTCTCTCTCTCTCTCTCTCTCTCTCTCTCTCTCTCTCTCTCTCTCTCTCTCGCTATTTTTCCATTGAAACTGACAGGACTGGAGAACTCCATAACCGTTAAGTCGGTTACCATTACCATTACGCCCCTATATGCCCCAAACTCCCTGTACAATGGTCATGGCACCACCTTCTGGGAGCTCGTCCGTTGGCATGCTTACAAAAGCACATTGCAATGAAACAGCTCTCGAGCAAGGTAAACGATCGAATATCTAGGTTATAAATCATAACATAATGCTACGAAACTAATTTAGAGAGCTTCTCCAGCCTCGATCTCATCATTGCTAACCCGGATGGGGTGTACATTGACCATCAATCCAGTGCATTCCCAAGAGCCGAAGCGAGTGGCTGGCACTAAAGAGGGCCATAGAATATTCGATAACTCCTATCTGGGCAAGCACATAAATAATATTTACCCTTTGCAGCAAATAAAAATCAAACCAAACCGTTCGCGATCACTGGTTCTTGAAACGACAAACGAAGATTCGTATACAGCTTACATGCAGTCGAGATGGATCTGAAAGTTGATCGTTAAGGAAAATGTTCGGTCTTAAATAAATTGAGTTTCAATATTACTTTTGAATCAAATATTTATGGTTTGAGTTGATTTTTCTTTAATTATCTGCTCTGATCTGCATATGCTCTGTTTTGTTTTTGCTTAGTTGTTTTTCTTTTAATCTATCGAGCGAATAATGTCGTAAATAATTAAAATAATCATGTGGTCAATTTTCTAATAAGACGAATAATTAGATTAATTTAAATACTGATAACACGAGAAGTATATAATGAGGTACTGGAGAGCTGGGATATACGCGATGAGGGTGGTAAGGAAGGAGAAACGAATTACCAACATATACCCTAAAGACTTGTATGAGTGAGTGAGTGGTGAGAGTGTGTGTGTGTGTGTGTGTGTGTGTGTGTGTGTGTGTGTGTGTGTGTGTGTGTGTGTGTGCATACCATGAATATCTACTACAAATACGTAAGATTATAATTATCAAATATCTGTTGACGAGAACGTAAGCCTAATGGTGCTGTATTGTAGTTATGACAAGAAGAGATGTGCATTCTGTACTGTGCCTATTTGACGAACACGATTAGCTCAGTAATGTTTCACTTTGAAAATGTGCAGTATCGTCGATTGTATTTAAAGGCTCAGAGACAGAAAGGAAGAAAGAAATAAAATCAAACAAAGAACGAAAAAAACGAAAGCATGAAAGAAAGAAACAAACAAACAAAGAAGCAAAGAAACAAACAAACAAACAAACAAACAAACAACAAAGAAAGAAAGAAAGAAGCAAACAAAGAAAGAAAGAAAGAAGCAAAGAAAGAAAGAAAGAAAGAAAGAAAGAAAGAAAGAAAGAAAGAAAGAAAGAAAGAAGAAAAGAAGGAAGGAAGGAAGAAACAGATAGACAGACAGACAGACAGATTTCCTTTAAGTTTTTAATTCTAGAATATCGTCGACTGCTTTTAAGACAGACAGTTAGGAAGAGTCGAGTTCATGAGTTCATGATCACTTTACATGTTAAGGCATATTCTGCATACTCGGAACCGAACGTTTGTCTCTAGGAGAAAATTGCATATCAATAACAAAACAATAATAAATTCATGGTGTAAGCATGATCTAGAGTCTAGAAACACTATCGAAATGAGTAGCGTTTCAGAATGTGTTATTCATTCTCATCTTCAGTTGCGCGTGCCAACAGACTTCCTTTAAGCGAAGAAACTCCTATTAATAGAAAGATCGTAGTGATAAATTTGTTAATTATTCTTTGATTTTTGTTTCCCAAGTTAAATATTTTCTGCACATAAAATCAACAGTTCATAAGGAAGAAAAGTATATAATGTATAAATCAAAGTAGATTTTTTTCATTGGATTGATTTCCTCATTAAAACAAGTGAAATATAAGAATGTGCGAAAGCGAGGTTTTAGGTCAGTGCTTATAAAGCTGGCTCTGTAGATCATCGCGTTAACACCGAGGCTTCCGGATCAGTTGATGAGAACAGGACCTGAAAAAAGGTTACAGGTAACGTACAGGAAAATTAGGATTTTAGGTCACTGCATGACACCAACACTTCCAAATCTTATGTAAAACTTTGAAGCGTTAAAATTGAAGCGTTAAAATATTTTTTTGTTACCATGAGTGAAAGCGATTTTATAGTCTTTTAAGTCGTGTCTTCCATTATTTAAAAACACCATTAACATAATCATTCTTAACACAAGTATTTTTTTAAAAATAGCAGTAATGTACATGCGTTCATACGTTCTGTACATCGATCGGTAAATTGCCTCAACTTTGTCAACGTCCCCAACAAGGAGCTATAGCACCTTTAAGCCCTGTTGGGGTACTTGTTTTCTTAAAATCGACAGAAAAGCAAACAAGTACGTCAGAAGACTTGAGTTGGCACGTGCAACAATGACCTAATTTTCTTCAGTATTGGCAGATCACTTATGTTGTTTTCAAAGCAACGCCGCCCACGATATTTAAAGATTCTTAATCTGCACTTAGTACATTTCAAATGTCCGCTTTGTTTTGCAGAGTAACAGTCACTGTTGAGAGGGACAGTTTCCAGGCTAGATGGGGAAAAGTTGGAGGAGGTAGAGGAGCAATAGTCAGTAATTTACATTTAAGGTTAAGTTAGTCCTGGTTTAATTTCCTTGAAAACATTTGAACTTCCAAACACTCTTTCTGTGTTAAGTATGCTTTCCACAACTTATAATTTAAGACAAGTGGAGTGTGTATTTTGTTAAGTAGTGCCTACATATTAAGCAGTATTAAGTTTGGTATTGTTGTTTTGGTTTAGTTTGTTAAAGAGTTTAATGTAGTTATCTTGGTTTAGGTTGTTGTAGAGTCTATTGTAGTTCTCCTGTTGGGCTTGTTATTGAGTCTATTGTTGTTCTCTTGGTTTAGGTTGTTGTAGAATCTATTGTTTTCTCCTGGGTTAGTTTGTCGTAGACTTATTCTTCTTCTCTTGGTTTAGTTTGTTTTGGAATCTTTTGTTGCTCTCTTGGTGTAGTTTGTTATAAAGTCTATTGTTCCTCTCTTGATGTAGTTTGTTATAAAATCTATTGTTGCTCTCTTGGTTTAGTTTGTTTTAGAATCTATTGTTGCTCTCTTGATGTAGTTTGTTATAAAGTCTATTGTTGCTCTCTTGGTGTAGTTTGCTGTAGAATCTATTGTTGTTCTTTTCGTTTTGATTGTTGTAGAGTCTATTGTTATTCTCTTGGTTTAGTTTGTTGTAGAGTCTATTGTAGTTCTGGTTGGGCTTGTTATTGAGTCTATTGTTGTTCTCTTCGTTTCGTTTGTTATTGAGTCTATTGTTGTTCACTTGGTTTAGTTTGTCATTGAGTCTATTATAGTCCTCTTGGTGTAGTTTGTTGTAGAGTCCATTGTTGTTCCCTTGGTATAGCTTTTGAGAGTCTATTGTTGTTCTCTTGGTTTAGCTTGCTATTGAGTCTATGGTTGTTCTCTTAGCTTAGCGCGTTATTGAGTCTATTGTTATTCTCTTAGCTTAGCTTGCTGAGAGTCTATTGTTGTTATCTTAGTATAGTTTGTTTTAGAGTCCATTGTTGTTCTCTTGGTTAAGCTTGCTGTAGAGTCTATTGTTGGTCTCTTGGTTTAGCTTGTTGAGAGTCTCTAGGTTTAGCTTGTTGTAGAGTCTATTTTTGTTCACTTGGTTTAGCTTGTTGTAGAGTCTACTTTTGTTCTCTAGGTGTAGTTTGTTGTAGAGTCTATATTTGCTCTCTTGGCTTAGCTTGCTGTGCAGGCTATTGTTGTTATTTTCTTTGTTTATCTTGTACAGATCTCAGTGTTCATCTTGTACAGATCTCAGTGTTCATCTTGTACAGATCTCAGTGTTCATCTTGTACAGATCTCAGTGTTCATCTTGTACAGATCTCAGTGTTCATCTTGTACAGATCTCAGTGTTCAGCTTGTACAGTTCTCAGTGTTCAGCTTGTACAGTTCTCAGTGTTCAGCTTATTGTAAAAGTTATTGTTTTTGTTCTATTGGTTTAGCAAGATGCAGAGATTATTGTTATTTTCTTGATTTTGATTGTTCTAGAAGTGATTGTTGTTCTCTTGAGTTCACTTGTAGTAGAAGTTATTGTTGCTGTTTTCTTGACATGTTGTAGAAGCTACTGTTGTTGTTTTCTTGAATTAGGTTGTTGTGGAAGTTATTGTTGTTTTCAAGTTATTGTTGTTGATTTATAGATTAGCTTACTGTACGGGTTTTTCTCTTGGTTCAGCTTGTTGCAAAGGTTAATGCTGCTTTACGCATTGTTTAGATTGTAGTAGAGATTAATGTTGCTTTCTTGTTTTATCTTGCTGTACAGTTTATTGCTTTGCACTCCATTTAGTTCAATGTTTCATGTTGTCTTGACTAATTGTAAAGTTAAGTAAATATCTCTTTTTAATTTTGTATTCGTTCCCTTGTTTCTAAGATAGATAGATAGATAGATAGATAGATAGATAGATAGATAGATAGATAGATAGATAGATAGATAGATAGATAGATAGATAGATAGATAGATAGATAGATAGATAGATAGATAGATAGATAGATAGATAGATAGATAGGTAGATAGATAAGTATATTTTGTATATCTTTGTATATACATGTTTGTCTATCATCTAACTAAACACATACACAGATAGAGTGATATATATGTATCAATCTGTCTATCACTTTATCAGTTCACTTATATATTTATCTGTACGTCAGTCTAACTGTGTATTTCTATCTATTTAACTAGCGCTCTTTGTGTGCATGTCTGTTTGTTTGCTTTCCTGCATGTCTGTAATGGTGTGGATCGTACACATAAACATAGAGACATAATTATGTGAATAATTAACAGTTCTTTTTATAAAAGCTGAACAGTTTACACAGAAGTACACACACACACACACACACACACACACGGAAATGCATATTGACAAATACACATATTAATATGCATCTCTCTCTCTCTCTCTCTCTCTCTCTCTCTCTCTCTCTCTCTCTCTCTGATTGCTGAAGATATATATATAGAAAGAGAGTAGCTAGCTAGCGCGAAATAAAGGATGCTGAACAGAAATAAATAAACTTAACTATACTAAAATATCCATAAATTGCTCTATATCAAGCCACAATATCAAGACAACCATTCAAACGACCGGGGACAAAATTAATTGCGAGTTATCCACAATAAATTGTCATAATTAGCAGAAATTGGCTTAATTATAATTTCAATAAAATCCGGATGGCTTGAATGGCTTTGCCTACTAAACTTAATTAATGGTAAAAACTTTACCATTAAACTTAATGGTAAAAAATGTATCACTTAATTTATTGGATTGTCTGATAAATGAAATTTAAGGAATTAAAACGGACAAGAACAGAGAAAATGGAAGCGAATTAATTGTTCTCGTTTGAAATAGAAATTTTTCCTTTTGGCTGTTTTGTCTTACTATTTTTTGTTTGACTTTGTTTTGGGAGATTAAATGCGTGTTTAATAAAAAGTCCTTTTGGGAATCCGGCCTTTCATTGCCGATTTACATTCTTGCATTCCAAAGCGATACATCAGCGCACTTTTAGCAATCTCAGACTAGTGAGTAAAGCTAACACATAATCGATGACTCTTTTCATGGTTACCGCCCTTGAGAGAAGGTTTGAACGAAGAAAGGAACTCGGCTTTTAAAATTACTGCTTTTCAAAGAGTTTATACGAAATTTAACATGAGGGCAGGTGGGTACGATGTATTTATTTTTATTAATCTTTCCCAATGTTGTATCATTTTTATTTGATTCTCTTAATCATCCGGATTTAGTCATCATAGTGTAGTTGGTGATTGATTAATCGGGTTGTTTCTTCCTCCACCACCACCCCAGTAAAATCTAGTTATAAAATTTGAATTCTGATAGAGTGGTGCGGTAAAAACCCGAGAATTTCACGGAATGTAGTTACTGGCTTTAAGGAAAATGTCAATAAAGTTCTGCAACCGGTTCTTCACACGACTCGTGTTACACGCATAAAATGTTCGCTCTCAGGTTGGCCATTTATAGTACGTGGATGTCGTTGCATTGCCCCCTGGTTAATTGGTTTGATGGTTGACTTGATGGTTGGCTAATTTGTTGGATGGTTAATTGGCTGATTGACTGGCTGGTTCGTTGGTCCGATTGCTGGTTATTGGTTTCTCGTGGATTGGTTGACTGGTTGCTTTATTGATAACATGTTAGTTGAGTGGATGCTTGGCTTGTCTGGTTATTTGACTGGCTAGCTAGTTCGGTAAGTGGATAGCTAGTGCGTTTATTTGTTCTTTTCATTTGTTTACTCGTTTGATAAATAATTTTCCTGCTGGTTTAGATGGATGGCACTTGATTAAGTTAGCGTTGATTGGTGAGTCTAAGTGACTCGCAGACTGTGGATATATAAATACGCACGTGATTGCAGTTATTAGATATTTTTTAATTGATAACAAAATTCGTAAAGGAAAATATATTTCAATTCATAAAGTGCATTTAAACTTCATTCACAACAAAGCTACTAGTTTTTATCGAAATAATAGATATTATATTTTTTGTTACGAAAAATTGTTTGGAGGCAATGTTAACCCTTTAAATGAGCTTCCCTTAAGACAACGAGATATTTCATGCTGTCCACATTTATGACGTTCTGCTTTGTGTGTTCACTACATCAGAAAGGAGTCGACAAAATGAAATATGTTTTGAACGTTTAAAAACAGTTTTAAAGTAGTTGCTTTGAACTATATTTCGATATCATGATTTTGAAACATAAATAAAGAATATTACCTATTACCTATTGCCTATGCATGATATCACTTTTTTTTTTTTTAAGTTGGAACAATTGCGACTGTTTCTTGTTCGTAAATTCTCCACATTTCAATCGCCCATTTGCCACATGTGGTGAAGACAAACATGTTTAATATTGCTTTGCTACCAGCATCGTAATGATTTGCTTACACTGCCCCAAGGCAGCGAAATAGAAACAGCAATTAGAAATTACCAATCAATGACTGGCAGGTAAGGGTTTTCCCTCGTCTTTCAAGCATTTCTATCAATGATCTCCTGACTGATTGTGCTGCATGTGTGGGTGTATGGAACTATAGAAGCTGGAATGACGTAATACTCTCACTATATTTGCACTTGCAACTTATGCAAGCATACATTCGCAAATTGACATGATTGGTCAAGACAAGATTGACAGACGGATTGTAGGATCACCCCAGTCATACTCATCCAAGTATAGATAATTGATCAAATACACAGAACAGTCTGATGAATGAACTGGTTTCATTGAATACGTAACAAAACAGTAGTGACGCCTCTGACTGCTTTAAAATGTTAAAAACAAAACAAAACAATATTTCAGTTGGTGCAATAATCATGCAAAGCCTAAAAACAAAACAAAAACAATATTTCAGTTGGTTCAATGATCATGCAAAGCCTAAAATCAAAACAAAACAATATTTCAGTTGGTGCAATAGGCATGCAAAGCCTGTGCAAATATAGATATGACTAAAGTTAGAAGGGAGTAACGTCACTCTATTAAGTGAGCACAAATATAACTTGAAGTGTATTTTAAGCACAGGGAAGGTCATTCTGCAGTATTGTTTTTCCACTAGGGTACATTCTTCTAAACCCACTATAGTCGGACAGATAATGTCTTCTAAGACAAGATTGCTGACTGAGAATGAGAGAATGACAGCTAGGAAAACCATTGTCAATAATAACAGCACAGATCTAGAATGTAGCAGGTAGCCTTTCACCTAAAACTGGGCCAGACTGGAGTCGAACTCATTACGCATACTTCTGTAAAAGTATTTCAGATGAAAGATGTCCAGCTCAAGAAAGCACTGTAAAACATTTACAGTCTCACATTATGTGTTATGTCCTTACAAGTGCTGTATTCATTTGCTATAGTGTACAGACCTGAGAAGGCTGTAATGACGTCATGTTACCTAGCAAACTTGCACACTGTTGTTTTTAGAAATGTATTATGTGAGTAGACTAATAAATTATTTCTACAAACTGTAAACAATGATGCTTGTATGTAGCATGCTAAACACTTAACAGTGTTTCTAGTGAACACGTTCATAAAATGTTATGTTGTAAAAATTATTCTGCATGCGTGTATCAGGCTAATGAATACTGTTGCAGGAAACTATAAGTTGAGATTTGAATGTAAGAAAGAATGGAGTTAGAGATGAATAAACTGGAAACTTAATGTTTGTTCCGTGATTATATTTTTACAGGGAAGAAGCAGCCTTTTAAGTTTTTACTAGATCTCCCAGGTTGCTGATTTATAAACTGCTATGACCAAGATAGATTCAAGAAGTCTCTACACCCCCCCCCCCCAGTGTGTAAGTCTAAGGATACATTCTGTTAATTGTACAACAGCAAAGAATTGGCTACAATGTGGAATTTGTGGTATAATGAAATTACTGGAAACTGCTACATTGTTGTTCTGCTTGAGGGAACTGGTGGAGGAGCGCCCTGATTAGTCTCCAGAGAATAGCAGCTCATCTGAGCTCTACATGTGCAAGAGAAACATTGAAGAACTGAGAATTCTAGTGTGAACAATAAGTTTGTGGCTTTGTTATGAAAGCACGTGAAAGACTGTTGTGGCGTCACATAGACAAGGTTATGTACAAACTATTATCGCTTATCTCTCTAATAACTCCATTTCTGCTCTCTGATAAGAACTATCATGTGATTTATACTAACACTAATCTGTTGAATTATGTGTTAGGATATATATAATGTATAAACATTGAAACTATTCAAACGTGGTTCATGGAAATATTGATGTAGAGTAATCTTTTCTTTGTATTTGCTATATGTATGTTTCATTGTTGATTTCATAAATTTATTGTTAAATTTATTGACCTTCTTACACATTTTGATAAAGTATGCTGGAGAGATAGTGGGTGGAGGGGGGGGGGCTCGCTAAATATAGATTAAATATGGATTTATCTTCTCCTTTGGCAAGACGTTTTCCACCTATGGAAATATTGTGTGACAGTGAATGTTTGTCTTTAATGTTGTGAAAGAGAGAAAACGTTTACAGTACCCTTAATAACATAAATTAAGACTATCATCACTTGTAATTAGTTATGGATGAATAATAATAATAAGCATTAACTAGTTTGGTGTTGTGTCACACATACAAATATAAAACAGATAACACAAATCGTCTGGGGGAAAAAGCACTCATTCTTAAACATACACTCACTCATACGCACATAAAATAATAGAAATAGTTACATCAATTGTCGAATTGATGCATAAATAGAAAACAGCATACACACACACACACACACACACACACACACACACACACGTACACACACAAACACTGGACAACAGCATTCACAACTACCAAAGACACGGACCTTCACCAGGAACAGCTACAACATCAATTCGGCTATTGCAGTCCTACCCACTGGCTTGCCGTCTTCGTTACTCCAAGCAGCTCCACCCCTCCCCTCTCTCCCTCCCCGCGCTTTTCTCCCCCTTACACACACTCGCCCCCATCCCGTTCCGGTCACCCTACCCTTTCCCACTTCGACCTACACTGATCTAGCCTCTGCTGCAACAGCCGGAGATGAGAACGCCAGTGTCGATGCAACGTCCAGGCAGGTTTGGTGGTTGGATCACGTGACGACTGGATGGAATCGATCGGCCGCATGCATGGAATTGCATAAGAGTTCAACACTTGGGTGCTTGCCCCTGACCGCATTGCGGAACGCGGGGCCTCCTTCTCGCGCGTCTGCTGTTGAAGCTACACGGACCACTGTAGAGTGACCTTTTTCTTTTTTTTAAATCAACATGCGTGTGTTCGTGGTTCCCAGCCTGACTGGCCAAGAGAACAGCCAAATTTTCAGAGCAGTATGGCGGGCGCCAACATTTTTTAATGCTTCTTTTGTTGTGGACATTAAATAATACTGAAAACGTCATATTTTATAGTGCACAGCAATTAAATGTATAACATTAAAGAGGTAATGTTAACGTAATAGGTTTTCATTAAATTATTCAGCAATTACTCTTTCGTTATTGCTGAATGAATTTGCTCTTTTAAAAATCTACCTGGAAGATAAATTAAGTAGTTTTCCAAAATAAACAGTTCTCATATTTGTTATTTTTTAAAAGTATAATATTTGTTGATCTAGTAGTCGAAATATGTTATGGTAAATTAAAATGCATTTATTGTTACTTGTGTCTAGATATAAATAAAAACAAATATAATAGATGTTAAACACAACTTTTAATCAAACACGCTCATCAGCCATTCAATGAAGAACGGGCATCATTGAAACACATGCAGTTTATAAGTCAGGCTGATTTTGGTCATGTATGTCATCGAATTTGGAAGAGGTAAAAGATATTCCTTCTCGTAAGCAATTGTCAATGTTGGAATCTATAAGTGAAGGCCGATTTTTTGACTATCTCTTATTCATTTTTGAAAACAAGTGATTGGAATCTTATCTTGTACGTTACATTCTTCAACGCACGAAATTCTTTCGGTCGAAAAGATTCCAAAACATTATTGACTGTTGCACAAGATTTTAGAAGAATTTCATTTAGAATTTCAATTTTCATTCCCACTTCTTCTCTTCTGAATTGCACCAGAAGATTTTGACTGAGGATGACCAATAGTGAAAGGTTAAAATCACTGTCAATTATCATTTTCTTCATACTTTGGAAATTCAAGATACAAGTTACTTCGTCTTCATATGTGACGTCAGAAGATGATATTTTTTTCCATTAGAATGATTTTATAGAACCTAAAATGGGTGATGAAAGTTGGATGAACAATCTACATTTGCACTGCTTGTCACAGCTCGTTATGGGTATCGCGTTGACTGGTCTAGGTCGACGGCACTCCACATGCAGAGAGCCGACGGAGGCTGATAGTGTCCCGAGTTATAACGTTAGTGTGCCGAGTTATAACATTAGTGTCCCGAGTTATATCACTAGTGTGCCGAGTTATAACGTTAGTGTGCCGAGTTATAACGTTAGTGTGCCGAGTTATAACATTAGTGTGCCGAGTTATAACGTTAGTGTGCCGAGTTATATCACTAGTGTGCCGAGTTATATCACTAGTGTGCCGAGTTATAACGTTAGTGTGCCGAGTTATAACATTAGTGTCCCGAGTTATAACGTTAGTTTGCCGAGTAATAACGTTAGTGTGCCGAGTTATAACATTAGTGTGCCGAATTATAACATTAGTGTCCCGAGTTATAACATTAGTGTGCCGAGTTATAACATTAGTGTGCCGAGTTATAACGTTAGTTTGCCGATAACGTTAGTTTGCCGAGTAATAACGTTAGTGCGCCGAGTTATAACATTAGTGTCCCGAGTTATAACGTTAGTGCGCCGAGTTATAACATTAGTGTGCCGAGTTATAACATTAGTGCGCCGAGTTATAACATTAGTGTGCCGACTTTGATAATGTGTCGATGTAGCTCTACAGTGTATTCCTGAATGAACGAATATAGATGAAATTGAAATCCGCTTAATCTTTAAAGGGGAACTCTAATGAGTGAATGTGGCGGGGGTGGGGCTGGGGCTGGGTTGGGAATGGGGGTGGGGTGTGGTGGTGAGAGATAGAGCAACAAGAATAAAATCAAATCAAAATAATACAACGCTTAAAGGACAAGCAGAATCTCCTAAGACATATTCTATTAAAAAAATAAAAATCATTTCAAGCCGTTTGTTAAATTTTCACGATTCGTTCCACAGACATGGGAAGATTGAGTGTCGTGAGCAAAATGCACTGTTTGTGTACTGACATCTTTTAAAAAGTATTTGTAGTTGCTTTACAGCGCATATTGCAGAGACATTTGACGCCTTCTGTGTGGTGCATTATCGATGTCGATACATAAATGATCAATTTGCACTCGACATTTTAGATTTGTGTGTCTGTGTTAAAGAAGCCAAAACATAAATGCTGCATCTCTCTCCAACATGAAAACAAAGTGGCTGGTGAAAAGACAGGAGAGCGAAGGTGTTCACTCTCGTTCCCCACCTCACTCTCTTCCAGTCTATCGCCCCCCCCCCCTCCCATTAGCTTTCTACTATTAGTAACTTACATAGAGCTCTTAGGATACGGAATACATTCATTTACCATCGTTGACGTTAAATAAGTGTATCCTCAACAATTAATTTCATTAATTTCACCTCGATTATCATATACGTACACGCACACAACACATCGCACGCATACATTCACAGACACACACACTCACACACACACACACACATATCAAAAGTTTCACCTACACTTTTGTCCAAATAAGTATGCATTACTTAGTACAGCCATCAACAGTGCTAGTCAGTAATTGCGCATTATTTAGTACAGCCATCAACAGTGCAAGTCAATAATTGCGCATTACTTAGTACAGCCATCAACAGTGCAAGTCAATAATTGCGCATTACTTAGTACAGCCATCAACAGTGCAAGTCAATAATTGCGCATTACTTAGTACAACCATCAACATTGCTAGTCAGTAATTGCGCATTACTTAGTACAGCCATCAACATTGCTAGTCAATAATTGCACATGTACAATGGTTCTGGGTGTACAATGCTAGAAGAAATCGGGGTGGCCCTCGTACAGAAACAGAACCTACATAATCCAGCAAACATTAACCGTCAGTTTCAGTTTGAGCCCCTTAATCGTCGTAAGAATATAATCCATGTTAAGCTGCGTGAGATCACAGTTTGTGACTACGGATATATAACAAATCATAATTCATATTTTATCTGCTGTTCTACATTGCACTAAATACCCTCAGCCAAGTCATACAGAAAACCGGATTAGGATATAAAATGAAAGATAGACAGGTTTATATAAAATGAAAGCCAGACATATTATCAGCCATATACTCTATAAGGACATCTAAAGCTATACAGTAAAAATGAACGTGACATCATATCACTGATTGTCACAGTCTGATAAAATTGTCCGACTTCGTGACCCACTTGCCTTGTTTACTTCAAATTCGAATATTTGAAACCCTTGGCCCTTTGTTCAAAGCTTCCTTTTTCTAGGTGCTTCTAGAACAGGTCAAGATGTTATGTAACTTTAGGACCATTGTCCAGTTCTCGAACCAACCACATGCTTTGCGAACAGTCACGTGATACGCAATATACCTTTCTATATATGTACCCACACGCTTCCGCTCCCTCACTTCGAGCACATTTTAGCTAATTCCATCAGCTTACTCGGGTCGTGAGAGGCAGCCGGCGCCATAGAGAATCAAGGTACCCTTCGACTTCTCTCAAAGGTATCATTTTATTTAATAGTATTTGCCTATGTATTGTTTAAGTATGTATTTGTGCTATGTATTATATGATTTCCATATACACTTGAGCATGGTTCAGAGAAATAGCTGAAAACCTATATGTTACGGAATATAAATTTATTGTAACCATTTTTCCATTTCTGTACTTTAATTTATATTGTTTTAATTCACTAAGAGCCAGAATGCTGCGCTCGATATGAATTCTTCATGTAATTCAATTATTGCGTGTAATTTTAATTGTAAATTGTGAAGCGCTCTGTCGGTTTGAATTACCTCTTGTATGAACATTAATTTAACGTTGTATCTATTTTATTGCTTCATACGTCATGACTGTTAAATGGAACACATGTGAGACGATTATATTTTTTCTAAAATTTAATTGTAAGCGACGCGAGGTCGAAACTCTTTGTTCAGCGCATTTAATTGAGCCATGCCTAGGTAGGACCTGTTAGGTTGAGAATTATATCCAAACACGTTGCATCCACAGGTCGGCTCATGGTTCATGTTTCACCATGCCTCACCTGCATTAGCTTATTGGTGTAAGCGTGTCGAAATCCACTCTGAGGGCCATGCTGCAAAAATTCCAGTTCCTAGCCACTAACAAAGGGACATCATTCCTTATGCACCACGTGTGTCGTTAAAGGGGGACTGAGGGAACGAATCAGCATGACTGAGTGTTGAGACCAAGGATACAAGAATAGAGCTAAGTGCAAAATCAAGTGTACAGATCTCAAAGGAACACTTTTCTGGCAATCTAGATTGACAAAAATCAGGCATAGGCGCGTAAAGACAGAGTGAAGACTATTCGCGTTGCATTCGATTTATTGTTAATTTGTTAAACTTTATTAAATCTTATTTTCTTTGTTAATACCTCTTAGTAGTTGATTTCTATGCACAATAGACCAATTAGATTAATTCTTAGATTTGAATGGGGGCGGATGAGCAGAAAGATTGATGACGAGTGCATATTAATTTAGAGGGATTTAACTGTTTTCAAATCTAGCTAAAAGTTCGCAGTTTATTAGTCTGTAAATTTGTCGTCTGAACTACAAGACGCACTTTTAATTAGTCAGATAATAAATTGAGCAACCAGTCTGCGTAGAATATGAGAGGAAGAATTAATTATATTTAAAGTCTTTTAATTATTCTAAGCAGGGTCTTTAAATAAATACTGGAAACGTAACAAGTGTGGGTCGTCGCGGGATTGATATGTATTAAATTGTAAATTGTAACATTTTTATACATAGGGCGCATCATAACCTAGAAACGAACGAACGAACAGAATTGCCAATTGTTCTTTTGATTTTTGTATCACTGATTTTCTTTGCTTTTGTTGTGACATGTGCATGTATTCTTTTGCAGAGTAGCGTGCATGTTAGTTAATGTTGATATATTTAAGCGTAGTTAAATATGTCATGTTAGCTATTGAATGATTTATTTAGTATTGTGTTACTGAGTACTTCATTGTGAGGAGTCGAAGGTTATACCGCCAGCTAGGAGAGTTATCGGTAGTAACAGACTTCGGACTATTATATTTAGGGTGCTAGATATAATGTGTAATGTTGTATGGTAGGAGCCGTGACATTACGAAAGTCTTGGAACAGCGGACACTGTGACAAGCAGGTGAAACGTGTAAGAGTTAACGCGCAATTTATTTCGGAAGGTGTTCTGAGTAAATTAAATAATTTTTGTAAGGTTGTAGCCTAAAAGTTATTTTCGGGATAAGCGGAGTTATCGCCGACGGTTAAAACACACAATTCACGAGATACATTGTTATTGTAGCCAGCGCGCTAAGACAGTAAAATGGATCGCAAACAGGTTATCGAAGACCTGAAAGAAACCGGTATCATGATAGGATATCAGGGTGACGAACTGACTAGCTACATCAAAACTGAGCTAGAGAAAGCGGAAAAAGCAGAAAAGGAGAGAGTAGAAAAAGCGGACAAAGAAAGGCAAGAGATAGAAAGAGAAGAACGCGTTGCTAATCGCGAACTGAAGAAGTTAGAAGCTGAAAAACTAGCCGAAACTGAAGCTAAACGCATCGCAGCTGACGCAGAAGCTAAAAAGCAAGAAGCTGAAGTTAAAAAGTTAGAAGCTGAAAGATTAGCCGACATTGAAACAAAACGCATCGCAGCGGATACAGAAGCCAAACGCATCGCCGCAGACGCGGAAATAAAACGGTTAGAATGGGAAGTAAAGAAACTAGAAGTTACCAATCCAAACCGTGATCGCAGAAGCAGTGGTGATTCGCGTTCTAGCGATGGAAATAATCACAGTAGAATTGAAAATATCATTCCAAAGATAAATATGGTCCCATTTGATGAGAACAAAGATCAAATAGACGCGTATTTAAAAACGTTTGAAAAGTTAGCCAGAGCAACAAACATTCCAGCGGAACATTGGGCGATAAATTTATCGGGGTTATTGCAGGGCAGTGCGAAAAACGAGTTCAATAAGCTTAGCGATTCTGAGTCAGATAATTACGACACAGTCAAGGCCGCATTATTGAAACGTTACAAACTCACAGCAGATACATACCGACGTAAGTTTAAACAGGCCACTAAAGCCAGTTCAGAGACGCACGCACAGTACATACGACGCGTAGCTGACTTGTTCCAAAGATGGATAGATCTAGCCGAAACTCCACAGACGTACGCAGGTCTTAGGGATGAAATGGTAAAAGACCATATTCTCGGGTCATACAAATCAGATCTACTGATTCACTTAGCAATAAGGGAAAAATCTACGCTAGAGGAGATAGGCAACGCCGCCGATCGCTTTGATGACGCACATTCTCAATTCTCGAACGCACACGCGAACAACAAGTCTCGACCGAACGAACCGCAGACTCGAAAGGATAAGAAAAATGACGGGAAGGCACCTAATGAGCGTGATGATAAAACATCTAAACCCGACACTAAAAACAAGTCCGACAAACAGAAAGATAAAAAGAATCTTGCATGTTACACTTGTGGTGATAGTGGCCATTTTTCACGAACATGTCCTGAAAAGAAAACAGCTAAAGTTTACGCAGTAGAAAGTCATACACCTAAAACAGAAAAGTCGAATCGAACACCAGTACAGGCAAACGGTCACGATACAATCGCTTTGCTTGATACAGGGTGTGAGCTAGACGCTATTGTAAATGCATCATTAGTTAACCGTACCGACTACACAGGGGAGACAATCTCTGTCACCTTTGCAAACGGCGAACAAGACATTTTACCAGTAGCTGAAGTCTCGATTGTTTCAGACTTTGTAGAAGGAACAGTCAAAGCGGCAGTTATGGAAAACTCACCGCATGACGTGATCCTTGGTTGCAAGTATGTTTTGCCGTGCAAAAAACAAACTTCAACTGAACCACCACTGGTTAACGCTGTAACCAGAGCAGCGAGTAGTAAAGACAAATCTGTAACTGCACCGATGTCTGCCGCACCAGCCGTAGATAAAGCAACAGTTAGCGAGATTAAAATATTACAAGCTGAGGACGAAACACTAGACAAGTTACGCAGACAAGCTGTACTTGTTAGTGACGTCAACACTGACGATTCGAATAAGAAAGCGTGCATTATTCTGAAAAAGGGTTTATTGTACCGCTATTCGAAAGTGGGAGACGAATTTCGGAAACAATTAGTCGTTCCACAAACCAAACGAAATGACGTATTACGATTAGGTCATGAGAGTCTTTTTGGTGCACACATGGGTGTACAAAAAACAACTAGTCGTATTACAAGTGAGTTTTATTGGCCGGACATCACTGCCGATATCCGTAGATTCGTGTTAAGTTGCGACACATGCCAGAGAACACAGTCTAAAAATTCAATCAGACCCGCACCGTTAGGAGAGCCTGAACTGATCAGTGAACCCTACAAGCGCGTAGCATTGGATTTGATTGGGCCTATAATACCCACATCAACGAGAGGTAATCGATACGTGCTGACCACTATTGATTACGCAACAAGATTCGCCGACGCAGTACCATTGAAAAATATTGATACTGAAACTGTCGCCGAAGCCCTTTTCGGTCTTTGGAGTCGTGTTGGAATTCCTACTGAAATTTTGACAGATCAGGGGAGTCAATTCATAGGCAACGTAATGAAGGAAGTAAATCGCTTACTTTCCATCAAACATCTTACTTGCACACCATACCACCCCCAGGCAAATGGTCTGATTGAAAAATACAATGGGACATTAAAAACAGCACTTAAAAAGCTCGCCACTGATAAACCGAAAGACTGGGACAGATACATCCCTGCCCTACTATTTGCATATAGGGAGGTGCCACAATCTTCCACTGGATTTTCACCATTCGAGCTACTTTACGGACGTACTGTACGCGGACCGATGATGATTTTGAAGGCACTTTGGACTGATGAAAAGACAGATGACGAAGTTAAGACAACTTATACATACGTCACTGACTTAAGAAACCGTCTTGAAACTATAGGCAAGATAGCACGGGAAAACTTGACGATAGCTCAGTCTAGACAGGCAGAATATTACAATAAGCACACCAAACCTAGAGAATTTGAAGTTAATGACAAAGTGTTACTGTTGCTTCCTGAAGCACATAACAAACTTCAGATGAAATGGAAGGGGCCCTTTGTAGTTACCGCCAAGCTAGGGGGACTGAACTATAAGGTGCAGACAGGAAAGAGAGAGAAAATCTTTCATGTTAACCTACTCAAAAAGTACATAAGCCGTGAGGATCAAACCACTCAAGCTGATTTTGTCGTAGCGACGATAGTTACAGAAGACGAGGGGGATACTGATTGCGTCACTGGTACTTTACCAAACTGTCCTCTACAGACGGACGAAACTGTCAAAGACGTTAGGGTAAATGAAGCCTTGACAGAAAGACAGAAAAAAGAAGTGAATGAATTGCTTAATGAGTTCTCATCTACTCTGACAGACAAACCAGGGTTGACAGACTTAATAGAATTTTCACTGAAGCTGACTGACAACAAACCGATACGTTTGAAGCCGTATCCGTTGCCACACGCTAAGATAGATGACGTTAGACGTGAGATTAAGACTATGCTAGATCTAGGGGTCATAGAGAAGACTGACAGTGCCTACGGATCACCCATCGTGTTGATTAAAAAACGTGATAACTCGTTCCGTTTTTGCGTAGACTACCGCAAACTCAATCAAGTGACAGAGTTTTGTGCCGAACCTCTTCCTGATCCGGATCTCATCTTCACTAAGCTAGCTAACGCTCATTACTATACCAAAATAGATTTGTCACGCGGTTTTTGGCAAATCAAGGTCAAGGACACTGATCGACACATACTAGCTTTCACTACACCAGTAGGAAACTACACATGGAAAGTTATGCCTTTCGGAGTTTCAAACGCTCCAAGCATTTTTTCTAAAATGATGCGGTCATTGTTAGAACCACTGTACGGACGTGGAGTTGAGAACTTCATGGATGATTTAATTCTAGGCACCCAGACATGGGAGGAGCACTTAACACTCTTACGAGATGTGCTAGCCAGATTAAAACAAGCCAACCTCACTGCCCGCCCTACGAAGTGTGAAATAGCACAATTCTCCTTAGACTTCTTGGGACACAAGTTGAGTCATGGAACTATGTCGCCAAGTGAAGCTAAGATAGCACAACTTAAGGACACTTCACAACCGCTAACAAAAACACAAGTTAGAAGTTTTCTTGGTCTTGCTAACTACTACAGAAAATTCGTACCTGATTTTAGTGCCATTGCATGTCCTCTGACTGACTTGACACGTAAGAATATGCCTACAAAAGTAGTGTGGACTGATGCATGCCAAAACGCTTTTGACACACTGAAATCTAGACTGACTTCAGATTTAGTTGTTAAACTGCCAGATCTGACAAAACCATTCTTGTTAAGGACTGATGCTAGCAACACAGGATTAGGAGCAGTGTTATTACAAGAACACAATGACACCAAACACCCAGTTGCATATGCAAGCCGTAAACTCACAACTACTGAACAGAAATATTCCACCAGTGAAAAGGAATGTCTTGCAATAGTTTGGGCCATAAAAAAGTTCGAAAACTATTTGTACGGAAAAACCTTTGTCATTGAGTGCGATCACCAGCCGTTGGCCTTTCTCGGACAGGCGCAATTTACAAACAGCCGTTTAATGCGTTGGTCTTTGTTTCTGACACAGTATGACGCAAATATTCATTACATCAAAGGGTCTTTGAATGTTGGCGCAGATTACATGAGTCGTGCTTGATGCCATCAAGTGCCGGTACTGATAGAATGTCGTTTAATCAATTAACTGAACCCTACGGATTCCTTCCTGTAGATATGAAATATAGTTGCACACTTTATTTCTAGGAATGTCGAAATTTTTTTTTGTGTAAATTTTTCTTCATTGTGGACTTCTACATTTTATCATACATAATTTGTAGGAGGCATTTTATCTTTGGCAAGATAAACGCCTCAAAAGCAAGGGGGTGTCACAGTCTGATAAAATTGTCCGACTTCGTGACCCACTTGCCTTGTTTACTTCAAATTCGAATATTTGAAACCCTTGGCCCTTTGTTCAAAGCTTCCTTTTTCTAGGTGCTTCTAGAACAGGTCAAGATGTTATGTAACTTTAGGACCATTGTCCAGTTCTCGAACCAACCACATGCTTTGCGAACAGTCACGTGATACGCAATATACCTTTCTATATATGTACCCACACGCTTCCGCTCCCTCACTTCGAGCACATTTTAGCTAATTCCATCAGCTTACTCGGGTCGTGAGAGGCAGCCGGCGCCATAGAGAATCAAGGTACCCTTCGACTTCTCTCAAAGGTATCATTTTATTTAATAGTATTTGCCTATGTATTGTTTAAGTATGTATTTGTGCTATGTATTATATGATTTCCATATACACTTGAGCATGGTTCAGAGAAATAGCTGAAAACCTATATGTTACGGAATATAAATTTATTGTAACCATTTTTCCATTTCTGTACTTTAATTTATATTGTTTTAATTCACTAAGAGCCAGAATGCTGCGCTCGATATGAATTCTTCATGTAATTCAATTATTGCGTGTAATTTTAATTGTAAATTGTGAAGCGCTCTGTCGGTTTGAATTACCTCTTGTATGAACATTAATTTAACGTTGTATCTATTTTATTGCTTCATACGTCATGACTGTTAAATGGAACACATGTGAGACGATTATATTTTTTCTAAAATTTAATTGTAAGCGACGCGAGGTCGAAACTCTTTGTTCAGCGCATTTAATTGAGCCATGCCTAGGTAGGACCTGTTAGGTTGAGAATTATATCCAAACACGTTGCATCCACAGGTCGGCTCATGGTTCATGTTTCACCATGCCTCACCTGCATTAGCTTATTGGTGTAAGCGTGTCGAAATCCACTCTGAGGGCCATGCTGCAAAAATTCCAGTTCCTAGCCACTAACAAAGGGACATCATTCCTTATGCACCACGTGTGTCGTTAAAGGGGGACTGAGGGAACGAATCAGCATGACTGAGTGTTGAGACCAAGGATACAAGAATAGAGCTAAGTGCAAAATCAAGTGTACAGATCTCAAAGGAACACTTTTCTGGCAATCTAGATTGACAAAAATCAGGCATAGGCGCGTAAAGACAGAGTGAAGACTATTCGCGTTGCATTCGATTTATTGTTAATTTGTTAAACTTTATTAAATCTTATTTTCTTTGTTAATACCTCTTAGTAGTTGATTTCTATGCACAATAGACCAATTAGATTAATTCTTAGATTTGAATGGGGGCGGATGAGCAGAAAGATTGATGACGAGTGCATATTAATTTAGAGGGATTTAACTGTTTTCAAATCTAGCTAAAAGTTCGCAGTTTATTAGTCTGTAAATTTGTCGTCTGAACTACAAGACGCACTTTTAATTAGTCAGATAATAAATTGAGCAACCAGTCTGCGTAGAATATGAGAGGAAGAATTAATTATATTTAAAGTCTTTTAATTATTCTAAGCAGGGTCTTTAAATAAATACTGGAAACGTAACACTGATCAATACTGTCAAGATCTGCATTAACATGAAATTCGGCCTTGAGAAATGTGGAAGAATTATCGTCCAGAAAGGCAAGGTCAAAACAACAGAAGGCCTATAATTCGACATCGGAAAAATCAACGATGTTTCAATGGAAAAGAAGTATAAATACCTGGAAATACTACAATATCAAGAAAATATGCAGAGTGAAGTCCAAAGTTAAGAGAGAGTATGGAAAACGGGTTAGACAAGACCTGAAGTCCAAGCTAAATGGAGCGAACAAAATACAAGCCCTTAATGCATACATAATACATGTAGTCAGCTTCACTGAAGGTATCATAGATTGAATAACAAATGAAATAAATGAACTACACAGAAAAACAAGAAAACTACTCACAATACATAACGCCTCATACCCAAAGCAGACGTAGACAGGATCTATGTATCTAGGAAAATAGAAGTTCGAGGCCACGAGGAAATTAAAAATGTCATTAAGGCCTGGTGGACTACATCTGAAATAACAGCAAAGATGGGCCACTGAGAGAAGCATTAAAAATAAGTGAATTATACCAACCTCCACAAAGAGACAAAGAAACATGGAAGAAAATAACGAAACAGGAATTAGCAAATATTAGACATGCGACAAGCTGACGAAACATCAACAAAACAATAACATGCAGATGGTTGAAAGAGGCATGTTTGAAAGCAGAAACAAAAACACTCATAACAGCTGCACAAGATCAAGCACTAAACATGAAGTCGCACAAAACAAAAATCATGAAAATCTGAAATGATCCCAAATGCAGACTCTGCAAATCCATGGATGAAACAACAAAAGAAATACTATTTGGATGTCAAGTTCTGTCTGGAACAGAATACACCAAAAGACACAACGAAATGGAAAACTCATACAGAGAAATCTATTTGGGAAATATGGAGTGAAAACCCCAGAAAGAGCTTGGAAGCAGAAGCAGTCACCGAAACTGAAAAAGTCAAACTACTTGGGACTTGGAGATAAGATCAGATCACGTGATCCCTGCACGAAGACCAGACCATTGTATCAATAATTCCAACAGAAAAGCAACAATCACTGATGTCGCTGTTCCATGTAATTAAAAGATAAAAACAAAAGAAAGAGAAAATTTTTTTTTAAAATACCAAGATCTCAGATCAGAAATCCAGAGACTGTGGAATGTAAAAGCAGAAGTGTTACCATAGTGATGGAGCCTTGGGGAACATAACATTTGAGCTGGAAGGCTATCTGAATAAACTCCCTGGCAGTCAAACAGAAGTCATGGAAAGAGGAATAATAATAATAGTAAAGCTATCCGACAGTGATTTATTCATTAATAAACTTAATATTTATATTAATATTAACTATACATTCGGAAGCCTAACACAAAACATCCTATTACTAACATTATCTTATTATATGAATTATAGCAGGAAAGATTATGCGACCTTAAACAAAGCGAATGAATAGAAGTGGAAGTGGCTTGATACTGTAACAACGAAAGACTAACTTACAGTTCTGATAAAACCGTTACTATTGCAACGAACAACTAATTTTTGGAATGCCACTGGTTGGTTTTCAAATGTCTTTGACTTAATTCCACATTCATTGGTACTTGAGACAATGAAAATGTACATCGCAGCAAATGTGATGCCAGTATCAAAGACTAACGGGAAATCCACTCTCACATGCCAAGGAAAAGAATCTGTTGTGCCACTACGATGCGCAGTCTTTGAAAGTGACTCCCTGTTACTACTTCTTAATTTATGGGGAGCGCTTCCGGCCTTGTTGTTATTACTAATGCTGTTCTGTATTTTCCTGTATCCTCTGAGCCATCAAGAAAACAAGATTAGGATACAAAATAAGTCGGGACAGTTACCCAGTCACATAGTGTACATGGATGACTTCAGGATGTATGGCGGTAAAAATGAAATGACATCAATTGTCTGCTTGTACTGTCAAGACTTTCAGTAGGGACATTCACAGACAAAAAAAAAACAAAAAAAAAAAACAACGGTAAAAGATTAATCATCCAGAAAGGAAAGATGAAATGCACCAAGGGGAGAATATTTGACATCATAATAAAGAAAGATGTTTCACTGAAGACAGAATACGAGTATCTGGGGATTCTTCAACATTAAGAATATATGCAGGCTGAAGTAAAGTCCAATTGTAAAAGATAAAATGAAAAACGAGTCAGACACGTCCTCAAGACAAGGTTAAATGGTGCAAACAAAATACTTGCTGTTAATGCATATTTCATACCTGTCATCATCTGCACGTGGGTGTGGTAGAACAGCAAACGAGATTTAAAAATCTGGACAAGAAAAAATAACAACGCATAAGGCTCTACACCCATACATAGATGTAGACAGACTCTATGAATCTTGGGAAATGGGCGGTAGAGAACTCACAAAAATCAATAGCAATACTGAAGGAGAGGTCAAAGGTCTTGCCATATAAATCTAGAGCAGCAACAAAGAAGAGACATTGATAGAAGCAGTCAAATTCAGTAGGTTTTGAGAGTTACCGCCAACAGACAAAGAAACATGGAAGAAGGTAACAAAACAGCTTTAGCGATGCAAATTGAAGCAGAAACCCCTCCATGGCCAGAGTGCGCGACAAGCCGATGATCCATCAATATAGCAATTAACATACAGATGGCTGAGAGGGACAGGTTTAACAGCCGATACAGAAGCACTCTTCACTGATGCGCAAAATCAAGGCAAAATTCATGGAGATCTCAGAGGACACCAGATGCCGATTTCGCAAGAGAATGACTATGGCCGGATGAAGCAACAGAACATTTACTATCCGGATACCAGTTTCTATCCTGAACAGAATACATAAGAAGACACAATGATGTGGCTAAAATCCTAAGTAGAAATCCGTTTGACAACTACGAAATCAAAACACTAGAAAACACCGGAAGCACCAGAGATGTACCAATCAAAAGCAGCCATTGATGCAAGAAATCAGACTTCGACATAAGTACAGGCCATGCAAAGGCCCACACGACGACCAGACATTAAAGTTGTCAGCGAGTCTAAGAGGACAGCAACATTCATCGATGTTTATTGTACCAGATGGCACAATGATGAAACCTGACAGCGCAAGGGAGAAAACTGATTGAGAAATACCACGATCTTAGTTTAGATATCCTGACACTCGTGAACGTGAAGCAATGTCATAGCACTGAGACACAACAATATACCTGAAAGGTTATTTTAGTCAACTGCCAGGAGTCCACAGACAGTGCTAACTCCAGGAGTCCATAGACAGTGCTAACAGCTAACAGCAGCGCTTTCTGGAAGTGCCCACGATCTCAGTAAAAGCCGAGGATCTCCCAGAATCCTGGTACGATTCTGCGACCAAGGTTGACAATCAGCTGAGTAACTAATAGAAATCTCGAGAAGACAAAATAATAATAACAATACAGATAAGAAGAAGAATAAAACTAATAATAATAATATAACTAGTTCTTCATACCCGAAGTTTTATTTACTCAATAAGTGGGGTTTCTTTTTTTTTTTTGTTTGCTTAACTGTTAAAATTTGAGGAAAACTTTACGTAATTTATCACTAATGCTTACAAGTGCTTGTGTGTGCGTGTGTGTGTGTGTCTGTTGTGTGTGCGCGTGCGCATGTGTGCATGAGTGTGTGTGTAGAATGAGCGTATAAAAGTGCATATATATATATTTAGAAATCAGACAAAAGGTTTTCTTTATGGATACACAGTCTGATTCTATCGTTATTTGTGTGTATGTGTGTGTGTGTGTGTGTGTGTGTGTGTGTGTGTGTGTGTGTGTGTCTATTTTCTACATTTTTCAATTTGGCTATATTATCTGTCACTCGAAACAAGACATCTCTCTGAAAATAGATGACTTGTCAAAACCGAACATTTTTGCTTTTCGTTCTTGTTGTTGCTGTTTGTATGGTGGTGGTGGTGGTGGTGGTGGTGGTGTTTGGTTTTTTATACGGGTCTTTTCTTCTTTGTTTTGTTATTTACTCATTCATGAATGTGCACTGTATGTTCTATTTACCGATCCATTGATTGGTGATACTCAATTTTGTAAGAGTGACGAACATAGAAACTATAACTCTGTCCTGTTTTCTCAGGTACTACGACCTCGATCCTTCTACTAAAAAATTATGCCTTCGGCCTGTCTTCTCAGACACTGAGCCCTCGGCCTGTCTTCTCAGACACTGAGCCCTCGACCTGTCTTCTCAGATAATGAGCCTTCTGCCTGTCTCCTTAGAAACGGAGCCATCTGCCTCTCTGTTCCTCTGTATATATTTCCATAATGGAATTATTAGTTGGTGAAGATCTGCTGTTCAATATTTTTCTCGATAATATTTTGTTAAAAGAATTTAATTACTCCAGGCGTGTACTATTTAGACAGCCATTATAAGTTCGCGGGCAAGTCTGTGTCCTTAACTAGTCACGTGGTCGTGAGTGTCACGTCCTGTAGTCGCGTTAAGGGTCGTGACTGATCGTGTTCATCACGGTGTCATACTGTCAGCTGAACGCAGTGTTCATTCTAATTTCTTGTGCAGTGCTTCACACGCTGTATATAGCTTTCTGGCAGTTTTATTACTTTCAGTTTTAAATTGGATGCCCGCAGTTGAGTGATGCTTGCTCAAGGTGCCTGAGATGGCTGATTAGTTGACCTTTAACCCTGTGTTCCCTTGCTTATCCCGTAACGGTCAGAGGTGGTAAGGGTGAGTGAGAAAATAGCAAATGGCGGCAGGTGGGAACTGTTTCCATTAGCGATATAAAATATATGTCTATACATTATCAGTTCCTTTCTCTCCCTCCCTCTCTCTCTCTCTCTCTCTCTCTCTCTCTCTCTCTCTCTCTCTCTCTCTCTCTCTCTGTTCCTAATTTCTGCACTGAAGGAGGCCGCGTAGAAGTATAGCACGGACCCCACAATGCTTTGTAGAGTACACTATTAAAACAATTATAAACCTCGACGGTTTGATTTGATAGCAATACCTATTGTACTCGAACATATTTGTGTATTATGTTTTGTTTTAAAGTATCAGGTTAACTTTTCTACTTTTGTTTTAAAGTATCAGGTTAACTTTTCTACTTTTGTTTTAAAGTACCAGGTTTACTTTTATACTTTTGTTTTAAAGTATCAGGTTAACTTTTCTACTTTTGTTTTAAAGTATCAGGTTAACTTTTCTACTTTTGTTTTAAAGTATCAGGTTAACTTTTCTACTTTTGTTTTAAAGTATCAGGTTAACTTTTCTACTTTTGTTTTAAAGTATCAGGTTAACTTTTCTACTTTTGTTTTAAAGTATCAGGTTAACTTTTCTACTTTTGTTTTAAAGTATAAGGTTAACTTTTCTACTTTTGTTTTAAAGTGTCAGGTTTAACTTTTCTACTTTTGTTTTAGTTTCTTTCATTTTAAACGCTTAGCATCCATGTTGTTTATATTGAACTGAATTCTGTTCACTCTTTCAAACTATATTAAAATCGGTCCATAACTCTTTCTCTAGTCTAAGTAATTATGATAAAAACTGCATTAAGCAAACTCTTTCTCTAGTCTAAGTAATTATGACACAAAATACTAAAACTGTATTAAAGTGGTCCATAACTCTTGCTCAGGTCTAAGTAATTACGACACAAATTACTATAACTGCATTAAGCAAACTCTTTCTCTAGTCTAAATAATTACACACGAAATATTAAAACTGTATTAAAAACGGTCCTCAACTCTTGCTGTAGTCTAAATAATTATGGCACAAAATACTAAACTGTATTAAACAAACTCTTGCTCTAGTCTAAATAATTATGGCACAAAATACTAAACTGTATTAAACAAACTCTTGCTGTAGTCTAAATAATTATGGCACAAAATAATAAACTGTATTAAACAAACTCTTGCTCTAGTCTCTGAAATTACGACACAAAATACTAAACTGTATTAAACAAACTCTTGCTCTAGTCTCTGAAATTACGACACAAAATACTAAACTGTATTAAACAAACTCTTGCTCTAGTCTCTGAAATTACGACACAAAATACTAAACTGTATTAAACAAACTCTTGCTCTAGTCTCTGAAATTACGACACAAAATACTAAACTGTATTAAACAAACTCTTGCTCTAGTCTCTGAAATTACGACACAAAATACTAAACTGTATTAAACAAACTCTTGCTCTAGTCTCTGAAATTACGACACAAAATACTAAATCTTACGTTACAGGGTTTGCATTGCTGTGTGTATACAGTTTCTTAATGACGTCACGCCAATATATATGCACCGGACTGAAAAATGCGTCCTTAAATTCAAGGTCGCATGACTTGCATAAAAGTTTTACCTGTTTAGACACAGACGCACTCATAATTATGTACATATACCTGGAATATTACCGTGTATATAGTTTCTCTTACACACACACAAACACAACACTACTGAAATATTGTGCTATAAATGCCTCTCATTGAGTACGACCTTACCCACTCAATAAAAAAGCACGTTTACAAACATACACACACAAATACGCGCACACAAATTCATTTACAACATACACACACAAGCACACACACACACACACACACACACACACACACACACACGTAAAGCCAAATAACATTGCAGATGTAGAAAAGCACGCAAGTACACACAGACACATATATCAAACATAAATATACTCAACAAACGTACACAGCCACCCCATAACTCGCGACAATCACGCATTTAACATACCCTGACCTTGCTCTTTAACCTTACAGTGACGTTCGTGATTCGTTGAGTCTGAATAGGTCAAAGCGCAATGCAATGTCAAATTCAAAGTAGCGAAATGTAGGGCAAAGGGGTAGTGGGTAAAGATGTCGGGGTAGTTGAGTAGTTAGGTGGGGGTGTAGCGTTGGCCGATGAGTTAAGGTATATCGCAATCGTGTTTCAAAGTTTTATCTTTTGTTGTGTTTTTTTTAAACTTGCCGTGTGAGTGCTCTCATCTTGTTTCTACTTTTCATCCTTGGATTACGGCAAAAAGAACGAAAATCTCAATTTTATGCTAGAAACGCGCAAGAATAAAAACTCTCCTAAATTCCTAGATCTACGACTTCACATTTGCCAAAGAATAGTTTGATGATGTTTGGTCTGGGCTGATGTGCATGTTGTCTCATTTTCTTAAGTGCCTTTTCTTTTTTAATTATATTTTTGTTTTCTTTATTTAGTTTGTTGGTGCCGTATATATATACGTGTGAGAGTGTTTGTGAGTGTGTGTCTGTGTGTGTATTTATAGGCAATAATGTTTGAGAGTGTGTCGTTCTTGGTTATAAAAGGGGAAGTTTTGAGGAAGGGTACTCTGGAAAGTGTGCGTGCGTGTGCTTAAAGTTCAAATGATCATTGTGTATTTATTATGTACGTGTGCTTAAAGTTCAAATGATCATTGTGTATTTATTATGTACGTGTGCTTAAAGTTCAAATGATCATTGTGTATTTGTTATGTACGTGTGAATATGCACTACGACACGGAAGGATCGTTGCATACTGTACTGTGCGTGCGAGATGTTTTATTTTCTTCTCTTGTTCAACGACCTTCCGAATTGCGTCATCAGCTGCCTGATTATATGTGTCATTAGTGTGAGGACAAGTGCGTGACTTGTCTGTCATACGGGAAGCACAGAAACTGAAACCACGACAGTTGCGGTTCCGTGGTCTCCGCTGTCCATTGACGTATATTTAAATTAATTGTTTCCTCAGAATGAGTGTGTACTTAATCCTCAGTCTCACAGTGCCCTACTTTTTAACTTTCATTGTTATTTTTAAATTGCATTTATGTTCGGGAGGGGTGGTGATGTTCTGTTTATTTTTCAAAAGCAAGTTTAAACCGTATTAGCATTGTGAAGCAGCTGCTTTGCGTTTTATTACTTTCAGTTCTGATTTGACGTCATGCAACAATGTGACATAAATTTCCTTCCTTCGAATTTAATTTCCAATCAACACAAAAGAATTTTTTTTTAATTTAATTTTGGCAGAAAATCATTTCGTTATCTTCTTCCTCTTATCGACGATGATGAAGGACGGTGGTGCTTCTAAGATGCGCGGCCGCGCAGCAGTTTAAAAATTCCGCGCACAAGTTTTGGTAGCAAACTCAAACGAACGAAATACCGCCAGTTCTGCGCAGGAAAATGAAAAAGTTCCGCGCACAGGGAAAATATTAGAGGGAACGTTGGTGGTGGTAAAACTAATAATAATTATTAAAAGATCCTAATGACTTTTTTTTTGGGGGGGGGGAGTGGGGGAGGGAAAACCAGCAAAGTCCAGTTCACTATGAAATCCAAGGGAAAGTACTGTGAAGACGTCATCTCGGGGTCTAGTAAAGTGATGAAATACACCTAATTTAGCACCACTTAGTGAACTGTAGCAAGACATATGTACTTATAATTAATCTAATTAATATAATTAAGATTGCAACGAACGTCTTGCTCTAAGACCTAATGCTTCACTCGTGCTGCAAAAATGTCCACATTGGAATGCGCGAGCATGACGTCATGGTCAGATAGTTCTGCCTTTTATCTTTTTTTAATATTTTCTTTCTCTTTTTGGCGGGAGTGGTGGTGGTGGTGTTTGTGAGGGATTGGTGTGGAATGTTGTATTTTAAACTATATATATGCGCACGCGCGCGCACACACACACACACACACACACAAGCACGAATGCACGCACACATACACACAGAGACACATATATATATACACACACAAATCATAATGGCTGTGGTATGTGTCCCGAAAAATATCTTAAATCTAATTTATTTATTGTTCTTTCGTTTTAATTGTAGCTCTTCACATATTAATTATAAAGAATGAGAATAATTTCTTTTATGAAGCGAATGAATAAATTTGATCTTTTATTAATGAAGGTTGTCAACCTGAGTTCGGGAGTTGACAGCGAAGGCAACAATACCTACTGTGCTCTCGGGGTTCCAGGCGCGTTATTTTACTATTCGCGGCTGAACCGAGACTCGTTGTTAAGTCACTGTCTCTTAGAGTGCAGCTTCAAAGGACTTTCGCCGCTCTTATATTGTGACGTAGTCGTACAATAACAGTATTGTCCGTTTGTGTTTGTCGTTGTCTATGGCTTGCGGTGCAATTTTCTTTAAAATTCTAGACTGCCAAGTTTAACGCAGGTGTAAACAAGATCATATTTGTTTATTTGTACATGCTTTAGGCGTTATGTCTCTGTAAACATGCAGACACACGAACTCGCATATATATTAGCAAACACACACACATTCATGCTTGCATACAATATTTATACAAACATAGTAATAAGCATAATTATATTTTGTTGGCGTGCTGTACGACACACAATGACAGTGTGGGTGGGTGAGTGACAGTGTGGGTGTGAATGTGTGTGTGGGTGTACATAAACATGAATATATATTATTAGATACGCACAATAGAAATGTGTGTATATAAAAGAAAATGTATGTATTCTCTATTTAAAATAATTATCTATAATAAAGAATATATATTTGTTGGTATTCTATATGCATACTAAAAATACTGTATATATTTGTAGGTATTTCTATAAAAATACGTATAAACAAAAGAATATGTCTTTATATGTATTCTCTATAAAAATGTATGCGCGTGAGTATAAAGATAAGCATGAATATTACTGATATATATTTTGTTATTCATGAGTGTGAGTGTATTAAATCGGTACGTGATATGTTTCATACAAACACACTTGCAAACGCCAATACACATGCATGCGCGCGCAACACACACACACACACACACACCACTTTCATACATATCACAATCTTCTGCAAATACTTACACTCAAATAGCAAACTCTCTCTCACAAACACACACGTACACACATAGGCCTATACACACAAGCAAACATTTAAACTTTCAGGCTTTGTTTTAGAAACGTGTCACAATTGCGTTCAGCATGCTTTGTACGCTAATATCTTCATTCACACACAAACACATATCTTGCACATATTTCAGTAGATATCTATACGCAGGCACACTAGCAGACATCCTTCATTCAGCGGACACACTCACAAATGCATTCGGAGTGTACACATTTCGCCTGACGCGTTGTCAACGTGTTGCGGACACTTTACACGCACACAACGCTGCCCAATGCTCGTCGTACAGAGAGCTGCACGCGTGAACCTCACGCCAAAATCAATCAGCGTGCAGCGTTAACACGCACATGTTGAATCTTTGGTCCCACCTCCACCTCCACCCCATCCTACCCGTACCACAAAACCCACGTCATTGACGTCATTGACACGAAATACTTCTAGTATCCTACTGATGCCATTCATAAACTATTTATTCATAGTGTCTCATTCAGGCCTCGTGAATAAAATGTCTAAAGTGCCCAACTGCCGCCATTTCGTACAAAATACCTTTAGTAGTCTTACTGACGCCATTCATTAAACGGTTCATAGCGTCCCGCTGAAGCCTGAGCGCTTAAAAAAAAAAAAAAAAATCTAAACTGTCCCAGAGACGTAGTGTGTGGTTTTGGGTTTCGTTTTGCAAACGCTTATTCGTTCAAGAAAACTTTAGTTTTATTTTATTATTGGAGCTTTTTATAAAAGCTATCGCTTTATATACTTGATGATGTAACATATCCCTTAATGTCCTCGACCCCTGAAATAATGTCTAATATTCTACTCTTCAGGCACGTTTAATAGTGACCTAGTGACGTCAATTGCTTGTAAGTGAAGCCAAAGCTATTGACGTCATATTTACAAGTTACCCAGTGTGTTAGTGAGACATATGTTGGTGTTCTAGTGTACGCATAAAAAATAATAATGCCCTAAGAGTATCTCATAACAATTTTTAAAAATACACCTCGTTATGACGTCTTAGGATATCAGTGTCCCGGTGGTGCAAAAGAAATATAATTTTTAAAATAACAAATACTTCACGTCGCTCTGACGCTACATTTAAAAATACTAACTGTCCTAGTGTGGTCATAAGCACAAAACTCTTAGATATTGTCCAAAGTACATAAAATCCCATATCGGTACAAAAATAGTTATTGTCCAAAGTACATAAAATCCCATATCGGTACAAAAATAGTTATTGTCCAAAGTACATAAACTCCCATATCGGTACAAAAATAGTTATTGTCCAAAGTACATGAAATCCAATATCGGTACAAAAAACACAAAAGAACCTAAGTTGTTACAGAAAAACACTTTATGCCCTAGTTCTGTCAAATCTTTCTGGAAGAAAGTGCCTACTATCCTAATGACATCGCACAGGAGGAGTTATCTTGACCTCATTTAAATATCACACCTAGCGTTCTGCGCAACCTTTACATGTAGTCACAAACTATTGACTGGAACACGACACAATCTGAGCTTCTAATCAGTTTCGCCAGACGAACTAAATAGCCATCATCTTGCAGTCGCGACACCCACGGGGCTTATAAAATACCTGAGTTGTATGTATAAAGGCTAGTGATGGCAAGCAAAACCCACCACAGCTGTCAGCGCAGTCAGGCCCTGCAAACTTACTGTGACCTTGAAAAGATTGCAAGAAAGGTCGAGTCGCTCGCGAGGTGAATCAAGGTTAAAGATGTTTCGTTACAAATTCCAATCTAGCAACTTATATTATCAGTGGTGTCTGTTCTCGTTTTGTCGTTCGCCTTTTTTGCCCGCCATGTTTACCTCAAAAAATACCAATCTAGCTAAGGTTAAAAGTAGGCTGTGCTTACAAAACAGCTGGGTTGTCAACAGGACGATTTCCCTTTTCTACGGTTAATGCGGTGTACATAATTACGTAGCAAGAATACTCGGCTCTGTTTCCTGCGATCGCTCGTTCCCCGTCTTGCTATCTCCCGTTCCTTTTCCACCCTCCCCACCACCACCACCACCACAGTCCTTCGTATATATGTGTGTGTGTGTGTGTGTGTTTCTCTTTCTCTTTCTCTATATTTTCCCCACAGCTCTTTCCCTCCCTAATTGCCTTCACCTTTTCTCTTCCCCCATCTCTCTCTCTCTCTCTCTCACACACACACACACACACACACACACAAACTGCTTTCTCTGTTTTCCTATTTTAAAAATTTCCTCCCTCTTTCTTTAGACCTCTCTCCATCTCTTTAGTTTACCATGCATCTATATCTATACATAATATATCTGTATATCTATATCTGTACAACAGTTAGTTAACATGGCTCGTAGGGCTATCTGATTGGCTCTCTTTACAAAGGTTAGTTAAAATAAAGAGTGCAGCAGACTTTATTCTTTATTATTTTTTTTTAATTCTTTATATAATTAATTCTTCGGTACATAGATGCTGCTTCTGAATGCAGTGTCAGAAACGCTTTTAGTAAATCGGAAATTTCCGAAAAAAACATGTCACATAATTATTGTTTGTTTGCTTGCTGAATTTTAACGAGAATATCGAAGTGTTTGTTAAATATCTACTACAATAGTCGCATGAGCAACATAAGTAAAATACACACACACACACACACACACACACACACACACACACACACACACACACACACAAAGACTATTAACTATAGAAGTAACTGTGAGTACTATGAACAAGCAGGCAGAATATGAGTAGTGCATGCTTAGGTAGTCAGTCGATCTGTTAGTAAGTAATGATCGAACACACGAGTAAACATTGCTCAGTAAAAGGCATACCTACCGGTAGCTGCAGAGATAACAGTATAAATAATATAATCGATGCAAAAGTAGATTAAGTAGCAGTATTAATTCAGCTTTTTTCATGGCTTCTGTTGACTGTCGGTTGTGAACCGAGTCTTGGAATCTTACCAAGATTCTGGGAGAGCCAAGGTTTTACAAAGGATGTGGGCACTTCCTAGGAACGCTGCTTTCAGAAGTGGGGCGAGTCTGTGGTTTCCAGATAATTAAATAGTATTCCAAACTCAGGTGTTATGTTCCCTAAGGCTTTTTTTTCACTACAGGTACGACTTCTGCTTTTACATTCCTTCTATTTTTTTCTCTTTCTTTCTTTCTTTTTTTTTTTTGTTGTTTCTATCACATAGAAGAGCGAAATCGATGATTCTGCTGTTTTTTTAGACTTACTGACAACTACAACGTCTGGTCTTCGCGCATGAATAACTCCAGTTGTTCTTTTAGACTTACTGACAACTACAATGTCTGGTCTTCGCGCATGAATAACTCCAGTTGTTCTTATCTCGAAGTCCTACAGTATTTTGACTTCATCTGTCTCGGTTGGTGCATCCATGCTCTTTTTGGGGTTTGTACTCTATGGTTCTCACATATGTAGGATTTTACCCCTGGAAGCAAATGTGCAGTATATGCTTCTGGAGGAATGAACAAAATCTGTACAGACTTCTATATTATATATATATTCTTTTGTTCGTTTGCGCGTGTCCCGCCTGCGAAATCAGCAAAATGTACACTCTGTTATAATATTATGAAACACTCGTACGAATGCAATAGTTTGACGCATGCGCTCTGAGCTCCTGTAACATCCTTTCCAGATGGGTTCACTGAGTGCAGTGAGCCTATGAGATTATCAAAGATGAGTGTTTCAAGGTACCAGGTGATTGTGAACGCGTGTTCGAGAACATGAGCGTGGACGCAAACTGTGGTCGCATTTCACGCGAAATGTGGTGGTACTCACCAGAACTCACTGGCTGCTCACTGGGTTGCAAGTCGTATAGAAGATCTGGGATACCTAATGACGTACTCAAAGAGTCATTTGCTTCTTCTCATCTCAGTACCAGATACAGTGTAACAGTAAATACTGGCATGCCTCGTGAGCAGAGGGTGGATAACTGCGTTTATTATTAAAAGCTGCTTGTACATTTGTCTTTAGCTGAACGCCACATAATATCGAAATGTTCAGAACTTCAAAAATCAGAGAAAACAAAAAATCTCAGAAAAATAAATATAGTGACAAAGTGATTTTCTTTGTATTCAGTTATCACAACTACTATGGACTGATTGTTAATTTTTTTCTATTTTTCCTTCTTTTTATTTTTTACTTTATTTATTTATTTATTTTTTGGGGGGTGTGTGTGGAGTTGTTGAGTTTTTAATTTAATAGCTTATTACCTGAAATCCGAGTGCTTATGACTTGTCGTTAATGGCCTTTCACATTTTGTACATCCGTGCTAACCAACTATTGGCCCCATGATTGAATAATATGATACATTGATAAAATGACTATTGACCCATGATTGAATATTTCTGGTCCACTGATAAACTGACTATAGGCCCATGATTGAATACTTCTGGTCCACTGATAAACTGACTATCGGCCCATGATTGAATACTTCTGGTCCACTGATAAACTGACTAGTGGCTTGTGATCGAATACCTTTGGTCCACTGACAAACTGACTATCGGCCTATATGTCTGAGCCCCTGATAAACGGACTATTGGCCCATGATTGAATACGTCTGGGCCACTAAAACAACGGATTATTAGACCATTTACTGGATTCCTGCCCGCACTATGATATATATGCCTTGTGTAGACACGTAACCCGGGAAAACTCACTTCCAAACCAGGAAACGACATACTGTACCATAGCAATGATTAACGGGTGCCAACTGGCCCGTTGCCAAGGCCTAAGTACATTCTTGATAGTAGAATGCACACTGCAGCTTATCTCTTCTGAGATCTACTTTAATTGAGTTGTAAGTGCCAGTTAGATATTCCGTTAAATATTTTACTTCTTAGCAATTTCTTATCGTTATTTTTAGGTGTTTTTTTTTTTATTTTTAATTTTCAGTCAATAAAACCTGCACAAACAAGTTTGATACATTCAGACAGACAGTGGTTTTATTTGGTTGAGGTATTTTGTTTTGTTTTTCGATATGTTTTAGCGTTCTCAAACTTACATGAAATGATTAGATATAAACTCGTGGACTATAAATTACTATCCTGGAGATTGTCAGCCATAATGAAAAGAGTCACGTGGTTTCTATGACGTTGGAAAGTTTGTGTATTTGTATATGACTATAAATGTTGATTAGCAGCTTCTCTTTCTATAATCTAATCGATTGAGTGATTGACTGCTTGGTTGGTAGGTCGGTCAGTTGATTGGTTGGTTGGCTGGCTGACTGTCGAAATATTTGAAGGTCTAATCAGTTTCACTAGTAAAGTAAACTTTTAAAGCATTTCGCAGTTAAAGTAATCCAATATAATAAATTAAAAATTAGAAGGAGGGAAGAAAGAAAGGACAAATTAATGAAATGCCACAGTAGAGAACGAGAAAGACAAATGCAGACACTTAACTGAGCGATAGGAAGGAACGAAGGAAGAAAGGAAGAAATAACTAAGAGATAAATTTAATCCTGTCGGAACGGCAACCGGGAAAGAGAGAAAGCACTGTTCTCGGATCTGATGCGAGCTCGCCCTATGTCCGCATTCCTCTGTTGTTTTGACAGTGTTTTATGCTGGTGTTGTTCTTCTCGAGTCACCTTCACATTATTATCGCCTCCTTGAATCTGGCTCTTAGAGTTGCGGGACCTTCACACATGTCTATACATAGAATTACTCGAGACTGGATAGCCTATCCTTCGTTTGAAATAGGTATAAGGACACTCACATTTCATTGCATTTAAATTCTTACTTTTGTATTCTTCATTCTTGTATTAAGGATAAATGTGAAAATACGTAGAGTGTATGTATTCTTATATAATTAATCCCTTGATAGGGTGTAAGTGGTCTGTGAAAGTGTGTAGTATGTATGTACACTGAAATAATTTAATATTTTAATCCCTTGATAGGTGTAAAGGTCTGTAAAACTATAATGCAGACAATATGACCATCTGCCTGACTGGTAGGTCCTAATAGACGTATCTCGATTCAAAGGAAATAAATTCTAATCATTAGATTTTCAAATTGTGATCAGCGTCAATGGCCGATGATTGACTTTGTAATAGGTACAGTACAAAGTGGGGTGTTGAAAAAATACAGTTAATTGAATACTTTGCCTGTAAATGTAAAATTTAATTCAGATTAAACGGTTCAATGTTTACCATTGTGTCTAGTGAGAGAAATACGTAGCTTCTGGACCTGTTTGTGCCAGTGAAAATGCTTTATAACCGAGAAACCGCACAGGTGAAATACATATGATTCACTTAGTTTATTATAATACATTATTTATTTGAAATATATCATATTGAAAATGTTTAACATGCTACTTAATTAAACTTGTGCCCAGGGGCAGTTTGAGAGATCTAGTTTCTACAGTTGATTATAGTTAGAAAAAGCATGCAAATTGTTTTGTTCTTTCCAACAGGCAAAATGACAGGTTCTTGTGTCAAATATATAGTTCTGAATACGGTTGTTCTGCTGTCCAGTGAGTTTTAATGACAGTCGTTCTTTCTTGAAATATCACGCCTCAGATCTATCTACCCCTCACTGAGTGAGTGAGTGTAAGTACAGGAATGGGCAGGATGTTGCTGTTGGACTGGACCATTACATCGGAACATATAGACTCTATGATACGTGTGTCAGTTTAGTCAGGTTGTTGTTATAGTGCTGACTGTTTGTCCCAGTTTGGTGTTGATTACTGTTTAGATTACAGCCCCTGCTTAGGTGATATCACTGTACAGAGTGTTGTCCCTAGTCAGGTGTCAACACCTGTACAGATCGTATGTAGTACGTAGTCAGGTGTCGATTTCTGTAGAGACTGTAATTCTTAGGTGTTGACTACTTGTAGAGATTGTAATCACCAGTCAGGTGTTTATCACTGTAGAGATTATAGTCCCTAGTCAGGTGTCTATCACTGTAGAGATTATAGTCCCTACTCAGGTGTCTATCACTGTAGATTTTGTAGTCCCTAATTAGGTGTGTCGATCACTGTAGAGACTGTAGTTCGTAGTCGGTGTCAATCTCTGTAGAGATTGTAATCTCTAGTCAGGTGATGCTCACAGTAGAGATTATAGTTCCTAGTCAGGTAACCCAGTAGAGATTGTAATCTCTAGTCAGGTGTTGATCACTGTACAGATTGTTGTTACTAGTCAAGTGACGCTCACGGTAGAAATTATTGTCCCTAGTCAGGTAACAATCACAGTAGAAATTGTGGTCCCTAGTCAGGTAACAATCACAATAGAAATTGTGGTCCCTAGTCAGGTAACAATCACAGTAAAGACTGTGCCTCCAGAAGTACCCTTTGCTTTGAGCTTAAAGCAAGTACGCTTTGTTGCTTATGAGTCGCTGACATCCTCTATGAGACGATGAAGTCAGAAGTTCTGTATATCCCTTTAAATATAAATAAATAAGTGCTTTTGTTGAGTCCTTTGAGAAATGTGCTTTGGAAGTTTGATTGAACATCTAGCTGAGAGTCTGTCCAGAGGGAAAGGAAAATTGATCACTCTACGAACCACTCAATGTTTATACGTTAAATATCTTGATGCTGGATCTCTTAAGTCCACCTTCTAATCTAAAAGAAGAAATGTTATAAGTTCTTTGGCAGATGGAGAAAGTGGGCTTTACGCTGTGTATTTTTCAATATATAATCTAGCTATGTAACTATCTCTCTGACTGCTTGACTGTCTGAGTGATTATATGTCAATATCTGTGAGCATAACTACATTACATTTATCTAATAATTCTTCAAACTCTCTCTCTCTCTCTCTCTCTCTCTCTCTCTCTCTCTCACACACACACACACACACACACATACATATATATGCACACACAGTATGTGTGCATATATATGTGTGTGTGTGTTTGTGTGTGTGTGTGTGTGTGTTGCTTATCTTTCTGCTTCTACTTAGTATTCTCTTTACCAGTCTGTCTCGTTCACTGCGTGTCTGTTCATGTTTATCATAGTAAAGTGCCTGTCCGGTACACAAATTCAGGTAATTTGGATATAAGTACGTCATTCTTGATAACAGATTCACACTCAGTTTAAACGACTATGAATTACTTTCTATAACGTAACGTTTAATCCGATGTTATGAACTCAATTTTGATGACTAGGAATTATATGTTATGACGTAAGCGCTTAACCATCTGTTACTAGAGTATCGTACGTAAACCATAGAACTATTTTCTCGTCTAATATCTTCGCTTCTTGGAAACTTTCAACCATTTTCATGTACCATACACCATCATATATGTTTATATATTCCTGTTTAACTGTAACATTTTCATGTACCGTACATCATACATGCTTATATATTCCTGTTTAACATTTTCTTGTACCGTACATCATACATGCTTATATATTCCTGTTTAACATTTTCTTGTACCATACACCAAACATGCTTATATATTCCTGTTTAAGGCCAAAATTTGATGGAGGATGGAATATTGAGAATACAGATACAGAGCACTCTAAAGAGGTAAGTTTCTCGTCAGTGTTTTTGCCATAATTATCTTTGGATAGGATTTAGCAAGTGTGGCTAACTGAGAGGCCTGTTTTAAAATATTTGGATGTCATTGACCTTTGAACTCTTAATGTCACATCTGATCGATCATGTTTGGGAAAGAGAAAAATATTTAGGGGGGGTCTCGTACTGCTTGTTCTCAAATAGCCCCCATCCCCCACCCCCACCCCCACACACAGAGCATCCTACACACTTATTTGCACGCATGCACATGCAGCCACTATACACTAACATGTATATGTATATCTGCACACACACACATATTCATATACACATACATTTATAAACACAGAACACTATTATACACACACGTACCTATACATATTCAAACCTATTTCTATTTATACATGTATTCACGGCCATACACACATAAATGCGTATTAACATACACGCACACATGCACACTCTTTTATATGTATTCTCTTCCTCGCTCTTTCTCGCATACATAGACATATACACACACATATATATTCAACACACACACACACACACACACACACACACACACACACAAATATATATATATATACACACACGCTTTTATCTTGCCGGCTTTTTCAGCTTGGAAAAACAAATCTTTCTGCGATACGTATTCAGACGTAAACAAAGAAATCGAGCAATAACCCGAGACCACAATCGTCTTTGACTCGCGGATTACTCATAGAAACCCAGACTAAACTTACCCTCCAAGGCACCGTCGACCTAAACTCGCCAATCAGTTTAAACCAACTGGGATGGGTCACATCAACCGCTGTCAAGGTTCTCTCCCTTTTCGGGTGGATTCCAAATGCGGTTAGTGACGGTTTCTCACCCTCCCCACTTCTTTCCTATTTCGTCTTATCTCCCTTTGCCTCGTCTTCTTTTTCTTACGCTTAGTGCCCGCTTCAGTGTGTCACTTGCTTTCAGTCACTGACAATGGACACTGATAACGATAACGCCACACCACCAGTGAAAAACGATTGCAGTCCCTCGTGACCTGGACCCACGACAATACGTCCACTCTTCAGGACGTGTGTGTGAGTGTAAGCTCCACTTTCTGACTTAACTGGAGTAGTAGGTTATATCAAGAATCATCAACTTGCATGTTTCTGCCAATGCTGCTGCTGATGATAACGACGATCGTCTTGGTGATGGTGGTGGTGGTAGTAATAGTGGTGGCGGTGGCAATGATGAAGGTAGCGGTTAGTTACATTGATGATAGTTATGATGATGGCGGTGATGATTTTGTTGTTGACAACGACGGTGGTGGTCGTGACAAAATTAAGCTTTAAACCTATATAGAGTTTTAAAACCAAATCCTTCACACCAATTTATAAATACACAGAAATCGCCTCAGCACAAGCAGCACAAATTAAAAAACAGTAAAAATTAAAACACAGTATTGCATTCATCAAGCAATGCCAGGAATGCAAACTTTATTACAAGCATGCAGTGACGTCACAACGTCACGTCATCGCAGAAGTAAATGGAGACTGGCCTGCCAGCTGATGAGTGCGTGGAATACCTTGGCGCTGCAGAGGTGGGAGCAGGGAGGGTGGCAGAGGGAAAGAACAGAAAACGACAAGTGATTCAGAAACACGAACTGAGAGCAGCTATCTGCAGAATGATAGTAAGAATGCCACGCTTCACTGCCTCACACAACAGCGCGTGACTACCTTCGGTATCATCGAGGTGACCTTAATAACACTCGAGGGTTGAAGTGGGGTGTCTATTATTTTTATTTTTAATGGACAAACTGGCTACAAGATAGATACATTTGCTACACGACAGATACAGCTGAATACAAAACAGGTAAACGCTATAAGACAGATACAGCTGAATACAAAACAGGTAAACGCTATAAGACAAATAACAGCTGAATGCAAAACATGTAAACGCTACAAGACAGATATAGCTGACGACATTATGTAAATTTGTTTACTCATTGACGTGCAATATTTGCTGCGCACAAATCTTCTTGGTCGGCCATTTATCCTAATTGCTGCAATGCAAATCTTTTCATGGACAGTCGTTTACACAGACTACAATTCAAATACGTCCACAGTCAGCTGCACTGTATACAACAGCATACCCATCGAAATCTCAAGATGGCGACGTGTTGAAATGCTATCGTTGGTGGCTAATCATGAGTGCTGATGCCGACGCTGGAATTTGTGAAGTTACCATTTGGATAAGGTGTATATATAGTGCCTGAAGGGGATTAGTGGTGTTGGATAGGTGTTTGCATGTAAGGGGTGGGAAGGGGAGCTGACAACCTAAGCTTGCGACTGACCCGGAACAAGATAACGTGTGCATGCCTGAGGTAACTAACACACAGCTTAAGTATCGATACTTAAAAATATAAAAGTTATTCGATTAAGCAAAGAAAGAAAGAAAGAAAGAAAGACTCCTTCGTTTCTCTGGATTTCAACTACTGAAAATAAACAGATTGGTTCCAAACGTCCGGTTATCTAGGGGCGTTCTCAGACTTTTTGCCATGTCAGATTTGGTTTAGAAGAGGGTGTGGCTCGACAGAAATACTGGAGCAAGACGCTGCAGACTCTAGTCAACAACAAAAAATAAATATTAATCAAAAAAACCCAACCTCCCACAGCAGTTACAGATAGATTGTGCCTTTAGCAGCTTACAGATAATGAGCTCAGGAATTTTATGAAAAAGGCATCGTGTCCAAAAAGGATTAATTAAGAGATTTACGTAACCACGACAACCTGAATATTATCTGTATTTAGCCTATGATCAGTGGGCTTCTAGTTCCGTGGGGCTGTTGTCAAGTGTTCGAAATTCTTTGCGCGAAATCAGCCTCGGCCGGAAGTGCTCTCCATAAATTAAGAAGAAACTATCTTAATTAGATGGACTAAATGTCTCATTTTCAATTATAATCTATAATTAGAAACAACCTTGACGTAATATATTTATTTGCTTATCAACAACAGCCGCTGAAAATTGGAAAGTAGCAAAAGTACACTAAGGTCTTTGTAGGAGTATTAGCACTGAACAAGTTACTTATTGTTATGAACACATAATGCTATTTTTACTCATGTTAAAACACATGTTTGTTATGTGTTTCATGCATTCGTAAAATACAAACAGTTGGATTTCCAGTTTTTATTCTTTAGAAATCGTTCGTGAAAGAAAAATATCTTGTGTATCATTTTTAAAAATAAAATTTAAAACAATTATGGGGAATTTTATTTTACAGAGGGTTCAAATAAAAACTTGCACCGTTTCTAATCAAGTGCGAGAGACAGCACTACACTGCACGACAGTGTTCTGTTATCCTAGCCCGGTCATGACTCGTATTTTTCTTTTTCTTCCCCCCTCCCACCTTCATCATGTGACCCCGCGTGCCATGGCACAGAGCCCCGGATGCGTGGCCCAGACGGCGGCGTTTTCCTCCTACGCACTTCGCAGCGCATGCGTAGCAGTAGTGACAATCTGGCGGGGCCCTTGCCTGCCACATACTCAATTACCCGCGCAAGAATACATGAAATCCAAGAGGATGGGAGGGTGGACGCGCAGTAATACAAAACAAGAGTTATTTATATTCTCTACCAACCCAAACGAGAAAAAAAATCTTAACGGGTCACATGGTGTAAACTGCTACTCTTGCGCACTAGACTAGTTGTGGTTGTGACCCGTCACACGCTCGCTCAGCTGATCAGGCAGGTAAATGAGCTAGGAGCCCGTCAAGTTATGTCGAACTCGGAAAACCGGAATGTGGACCGCGAGCCTTGCGCGCGCAGACGTGAAACAGAACGACTAAATTAGGGTTTGATCAACGCGGCAGTTCAATTCTCTTTGTAAATCTTGTCAACAGAAGCTTACTACAGAATATTTTGTTTGGTGTTCTTTAAATCATCTCTAAACTGATCTTTTTAGTTCAAAATAGCGTTTGTAGGCGTGTCATGATATGTGTGTCATTTGTTCTGCCGATGAATGTGTGTGTGTGTGTGTGCGCGCGCGCGCGCGATAACGAGCTACGTACAGCTGAGCGTCGGTGTCTGGGGAAGGTAAAGCGGAATGATTTATGGAAGATTATAAGCTGAAAACAAATTAAAATGTATTACTCAAGCAAAGAAAACACCCTGGGATGCTACTGTGTGAAAATGAAGATAATATTTCAAATGCGTTCTACAATCACCCCAGATGAGCATTGCTAGTAAGGGCCAAAGAGTTCAGAGAACGAAAAACAAGGCATTGCCCTTGAATATCGGAGCTTCGTATCGGTGACCGGAATAAAATAATGTAAAACTAAAAACAAATTTGAAGATCGCCATTTTGAAGATAACAGTCTAGTATAGTGGTAATAACAATATCGCTATTGATATAATTTATGGTAAATGCTGTTTTTCTTCTTATTATTATCAACATTTTTTCTTGTTTGTGGTATATTTTCTCTTTTATTAATATTTATCGACATGAGAAGTCGATGAGGAAATGACGGCGGACGGGCGCATGTCCCTATATGTGTATGAGAAAAATAAGTATTTGCCCAGTATTTATATGCATATATTATCCTTCCACCCACCCCCTCCGTGTGTAACTGATAGTCCTATGGGTGTGTGTCTGTATTTGTTCTATGTTTGTATGTGTGTGCAAATGTGTATTGCTAGTATGTTACCGTTTACAGGTAAACAATCTGTTAATGATTACACTTTTCAAAAGGGTTTTATGGCAAGATAATGTTACCACTTTTCACTTTTCAAAACGGTGTCAGGGCAACAATGTTACCGCTGACACTTTTCACAACAGTTTTATGACACAAATGTTAGATTTAACATCTTCAAAACAGTTTAAAGACACAAAACTAAAAGTTTTCAGGCTCTCTCCAATACCTAGGAATAATGTCAAACAGTTGGGGGAAAAGAATCATAATTACTATGGTCTTCTGAAAATATGTTTTATTTCCAGCTTTTTCTCTGAGGTAATTTCCTAAGTTTAATTGATCACAGCCAGTCGTTTGAAATTGCTTCGACTGTATATAATATTTATCTACTCAGCTGAAATTCACCCTCTTTTATTAACAACTACAGCAACAAATAATGACAACAACTACAGCAGCAAAGGACGACAACGACTACAGCAACATGACAACAACTACAGCAATAAATAATAACAAATACAGCAGCAAATAGTGACAACAACTACAGCAACAAATAATGACAGCAAAAATTAGTGATTTCACTAGGTTAACTGTGACTGGTTACAGTCACTACGCTAATTTACGTCATCTGAGAATCTTGGGCTCGTTCAAATGGTTGTTAATTAATGATTGGCTTAGCTAGATGCTTCTTAATTAATGATTGGCTTAGCTAGATGCTTCTTAATTAATGATTGGCTTAGCTAGATGCTTCTTAATTAATGATTGGCTTAGCTAGATGGTTGTTAATTAATGATTGACTTAGCGAGATGGTTGTTAAATAATAATTGGCTTAGCTAGATGGTAGTCGATTTATGAGTTGAATGATTTAGATAGTTGTCGATTTATGAGTTGATCGCTAGTTGGTTGATTAATAAGATGGTTTAGCTAGAATAAAACTGCTAGATGGTTGTCGATTAATGAGTTTGTTTAGGGAGATGGTTAATGATATGGTTTCGCTAGAAGGTTGTTGATTATTGAGTTACTTTAGCTAGATCTTTGTTGATTAATGATTGGTTTCATTAGTTCATTATGGCTTTATGTCAGATGTTGTTTTGTGGATTTTTCTTTTTAGATCTGTATTCAATAATTTGTTTTATATTCGAAACATCATTTTTAAATAATTAAATTCTTCTTCAGAAAAAATAAAATGAGCATTTTTAAATCCTTCCGAAAAAGTCTGCATGACTTGTTTTTTAGATTGGATCACGAGACGAAAAGTGTGGTGTCACAAGAAGCAAATCGTGACTTGGCAACATTTCAGTGACTATACTACTTTGCTCGGTAATGGTCTGTTTCCGAACTGTGGCACTGGTGTGAGGCTATATTTAGACCAAGTGTACTTATAAGTTATCTATTATTTTATCGATTGTATTTAATAAAAATGTATATATATAGCGGGATAGGTGGATGATCATTTGGAGATAGATAGATAGATAGATAGATAGATAGATAGATAGATAGATAGATAGATAGATAGATAGATAGATAGATAGATAGATAGACAGACAGATAGACAGACAGACAGATAGATAGATAGATAGATAGATAGATAGATAGATAGATAGATAGATAGATAGATAGATAGATAGATAGATAGATAGATAGATAGATAGATAGATAGATAGATAGATAGATTAAACTGATAAGCTTATATATAGGAAATAGATTTTTGTTTTTCTCGATACGAACTGTCAGCGCCATTGTCTTCATTACACATTACAGTCGTCACCACCATTGTGGGGACATAAGTGTCAACCGGATTCGATTCTTGGATGTCTGTCGAACTCACTGAGGTCACATTGATATAGGCTACTGTTTGTCCATAAATCTCAATGAGATCACAATCGTGTAGGCATACTGCTTGCCTATCGAGGTCACTGAGGTCACGAAGAAATATTTTTTATCTGCAATGCTCTTTGAGATGAAGGAATAAGTGACAGCAATTAAATTTCCCGCAATTGACCATTGTAGTCATTCTCAGCCTGGAATTGTCCGTGGTACTGCATGCTGTATTTGAAGAGAGCTCAACAGCCACGTAGAAATGGACATTGTAACTTCTCATAAGGCGATGGAAGAAGGGTTGTTGCAGATAATGGCACAAGTGTTGGGCAAGTTCTGACGATAAGAAAGGCGTCGGCCACGTTCCTGCCGCGTTTGTGACGTCAGCTGTGTTCACACACCGCGTTTTATTCACATTCACTCTTTTAAGAAGGAGCATATTTTTTAAAAAGTAAATAAGCAGATTTCATCAAATTTTGATAATTTTTCTTTTATAAACAACTTTTCAGGTATTCACTCATCTAGATAATATTAAACGATGTAAAAATAGTAGTAGTCGCAGAAAGAGTAGTAATAATGTTTGTATGAAAGCAACTATAGATGATGGTCTCGTGTTCCATATTCACTCCACTCGTATCCGCAGCTTAGAACTGGTTTGGATTGCATCAGCAATTTTCTATCATATTCTCTAACTCTGATACAAAAATACTATCATAGGAAGTGCCCAAGGTCGGGTTACTCTGACAATTTATTTTTAAAATAAGGAGGGACAAATTTACTCCACCACAGAATCAATCAACAATACTGCAGCAAATCGAACATCAGTTAATCTGGCAAACGGCAATGTAATGTTAGTCAATATGTCAATCATGAACCCGTTATTCAATCTAAGTCAGTGTTAGAACAATCATTTTGTCAATCAATAGTCAGTGAGCAGTAAGTATATAAGTGTTGAGAATGAAGTAACAATCAAAATGTTTGTTTGTCGATCAACGCAAACAGTTATTAATTAATGATAAATCTATCCGTCTATCCATCACTATCAAAGTCAAACCATGACTGTCAAAACAGTGATAACAGTGACTGACCAGAAACCATTACGTCATTTAGTCATTCATCAATCAACAATCTGTCAGTAGTTAACCAATCAATCGTTTAATTTTAATTCAGTGCATTACCGCAGCCACCCTGCCGAAAGTACACCAGTCCTACCAGAATTAAAGCTCTCCTGCCGAAAGTACACCAGTCCTACCAGAATTAAAGCTCTTCTGCCGAAAGATTTACAAACGGCGTAAAACAACGCCAACCCTCTTTCAAACAGCCCAGCAACTGATAATAGACGCGAATTATGAAGCTCCATTTATTAAGAGTAAACTAATTTTTTAATAGCTCTTTCATGCTTAATAACTATTTGTCATTATCTGGTGCTCCACCTCCTGTAAGTTAGTAACAGCAAGACTGATTATAAATTTATACTGGCTTCGAGAGACAACTTTCAGGGGAGGAAATCCTACCCCGCTCTTGTTCTCGCCAACCACGAGCACTGACCCACATTCCTAACAGGTCAGCTGAAGACCTCTGGGCGCACATATTTAAGGAATTAGGTGAACTATAGCCCTACTAGGTACGGTATTCCATTCCCTTGGTAAATTAAAAAAAAAAACGATCATTCTTGAAGAAAATCCCCTCCACCCTGACAACACCTTCAAGGAGAATATATATAGCGGGTGATCGTTCTTGTTGTTTTCTTTGTGGCACAGCGAAAGACCCATTCTATTGCCCTACACCAGGGGTATCCAAACTTTTCAGCCCAAGGGCCGCATTAACTATCAAACAGCAGTTCGGGGGCCGACTATACACTCGAGGTCCAAATAAAAAAGAGTCAAAACATGGATGTTGTTTTTAATTATATTTAATATTATTTTATTCAGTTATTAAATATAACTAAGTAAATATTTCTTGTCATTGTTCATATAACTAATTAGGCCTATATATGGTATCTTGTCATTGTTTATAAACTAAATATACAGCTTATTGTTCACCATCTGTTAAGTGTGTGTGTGTGTGTGTGTGTGTGTGTGTGTGTGTGTGTGTGTGTGTGTTTTCATCGTCTTTAAAATGAGTTAGAACTGTGTGATCGTCAATAATAAAAAGTCTGCATGGTGTCTTTTCATCGCCTGTAATCTATGTGTGGGAATCTTTTAATGTTCTGAAAAAAAATGATTATGTACTTTTCAACATCTGTAAACTAATTACTCATGGGTTCCGTTTTCTTTGCAGTATGACTAATGTGCACTTAATGAATTCTTTCTGGTGTTACAAATTTTCCTTTACCTGTCATTATGGAGAGACGCTATAAAGGTCATTTTATTATTTCGTTTAATTAAGTGTTGGGGGTGTTTTTAATTAAAAAAAAAATGGCGGGAAGGCATTATTATTATTAACTCACTTACTGATTTTTATTATTGTTTATACCAGTCCTTTAAAAATAAAGTTGATTTAGCAAGATGACATCTATATGATTGTTTATACCAGTCCTTTAAAAATAAAGTTGATTTAGAAAAGATGACATCTATATGATTGTTTATACCAGTCCTTTAAAAATAAAGTTGATTTAGCAAAGATGACATCTATTATTATTGTTTATACCAGTCCTTTAAAAATAAAGTTGATTTAGCAAAGATGACATCTATTATTATTGTTTATACCAGTCCTTTAAAAATAAAGTTGATTTAGAAAAGATGACATCTATATGATTGTTTATACCAGTCCTTTAAAAATAAAGTTGATTTAGAAAAGATGACATCTAAGTCGTATTTTATGCATAAAGCAAATTACTCCATAACCATAAAGTAGAATCACTTCAAATGTTATAGAACATAGTATTTTTAACTAGCACACTTTAGTTAAATGATTAAGTTAATAATGCTTCGTTAGTTGAAGCTAATGAGCGGATGTGTCAGAACACGGTACTCTGTAATGCCGAAGTTAAATCAATTAAAAAGTTAGACAACCGACGATTTAGACGAGCACATTTGTTTAAAACTAAGACAGTGTCAACAAAAGCACAAACTGTTGACTCATTGTTTTAATATAATTTAAAGTAAAAGAATCAAGTATCAAGAGAGCCCATTAGTTGAAACTGCTGGATTAAATATAATTATTCAAACTCACGAGACAAAACGCATTTTCGGTTCTGCATGGAGGGGAAATAACTACGGTCTGTGCAATGAGTGGAGTACATAGAGTATATGTCCCTGATCTATATTTAACAGCTTGGCTGGGCAAGCAGACATGATTAATCAAGTCAGCAAGGGAGCAACGTATTTTGTCACACTAAAGAATATTTTTAATATATTATAAATTGAAATAAATACATTTAATGTTATAATGCGCTTTCGGCGTTAGTTTTCATTGCTACATTTCCTGATTAAACAAATTTCCAAAAGACTGAACAAAGACTATTCTTACACGGCAGATTATGATATGTACGCCGGGATCTCTTTACCTGATTTTGCAATTCATAATTTTAATCTAAACGTTACTTTTGATCAAATAATTGGCTTCAATATTTTGCGCTCCACTCGCGGTGGTCTGCTTACAGAATCCAATGGTCAGCCCATAACTGATGACAAACTGAAATATTCTTGCAAAGCCTAGGAATTGAAACAACGTCAGTGCAGCCAGCATCACCACCACTACTACTACTACTACTTGAACCTTTACAATTACATTCATTATACTTAGGGGGGAAGGGGTGAAAGGGTATCAAGAGGTCGATATTAGAGAATGAATCTATAGTAATGCAAAATCTTAATTATTGCTTATGCAATTTGTTTTGTGTCGATAAAACGAAGACATATTGGTTTTATTATATTTTTTAGACAAACACCATCGCCAAAGAAGCACCACTTGCTTTCTAGTCAGACAGTTAAGTGTGTGTGTGTGTGTGTGTGTGTGTGTGTGTGTGTGTGTGTGTGTGTGTGTGTGTGTGTGTGTGTGTAAGCGACCTACAAAATCTCAGGAACGATTACTCTGAAATCGAGCCAGTAAGCAGTATCACCTGTTCCATAGGTCTGTCTGATAGGTCACAGAGCCATCCCATTCATCAGTAAAATAAGAAGAGCTGCGATGAAAATGTCGATTTTTACTGCAAGAAGCTTTGAGTACAATACGGCTGAATACAATTACCAGCTAAACTATATTTTGTTAAGCCCATGAACACAAATGTCATTTCTCAACAAGATCGCCCTGAGTCGAGTGAGGAGTCGAAAGTTCATTGTAGTTCACTAAAAACAAAGAAATAGAAAAGAGTGAATGACAAGAAAAAGGAAAAAAATGTGCAAATATGCTCGAAAAATGCAAAGTACCTGAAGCAGAAAACAAGTTCACACAAAGGACAGTCAACCCTTTTAAATTAGAAATCAAAGTCTCATTTTCCGGATTGAAACTCAGATGTGCTATTTTCCTTTCAAAAATCAAAAATAATAATAATTGTAAAAATATCTGACAGTGTAAATTTTACTTAAGCGTATTCTGGTCGTAGTATGTGTGTGTGCGTGTATGTGAGTGTTTTTCTGTATGTGTACGTTGCATGCGATGTGTGTGTGTTTTCGGTCAGTGTATTGGTGTGTACGTTGCATGCGATGTGTGTGTGTTTTCTGTCAGTGTATTGGTGTGTACGTTGCATGCGATGTGTGTGTGTTTTCTGTCAGTGTATTGGTGTGTACGTTGCATGCGATGTGTGTGTGTGTTTTCTATCAGTGTATTGGTATGTACGTTGCATGCGATGTGTGTGTGTTTTCTGTCAGTGTATTGGTATGTACGTTGCATGTCTACTGCGAGTGCATTTGTACGTTTCATGTTTGATTGCGTGCGTGCATGTGTAAATGAGTGAGCGTTCCTTCCTTGCGATATATTATTTTTTTATAATTATAACTTTGTTCTGAATTAATACTCATTCTTTAAAGGCGCAGTGCTCTTGACTTAAATATTTAAAGTGGAAATAGATATCGATTTTACAGGGACATGTATTAATGAGCTTGTGTAATGTCCGTACAGTACTATTCTACAGGCGTGTCTTTTAGTGTGTATTGTTTTGATTTTTCCGTTTTAATCATTATTTTTTAAATATTCGTGAGGTTTTGTTCGCTTACGTGTACGTTTGTTTGATAATTTCTTTATTTATTTGGGCTTTTGTATGTCGGGTTTTTGTTTGTCTGTTTACTCTTAGTATCAATGTTTACTGATTTCGTTGGTATACTTGTTCCTACGTTTCCTTTGTTTGATAGTTCGCTTGGATATTTGGTTAATTTCTATATATATTTCTTTGATAGTTCGCTTGTATATTTGGTTAATTTCTATGTATATTTGTTTGATAGTTCGCTTGTATATTTGGTTAATTTCTATATATATTTCTTTGATAGTTCGCTTGTATATTTTGGTTAATTTCTATGTATATTTGTTTGATAGTTCGCTTGTATATTTGGTTAATTTCTATGTATATTTGTTTGATAGTTCGCTTGTATATTTGGTTAATTTCTATGTATATTTGTTTGATAGTTCGCTTGTATATTTGGTTAATTTCTATATATATTTCTTTGATAGTTCGCTTGTATATTTTGGTTAATTTCTATGTATATTTGTTTGATAGTTCGCTTGTATATTTGGTTAATTTCTATGTATATTTGTTTGATAGTTCGCTTGTATATTTGGTTAATTTCTATGTATATTTGTTTGATAGTTCGCTTGTATATTTGATTAATTTCTATGTATATTTGATTAATTTCTATGTATATTTGTTTGAGAGTTCGCCTGTATATTTGGTTAATTTCTATGTATATTTGTTTGAGAGTTCGCCTGTATATTTGGTTAATTTCTATGTATATTTCTTTGATAGTTTTCTTGTATATTTGATTAATTTCTATGTATATTTGTTTGAGAGTTCGCCTGTATATTTGGTTAATTTCTATGTATATTTGTTTGAGAGTTCGCCTGTATATTTGGTTAATTTCTATGTATATTTCTTTGATAGTTTTCTTGTATATTTGATTAATTTCTATGTATATTTGTTTGAGAGTTCGCCTGTATATTTGGTTAATTTCTATGTATATTTCTTTGATAGTTCGCTTGTATATTTTGGTTAATTTCTATGTATATTTGTTTGAGAGTTCGCCTGTATATTTGGTTAATTTCTATGTATATTTGTTTGAGAGTTCGCCTGTATATTTGGTTAATTTCTATGTATATTTGTTTGATAGTTCCCTTGTATATTTGGTTAATTTCTATGTATATTTGTTTGATAGTTTTCTTGTATATTTGGTAAATTTCTTTGTATATTTGTTTGATAGGTTTCTTGTATATTTGGTAAATTTCTTTGTATATTTATTTCTGTTCTGTTTTGCTTGCTTACACGATTATTTATGTGATTATAATCAAGTGTGCGTGTTTGCTTCTTTGTGGTTACATTAAAAGCTCAAATCTAATTTTGCGTGTTTGCTTCTTTGTGGTTACATTAAAAGCTCAAATCTAATTTTGCGTGTTTGTTTCTTTGTGGTTACATTAAAAGCTCAAATCTAATTTTGCGTGTTTGTTTCTTTGTGGTTACATTAAAAGCTCAAATCTAATTTTGCGTGTTTGTTTCTTTGTGGTTACATTAAAAGCTCAAATCTAATTTTGCTTGTCTACTTGTTTGCTCGTTTCTTTGTTTAAGAAAGTGTCAACCAGTAGTTGGTTGGTTGCTTGTTTAGATTGCTGGTTTGTTGGTTGATTTGTGTTTGTGTCTTTAATTAAGACACGGCTAAGCAAATTTTAAAAGTGAAGCCATTCTTAGTTCTTATCTCTCAATTTATTTTTTTAAACGTTTAAATTTAGGATCTGCTTGTATCAGGTATCTATGGCAGCCATATTCAACACGCGTTTCTTTAAAACTTAAATTTTCAAAAATGCCAAATGAATTTTCACTAATTTCCCCAAATGAATTCTCACTACTGAATTTTTTTCAGACCGCCAGTTCCTGATGCAAGTGCTTTGAGGTGATTTCAAACTGCTAGATATGATTTATTGCATTGTTTGTCAAATGTAACAGTTGGGCTGAGGGTGGGTCTGAGGGGGATTCTTCTGGGATGTTTTTCTCTCGCTTTCACCACTACCAATCACAAACGCCATTAAATTAAAATCCGGATTTCATGAAATTGAAATCAACTCGGGGGGTCGTAAATTTAAAATCCCAATTGTAACATTAAAAGCAAGTTGTCATGAAATTCAAAGCAGGTTGTTCTAAAAGTAATGTGGTCGTAAATTGACATTTTCGGTTGTCGTAAAAGTAAAATCCGGTTGTCGTGAATTTTGAACACGTATTGAAAATTCAAATTCCCGGTGGTGGTGTGTGTATGTGGTGGGGAGACAGTGTATAACTCAGTGATTCTCAGAGTGGTGGTCCGCGAGCGATCAGTCGAAAGTCCCAGCAACCCTCCAGGACCAAAAAGAAATTTAATATGCCATAGTACCATAGCTTGCACTTGTAAGCACAAACAACTTGAAACTTAGGCAAGCGGCTCCATGCACGTGCACTTGCATGGCCCACAATGGTAGGTACACGCGAACAAGCTTCTGGTGTTGCCAATATGATGTTCATATCTTTAACTCTGGAGTTGTTTCCCTTATTGTGACGCTAACGCCACTAGTTAATGGTTATGATTTTTATTATTAATTAACTACCCATAACTAATTACAAGTGATGAGAATCTTAATTTATGTATTTAATAATTCTCCAGAAGACACCACTCGTCTCTCTCACTTGGCAGACATCCGGTGCAAATGTCTTCTCCTTTCCACAACATTAAAGACGAACATTAACCGTCACACCATATTTTTGTAGGTGGAAAACGAGTAAAAGAAAAGACAAATCCGTCTTAGCGAGCCCCCATCCACTCACTGTCTTTCCATTCAATGGTTATTAACATGTGTAAGAAGGTCAATAAATTTATTAAATTAACAATCAAATATATAACATATGATAATCAAAGAGCGTTGACATTTGCATCACTTCACAACAATGTTCTATAAACGCTAGACAATAATTCAGTTTATTCTGGAATAGACATAAGCAGTCAGTTAACATAAAGATATAATCAAGTTCATGGATATCATCAAGGAAAAGAGAGTGGAGTTTTAGAGTAATAGTTAAAGTCAATGCAAATAACCTGTTCAAAGATGGCGGCTGTCACCAGTACGTTTCACAATCACGTGGTTTGCAACAAGTCACTGCCTTTCATATTTAGGCAACATCCCATGTGTTCCTTCTAGAGGCATGTTACACAACTGTTCCAGAATCTTTGATGTGTTCTCCAAGCATGCTGTAGAGCAGGGGTGGACAAAAAATGTCCTGTGGGCTGCATGCAGCCCACCAAGGGTTTTCATGTGGCCTAGGAACAAGTTCTATGTTGAAATTTTATTTAAATTTCTCAAGTGTAAATTTTTTTCTAATTTTGAGAGAAATGTAACCATACAATGCCAAATACACACCCAGCTGAAAATTAATTATGATGTTATTTAGAAAAACCTTTTGTTTCTGCTATTTCATATATTAATTATTTTACTTAATGAACTATGTAGCCCACGACAAGGTGTAAATTTGTGTAGGCAGCACTTGCACTGGAATGTTTGCACACCTCTGCCTTAGAGAATCATCCTGAATTTCACGTGTACTACCAAGCACATCAGGAGGAATGTTCTTGATTTTCTGTTCGTGTTTACTCAATACACTATGAGGAACACTCAAAATAATCTTTGTGAATTCTCAAGACCAAACTCAAGCCACAATTTCCGCCATATTGGTACTCAAATGGAATTCACAGGAATCAACTTACAGCAACACGGACTAAACTACCTCCCACAACCCCTCACCCAGCGCGAAAGCGGCGGAAGCCGGAAGCGCCCCCCCCCCCCCTTACACTACGACGAAGTAGTACAAATTAGAAAAGAAGAAAGAAAAATGCAAGAGCATAATTTGCCCCTGATCCTATCATAACAGTTACCTAGACTGAGGCTCTAACACTTGCATGTAAGTCCATGTACTGTTTCATTCACCGAGAAAATCTTAATACATGTATAAAGAAAATTGTGAACTGTATAAAGACGAACACTGTAAATTTGAGACTATTCGCTGCATCATGTGTTTCTATGGAGACCACTAATGGGCGTTTTTATCAGGGAACAAAATCCAGATGAAAGTATATGAGTTCGGAAATGAGCATTCCATCTTTCTTCAAGACAAAAAAAAAATTGATCAGAACTATTTACAATTGTGGGGTGGATATATAGCCGTATTTAGTTGATATCTTAGCCATCTAGCATACATATTAGCAATACTATTTTGCTTCTTTCTCTTAACTGAATATGATATCTTGTTTAATATTTTCAATTAAAAACCCTATAATTCTTCAATTTGCCTATTGAATATCTTAAGTTGGCAGCACTAGTCCTTGGCAAACTGGGGGGAAAATTGCCGGTCCTCCGCATCAAATAGTTCGAGAAGCAATGGTGTGACTGACCTAGGTAAGATCGCCTCACTGGTGTAACTGACCTAGGTAAGATCGCCTACACTGGTGTAACTGATCTAGCTAAGATCGCATACAATGGTGTGACTGACCTAGCTAAGATCGCCAACACTGGTGTAACTGACCTAGCTAAGATCGCCTACACTGGTGTAACTGACCTAGCTAAGATCGCCTGAAACGCAAGAATGCATTCAACTCTCGGTTACCTCCAAATGATAGAAATGAAATGAAAGAATTCACTTTCCCCAAATAACTGTCCAAAGTGAGTTCGCTTCCAAAATAATTGCCCAAAGTTAGCAAGTAACTGCACAAGGACTGAATCAGAATTACGACTTTAAGTGAAAAGTAACCCGTTTAGAGTGAACACAAAGCGCTAAGAGACATACTTCACTGGTGGGCCTGAAATTAAATTATTCCATAAAATCATTTTCTGCCAGTTTAATGCGAAAGACGTAGAAAAATAGATTCGTAGAATTGAACCCGCCCTAAAACAAGTCTCAATAGCTACAAAGAAATGAAATTTCTTTCTATATTAAAAATACAAAAATACAAGAATAAATAAATCAATAATTATAACAATAAGTCATCGGAGAATACAAAAATATCGGTGTCACAAATAGAGGTTATTAAGCTTCAATCTGTCTCCCGTGGAAATCCAGCCCATGTTACAATAATAAACAACAAACATTAGACAAATCTTTTACAGAATGAATAAAGAAATACCGGAATGCTATCGAAAATAAGTCACGTCGACAAAGATCTCGTTTATCATCAGTCTGTGAAGCGAGTTATACCAGATGGCTTTGCTGAAATACAGCTGTAAGGGTCTTTTGACAAAGTGAACCGGCGAGATGTGGCTGCGGGTGGGTACTATGGCAATAATGTACGATTGTCGTAAAACATTAATAAAACACAGCGATGCAAATCCGTATCGCTCAAACTCTCATAGTGTCGGATCGTAATCGGACCAAGGTTTTTATCGACTGTTGAAAGAGGCCGATTTCATTACCGGTCTGTCCGATATCCGGGTCACGGGGCAACGACGCATTCTGATGTGCTGAGAGTGATAACATTTACATTGTAGGTCTGGAGATTGCCACATCCAGAGAGCAAAAATAAAATTTGTTTAAATAAAGTTAAAATATGACAGCTGTTGGCTTGTTGGAGTGTTGATCTCTGCTTTCTCCTCTTTTGCTTATTTTTTTAACCGTTTGTTGTAGTTGTGCTGCTGCTACTGTTGCAGTCGTTGTTCCGTTAATTTATTTTTTTGTAGATTATTTCTGTTGTTGGAATTTTGTATGTTTAGTTTTGTTTGCTTTCTTGTTGCTTTCTTGTTTACGTGTTTTGATTTTGTACCTAGCACATTTTGTATATGTAATCAGAGCTCCTATTGTGCAGTTACGCCAGATAAGTGTCACAGACTTTCGTGTGTAATCAAAGCGCCTAATTGTGCAGTTATGCCAGATAAGTGTCACAGACTTTCGTGTGTAATCAAAGCGCCTAATTGTGCAGTTACGCCAGATAAGTGTCACAGATTTTCGTGTGTAATCAAAGCGGCTAATTGTGCAGTTATGCCAGATAAGTGTCAAAGATTTTCGTGTGTAATCAAAGCGGCTAAATGTGCAGTTACGCCAGATAAGTGTCACAGATTTTCGTGTGTAATCAAAGCGGCTAATTGTGCAGTTATGCCAGATAAGTGTCACAGACTTTCTGTATAATCAAAGCGGCTAATTGTGCAGTTACGCCAGATAAGTGTCACAGATTTTCGTGTGTAATCAAAGCGGCTAATTGTGCAGTTACGCCAGATAAGTGTCACAGATTTTCGTGTGTAATCAAAGCGGCTAATTGTGCAGTTACGCCAGATAAGTGTCACAGATTTTCGTGTGTAATCAAAGCGTCTAATTGTGCAGTCATGCCAGATAAATGTCAAAGATTTTCGTGTGTAATCAAAGCGGCTAATTGTGCAGTTATGCCAGATAAGTGTCAAAGATTTTCGTGTGTAATCAAAGCGGCTAATTGTGCAGTTACGCCAGATAAGTGTCACAGATTTTCGTGTGTAATCAAAGCGGCTAATTGTGCAGTTATGCCAGATAAATGTCACATTCTTCAAGTTTTCCTCCAAGTGTCTAGAGTCAAGAGAGCGAACGTCGTCTAACAAATAAGAAAGAAGAAACCTATATTATTTATGAAAATTATTCACATCGATTTTTATTGTGCTACAATCGACAATTGATGTAAACGATGAATAAAGTGGTGGTGTGGGGGAGGGGGGCTAGGATGGCTAAAATTGTTCAGGTTCTTAAGATTGAGCCAAGTTCTGTTGTATTGTCCGTTCGTTTACACCTACTGATCATTCAGACTTTTAGCTTCCTGTTTCACTCTTTTGAACTTTGATCTATGGATTAATTCTTTTACTGTTCGTTCTCCATGTTTTCACTCTTCATTAACTCTGGAGACTTTGTTTGGATGTTCACAGGTGAGAAAGCGGGATTCTTTTCGTACATGACTTTTTTTTTGTGGCGATAGGAGACCTTGCCGCCTAATTTGCATTCATCTTTCTAATTCTCAGGGCTAGAAACTCCTGTCAAACTTGCGAAAGCAGACAACTTTTGAAAACAGTTATCTCCCCTCTTACATGGAGGATCTGGCGATCTTATTCGACTTGGGTGGTCAAAGAGGTCAGGTTGTAATAATTCATCAGATATTTAGCCTAGCTGTCTCTGTTCATGCTGAGAATACCCGCCAGAGACAGATGCCGGTAGAATAGCATTGCCTGAAACCACTCTCTTCGAGCACCACTGGTTACAAAGATTTTTTGCTGAGAAAAGTCAGTCAGGTGGAACTTGTAATTGAAATATGTATAAGTAGATATGACTATGATTTTGCTTGTACGTTCGTTTAGTTATAAAAATACTTGCTATTTTAATCCATCCTTTCTATGTTTATCTTTAATCACTTACCCCCCATCTGTCTTTCCTTATTTGTAGGAGTGATGTGATACCCTTTTTTATCTGAGACGTTGATCAACAATCGTTGAGACGCAAAACAACGCTAGAATAGAACCACATTAGTTTGGATGTAGACTTTGGCGAGTATTGCACCACAAATTAACACCAGAGCAGAATGACCCACGTGCAAAGACCGATTCAACGGACCATCTGAGCGTTTGCTAATGACATTCATTGGGTTCCAGACGACACATCAGACGAACTTAAAGTTAACAACCTCACAGCTTCATTGAAGATACAATCGAAATCACTCAAATTCTAATCAAAGTACTTTTGGAGTTTACTCAGAAACATTCAGTGTTCTCTTATAAACTCATTTATAATTTGCTCATATGAACAAACCAAATAACTACAGTGCCATATGACTCAAACGAACATTCTCTTACATCTCATGGTCGTATTTATGAATTTATATATAAACTTTAATTGAAACTGTTGAACTATTTGCTAATGTAACCATGCTGTCTTACGTTATTTCTTGTTGAATACATTTATTATTGATACTGACACCACTGGTGTTCATTTACATGTTGATATATATGACTACAACTGAACTGTTAAGTGCACAAGTGTTGGTGCACCAAAATGTCAGATATCTAAAAGATGGCTTTGCTGGCAAAACATTAAGATACAGAGAATGCTTTCCCAGATCAAAACTGTTTAAAAAAAAAAAAAAATTAAAAAAAAAAAGCTTTTGTCAAGAAAGGTCAATCAGGTTTAATCTATTTAAAGTGTGTATTATTAATAATAATAGTAATAATGATGTATCTGTTTCTACGTGTCTATTTCCATATATTGTGTATCTGTTATATATTTTCTACGGTGGCTGTTTGTCTTCTTTCACTCCCACCTTTCTCAAATTATGAATGATGTATGTCAGGTGTATAAAGCACTTGCCTTGAACCCACTCCATACTTATTTGGGGGAAAAAAAAATTCTCCCACAAACTCAACAATCTATTTATTGCATGTTGTGTATGCGCAAATCTATCACCAACTGGAGGAAGATAAAAGACGCAAATTTACGCTTAAGAAAGCTTTCATTAAATTATTCAGAGTTTTTTTTTCACTATATTACCTAGTAAATTTGCTATTTTGGAATCTACATGGAAGATAAGAAATAGTTTTTCAAAATAAATAACTCTGATGCTAGCGCCACCTAGTTAATGTTTATTATTATTATTATTATTATTTAATAATCGTCCATAACTAATTGTATGTGATGAGAATCTTAATTTACGTTATTAATAACTCTCCAGTAGACACCCTTCGTCTTTCACTTGGTAGATATGCGGGTGCTGTAAACGTTTTCTCTCTTCATCACATTAAAGACAAACATTTACCGTTACACAATATTTCCGTAGGTGGAAAACTTCTTACCAAAGGAGAAGATAAATCCGTCTTTTAATCTATAGTTAGCGAGCCCCCATCCACCCACTTTCTTCTCCAACATATAGTTATCAATATGTGTAGGAAGGTCAATAAATTTATTAAATCAACAATCAAATACACACTTATAGCAAATACAATAAAAAAGATTACTTGACATTAATATTTCCATGAACCACATTCAAATAATTTCAATATTTATACAGTCTTATATCCTAATACATAATCCAACAGATTAGTGTCCATATAAATTACAGGATAGGTTTTTTTTAGAGAATAGAAAAGGAGTTATAGAGATTATAGTGATAATAGTTTGTATGTAACCTTGTCTAGGTGAAGCCGCAATATTCTTTCACCTGCTTTCATAATAAAGACACAAGTTTTTGATTGACTGGTTGATCATTTTGATCGACTGGTTGATATTTTTTCGAAGACTAACTGAGGCATCTGGTTGGTAATGTCCTTGGTTGATTCAGTGTTAAAACTTTCATTTTCTGCTTAATTGATTCATTTTAATGAGTTACGACTTGGACTGAAATGAGTTTCGATTTAAGGAGTGTTTAGACTTTAGAAGAATCCACGTCTGTTGGTATTGTAGGCCTCACTCTCACACTTCCACACGGCTCGGTTCTGTGTATTCTTTGGCGCCGATGTGCGCGCGCATGCGAATAATTCTGGAAAAAGAAAACATAAATATATTATTCACAATGCTTTTACCCATCTCCTCTCTGTCCACGACGTCTCACCAAGGTCGAGGCAAAGTCAGGCTGTTCTCCGTCGCCGCACGTTAGCTGAACATAATGCACAGTGCGTTGGATCACGTGGTTTCATTATACGTAACTGCAAAATGATTTATGGGAGGGAAGGGGGGCTCAGTGTAAGAGAGAGAGGTTGCTCAGTGAGAGTTGTCTAGAGAACGAAAAGACAGATGACTATTGTAATTTCTGAAATGCTCTCCTCTGAAAGTCAGCAAAGCTCGCCAGCTGTCACGCCAACCGGTAGTCTTTGCTGCCTCACCCCATCCCTCCATTCCCCAGCCTAGATTTCATAGCAGTTAAATAGCAGTTTGTTTTCCGTCAGGTTTCTGTCAGTGCAGCGAGGCAAACGACACAAAGTGCACGAAAGTCGTTTGAATGCATTATGTCTACGGTATTCACAAGAGAAATTGGGGAGTAGAGGTGTCGGATTTTTTCCACACTTATTTTTAAAATGTCGGACACAATATTAAAGGATTGTTGAGATTTAACCTTGAGTTGCTTGGCAAAGCCGAGTGCAGGACCTTGTCTTTGTTACACTCACAGCCGTGCACGCGACATTTAATTGCAGACGTGACCCGACTCCAACTTTTCACACGCTGGGGTCAAGGCCAGCATTCTGCACATAAAAATTCTGCGCTGGTGCACATAGTTAAATCGCCATACTTAGCAGCCGACAGTGAGAAGGAGAACGTCGTGGGTTCAGTGCTGCTGGTCTGTCCTCAAGCGCCGTCTGCGAAGTTGTGGAGCGGACGCTGAACCCAAATCAAACAAATAAATTGAACGTCGGTGGTCATGAAGTCCGTTATTTGTAGTTCAGATGGGTTTTTCGAAAAGATCCCTTGTCTAGCATTCACCTGATAGGACGTAGCCTACAGGAGCGTTATTAAACCACTTAACAAATAAATAAATAAACTTTTTAGATAACTAGACTGTACATAGTTTTTAAAAATATAATCCTCTAGACAGCATGTTTGGTATATAAAGACCCAGACAGGATCTACGGGGAGTGGGGCTGTGGTAGGAGGGAGCCGGAAGAGGAAGACGGGCATGGAAATCTAAATCAGTCGAAGATTTAAAAGCACCACAGGTGAGATCCCCTGCGTGAAATTGGTATCCTCGAAAATTAAACACCTTGCCAGGCTGTATACCAAACGCTTGACTGCTGCTGTTTATTTACTGCTGCTCTTGCTGTTTTTGTTTATTTATTTATTTTTTTTTTGGTTGTTGGTATTTACTCATTGCATTGGATTTTTTTTTCCAACATCGCAGTCGGACATGACGACAGCTGGAAAAAGAAATTATCTGCCGATTATAACGCCTTGCACCAAACGTACTGCGAGCGATCCAGCCTAATTTTATTTTTTTTTAATAAAACCGAACAGAAAGGTCACGAAACAAGAAATGAAATGAAATATTCCAAAATCGTTGGAAGAAAGAGGAAATCATGAGTCTTTAGCTACAACGATGATTTTGACAATGGTGGTAATGAGATAGTGATGATGATGATGACAATATCAATACATTTTCAAATTAACTAAAATAATATCATGACATTTTTTAAAAGGACAGACACTTCTTTTAAAACTGGGATTACCAGACATGATATTAGTGATTTATTTTTTTAAATAAGCGACAAAAACGAAATAGTGTTAAATGAATAGAATACATGATATGAATTAAATAAACATTTCGTTACAACCCAGCGTTAATATTAATTGCAGGAGGACATTTTGTTCTGGACGAGTAACACTTAGAGAAGGGAGATAATTAGAGAATTATTAGTTCCTAGGGCTTGACTTTAGTCTCTCTGACTGCAAAGGATGAAGATCCCTTCGACGGGCGTATTACAAAAATAATCATTAATTAAGAACTATCATTAATCCACCTAGTGGTAAGGATTATCACTTTCACACAATTGTTTATTTAATCTACATTTATATTTAATATATATATATATATATTATTGTACTCATAGTCTAAGCACCATAATCAGTTTAACAGTACTTCAAAACGCCTCACAACGCACACACAACAAATACTGTCTTCTCTGAAGCTATAAATTACTGATACTACTACGATTGTAGATGTCATTACAGTTACTCTTAATGTATTATGCAACTTGTTCTTGCTTGTTAAAAGAATCACAGATCTATCTTGATGAAAGGGTAGACTTAATCTGCTGGACAACTGGACATTGTATGCAAGCTAATAAGGCCTCCATATGGCGGGGTTACTCTCTTCTGAAGTAATGGCCTGGCCTGTTCTCAGAACATCGTCTACTATGGAATGCCATGTCTAGTATTAATTTCCCTACAATAATTAAAAATTCATAATACACATATGTGAATAATTTACTGCTCAATAACACTAACTCTTTGAAACCTTCTGGTAAGTTTCCATGTCACTAACTCTCTGGGGTCTGCCTGGTAAAAGTGTCCATAACATCAACAATTTGGGTCTTTTTGATAAACGTGTCAAGATCATCAACATTTTGGGTCTCTAATAAAATATAATAAAAATATGTCTATGGCACCAACATTTTGGGTCTTTGTAAGTGTCCATGACACTACTTTGTGAGTCCTTCTGGCAAACGTGCCCAGGACACCCAACATTTGGGGTCTTTGTAAGTGTCCATGACACTACTTTGGGAGTCCTTCTGGCAATCGTGCCCAGGACACCAACACTTTGGGTCTTTGTAAGTGTCCATGACACTACTTTGGGAGTCCTTCTGGCAATCGTGCCCAGGACACCAACACTTTGGGTCTTTGTAAGTGTCCATGACACTACTTTGGGAGTCCTTCCGGCAAACGTGCCCAGGACACCAACACTTTGGGTCTTTGTATGTGTCCATGACACTACTTTGGGAGTCCTTCTGGCAATCGTGCCCAGGACACCAACACTTTGGGTCTTTGTATGTGTCCATGACACTACTTTGGGAGTCCTTCTGGCAATCGTGCCCAGGACACCAACACTTTGGGTCTTTGTAAGTGTCCATGACACTACTTTGGGAGTCCTTCTGGCAATCGTGCCCAGGACACCAACACTTTGGGTCTTTGTAAGTGTCCATGACACTACTTTGGGAGTCCTTCTGGCAAACGTGCCCAGGACACCAACACTTTGGGTGGGTCTTTGTATGTGTCCATGACACTACTTTGGGAGTCCTTCTGGCAATCGTGCCCAGGACACCAACAATTTGGGTCTTTGTATGTGTCCATGACACTACTTTGGGAGTCCTTCTGGCAATCGTGCCCAGGACACCAACACTTTGGGTCTTTGTAAGTGTCCATGACACTACTTTGGGAGTCCTTCTGGCAATCGTGCCCAGGACACCAACACTTTGGGTCTTTTCGATAAAAGTGTCTACGATTAGCGCTAATACACTGGAAGAAGATCTTCAAGTGAACGATATAATTATATAACGAAGAAACATGTTGTTATTATTATTATTATTATTATTATTATTATATATTTATCACTATGTTCTAACAAACTTAAGGGTGCTTCGAGTGCATGCTTGCAAAAGCCATCGAAACTGGTAAGAGCACTTTCTTTCAAAACACCACAAAATCTGTAACAAGAAACCTGGGCATTGACGCACTTGTTGAACTCATCCTGAGTTAGAAACTTCCAAGTCTTCCTTTGTCACGAAATGTATGAGGAAACTGACAGGTGGCGGGGTGGGTGGGTGGGAGACAGATTTACAGCTCAACAAGCGGCATCTTGAGGACGCCACCACAAAATTTGGGGTGAACGGTCAACGTTCGTGGCAAGGCGCTGATCCCGTCGTCTAGACTTGTCTTAGACTAGTACTTTCGAGAAGTGCAGAAAATTCAACGTCGCGAGCAGGAGATTGCTGAATCTTTCCCCCAACCCCACCTTTCTCTAACTCTGAAACATGAAGAACATTAAATAACTTTCTAGGCCAGACGTCAATCATAGCAAACAGAAGTCTGTTCGATGGATGGAGGGGTTATGCTGGGTGAAGAAATGGGAGTAAATACTGAAATTATTTCCTCAGACACACATTGTCACGTGATCAAACCCGTAAAAATTGCAAGGACTGCTGGCAGTCACCGGAACTGTGCATACACAGTTATGAAGTACTGGTATGAGAAAGGGTTAAACTGCAGACCTGAGAGATCGTGATTGACAAAAATAAGACAGTAATTTTTATACAGGGATTAAGGGTTCTTCTTGGGTGAAAGTTGAGAAAGGCTGGGATTAGAGTGTGAAGGGAAGCCGAAGATGTAAGAGAGAAGGCGGTAACAACCAGAAGGGACATGACTGTGGCAATGCCGGGACACACTGGTGAAGCAGAATTTTATCTCCCAACAACAACAAATATTAGTAGCTTAATGTTATCTCACAATAACAACAAATATTATTAGCATAATTTTACCTCACAACAACAACAAATATTAGTAGCTTAATGTTATCTCACAACAACAACAAATATAAAAGCTTAATCTCACTACAACAAAAATATTAGTAGCTTAATGTTATCTCACAACAACAAAAAATACTAGTAGCAGAATTTTATCACAACAACAACAAATACTAGTAGCAGAACTTGCTCTGTCTTTGGAGAAGTCGCAGTCTGGAAGTACAGGACCATTCGAGATATTCACAGTCACACAGATACACATGACCGCGCGGGACACTCAAAACCGAATTAGATACAAAATATTGCACAATTTACATAGAGAGAACAAATTCGTAAAAAGTGTATAGAAGTATACGTAATACAGACGGTCACATAGATACACAAATCACAAGAGATACACAAATCACACGAGATACACAAAATCATTTGAGATACACGTATTGAAGTGAGGTACTTGAAATCACACAAGACGCTCAAAATCAGAATTGATGCAAAATTTCACAATATACATAAACTCACAAAATGTACTAAACACAATATACATAAACTCGCACATTGTACTAAACACAATATACATAAACTCACAAATGTACTAAACACAACATACATAAACTTGCACATTGTACTAAATTCACACAAAATACATAAACTCACACAAGATACATGAAATAACGCAAGATACATAAATTCACACATAATACTTTAACTCAAGATACAAAAAATCACTTGAGACACAAAATTGCACAATATACACAAACTCACACACTCTGCACAAACACACTTGAGATACATAAATCACACAATATACATAAACGATTCACAGCAATTGAGATACATAAAATCACACATTTTACGTAAACTCACATGATACACAAAATCACTAGAGATACATAAAATCACACAATATCCATAAAATCAATTGACGTACATAAAGCCAACGAGGAACAAAATCACGCGAGATACACCAAATCACACAAGATAAAAAATTCACAAGAAACACATCACATGAGAAAGAGAAAATTACAAGGGATATCTAAACCTGCACTCACATTTATAGAGTTGCACAAAAATCAATGAGATATCAAATGATTGAAATGAACACGTAATCAAATTACATGCATCACATCACTTGAAGTGCTCACACTAGTCAACTGATATGCATCACATCACTTGAAATGTTCACACTAGTCAACTGATATGCATCACATCACTTGAAATGCTCACACTAGTCAAATGATATGCATCACATCACTTGAAATGCTCACACTAGTCAACTGATATGCATCACATCACTTGAAATGCTCACACTAGTCAAGTGATGTGCATCAAATCATTTGAAATGCTCACACTAGTCAAATGATATGCAACAAAAGACTTGAAATGCACACGTAGTCAAATGATATGCATCACATCACTTGAAATGCTCACACTAGTCAAATGATATGCATCACATCACTTGAAATGCTCACACTAGTCAACTGATATGCATCACATCACTTGAAATGCTCACACTAGTCAAGTGATGTGCATCAAATCATTTGAAATGCTCACACTAGTCAAATGATATGCAACAAAAGACTTGAAATGCACACGTAGTCAACTGATATGCATCACATCACTTGAAATGCTCACACTAGTCAAGTGATGTGCATCAAATCATTTGAAATGCTCACACTAGTCAAATGATATGCAACAAAAGACTTGAAATGCACACGTAGTCAAATGATATGCATCACATCACTTGAAATGCTCACACTAGTCAAATGCTATGCAACTGTCACGATGAGCATCGCCTAGAGTCTAGGGGGAGTCTGGTTCAGCTGTTCCTGTGTATCTCTAGGAAGCTTGTGACATGTGCCAGTAATACGTTGTCTTAAGATATTACAAAGGACACATGACAAACACCATTGATGTTTGAGTGAGGCCCATTTTATTCTGTCCTGCAAAGTACATTCTATTAGCTGTGTGTGCAAGTGTGCGAGTATCATAATAATGAATATCAGACAGATTGATGGAACGAAACAATACAAATACGAATTCTTTTGCCCCTCTGAAAAACTGTGAATAACGAGTTTTTAGAAACTGAACATTAGGTATTATTAACCTAATTGGGGTGTTTTCTCTTTCACACAGGTGTTAAATCAAGCATACACCTTTCCAATGTCATACACTCTGTAGGGGATGGGGAGATGAAAATGATAAAATTCAAAAAGGTGAAAATAAAAGTAATTATACAATTAATGCGCTGTAAATTACACTGCTACCATGAACAAAAATTCATATATAAAGTAGGCATGGATTTACCACCATATTAAAGTTCATATTACTTAAAAATGACAATAACAATAAATATCAGTCACAAAAATAGATTAAATGTTCTTATTCTTAACAGTTCTAGGTGCACTTTTGCTTTTTATTTTAATTACTCACTTAGTACTGTCAATATTTGAAGAGAGGTGACGTAATCTATCATAAGGGATGCATCAAGAGAAGATAACACAATGTTGCATCACTCAACAGCAGGTCAGGTCACCATCTCAGACTTCCTGTACGTGGGTAAATCTGTGCTTTGGCCTGTTGCCAACTTTGGTAATTATTGCTGATTTCTCTGGTTACCATAACAACAGAAAACCTCAATGATGTCTATCATTACCAGAAGATTCGTCTAGTGAAGTGTGTCGTCGCATCAATGGATTTAGTACTTCTTGTGTCTGTGAGACTCCAAGATCCTAGCCCTCCATTTGTGGAATAAAGACTTCAAACAAAGCTCAGACAGAGAGACAAAATGGCTGTCTGTCATTAACAGCATGCAACTAACGTCACATACCATAAGCTGTCCAGAAGGCTGAACTTTTCACTCCACAAGGATGTATGTAAACAAGTTGCCTCATTGCTTTAATACTTGGTGATTGACGGAGGAAAAAACGGGTGGAAAGAGATATTTCCAACTTTCCTTAGTAAAATCTCCATAGACGAAATTTCACCACAAATAAAGTAAGATGTATTCATGTAAATTCTCGTTTTCATCATAAAAATACTAGTCTCTCTTCCTCCCTTATATACTCTTGCTAAGAGTCTCAGAAGCTTCTAGAACTTTTATATCTTGTGACTTTAATTTTTCTGATGCACGCATCTTATCTGTGTGCATCACCTCTAGCTATGGCAAACTCTACTGTGCACTAGCTATTTGGCTTGTAAACATGCATCATTCATGGACATGAATACTCTGCATTCACCCAATATATATATAATTCTCCATAAAATATATATATGTTATGCATGAAATGATACACACACTGTGTCTACAAACGTCCGTCTAACTAAATTAAATTAGGTGAACAATTCTAAAAGTCACATAACATACATTTGTCAGGATATAAGTGCATTGTCAAAAACACGATTTTTTTACGGGAATTACTTCCCTTAGTCCATTAGTGGTTTGCATACTGTGAAATAAAATATAATTTTGGCTCCATGCCTTTCCTGTGACAGCAACAAATGACTTAAAATGCTCACACTAGTCAAATGATGTGCATCATATCACTCTAAATGTACAGCAGATCACTTGCAATATTTATTATCTCATGAGATATCTAACACCACTTCAAACATACAGAAAAAGTGATCCTTCAAATCACATGAAATATCACAATATTACAAATATTGCTGCACAAATAGCGAGAGGCAGATAAGAAAGTTTTAGGAATTTGAATGAGATAATAAGATTGTCTACTTCATTCCACAGCCCTGATAAGGTGGGGATGGGTGGGGAGGATCCGGTTTGTCACATAAAATATTAATAATGTGTCTTTGTAATTAGTAATAAGTACAATGAGGACAACAGCAATGATAATACCTATGACAAAGCAGTTATGTTTATTATGATTTCGACCACATAGACGATGAGGACAATAGTTATGATTACAGTACCCGATGACGACGATGATGATGATATATTTCTATCCTCGACTCAAGGCCCTGAGTCAAAAATACCAACTTTGTTCTCATTTTCGGTTATCGACCCTAAGAATTCTCAGCACACAAGTCTTCCATTTACCGTCACATCAAGGTGCTGCTTAGACAACAGCAGGTGTACGACTGAGCATGCAGCCCAAATGCAAATTCCTCCGGTCTGGAATGTCGAAGCTCGTGTTTGCCGTAACCCATCCACACACACACACAACATACATACACGCACGCACACACACACACACACACACACCACCACCACCACCACCACCACCACTGCTTGAAGGTTTAGCGTAGGCGGTATCTTACCGCGCATGTCAGCGAACCTGCACACGTTTCGAAACGCGAACATTAAAGGCATCAGTCGGCTTGCTGTGTCAGTCAAGTAAGGGGTGATGGGTGGTAGGGGAGTCACGTGGCAGGCAGTTATGTTCATTTTCATGTTTCAAAGTCACAGACATGGGATGAACCTAGCTTCTATACCTTCAAAGCCCTTTTCGCTCTAATTTGCTCTTCCTTCTTCACTTTTTTTGTTTGTTTGTTTTGGAACGGATGTCTATGATGACTCAATGCCGAAAATAAAGCGCCGGCTGTAGGAATGCTCGTAAAAAAATTTTGTTGTTCTATTGATGACTCATACCAAAGGTATAAAACCGGCTCTAGGAATGTCCCGTAAAAGTAAATTCGTCACGGAATGACGGTTGCCGCTAACACACATATACACACCTGCACATTTGAGGCCTACAGCCGAAAGTTTTTTTTTTTATTTGTTTCTTTAATTCAGGACACGAACTCAGTTTAATTCAGCTGTCATTGGCGGGACCAGTTCCAAAGTATTTTGTATGATCGTTTAGAATTTCTGGTGTTGGTGAAACACATTATATTTCGATGGCTCATCGGCTAAGGTGTTGGTTCGCCGTTAGGATGGTTGTACGCACTCTCTCCAGGGAGAGCTCTTCTTGATGGTGACTTTGTGGTTCGATATCAATAACTGTTCAGCTGACGATGTCTGGTTCACCGTGATGGTTATATGTCAGGATGGTACATTTTAGGTTCGCCATAATAACTGTGACTGGTTAAAGTTTGAGATCGCCAGTGAAGCTATTTTGACTGGCAGAGTTTAGATTCACCACTTTGTTATGTTTGTTTGGTTGAGTTTGGGTTGTCCTTTAAACTCTGGGTACCTGACAAGAGTCAGTAAGCTTTGTTTGGCTGGTAGAATTTGGATTCACCATTTTGCTGTGTTTGGCTGGTAGAGTTTGGATTCACCAGTTTGCTGTGTTTGGCTGGTAGAGTTTGGATTCACCAGTTTGCTGAATGGCTGGTAGAATTTGGATTCACCAGTATGCTGGATTTGGTCGGTAGAGTTTGGATTCACCAGTATGCTTTGTTTGGTTGGTAGAATTTAGATTCACCATTTTGCTGTTTTGGGCTGGTAGAATTTGGATTCACCAGTATGCTGTGTTTGGCTGGTAGAATTTGGATTCACCATTTTGCTGTTTTGGGCTGGTAGAATTTGGATTCACCAGTATGCTGTGTTTGTCTGGTAGAATTTGGATTCACAAGTATGCTGTGTTTGCTAATAGCATTTGGATTCACCAGTATGCTGTGTTTGGTTGGTAGAGTTGGGATTCACCAGACTAGATGTGACTATAGGTGATAACTGTATTTGACTATAATAAAGGATCACCAGGATAACTGTAACTAGCTAATAGAGCTTAGATTCACAAGGATAGATTTGCATGCCTAGTAGAGTTTGTGTTCACCAGAATAACTATGTAGCTGATAGATCTTTGGGTCTCCACGGTAGCTCTACATCGTTGGGGTTCGACAACGTAGCTACGTTTAGCTGGTAGATTATGGGATAACCAGGGTAGTTATTTTTTCATTGCAGAACTAAGTTTTAGTGTGGTTAGTTTAAAATTAATAATAGTCATTAACTGATCAAGTATAATAGTTTACAGATTTCAACCGTTACCACGGGTAGATATTACAAACAAATTTGAAACTAACCATGCGGATACGTTTGTAATTGTCTTTCAGTGTCTAGTGAAAAAGACTTTATAAATAGTTACTTTAAACACACACACACACACCACACACACACACACACACACGCACGCACACACACACACGCACACACACATACACACACGCATTGAGCGCGCATATATGCTAAAACGTACTTATTGGATTTTATTTTTACAAGCATTAAAATAAATATCCCGAACTTGTATATATATTTTTTTTCTCAATTTTTTTGGGGGGGTAGAGTGTTGTTTTAAAATTAGGATGCTCATCCGACGTTTCATGAGCGATGCTGTACAACTGATTCGCTTCAAGCTCAAACCCGATGTTATTTTTATTGAAGTCTAACCAGTTATGTCCCTCAAGCTTCCTTTCTTTTATTTCAATTTTTTAATTATTATTTTTATTTGTTAATAAACGTGTTTTGTTATACACTATCCAGCATGCGTTCATCTGGTCTTTCCCGTTGATTAATATAGAAAGTTATTTAGTACAGAAAGTTAAATAGGGCAGAAAGAGTTGGTTAGTACGGAAATACTTAATTAGTACATATGGAGCTAATAAATAGAAAACAAGTTAATTAGTATATATAGGGTTAATTAGTATATATAGGGTTAATTAGCAGAGAGCAAGAGTTCGTGATTATAGAAAAGGTTCAATGGAGCTTGGTTTGGTTTGGGTTTCCTTGGCTTTGAGCGACCTATTTGATATTGCCAGGACCCTGACTGAGCCTTGAAGCCCTAGACGAGAAAAAAATTTATTTATTTTGCTACATTTTTTTTTTTAAAAACAACTTTGTTCCCCATCCCCTCCACATTCCAGTGGAATGTCTTAAAACAGAATATTACACTATGCTGGGTACTAATTGATTTACATAACTGTCACTCGTGAACAGCCAGAATTCTCACAACACTGCATTTTAGTAGCAGTGGTAGTAGTATTGTATTACATTATTTGTGCTGGTGGTGATGGTGGTGGTGGTGGTGGTGGTTTGACGTCTTGTATCGTTCACTTCCAAGGTTAACAAAGGGCTTTTTGAAATGGTGCATAGATTGCATGCAAGCAACCGACATTGTAACCGGTGGGAGCACTTCACTCAAACGGCGATATTACCTGTAGGAGCATTTAACACAGCATTGTAACATCACACGACATTGTAACCTGTAGGAGCACTTCACATCACACGACATTGTAACCTATAGGAACACAACACTTCACTTCACACGGCATAATAATAGCAACAAGATTCCCGGGTACTGCAACTCGAGTAGAATGCATCCGGATTCTAACATCTTAACCTTTCTTAGGGGTGGGGGGGACTGCGGTGAGAGGTGGAATGCGCATCTTATCATCTATTCTAAGTAAACGGCACCTTGAGGCCGCCACCACAACACATGGGTTCGGTGGTCAGCCTTGGTATATATTTTAACACGTGGAGCGGCGCTGAGGCCGTTAAAACAATAGCTCGAATCCCTGTCGGCTGGATTGTGTTAGGCTAGCACTAACGAAAAGTGCACAAAAATCACCTTCGACAGCCGGAGGTGCTTGAACTATCACACACATAAACACAAATACACACACACACACACACACACACACACACACACACACACACACACACACACACACACACACACACACAAACACATATACCTTCCGCAAACTCAGTAAAGTTGGGCAGGAGGGGAGAATAATTTTGGCCAGGCCTTCAGTCATATTCACAGATGTGAAAGTGAATCAGTCTGTCCTTTGGATGGAGGTAGTGGGGGAGGGAATGCTGAAGGAGTGAGTCATTGAAATTATTTCCTCAGACAAATTGTCATGTTGCTTAAACCCGTAACAACTGCAAGGTCTGCTGGCAGTCTACGAAACTGCCCGGATGTCTGCAAGCAAGTGGTTAGGGTGTGAGGGCAAGTCAGAAGAACGTGGGTGGTTGGAGGGAGATGGGACGCATCCAACGACAAACCAGATTGCGCCATATATAAAACAACAACAACAAAAGTCATAAGTGTGGCCATGACCGCAGACACAATATAAGCAATAACTAGAATTCCATCACCCTGCAAAAGACATAAACAAACAATTTTTTCCTTTAAAAAAAAAATCAACGCCCAGATATGTACTGTTTTTCTTGGTGGGGGGGGGGGGGGGTGACGAGACAATACCTCCAAAGTTGTGAGGGGGGAATCGCGGGCGATGCCAGAGGACTAAAATAGTATCCACCTCAATCTCTGACCTCAGCTTTACCACGCAGCCAGGTATTTCATGAAGGGAATGTCGCAACCGTCTGGTTAAGACATCATGTTGCTTTGACTTTAGAACCGAGTCTGGAATGTTGTCTACAGAGTCCAAGATGTAGGCTGCTTCCCGTGATTGCATAAATGAATTGCATCCTGCTGAGGCTTTCTGTTAAAGACATAGACTGTATAAGATACAATACAATATTTATACAATGCAATATTTGAACAATACAGAGCAATACAATATGAGTACAACAGAATGCAATATAATATGTGTACAATACAGCACTGTAAAATATGTACACAAACACAGTGCAATTCAATATGTGTACAACATATCGCAATACAACTGAATTTAATACAATATGTATACAACATAATACAAAACAATATATGTACAACACAGTTAAATATAATCAGATAATACATTATGTACAATATTATCTACGACACACAATAATGAATAATGAATTCATTACCCAAAGGCAACATTCAATACAACAAATGTAATAATATGCAGAATAAATTACTGTTAGTTCACCGTCTAATAAGATATAAATCATTCACTTTAAAAACTTGCCTTTTGCTGAGTAAAACATACAAATAAAAATGAATCACAACAAAGTATGGAACAAAGAAATTATAACAAAATTTATAAAATACTATCTGTTAAATATTACTGACATACGTCGTGGTTAAAACGTCCCAAAATACACATAATGTCCGAGAAAAATCAAACAAACATTATTTAATTATGCCCTCAGGACCGCCATAGTATAGTCACTACCCACCGCTTGTTTACTGATTCTGCTCAAGATTCAATCAAAAGTTTTAATAAAATCAATGAAATTGTTTGTGTGTGTGTGTGTGTGTGTGTGTGTGTGTGTGTGTGTGTGTGTGTGTGTGTGTGTGTGTGTGTGTGTGTGTGTGTGTGTGTGTGTGTGTGTGAAATGTGAAGGGGAGGATCGCGAGTTGGTTGCTACATTACCCTGTCCTTCTTTAATGAGTTCAATACAAGTCATATAGATAATGTTTTACTGAATATGATGATTTGCATTTTATTCAATGTCCAATACAGAAATAAGCTTTGAAAAATTGATGACGCCCGCCAAAATCTTCCGAAAATTTGAATGTGCTCCTGGCCCCAAGGAGGATGGGAACCATTGTTATACGACAATCGAAAAAAAAGTATCAAATAACAGGAACGTTGAAGAAGTGAAAAAAAAAATGTCTACTTGTATTTAGATAAGAAATAGGAATGAAACAGCATGCATTTCTTTGTTTCATGTATTTTCATTCTGAAAATTTCAGCACTTCTTCTCGAAACTCCGTTTATTTTGTACGCATTTTTCTGTTTTTTTCCTAAAACATATTGCACTAATTTCCTACGATAGATGCGTAAGGGACAGACAACCGACGATCGAGAAGAGGGACAACTCCAAAGTCGCAACAAACGAAGTCTGCAGTTGCCTGCATATTCTGACCAGCACAAAATGGACGTTGTGTCTAATTGTTGGATAACGCGGCATGGAGGGGGGGGCTCAGATGATTTCGTACTGTTAAGCACTACCATCCCCTCCCTCCCTCGTTCTCAGTGATCGGGTGGCTTGACGGGGGTTGGAAGGAGGGAGCTTTCTGCACTCCATAGGCTCAAAGTAATGAGTCCAGTATATATTCCTTCAAAGGATAATAAAGTAGATTGTGAGTGTTCATAACATTCCTGTTCAGATTATAATCTGAATGTGGTCGGCTGCTAGTAGTGAGGGAGGGGGAAATGTTAGGAGAAAAATAATCCAACCAAATGTTGTAAATAATTTTCCCCTTATCTCTTCTGTGCACAGTCCCCTTCAAGAAGTGTAATTTAATGCTTTCACGAGTACGACTAAAATAAATTATCAAAAGTTGGAGGTGGTCTTTTGAGAATAAAACAATCAAATAAAAATGACGTTCTGAAAAGATTAAACATAACAATCAAATTAAATGCCATTCTAGTAAGATAATACAAAACAATCAAATTAAATGCCGTTATGTGATATCCACTCCTTTGTTAATGGTTATGATTATTATTGTTACTCATCCATAATTAATTACAAGTGAGAGAGAAATCTTAATTTAATTATAATTCTCCCAAGGGACATCACTCGTCTCTCACTTGGCGGATTATACGGATGTAGTAAACGTATTCTCCCTTCCACAATAATACGACATACGTTTTACTGTCACTCAATAATTCTGCATGAGTAATAAAATTCCCTCTTTTATTTATATTTAATGAGCTCCCACCCACCCATTGTCACTCCAACATATGGTTTTAATATTTCTGCAAGAAAATTAATAAATTTAACAATATAATTTTAAATCAGCAATCAAATATACAATGCATGAATACAATCAAAACAACATATTTGATGTTAAGTTTAGTTTTTTATTTCATTATTGCACTTGTCAGAATTACTGTTTCTATTTCATCTCTATGCCGAGTCTGGGTTTCTTGATTGGCAGGTCTTCCACTTCTCAGATCGCGAAGAACTGCGCATGTGCTTTGACACAGTTTGAAAACCATGGATTTCAGTTATGGAAGGCATTGACAGATGGATATTCATTGCAGCTGTTTGTTGCGAGGAATTTTAGTTGGCTTAAATGATTGCGGCTGCAGCTGCCGAATCAAAACAAATCAGTTCCGCCACAGATTATTCAACTGCAAAAGGTATAGCTGTTGGCATGCAATTGAGGCCCGCAGATCGAATCATTATCTGGTGTTCATTATTTCTGTATTGCGTTCAGTCTGCTCCGACAAAGGTTTCCTTTATTGATTTCATATTGTCTCCCTTTGGGACAAGGAAATGGCCCGACACCTATTGCTAGCCCTTTTTACCTTCACAAATGTCTGTTGTCTATCATTGTTCTCCCTGTTCACGGGACGTTCCTGGTTGATGCAGAAAAAAAACCCAGCCTCTTTGTTGAGGTTATAGGGTAAAAAAAAAAACAACTCTTTGTTGAGGTTATAGGGTAAAAAAAAAACTCTTTGTTGAGGTTATAGGATTAAAAAAACTCTTTGTTGAGGTTATAGGGTAAAAAAATACTCTTTGTTGAGGTTATAGGGTAAAAAAACTCTTTGTTGAGGTTATAGGGTAAAAAAAAACTCTTTGTTGAGGTTATAGAGTAAAAAAAAACTCTTTGTTGAGGTTATAGGGTAAAAAACAACTCTTTGTTGAGGTTATAGGGTAAAAAAAACTCTTTGTTGAGGTTACAGGGTAAAACAAACTTTGTTGAGGTTATAGGGTAAAAAAAAAAACAACTCTTTGTTGAGGTTATAGGGTAAAAAAAACTCTTTGTTGAGATTATAGGGTAAAAAAAAACTCTTTGTTGAGGTTATAGGGTCAATAAGCGTTCGTCTTGTTAATGATATATATTTTAATTATCCGACTTTCGTGTGGAGAATATAAAGGGTTATCTCGCTTTCAACACTGGTGAGGCGTAGAGAATATAATATGATTTCTCGCTTATAACTCTTCTCAGGAACAGAGAATATACAGTGAGAATTTTCAAAAACTATATTGCATTCAATACGTGTCAATGATACAGAATACAAAAGGCCATATTGCATTCAATACGTGTCAATGATATAGTATATCAAATTCTATATTGCATTCAATACGTGTCAATGATATAGTAATTCAAATTCTATATTGCATTCAATACGTGTCAATGATACAGAATACAAAATGCTATATTGCAATAAATACCCAGGTCAACATAAGAGAATATAAAATATCATATCGTAATAACACTTGTCAGAGATACGGTACATAAAATACCATATCGTAATAACACTTGTCAGAGATACGGAACATAAAATACCATATCGTAATAACACTTGTCAGAGATACGGAACATAAAATACCATATCGTAATCAGTGATTCACAATAGAAAAAGGTCAGCTCATAACAACGCTTATTTTTCTCATTTCCTGACTTTACGGCAAAAGAAATCCTTCCATTTTCCACAATGCTATTTGCAATTATTGTCTAAATCTGACCAAACTATTTCAGTTTGAATGATGCGTCACTTAAGATATCAGTATCAAAAAAAAAGTAGTGCTCGCTGCACACCACATAGGAGCCTTTCAGGACAGTTTTGTTGGCTTGTTTCTTACTGCCTTATGATAAAGACAGTTATCTCACTCGGAGACAAAAATGAATTCATCTCTTTAAGAGTGTAGCAAGCTTTGACGTCTTAAGAGTCGTGTGCAGCAAGCATTGTCTTATATCTTGACGTCTTAAGTGTCGTGTGCAGCAAATGTATGTATTGATGACGTCTTAAGTATCGTGTGCAGCAAACACCAGTTTATGTATTTATGACGTCTTAAGTGTCGTGTGCAGCAAACACCAGTTTATGTATTTATGACGTCTTAAGTGTCGTGTGCAGCAAACACCAGTTTATTTATTGATGACGTCTTAAGAATTGTGTGCAGAAGCACTGTTTTCTGTATTGACGTCTCAACTGTCGTGTGCAGCAAATGTATGTATTGATGACGTCTCAACTGTCGTGTGCAGCAAATGTATGTATTGATGACGTCTTAACTGTTGTGTGCAAGTATTATGTATTGACATCTTCAGTTAAATGCAGCAAGCATATACCCCCCTTGCTACAAGCACACACACACACACACACACACACACATCAAGCACATACACACACATGCAGCAAGCACATACACACACACGTGCATCAAGCACACACACACACACACACACACACACACACACACACACACACACATACACTTAAAAAATTTTTAACAATAACAGTCGTAAATACTCTATTTTAGCGATAACGGATTTGATTGTTTTCTTCCACTTAAAACTGAGATATTTGCTGAACAATGACACTGTAACAAGACTAGCGAATGATAATGTGACTGATTGAGTGATTGAATACATTTTTGAATTCACACCCATAAACAACTTTATTTGATTTCGTACGTGGGTACAAAAAAACATATGAGGCGAATTTTACTTCAGGAAAGGAAGATAATTAAAATACCCAGTGCCAGAAATTGCAATATTCACTCTGGAAATGTAATAATTACGTATATTTCAGTTTAAGGGAAGTAATCCATATTCAACGAAACTAAAGTGTACAAGTACAGTTACATCCCTTAAATCTGAGCGACAATCTTTATTTTTTTTTTTTTAAAGCAAACAGGGATAAGATTACATTATCTCCATGTCTTTATAAGTATATGTTTCTAGCATAAAAACGCAAGACACAGAGAAAAAATTATTTATAAATATCAATTATTAACAATAACCACAGTTATTACTTCTTTAATGCAAAACATTACTGTAAGAACTTGTTTTATTCCTGTACTCTTGACATGTTCATTCATTATCAAACCAGATGTACATACTTGACATGTTTAATATTAGCCAGGTGTACACATGACATGCCGTTCATTATCAGTCAGATGTACACATAACATGTTTAATTCAATATCAGCCATCTGTTCTCATCACGTTTATTAAATATCAACCAGATGTACACATGACATGTTTAATTCAATATCAGCTAGGTGTACATATGACATGTTTCATTCAATATCAGCAATCTGTACACGAAAAATTTAATTCAGTATCAGCCAGGTGTACATATGGCATGTTTAATTCAATATCACCAGGTGTACACATGACATGTTTCATTCAATATCAGCAATCTGTACATGATAATTTTAATTCAGTATCAGCCAGGTGTACACATGGCATGTTTAATTCAATATCACCAGGTGTACACATGACATGTTTCATTCAATATCAGCAATCTGTACATGATAATTTTAATTCAGTATCAGCCAGGTGTACACATGGCATGTTTATTTCAATATCATCCAGGTGTGCACATAACATGTTTATTTCAATATTAGCCAAGTGTACAGATGGCATGTTTAATTCAATATCAGCTTTCTATACACAACTGCCTCAAATATTCTTACATTTTCACTCAAAAAAACTCTTAAACTCTTTACAAAGCATGTTCTCTTTATTTTAAAAGTTGGTATATGTGCAACTGTTATTGTCTAGATTTTTTCCTTAAATCCCAGAAAAGATAAATGCACATATTTTCCAAAAAATCTAAAATTTAAATATTGAATAAATCACTTCTTAGTATAATTATTTTAATTTAATAAGAACAAAATCATTTGCAGTCAACTGAAGTCTATAGGGACTTATTTGAAAAATTATGTATGAATAGAATTTATTTAATTAAATTTAGCATTGAATCAAAGGAAGAGTGGAATACAATTCATAAGGCTTTGCAGGCATCTGATCAGTAGGTGAACAAGCAAAACTGAAAATTTCAGCATAGAAAAAAGCTATTCAATAAATGACATCTATATTATTATATGGAAATTACTCCATTAGTCAACAAATGCATATATTCAGCAATCCCTCAAAATAATTCTCTGCTGGGTGGATAAGTGTATGTACAATGTAAATCAAGAATGGATAGTAATATCTCCATCATAATTATTATTAAACAAAGGATTATAATATATATAACACATGTAACAGAATCCCTTCCACCAAAATTACAGACAACAAAATTGTTTACAATTATCAAATGCAGAAATAGTTAATTTCTTAAAATAAAAATTTGAGATTGTGGACCAAATATAAAAAACTATAATAATATTAATCTGCACAAGAAACTGATTCATACCATGATATAATTATTTTAATTCTCCTAAGTGGAATGGAGTATCTAATAATTAGAGTGACTACATCACAGGGACCTTATTGATCAAATGATTCTGGTGTCAGGGAGATAATGGCCTCACAAACTAGATTCTCAGGTCTACAAGAAAACAGTCCCACATACTAACATGTAGTGTCTACAAGACAATAATTCCACTACTAAATTCTAATATCTACAAGAAAATGGCCCCACACACCCAAAGTTGGTGTCTACAAGACACCAGCACCATATACTAGATTCTGTAGATATACTATCTACAGGACAAATGGCTCCACACTAAATTCTGGCATGTACAGGACAAATGGCCCCACATATTAGGTTCTATTGTCTATAAGATAATAGCTTTACATACAAGAAGTGTGTTGTAAAGTGAAAATACAATAACACAATTTTTCTTATCACAGTTTCTTAAAAGCACATAATTATGAAAACTTTATAAATGGAACTCAGTTTCAAAACAGCCCAATGAATAAACTAAGTAAAATGTAAAAATAATTTTTCAACAGAAAAATTCTACATATATTAAAATTACTTTAAAATTACTTTATACAAGTAAAAATGAAATTTCAACTAGATATTCAAAGGTAAAATGAATGTGTGCATGTGTTTGCAGTGGGGGTGAGATGGTGGGGGTGGGTGGGTGGGTGGGTGGGTGTTATATTGCTGGCAGTGGTGGAAGATGAGTGATGCAATAAAAAATAACTGTAAGCATATGTACTGGGTTGCAAGATACAGAATGAATATAAGATATGAAAGGAATAATTATGTTCATTTTTAAAGTTTAAAGGCTTGGTCAATTCATTTTTCCCCTCAAAACAAGAAAATATAGTATCACAGTTTTGTGGCACAAAATAAATTTAGTAATGCCAACAAACAAAAATATGAAAACATCATATTTAAACCAAAAATACCCACACATGTTGATATTTGATATTTAGACAATAAACAACTATGTAAATTTAGGCACTGATCTAGATTCTTACACAATTACCAAATATAAAAGTTAACCATGACATGCACACAATAGTCAAAAATGACAAAAGTTAAGCATGTCAAAGAATATGACAATTGTATCCATGACAATTATACAGTTAACCTTGACAAATGTGACAAACATCAGTATGACAATTACACAAGAGTCAAAAGAATATGAAAAATGTTAACCATGACAATTACACAAGGGTCAAAGAATATGAAAAAAATTAACCATGACAATTATGCAATAGTTATATATGACAAATTTATATCAATTATAACTATGACTAATGCACAAATGTCAAATATGAAATGTCAACCATGACTATTGTGCAAAAACAATGTGATGACCATGAGAGTTATATAAATGTCAAATAAGAAATGCTGATCTTGATTATTCACAAAAATTACAGTATAACAATAGTCAAAAAACATAACAAATGATAACTACAATAAATGCACAAATGTCAAATAAGAAATTTCAACAATGTCTATTATATACTTGTTTAAAAAAAGAAATGGTAACTAAGCAAATGATTAAGGAAAGGCAATCATATCAATTAAGCAAATGTCAACCATGACAATTACACAACAGTCAAGTAAAGTGATTAAGAAAAATAATCCATGACAATCACAGTGCCAAATAATAAACATCAGCAATAATAATTACATAAATGATAAGAAATGTCAGCCATAATAATTGCATAAATTATAAGAAATGTCAGCAATAATAATTACATAAATTATAAGAAATGTCAGCAATAATAATTGCATAAATTATAAGAAATGTTAGCAATAAATATTACATAAATGATAGAAATGTCAGCTATAACAATTACATAAATGATAAAAAAAAAATAGCAACCATAACAACTAAACAAATTTATACATATAATAAAATTCTTACTGCTGTTGGTTCTGTTTGTTTGGCTGGGGTTAACTAAAAAAACCGCTGGATTGATTATGATTAGATTTTATTGTTGTATACTTAGTGCTCTAGAATCAAGATAGGGTATATAATATCATGCTATCCCAAGAGAGAGTTTGCCAGTAGCCCTAAAACAATGAAAATAGTAAAGCAGGGCTGGGGCTTATATATGGCATGGAAGGTGGATTGTAAATCACTCTGACCTCCATGCAATAAGGACCCCTCGTGGATTCACTCAGATTACATTTCTCATTCTGGTATTAGATTTTGTAATAAATATTTGTATTTTAGTGTGTTACAGTATGCTGTATGATTAGCTCTTATTTTTTCAATGCCTCCCTGAAGGAGATTAAAAATTAATTCAGGCTCATGAAAGCAACTTACATGACTCACAGAGACCAATCAGAGAAAGAGAGGGGCATCTAAGCTCCAAGAGATAGGCAGATCCCAAGCTTAAGCTTCCAAAGATTTCAGCAAATCAGTTTCTAGAACAGCTGAAAAGTGCGGCTGAAGATCAAGAACACCTAGCTTCCAATTGCAAGCGCCATGTTCTCACTAGAGAGTTGGACATTTCACCAGAATGTAAAGAGCATTTGGTTCTGACAAAAATTAGTAGTTATTCTGCTATTACTTGAATGCACACATCAAATGTGAAACCAAATTTCAATCTGGCTTTAAAATAAAAATTGGAATACTAACACTTCATATTTCTATGATGCTTAGATATGAAAGAATGTGTATGTTTTGGCCTGCTGTTTTATGGTTCTTACCTGGTTAAAAAAACAAGTAATTTTATGTTAATCAACATATTCTGAAAACTGATATTTACGTGAATGAAGATGCAGATTTATCAAATAAGACGACTCACACTCATAACTAATTACACAATGTCAAACATGACAATGGCATAAATGTCAACCACATGAAACAAGAAAAATGGACAAATGTTAATCAAAACCGTTTACATATATGCTGACCAAAACAATTATATTATTATCAACGATAATTATACCAAGTCAGAATCCATGAACATTTTAAAAATATCCTTCAAATGAATTCCAAAGAATTATACTTTAAATGGGTCTCAAAGTTTCCAATCAAAATGAAACATTAAAGAAAGCAAATAATAAAAGGTTTATAAAGGAAAAAGACTAATGTGTAATGACATTTTAAGCAGCTATTGGACGGTTTTAAGAGCTCTATCAACTTGTTTCAGAGCATACATCAATTTTTATCTACAGTAAAAGAATATTTTGTAAAGAAGTGTACAATAATATTATAATATTTGCTTAAATTTTAGATGTATCATGCAAATGATTTTTTTCTCTGATGAAAAATGTCACATACATGCATAACCTTGCTTTATGCCATTGGATCCACAGATGAAGGAATATTTCCACCAAGTTTGGTAATGACATCTTTCATTGTAGCAATCTCTGTTTCCAAGAAAAAATAAAGGTCATTAAAGTAAATTATTAATCTCATACCACACTGTTATTTTATTTTTCTAACCCACAATGCTGCTTCACCATTTATACAAAATTTCTTTTAGCGATCAAGTTTAACTTTAAAGTCAGTACATACAGTCAGTCAAAATTAAGAGATTTACAAATCTAACCTATGAAAGCAATTAATATTAGAATTAAATTAATGACAATTTATCTGCAATTTTATAACAGACTCAGAGTTAAAGAACGTGTTACTAGCAATACCTGAGTTGTCAAAAAAAATGTCAGGTTTACAATACAAATCATATGGCTGCAGTTTAACATGATCTTTGCTTATGAAATACGGTAAGAAAAAAGAAAAGAAAAGAAAAAGAAAGAAAATTTCTTCTGAGGCAAAAGTCACTTACGCTGCTTCAAGCTTTGATTCTCAGTTGAGAGTTCACTATTTCTTGATGACAAAAACACTGCATCTTGAATGCAGTCTTCTAAAAGTTGCCTGTAGCGCTGATCTATAACAGCTTTCTGTTCTTCAAACATCTCCCTGTAGCTTCGGAATGTCTATTTCAATAAAAATTATCAATGAATTTTGTTGTTTGTTTTTCTTTTTAATTTGGAGTATCATATTTATGAGATAAAAATTATACATAATAAACTATTATATGACACTGAAAAGATCTATGTATACAAAGTAGTGCAGCTACACATTCTTTCGACTGAATACAAAATGTTGCAAATATGCATACAATTAGTGAACTCAAAGTTCACAAACCTTCAAACAAAATGCCTGCACTTTGCAGTTTCAACAAATGGAACCATAACAAAGAAAAACAATGCAGTTACAATTGGAAATGACAAAAAAAAAAGAAATAAGTATGCAGTAAATACATCATGCAAACATTAAACTGTTATATCAATATGACCTCTAAATGCTCGTCAATCATGGCACAACTCAATAGTCTACAGATAGAAAGGAGATGGTTTGTCAGTTGAAAACACTCCTTTGACTGATCACTAGGCTGAAATTTAAATCTTCAAACTCAAACAAGCATTTACATCAGGCAGTCCTTATGACTGCCCACCCACAGATGCAAGCAAACCTCATGACCACCTAGCCAAACATGCTGACAATTACATATATATTTTTATCACATCGAGACAAAACGATCTTCTGATAAGTGATTGTGTGTTCAGCACAGCTGTATAATGGCTCATTGTTGATCATAGAGAAGGAGTTTTACAAGGTTCAAAACAAAAGCAAACAAGAAAATACTTGTACAATTATTAGGTTTTCTCTACAAAAGAAATCATGTTAAAATAAAATAATCTTATCTGAAGCATATTCAACAGCATTTTAAAGTAAAATAATCTTATGCGATGTGCATCCTTCAGGAGTAGGCACACACTCTTAGCTATATAAATATAATATGATTCTCATTCCACTTACACCATTAGAATGTTATGATAGATCGAAAGTCCACTCAGAGTTCCCCTCTTCTTGATTATGTCTTTTAATATTCATGTGAAAGTTGCAGCCTGAAAATAGCCAGGACTTTGGAAAAACTAAGTATGTGTACATCTAAGCCAGGAAAAAATGTATTTTACTTAATAAATACTATTTTCAGTATATAGCCAGATGTACAAAATTATGAATAGGAGGAAATAACTTTCTGTATGATTATGAAACCATTAGCATATGCACATATAAGCGAGTTATGTAAAACAGACATCTCTTTATGGTTTAAGGTACCAGAATGAGCTAATTAACTCCCAGAGGGATGACAGGTGATACACACAGATATCAAATAAACAAGTGATACCTGGTAATGCTGCAGTTGCTGCAACTCCATTTGTTCTTGATGCATCTTGAAAACATCCTGCAACTCCCGGGCCAGGTGATCTTTCTCCTGTTGCAATGTGACCAGCTGTCATCATACCCACAAAAACAGGAAAACAAGATTTACATTTGCAGCCTAGAGCCTTCAGCAATCTGAAATTTTGTTTCACAAATATAAAAATCATAGATAAATATATAAGCACAGTGCTTTCAAACCTTTAAAGACTTCTAAAAGCAATGAATAAAACATTGGTGTACTTTGCAATAATCTACTGAATAATTCATTTTAATACAGATTCCAATGCAAGTCAATAAGATTAAAAGAAAACATCTGGACTTTCTTACACCTGTAACATATTATCTAAATGATATGATGAAACCATAACAAACTCATCTATTATGTGCATCTATTCTATTGCAGTCATCAATCTGATCGACAACTGCAACTTATTATCTAAAAGTGTTAATGAAACTCTAACAAATTAATTAGTATATTTATCTAATGCCTTCATCAATCTGATCAGATGACAATGAAACATTTTTTAACCTTCAAAGCAACCACAGGTTTGTCTGCTCTCATTTCTGCTAGAGACCTCTCCAATTGGGTTCCTTCTTTGGTGCTATATTTGTAACCATCGGCCTCACGCATCTGTAACAGGTATGATGACAAGTCATTGGGATCATTAAACCCTTCATCAGGGAGCAAAGAAACGAAAGTTCATGAACATTAAGTAATTAATCAATGCTCAGTAAAAAATGACAATAAAAAAGAACAGATTTAATGGCAATCATTATTTACTTATTTTCAATGTTTACAATTATAAGAAACAGCTTCATTTCATCAACAGTAAATATTATTCCAAAATCTAATCACAATATTGTGGAAGCCATTAGGACTGAAGCAAAAAAACTATAAAAAATATATTTCATACAAACAAAGCTGATCTTTATCAAATTTTAACAAAGAAAACCAAAACATTGCAGTTCAGCTATTATTAATTGATGCTTCACTGATTATAAATATTGTTGATCTCAAGCATTATATATGAATGGCAAAAAGTTGACAACACACCTGTATTTCGGCAAGTTCATTTTCAAGCTCCATCTTGGCTCGATCCATCTCTTCTTCCAGCAGGATTTTATGTTCCTGTTCAAGTCTCCTTCTCTCCTCAAGCTGATTATTCAAAATAAAACAATTCATTGAAATGAAATATTTCTTCAATACAATTTTGTTGTTGCATTTTTAGTATTATATTTTTAATATTTTTCCTGGGATGGGAGAATTCTGCTTCCGGCAATGAAATCTGTCTTGGCCTGTAAACAGGGACATCAATAACTCACAAATATTACAAACTTGTCTTCAGCATTCAATATATTTGATTTTCCATTTTGAACAAACTGTTGAGAGTGTCAGGGGAGGTAATTTCAAATGCTGAGATTTTCGGTCTGAATACATGATACTAGCATCCTCTGTAAGTAGTGACATCTAATAATGACTGGTGATATAATCTGTAAGGAGGGACCTCTAATAATGACTGGTGTTATAGTCTGTAAGGAGGGACATCAAATAAAGACTGGTGTTACAGTCTGTAAAGAAGGGCATCTGTGTGTCCGGGTGTGTAATCAGTAACATCTGATATTAACCAGTTATATAAGTGTCAGAGTCTATGAACAGGAAAATGTGAACTAACCAGTGATAACAGTCAACTTGTAACTGTGGGATTTCTTTGGAATTTCTGGGTTTTAGTAATGGTGAATTTAATCACTACAAGAATTTCTGGATTACTAGTAATGGTGAATTTAATCACTACAAGAGTAATGTTTCCCAGACATGATGAATTTAATAGCTACAAGGTAGAGTTTCTTTTACTGATTGTGTAAAGATGCTTTTTTCAAATAAGGCATTAAGAGTAGATAACCTCACATAATAAAATACAGAGTCAAATATTTATTTTTCTTTATGCTCAGTCACTGTCAAAAATAAATATGAATATTTGCTAATATCTGTCAGAACATAGAGATTTTGTAATTTTATTTTAAAATTCAGAACTTGAGAAATTTTATTTTCACGATAATTATATTTGATTGAGTTTGTCACTGAATAACTTTGTTAACTCCCCTTGACTTAAGTCCTTATCAGCTTATGGCTTTAAGAAGTAAGAAAAATCACCTCTACTTTTTGTCGGAGTTCTGCATTGCCTTTCATTGCTGTCATCTGGGATGCAGCCTTCTGCAATGAGCCATGGAAAAATATGAAACATTTTAATATAAAACATAAATGTAACAATTTAATAATATAAAACATAAATGTAACATTTTAATATCAAATATATATGTAACATTTTAATATAAAACAAAAAGTGTAACATTTTAATATAAACCATAAATGTAACATTTTAACATAAAAGATTAATGTAACATTTTTAATAACCTTACAAAAAATTTGTCAGTTTATATATATTATTTTCACATGATATATAAAATAAATGTAAATTTAGTAGAAGCACTGTATAATAAATAACCAGAAGTGCCATTTCTGAGTTTCTCTAGCTGTTCATGCCAGCGACATCAAAAGTTAAATAATCAGATGTACCACTCCCAAAATTCACTTGAAAAGTCAAGTCAATAATGAGGCAGCAATGACATGTTGTTAGTGCTACTTTAAAAGTCAAGAATGAGAAGATGAGGTATCACTGACACCTTTATTAGTGCTATTTTAAAAGTCAAGAATGAGGCATCAATGACATGTTGTTAGTGCTACTTTAAAAGTCAAGAATGAGGCATCAATGACATGTTGTTAGTGCTACTTTAAAAGTCAAGAATGAGGCATCAATGACAATGTTAGTACTACTTTAAAAGTCAAGTCAAGAATGAGGCATCAATGACATGTTGTTAGTGCTACTTTGAAAGTCAAGAATGAGGCATCAATGACATGTTGTTAGTGCTATTTTAAAAGTCAAGTCAAGAATGAGGAACAGAAGTCACATACAGGAGAGAATGAAAATACAGTCACTATCATGGAAAACTTTTATGAATGGGACATTAGGATAAAAATAACAAATAGTGCCTATAAAAAGAAACTCTTTCTGTTGAGTTTAATTGACAACAATGCATATGGGGCATGTGATCAGTATCTACTTAACAAATTGTAAATGCTTAAATTACTTTCCTGAAACACTCTGCACTAGAGAGACTTTGAAATAGAATCCTTTGTTGTTAGCATGAAATGATATAGTGATAGTCTGTCTGTATAACTGCATAAGAAAAAGAGAGATTGTTGATAAATAAATTATATTCAGTCTTCATCTTGGTGAAAATATTTTTGTAGAAACAGCCCTATGGAACAGGTTTCAAATTTCAGGTTTTAAATTTCTGAATTTCAGAGTCAAATTCAGACTCCAGAGCCAAGTTGAATGTTGGGTTGAATTCAAGGGTTTTGAGGAGAGCTGTAAGCCAAGATAGACTCACATCAAAAGTGACAGGAGTCTGTACAGATCAAAAATGTCAGCAAGGTTTACAGCCAAAAGAGATAATTTTCTCCAGTACACCTGCTTGGTACAACTAGAAATGAAGGCAGAAGGCAGAACATGAACTGACAAACTCAAAGAAAAATTATTCTCACCCTGTGTAGACTAGGAACACTGAAATCTATCTAACAAACTCTAATATGTAAATATCTAAAGTAGGAAAGCCTCAATATTTGTAAATAAATGACTAGTATATTTTAAATGATCTGAACCATCTATAACTAAGAGAAGGATGGTTATCCACAATACCTGACTGATTAATTATCTTGCTATCTTATAATTCTTTATATAATTTTTTTCTATCAGTTTCCCACTCATTCCCTGTTGAATTCCTTATCATTCCACATTTAGACAAACTCATCCAGTAATTTGTTAAATCTTTGTCAGTGATGAGTCGGTGATCTATGCACCATAAGCCATCATTTTGTGACATCAAATCAAAGAATAATAATATAACCAAACAGGGATTTGTGCTGTACAAATCATTGTTAATCTCCATTCTAATGCAAACACACACACACAACATAATTATGCCTTGTTCTCGGCATTCTATGGCAACAAATTTAATTAAACATTTTTTACTTCTTGTTCTCTGCATTCTATGGCAACAAACCCAAACATTTTTACTTCTTGTTCTCTCCATTCAAACAAACACCAAATATAATTACTTCTCGCTCTTTTTGCTGTTTCTCTTGCACATCTCTCAGCAATTCTTTAATTTTTTTTAATCCCTCTGTTTCCCGCTTTTGTTTTTCCTTCAGATCATGAATCGCCGTCACCAGTTTCTTAGTCTCAGACTCTGATTTCTTACCTATAGATAGGTAAATCAGAGCAAGAAAGATGTTACAGAATTTTCAACATTCATCTCATTTTTTTAAATAAAAATAAAAATAAACTAACCATAAGACATTAAAAATTAGGCCAATGATGCCATTAGTTTGATTACTACAATCAAGGACAATCACTCTGACAATAGACCAACATCAAGGATACTGGTTCCTATTACTCTAAGAGAGTCAACTTACTGAACCACAACACTGTCATTTCTTTTGTTTTCTTTTCATTTCAAAGAGAGTATGGGATTTCACTGTTTGAAGATTAACACGAAATGACATAATTCTATCAAGAAGATTTAACTGACCACTTTCAGTAAACTTGGTGTACTCAGTGATCTTCAGCTGAAGCTGTTCCTTGAGGTCATCCACAAGCTGCCGTTTTTCCTTGTACTGGATTGTCAGCTGAAATTTAATTGAATGGTTTATAACAAAGATAGAAATCTTCACCCTGTAAACATTAAAATGCACAAAAAAAAAAAATGAATCCTAAAAACACTTATAAGCATAATTATAACTAATATTAATCATTAAAAAAATGAAATAAAAATGAATGCTATACTTGTTTATGTGTATAATTATGATCACTATTAATCACCAAAAAAAAAAGTACCCAGCAAAGCTGAGATCAAGTAACATTAGTCAGAGAACCTCAAAGCTCCTAAACTTGGTCCGCAAACACTAATGAAGCAAATGTCTGCACTTGTTTCCTTCCTCCAGCATTGTCACTGTCACATTATTTTATTGCATGAAAACTAGTTCTCACCAGAAAAAATAAAATAAAATGCATTTATTTGGTGTCTGATTTAAATGCTATTTTGTGGTTATTTGCATGATTAAGTGTATATTCTTAACTTGTCTACACTAATTAAGCAAATAAATCCCTGATTTATTATTTGTAATTGTATCAGCGAAATGTTTAATTCATACAGAATCCTGTTTGTATTTTATTTCTGAATCCATCGAGTATTAAAGGGAGATAAATACTCCCACTGTAGACTATGAAGAGTAGACTATTGATTCTAGATGTTCTAGAAAGGTTTTTGCATTTATTTCTCACATTTTGGCATTGGGTATGACAGCATTATTAGCTGAAGTAAGGGCACCAGTTAATATTTGAAAATAAATAAGTTCATTTCTCTTCTATAAATACTTACTTTTCTTAGAAGAATATCTTTTCCACTTATAAAATTGAATAATTACCCTTATTAGAAGTAATTAAAATTTGCAAATAAACCTATTTTTTTCCCCTACCAGAACTAATGATCTGTCTATTGCAAACTAATTCCAAATTACTCCCTTTATCCAAAGACAACTTTCCTCACCTGGTCCCGTTCCTTTTGCAGCAGGAGAATTGTTTCCTGTAATTCCCGGTTTCCTTTCTTCATGGTATCCATTACCCATTCCAGAACACCCTGGTCAAGAAAAACATGATCATTTTTACCAGCTGATTTGGTTGTACAATGAATTATAATTGTGAGTATAAAGTATTTTCCACAAGTTCTCTCAATTTATTTTTTCAAAATAATTCTAATAAACAATGAGAGCTGAATGTGTAGTCTGAATAAGGAGAGATGAGATTGCTTTGGAAAAACCAAGTGTGCTCTGAATGGTTCATACTAACAAAATTCTTCATTATGCACTGTCTGTGTTTAATGTTACAAAATTCTTCATTATGCAGTGTCTGTGTTTAATGTTACAAAATTCTTGGATGTTAAGACAGGTTTAGGAAATTTTAAGTACTGACTTTGTTGGCCAAATTAATTTTCCGCTCTTCCTCAATACGTGCAGATAACCGCACTTTTTCCTCCCATGTCTGTTTTTTGGCGAGTTGCAAATCTGATATCAGATCCTACACAAACAAAACAACATAGACAAGAATATAGTTCCATTTAGTTACTGCATATTTATAAAGGACTACAGGACTACAAATCTATAGGTATGTCATTATTATTCTGGAAGAGAGCACATTGCATTTCAAGTGCAGTTACAGACAAAAATTTAAAGCAATTCACTATCATGAACAATAGTTTGTCTATCAGTGTGTTTATCTGGGGTTGATTTAATTTTATTTAGAATTAGGCTAACAAAATAGACAGATAGTCAGACAGATACTATTTTTACCACTAGTCGGTTATATTTTTTTTTTTAGTAAATGGTATAGTAAGCAAGTGGTCTAGTTAGTATTTAGGCCAGAATAACACACGGAGGTCTCATGCTTATACCGTGACTCCCAGCATGAAAGTACATTGCTGAAATCGGGAAGCTTCTAAAAAAAATATAATAAAAGGAAACCACATTACTGACTTTGGGAAACTTCCATGAAAAACAAATTAAAAAAAACACATTATTGAAGTCAAAAATCTTACAAGAAAAACTATAACTCCAAAATTAATCCAAGGTGGACAGACAAACACACTGAGTCAGTGGACAGACTCTGTATTACATCAGTATGAATATACTATAAAATAATTTGACTTTAAGCAACATATTCTGCAAACCAACATTTATGTGAGTGAAGTAACAAATACAGTGCAAGATTCTAAAGTGATTAAAATAATTTGTGAAGGGATAAAATAAGCAAAATTATAAAGAATAAGCAAATAAAAATACTATACAAAACACACACACACACACACACACACACACAGGTATATAAACAAGATGTAACTTTCATACTCTTTTTAACTAGTGAATGCTATTTAATTCATTTCATTAAGGGAAAAAATACTGAGTCCCACCCATTCTTGCCAACCTAACAAACAACTGACCAAATATTGCAACTTTATGGGGAGTCCATTTTCTTGTAGCTAGAAATTTCTTTCTTACTTCCAATTTGGCTACATCATCTCGGTCTGGTTCAGGTGCTTTTGTGATCTTGTTACGCAGTTTGGAAATCTCTTGACGCATTTCAGCAATTATATCCAAAGTGTCGTCCTAAAAATAATAGAATCATAAAGCATTATATCTAATGTCTAAGGGCACAGTGCTAATATTTCATTTCTTCTCCTAACAGTAATGAGACAACACTTATGTATTACATCTTGCAATAATGAGACAACCTTTATGTAGTATATCTTGGAGTTATGAGACAACCTTTATGTATTATATCTTGGAGTAACAAGACAACCCTTATGCATTACACCTTGGAATAATGAGACTCTGTTTTACATCTTCGAGTAATGAGACAACATTTATGTATTACATCTTGAAGTAATGAGACAACATTTACCTATTATATCTTGGAGTTATGAGACAACCTTTATGTATTACATTTTGGAGTAATGATATTACATTTCATTATAATCTACATTTTATCCATTCAAATGAAATGCAATAAAAACAGAGGGAGTAGCAGTTTGTTCGTTTTTTGTTTTTTACTAGGGAAAATAAACAAATAATTAACTCACCAGGTTCATTTTCACCTGGTTTTTGACTCCTCGGGCATACTGGGCAAACTGCAGTGCTGTTTGACTTTCTAGGTACTTCTTGTCTGTTGAAAGGGTTTTCAAAGTTGTTTACATATTAAAAAAAGTAAATAAATAATGTAACACAGAGAAATAAAATCAAACACATACACCAGGGGTGCACAAACTGCGGCTCACAGGCCGCAAGCAGCCTTAGACAGCCCCCAGAGTACTTTTGGATGTTACCATTATTACGAAGGTAAAGCACATTATTTCATTATATATTTGTGTTGTTTTTTCTACTGAGCCATCCATGTGGCGGTCCTCCACGCACTATCAATTGGAAATTTGGTCCTCTGGCCTAAAAGGTTTGTGCACCCCTGACATACACAGACAGATAGAAAGGTGCAACTTTATATTATGTTATAATTTAAAATCATGAAACTCAAAACAATTCTTATTGGCTACAAACAACTTAAAAAGAAATTATGGAAACTTAAAACCAGTCAGACCTCACCACAATGAGCATGTAAGAGTAAAAAATCAAAAGGTGTGTCTTACTCACCAAGAGGACAAACTGCAACAAATATCAAAGTGAGTGAATTGCCACCAAACGAATCCTGAAATTAAAAAAAAAATTAACAAAAAATGTTAAGTTGTTTCTCATGAAAAAATAAACTGTATTGATACATTAGAAAATAATTAACCAAAATTCAAGATTTATCAATACAATAGCATAATACAGAAGTAAGTTGAAAATTATAATTTATTAAAAATGCACTGGTGTCTTGGCAACTCTTGTGATTCCAACCCTCCTTTAAAATAATATTTTCAAGTCTCAAATTAAAATGTTAACCTTATAAATCCCTTCCATTACTACCCGACACACCCAAATACTTAAGCATTTCCTTTTCTAGTTATCCTAGTAGAGAAGCATTTCCTTTTCTAGTTAGTACAGTATGCATTTCCTTTTCTATTATCTCCATAGTAAGCATTTCCTTTTCTATTATCCCAATGGTAAGCATTTCCTTTTCAAGTTATCCTATTAGAGTAAGCATTTCCTTTTCAAGTTATCCTAGTATAGCCAGCATTTCCTTTTCTATTATCCCTATAGTAAGCATTTCCTTTTCAAGTTATCCTAGTATAGTAAGAATTTCCTTTTCTAGTTATCCTAGTAGAGTAAGCATTTCCTTTTCTAGTTATCCTAGTAGAGTAAACATTTCCTTTTCTAGTTATCTTAGTATAGTAAGCATTTCCTTTTCTAGTTATCCTAGTAGAGTAAGCATTTCCTTTTCTAGTTTTCCTAGTAGAGTAAACATTTCCTTTTCTAGTTTTCCTAGTAGAGTAAACATTTCCTTTTCTAGTTTTCCTAGTAGAGTAAACATTTCCTTTTCTAGTTATCCTATGCTACATTTGCTCTAACACAGTCAAAATTTACTAGCAGCCCAAATACTAAAGTATATCTATTTCTAGTTATCTCAATACAGTTGCTAAGGTATTCACTAAACATCACCACAAATACATTTTCCTCATATTGTTGCTAAGGTATTCACTCAAACTAATTCTTCTAAGTGGAGTGGAATAAATATGGATAGCATTTAATACATTCATCAAAACATGTGCAAACATAGCAATGGATAATTAATAAATCCATCAAAATCTAACCCCACTTCAATTCAGATACATGAATCAATGTTGGTACAACAACATACCATGTTACTATAGGAAAAGATACATGAATCAATGTTGGTACAACAACATACCGTGTTACTATAGAAAACATCATAATCTTGATCATGAACTAAATTATACATAAACTGAATCATAGCAAATGTGTTCATTACAGATAAGGAGTATATGAACAATTATGCATCAAAATAAAAATGTTATTGTTAACATTACTTTCTTACTGTTACTAAAAGATTTCACTACAATTAATCTTTATTCCATACCAACCTGTAAAAGGTGAGTTACAACAGAATCTCTGTATGGAACATGGCCCCCTTTGTGTTTGGGATTGCCCAATGCTGCTAACACATTCAGCACACTCTGAGAACTAGGAAACACAGAAAAAAAGGTAGGTGCAAGAAACAGTAAATGACAAAACACTGTGCATCTTAAGGCACAAGTAAAGAAACACAGCATTTATACATGCAGCTTGTGATGTTTTCGTCTGGCTTTTGTCAACCAGCAGGAAAAAGATCTATGATATTAACTTACTCTCCTATTTTTCACCAAGAATAACAGGGTCACGTGGTTAACAAAATCAAAAAGTTCTATATCTACAATGCTGTATTCAAGTTCCAAAAGGTCTAATAGTGATTGATCCCCTGTAAATTTACTCTGCACACTGAAAATAATTTAACAAAAAAAAAATGTGCAGATGTTGCTTTATTTCATGGACACTCTTCACACCATCTATAAGTTTAATTTTTATCATGTATAAGTTGTCAACACATTACAGTGTGTGCACATTTTTCACTGAATCAGCATAATGTCTTCAATGAATTATTTTTTTGTTTTTAGACACATAAAAATATGAAAATTTCAACTACATACCCAGCCTGAATTTTAGGGTCTGTACTACCTGGAGATTCACAACCTGTAAGAGACAGAGAGAAGAGCAAGAACAACCAATTAAATACACAATAAGATTAATTTAATCTTATTTATTTTTTCATATCTATATGAAGAAAATTAAACCAAACTTTCTGCAGTACATTTATAATAATTAATAAAACGTGCTCTATCTGTCTGAAATGATAAGGAAAAAACCCAGAGAAACTGAATATATTAAATATATTAAATAAGAATAAAAGAGTTACTTTAATTGAATTAAATTGTATCTATTGACCAAGTAATTAACATATATTTTTTTTTTAGGTCCACATATGAGATTCATTGGTGACTAATCTGAAATAAATTAATGAAAAATTAATCTTATTTAAGTATTTGAAATATGTACACTTTTGCTGTCCAATTAAACTAACCAAACATAGTCCTGTAGTGGGAAGGTTAAGGAAAAAAAGACTAAAAAGACAGTAAGGAGGGAGGAAGGAAAGGAGGATAGATAAAGAAAGAGTATGGGAAAGATGGAAGAAAACAGGTAAGGAGATAAGAAAGAAATATCACCTGCCAATTCAGCAAGAGTAATTGTAGATCGTACACCAACCTTGCTTGACTGGTGTTCTCGCTGCTCCACAGTGATTGTCAAAAGTGCATGTGCCCTGGGAGGAAAAAGAAATAAACACTTAATGTATCCTGGGAGGAAAAAGAAATAAACACTGAATGTATCCTGGGAGGAAAAAGAAATAAACACTGAATGTATCCTGGGAGGAAAAAGAAATAAACACTGAATATATCCTCACGTGAATGGGGTGAGGAGTGTAAATCTACAGAATGTATAAGAGAGAACAAAACCTCAGACTGTTGTGTGCTGGTCAGAAAATCTGGCCAGAAGGGGAAAACATGTTTGCACAATTAAGGACAAAAAGAAAAGTAAAAGATATGATCCAGCCAAGAAATTCTTGTGCATGTGAAAGATACATCTGAGTTGGATTTATATAATAGGAACTCAATATAGTAATTATAGCCATTAAAAGGGAGCTGTAATCAAATTATTTCAATTATCTCCCTTTGCAAAGTATTCAAGAACCCATATATGTTGGTGGATGTTCCTGTTATGTAAGGATTATCAATGTCAAGTTACAAAGAAAGATAATTCTCAATTATTTTTTTAAAGGTGAAATTAATGATTATCAAATAGTTTTTTTTTAAAAAAACTTTAAAAAATGTTTATGTAACAGTACACCAAAAAATAAAAAATAAGCGATACCAGTTATATGTTTGTTGCCAAAGACAGAATTTAATTATGATGAATAAAGGAGTCAAATATTTAACCCTTAACCTGCACAACTGTTTGGCAACTATACATTCTCAATGAAGTACATTATAAACATATGCAATAATTACGTTAATATAATTAGAAACACTTGTCTTGCACTTATCTGTATTGATATCTATTAGCTGTATTACATTAATTGCATTAATATAATTAAAACACTTGTGTCTTGCACTTATCTGTATTGATATCTATCAGTTGTACTAGTCTCCATTGATAATTCATTCTTTTTTAAAGTTTTACTATTAAAAAAGAAATGTGATCTAACAGACTTCAGATATATCAGTCGCATAAATAGTTTTACTGTTAAAAGGCTATTATATTAAGAAAGAAAGGTGATGTGATAGACTCCAGATTTATCAGTCATATAAATGTTTGATTGGTTCAATAAAAAAGTTAAAAACTCTCACAAACCTTGCTCTGTGAGCTTTAACATCAGCAGCACTCAAACGCCTAGCACGACAACCCTGTTCATACAGCTGTGCTAACTCATCACCAGTGTGAACGACCATCTCTGACAGACCATCGAGAAATCTGCAATTGACCAAATATTATGTACATATGTTGTCTCCATTCTTATTTAAATATGTGCTGCCAGAACTGTTTGGACACTAATTTTTCATGTCAATGGATAATAATATTTTATCAACTCATCAGACAGAAAATGGCTGTTAAATTAAAATCAATCAATTAATTAATGCCATTCTCTTTAATCAAATGACTTTACATTGGCATGCATACATTAATGAACAGAGCCAAGCAATATAATATACTCAGAATGACTAGTGACCTTGCAGCAATGTTTTACTGTTTGTGACTTGTATACAAGGCTTGAATACTTACATGCCTTTAATGACGTGTTGTCGTACTGACATGGGGCTGTTGTGAGGATTTAATAAGTCCATCATCTTTTCATCCATTATCTATGATATATGAAATTTAGGGACAATCTTATTTGATATGTTTAAAAATAATAAACACATTCACCGAATATTACTATAAACTCATTCAGTGCAAAAAGAGGGGTTTTATTTTATGAGCAGTTTTATGGACTGTTATTGAAATTGATTTTCAAGAAAAATATAATGGATTATACATGTAATTATTTATCTATCAATGTTATCCAGCTTTTTTAAAAAACAGCAGCCTAAAAATTAATCTGCAACAAATACCAAATTAATGAAAGAAAGCAAAACTATAATGGATATGTTCCCTGTACATACAAATACTGAAGACAAATAGCTTATATTCTATATATCATAACAAATGTAAGCACTCAACAGACATGGCAGAGTCAGACAACTAAGTAGCTTACCTCTTTGATAAGAAAATAACATACTTGATGAAGAAAACTGTAGCATAACCACAGAGTTGTGTGAAGAAAACATTGTGCAGCAAGAGAGTAAAATACCTTTGTGAAATGATCATAAAGCAACCAATAACAGAGCTATGTGAAGAGACAGTTGCTTAACAACAGTAAAATATATCTGTGAAGATAAAGAGAGTAGTAACATACCTCTGTGAAGAGACAATAGTAACATACCTGTGTGAAAGAGAGAGTAGTGACATAACCTGTGTGTGAAAGAGATAGTAGTGACATAACCTGTGTGAAAGAGACAGTGGCAACATACCTCTATGAAAAAGGGAGTAGTAAAATTAGTGACATACCTTTGTGATGAGACAGTAGCAACATACCTTGGTGATGAGACAGTAGTAACATACCTCTGTGAAGAGACAGTAGTAACATATATCTGTTAAGAGACAGTAGCAACATACCTCTGTGAAAAGACAATAGTACACCAGTTTAATAACATACCACTGTAAAAAGACAATAGTACACCAGTTGAGTAACATACCTATATGAAGACAGGGTAGCTAAATTCTTCTGTGAGAAGGCAATAGTACAACAGTTTAGTAGCATACTCCCTCTATGAAGAGACAGAAGCTCAGCAAATGTGTAACATACCTCTGTGAAGTGTGCACAGCAAGTGCATAACAAACTTCAACACAGGACAGTATCAATCATACCCCATTAAAGAAAAACAGTAGTCTGAACACATACCTCTACAAAGGAGACAGTCACCATGAATTCTTTGTTGCTTCGCTGCCTAATTTGCTGGAAAAGCTGTTGAAGAAGCTGAAAAATTAAATAATATAAGTTTAAAATTTACTTTATTTCAATAACTCAATGTTTTGTTGAGGATGTATTAGGAAAATATTTTTTAAAATATTTTGTATAGACTAATGATAATTCAGTTGTATAGAAATTACCAATAAAATCAAAATATGCATCAGACATGATAGGTTAAGAAAATACAATGTACATATTGCATGCATGCACGCACGCACGCACGCACACACACACACACATGTATAACTTACCAAAGGAACAATGCCTGGCTCCTGGTCATTGCCAGACATGAGATAACTCTTGCCACTTCCAGTCTTCAAATCAAAAAAAATATTTCAAGAAATATAATAATATTATTATTTTTACAGGCAATATCAATTGTCAACCAATTTTTTATTTAAGATATGTAACAATGACCCAGATTCATTTCAATATCTGTTAGGAGACATTCTCAATAATTAAACAGCCAGCCTAACAGACAGCCAGACAATAGCTTTATAAAAGGTTACTACTCTAATCCGACCAATCCTGCATAATGCATTTCTGCAATAACATGACAAATGAAGCTGTTTTGAATGAAAATACTAATTTCAAATACAAGTATTATTACTTAGCAATGTAATTTTAAGATACAGCATGTAATCATTGCAGTAAGGAAGAAAACCTCTTTATTATTCAGCAAAATGCAGATAAAGCAAGAAACTTAATATTGCAAAAATGCCTACACTTCAGCACACATTCTTAATATTAAATATGTTTATACATAGTGCTATGTATGCAATAATGCACAATCAAATTTATACAAATTTTCTTCTATTTTTGTTTTTATTTTTTAAACATAAATGAAGTTGTCTAAAATAAAAAATATGCATGTTCATTCATATTAACACTCACATGTACTGAATGTAGGCATCATAAATAATCATTACTATTATTAACATCAATCCACTTAATTCAACTACATATTATTTCATTTAATAATAAAGTGAAATCACAACCTCTCTCTTAATTAATAAACTGCAATTATTTTCAACTTTACATCTTAATTTCACAAAACGTCTGAAAGAAGCAATATCTTTTAATATGTGTATGTGTGTAGAGAGAGAAAGCTATTTGTATTTAAATATATTGGTTATTTTTAATCTACTAATATTGTAGAAATTTTTAACATCAAAATATGTATCCATTATATTTTCTCTACATCTGACAAAAGAATAGGGAATAACAAAAATTTTGAATGTTTCATCATAATTTAATTTCTAGTATTCAGGAATTCATATTTCAAGTATGATTAGAAGCTACTGAAAGTATGTTTGGGTATCATTTAAAGTATGTCCAGGTGTTATTTAAAGTGTGTTCAGGTCTTATTAAAGTATTTCATTACATTGAGACGTATTTAACTGCTGGAACTGATTTAAGAATATATTTCACAATCTCTGGCTTTAAATGAGTGAAGTATTATTATTACAACTATCAATGAACTCTGACCTTGCATAGATAAAACATTATTACTTACTGCTCCAAAGGCCATGACAGTGATGTTGTAGCCATCTAAAGCACGCTGCAGCATAGCATCACACCTCTCTTTATAAATCTGGGCCTGCCCAAAAACATTTCATTCCAAACAAACTAGTGAACTAAAAAACAGCAAAAAATATCACCAACATGTCCAAATAAATCTTAACATCGCACCAGCACAATATCAAAAACATGTAGAGCAACATTCTTTTTAAAATGGACAGATAAGTGGGCTGGTGGACAGACAGATAGGACAGACATATACAATAATGACACAACATAATACAAATACTATAATAGGCATATTACATATCTTTTACTATTTACAAATGAAACATATTTATTAGCACTCTCTGACTCAATGGGTAATAAATAATGTTAAATTCGTCTCCCTTGCTTTCTGTACAAATTATGGCCCTGTGCAGCATTATCTAACACAGCAGATTTACTTCACTTACCAAAGAGTCTGAACATGGCTTGAGATGAAGGAAAGCATTAAGTGTGCCTCTAGAACCTCTCTCTAGTTTGTGGTAAGGTGCATAGTGTCTAGTCTTTCAGATGGGATGAAGAAAAACATAAAGGCACTTCTGGAACCACTCTCTAGTTTGTGGTAAGGGGCATAGTGTCTAGTCTTTCAGATGGGATAATAATGAGATTCAAAATACTGAATGGCTGAAATACTGAAGATCTCTAGGCAGTTAAGTAAAGACAGTTGGACGGAGTAAGCTAAATTGCACAAAGTAGCTCCAAACCATAAAATTTCCACTATCACATTCTATTGCCCTAACATGAAACTGTAGCTCTCATTTAAGAAGAAAATTCCTACTTAAGAATCCCTACATTTACATGCAAAATCGACATAAAATCATATCAAAATCAAAACACACATAGTTCTCTTTTCTGCAAAATCAATAAAAGTTGGAAGCCAAACAAACATAAAAAATCCCAAAACAAACTAAAAACACTAAACTACAGACACACACACACACACATACACACACGCACATGTGCACACACATGCACAAATATTTACTGCTTTACATTTTGTTAAGTATCAGGTGTCTGAAATGTCTCTATGATCTCACCAACACTTACACTTTTCATCATTCTTTAATTCCTAAAGGTTTACAGATAGTCTTCAAAGTTTTGTTGTTTTCTTTAAAAAGAAGAAAAAGATTCCTTTCAAAGGTAAAATAGATCTTCAGTTTAAAATTTAATTAATTACTCATAATAAATAATATTTTGGTTTATTAGATTGTTTACCTATCTCATGACAATTCTGAAACATCCAAAGTTTTGACAACTAGCTTTTTTGGCATTTCAGCCAATATATGTGTGGATTTCATACAAAACAATCCTAAAGAAATGTGCCCCAAAGTTATTTGACTTTGTCTCAGTTTCAGATGCTATATTACATGCTCTGAACTTTGTTCTAAACAAAAAGTTCTAAAGTTCTAAAGTTAGGATTATTGTCAGAGCATTAAGAAACTGATCCTGTCACTCCACTTCTCCAGCATCATCAATGGCAGCTGTTCACAGGAGAATATTAAACAAGTTTTCTTCTCTGTTATGCTTCATTTTGGGGTTCTTACTCTAAATATATCTGAACTCATATGTATACTTCCTGTCAAATGCCTGTGCTTATCATCAAACACACACTCTCAACATTCCAAAAGCAATTTATTAGTCATATGATTACTGTTCCTTTGCTTATCAGGGACTATGTGCCCAGAATTTATCTTTAGAGCTGAGAAACAAGGAGACCATGGCCATTTTCAGGATTGCTCTAAAGACAATTTTTTCATTAGCAATCTCTTTAGTGTCACTGTTTGTTCTTGTTGTAGGTAAATTTATCTTTACTTATATTTCTTTCTGTAAATGCAAATATTTATTATGCTATTTGTAAAATCATTTCTTTTTTCCTGCATAGATATAGTTCTTCATTATATATAGCAGATCCTCAATTTAGGAGCAGTTCAGTTATCAAGATTTCATTTAATAAGTTATCTATCATCAGGGCTTTCAGTTTTTGTATAAAGTACAAATTCTATTAATAGAAACCTTAAGAGAATTTAGTCTGTGCATCAGATGACTCATCCACTATGTATGCCATCAGCTGACTGACTCACCCACTATGCAGAGATCAGGGACTAACTCACCCTCTATGCAGAAATTGAGTGACTGACCTACTGAATTGACCACCACACAGAGACCACATGACTGACTCATACACTATGCAGAAATCGGATGAATGACACTTTTGGCCTCTATGACACATCAGATGAATTCTTGTCCACTATAACACATCAAGTGACTGACTCACCCACTATGTACACATCAGTTGACTGACTTGACCACTATGCACACATTAAGTTACTGATTAATCCATTGTGCACACATCAAGTGACTGATCTGCTCATTATGCACACATCAGGTGATTGACTTGCCCACTATGTACACATCAAGTGACTGACTCACCCACTATGCATGCATCATGTGACTGACAATTTTATGACAGGTGATTCACCTTCCAAGAATCATGACAAACCTTTACTAATTAATTTAAAGGGAATTCTGTGAGTTGATACTAATATATCTCTGAAAAATAAACTCAGTTAAAGAGATTTCTACTAAACAAATGACACTGTGGAACCAAATGTCTGTCAGTTGAGGGTCCACTGTATTGTCATTTTGCATGCGATTCATTTTGTGTGTGTTTTGCTACATTACTTTTAGTTTTCTTATCGTTTAAATAGTTTACATATTAAGATCTTGTGTATTTTACATATAATTATTGTAAAGTGTTTAGAGATTTATTAGATTAAACATTTTATGAAGGCTCCTTCATTATTACTGTCACTGTTCTATTGCTTTCCTCTTTACAACTATTAAGTTATAATAAATTCTTTTGAAAATAATGAATACAGAACACTTACATTTGTTGCCTCTGGACCATATGCTCCATCAAGAGAAAATGATATCTCCTTAGAAATACAGATATACAACACAAGCAATTAAATTAGCACATGTAAATGTACAACATAATCTAAATTGAATAAAATTTTGAAGAAAAACATTTTAAAATGTATCTGCCAAAAAATGTCCCTGTGAATTAAAATCATACAAAAGTATGAAGGAAGAGAATATTTTCATAATAATTTACAAGTAAATATGTGGTATCAGGTCATGATCCTATAGAAATTTACCTTAGGTATGAATAAAATTCCTGCAACAAAGAAGGGGCATAATTATGTAATATATTTTTTTAATTTTGGCAACAGATTTTTTTAAATTTTGGCCACAGATGACAACCATATAAATTTGTCTCTCAATCCTACAAAAAAATAGGACAGTAACCAATCAGGAGTGATATTTTTATATTACTACTACCTGTTTACTGAAAAGAGTTATTTCCTTTAAAAGTTATTGTTATAGGTCAAGTATATTGCAGATTGAATTTACTTGCACTCTCTGAATTTTGCCAGAATTTGTAAGTAATACATTTCATAATATAGTGCATTACCAGAAGGATCTTTGAGCAAAGAACCTTTACCAATGAGTCCAACAGTCAAGGATGAGTGTAAAGAGAAATTATTCATACTGCAATTAACTAAAGCCATTGATAAATAGTTGGTGTATAGGTAAATAATTCACTTTAAAGTTTTTCTTTCATTTTTTTCAAAGCACAAAACTAATTTTATGAAGGACTGTGATATGTTAAGTATATTCTGTATTACAATGGATGCAACCAGAAATGGCACATTTCTTGTTTCTGAAATTCATGTGCAAAAGATGTTTTGTAAAGAAAACATTTTTCAGACATATACATGTTATTTTTTTCTTTTATTGAAAGGCCAACTGAATTTTGGAATACCTTCAGTCATAATGTTTTGCTTGTTTAGGTACTGATTACAAGAATATTTCAGATATACACCAAAACTATGTTGCCTTAAATTTCTTCTATTCCATTTTGAAATGAATGTTTATTGTAATATAAATAATATATACCAATATTTATATTTCATTTCAGTTCTTTCACTAATAATTAACATGAATAAATACAGCATCTTTAAAAGAATTATTTGCTTCATCAAAACTAAAACTTATGTAATAATAATAATAAACTGGAAAGTTTTTTTTCTCCACATTCTTTTAAATAAATTTTAAAATTCATTCTGTCTGCCAAATAATTTTGTGCCTGTGAAAATAAAATGTAAAAATATAAGGGCAATAAATAAATGCAAAACAAATAACATTTTTTTGTTTACCTTGCCAGCAGCTTCAATGACCACCTTATCTCCACCCATAACTTTTATAACCATTTTGCCACCTTTGTCAGATTCCTCTGGTAAAAGAGGTCGGCACCGACTCACAACCTTAATGTTTGAATTTTCTGTAGGCTGCAAACCACACAAATATATCCATGCAACAGATTAGGGTAGGTAGAAAATAACAATAATAAAAACTAGGTAAAAATAATTGACAAAAATGTTTTTTATGTTTAATAAAACAATATTACCATAAGTAATTCGTGACAACTTTCTTTGAATGGTAAATGGTATTCTTTATCTACTGCACTAAATAAAAAATAAAAAACTATTTTTGTAACAATAAATTAAATTAAATTAAAAATACGCAAGGAACAAAAGTTCAGAAAACACATTTTATCAGACATTCCTGCCTTTAAGAGCTACATACTAGTTTCAAAATCTATACAATAATGTCAAACAAAGTTTTTATAAAGAAGTACTTTGTACCATTTTCGAAAACTGTCGGTACTGGCAATATTACAAAATTTTGTCGGAAGAAAAAATTCGCCAAGGTACTTGCGTAAATACACATATATTGGTGACGAAATACACAGTAATCATTATTTTGTAAAAATTAACTTAAGATTCTTTCAAGTAAATTAATTTATATAAGTCTTCTTGTAAAATTACATATTGTGTAATACGTAGAAATCTTCATACTTAAAAGATATAATCTTCTATGTTTTTATTGTTAAAAATTTAAGTTAATGACTTATCCAAAGCAAACTCTTTATAAGAAAGAAACCTTAAAAGATTGAGTAATAATAAAAATGGCGACACCTGTCAAAGTTGATTTGAAGCCAGTTTGTAAATATGGTGCAAACTGTTATAGAAAAAGCGAACAGCACTTAAAACAGTATCGACATCCTAAAAGAATACTTGAGGATGTTAGTTAAATAGTTTTTAAGTGTTTATTCCGTTTGAAATAATTAAAGTATTATTTAATTTGGGTTAAATCTCATGTCTTGGCGGGAATTTAATTTTAATCTTTCACAAATTTATTGTTTCAGTTATAAATTGTCAAAGAGAAGTTGAAGAAATAATAAAGATATTGTGAATTATTTGAAGTTTTGCATATTGAAACATCTATGTTTAAAAATCTATCTACAGCTTACTTTCGATTTTGAATTAAAAATTTGTTTATTGAGTATATACTCTCACAGAGTAGGACTGGCTGTCCACTCTTTAAGTAGCAACTTTATTTTTAAATATTTTTCCACACATTTAATCTGTGTATAGAAAAAGAAATCGTATTGGGAAAGTTTTATATGCACTCATTACAGTTTTGCTGGTTTAAAAACTGTTTAGCATGTATTTCAAGTACTAATACAATTGACATTACAGTTTACTTTCTTCTAAATATAATTATGTGAATATTATATTAAAAAGCACTTCTTATCATATTAACAGTTTAAAATGTATTAAAAAATTAAGACATAATAACAATATTACAAAATAGTTTTCTTATTTTCTGAGCATTTCTTTTGAAAGTATATAACTGGGGAAGAAAAATTAAAGTCTGCCATATTAAAATCCCTTCAAATTTTAATACCCAATTTATTTCTTATTTCTTTGACATACTTATATTGCTTATCTTTATTAAACTAATTTTGCAACCCCAGCTGATTTAATTGTTTAAAAACAGCTCTGCCATTAATGTGAAATATTTATTTTAAAATAATAACTAAGATTAGAAATTTTGGTCTAAAATTTAATTAGTAAAGATTTAAAAGCATTTGTGAATAATATTTTTTAAAACATTTTTTTTAGAATAATGTATATTAAAACAGGCTATTTGTAATAGCAATACTTACCAAAGGAAAGTAATTCAGTAATGTGCTTGAGGGGCCCAGAGTTATAAATAAAAAGAAGATAACTTCTTAGAAATTTGCCTAAAAAATATATTTTACCTTTTTCTTTGCTCTTTAAATGTCTAAAGGAAAGCAGACAGGTAAAACCTAAACGTAAGAAAGAAGAGCCCAAGAAGAACACAAAACGTAAAGGAACAACAATTGAAGACTTCTTTGCAAGCAAACCCAAACAGCTAGAACAGGGAGCAGCAATAGCCTCAAGTAGTTTTGAAAACAGTAGCAAAGGTTTGATGTTTTGAACATTTTTACTTGCATGTGTATTGCTTCTGTCTGAGCTGTTACATTTTTATTTGGGTAATGACATCATGATCATTCACATAATCAAGAAACCCTAATATAACAGTTATTTAATTAAGACATTTATTTATCTCGAGTCTAGTTTTCATTGTTCAGTCAGTGTCAGTCTCTGCTAGCACACACATAGCTATGTTTATTATAGATGGCAATTTATTATGTGTTCTGATCTTTGTGTTCACTGTTTGAAATCGTGAAATGAAATACTGCAGCCATTAAATCTCTGTCTTGCTGATTTTACTGAGAGTTGATTCTCTTCATCTTCAAATACAAGCCATAGTTAGGATTTATTTTAATTTTTTTAAAATCCACTTGATGATCTATGTACCGCATATGCTGTTTTTTTAACCAGCTCGGTCTGAAAATTGGTACATATGCACATGCCTCTAATTAAATGAATTGAGAAACACCCACCTGATGAAATGTAGAGCTACATGGACTTACTATTTGATGTATTGAGCATGTCAAGAGATGTAACTGTCATTCCACAAGACAGTCAGTGGAAGGGGTGGGGAGGTAGACTTAAGCACTAGATAGAGTGGTGAGTAGAGTATTATTAGATAGATCAGCAGGACCATTAGAGTATTGTGAAATGAAGCTAATTTATCTTTTAAGCTGCTTATTAAGTATTAATAAAATAAAAGATGCTTATTGTCAATGCATAGATATTACTGATACTTTGGATCTTCTTTACAGACTAGATAGGTAGCAGAACAGAATTGCACTAGATAGATCAATAAAACAAATAGAATATTTCTGATTGGTCGGCAAAATAGTCAGAGTATTGATAGATAAGTCATCAGGACTGTTAGAGTAATATTGTGAAAGGAAATTAATTTATCTTTTAAACAGCTTAAGTATTAATAAACTGAGATATTTATTGTCAGTGCATAGATTAAAACTAATACTGAAGAGAAATGTGGACAGAGATATTTTAGATTATTAATTTAACCACGACAAGATAAATGATGCAATCAAACAAAAACTGTTCCAGTACTTAGCAAAAACAACACTGCGCAAAAATATGTTCTTGATGCATTAGCGTACAGTAATTGAATTAAACAGCCAGAAATGATAAGGAAAATTTTTGTTTTTGCTGTATTATTTTTTTCTCTTTTCTTGCCTCTAGAGAGTAAAGAAAAATCAAAACAAAGCTCATTATTGAAATCAGAAGGGCAAGAAGATTTTAGCAGTGATGAAAGTGAGACTATTCAGTCTGTCGATTCGCCAGCAGATGTGCATGAAAACATCAAATCAAAGTTTCTAGTGGAGATGCCAGAAGACTTTTTCGATTTTTGGAGATTCTGTAAAGAACTGAATGAAGAGGACCCATTAGGTTTGGAATAAGTTACATTTAAGAAAATTATTCATTATTATTTAAATACATTTTTCATCAGCACTATCATATATTAATCTTTAATACAGTATTGGTTTATCTATCACCATATTAAGTTATTTTTTAATAAGTTTATTATCAGAGTTTCTCATCAAACTGTACAAAGTTATTTAACTTTTATAATACTGTGGGTGATATCAAAAAGATCTGTTAAATATGCTGGAGACTGTTACTTAGTGTGCGCACTAAGAATTTTGAATGTACATTCTAAGTTACTTCCGAAGTGGGTCCAGAATGAATCTCTTTTTCATTGGTCACGGCCATTTAGAATTACTTTTGTTTACTCACATTTACACAATGGCTGCTTATCAAGGTTGATATGAAATGATTATTAGATTCTGTTTCTCAGAATGATTAAGAAAAATTATAAAAAGCAAATAATTAGAAAAATGAACAGTCATGTATTGAGGATTAAGTTGATGACTAAATTAGAGTGGTGGTTTTTAATCTCTAGAATTATCACAAAATATGAAGCAGCTTATGATCTTGGAAGACTGTAATAATGATATCTATTTATTTTCAGCTTATGGTGATCACTTCCTTCATCTTTGATTTATTTAATTAGGAAGTTATTTGTTATTTTCTTATTTCAAATTATATTGAATATTTGTAGCACTTTTTTGAATGCCATTGTTCATCAGTAAATTGTGTCCAAACTCTATGCATTCATTATTGTGTTTGGTTTTCAAAATATGAGCATTTTTGTAAGATTAAATCATTTTCAATATTTTAAAATTTCCCTTCACACTCTCCTGATATGTGAGAAACCTGTTTCTGTATGTTCTTTGTATACATATAGTATTCACATACTTATAAAATACAAACTTACATGCAGCTAGTAAATGTATGTCAGTAATATGGGCACATAAAATTCACCAAACCTATTTTTTGCATTTTATCATTGAATATTTTATTTACAGAGCCACTACAAATAATTATTCACCTGAAATACTAAACCTTTTGCTTTACACGTCCACCAACAACAATTAAAACAAAATCATCATTTTATTCTTTCAGATGCTTTGCAAGGTGATCTGGGTTTGACTTTGGTTGGTCCGTTTGACATTTTGGCAGGAAGACATAAAGATGTGGAACGAAATAGTTCTGGTAAGCGACCCAATTTCCTTCTGCACTGGCGCTACTACTATGACCCACCTGAGTTTTTGACAGTTATCAAGGGAGACGATGAGAAACAGTTTCATTTGGGATACTTCAGGTGTGTATAAGCAAAACAGCACTCTTGTTCAGAACCACAAATTCTGGGTACATTAAATGAATGTGTTTCTGTAAATAATTGTCTGTTATAAATGCTCTTCTTATTCCCTATCTCAAACCTTGTTGACCCAAGTTCACATTTTTACAGCATGGCTCTGGGTTTCAGTAAATTTATATGAAAAAGTGCATCCGTCCCCAGTAAAATATTGGGACTACCTGCGTCTATACATTACACACTACTTATATTTATTAACAATAACAGACATCAAAACATGTATTAATAATAAAATATAAACCGCATGTATTGATGTCTGTTGCTAATAAATGTAAGTAGTGTGTATTTAATACAGGTGTTGATGTTTATTATTGCTAATAAATATAAGTAGTGTGTATGTAATGCATGTGCTTTTCCTTGAGTTCAAGTGTGGCTGATATCTAGACAAGAAAAATGGGCTCAGAAAAGTTGACTTGAGACTGTTGAATTCTGTTTTCTTGACATTGAGACAGTAATGCTAGATTACCTCTCTTTATATAGATGTTAGGTTGAAATGACTGCTGTTTCTTTAACTAAACCCCAACCAGGATTGTGACATATTTTTTTGTTATCTTCCAGAAAACCTAAACTAAATTCTTTGGTGCATGACTAATTGCTCTTTAGTTTGGGACAGTCAAGAAATGCAGATTTCTCTGCTCCTGATACAAATTATTACTACAATAGAGTTAGTTATTTTGACTTAATCACTTAATGTGGGATAAATTATGTATGCAAGTGGATTAATTTGATTATTGTAGAGATGACCCCAGTGACATGCCAGTTTTTGTTGCCTCCAACTGTGCCAAAGACAATGGACTCATTACTCCAAGGGGAGAGAACCTGTTTGCATCAGTAAAGTAAGACTGTCTTTATCTCTTTTATAGTTCTAGTAGTATATTTAGCCTTTGTAGCCAAAATCTTTTTAAATAGAAAGCCATAATATACAAGCAGATATTTTGAAATCAAGTTTATTTAACTTTGATGAAGCTTGAAAGTACAGTATAATCTTGTTATAAAGCAGTTCAAGGGACTATCATAGAAGGTTTGATGTACTATATGTATATTGACAGAAATTTCAAGCCACTCAACCGTTGCCAAATAGTGCATTGTATAATGGAACATTCAAAATGTGCCTCTATTATAGGTTTACATTGGGTAACCTTATGTTGATCATCGTGCACAAATAATTCAAGTATTTAATGCATTAATATTATGTAAAAATAAAAATACAAATAAAAGAAATATCATCTACCAGTTTATGATGTTGATGGATTTATTGATACATATGGCTATAACCAGACTCAGAAATTAAAATTTTTAAATACATCTGAATTAGTAGTGTCAATTAGAAACATGGTTACACATAAACTTCGGGTGGTTTTTTTTTTTTTAATTTAATCAAATTATGTTGGGAAACAACCAATTCTCATCCAGGATGCACATGCTTTCTTCTCTGCATATCAGGGAAAGTTACTTTTTCCTGCCAGATTTATTTTTAATGGCATCATTTTTTTGGTCTATTGTGGTAGATTTGGGGGTCTATTTTTTAAAAAATAGAATGGCAGATTCTGAGATTAAAAATGATGAAGACTTTGACAATATTATTGATTTTGTATAAGATAGCTTTAGATGATTAGAGAAAGCTTTCAACCTTTGGTTACATAATCAGAAGACCAATCATATTGCAAAAGATATTCCCATGCTCACTATTTTATATTGTATATTTCACTGAGTTGAAACTGAATCATAGTTGCAAAGTTATAATTAACAAAAAGATTTTTTATTCAATATCTTCAGTTATTACCTCTCTGAAAGACTGAAAGAAAAGGAGGTGACTTCTGACAGTAAGAAAAGACTCCAGAAACTTCAAGATGCTCTCAAGGCAGCAGCAGCTAAAGGAGGTTATTCACTTGATCAGAAGACAAAGAGAATGAAAGACAGGGACAAAAAGTCAGTGTGCAAAACCTTTCATGGTGCAGGGATGGTGGTACCCATGGATGCCAATGGCGTCGGATACAGGCCTGTGCCAGAATCACCAGGTGTGTGTGTGTGCTTATGTGTTACATAGTTTGTCACCTGGTCAAATTCATGGCCACTTTACTTTACTTTGTATGTACATTTCTATCATTTAGCTGCAAATGGTACAGCATCTTTATTTGTCTTTGTGATTGTTCATTATACAGATATTTATTACAGTTAAAAGTGCATTTCCACACATCATCAAAGCTGATTCCCACAACCTTAACCTAATAAATACATGTAAAAACCAACTTGTCATCTCCTTACAAAATACAGCACAGAAATTTTGCTTCTGAAACCAGAAACACTGCATCAGTTTACTCATTCCTTGATAAATACACAAAAATAACATTCACTTCTCACTCTTTAGATATATAACTAACAAAGAAATAATTCAGTGGAGTCAAGTGATGGGCTACTAGTAGGCCAAAACATACAACACCACAAAATGCATAAAGTGTTTTCAATATTTTCATCAGATTTCCTTTGCCAAATCCAAGCAAGAATATTACCCCCTCCATGTCACTTTCTTTCATAGTTAAGAGTATTGTTCCTCTTTGCAAATGTAAGATACTTTCTGTCATTCACAAATATAAACTTCACAGTACCAGACGTGATCATTCACAAATAAAAACTTCACAGTACCAGACGTGATCATTCACAAATAAAAACTCCATGGTACCAGACGTGATCATTCACAAATATAAACTCCACAGTACCAGACGTGATCATTCACAGATAAAAGCTCATCAGTACCACGAAAGTTAGCTGCTAATTAATAATCTCCAATCTCTTCTGTTGTTCAGTATGCATGCATATGTTGACATTAGACTATGGCCAGTAATGTAAGTAGTGTTTTGTTGAATTTTAGTGGAAATTGAAACATTGAGAAACAAATGACATGATAACCTGAAACATAATTATTCTAATTTTTTTTTGGTGATGTGTTGACATTAAAAATTTAATTTAAACCAAATGGCGAAGTGGCACTGTGAAATGATCAATAATTGAAATGGTTATTTGCACAATGATACAACAGAGGCATTGTACAAAAGTTACCTCCAGAATAAAATATTTTGTTGAATCCAAAACCTGCTCATTCCCTCCTTAGTCTGATTGCTTGAAATTATTCATAAATTTTTCAGATTATATGCAAACATATTTCAAATTGAGCATTTTGAATTCATTCATTGCAGTAAATTAGGTAGAACCAGCTATTTTTTTAGAGTCTTTGGAAATGAATGAAATTTACACCATATAACTATCATGGTGAAAGAAGTCGATATACAAAAAATGATTGCTTAATCTTGCATACATTTTTTTTTAACGCAATTTTTTTTAAATGTGGAAAAAATGCTTTTTTATGTTTTGCCATTTTTGCATACTTCATGTATCCAATGCTGACAGAAAGCCTGATTTGTTTTTAAGGCAATAGCTTTTTTATTTTTTGAGCTATAGATTCTCAAAAATGAGAAAAACACAAATTGTGCAATGGCACTTTGAGCCAATACTGAAAATGAATTATATTAATGCTTTTTTGCTTATTTTGAGTTACATTTGACTTGTTTAAGTAATTATAAAGAAATAACAATTAAAAATAGCCGACCTTTGTAGTTAAATGCACTAATTAATGTCATGTTTTAAAATATTTGATGATTTAAAAATAAGGGTATAGGGCTGATTGAAACGTAGTGGCAGGTTGAAATAAAAACAGTAGTATTATGTATCCTGAAACATTCCCTCAAAGTCTTAGCCAATTTTTACAAGTGAAATGAACCCTAACAATAATTAACCTATTACCAACTCTTAAAAGATACAATGGGGGTATAGCCTCACAAAAACTAAATAATTAATGAATATTTGAAGCTGTTGCTATTGACGCTACCCATTATGATTAATTAAATGGATGCTATTCATATGTTATATATGTCATACCTTAGTTAATAAACCAGTTTTAGAGAGAAAAACAATCTAGGATTATGTGTGACCATTGTCTGACAAAGATTATCAAAAATTTTAATAAAAATTACAGCAGAAATTATTAAATAACCATTGTTTAGTATAATTGTCTACTCTCACTCATGTCCATGATGATCTTGAATGCATTACCGTTTGTACAGATATGATCTTTATTTCCAACAAATAGTCTTAAAAGATTATCCATAGAATTAATTAAAACCTTTTTACAACTGCAAGGACTATAGCTAATTAGTGAATTACTTGTGCAGCAGAGAAACAAGCACAGCTGGCAACACCATGATGATCACGCACTTCGTTTATGTTTAGGCCTAGGTTTACTTCATGCACGCTTGGGGTGCACGCTTTTTCTCTATGCAGTTCCGCTATAAAAATGCCACTTTGTCATGCTATATACCATTTTAAAGAAGAAATTTTCTAATGATATTCTTAAAGAAATTTATTTTTTCAAAGATATCTGTGCAAAAAGTAATAATTCAAAATAGGCTTTTTTCAGTTGACTTTTAGGTACAATAAAAATAAAAATACAGTTTCGTAACTAACATGGTTGCATTCTGCATTCATTTTGCCTTAGTTTGATGTAAGATACATTCTGATTGGACAATCGTAACAGAACTCATGTTAGTATTTGCAAGGCATGCCAAAATACGGTAGTAAACACGGAGATTGAGAAAATGGCCACTGCCATCTAAACACACCAACTGTAGCAAACTTCCAGTCTTACATGCTTCCACTTGCTCTCTCACAAATAAAAGCATACATCAATAAAAAGTTGAAAGATCGTTTTATTCAACAAATTATTTCACAAACATGATAAATATAGAACACAAACACGGCACTTGTGACAAAAGGATAAATCTTTTGGAATTTAGTAGTTGTCAGCTATTGTCATATAGAGGCTAGTTCTATAATCCATTATAGTAATCCATTTCTGTAATGTTTCAACAGTTTTAAATCAAATTTAAAGGGTGGTAGTTGTAAACTCTTTGCATATATACACTGTGTTGTGTTTGTCTTTTCCAAAATTTTATTTATTTCTTCTTCCATAGCTACTTATAAAGAAATTTTAAATGAAAACTTATAATTACTGAACTTTTGGACAGCAAACATTGAACAAGAAAGGTTAATGTGAACTCATTCATGCACACTCACTTTTCTTTTTCTTTTTCATGTTCTAGCGGACTTAAAGAAAATCCTAAACCGTATTCATGACAGTACGACAGATGAAGAACGTGACAAAAATTTGGAACCACTTCAGGAAATAATTACTTTCATACAGTTTGCCAATGATGAATGTGACTATGGAGAAGGTCTGGAACTGGGCCTGGACCTTTTCACCTTTGGTGGCAAGTGCTTCCATTCAGCAATTGGCAGTCTTCTGACATTAGCCTATCAGTTGTTGGGTCGGCCACAGTTTGGCAAGATCATTGAAGCACATTTGCGGAAGCGATCTCACTCTTCGGACTTGAGTCAGATTGACTAGAGTGAGATTGTGGTCATTACACACAAATAATTTTTTTTCAAATGAACTTGAAAAGGAGCAACATCAAAGCAAACATTTTCAGTTTAATTTTTTAAAAACTACTGAAAGAATACTTTTGTTTTTGTTGGAAAGAGAGCAATTTGTAAAGAGTATTGCATTTTATTCCCTAGTTCGCTCATGAACTTGAGTTATGCAGCCCCTAATTCATTGGAGAATGGACATAATAAAAGTGACCCCACGGGTATTAAATGTTATACATCTGCTATTTTATTACAAAATGGAAGTAATAACAGTAATCCCAAGGTTTATAAAGCCAATTACATGACAGCAAATTTGTTATAACTGAATAGATAGAAACTTTAGAAATGCTTTCCAGACAAATGTGGCATTCCACAAATGCATATTGTAAATCACATTTTTTAAGGAAGTCAAGTGATGTAAATAGAAATGTATTCCTGATGATAAAAGAAATGAGTTTTCTAGTTCAAAATATGAGCTATAAACTATTTGGTTAAATAAAAGCCTAAGCTGTAGGGATTTTATTAAAATTAAAGATCTAAAGCATATGTTTATAGACATAAATAACATGAAAAAATTCAAACTAATAGAAAAACAAGTGTTATAAGCGCCATCTAATTCAAAGATTTTTCAGTCATTTTGGAAAGGAGAGGGAGCCTAACAGCACTGGACACAAACCAGATCAATTTTGAACAGTCAGGGCTGTTGAACTAATCTTCCAGTGGGTGGGATTGATTACATGAAATTTGAAGAAAAATAAATATCAGCTATTATAATTGAAGCATATGTGTCTGACATGGTGAATAGTGTTGAAGCTTGAAAAAAAGTCACTCATGTGACACCAAGATAATAGATATCTTTGCATTGTTATTTTTATGAATAAGTTCGCATCAAGAAAGTATAATGCCAGGTAAAACACACTCCAAACTTTGTGTCTTGTAAATCAATGGTTACATCAGATCATGCATAATTTGAAACTGATTACATCATTACTGACTTTTTAATCCCTAAGTAATTGATATGTTTCTAGTACAGTCTGTATATATTTGTCCGAGGACTGTCAGTCTGAGCAGACATAGTAAGTTTGTAGAATAATCATCTATATCTAATGAGACAGTTATTTTATGTTCACATTCATAGCTGTTGTTCTAATAGTAATAGGATCACTGTTTGTTCAGCAACCTGATTACAATACTTGTTTAACTTTATGGCAAATACTTTTACTATGTGCGTTACCCTCCCTTTCCTAACACTAACAGAATTATCTTTTTTTTTTTTTAAAGGATTACTTTTCTCTATATTTCATTCTTCCTATGCTTTGAAAAGTGTATTTGTTTCTATGTTTCTATTAATTGGCCACTAATCAGTTCAAGGTATTAAGTAAGAATCAACGTGCCTGTTGAACATCTCTGCACGAAACAAGTTTTCTTCATTAATTAATACACTTGTGAGTGCACACACACCACTTAAAATTATAATTCATACATATTTAAAGTACTTTATTTATGCACATGCAAAAGTTGATTTCACATTTAAAGTAGGTTAGTCATAACGCACATACTGATAAACGAAAATAAAATTTTACATTTATTTTAAGGACGCATAGGTTCAATCATTCTTACATTGTAACTTGGATTAATTTGATTGTTTTATTTTGAAAATAATATACTAAACCTTGATAAGCTATACTGTCTATATCTACGTGTTAAGCTCATAGTTAAAAGAATAAAATACACACTAAATCTTTAGTGAATAGCTGTGTCATGAGTGAGGGGGACATTTTGTCATTGAGTTTCATGTTTAAAAGAAAACCTAAAATCTCTGTTTATAGTTCTACTTTAAAATAAACTGTCCACAGGCTGTATATGGCAGAAGTAACCCTTGACCCATTCTTTATAAAGGAAATGTCTGAGTTGGCATTACTAAAATGTATCATCAGCTCATTTTGCTGCAATAAATGACTGATAAACTGCACATAATTATATGTGAGAATATGGATAATAGCAAAATAAAATTGAGAGTAGTGTTTTATCAGTTGGGGTTTTATTCCATTAAATCTCAATACTTCTTAGAAGAGCTTTTGTGTCTTTTAAGCAGATTATTTGTACATACGAAAACAGATCCTATTGGTCAGTGTGCAAATTTGTCAGAGTTCATTTGCTCCTTGCTTACTCATTTATTGCTCTTTACTTTCTCCTGTAATGTAATGTAATTCCCATTAACTTCAGTGAATTCATTTCTTGTACATTAGAGAAATTATTTGTTAAATCCATTTTGAATTGGTCACTAGTTTTCAGTGACATTAAACAGCCAGTACTGTGATTTTTTTCTTTTCATGAGTAATTTTTTGACTGATAAAAGATTGAGCCTTGCTTTGATATATTTTTTTTAAATTTTAAATCCTTATTTAATTTTATTATAACATAAAAACATGTTAAGTATTTTTGTTTAGATTCACTGTATATATTTTAATGAATGGACATTTTTTTTATTGTGATAAATAAACCCTTAGGTTGTTAAGTTAAAAAAAATTGAAATATTAAATCATATCTTGACTCATGGATTTGTTTTGTCTTTTTATTTATAAGTTTATATAATTTTCAATATAAATTTTAACATTTCAGATTTCCCCCCTTACACATACATTTGTTTCTCATTTTAATCATTTTGCAAAAAACGTTTCCTGACCATGGCCAAATTCCACAGATCTTGACCAGTCACAGAAGTTAATGCTGATCACAACCAACAATATTTGCCATTGCCAAGAAATGAAATCAGAGTGTGTATGGTAAAATCCCTGATTAGAGATCGGAGTCTATATAGTAATACCTCGAGTAGACTGGTAGAGTATCCAAGTGTATTGTAAAAAAAAAATTTCTTGAGTAGACTGGTAGAGTATCCAAGTGTATTGTAAAAAAATATTTCTTGAGTAGACAGGAAGAGTATCAGAGTGTGTATGGCAAATTCCTTGAGTAGACCAATATAATATCCAAATATGTATTGTAAATTCCTTTAGTAGATCAGTATAATATCCAAGTATGTATTGTAAATTCCTTGAGTAGATCAGTATAATATCCAAGTATGTATTGTAAATTCCTTTAGTAGACCAATATAATATCCAAGTATGTATTGTAAATTCCTTGAGTAGACCAGTATAATATCCAAGTAGGTATTAACTTTTGATCTGCATTTTTGTGAAAGACTGGACAAAAGAAAGCGCCTTTGAAGGATTATAAAGTCTGATTCAACCTATACTGCCCGAAACTTTTTATAAATCTGTTGATTATTATTATTATCAGCAGTGATTTTGCACACAGACACTTATTTCCACAGCTTTACACACGCACACAAACACACTTCCACAACCTTACATGAGCACGCACACAGCACAACTGCACACAGACACACTTCCACAGCTTTACACATGCACACAGCACAACTATACACAGACACTTTCTTCCACTATCTTATGCGCGCACACAAACACATTTCCACAACCTTACATGAGCACGCACACAACACAACTGTGCACTCTCTCTTTTAAAATGTGTTCACTGTATCGATCAGACCAACATTCCATAGTATTTTCTTTCTAAAGGGGAGATGTTTACATCGTGGAATTAGGACAGCCGCTTTAAAATAACAATAATTTGGCTACAGTCACTTTAAAATAATAATTTGGCTACGGCCACTTTAAAATAATAATAAGTTGGCTACATCCACTTTAAAAAAAATAATGATTTGGCAACAGCCAATACAAAATAATAATTTGTCTATTCAGAGACAAAAGGCATGCCTGTTTCGTCGACAACTGACGAGCTATCTTCACTTATCCGTCAGAGATCCATGCACGTGATGTCTGCCTTCTAGCTGGGATGTTCTGGCCTCTTGGGCCTGTATTAGGCCTACACGTGACAACGGCTTGCCTCCTAGCTGGGATGTTCTGGCCTATTTTTTTTTTATTTTTTTTTTTTGGTGGGGGGGTCCGTATTGAACTGCTTTTGTTACAATAGAATTGTACTTTTTCTCCCACACACACCTTTCTTCCAAACAGTTTCATAAATTATTCACAAGCCTTCTAGTCCGGCCGTCTGTTACCGAGGAGCCGGCTGCAATTCATGCTATTCGCTCGTGGGCTAGTCCAAATGACGCGGGTTTGGAAAGACTGGTTCGTGTAATTGTCCAAGACAAATGACGCGGGTTTGGAAAGACTGGTTCGTGTAATTGTCCAAGGCAAATGACGCGGGTTTGGAAAGACTGGTTCGTGTAATTGTCCAAAGCAAATGACGCGGGTTTGGAAAAACTGGTTCGTGTAATTGTCCAAGGCAAATGACGCGGGTTTCGAGAGACTTCCGTGTACTTGTCCAAGACAAATGACGCGGGTTTCGAGAGACTTCCGTGTACTTGTCCAAGACGAATGACGTGGGTTTTGAAAAACTGTTTCGTGTACTGGAAGCCATTGAGCTGTCTGATACATCGTCCTCTACTGAAGACAGTTCTTGTGACGGCATGGAATAATTATGACTATCTTGTGGTCCTGTGGCTGCAAGGAAAATATTCTGGTGAGTAAGCACATTGAACTCAGTATTGTTTGTTTGTCTGTTTATTGGGGGGGGGGGGGTTCGTGTTGTTTGTTTGTTTCTTCGAGTAACACATTAAACTCGCAGTAGTATGCTTGTTACTTTAGTAAGAATATCAAATTAAATAAGCCAGTACAACATTAATATTCAGATATATATATACATTTTTAGACAAACAGAGATATTTTGCTAGTAGACAGATGGCTAATTAGGCCTACATACTTATAAAACGTATATAGGGATATAAGTACACTTTTTTAATGTACTTCTAATACGTATGTACAATTAAGGTTGGTGGATAAAATATGCTGCTAGTATGTTGGTTAAAGGTTGATAAAGAAAATGTGTTTTTAGTGTATATGCAGGTTAAAAGGTGATATAGAAAATGTGTATATAGGTTAAAGGTTTATAGAGAAAGTGTGCTTTTAAAATTTCATGTAGGTTAAAGCTTGATAGAGTGTTTTAGTACGAATGAACACCTATTATGGTTTTGTATCTTTTGATTATAGAAAGTCTTCAGGTGGATTATGTTTACATATAGATTGAATTGTCTTCAGCCGGTGTACTTTTAGTTTTTAAAAGTAGCCCTAATTGTCTATCTGGCATACTTTTTACATGTATACATAATTGTTCCAGTCGACGTACTTTTTACATATAGATCTAAATGACTCCACTGAGTGTATATTTTATATGCAGACCTGTCTCTAGCCGGCGTACTTTTTAACATGTAGACCTGACTCCACAGTTCTGTGAGAGGGTTATAGGTACTGCTGCTTGGCCAGTGGCTGTTCTTGCTCAGAGAGGATTCTCGGCATGAAAAGAGACATTCACGTAGTCAGCCAGGCTAAATATCTGGAATATTATTACAACCTGATCCAGGAGACGGGCCAAGTTGGATAACATCACCAGGGCCTCCGCGCCTAACCCCAAATCCTACCCTAAAGTTAGTCCAAATCCAGACCAAACTAACCCGAATATATCTTACCGTAAGTCTAACTCTAACCCCGAACAATCAGCCTAAAGGAACTCTTAACCGCAGCGTAACCCTAATATCATGCTAATACGTAACCGAATCCTTAAGCCGAAACTTTCCCTAATCGAAGCCCAAACGCTAATTTAATTCAAATTCTAGCCCTAATCCCAACTCTAATCATAATCCGAAACCTAATACTTCAAAATCATTTCTTCAAAACTCACTGAAAATTCAATTCTTTATGTTAATAATTTGAAGAAAATCGCATTATTATCGATTCTATGGAAGAGCAAAGGTTATAACAACACACCCACACCCGAAGATCATATTGACCCTTTAAACACAGGCTAGTGCAGGAGTTCTCTTGATCCACAATTATCTGAATGTCAATATTTAAACATCAAGTGGGGATAACCATGCAGTGATCAAATTCATAGCAGAGCAGTTTGTGCAATTGGAACAAATTTAATTCATTTTCATGTTAGGATATAACTGGAGTCTAAAATGAATTAAAGCATTTCTTCAATTAAAACAAAGCTATACGAATAATTGAAAGTGAGCTTCGTTCATCTTCGTTTCTTTATGTCATAGCTTTAATCTATAAACATACACACACACACACACACACACACACACATACACACACAAATTTCATCGCGCCAAAGTATCGACATACTAAATCATCCCAATTCAACATAAAATAAAAATTAATTAAAAATAATAATAAATCTGCCCTTTCATTATGTCCAAATACTAACGTACTACCTGCTCTGTAATCTTACATAAGGTTATCAGACAACGGATGTAAAACGCAGTTTCTCTCATCTTTTTTCCCCTTTACGTCCATTTGCTGAACGGTACTAAATCAACCTGACAATGGTACACATATTCATATGTGATCTCGGTCAAAGAAAATGATCCTGCATTGGCCCAAAGAAAGGAGAGAGGGTTGCTATGGAGACAGAAAAAACCTGACATGTCTTTGGTCGCGGGCTCCGCGTGAATTGTGTGAATGGCTTAGCTATGCGCACGCCAAGAAAACCAAAAGTCAATTTTAAAAATCGCTGTCAGGGCAAATGCTACTCACAATCTTCGCGCGTTCCCTTTTCCCTGTCAAATGGAAAACAAATGTGTTCACAACAAAAGTCAGAATAAGAACATGCCTTGATTGTCACTGACCTATATATGTTGACGCTTAGGTAAGACTGGACACTATCAATTACTATTTTTTATTAATAAAAAAAATAAAGTTATCCCTAAATAGATACATCACAGGAACACCATGTACGTATTATGCATGCAAACGACAAGTAAGAGATTCGTTATTAATACATGTTTGTTTGCGGTTGCTTGAGAAGCGTAAGTTGCTTCACTTGTTGGCTATTCCGTTGGCTGGTTGTTTGGATTGTTGGTAATCTACTTGGTTGATGGTTAGCTATCTGGTTAGTTTCTCGGTTGGATGGATTTTAATTTGTTTATTTGTGTTATTTATTTTAAGAGTACCGTATGGCCTTAATTCATGTTTATTTATGTTATTTATTCTAAGAATACCATTTGGCCTTAATTCATGTTTATTTGTGTTATTTATTCTAAGAGTACCGTATGGCCTTAATTCATGTTTATTTGTGTTATTTATTTTAATCGGAACATCTGGATTTAATTTACTCAGCAACGAACGTGAAAACTGGAGCGGCAAGCACACACACAGTTGTTTCCCTTTTCTACATTAAAAATAAGTAATAATAATATATATATATATATTAATAAGCACACTGAAATATAATTATTGCCTTGGAAAGATCAGAATCATCATTATGCTTTGTGCTGCAGGTAGATGTACAGTTCAGATGACCTCTTTTCTGGAAATCATTTCTGCTGACCGTGTATGGATGCTGGAACTGGTGTATCGGGTTCAAGTGTATAGGGTCATTTCTGCGACAATCACTCACCTCAACGCAAAACATAGAGGACAATCACTCGTTTCAAAAAGTAATGTTAATGTGATGCAGCATCGCAAAGAACGGAGCTAGAAAACTTCTGTTATGAACAACAATTAACAAGTTTTGTGGAAATTAGGCAACACCCTTTTTAAAAAAAAAAAAAAGATATATCAAAAGTTAGTTCATTTATTTTCTTAACAGCATAAAGCACACCAAAATTTGTCGAAATTGTGCAACATTTTCAAGAACGAATCCAGTTATCATGTGTTGTCTAACACGCGTGTCGTGATTTACAACAAGTAATTAAAGGCACACATTTTGTCGAGATTGTGCAACGTTTTAAAAACGAAGCCAATTCTGCCATATTTTGTGCGCGTGTGTCGTGCATTAATGAACACAAACTGTTCTGTGTTAACATTAAAATTTGACAACACCTTGAAGGATGGAGTCTGGTCAAGTCTCTACACTTAACACAAGTTCTGTCGTGATTATACAACACCTTGATGGATGGAGGCTGTCCTTCAAGTCTCTACACTTAACACAAGTTCTGTCGTGATTATACAACACCTTGATGGATGGAGTCTGTCCTTCAAGTCTCTACACTTAACACAAGTTCTGTCGTGATTATACAACAACTTGGTGGATGGAGTCTGTCCTTCATGTCTCTACACTTAAGTTCTGTCGTGATTATAGAGCGCAGTGACAACGTCATCTCTTTCTATCTCTACAATTAAGTGATATAGTCGAGCTACTGCACATACATCACTTGGGACGTGCAACAACTTTCGCAAATTATGCTGTATACAACTTTCTGAATCTGCTTTTTTTTTTCTACTGTATATTGCATAGTCGCCATTCACAACACTTTGTTGCTGTCATAAACTAAGCCATTTGTATCTGTTTATAGCACTTTACCATTGTCGTTAAGTAAATCAGTTGTATCCATTAATAATATTTTATCGTTTTCAAGATTAAGCTGTGTCCCTGATGACACGATCATGAAAGCAAGGAATTTCTCTCATGATATTGCTTGTATCTTTTATTTTCTTTTTTTTAAGGACAACGCACAGATTGACGGAAGCACGCATTCTCCTGCACAGACATGATTTGCATTTTGCTGCTGACAGGCTGGACTAACAAAATGATGCAGTAATTGCTATGACAACCTTCCAGCCATTGCATTTGATTGTCTCATCATGTGCATACATAATTCTTAGGCGCTCTGTGTATTTGCCCAGCGCACCATTGATTGACAGCTCTGCTACTTGCAGTATGTGTCCAATTGATTGGAACGTAACGCGACGGCAATCGTTGTGGCGGGCAAGAACTTAGCATCATTTGACCATGTGCCACTGGAGCCGATCGCCTGACGGGGATGGAGAGCATTTTGGGAAAGTTGCTTGTGCAGTTTACATGTTGTCTTCTCTGCGCTTGAGGTGTTTTGATGGGTAAGTAATCGATCTACCTATCTATCTATCTATCTATCTATCTATCTATCTATCTATCTATCTATCTATCTATCTATCTATCTATCTATCTATCTATCTATCTATCTATCTATCTGTCTGTCTATCTGTTTGACTGTCTACATACAATCATATATATATATGTGCATACATATATGTCTTCTAGCTGGCCACCTGTCTCTCTTTCTAATGTCTCTTTCTCTCTATGTCTATTCTGTGTGTATCCAGCTTTCTATTATAAGTCTATCGCCACCTTTCTGTCCCTGTGTCTTACTTCTTCCCCTCTCAAGTGTAACCTCACCGTCTAACCTGTATTTAGACTTTGTTGAGATTTTGATCATTAATTTCTAACGGAAGAGAATAATGCTGGTTAGGTTATATTTTTTTCCAGTATAAGGGGAAAAAACTACAATTTGAAAAGCACCAGCATTTGGTTAATCTTCTCGCTTTCATTCCTACATTGTCTCTTTTAATCACACACGCACGCACGCACGCACGCACTCGTTCAATCACTCGCAAACACAAACACCATTTATTTTTCTTTCCTCATTTCTCTCTCTCTCTCTCTCTCTCTCTCTCTCTCTCTCTCTCTCTCTCTCTCTCTCTCTCTCTCTCTCTCTTGCAGTCGATATGATTCTATGGCAGTTTGCACGATATTGAGTACAGCTTATTACTTACAACCGAAATGACTCATTCATCATTTACAAGACAATGTTCATGTCATCAGCCGATTCCATCTGTTGGTTCTAGACCAACGGCATGCCGAGAACCCGTGACAATCTTACGTCAGCGTGCAGCGCTGTAGTGGTTTATGATGAGTCACACCGCCCACTGCAACCCGGCCGCCATCTGACGACTTCACGGTGCTCTTTATGAATGAAGTCTGCATTCTTGTTCACTCGTTGTCTCCACTCTCCACTGTTCTAATAGTTTTCATATTCTGACCCCCCCCCCCTTCAACCCGTCTCCGTTCACATAGTATCTATTGTTCACATAATATAAAATATTTAGGTATTATCATGTTGCATTAGACTGTTGGCATACTGTCTACTGTTCACATAGTATCTGTGATGGGTGAGTTAACAGTTTACACTTCACAATCACTTAATCTACTTAATCCCACTCTACAGGTCTTCATAAATGCAGACTCGATCAAGCCTCAAAGACATTAACCATTATTAAATTTGTCGTCCACCTTTGTCTCTGAGAGTTAGTGGTATCTCGCATAACGAACACAAATTCGTTCCAGCAATACGTTCGTTATGCGAGGTGTTCGTTATGCGAAACCCATAGACTTCTACAGGAAATCGTGCAATCCGTTCCACATCGTCGCGAAAAATCAAAGAAATTAGGGGAAAATGAAGACAGGACAGTGTTCGGGGGGGGGGGGGGGCGGGGGACACTAGTAAAGACACTCACCAAAGCAGGGTATGATGTTAGATGTTGATGAGGTAAGATGTTAGGCGTTGATGAGGTGAAATGGAGGTGGGATGAGGAGGACACACACACGTATGTACAATTCACACACACATAGGTCTCTTTTCCAGTTCAGTTTTTAGTTGTCAGAGTTGTCCACCAGTGGGCGCAGACGGGGTGGGATAGTCTGTCCTTGAGTGGAAAGGCTGGCCTGTTGTTGAGTGGAAGAACTGGCCTGTTATTGAGTGGAAGGACCGGCCTGTTCTTCAGCTTCAGCAAGTCTAAGATTTTGGGCAGGCCCTGACTGGAAGAACTTATCTAAAGTCCCCTGTCTCTCCCTTTTCTTGAGTAGGGTCCTGAAGTGCTTTAAAAAAGGACAATCAACTGGGGACAAACACGCCCTGCCTTCATCTGAGCCACGCGAGACACGACTGGCCGGATTCGACCATTTTTTAACGGGAAATGCGATGTTTTCGTGGCGTACGTACGGTTCGTTATGTGAAACAAGTTCGTTCTGCGAGCCACGCGGACATTCGCAGCGGCGTTCGTTATGCAGATCGATCGTTCTGCAGGGCATTCGTTATGTGAGGTACCACTGTACTGACTAGTGCACCCATTGCCACTCATCTATTGTAGGGTTCTGGCCTTCACAATATCACAGCTTGGAGGGACACTTCCCAAGATATAAGCCCCACCCACCCAGCATTTTCCTTGTTTTAAATACAGAAGCAGAGATAAACAATATAACAAAATTTATTTAACACAACAAAAAGTTAAGCAACAACAGATTGAAACATGATAGATATCATTCTGACTGTGAGATTGACTAAAGTGTGGTGACGTGTTAGTCACAAAGACTAATGCTAAATAAGAAATTTAGAATAACTAAAATGTAGTGACGTGTTAGTCACAAAGACTAATGCTAAATAGGAAATTGCTGTTCTTACCACAGAAATTTGCTATTAAATCAATAATTAGAAAAATGCTCTGCAGACTAGAAGTGAAGAGTTCTTATTATAACACAAGTATATTGACACAAAAATAAGAGGATATCGTGGTATCTGTTTGTTTGTGCCTCAAAGACTGTTCATAGTTCGATTCTTGTAAATTCTTCTAATTTTGAAAGTCTTTTCTTTTTATGAAGTGCTAACATTCCCTTTAAGAATTTATCTGGTTCTTTGCAAAAATAGTAATTTGTGCCGGTTCAAAGAGTAAGAAAGTAGAAAGTTCACATCACAGAGACATTTTTGAGAAGGTCATTAAATTAGGAGTGTGTCACCTGGTGATGACTTAGTTTTCTCCCCTTATGTTTTGACAGCATATACCCTGCAATGCAATGAAGTGATTGTTTCTGAGATGGCACTGCATTGTTGTTCTATTACAGTTTTGACGTGTATACACAATCATAGCACTAATGTAGATACAGGCAGCAAAAATAACCAACCTTTCTATGCTTTCAGTTAGTTATGAAGAGGGACCTAAGTTTGAACAGGAGTAGAGGTGGCCGAAAAAAATAGCTGCAGGTATGTTGCAAGTACTGGGCGTGTCTTGAGTACCTATTGAATTTACGTCTGACCGCCACGCTACATATAGTTGATTGCATATCCATGTACACATGGTCAGGTGGGACTGTCCAAACTCTTATCTAAACAAATAACACATTAGAAGGTTTTTCGTATCTATCTTAGCAAAAACGAGTCATAAAGAAGTATTCAATAATCAATTTGACAGAATACATTGATTAATTTGCGAAATTAATAAATAAAAATATAATAATTAATCATTACTCATGTGATTTGCATTTTGATTGTTATAGTATCCATTGTTCACATACTGTAAAATGTTCAAATAAGATCCACTCTTGGTGTTTTGTACAGTGTTCAAATACTGTCCTCTTTTTGTCATTTGTTCACATTTATCCACTGAAAAGCAAGAGAAATATTACTATATTTAGATAAAATAACATTAAACAGAAGTATTTCTTATTGATAATTCATACTTCTATTCACTAATAAACAAATACTATTGCTCATTTGTTTATCCATCTATCCATTCAAATCACTAATAGACAAAGATTATTCATGAATAATTTATTAGCCTATCTCTTCCTCCCTCTGACATTGATCAATCAATTCAGCTCATTAATAAGGTGACATAATCAATATATGTCAGTTATTGATGATCAACAATACTTCCATGTCTGCATCCAGCCATGCATTCATCCATCAGAATTAGCTCATTAAGAAACTGTTTCTATCGTTTAATCATTTATTCATTAGTTCCTTCTCCCCTCCATCCACCCATTTAATCATCAACTCACTAATAAACTGTCGTTATTGATTAATCATTTATTAATCTTTTCTTTTATCCATAAAGCCATCCCACTTTCCTCTTATTCATCCATCCATCTATCTATTAATCTCTTATTTATATTTATACTGTTATTATTTTTTCTGAACGCTACGATATGTTAGTGGTAATCGTGGATTACATAAATTACTTTTGTACAAATGAAAGTTAGGAAGAACAGAAAATATATTTATGGATTAAACAGCATAGAAGTGTGATCAAATGGATTCCCCCCAACCCCACCCCGTGAAAATAAATGCATGCGCTGTAAAGCAATCTTTTTCATTGACTCAGTCTTGGGATCGATTCTTCCGTGCACAGTATTGATTTTAAAATATAAACGACGCTTTTGATTTTAAATATTTTATACGGCACTTATGATTTTAAATGTCTTATACGACACTTTTGATTATGAATGTTTTATACGGCACTTTTAATTTTATGTCATATACGGCACTTTTGATTTTAAATATTTTATACAGCACTTTTGATTTTAAATATTTTATACGGCACTTTTGATTTTAAATGTCTTATACGGCACTTTCTATTTTAAATGTTTTATACGACATTTTTTAAATTTTCAAATGTAAACGACACTTTTGATTTTAAATGTCTTATGCGACACCTTGTAGATTCTCTAGGTTTCAGGCCTAGGCAGTGTTCGAGAAGTTATAGTTGAAATATTTTGCCTGTAAATTTGTTTGTTTGTGCGGCAGTTCAGTTATGAAGAAAATTAGGGACGGTGCGGGAAATTTCTCAGATAATTATCCAGGTGTAATAATATGCTAAATAGAAGAAAGGAAGGAAGGACATGGGGAGATAGATTATATCTAAATCAAAACTTAGTAAAAGGAAAAAAAAATGCATAATTTTGTAAGAAATGTTTCTGGTCGCCCTCTAATTTCATTGATCAGATGACAGGCGGAAACTGAATATCAGATCCCGCTGAGACAAAAAAGAAACCTGTTTCCACGCTGACGCAAAGATAATGACACTAGGTGGCGTTGAAATAAAAATGACGTCAAATCACGACACGAGTTATTAAAGTTACTAACAAATCCTCAGAATTATAACAACTGTTTTATTTTTCAATTTATTTATTTCGAAGTTTTAAAAAAGATATTTTTTTTATGTATTATTATTGCTTTCCACATCTGTCTGTACAGAAACTGTAGCAAGTTTGTTGTTTCTTTAAAAAAAAAAAAAACCTCTTAAGGGATGTAATACAGAATCACATTGCACTGATTCAAAAAACTTTGTATATTATCAAGTGTTTTGAAGTAATTATGTATGGTGGGGGGGGGGGGAATCAAATTTATTGCAACGGTTTTTAATAGAATCTAAGCAGACTACCCTATCAGGAGATGAACTTTAGCTCACTTTACCCAAACAATGGTTATATTCAACGGGAGATTACTTGCCACGTTTGCTAAATAAAACCTTTATTCAGTAGCTTTCGTTCCGTGAGCTAAGTTTCGATTTTAGCTGACAACACTGCTGGTTAAAATACTAAGTAACAGATTTCTGAAGTGATTAAAGGGTTTGTGAATTTGTTGGTGCGTAGAGGTGAGTCACCAAAAATGTATTAATGCGCAGAGGTGAGTCACCAATGATGAATTTATCAGAGGGTTAAGTATCGGTTAGTACTGATGTGTTAGCATGTATTTTCCTATTTCTTTGTGGTGTACTCTACCAGTAATATATTTTAAAAGAATGGATCGTATTGTTGGAACGATCTAGTGTACCAGCTTTTAGTTTAACAGAAACGTTTTCTTAAAATACAGCTGCACTCTGTTAAAGCACCAACCACATATATAGTAGTAACATGCAAAATGCTGCTTGTTTGCTTTTAATTGTTATATTCTATATTTGCAAAATATTACATAGAATTTCAGCTCTTTAACTTTGGATGAGAAAAATGGCAAATGTGGGACACATCGTTCTGAGTTACCCTTACCTGTTACAGCTAATTCGTGCTGTAACAACAGCCTACTATGCACCTTAGATGTGAATGAGATATTACAATCAGGGTGGCTGTGTTTTGTTTTTAGATAATTATAGTCAAGTTTTTAAAGAATCGTTTTAACAATAGCAGTTTTAATTATCATTAGGAACTCTTCAAACGAAATACTGGTGTAAACAACAACAGGCGCGTTTTATGTTAATTACCCAAAATAACCGTGTGATGAAACCAATCTTCAGTTCAAATGACGGAAGGCAAATGTGTTCCTCTTGGAAAATGAATCATTGGTCAGCGAGTATAGATTGACTAATTTGCAAGCATACTTGCTCAAATGATATCCTTTTATAACTTAATAGAATTACTTAGTTTGAATTTACTTCAGATCACTAAAATAAAATATTTACCCATGCATCTGAATATTTTTAACTTGATGATCGGTTGATGGTCTTTAGCTCAGTAAGGGTCTTCGTCACATAAATAACAACCTCTAGGAATTGTTACACTGAGTCCACCTGAATAATTAGTAAATTGATTGCACTACACCATCTAAATGATAAGTAATTTGGTTACACTGAAGTCGCCTGAATAATAGGTTTCATAGAGGTCACCCGAATAATAAGTAAATTGGTTACATTGAGGTCACCTGAAAAATTGGTTGCACTGAGGCCGCCTGAATAATTGGTTTCATTGAGGTCACCTGAATAATAAGTAAATTGGTTACATTGAGGTCACTTGAATGATTAGCTGCACTGAGGTCACCTGAATACACTACGGTCACTTGAATAGTAAGTAACTTGGTTACAACGAAGCCAACTAAATGATAAGTAATTAGGTTACACTGAAGCCACCCGAATGATAAGTAACTTTGTTACACTGAGGCCACCTGACTGATAACGAACTTTGTACACTGAAGCCCCCTGAATGATAAGTAACTTGGCTACACTGAGGCCACCTGAATAATTAGTAAACTGTTTTCTTCAGGGTTCGGCATTGTGAAGTTTGCTAAACCGTGTTTTAAGAAAATAAATGAACAATTATAATGGCAAACCAAAGCAAATGCAAGTTTTGACCGTTGATGCTGTTTTGCCATTTTAGTGTTGTATTGACTGAATAAGTAAGTAACATAGTAATAAGTATATCTCCCTCACTGAACTGCAGTGATAGTCTTCTTGAATCCGTGAAATGACTTATGTTTGTCATTGACCTATTTAACCAGAATGCGAGTTTATTTGTGAGTGGTAATTGTGCAAATTGCGCAGGATCCAGTCTAATGGAATTTTTATTATTGGCAGTGCATGCGCATGAGAATACATAATCATAACTTGCACTGTTAGTGGCAGTGGGGATAAATGAATCTAGTCTGTCTATTCATCTATGCTATTATCTGTCTGTCTATGCTAGTACTTAGCTGTCTATCTATCTATGCTAGTTCCTAGTTATTTGATCTGACTCACTTTTAAACATCAAGAAATGACCATATTCATTCACGCAGCTGTCTGTCTGTCTGCATATGTACATTACGGTTGTGCGCGTGCATATGTTTATGTTGAGGTTCTTGTATTTTGATTTTTGATAAAAATCTTACATATACGTGTAAGTCCACTGTGAAACATCTGTCGATTTCGTCCTTATTCTTATATATGTTCTCATACTTTCTATAGAACGCTAGTACTAGGCCATTATTTAGTTCTTTGTTGAAATAAATCAATTCTGCGACGTAACCTCCGTTTTCACTCGGTCAACATGTGTGACAGCAAGATGAACGCCTGCCATTTTATTTTTGAATAACTGCATGACGAGATTTGGCGGGAGGGGGAGGGGGAGTCAAGCGAAAATACTATTGTGGATATCCGGGGGAAAGAATGATCAAAAAGGTAAATCTAATCGGAATAAATTTATTGTTAAGCGTTAAGTTTTTTTTTCTTTCTCTCCCATTTTAGGCCTTTATCAGCCTCTCTCTTCTCCAGTTTTCTATTATAGAATAGGAATTTTACCTACCCTTTAACACCCCACCCCTAAATATATCTTTTCTTCCTCTTCTCTCCTCTTCAGTTTTTATTATGCCATTATAACCCTTTCATCATCATTTCTCTCTTTACTTTCCTTTTCAATTAGGCTTATACAACACTTCCAGCCTCTCTCTCTCTTTTTCCCTCTCTCTCTCCCTCTCTCACTCTCTCTCCCTCCCTCTCTCTCTCTCTCTCTCTCTCTCTCTCTCTCTCTCTCTCTCTCTCTCCCCCTCTCCGCCTTGCTATTACCTCTGGGTGTCAGCTTTGCGATCAATCAGGCTGGCCCATAATCTGAACCGCCAACCTAAGTTGCAGTTGAGTAAAACTTTCCACCGAGTCATGGATTATGATTTTATCAGAACTTGACCCCATTTGCATGAGGTGCATTGAGTACACATTAATTAAATGTCTCTTTATTAATTACGTTTCTGAATACTACACACTAATTAAAGTTCTCGTTGTTAATAATGTTTTTGAAGACTACACACTAATTAAAGGTCTCGTTGTTTAATTACGTTCTGAACAGAAAGTCATTGGTGTGATAAACAATGAATCGCTTCTGTCACGATCGGCGACTTGGACACAAAATGCAAATACACAGATGTTTAGAACTGGCAAGGAGACAAACACACAGTATGTTGAACTGACAAGGAGACAAATACACAGATATTTTAAGAAGTGGTAAGGAGATAAATACACAGATATTTAAGAAGTGGTAAGGAGACAAATACACAGTATGTTGAACTGACAAGGAGACAAATACACAGATATTTAAGAAGTGGTAAGGAGACAAATACACAGATATTTAAGAAGTGGTAAGGAGACAAATACACAGATATTTAAGAAGTGGTAAGGAGACAAATACACGGATATTTAAGAAGTGGTAAGGAGACAAATACACGGATATTTAAGAAGTGGTAAGGAGACAAGCACACAGATATTTAAGAAGTGGTAAGGAGACAAATACACAGATATTTAAGAACTAGCGAGGAGACATAAACACAGATTTGTAAGGAGACAAACACACAACATGCAATAATTGGTACACAACGTCATGTAATATCTGGTAAGAAGACAAACACACAATAACAGGAGATAAAAGCATGTAAAATCCTACAGGGTAACAACCATAGACATGCCAGGATTTACACAAGCATTAAAAACCTACAGGGTAACAACCATAGATTTAGGATATACACAAGCATGTGAAAACCCCAGGGTAACAACCATAGACATGTCAGGATTTACACAAGCATGTAAAAACCTACAGGGTAACAACCATAGAACTGCCAGGATTTGCACAAGCATGTAAAAACCTACAGGGTAACAACCATAGATCTGTCAGGATTTTCACAAGCATGTAAAACCTACAGGGTAACAACCATAGAACTGCTAGGATTTGCACAAGCATGTAAAAACCTACAGGGTAACAACCATAGACCTGTCAGGATTTGCACAAGCATGTAAAAACCTACAGGGTAACAACCATACACCTACCAGGATTTGCACAAGACGAGACATTCTTTTATGAGTCTCAACCCTGCACGTGTAAAAGCAATACAATACATTTTTTCTTCACTCTAACTTTCCCCTCTGATCTTGTCTCCCTTCATTGCTGGGATATTCTAACACACTCCTTCTTCTTGGTCTTGTCTCTTTTTTAAAGTCAGTGTTTAGTACTTTTCTCACCTATAACCCTAGGTGTATTACTCCCCCCTTAAAAACGAATACTAATATTAACGTTATCTACCTCGCGGCCATGTCGCTGAAATCAAACGTTTGTTTGACCTCTGTCGTTCTCTTATACTTTCTTCTTTACCTTGTGACGGGATGACAAGATCAGGCAAGTCATTTGTGTTTCAAGGCTATTAAGTTGTAAGTTGTTATTCAAGAAGATTATAAGTATTAATTCTTGATTATTTATCTGAATTTTGTCTTGACAGTTTTCTTTTTGTAAGGGGTGGATGACGTGTGTGTGGATGTATATGCATCGAGTATATACTTAAAAGTAAAAAAATGATTTGCCGGCGCTTTCTGAGAGAGGACAACACCCCAGCTTTCCCCGTCCCGACAAATCCATCTTATAGCCATGGCAACGCAGACGTTCGGCAAAGTTATACTTTGGTTAAATCACTTTCTCCTCTATTCTGTCATGAGTGTCCATGGTGTCACAAATTATGACAGAAATAACCCTGTCAGTTAACTGCCGAATGACTCATTGTGTCCGAGATTGGCAATTTCCACAGTTTTCAATCATCCGTTAAAGCGTTGAGTTACAGCTGTATTTAGGTTCGGCGGGGGTTCTTTATATTTCTCTCTTCTGTTCAATTAGACAACAACAAAAATCCCCCACGTAATTCCCTTGATTTTTGGACTGGTTAGTTCCCTAGGGAGAGCTGCATGGAGTTGTAAAGTTAGATTTATTACCTTTGAACCACTAATCAGTTTATTTTAATTTTATTGCTGTTGCTTTTTTGAAAAGCAAACATAAGAAAATAGTTCTGATCACTTTCATTCCAACAAGTCTAGAGCTCGCAATATGTATTGCTTAATCGTGGCCGAATTAAAAATAAGTATTTCAGATACGCCATTGAGGTGCTTTAATAGTTGTCTGAACAGGCGTTACAGTAAAGAACGAAAGAAAATCTCTCTTGCAGTTATATTGATACGACCCAGCCATATCAATCTTCAGTTCCTTTCAACACCCTGACAAAGATTTAAATGGTCAGCAACCTGCAGAAACGTGTGAAGGTAAACTCGGACACAGAGTTGTCTGTCGATATAATGACGTCATTTGTGTAGCTACTCACGACATCCTGCATAAGCACGTCAAACGCAATGATGCATGTCTTAGGCGCGACACTTTGGTGGGACAACTCAGACTGCCATCCCTGATTTATTTCTGGGTCGTGGTGACATTATGTAGTCTGTAAAATTATATATAATACTTACATACGCAGTGTCAGGTGAAGTTGGTGATTAGGACTTTGAAATTTATGAATCAGACCACGCGACTCTATTAATTTAGCTTAATTCTGCATCTCAACTGAATTTTTCTTCATCTTATCTTTTTCTACGATGTTTAGAGTCAACACATTATCTAGAGTCAGTCCCATCAGCTTTGAGTTAGCCCCATCAGTTTAGAATAAGCATTATCGGTCTTGAATCAGCTACATCAGCTTCGAGAGGACATACTTTGGTGGTCAACCATTGACAGACGTGTCTGTCCTTCACGGGTCAGCCCTTTCAGTTCAGCTAGACCAGAGGTTCCCAAATCACTGCCCGCCAGCTCTTTCTAAATTGCCCGCGAGGCCTCAATATTTAATTATTAATATAAAGTATTTTAATAATTTTAAATATTTATTAAATAAATAAGAACTGGAATACTAGATGAAAGTTGCGTTAATGCTCGATCTGCGTTCTGTAATTCACTTTGCTCGTGTTTGTTGTGCTCTGATTTTATCAAATGCGCCCTTTCACTTAGCGAACGAAACGTTCGGAATTGTCCCTTTTCCCAGCCTTGTCGACCAATCAGAGTGCGCAAGACGCCATGATGTCATCTGTTACAACTGTTTAGTAGTCTGCAGTCTGCAATTCTGTGTTGAAATTAGATTTTTCCAAATAAAATTTAACCGTTAAGCATGAACGTGGATAACGTAAAATCAAATAATGATAAAAAGCGAAAATGTGAGGACATTCCTTGTCGTGATTTCAATGCAGATTGGATGGAGAAATTTATGTTTGTGCCTAGTCATAGCGGTAAACCGATTTGTTTAATCTGTGGATTTTGTGTTTCTGTCACAAAATAACATAATCTGGAACGACACTACACGACCACACATTCAGACATAAATGCTCACTATCCGGTCGGCTCGCACTTAAAAAAAATATATATTTCATCACTAAGAAGTTCTCTGAGCAGTCAGCAGTCATTTTTCACCAAGGCTAAAGAACAGCGCAAGAGTGCTATTGTTGTGTCATAGGAAGTCGCTCTTCTTTTGGCTCGCAAAAAGTTGCCGTTCACCGATGCGGAAGAAATAATAAAGCCTTCACTTAAAATTGCTGCTAGAATGCTTGGCGATAAAAGGTGTGAGACAAAACTTCATCAGATTCCTTCATCTAATAATACTATGGCTAGGCGAGTCAAAGAGTTGGCCAGTGATGTTTATCATCAAGTAGCAGGTCAAAAATTGTAATTTTTTTCCATTGGCAATGGACGAATCCACTGACATTTCTGACACAGGTCAGGCGGTAGTTTTTGATCGAGCAATAAACGATAACTTTGAAGTCATTGAAGAACTTCTAGGACTTGAATCGATGTATACGACTTCCAAAGGAACTGATCTGTTTGAAACTCTGAAGGTGTGTGTACAGAAAAACAACATAGCCTGGACAAAACTCTGAAGGTGCGTGTACAGAAAAACAACATAGACTGGACAAAGCTCTGAAGGTGTGTGTACAGAAAAACACCACAGACTGGACAAAACTCTGAAGGTGTGTGTACAGAAAAACAACATAGACTGGACAAAATTGGGTAGTGTATGCACCAACGGTGCTCCGGCTTTAACGGGTAAGAAATCTGGATGTTTGGCATCATTGGGAAAGTTTCTTGACCACACTATATCGAAATATCACTGTATCATTCACCAGGAAGCACTGTATCATTCACCAGGAAGCACTGTATCATTCACCAGGAAGCACTGTATCATTCACCAGGAAGCACTGTGTGGAAAGACATTAATTCTAAAACATATCATGGATGTTGTTCTGAAATTTGTAAACAAAATTCGAAGTAAGGCGCTGAACAGGCGTGAGTTCAGACAGTTTATCAGAGCGTGAGTTCAGAAAGTTTATCAGAGCGTGAGTTCAGAAAGTTTCTCAGACCTGAACGAGGAATACGGTGAGCTACTGTTACACTGCGAAGTCAGATGGCTGTCTAAAGGGAAAGTACTGTCACGTTTCTGGGCACTAAAAAATAGTGTCTATCTGTTTTTATCTGGAACAGATGAATTGCCTACAGACCGGGAATGTCTGCAGAACGATGTTTGGCTTAATGACTTGACATTTTTGGTGGACATCACGTCTCACTTTAAATGCGATTCTTCAGGAAAAGACAAACTATTCACAAATTTGTGCGATAACATTTCTGCATTTAAAATGAAACTGTACCAGTTTATCAGACAGCTAACAGAAGGGACTTTAGAGGCATTTCCAACTCTGAAGACACTTGTTGTGGAAAAGAAATTAGACTTGTTGCAGTATAAGGTTAAAGTTGAAAGCCTTCTGGATATCTTTCAGTCGAGATTTCAAGAGTTGAAAACAGAGGAGGATAATGTTGCTCTCTTAGTAAATCCGTTCGTATTTCAGGATGCCAAGATCTGTCAATTACAGTAAAACCTTCAGCAAGAAGTAAGTGATTTGAAATGCAATTCTGCACTGAGATGCAAATTCCTGGAGCTGCCTGCTTCATCTTCAGCTGATCATATGTTCTCATTCTGGCGGCTATTGTCTGTTGAACAATATGAACACTTGCGTTCATTGGCACAGAGATATATATATACCAGACTCACTGACAGTAACCTGGCTGTGCTTGTAACTTTGGGCACGACAGCTTTGTCCCCAGACATTTATAAACTGACATCTGAACTTCAGTAACTGGTTGTGAAGAACAGTTACAATTGTAAACTAATTACATTAATAGCAGTTTTCGAAACTTATTTAAAATTGTTAAAGAAAGTTAAGAATGATACTACACGACTTTTATTACTTTATAAACATTGATAAAACATTTATAATTTTATAACGTTCTGGCCCGCTTAAGTACCGAAAATAGTAGATTTGGCCCTCTACTTGAAAAGCTTGGGAATACTGAGCTAGACAATCCCAGTACATGTATTTGAGATCAAACCCAATTTTGCTTTGCTCCCCGTTTATCACATTACAATACTATTATTTTTATTTTACAACAATGGATGCCTTGTGTGTGTGTGTGTGTGTGTGTGTGTGTGTGTGTGTGTGTGTGTGTGTGTGTGTGTGTGTGTGTGTTGGCAGAAGGATCTCTTCTCACCAATCTCTATATATCAGTATGATTAGACGTGAGTTACCTATCCTTGTACAGTTGTTGAGACAAACACATAGGTAAATTAAATCGAAAACACTGAAAGGAAAAAAGGGGAAAAATGAAAACAAGAAGAAAGATATTTTTTTCAAGGTATGCATAAAGGAACATCGAGAAAAAATATTCATTTATACACTACATCGTCTTAAATAATCGAATAAGCGTTGGCAACTGCGTAGACTCGAATAAAGTGAATGTCGCCAAGTCCTTGAACGGGTCAGTACACGCGCATTATTATTCACCCTCTGCTTTGCAAGCAAGGAGCAAGGAGGGGGAGTGAGGAAGAGGGAGATTTCAGTCACACACTCTCTCACGGCCCGAGTATTCTGCGAGTGTGACCAGGTGAGATTAGCAAGGTAACGCTCTGCCAAAATTCGATACGCGTTTATTTTAGTTTTCTTCCATACACTTTATGCTATTGTTGTTGAAACGAGGCTTACATAAGCGTTCAGGTAGCATTTTTATTGATTTTTCAAAAATAAGGATTTCGTCTTGACGGAAATGTATATGATAGACAGTAGTCAACAGCTCTGGGTTAGATTCTGCTGTGGGATGTCGTTCCCACGATTGATTAGAAACTGAGATAAATGTTATTTCGCGGCCTGATGGGAGAAAGTAGGACTGAGAGAGAAGCCAGGTAGGCTTATTGCTGACGTCTGTCTTTTGTCTAGATGAGACATGAGAGGCGGCGTTACTGGGCATGGGTGACAGTTTCTCGTAGAGGTCAGGCTTTTAATGCTGCTTTCAGTTTAGAATCTGCAGGCAACTCTCAAGCAGGGTCAAGAGGGATGTCATCGAGAACTGTGATTTGAAGATTTGTGTTGATCTAAATTTGAAGTGGTTTTGCAGCAAATAGTACGGTACTTTCTTTGTCCTTCGTCTTATGTCACTGAGATTGTGCATGCGTGCGCATTTGTGTGTGTGTGTGTGTGTGTGTGTGTGTGTGTGAGAAAAAGCAGCGGTTCTTACGGGTCCGTGTTAGCGTGTTTGTGCCTGTGCATGGGTGTGATTTTAGATTTTTAACGTTAAATCAATAATTATTTATATACTTTTTATTTTTGTATTTCTTATCAGTTGTGTATTTATATATTATTATTTTATTATGTTTTAAAATTGTTGTTGTAAAAACCTACCAGGTTGACAGAATTCGTTGTTTACAAAATAATTTACAGATACAACAGATATATAACTGACGATTATCTGGTTTGGTTTTTAACAAAATAAATATATTAGTTTCAAAGTTAAATGTATGTGCAATTGATATTCCTCAGGGATCTAACCTTTTGCGAACTGATTTTTTAAAAGTTACACCTGTGAGTAACCAGTCGTGTTGACTTTAAACAAGCAATCAGATTTGCTTTACACAAACAGACTTATTTTAAATATGAAGTCATTTTTACTTTCGACGTGCCAACTAGGCTTACTGTGCAATCCTCCAGATTTAATTATGCGGTCAGGTGCCTTTGAAACACGCAATTATATTTACTATAAACATGCAAATCTATTTACTATAAACATGCAATTGTATTTACTATAAACATGCAATTGTATTTACTATAAATATGCAATTGTATTTACTATAAATCTGCAGTCAGGATGTTTTAAAAGCTGACATCAGATTACCTTAAACATGCAATTACATTTATTTTAAACATGTAATCAGTCTTACTCTAAACATGCAACCAAGACTTTTAAAGCATGAAATCAGGTTTACTTTAAAAATGCAATTAGTTCACTTTAAACATGCAATCACTTTTATACAGTTACTTTAAACATGCAATCAGATTTATTGTAAACATGCAATCACACTTATTTGAAACAACTAAGTCGGTTTAATTTAAGCATGTGCACAGGCCATCCGGTTTACTTTAAACATGCAATCAAGTTTACTTGAAGCATACTATCGGTTTACTTGAAACATGTAATAAGGCTCACTTGAAATATGTAATTAGGTATACTGCAAATATACAATAACGTTTACTATAATCATGCAGTCAGTTTCACTTTAAACGTACAGTTAGGTTTATTTTAAACATGCAATCAGACTTTGTCTCTAAACTGTTCTAGTTGCGGCAAATCACCAACACTTCTCCAGCCACTTCTCGTGAACAAATTCAAGCAACCAAGCCAGTGACTATGCGTTAATGTTAGAAGTCCATTAATAAATATGTATTGCGAAGTGCATCTGTAAATGCGCATTAAGAACTGTCGCACTCTAGTCGAGACGCACAGACAATCTTGCTAGACTCGGAAACTGTCCAACATGGCCGACACGATCAACATGAGTGTGTCGACTTGCAGTACAACTATAAAATTCTGTTCAGCAGGCGGACGACCGGCATATTGATTATTTTCATGCTAAGCCGAAATCGACGTCACGAGAACTCGACCCACAGCTTCTGCCTGCAAGCCTTTTCAGTAGTGGTGCCAGTGCCATTTCTTTGTGGTCGATGCGGCACTTCCGGTTGCTTGGCGGGTGGGCAGCTTCTCAGACCGAGGCAGAACCGATGACGCATGACAAAATGGCGACCCTTTTCTGCAGCATCATGACCAGGTACCCGGTTTCTGTATTTTGTTTGGTTCTTTATTGTTTTGTATGGGGCGTTTTTGCCTTGTTCATTTATTACAATGTATTTCGCCCATTTATGTTGGTGAATTTATATATAATTGTGAATCATTCTTGTTGAGCAGTTTTAAATCTCTATCTCTTATTAAGCCGGCTTGTGTCCGCAGCAAGGAAGAGTTTGTTGGATTGATGTCAAAGTTAAAACTCTCCATAAAATGATCACGTGTTGTGTAGTTCATGTACAGTAATTAATATTAATTATCAATTTATGCCGTCACCGGTCATCGCTATGTTCGTCCTTTACACTTTGCAGCTAACAGCACGGTGTGCATACATTTCTTTCTGTCCACTTTAATCAGCTTAGAAGCCTTAGACCATCGAGAATAAAGTGTTGGCCGAAATGCAATTTTGTTATCATTTATGTCTGTGCTGCTATGACGCTCTGACAAATTTAGATGGCCGTTCTCTGATCCATTAGCCATTTGTTGGGTACTGGCTTCTTTTGTCTGGTAATCGGAGTTTTGCTTTGTCCTCTTTATCACACCAAACGGTCACGTCTCGAGAGTGGTGGTGGTGGTGGTGGCTTCCATGCACTGTTTTCATTAGACTCATGTAACCCTAGCAACAGTGTGTTTGTCTCGTGGGGAGTGGATTTACGTGCGTCGATTGCCTTTTTACTGGACTCATTAGTTAAAGTGATCATTCCAAAACTTTAAATTCTGTTCTCTTCAATCGCCGAGGTCGGTGTCCCCGTATTGCTGAGTGACCTCATTACATAAGTCACTTGTCACATTCTCTAATAGTACTACGTTGCTGCAAAGTAAAGGTTACTGTCGTGTGCATTTTGGCAAAACGCCCCCAAACCAGGAATCAGCCAGCAGTAGTCATTTTATTGTTAAATTTGTTTACACTTTCTTTAACGGAGTGACTTAATGCTTCAGTATTTGGTTGACCTAATTTATGAAAACCTATGTTCTGTGTGACTAGTTAGGAAGGCTTATATACTGTGTGACCTAGTTAGGGCGGCTCCTTACTGTGACCTAATTAGGAAGGCTTTCGTACTGATTGATATGATTAGAACAACTGAGACAACTTGCAGTCAGAAAGGTAGATAAGCTGAGAACGGTCCTCTCTGAAACAGCTGTGTTCATTAATTCTATTGTTAAACTCTGTTGTTAGTTGTGTGTGCGTGTCTGAGCGTGTATGTGAATATGTGATTATCGGATGCGTATATGTGTGTATGTGTACGTTCCTGTATGGTAACGTACGTGTTTCTGTGCGTGACGCGTTTGTTTATGGAGGTCACCTTCGATGAAACAATAAGTGGTGATTTCCAGCTGTCTCTTCATTCCTTGCTTGGTGCGAGGTGGATAACTACTGCGTACAATGCCAGGAGAAATTTTTAAAAGGGAGACAAATAAGTGTCGCATTAATTCTCATACCAAGACTTCAAAGAAACAATCTACTTTCTCTCCCACCCCCTTCTCTATTTTCTCATTTATCTTTCTCATTTGACTCTCTCACTCCCTGTTCTCTCTAATTTCTCTTTTATATATATATATATATATCCCTTCCTCCACCCCATATCACTTAAAGTGTTAAATTAAAAATATTGTCGATTAAAAAGCAACGTATTCAACTTTAAATCACTGATTGCTGGATATTTTGTCAGTAGTTAAGCGCTATTAGTAAAAGTGACAGAATCATGATCTATAGCACCTTTAAAAGAATTGGGGTGGTGGTGGTGGTGACTGATTTTGTAGGAAAGATCACCCGCATTTTTTCCGACAATAAATTTTCTTCGCGATACAGACAAGGACAAGTGGTTCTTCCGATTAACTCCAGTATTTACAAGTATTCAAATGATAGTAATGTCTGGCGACTCAACAAGTGATACCAACAAGCTAAAAACCATTTTATCTGCACTTTTCTGACCTGCAATTCACTGAGAGGAAAAAATGTACATTGACAAATTAGGTCATTTGAAAACAGCGCGAGTTAGTACACCACTTACGTTGTGATTCCGTTATAAACAAGCGTAGACATTAACCTTGCAGTGTGTAAAACATTTCCGTTATAAACAAGCGTAGACATTAATCTTGCAGTGTGTAAAACATTTCCGTTATAAACAAGCGTAGACATTAACCTTGCAGTGTGTAAAACATTTCCGTTATAAACAAGCGTAGACATTAATCTTGCAGTGTGTAAAACATTTCCGTTATAAACAAGCGTAGACATTAACCTTGCAGTGTGTAAAACATTTCCGTTATAAACAAGCGTAGACATTAACCTTGCAGTGTGTAAAACATTTCCGTTATGAACAAGCGTAGACATTAACCTGGCAGTGTGTAAAACATTTCCGTTATGAACAAGCATTGACATTAACCTGGCAGTGTGTAAAACATTTCCGTTATGAACAAGTATAGACATTAACCTGGCAGTGTGTAAAACATTTCACAGTTGACTATTTAATGATCTCGTGTACAATAGCTTACGAGTGAGTTTCGAACTTATCGTAAATGTTAGCAGAAAACCCGACCTTGGATGAGTGTAAAAATATTAACATAAATCACAAATATTTTTGTCTGGCCGGGATGGGGGGGGGGAGCTGACGCCATTTATTTTTTTTGGGGGGGATTGTCGGCCCCGGGGAGTAAACAAGGCTGTGTTCAGAGGTAGGAGCTTCTTAGTTCTCTATATGCTACATGCTGCTGTGAATCATAATAGCCACCATCTTGGTGAGGGAGGGTGCGATCAGCTTCGCAATGTTTGTTATTTCTTAATCTTATATATGCGAGTGGAGGGGTTAACCTTAACACCATCATTTCTCTACCCATACTAGGGGTAAACCACACCTCCAAGCAAATTTTCAGCTTCCTAGCATTCTCCCTGCAACTGTCAATCGAAGACTGACGGACAGAAACACACAATTTCTGCTTTGTTTATTTTAGCCGTCGTAGTTAAGACGGAGCATGCTACATATTTAGTTGTTGTTTTGTTTTCCTTTAAAAAAAAAAAAATCAGTATTTCTTGCTTAGGTCTGCTTTTCTTAACATTATATAGTGGGCAATCACATATATTGGTCTTTTGTTTAATAATCTACTTACAGTCATTGTCTTTTTCTATTAGTGGTTATCGCCCTTGTTAAAGACTCTCCTGTTGACTATAAATTATTATTCATTCCCTCCCTCTCTATCTCAGCGCGAAAGCGGCGGAAGCCGAAAGCGCCCCCTACATTAGCAAGCAAGCCCTCTCTACCTTTCTATCTCTCTCGGCCCTCTGAGCACCGAAATTTGAATGAGTAATTCCTCAATAGACTTCATCTTCGTAACTCATTAATCGTTCGGCGCTGATCCGAGGACCAACCCTACTGGACAGTGCCTCTCGTTAAACTGATAAATCGTCTTCTTATCATTAGACTAGGTAGTATTTTTTCGTGTTACCTGATGACAGAGAAATGGAAGATTAAGTAACCTCTATTTACACATATCTAGGAAAGTAAACTGAGCGACAGAAAGAAATAAACCAGCTTCGCTATCAAGTGAAAAGGTTGTATTGACGAAGTACTTCTGTTTTCCTTAAATTCATACTATCATTCAATACTGGAAAGGTTTTTATCCAATATTGATAAGCATATCAGTTGTATGAGTAAGTCAAGAGTATGTCTCTAATGTAAAACTTTGCATACAGCAACACACTTTCCCGGATCAAGCAATACTTCAAAACAAAGCAATCCTCAAACCTGTCCAGCAGACCGAATCATTGACGTAGAATGTTTATTACAGAATATTCACAGTAAGCTTTTGTTACGTGCTTTAAACCCTTTTTAGTTTTAAAAACATTTTAAGAAACATGGGTAAGTCTCATTGTAAAAACAATTATGAAGGTTGCAACCGTCAAAGTAACTCGTAAAAGTCTCAGAGGTGCATTTTAATTAAATCTTGATTTGAGCCAGAGTACAAGTATACTGTTTATGGGTAACTGGATAGATCAATGGACAGACTGATGGATATAAGAACTGATTAAGGGTCGTTAGATGCATGAAGTGATGGATGGGTGGTTAGATGTGTATGAACCGATGAATAGATGGTTAGCTGTATGAACTGATGAATGGGTTCTTAGATTGGTGAATTGAAAATAAGTGTGGTTAGATTGTTAAAGTGATGAATGAATGACTAGATGCAAGAAATGATCAGAGGGATGACCTGAGGTCGCTTAGATGAAACTTTATTTGTTGTAATCACCTCTAAATCGCCCTCTCACATATAGGTGCACATATATACGCATCCATATATGTATACACACACACACACACACACACACACACACACACACACATACACACACACACACACACACACACACACACACACACGTGCGCACGAGCATTTACACATACTTCATTCAACATTTTTGACTGATTAGCAATTCTGCAGCCGGGTGCTATACAAAGTACGTCTAGTAAACACTACAACAACAGACTAATAGTAAACACTACAATAACAGACACACTAGTAAACACTATAACAACAGACACGCGTCTAGTAAACACTACAACAACAGACACACGTCTAGTAAACACTACAACAACAGACACACGTCTAGTAAACAGTACAATAACAGACACATAAAAATAAATAGCAACAGAAAAATAGATTAATTGTATGCTGACCAAGCCCACAAACGCGCTCTTAACCACTTAAAGTCGCGCTTGCAAAGTCAACATGCTTGAAGCCACAGGCGATTATAACATTCCCGCCCACACAGAGATTATAAAAATTTAGATTAGGGTATCTGCGTCTCCAAGATAGCTGTCAATGATTCGCGCATACTTAATTCCTGAGTACCCACTTATGAATCGTGCGCTCACACACACACTCAAACACACACACACACACGCACAAACACACGCACATGCCATGCCTGCTCGTGCACAAACATAAACGCACACATAATACATGCACGTTCGTACGCACATACGAAGTCCACTCACGTAAAAAAAAAAAATCCACATCTAAATAATATACCTTGCTATTCCACCCCACTATTATTCTTACCCACTTGGCTGTACAACAGGAAAACGAGTAGATGCATATTTATTATACATGTGCCTGCATACACGCGGGCACGCTTAATTAAAATAACCTTTAACTTGACTTTAAATCTAACAAAAATCCTTAATAAATCAATGTTAACACTTGGGTAATATCTGCATAGTCGATCTGCTATTCCTTCTTTCTGACTTCACCTCCGTGTTTGACTGTCCTAACCATTTGCAAAGTAAATTAAAATATTTTTTAGTTTGTTTATTATCATCATTCTAATAATCGTTCGTATTAAAATGTAAATAGCTATACTTCTTTGTTCGTTGGAAATCTTCTGACTCCTTTACTTTTGTGCTTGTTTGTTTCTCTGTCTTTCCTCAAAAAGTGGTGCCTTCGGGACGTGTCGGCGGTGATAACCTGGGTTGATAACAAATGCACAAATGCCACCAGGCACCCCTGTTCTGTTTAAGTTCAAGGGACTGTACTCTTTCTCTCGACAATGTCACTGTAAGAGTTGCTCTGAAAGGAGTACGCCAGATAAAATTCTTTTGCTAGATGATTTCTCGCTCGAAGTGGTGCCATGCAAAAGCTATGGAAGCGCAATGTAAATACATCAACTGGTCATAATGCGATATTATCGCTGCTAGTTTGTTGAGGAGGAGCAATTTCTGAGGAATCACGAGTTTACCCAAGGCACTAAATTTCAGTTTAGGAATTAATATTTTTATCCACTCGTAGATTATACTCAGTATTTTTTCTTTAATAAATGGATTTAATTGTTAATTTGACTCATTGTGTCTTCATTCAGCTCTTTTTATTCCTCAACGATTACTACCTAAAAGGTTGCAATAGGGTTATCTGATACAAGGGGGTAGGCTGATTCGAGAGTTAATGCGCTTGGTGGTGCTGGGGCTAAAACGGTTTTAATCTCTTTAAGAAAGCAAGGAAAATAGTCTTTTAACACTATTCTCACTTTTACGTCTATCAAACAATCTATTTATATTTTCAAATGGGCATTATATATTCTTCCTATTTTATATCCAAACTCATATAACTAGTGTATGGCTCCTACTTTCCCCATCCCCACTTTCTCTTTCATATATCAACTATGAAAATATAATGTTTTACAAGTGTTAAATCAAAAACTGCTGGATAATTGTCACAAGAATGTCTAAGTGCTAGAAATGAAAATGGGATATATGGGTGATTTATGGAAACCCAAACAATTTGATGTTTTAAATTATTATTGTTTAGGTAAGAAGATTACTTGGATCATTTCATAATAAATTAAAGTTCTCACGATGCTGTTATTAAATTATAGATGTTTCCCCATTAACTAGATGTGTTTTTCTAGTATCTAGACGTTTTGCTTCATTAACCTATGTGTTTCCCCATTAATTAGATATGCTGATAACAAGATGTGTTTCTCAGGTATGTTCTTTCATTACCTAGATGTGTTTCTCCATTACCTGGATGTGTTGTTTCATTAACTAGATGTGTTTGTCTATTACTTAGATGTGTTGTTTCATTAACTAGATGTGTTTCTTTACTATCTGGATATGTTGTTTCGTTAATTAAATTTTTATCCATTAAGTGGATGTTTTGTTTTATTAACTAGATCCGTTTCTCCATTAAGTGGATGTGTTGTTTCATTAATTAGATGTGTTTCTCCATTACCTGGATGTGCTGTTTCACTAATTAGATGTGTTTCTCCATTACCCGGATGTGTTATTCATTAACTAGGTGTTTCTCCATTACCTGGATGTGCTATTTCATTAATTAAATTTTTCTCCATTACATGGATGTGTTGTTTCATTAATTAGATGCATTTCCGCATTAATTAGACATGTTGCTCATATTATCTAGTGTGTTTCCCCCCCAGCAAGATGTGTTTTTTCAATTAACTATATGTGTTTCCTTATTATCTCCGCTGTTAACAGGTTCCAAGTGATAGTAAAGCTATGAATAATTAATTTAAGTTCTGCAACTCTTGTCAAGAAGAATAAGATTTTATTTGCAATTATACGTCCGATGCTGCACTGGAAACACACACACACACACACACACACACACACACACAGTTTTGACAAATGTAGTCATTTGCACAACAACAAACTCACAGAAAATGCACAGATCGTATTACTGAGATTCACGATTCTGTAACTTTATGCGACATATATCTGTACAAAACATTTAAACTAAGATTCAATTCCTAATATTTATATGATGATATAGTACACACATAAACATCTCTGAATTACGAGGGGGTATGTGACCTGTATACACACAAATATTCTTACAGTTACTATTTGGTGTCGTGATGTTTATGTAGTCACTTGTTCGTTAAAGGTCATGACCTAAGTCCTAAGACACTTAAGTCTCTCTCTCTCTCTCTCTCGCTCTGATTGGCGACTTATTGGCATTCTCAGAAGTGTCAAGCAGTTTTGTCCCGCTTTAAATGTTTAATACTCCTTCATTAATCTGACGATTAAACATACCTCCACATAGCATAAAGCGTTAACAGTGTCCGCCTTCACTTTAAGACTACAGGAATTCTCTTTATAGTCCAAAGACAGTCAAGATAAATGCTTTAAGACTACCAGTATTCTCTTGATAGTCCAAAGGCAGTCAAGATAAATGCTTTAAGACTACCAGTATTCTCTTGATAGTCCAAAGGCAGTCAAGATAAATGCTTTAAGACTACCAGTATTCTCTTCATAGTCCAAAGGCAGTCAAGATAAATGCTTTAAGACTACCAGTATTCTCTTCATAGTCCAAAGGCAGTCAAGATAAATGCTTTAAGACTACCAGTATTTTCTTTATAGTCCAAAGGCAGTCAAGATAAATGCTTTAAGACTACCAGTATTCTCTTTATAGTCCAAAGGCAGTCAAGATAAATGCTTTTTTAAACATACTTTTTTAACGCTTAGCTCGTGACCAGCCCTCCACCTTCGCCGCTTTCCGTTCTTTTAAAATTTAATTGAGTTGCCTCCCTTTTCAAGGTTGTTCACTTTGGTGGCTCTCATCTACACTTCCCCTCTTCACTTTTCAGTTTATTAGGTGCAATGCCGGGTTACCTCAAGTGAGTTCGCCCGTCAAGGCGTTTTATCTTGGTTGTAAAATTCGCTCGCAAACTGTCATGCTATCGCTTGCGCAGGTGTGTTGTTGGAAATTAATCGGCAACCTCGGTGAGAGAAATAGGTTCGGTCAAACTGTCTAGAGTGACTTCTTAGCCTCCTCGCTGTTGGGACAGAGTCGACAGCATGGTGTTCGTCTGCATCGCATCAGTTGTCCCGTGACTTGATGGATTAAGACTTCTAACAAAGAGAGAACTATTTATCGATATATCCAAAGCATGTGGGGGCTGTGACGTCAGCCAGCAGCGTTTCCGTCTGTGCTCCTGTCACCAGTGAATGGATAAAAGGAAATACGCTATTCCCAGTTCTTGGATTGATAAGCATCTGGTGATCATTTTTTTTGTGTCGGTTTTGTTTGCAGGTTATTAAATTTAAAAAAAGGGTAAGTATAAATATGCACTAACATAATAATTGAAATTATTTGTCGTTAAACTGAATTGATTTTGCGTTTAACTGAAATGAACTTAATTAGCTTTTGAATTTCTTTTCGATAAAACCCTAAGAGTGTGTGTGTGTGTGTGTGTGTGTGTGTGTGAGAGAGAGAGAGAGAGAGAGAGAGAGAGAGAGAGAGAGAGAGAGAGAGAGAGAGACGAAATAAGGAAAGAAAAGAATGGTGAAGGAAATCGGAAAGGGTACGAAAAAGAGTTCAGATTATTTTGTTTTAAACGTACTGATATTGAACACAAAACGTTTCCGACCAGTAATAATAAATAAGTAATTAATAAAAAGAAAAAAGGATTGTTTTATTTTCACGTAATTTACTATATTTCTTTTGTGGAATCGGAGCTATAGTATGTTGTTGCTTTGTTTATTTAATGTTTTAACTAGAGGAAGGATATTTCATTTGTTTGACAAATCTTACGAAATTTGATTTGAAACATTTCTCACAGTAATGTTTTAAATAGTAGAAATTAACTTCAGAAACAAAAAAAAAAGACTTGATTTGAAACAAAGTCACGATAATGTTTTGAAGAGTAGATCATAACTTCTTGTGATGATTTGATAATATTTAATAATTTGAAGCGCTATCACACGAAGGCGTCCCTTCAAGAAGAAATTTAACGGTATTGAAGTATAGACTACTTTTAAAGAGAAAACTTAATTATAATCATGACCGTTACATTTTTATTTGAAGCACTTATCACACTAAAGTTTTAAAAAGGAAACTCACCTTTAAAAACAAGACTTGTTAGTCTTAAGCTTGATCACGTAAGAGGAAAATATTTGAAAACTTTGAAAACTAAAATTTGAATATATCTCTAACTTCTGATACGTGTATAGATAATGCTGAGTTATTTATTGTGCGATAAGAGTGCTATCTCATAGACTGAAACAAATTGCCGGGACGCGTTCAAGCGGTCTCACGCCCGTCTTAGTTTAGAGCAAGTTGCAAATCTTTTAATTTACTGCTTGCAGCACTAATTATATCAATACCATGAGAAATGATAATCGACTTTCAGTATTAAATAAGGATGAAGTGGGTATGAGTGTGATTTTTTTTATTTTGGGGGGTTGGAGGATGGGAGGTGATATTGACCTAGTTCATAGCCCTGCTTTACTGTGGCCCCATGCAGGTGTTGGAGCGGAATTCAACATACCACGTGCCAGCAGGCTCCTCTCTGAACGATGTGTAAAATATGTCAGCAATGCAGGGATGAAAACGTTCTTGTTTTGTTTTTTCCCCCTTCTCTTTTTTGCAGAACACTGATCGATCGATTTATTTTTTTTTAATGCGCTTTCCTGTACGTAAAGCTCTTTTACATAATCATGTATGCCGATCCCTCTTAGAATAATTATCAGACTATAGTTTCAGTGCATGCTTACTATTTCAGTACTTTGTGTTGTTGTTTTTTGTTGGGTTTTTTTTTTTTTTTTGGCATTGGATTGTGTTTGGTCGTAAAAATAAAAAGTCCCCTTGCCGACAAGGCTGAAGGCCTTTATGTTTTAACACTGTGTATGTAAAATTGTAATCCAATACTGTTCAGCGTTGAGTGTATCTGACATGTAAAGTGTGTTGTTGTTTTTTTTAATTCGTTTTATATATGCTGTGTGTAGGTCACAGTGAAACCAGAACTATAAATAGGCACCCCCAACTCGAAAAGAATCGATTTTTAATTTTTTATTTTAAAACGAATAAATAATCGGATTACAAGGCCAGAAGTGATTTAAGTTTATAGTCCCGATGGTAACAAAATCCAGACGGTTATCAAAATAGATAGAAAGGGGTGAGAGAGAAAAACTATTACACACACACACACACACACACACACACAAAACAATTCATGCATACCATTTGTTCTAGTTCAAATTGTTTTTAATAGCTACACATAAAGAATTAAGTCACTTTTGAAATTACACACTTTTCTTTCCGAGCACCAGGCCAATCAGGCCATACTGTGAACGACAAAGAATTAAAGAAAAAGAACACACAACATTCAGTGCATGGTCAGTAACCCAGCACCACCAGATCCACCAAAGCTCCATCCACAAATACACACACACACCTTTTGTACGCATTGTATATTAGTTGCTCTTGCTCGCTCTCTCTCCTCTCTCTCTTTCATCTCTGCTTCAGAAAATAAAACGAGTTTAAATGACACCGAATTGAAAGTTGTTCTGCAAACATATATTGTTATTCGGAGCTGATAAATGGCAGTACGGTTGAATGGAAAGGTTTCATAACCTTACTGACCGCGATAATTGCCAGGAACTTACATATATAGATATTTTTTCTTCGGTAACCTTTGAAAATGCGATGAAAAGGAAAAGCGAAATATTGATATTTGTTTTTATATCTGAGCGTTCTAGCTGTATCCCACATACACCCACATACACACGCACACACCTCCCACCAAAAATAATAAATAAATAAAAATAAAATATATTCCGACTTTAACCTACAAGTATAAATTTATAAAAGCTAAATGTCTTATTCCTTTAAAAACCTTTGCGCTGTTGGGGAGGGGTTATCAAGGTGGCTTTTTGCGTCACTTTTGATGATTAGAACATTTTCTTCTTCTCCTTCCCATCATCCTCTCTAAATTTATATTTCAACCAGAAAGGCGATACTCTCCAATACTTACGCTGATTTCTTTCATGTCTGCTCGCGTTAAGTTTAGGGTTAACAATAGCATTTATTTATCATGCAACTTACCACCCAATACCACCGCTTCCTCTTAGCATTTATTTGTTATGAACCATCCAGTACCACTACTTTCCTCTTAGCATTTATTTATCATGCAACTTCCCCCCCCCCCCTCCCAGTATCACTGCTTTCCTCCTAGCATATATTGTTTTGCTACTTACCACCCGATACCACTTCTTTTCTCTTAGCATTTATATATCTATCTTTTGACCACATTTATATATATATATTTTTTTTGATGGTCCCTTTTAATATTTTCATGGAATGCAATTTTCTATCACTACCTTATATCGGCGTAAAATGCAATTTTCTATCACTACCTTATTTCGGCGTGAAATGCCCCTTTATTTATTTTTTAAATGTAGTTCTCACTCAATCTGAATATCATAATTCTTACAATATCAGTCTTCTCTTAAGATAGGAAATCCCACAGAAATATCATGATTTTGGTGTCAGAGGTCGATTTTGATATTTTTTACAGTTTTGAATACTTAAAACACTCACTTACAAGTAAATATATTTTTGGGGTGTCAAATAAATTTATTTAGGGCTGAAATTCATGTTTATACACTTGATCAGTTTCTGTCAGAACCTGCCAAACTTTTCCAAAATTGGCCATTTTTAGACATTTGGTTACGACGGTCTTGTATAGGAAGTGACCTCTGTATCATATACTAATAGAAACGTCATTATCTCCCCCTACGTCTCTGTGCTAATTTCAAATTCAAACCGGATCTCGTTTAGATCTTTAAAAATTCTTCTTCTTCTTCTTCTTTTTTTTTTGCTGAGATAATAATTAATCATTATTAGGTATTTTAACCATTTCTATGATCTATACAAATCCTTCTTTGGCTGAGATAATAATTAATCACTATTGGGTATTTTAACTATTTCCGCGATCTATACAAATCCTTCTTTGGATTAGATAATATAATTAATTAGTATGGGGTATTTTAACTATTTCCACGATCTGTACAAATCCTTTTTTGGCTGCGATAATAATTAATCACTATTGGGGTTATTAACCATTTCACGATCTTTATAAATCCATTCTTCTTTAGCCGACATGGCTTTCTGATAAATTATTAGTCGCAATAAACAAAAACTCTTTTACTAACTTTGAAGAAGAGTTGCGAAAATGCAACCATTTCTGACATGTTTAAATCGATTCCGGCAAATCTTTCTAACATGTTTGTTTCAAATGCGGCAAAGCGTTCATTTTTATATCCTTACATTAATAAAACAGAAACACAGGTCGGCGTAACGACTCAGTGACCTTCACCACCGAGGACAGTTACTACAAATAGATTTGAGGAGATGTACAGCTCTATTAATGACTTCACTGAGTGACTGTCATTCATTTTAGAATGTTGTTAGAATTCTGATTACATGTTCTTTATGTATTGTTTCCATAGAGGCAAGTGCGATTGGTAGTCTTCATTTATAGATTGCTTGAATTTCACTGGAAAACAATCCTCTCCAAAATTTTGCACGAGCGGACATGAATCGTGACAAATACAGCCAGAGCGGAACATATTTAACTACCCGCGATGCTAGATCCGTGAATAACTGGGTAAAACCTATTTACTTTGGGTCATACGAACCATTACGAGTGTTTGATCCCCGTGTGTTGTTTAACTGACTTCATTGCCTAGGTATGGAGGGGGGGGGGGGCGGTGATAAAGAAGGATATTTCAAAAGAGAAATGTACTGATTTTTTTTTAAACAAGTAATCGGGAGCATTGCAAGTAGCATTCGAGGCGAGGCTATCCGGTGGCATTAAGGCAAGTCTTTCATAATTTACTAATACTGTAATAGGTAAGTTAAGATTATCTTTTGGTTCGATCTGGATTTCATTATCATTAGTCATACATTAACCAAACTAAAACTTTAATCGAAAATAACCTTTAAAAAGAATACCATGAAACTAAAAAATGTGTTACGATCACAAATCGAAATTGTCGGTACTTAATGTGCTTTCGACAGTCGAAAAATGTTCTTGTCCTATATTGTTGTACGGGGCGGGCAGTCCATCCTATATTTTGGTATGGGCAGGCAGTCCATCCTGTATTGTGGTTTGGAGCAATTCATCCATCCTATAGTGTTGTGTGGTGTGGGGCAATCGATCCATCCTATATTGTTGTGTGGGAAGTCAGTCCATCCTGTATTGTTGTGTGGTATGGGACAGTTCATCTATCTTATACTGTTGTGTGGTACGGGGCAGGCAGTCCAACCTATTGTTGTATGGGGCAGTTAATCCATTCTTTATTGTTGTATGGGCAGTCAGTCCATCCTACATGGTTGTATGGGGAAATAGATTCATTCTAGATTGTTGTATGGATCAGATAGTCCAGCATATATCGTTGTAGAGGACATCCAGTCCAACCAGTATTGTTGTATGGGACATCCAGTCCATCCTGTATTGTTGTATGGGGCAGCCAGTCCATCCTTTATAGTTGCATGGGGCAGTCAGTCCATCCTTTATTGTTGCATGGGGCAGCCAGTCCATCCTGTATTGTTGTATGGGGCAGCCAGTCCATCCTTTATTGCTGTATGGGGCAGCCAGTCTATCCTGTATTGTTGTATGGGGCAGCCAGTCCATGCTAGATTGTTATACGGGACAGTCGATCCCTCCTAGATTATTATGGGACAATCGATCTACCCTTGATTGTTGTATGATGCAATCGGTTCCTCCTAGATTGTTATATATGACAATTGGTCCATCCTAGATTGTTGTAGGGGCAGTCAGTCCATATTCGATTGTTGTAAGGGGCAGTTAATCCTAGCACCACCGTCCCCACCCCAAGGAACGCAAATACACATATATTCTTAGCATTTGTGGTGCATGAACATTTACGTAACATTTGTTGACATTAAAATTATTGAAATATATTTATCATGATATGTATTTATTCCACACGTAATGGTTTTAAATAAATTTATATTACACTATGGAATATGTATAGAGATGTATGTTTATAGTTTAATACTCTGTACAAAATTTAGTATTTCTCTATCCATGCAGAACATGAAAATGAGTAACACTTATATCTACAATATGCTTAAACAACTACAAGAAGAATAGATTTCAGTTAAGTAGCCTTCATCAGGACAATACAATTATTAGAAATAATAACAGATGAATAGTGAAATGAGTAAGCCTATTGATATATTGTAATAAACTTATCTGAATAGATAGCGGCTTAACGGTAACATCAGGTGTTCATTGTAAGATCTCTTATACTAATTATCAAGGCAGTATTGATTTCAGGAATTGTGCATTTTGAAAGCTGTGCATTTCTAGTATAAAACTGTGTATTTCTAGCATGAAACTGTGCATTTCTAGCATAAAACTGCGCATTTCTAGCGTACAACTATGTATTCTAGTATGAAACTCTGTATATTTCTACACTCTTATGAGAACAGAAATTATGATTATTGCTCTAAGCACCAATTCTGAACACTGCATAATTATGCTGGAAATAGTAACGTTCGAGTATTGTGTTGTCTCTCGCCTTGGTGTAGTAATAAACAGAAGAGTATGTTGTCATTCTTTGTGTAATATTGGAGAGTGTGATGTCGCTCGCCTTTATATAGTAATGAAGAGTGTGATGTCACTCGCCATTATATAGTAATGAAGAGTGTGATGTCACTCGCCATTATATAATAATGAAGAGTGTGATGTCACTCGCCTTTATATAGTAATGAAGAGTGTGATGTCACTCGCCTTTAATTATATAGTAATGAAGAGTGTGATGTCACTCGCCTTTATATAGTAATGAAGTGTGTGATGTCACTCGCCTCTATATAGTAATGAAGAATGTGATGTCACTCGCCTTTAATTATATAGTAATGAAGAGTGTGATGTCACTCGCCATTATATAGTAATGAAGCATCACTCGCGTACTGAAAACTGTTAGCACCAATTGCTCTGAGCACTTTGCTGACAGTCGGATTATTATATCTCTGATCACACTTGTGTAGTTCTGAACAGTATTCCGAGAACTAAACAGAGGGAAGGGGGTAACTACTTTTTTCCAATCTTTAGAAAGAACTGGTAGTGTGTGCATTGCAGTGCTATTCGAGTGCACATTTTTATTTGTTCCTTGACAGCCATATCTCTGCATTTGTTTGCACTAACTGCCCTCAGTGAGTTCCTGCTCTCGCCACACAGTCAATTTCCGAAAGCTTTATTTCAGTCTTTTTCCATATGGACACCTGTCAATTAATACGTATTTATTTACTGGTCATGAGTTTGGTCTGTTTCGCCTTGCGGCGCAATTTTAACAAAAAGTCTATGAATATTTTAAAATAAACAACAAATATTGGAAGCATGTTCAGAATGCAGAACCTTCTTGAGTGCATGTTTAGAAATTTATCATGCTCACAAATGGCTGCTTCGTTATTTGCTGGGACCTTATTGAGGTGTCTGGTTTTTATTTTAGAAACAATATAATAGATTCATCTGCTGACATTAGCGTTCTTATTTGTTTAGGTAGTTTTCATGTTATTGTATGTTTGAGTACGTATCGTGTATACATTTCACTATGCAATCATTCCTCCCCCCCCCCCCCAGCAAATATCTATTTTGACAGTATATACAATACAAATGTTCGGATTGCACTGGTATGTGTAATGACGCCCAAAGCTAAATGTATTCCTCATATTTCTTTTAGGTCGTTCTTCTCTTGAAAATTGACACACACCCAACACTTATTTTGTTACATGTTCATTCTTTTAATATGTGTAAGTATAAAACTGATCAGTTAATAATTATTTCTTTTTTAATCAACTTTTTTTTAAAACCAGGGTTTAGTTATTGTTTCTTTACCTAAATCCACATCTACCTGAGATTCGATTTCGAAGGCTAAACTCACATAAAATTTTGTTTCCAAATAACCCCGACATCTGTTTCTCTTCTGCCAACACAATAACCATCTTAAAGCTAACATTTGCTTATGGTTATCGGCTGCTCAGCTGGCTTCTTTGACTTCTCGAGAATGACGTCATACGCAAACGCAATCGAACATTAAACTGACAAGCAACAGGAAGACATGGCCTTTGCGTTACAGGTTTTAGTAGTGAGTGAAGTTAACGAGACACATAGTGAGCAACTTCCTCATTCGAATTTCAGGGCCTTGAGAAAAAAAAAAATGTCCCAGAAGAGAATTTTTAAATAACGATATCCGGATCGATGGCCTCTAATGTCAACCAAGATTATGTCAAAACCCTGTTGATACCAGGGAGATTTTATTTTAACTGAATCTGGAAAACCTAGAATTAATTACGAGTTATTTTCAACCTGTATGTTTATATATTCATGCTCTCATAGAACTGCAATAATAATAATATAATAATAATCCGTTTCTCGTCCAAAAAGTTGTTTTATTCAAAGATCAGCTCACATCAAGTCCGTTTGTTACTTTTGTCCGACGGCCAATCACGTGAGAAAATGGTAAACTCTGATTGGTTTGCTCGTTGAACATGAGAACATAGAGAGCGAATCTCGTCAAGTGTAGTTTGTTTCTTTCCAGCAGTATTTGACTGCCTAATTCATTTTGTGCTTGCTTTTGTAGCCCTGCTTTTGTGTTCCAGAATCTCCAGACTTTCCCCAGGAATGACCAGTTTACTATAGAAATTCCAATAATTACATTCTCGTAAACATTACAAGTTGTCGCAATCAACTTTGGATTACCCTCCTAAAAAAAGAAAAAAACAAAAAAAAAAGAACTAAAAACAAAATTTTTTTTTTTTATCATTCAAACTTGTTAGATGCATATTATTTTAATCATAGTGAAATTTAATGTATTGAATCGTGTTTGCTGGTTTTGTAGATCGCTGCTCAAGTGTGTGTGTGTGTGTGTGCGCGCGCGCGCTGGGTGGGTGGTAGGGAAAAAAGGAAGAATTTATCTATATATTTTTTGTATCATTCTCTTTTCTTTAATTGATGTGTATACGGGGCGGGGTAGGGGAGTTAAAAGGGGATTGAGTGTTGTCTGTGTGTTGGTATTTCTTTCTCAGTTTCTTTTCTTTTGTAATTTCCGTATGCGTGCGCGTGTGTGTATGTGTGTAGAGGGATTAAATGGAGGGGTGTGTGTGAAAGTTTTGTCTATGTATTTATATTTTTCTCGTCATTCTTAATTTCCTTGTATACCTGTCTTTGTGTGCGTGCGTGCGTGCGCGCGTGCGCGCGCGTCTCTGTGTGTGTATCCGCTTTGCATGCCGGCGTGCCTCTAAGTTTCGCGTAAAACTAAAAGCGGCCGTTTCGTCTCAGTCGGGCGGACTGCAGGTAAACACAGGCCGTGGTCGTCACTAGGCGATCGGAAGGAGAGTCGGGCTCTGCACACTTTGTCGTTTGACAAGTTCATTGTTATGCAAACACAGTGTGCGTGCGTGTTTGTGTCTTTGCGCACGCGTACAAGACCATCCGCCCGTCTGCGTACCCGTATACGAGTTGCATGCAGTAGCAGAGAGAAAATGTGAGTACACTTTACTGTGTTATTTTCCCAGCTGATGCGTCTAAATGTACAACTTTGACATTTTCATTAAATAGAAAGTCATATAGGAAGAACAAAAATATTAAATAAAAACAACAGCCTAAACGAATGAATACTATTTACAGCTCTCAGTAAGACCGTCAGTAATAGTGTGTGCATGCGTGTGTGTGTATATATATGAAATCAACCTCTTTAGTCAATTACTCTGGCTTTATATTTTACATTTGTCATTCAATCTTTCTCTCTTGCCGGACAGTTGGTTGGGGATGCAATTCATGATCACTCTTAACCAAACAACAATACTGAGGTTCATGATGGCTTAACCTCCGAGTTTTCGGTTTTTCACGAGTCTGTAATACATCCTTTACTTTCACGAGTCTGTAATACATCTAATACATCTTTTACTTTCACGAGTCTGTAATACATCTTTTACTTTCACAAGTCTGTAATACATCTTTTACTTTCACGAGTCTGTAATACATCTCTTACTCTTACTAGTCTGTAATACATCTTTTACTCTTACTAGTCTGTAATACACCTTTTACTCTTACGAGTCTGTAATACATCTTTTACTCTTACTAGTCTGTAATACATCTTTTACTCTTACTAGTCTGTAATACATCTTTTACTCTTACGAGTCTGTAATACATCTTTTACTTTCACGAGTCTGTAATACATCTTTTACTCTTACGAGTCTGTAATACATCTTTTATTTTCACGAGTCTGTAATACATCTTTTACTCTTACGAGTTTAGGAGTAGAATGTTCAGTAGCAGTGATGAGTTCAGTAGAACTAGTGTTCACATTTAAATGAGCACGAACACTGGAAACTTTCAGTGTATGAATCCGTTCATCTGTGTGTAATATATTTACTATAATGACATACATGTGTATGGATTAAATTTCTTTGTTTAAGTGTGAGCGATTAATCGATGTCGTCAAATGCTGGTAAAATCGATGGGTGATTGTTCTTTTGTTTGACCTTTAAGTACTATTACTTACACACACACACACACACACACACACACACACACACACACACACACACACACACACACACACACACACACACACCTGTTCGCACGCACATCACAACTGATGTGTATTGCGGGTTTCATTTATATTATTATTGTAAACATGGTTTGTTCGCCAGACTAATTGTAAATCTGTAGTAGCTGCGGTTCGATAATGTGTTTACTCTTTGGACTGGACGTCAGATCTCTTCTATAATGGTTTTCTTCCTGCAAGCACAATCCTCTTACATTACCACCTTCCACCTTCCCTGCTGTGCGCCAGAGCGCGCACCCACTTGCACCAGCATTTGGAACCGTCTGAAAAGTCAGAACAGCAAACAAACTGATAAAGGCGTTTTCATCACATTTTGGGATATCGGGAGAATAATGGCTAATAGAATGCCATTTTAATTCTGGTCCACTTTTGGATAACATGCAGACCATTGTGCACACAAATTCCGACTTGTGTAATAAGAAAAAAAATTCTGGGTTACAATTGGCCTTGAGGATGGAGTTCATTCATAACTCAAAACCAGCCTGTACCTTCCAAAACCATACTTCGACTCTGTGGGCAAGAATGTAGCAGAATGAAAATTCATCTCGGATGAAATAAATCTGTAAAAATACTGGCTCTTATACGTGTTTTAAAGCAAAAGATGTCCTTTCTGGGAAAATTCATCTCGGATGAAATAAATCTGTAGAAATACTGGCTCCTATACGTGTTTTAAAGCAAAAGATGTCCTTTCTGGGATGACCTTTTAAGTACTCTTTAGTTAGAAGCAGCTTGGTTAGATAAAGATCGACAGGGCTCTGCTATGGGTGTGCTACTGAGAACACATCTTGTGTGTGCATTACTTTCCCTCATCTAGATGACATTATCAGGGCCTAAAAGACTGATGATAAAACTTCTTAAGTGGATGGATTCAATGACTTACCAATGCCATCGACAAAATGCTTCTTCTTTCTTCCTGAAACACTAAGCAGACTTCAGTTCCCGTCGAAAGCTACACTTATTAACCTGATGCACTTCAAGATCATATAAAGTGACGTCATTGCGCATCACTCAACTCAACTATGAAAAAGACAATTTTGATGGCAAAACCAATGACTATCAGAAACAAAATGGATTCATACACGGTAAACATTATTCCTTAACTTTCGTTGGAAGAGTGTCATTATTAATAACTGATCGATTGCTTCCAGTCCTTTGACCTGTCTTATCACTTGTTTTCTTTTGTTAGAAGGCTTGGCAAAACCTTATTCTTGTATTTACTTAACTCGTGTTATACCGCACCGATTTAAATCTGGAATCTGTTTTCGTGGTAGCATCACTTATGTGGCCTCCGATTCGGATTAGTTAATTTTTAGAGTGTATGTTAGGAGGCTATGGTAGAAGGCCACAGTTCAATGTGTCTGTGTTTCTTCAGAAACCTTTATTTGTTTAGTTTTAAAAATTCTTTCACTGAATCTTTTACCTTCCTCTTCTCCCCTCCTCACACCGTGCTTGCTCTTCCAACAAGATAGCTGTGTAGGCCATGTAGGCTATGTATGTACTGGTAGCCCTGCAATGGGATAAATAGCAGCAGTGGAAGTAGTAGAAGTAATAATAAGTGTAAATAAGGATTGACACTGTGATGCAGAAGCATGAAGTAAATAGTAAATTGTAGAGAGAGTGGCCACAAAAATACTATTAACTAAATAACAGTAAATAGTATAATGTAGAGATAGTGACTACAAAGGTTCAGTAATATTTGTACAGTATATGAATAAAGTAGAGATAGTTGTTACAAAGTACTATTAATTAGTTAATTAGGTAACAGTAAATAGCATAATGTGACTACAGAAGTACTATTAGCTAGGTAACAGTAAGTAATATCATGTAGAGATAGTGACTACAGAATTACCATTAGCTAGGTAACAGTACTGTAATTAAATGTCTGTTACAGTATTAGTAGTAGCTGTAATAACAGCAGATAATGATATGAAAATGTAACACCGACTTCTCTTAATTATTATTATTATTATTATTATTATTATTATTATTATTATTATTATTCAGCCTCTTTCCACGACTTCTGTTTGACTGTCGGTTGTGATCCAAGATCTCGGAATCTTACCAAGATTCTGGGAGATCCAAGGTTTTACGGAAGATGTGGACACTTCCGAGGAGCGCTGCTTCAAGTAGTGGGGCGATTCTGTGGTTTCCAGGGAGTTTATTCAAATAGCCTTCTAACTCAATTATTATGTTCCCCAACTACAGGTATCACTTCTGCTTTTACATTCCACAGTCTTAGAATTTATAATCTGAGGTCTTGGTATTTTCTCTTTCTTTTGTTTTTATGTTTTCACTTGGAACAGCGACATCAATGATTGATGATGTCCTGTTCGACTTACTGAGAACTACTCCTACTATTACTACTACTACTATTCAATTCATCTTAATAATCAATAGCTCACTAAACATTATAAATTTATTCGATTAGTCCAAATGGACACAATGAAAACCATTATATTCTATTTATATAGTCACTGCTATCTATATCCACTTGGCAGATCCTTTTTAGAGGGTTTCTTACAAAATTATCTCCCTCACTAAAGCAACCTATTCATGTCACACACGTTTCACAACAGGGGAACTTCTCAGTGAAAGGATTTACTTCGATCCGTCTGATACTTATTAAACTCCCCCACCCACCCACCCGTCCTTCTGTAATGATTCTTCAAATTAATTAAGTATGCGTAAGGAGTGCACACCAATAAACAATATTGATTAACCGCTGATTGGTTATACAAAAGTGTGATACAATGAACCGTTTAGAACAATAAAATTATTCATAAGAAAAACGTAATCAAAATACTGTTCACTAATAAAAGTTAACTGTAGTAGTCTATTAAATCCTTATATTCCTTTGTCAGAAGGAAGAGTGTGAGTGATGTCATCCTGGCAGAGTGACGTATTAGTTCATGGCAGTGGCGTTTCGTTGGGTTGCATTTCACTGTCAGTAGGTTTAGACTTTTAGAGCGATATGCTATTCGTAATTCTCACGAATGAAAGCAAACACCCCGGAAAAAGGAACACTAATCCTCTTCAAGACGTAAGACTCAAAACACTCTTGTCTTTCTCCATCGTAATGTTTTTTTTCGTGTGCGAGTATTATTTACATTTATAACACGGTCTTTTTCTTTTCTTTTTAAAAAAAAACATATTCGCACTGGAGATATCTCACTCCAAAAAGTAAAGGAATTAATATCCTCGAACAAGTTGAGAAGATATATATAAATAAATTCTTACACGTCTACAATATCCACACTTACCATTAACATCCAGTTACTGGCTTTCAAATAATCATTACATTGCAAGACATCAACTATCCTGATACCCCCAAAAGTAGATTAACTGCTGTTTGATGATTAAAATACACATGCCTCAGGTGTTTCCTTCTATCGAGAATATGAAGTTGCAAAACTTATCTCTTTGAGTCTTTATAAATATGGATACACTAATTCTCTATCAATACGAATAGGAATATACCAATCAACTATCGTTACGAATAAGGATACACCAATCCAATCTCATTACGAACAGGGATACACCAATCTAAAATCATTACGAATATGGATACATCAATCTACTATCATTACGAATAGGGATACATCAATCCACTATGATTACAAATAGGGATACACCAACCCACTATCATTATGAATAGGGATACACCAAACCACTATCATTACGAATAGGGATACACCAATCCACTATCATTACGAATAGGGATACACCAATCCACTATCATTACGAATAGGAAACACCAATCCACTATCATTACGAATAGGGATACACTAATCCGGTATCCACATCAACACTAGCAGTCTAGTCAACACTGACTCCACTCAAGTAAATCAATCTATGATTTGAAATCTAAATCAGAATCAAATTTAGAAACTAGAAGCCTGAATCTAGAATCTAGAAAATGTGCTGCTCCTGAGAATGAGGACGGAATACAGTGATAAATATCAAGAATGAAAAGTAGGATTGTTCTCTCTCGCTCTCCTGAGAATGAGGACGGAATACAGTGATAAATATCATAAATAAAAAGTATGATTGTTCTCTCTCGCTCTCCTGAGAATGAGGACGGAATACAGTGATAAATATCATGAATGAAAAGTATGATTGTTCTCTCTCGCTCTCCTGAGAATGAGGACGGAATACAGTGATAAATATCATAAATAAAAAGTATGATTGTTCTCTCTCGCTCTCCTGAGAATGAGGACGGAATACAGTGATAAATATCAAGAATGAAAAGTATGATTGTTCTCTCTCGCTCTCCGTCTCTAGCTCGCTCTCTCTCACTCAAAATGTATTTCATTATTATTCATCAATCATGCAAAACGTATCAGAAAAAATATTTGACGATGTGAGTCACAGTTTTGAATGAAACAGAGTTGTTTGTTACAATATGTCGGTTACAATCTAAAATTAAACTTACGCATCGCCAGATAACTTAAAAAAATAACTTGTTAAATATTGTCCTTATCATCATGTAACGTTGCCCAGATAACTTACTAAAAATGTCGTCCATATTATCATGTAACGTTGCCCAGATAACTTACTAAAAATGTCGTCCATATTATCATGTAACGTTGCCCAGATAACTTACTAAAAATGTCGTCCATATTATCATGTAACGTTGCCCAGATAACTTACTAAAAATGTCGTCCATATTATCATGTAACGTTGCCCAGATAACTTACTAAAAATGTCGTCCATATTATCATGTAACGTTGCCCAGATAACTTACTAAAAATGTCGTCCATATCATCATGTAACGTTGCCCAGATAACTTACTAAAAATGTCGTCCATATTATCATGTAACGTTGCCCAGATAAAATATCGTCCTTATCATATAACGTGTCACGGCAGCACATTGCTATAAGCGTGCTTTTAAGCTGTTTATCATTAAATCATATTAAAGCATGATAAATGTTCTGAATATCAGGCTGTAGGTCACCGGCATGACAAAATGAAAAATGTTCTGGTCAGTAAGACGTTATTAGTAGGGGAAAGAGTCAGTATGTGTACATTAATAGAAAATGAATTATACAAGCTCGTATTAATGAATCTCTAGTGTCACAGATGGTAAAATCAGTAATAGAAGCGTAATAACAATAATATATGAGGGTTGATTCGTCAATGGCAGAATTGGTAGATGTCATAATAACAGTAATTAATGAAGGCTGAACTGGCCGTAATAGTAGATGTAATAGCAGTAATAAATGAGAGCTGACAAGACAATTGAACTGCTAGTAGCTGTCATACTAACAGTAGTATAGTAGATGTTGTAATAAATCAGAGCTGACAGGACAATTGTCATGCTAACAGTAGTATAATAGATGTAATAGCAGTAATAAATGAGAGCTGACAGGATAATTGAACTGCTAGTAGCTGTCATACTAACAGTAGTATAGTAGATGTTGTAATAGCAGTAATAAATGAGAGCTGACAGGACAATCGTCATACTAACAGTAGATAATAGATGTTGTAATAGCAGTAATAAATGAGAGCTGACAGGACAATTGTCATACTAACAGTAGTATAATAGATGTTGTAATAGCAGTAATAAATGAGAGCTGACATGACAATTGAACTGCTAGTAGCTGTCATACTAATAGTAGTATAGTAGATGTTGTAATAACAGTAATAAACGAAGGCTGACATATTACGGTAACAGTAGTAGTAGATGTCTTAATAGCAGTAATAAATGAGAGCTGACAGGACAGTTGAACTGCTAGCAGCTGTCATACTAACAGTAATGAGTGAATGTTGGCATAGCGATGATGATTGCAGCGATAATAGAGGTTGTAATAGTAGTAGTAAACGAGGACTTAGTTGACGATTGCAGTAGTAGTAGAATTACTAAATAAGGGCTGACGTCACGGTTGTAGCAGTAGCAGACGTTGAAGTAACAGTAAAAAGAATAGGGCCGAGCTGGCGATTGCAGGAGTAGTAGAAGTCATTATAACAGTAAGAAATTGAGGGGGGGGGGGAGGGCTCACATGAAATTGTAGTAGTACAAGTAAATTTCCTAATAGCGGTAATAATGAGGGCTGACAAATTAGTACTATTTTAAGTAATGAGTGATGTTGTAGAGTGTACTAGAATTATTACCAAGCACACGTGATGATGACGTGTGTTAAGGGTGGATTAGTGTACTAGAATTATTACCAAGCACACGTGATGATGACGTGTGTTTAGGATGGATGATACAAGTGTATGCAAGTTTGTCTTCGTGTGTGTTTATTTACCTGACAGCCTTTCCGTGCAGTGTTCCAGTCTAACTCTTACAACCGTCTGCACGGCGTTTAACACGTTAAACTCTTGAACCATGTACGTTAATCTGATTCCCCCTTGCCGACTCGCAGCTCACTAACGAAGGCTCGACAGAAACATTAGATAACTACTGCCTACAGTCATACAAAAAGCGATAATGTAAAACACCGTAATAATTTATAGTTTTGACTACAGGCAGACGTCTCGAGTTCCGTAAGACGAGCTTAGCAGTCTAAACAAATGGTTTTCTTTTTCTTTTGTCTTCTATCTTTTCCGTTTCTGAGTTGCAGTAGTTTATGATCGTCCTGTAAGTGAATATGCACTCTCTCTCTCTCTCTCTCACACACACACACAGAGAACACATACGCACACGCACACACAGTCATCTTCAAGCTGTTTCGAAAATAATTCGCCTCTACATATTCTACAACTATTTCATTAATTTGTTATTTAACTTCGTTGTGCGTCAAATCATAACAGTGCTGACAGATTTGCTTGCTCTGACTTAGAGAAGCAATCTTTAATGTTCTTTTTGCGGATACGCGTTCAACACTTTGGAAGGAAGAGTACACACAACTATGCGCATATATTGATTTTTATCGGCCAGACTTAACTCCCCTGCTCACGAGTACTGTAAGTTTGAAGGCGCACACTGACAGTCAACCGGAATACATACGAGGTGTCCTCAAGGTAAAAATTCTTGAGGGGTTTTTTTTTTAGGGTTTTTTTTTTTTTTTTTTTTAGCAGTCGTTTCGTTTATACATGTATATTAGTTTCTTTAGGGTTTAAATTGTGCCTGAACATCTCTTAACCACCTATTTCTCCTCTCTCTCTCTCTCTCTCTCTCTCTCTCTCTCTCTCTCTCTCTCTCTCTCTCTCTCTCTCTCTCCTCTCTCTGTCTTAGTAATTAACCAGTTGCCTGCGTCTCAATCAGTTTCGTAAAACGAACGCATGTACAGGCTTACATCAGAAATATGAGTGTGTGTACTTTTGTATATACATGCATACGTATGAAGGATGCCCGTGAGTGTGTGAATGTGTGCGCGAACATCTCTATGTGACGAAGTCTTCGTGTGCAAATGTATATGTTTATAATCGCGCTAAGGTGTGTACGTTGTCTTTCTGTGCGCATATGTGTTCATAAGCGTGTTTGTGTTTGTGAGTGCTTGCGTACGTGGTATGTGGGTGACTGTGGCAACGCTAGTGTCAGTGTCAGTGTCGGATGCATTACGTGCGTAAATTTGACGTTGTTCGACATGAACACGCATGATTTCGTGTGTGCGTGTTTATTTTTGTGAGCAAAAGTTTCATCTGTGTGCATGTATGTGCAAGGACATGTTTGTGTGTTCCCTTATGTGTGTGTGCCGCGTACGATTATAGGTGCTTGAATGTGACCTTGAGTGCACTCGTGTGTGTGCGTATGTTTTTGAATTGTGATTGCGCGGAATGTTCCTGTCCATGCGCGCGCGTATATTATGTGTGTGTGTGTGAGAGAGTGCGTGTGCATGTTTTGTATGTGTGTGCGTGTGCGTTGAAAAGAATAGAGCGTGTTCAAAAGAATAAAGTGTATCTGTTCCTCTGACGCATTGATAACCATATACGATGCGTGAACAAAATTCAAATAAAATAGAACCCAGAGCATGTACAAAGTTGATTGGGAATCTGGCTTTCACAAATCAGTTAAAAATAGCTACTACACCGATTCATCTTCAGGAAAATATCCCAATAATTTCGTGCCTTCAAACTTTTGAAGCATGCCGCCCTTCTTAATTAAGCAAGCCAGGTACGGAGTGAGACAAATATTCGGTTAATTACCTCCAATAGTAATTGGGCAGAGAAAGTTTAAGCTAATAGCTAGGCGCTTAGCTCTTATCTCAGTTTAGCTCAAGGAAAGGGAGCTAAGTCCGAACGGTCTGTTTGCCTCTTATTTATTACTAGAAAACCTTTGCAAGTTAAAATGTAATAAAATATTTTTTTTACAAAATTAATCATGTCAGTATCTTTCTCTTTGTGTAAACCTATGCTACCAACCTCTCAGTTTCATTTGCAATTTCTTCAACTTTCCACTCCACCCCTCAAAACTAATTCCAAACACGATGGAGAATCCAAGACTTAAGCATCACCTGAGTCTTTAGAATTAAAAGCCTGGATGATTGCTTTTTTTTTTTTTTTAAGTGGCCGCAAAATTTGTCTATATTCTGAATACTGGCTTATTTTTAAACCGAAAACACCATCCTTATAGTTTATGGATATCTGGACTTTACATTTATTTCACATTTAAAATTACTTGATAGCAGTCATTTAGAGATTAGCTAACTAGTTTGAGTGAAGAGTAAAAAAAAATGTTGAAATTTGCAAATCTGTTAATTTTAGCTTCATCGCTAATACATAAACGAACATCAGTAGTGAAACTGAACAGCACACATTTACTGCTGTTATTTTCGTACGTGTTTACCCTTTTGTCTTAAATCAAAAACAAATATAGATTTAATTTTATACCCAGCTTCATACAAATATATATTTAATTTTGTACCCTCTTTATAAAAAATATAGATTTAATTTTGTACCCTGCTTCGTACAAATATATATTTAATTTTGTGCCCTGCTTCACGCAAATATAGATTTAATTTTATACCCAGCTTCATACAATTCACAAATATAGATTTAATTTTATACCACGTTTCAAACGGTTTACCGACAAATGCGCGCCGACAAAAACGCGATAGACAAAAGCGCGACGACGCATTCTGTCCCTAACCCTAACCCTAACCATAATCCTAACCCTAACCCTAACCCTACCCTAACCTAACCCTATCGCGCATTTGTTGGGGCGCGCAATTGTCGTTCGCGCATTTGACAGGTCACCGTTTCAAACAAATTCACACACAAACGCAGAGACGTACGTTTATTCATACGCACGCACACGCATATGAACAAAAATGCATACATTGTACGTCAGTTAAGTTTCACAGAGACAGATGCAGCCATCTTGTACAGTGGACTAGTTAAGATTTAAAAAAAAATTTTTTAACTGATGACGATTTTCGAGAGAATAGAAAATAATTAACTCCACTTACAAATCATACTGTTAATCGTTTTCGTCCTATTTTTTAAATTAAGGATATCTTCGGCAAGAAAACAGTTTTAAATTATTGCAATAACACACTAAAACAGAACAAAATAATAACTTCAAAAAGGTCGTACGCAGTCGAAGATGATGAAAACTGGCATTAGAATTAAACATTCGAAAAGAAGACAGAAGTAACACTGGAACAAAAGATGGAACAAACACTGTTGCAGAAGATCGGAGCAAACACTGGGGCAGAAGATAGGAACAAACACTGGGGCAGAAGATGAGAACAAACACCGGGGCAGAAGATGGGAACAAACACCGGGGCAGATGATAGGAACAAACATGGGGGCAAAAGATGGGAACAAAAACCGGGGCAGATGATAGGAACAGACACTGGGGCAAAAGATGGGAACAAACATTGGGGCTGAAGATGGGAACAAACACTGGGGCAGAAGATAGGAGCAAACATTGGGACAGAAGTAGAAGACGGGGGTAAGCATGGAGTAGAAGACTGGAGCAAACACTGAAAACATGGGTAAACAATGGAGCAAAAGTCGGGGGTGTGGTTAAACATTGGAGAAGAAGACGGAAATCCCAGGCCCTAGCAAGCCTAAGATTCACAGTTCGCTTCGTTCCATGCAAATCACAAGAGTGTACGCTCTACTTTTTTATGCTTACCATCTTGTCCACTGTTTTTACACGTATCTCTAGTCCTAATCATGAGCTCAAGTCGTATTCAAGGGGAGGAAAATCCCAGACATTATTTTTTTTATTACTGTTTGGATATCTCTGTCAGCAGATACTTGAGAAGGTGTGTTAACACACGGATTTGTATCGTTTTCAGGTTTTGTTTCGTTGTGTTTCTGTAAGCGCTTTGTAATTATGTTTTCTCTCAGCGACTTGAAGACAAAATTTAAGTTGTTATGCTTCATTTGTTTCAGGATTATTTTGCCATTGATATTTTTTTCTCGTATGCTTTTGGTGTGCAAGACTTTGTAGACCAAATGACCTTGTTGTGTTTTAGTTTACCTGCGAGTGTGTGTGTGTGTGTGTGTGTGTGTGTGTGTGTGTGAGTAAGTATGTGTGTGTGTGTGTTATCATGTTTATAACAGGAATTGAACATAATAAAAAATGCTTAAACAAGATGTATGCTGAATGTGTTTGGTCTGTGCGCAGAAATTGACGTCAATTACGTCGTCATTTACATCACCAATCACATCATCAGTCTCGTCATCATTTATATCATTATAATATTAGTTACGTCGCTAGTCATATCAGTCACGTTGCCAATCTCGACATCAGTCACGTCATCAGTCTCATCATCATTTATATCATTAGTTATGTCACGTTAGTCACATCATCAGTCATGTCCTCAGTCTCGTCATCATTTATATCACTAACTATGTCGTCAATCTCGTCATCATTTATATCATTAGTCGCGTCATCAGTCTCATAATTTATATCATCAGTCTCGTCATCACTCACGTCTTCAGTCATATCATTCATGTCGTCAATAACATTCCACATGCATAATTCTACATACTCACGCACGCGTGCACAGGGTCACATGCTCTGTGAAAACAGTACAAATTCGGGAAGGTTGATATATTCTGACACCACGCGTTGATCTCTTCGATATACACCGTTACTATCTTTCCATCGTGATAATCTCCTCACAAGCACGTACTCTGTGACTACCACCGCAGACACTAACGCCATCACCTCCTTCCCGGTACCGCAATATATTGACACCAATGCAATTTGCTTTTTTCGTCTCACGTCAAACGTAATTGATTGTCTGTGCTGAGTACGCCTCACACGATTTGCTTGTTTAATTGATTATTGTAATTAGTGCTAATTCAGCCTGCTGCCAGACCTAACACTTATTCTGTAAGCGAGCAGTAGACTACCATGAAAGGACTGGCTGTTTGTTTGGTTGTTGGGAAGGCAATGAAATCCTTAATTACTGACACATTCATTGGCTGTTGACACAGGGTTTGTAACAGTGCCGTCATTTACACTTTGCCTTGTCAAATCGAACGGTGAGTGACGCGGGTAAATCAGGTCAACCTTCGCGTGTGTGAGTGTGTAGTGTGGGTGTTTCTTTCTGTAACCTAGGTAGCATATATAAAATTATATAGTCTTACACTTCGAACTTTACTGGAGTGGAGCCCGAAAGATTCTGGTTCATGGGGTTGGAGGAGCTTAGTGAATTATGAACTGTACGTGATCAGCCGTCATTTCTCACTATCCATTTGTATTTAGTATGTTGTGCTTATGCTGTTTTTGTTTTGATGTTCTTTTGTGAGTTTCTGGTAATCTGTATTTAGTTTGTTGTTTTCGTGCTTTGTTTTACTTTTTATGTTAGTTTTTGAGTTTCTGTAATGTGTATTTAGTTTGCTGTTTTTATGTTTTAATTTTGTTAGTTTTGATGTTCTTTTTTTTTGAGTTTCTGGTAATCTGTATTTAGTTTGTTGCTTTTTTTTTTGTTTGTTTGTTGATTATGTTGTTTTCATTTTTAAAATGTGTATTTAGTATGTTGATATTTAGTTTCTGGTAATCTGTTTGTAATTAGTACGTCGCACGTTTTGTTCTTTTATTTTTATTTTGTTGTTTTCATTTTTTTAACTTTCTGATAATCTATTTGTATTGAATATTTGTACTTTTTGTTGTTTTCATTTTTTTAACTTTCTGATAATCTATTTGTATTGAATATTTGTACTTTTTGTTGTTTTAATTTTTTAACTTTCTGATAATCTATTTGTATTGAATATTTGTACTTTTTGTTGTTTTAATTTTTTAACTTTCTGATAATCTATTTGTATTGAATATTTGTACTTTTTGTTGTTTTAATTTTTTAACTTTCTGATAATCTATTTGTATTGAATATTTGTACTTTATGTTGTTCTTGTAAATTTTTATTGTTGTTTTATGCTTTTATTATTTCTTGTTACTGATAATCTGATTATATTTAGTAAGTTGCTTATTTTCTAATAATCGCCTGTATTAAGTTTAGTTCATATAATCTTCCTGTAGTGAGTATACATGTAGTTTAGTTCTTTAATTTCTGGCAATCTTTTGGCATTTTGTTAAGATAGAAGTAAATAATATTATCAAATAACGGTTTCGAAACTTTTCCATTTCTTTCTCTCTCTCCTCTTCATTTATGAAGAGCCATACCAGGGCCGCCGAGAGGAAGTCCGGGCCCCGGTACAAAGAAGGTGTATGGGCCCTTATACAAAGTTCAACATACTTGTAATTTTTTATAGGTTATGTCAAACAAGGCTGCAGGGCGGTTTTCCTATACACACAAATACATCCAATATTGATTTCCTTTTTAAAAATTTGGTTTGGTAAATTTTAAAAATATTTTCCTCTTCATGGGTCCCCTTTGAGCTCCATGGGCCCCGGAACAATGTACCGGCTGCAAACACACCCCTCTCCTGGCCTGAGCCATACATACATTAAATATGAGTGAAAATAAATATTCTTATTTCAGTCATTGTAGTTAGTTGGTGGGATAATGCAACAAGAGCCTGATATGCACCTGTCTTAATTTGCAGTCATAGAGTGTTGTGACCTCGAGGTGGCTGTGACTAATAGCTATGGTTATATTACGTACCACTCATGGCATTTGAATAGGTTCTGCCGTACATCCTGTCAAATCGTGCTATTATATGCACTGCTGTGTTGTGCTGCATACTTGAACTAATAGGATTTTACATAAACTGCTTTGTCGGACGAATCTAACGAGATGTACGCTTACATTTTTCTATCGTGCTGGTGTAACACATTACACGTGTACACTGCTTTGTCTTGCTGGTCCAACAGATTACACGTGTACACTGCTTTGTTTTGCTGGTCCAACAGATTACGCGTGTATACTGCTTTGTCTTGCTGGTCTAACAGATTACACGTGTATACTGCTTTGTCTTGCTGGTCTAACAGATTACGCGTGTATACTGCTTTGTCTTGCTGGTCTAACAGATTACGCGTGTATACTGCTTTGTCTTGCTGGTCTAACAGATTACGCGTGTATACTGCTTTGTCTTGCTGGTCTAACAGATTACACGTGTATACTGCTTTGTCTTGCTGGTCTAACAGGACACATATATATTGCTTTGTCTTACTGGATTTAACTTGATATATTACTGAGTCTCACAGGATACACGTTTATAATGCTCTGTTGTGTTGGTGTGACAAGGTATGCCATGCTATTATCTGGGAAAAAAGTTCGGGAAAAAAAGTCGCCAGTTTTGCTAGGAAAAAAGTCACAAGAAAAAAAGTCACAGAAAAAATGTGTATGAATCTTACGTGTTATCACTAAACCACTGTTATCACTAAACCACTGTTATCACTACACCACTGTTATCACTAAACCACTCTTATACACATCTAAGCAAGTATGAGTATCACATAAATAAATTAAATTTTAAAAAATAATTTTGCATTCTTTTCATATCACGAGAAAAAGCACATAATAAACTCAAATTAGTTTAAATGTTTAATACACGCAATAATTTTGGGAACTAAACTAAACATAAAAAATTAATGAGACACCAATGCAATCATATGGTAAAAGCAATATAAACATTTTAGATAGTTGTATGGTAGGTGAGTTTTATTAATATTGCATGCCACCGTTCAAATTTATAGTTTATTAGAACTTACATATATTGACCGTTTTGATCAATTAATACCATATTTAAACTTTATAATCGCCAACTAGTACAAGAATTTAAATACTACCGAAGCAGGGGAATTAACAGAAATAGCATTCCTTCTATTCACAGCCTTATGTTTTCAATTCACTGATAGTGTTGTTATTAAATCAAATATTTCCAGAACATAATATGGTTTAATCAATATATTTTTAAATCGTCGATTGTTGAGAGAGCATGCTAGGTTGTTTTTGTTGGATTTGTTTTTGTTTGTTTTTTTGTTGGGGGGTGGGGGTGTAATTATTATTTTATTATTTAGATCAACATACCGATCAGTGTCTAATGATAAATGACTGCGCGTGTGCACGCTGGAAACGGCATTGAAAAATGTAGTTCTGACTCGCCTGGCTTTCTATACATATAATTACACTCCTGTTTGTGAGGAGTAAAATAACCACTGTCGGTTAGTGGATGCCATTTTCACATCATAAGCAGACAAATATTACTTGGTTTGCACTGGCTTTGCGTGGAATTTATATTATCCAGTGACTTGTCAGCGACTGGAATGGGTCATTATTGGTCAAATGACGTCATCGGTTTTGTTTAATGAGGTGCAACTGGAAAGTCATCGTTTAATTTTTGACATGTGGACGCATTTGACATTCAGGACCTTTACGAATGTCTTTGCATAAGTTATTGCTTTATTTTATTTGGTTGGGGTTTTATTTTCAGTAACGTACTAATGTATGTCAGTATGTATATTTTAATCTGTATATCAGTATGATTATAGTAAACTTAATTAGGATGTTATCAATTTAAATATAAAGGAGTATGTCATAAATGTGTTAATTTTATAGCTACTGACATAGTTTTTTTTTAAAATCTTTAAAAATTACCCCATGAGAGTATATTATGTATACCACATTATCTCTTCGTGTTTAAGTAGAACTCATGTCATGCATTTATCTATATCTCAATTCCATTTTCTTTTTACAGAAGTTAGAAGTGTGTGTGGTGGTGGTGGTGGTGGGAGAGATATATGTACCTGCCTGTGATGAGTGGTTTAAACGATTATCTACTCAACCCCTAATCTATCTAATTCCACCCGTACAGGTCTTCGTAAATTTGCAGATGGAGAAAACTTGTTCAAACCACAGTAAATCAACAATCAAATATACATATAACAAATACAATGAAAAGATTATTTGATATAATATTTCCATGAATCATGTTAAATAATTTCAATGTTTATACAATCTTATATCCTAACACCTAATTCAACAGAATAAGTTTCAGTATAAATCACAGGGTAATTTCTTATCAGAGAACAGAAATGAAGTTATAGAGATTATAGCAATAATAGTTTGTACATAACCTTGTAGTCAATGCCGCAATAGTCATAACAAAGCTGCAAGCTTATTGTTTACAATAAAATTATCAGTTTCACGCGTCCTCTAGCATCCTGCGGACTGTTCTGTCAGCTGTTGTGAACAACAGTGTAGCAATTTCCAGTAATTTCTTGTACCAGAAATTCTACATGTAGTTGAGCAAACATTGCCACCATACATCAACAGAGTGCAGTGTATCCTTACACTTACACACTGGGGGTGGGGGTGGTTAGAGACTTTTCAAATCTACCACAGTAGTAGTGGTTCATAAATCAGTAGACTAGGAATGACCCGACTCTGCCACATCAGATTCAAAGTGATTAGAAAATAAATTCTTTTCAACAGGTATAGTTTGATCTCAGCCTATTGGCTGGTCTCGTTCTTGTATATCTTAACCATTGGATAATAAAAACTACTCATCCACCTAAAACTGGTTTAGATTACATCAGCAAATTTCTAGCACATTCTCCAACTGAGTTTACTCCAAAAATATCATCATAAGCAGTGCCCAAGGTCGGGCTACGTTAACATTGGCAGTGAAGATATAATTATAAGTTTAGAAATAGGCAAATTTATTCCCCACAGTTCCATTAATTGCTGATTGCTTCGAAATTTAATTCTCATTGACGTAAAAAAAAACACTGTATCAGACCTCCTCATCGAAATTCACCAATCATAATGGTGAATCTTCCTGATCAAGTGAACCAATTATATAGCTGTACAGTTCTTACTGACGAAGTAACTAGTCCTTAAAGTTCTAGCTATTAATTCTTTCGGACGTAGAGAACCAGTCATTTAGGTCGTAGTTGTTTCTGACGAAGAAAGCCAATCGTTTAGGTTGTACCTGACAGACCTTATACTTAGTTCTCTGGTGAAATGAACTTTAACTGATGCAGCCTTGAACTTATCATGTAGTCGTAAATGACGTAGCGAACATTAAATAGGATGATTCAGAGGACAAAAAGCTTCACTGATTGACGTGTTTTGTTTTTGTAACTGGCTGGCAAAATCGTGATTGAAAGCGATATGTGCAACAACTTGTTAAGTCTGCATTAGATTTGTAGTTGTGTATCGGCAGACACACTGGCGCATGGTGATGTCATTATCGTGTGCAGCAAGCACAAATTAATTTACTGACATCAAATAGTATATGGCATATGTATGTATGCAAGCGTGTATTTGTGTAAGGGGATGGTGGTAATTTTTTTTAAAACTTGGAAACAAATTTCTTTTATTATATAGTAGCGGTATATTGGTCGAGAGCTTGTTGTATACATACATGTTTGTATATTTGTATTTTGTGAGTGAATTATGTAAGAATTGTTGAGCTTGAATGTTAGTTGTGTATGTGAGCTAGAGAGAGAGAGAGAGAGTATAGTGCCCAATCATTGATTGGGTTTTATGAATCCGTGTAATAGGAATTATACGAACATACAAACACACACACACACACACACATAAATTATTTCATTCAGAGTTAAGATTAGATAGCTAAATTCGGTTGCGCAATGCAACTCGTGACTGGAATGACTTTCTGTCCGAGACCAGAATTCGATCGACCCGAAATCAGTCGGCTTTACTTAGTCTATGCACGTAATCTCTCTATAACTCTGAAAACCGAACGCAGCGTTACCTCCTCAGAGATTCAGAAAACGTAGGCTTTAGATTTTTAAGTGGGTGGAGACATAAGGCATTGGGTTGAACGGATTACGACTAATCTTTAGACCCTCAAGGCGACTGACGGGAGTGAATGTTTGAAGACACAATTAACTGCAATCGCGATATCAGCGAATTCATGGCGACTTAGTTTTATCACGTTGACCCATTGCCATTTAAACCTGATTGAGAGGTGTACACGTGAGGGGTCCCCAAATATGACCGCTTGATTAGAGAAAGCTCTTAAGGGAGACAACTGATTTATAGGAGTCAAAGCTAAAAGTGTGATATGTTAGAAACTTTACAGAAGTTTTGTTGTTGTTGTTTGCGCTAGATATGTGCAAATGCTGTGATGCTATTATTAGTTCTGCTTACAAGAGTTCGGTCTCTGAATCTTTGGTTGAATACTGAGGTGATTCTGTTTACGCGGCAAATAAATTACAGTGCTCTTTACACACAATCCATTGTGGATAATTTATTGTGGATAACTCAGTATGACGGATAATAATTATTCGTAAATAATTTGTGTGAGTAATTTACAGTGGATTATATATCGATCTGCTCAACTGATCAGACTCCTTTGGCCACCATCCTCAATACCTTTTTTGTCGTGCATCGCGCTGTCTGATCTCTACGTCAGCGTATCAGTGATGGCGTTGCTAAAAGAGTGGTGACGTAATAATCAATTTTTTTTCCCAAAAGTGGTTGATTACAGTCCTTGAATATTAATCAGTTAAGTAGTGGTTGGCGGGAGACTAGCTGTTTTATTCATCTTTTTAGAGATATTTTCTCGGATCTGATCGTGTTACTTTCATAAATAACAATATTTATGGATATGATGCTTCTTTAATGGCAACAATTTGGATCTAATTAAAGCTCTGTCAATAAGTATCATTCTAAGAGAATCAGTATAATAAGGAGATGTTTCTATAACATATTACGTTCGTGGTTTTTTTTTTAACAACTGAATGTCTTTCGATGCATGGGAGCTAAAGAAGCGTCGTTATTTGAGGAGACACCCAACACTTTCTACTATTGTTTACATTTATGTGACTGGTTCAGAAAGTGCCATTTTCTAAATTTCAGCTCAGATAACAAACAGCTGTTTATTTTTAGCCTGATGTGTGATAGTAATGGACACAGCTTTGTCAGGTCAGTCGGGGTGGTTTTATTTTGTTTATATCTTTTGCAAATTGTTTCAGCTAGTAAAAATACCATTAAAAAAATATACATATAAGATGCCAAATATAAACAGGTTTTGTCACAACTTCTTTCACTTAGTAAATAATTTTTTTTTTAAGTCAAGATATCACTGACCATACTCACTGCTTAGAATGCACACATGACTACTCGTTTATATTAATTCATGTATATACTTGCACGCGCGGCTGCTCGTTTATAATTAATATATACCAACCAGCACACGAGGCTACTCGTTTATATGAATGTATACCAAAAAGCACTCATGATTACTCATTTATATTAATGTATACCAACCAGCACACAAGGCTACTCGTTTATATGAATGTATACCAACCAGCACACAAGGCTACTCGTTTATATGAATGTATACCAAAAAGCACTCATGATTACTCATTTATATTAATGTATACCAACCAGCACACGAGGCTACTCGTTTATAAGAATGTATACCAACCAGCACACAAGGCTACTCGTTTATAAGAATGTATACCAACCAGCACACGAGGCTACTCGTTTATATTAATGTATACCAAAAAGCACTCATGATTACTCATTTATATTAATGTATACCAACCAGCATGCATGATTACTCGTTTATATTAATGTATACACGATTATTCTGACAGTACAAAAACTGATTGTGTGGGTTATTTAGACAAAAATTAATATTGCTTGTGCCTAATTAATAAGTGAGAATCAAGTTGGGTAATGAACACAGAAAACAGCATATTCATTCATAGGATTTGTTAAGTATCTTATGGATATTTATTTGGCTCTGCAGATATGTTTGTTTCTCTCTCTCTCTCTCTCTCTCTCTCTCTCTCTCTCTCTCTCTCTCTCTCTCTCTCTCTCTCTCTCTCTCTCTCTCTCTCTCTCTCTCTCTCTCTCTCTCTCTCTGTATATGTGTATATATGTGATTGCGTGTCTTTAATTTCTTAAACATATCAAAACCTAAGTGCATAGCGTTTTTGTGAATATTTAGGTGTCAGTGAAAAGAAGGAAGGAAGTACACTTCTTTAATCTCGCAGTTGACACAACAGTTTTTAAAACAAAGTGGAAGAGACCTTCATAATTTGTTGTTATCCTTTTTCTGTCTTTCCTTTATAGTTTGTTGTGTTCGAGTGATGTTTTCTTTCATCTGCTCAACCACATTTTTTAAAAATATGATTTCATCACTACGGTATGAAATGACTCTGATTGTAGTCTTATTCAAATTTCAATACAGTTTGTCGAAATGACTCTGTTGTCATATTCCATTTAGTATATTGAAATGACTTTGTTGTTTTGATCGACATATCACATCGAAATGACCTTGATTGCTGTCTATTTAATACATCATAACAAAATTACCTTGATTGTTGTCTATTTGATACATCATAACAAAATGACCTTGATTGTTGTCTATTTGATACATCATAACAAAATGATCTTGATTGTTAATTTGATCGATTCCATAATAAAGTTATCTGACATTCGTTTCATTTTAACCAGACGCAGCTTCCTTTGATTCTCAAAAGTAATTATTACACTTCGATATAGATAAAACACTGCATTTTATTTAACAGTACACACATATTCTTGTACTGTTGTTCACTTTAACTACAAAACTGACCGCATATTCTCACTTACAGATTAAACTCGGCTAACCGTCACACTTCGCAGCCATGGCCAACCGATCTCCGGTCGTGCGGCAGATCGACCGTGAACTGCTGAGCTGCGGCATTTGCCTCGGCCGCTATCGCCGCCCCAAGGTTCTCCCATGTCTCCACACTTTTTGCCAGTCGTGCCTGGCCTCATACGTTCCAGAGCAGAGCCTGGCCCTGACGTGTCCTGTGTGTCGCCAGACCTCCATCCTACCCCTAGAGGGGGTGGCTGGCCTGCAGGCCAACTTCTTCATCACTAATCTCATTGACGTTGTCGCCGCGCAGCAGCCGACCGTGTGCACGAGTAGCGCGTGCGAGCAGGAGGACGCGCGAGCTGTGTCCAAGTGTCTGGACTGCGATCTGTACTTGTGCGAAGTGTGCTCGGAAGTGCATTGCGTCATGGACGCCACCACCGAGATAGGGAAGAGTGAGGAGGCAGTGGTGGAAGAGGATACAGCGGGGCCTCACACGGTGGTGGGCATCGACCAGGTGTCTGGCACCACCGACAGTGACGAGGCGCCACATCTTGTGTGTCCTTGCCACTTTGGCAACGCCCTGGAGTACTACTGCGGCGAATGTGAGACGGCTTTGTGTGCAGAGTGTACGGATATCGAACATATAGGTCACCCCACCGTGACTCTCCGCGAAGCGATCGAGGTGCAGAAATTGGAACTGCTAAAGTTGATCACGCAAGTTCGGGAGCAGGTGCCGATGGTAGAGGACTCGATCTCCATCGTCAAGGAAGTGTCGAAATCATTGGAGCGAAAGGCCGTAGAAGTAGAGCAACAGATCTCGAATGCATTCAATGAGCTGTCCAAGCTGATAGACGAGCGCAAGTGTGACCTCCTTCTGGAGCTCTCGAAAGCCTACACGTCCAAACAGGTGGTGCTGAAGGAGCAAAGGGACGCGCTGGAATCCTTTCTGAACAAAATCCACAAGTCCTGCAGCTTCACAGCCGAGTCACTCAACCATGGAAACGAGACAGAGATCCTGCTGGTCAAGAAGGAGATGACCAAGAAACTGGAGGAGCTGGCTGTGCACAACTTGAACTTTCACCCCGAGCAGAATGAGTTTCTCTTCTTCGACGACAACTCCTTGCAGAGTCTGAAGAAATTGCTGTGCACGCTAGGGGCTCTGCACACGAACAACGCTGTGGCGTACGAGACTACGGCTTCCGGTGAAGGGCTCCGGCAGTGCTACACCGGCCGCCCCAGCCTGGTGACCGTCACCACTAAAGACAGAAACGGGGAGCTGGTGAAGCTCGGATACGCTCCCGTGATGGCGGTCATCACTGGAGAGAGTTCCGAGGAGCCGCTTCACCCGACTGTGACCGACAATCGTAACGGAACGTATGATGTGACGTACACATTGAAGAACGAAGGCAAACACAGGCTGGAGCTGAAGATTTTCGACCAGCACATCAAAGGGTCGCCTTTCAAGGTTCGTGCACGATGGCCGCATTACTCTATCGCATGGATGACTGATTTTCGTTCATCAATTTGCGGTTTATGTTTGTTTCCAAAATGAAATAATTCTCTCTCTCTCTCTCTCTCTCTCTCTCTCTCTCTCTCTCTCTCTCTCTCTCTCTCTCTCTCTCATTCATTTATCTCTGCATCTTTCTCTTTTTCCTGTCTTTTCTCTCACGTCTTTTACTCTCTCGCTCACTTGTTTTTTTTTAATAGTATATTTTGTAGTCTTAAGTACATGTATAGTTTGTAATTGTGTGGTAACACATACTTTCATGAAGAGAGGCTTTTGTATTTCATGTAAAATCTTATTTATGTCAGTACATCTCCCCTCTCTCTCACACGAGCAGGTCGATTCTCTCTAAAGTAAACTAATTATGTACACTCTCGTCCACTCCTGCATCTTTAGAAAAAGAAAATAAATTTCGCAATCAGTCATTAGAAATTGAGTTACTCGGTCACTCACACATTTGATTGTTGTGTAGCACACGTCAAACGTCTACACCCAATTATAGACTCAATGAAGCATTTCTGAAAGATTGCTGTTTTTTTTTTTAAATTAGAATAATTATTTTAAATTTAAAAACAAACTGTTTTCTACTCACGTGCTAAGAGTGACATTACTGACCGAGATGTGAATGAATTTGAAAGCCGACCTTTTAAACAAAAATGATTAATAATTATTAATAGATGATAGAGTTAGAGAGTGGATTAATTTTTGTTTTAACAGGTGATATTGAGAATGTCTCACCTTAAAAGGTCTGCTTTAAAATAAGGAAACCAACTTATCGTGACTGTAAATATTTTAAGTTTTGCTGATTTTTTTGGAAAGAAGCATTTGCGTATTCAATTTCTGTGTAATTTGTTGTGCGTGAGTATTTGTGTGTACACATGCGCGGTATGTGTGTGCGTAGACATATGTGCGTGCGTGTGCTATTTGTGCTTGTGTACACACGCACTCAGCGCAAATGTTTGCTATTTGTGTGAGTATATATGTGCATGTGTGTTATTTTGTGTGTGCGTGCATTTGAGCGTTAAACTAAGCACAAGAGCTAAGCTCAACAGCCCCTTACTCCAACAGGTTAAATGCTTGGCTGCCGGAGACGATGCAGATGCCACGGGCGGCTCCTCCAAGATCCCGCGCACAACAACCGTGAAACAAAAGGGCACCAAACGTCCGTCCAGCTCTCGCTCTCACGGCTCCACCAACCGGCGTTCGAATCCTATTGAGGATGACCTTCTACTCAAGGTTGGGGTTAAAGGTCGCAACAAGGGCGAGTTTACGAACCCGCAAGGCCTGTGCAGCTCTAACGGAAAGGTTTTGGTTGCAGATAGCAACAACCAGGTAAAAACTTACTTTATATGCAGAAATCAGTCTTACATTCGCATATTGTTTACTGAAAGTATCTTACACTATTTACTGAAAGTATCTTATACTCTGACTTACAATTTTTTAATTAAACCTAAATTATATATGTATTTTTTTTTAACTTCACTTGGATATCATTAATGCATTAGTTCTGATCACCTCCCAACTCTCAGCTCCACGCCAGGAGCGCCCAGATTCGATCTTGACGGGTACCGAATTTGTGTTCTTTTATTTTTCAGTTTTCTTTTTTTTCTTCCAGTTTTCTTCTCTTCTTAAAGGAGATATATATTTTTTAAAATTTAATTTAAAGATGTATGGCTCAAGAACTTAGGCGTTTAAACTTTTGCCATCGTGTTTGATGATTTTTTTTTTTTTACTTTTTCTGTCGGGGTTTAATAACGATTGATAAAGTAAATTTAATTTACCATGCACGAATAAACAACATAGGCATTTAATTGATTTGCATCGTTTCCAACGACTTTTTAAATTGATGTTATGTCGGGGTTTCAGTTCGGACGACATATTATTGGAGTTTTATCTAAATTACGAATTAGTGGAGGTTCTTTTCAAAGCATATAATTTTGTGAATATTTTATTGAGTGTTATAAGGCAATTGTAGTGTGTGTGTGTTAGTGTGTGTGTGTGTGTGTGTGTGTGTGTGTGTGTGTGTGTGTGTGTGTGTGTGTGTGTGTGTGTGTGTGTGTGTGTTTGTGTGTGTGTGTGTTTGCGTGTGTATGTTTAAAAACAAAATAGTGAAATCAGAAATCAAATGGATCCTAGTCACAGAATATGCTTAATGTCCTTCACTTGACCGTACATGCACAAAGAATGAATTAAAGAATTTTTAAATTTTGAACAAATAAATTCACTCTTATTCTTTTTAGTGCTTGTCATTTCTTTATAGTCATTGTTGGCTGGTAAAGTCACGTGATAACAGATTCACAGTGATACTATCTCTGGTTGATTCTTTTCCTAGAATAGTTTTAATGTGAAAGTTAGTTAAAGGCGTTATTAATATTTCTAATGAAAAATTCCCTGGAAATTATCTAACCTTGATATCTGATCGAATTAATTGGGTGTCAGTCTAGTTCTCACACAAACCGTCATTAACGCCTGAAAATATTTTAAATAGTGCAGTTGGTATTTACTTCTCCACTTCATATTTTAAAATATCTACTTCTCCATATTGTAAAGTATCTACTTCTCCATAATATAAAGTATCTACTTCTCCATGTTGTAAACTATCTACTTCTCCATATTTTAAAGTGTCTACTTCTTCATATTTTAAAGTGATTACTTCTCCATATTTTAAAGTATCTACTTTTCAATTTCATATTTATTGTATCTACTTCTCCATGTTTTAAAGTATATACTTCTCCACTTTATATTTTAAAGTATCTACAAAAAAATATAAAGTCGCTTTCTTTAACTAAGACACAATGACATTTATTAAATGGTGATAGAAGGACGGTAATAAAGTTCACTGTGTAGCAGGGGTTTGCAACCAGGGCTCCGTGAAAGTTCGCTAAAATTTCTCGAGAGGTGACTAAAAAAATAAAAAAATAAATATATTCAGGGTTCCCTGAGATCTGAAAATTATTTTAAGGATTCCTCCAGGGTGAAAAGGTTAAGAAAGGCTGCCGTGTAGGGAAACCCACACAGAGCCTCTTATTGGCGAAGCATATTGATTGCGATTATCTTTTGTTGTTTGGGCTCATAAGTATTTTCTTTCTTGAACCAGACTTGTTATAATAGCTAAATAAGACCATCATCAGCTCAGTTTTACGGACAGTTTAAACTAAACAAGTGTTTTATTTAGCTTTATTCGCATATTTGTATAAATGAGCCCAACCGCTAAGGATATGCGTCTTACCGGCTCTAGTTTTTTCTGGCTACTTCACTCTTACTCTTTTAGCCAAGGTTGTCGATACAAACACAGAGATGAAGAAATGCAAAGAAAAACTCACCGAAAACAAGATCCAGTTGTTTTCAAAGTATACACGTAGCTTTTAGACTACATTTATCTTTGTCAAGAATGTTAAAAGATTAAAACAATTGTCAAAAACAAAATGGCTAACGCCCCAAAGCATTCTAACCTTATTTGATAATTTAATTATTAAAATGTAATTTTGTGTGGTTCAATGTAGAGGAATTCCAACAACAAACAGTATTATGCAATAATGTCAATTCATTTTTCCGACGCTTTCTCAGGTAGTTCAAGTGTTTTCAAACACGGGTGAATGTCGCCTGAGATTCGGATCTCCGGGCCGTGTGGCAGGCAAGATCCAACGTCCTACTGGGGTAGCGGTCACTCTGAACGGCAACTACTTGGTAGCAGACTACGACAACAAGTGGGTCAGCATTTTTGCACCTGACGGAAAGTATCTAAACAAGGTATGCGTTTTGATACATTCGTAGTACGGTAGATCTGGTTGTATTCTTAAAACGATTGTCTTTATGATGGAAAACCGAGACCTTGGACAGTTATATATATCTTGCGTAGGTATTAAAAGGTTATTTAAATATGAGTCTTGTATATAAATATATATATATATGCCTTATGTGGGCAGTAATGTGTGTACTTTATGTGGGCAGCAATGTGTGTGCCTTATGCAGGTAGTATATGTGAATGTGTCATGTGGGCAGTATTATGTGTGTGTCTGATGTGGGCAGTAATGTGTGTACCTTATGTGGGCAGCAATGTGTGTGCCTTAGGCAGGTAGTATATGTGAATGTGTCATGTGAGCAGTATTATGTGTGTGTCTGATGTGGGCAGTAATGTGTGAGTGACTGTGCCTTGTGTCTTGGTTTGGCTATAATATGCGAGGCAATAATTTTTATGTACGCATGTGAACTAGTTTGCCTTATGTGGGCATGCATTATAAAAGTGTATTTGACGTGAATTAGATATGCTGCATATGGTCTATTTAACACGAGTTAGAGATCTTAGAGTCTATTTGACATGAATTCCTTCTGTCCCGGTAAGGTTGTCAAATGCATTATCAACTTGACACTCAGTGCTAGGTTATTTGTCTTCTCGGGCAAGTTTTCAAATTGACACACAATACTACGTTCTTTTCTGTGTCGGGCAGCACACACTAATGCTGCGTTGCTTTTCTTCTTTGTCGGGCAGGTTGGCACAGGAAAGCTCTTAGGACCAAAAGGCGTCGCTGTTGACAACAATGGCCACATCGTCGTCGCGGACAACAAGGCCAACTGCATCCTTGTCTTTCAGACGAACGGGAAGCTGCTGCACAAGTTCGGTTCCCGTGGCAACGAAGAATATGAATTTGCTGGCCCGCACTACATCGCCATCAACAAGAATAATGACATCATCGTGTCCGACTTCCACAACCACTGCGTTAAGGTAAAGATTTTCACCCTTCGTCATCATTACGTCATCGTCAGCATCACCAACAATACTAACATGTATCTTTATTCTTTATCTTCCTCATTGTCATCACTATCACCAACAGTATAATATTTGATAAAAATCGTTATCATCAGTAAAGATTTTCATCATCACAAATCGCTGTCATATTCATCATCACTATTACCAAAAGTATAATCATCGATGTAGATCGTTATCCTCACTACAGAATGTCATCATCACTGATCGCCTTCATCCTTATCATCAACACTATCACCAAAAGTATAATCATCGGTAGAGATCATTATCATCAGTAAACTTGTCTTCATCCCTTTTCGCTGTCATCATATTCAACATCACCGTCACCAGCAGAATAAGCATCAGTAAAGACCATCATTACTATTGCCGTCAACATTTTCATCATCATCAAGAAAGCTTATAATTATGATTATCATTTTCATTATGATCTGGAGCAGCATGCAATTTTATTTTAAAACTGATTTAATTTTAATTTTTCGATCTTTCGCCTTCTTTGTTATTCATTTGTTTAAAATTGGCACTTTATTTATCCGTTCGATTTGTTTCTCTCATAATCTGGACATTCTTTGTCGTACATATATTTTCTGTTGCTGTCAAAAGAATATTTTTAGTAATCTGTGCACACGTGTGCACGCTTTTCTCTCACTAAATAATCACTATCATCATTGTCACATGCAGTGTTTGTTTAATGACTCTGTTGCAGTGTTAGCTGAGAATTATTAATCATGAAATTTATATTAGATTAACTTTAATACTGAAAACAGCCCTGCGGCCTAACCTACTCTTCAATCTCTATATTAGGCCCGTTCTTTGGGACACTCGGTCATCAAACATAGCAACATGCAGATTAGTTGATGTGCTTTGAGTTGGCAACGTTATCTTTCCCTTTGAATAAGTATAACATTTATAACGTTTGCATAGTCTGGCTCATCCCCCAGGCAACTCCCCGTTTCAATCACTTGAACAAATTAATCAAAATGTGGGTTTAAGATAACAAGAAAAAACAATTTAATAATAAACAATAAAAAGAGAACAAGATAATTGATATGCAGGATCAAATATTAGATTAAATTCTGTGTATACCTTGACTGACATTTTAAAACAACTCTCTCTCTCTCTCTCTCTCTCTCTCACACACACACACACACACACACATACACATACACACACACACACACACACACACACACACACACACACACACACACACACACACACACACACACACACACACACTCAGCTCTGGCCCTTTCTGCTGGCACAAATCAGAACAGTTATGTTAGCACTAGTCAACATAATTCTTCTAACACAAATCAGCGCTATTCTCCAAACAAATAAGTACTGTTCTACTAACACAGACCAATACTATTCTACTTATGTGTGTGTGTGTGTGTGTGTGTGTGTGTGTGTGTGTGTGTGTGTGTGTGTGTGTGTCATTTATTTATGTTTAGACTCGGCTCTAGTAATGCTTTTTTCATTGATTGTTTTCCATTTGATGTTCGCATCCAACGTTTTTCTTTTGTCGTTGTTTTTCAGTTTTATGCATTGGACATAAGGAAATTTTGGATAGGAAAGAAATAAGCGGAAATGATATCAGGTCACGCATGTTTAAGAAAACTGGAGAATGCCTTGTTGATTTCCAACTAGTGACTTGTGTTTTCGCTGCCTACTTCTTGCTTTGTAGTCTCGGTTTGTTTGGGGCTTTAATGGTTGATTGGTTGTTGTTTGTGTTTGTGTTCTTGTTTGATTGCTTTTGATAGTGGAGGGTGGGGAATTGCGCGCGATGATGGGGATAACTTAATACTGCAGAGGGTCCGGAGGTGGGTGGTTGTTTGTGTTCTGATGTGACTGCCAAGCCAAAGTTGATAGAAATCCGATGCCAATTGCCTCCTGCTGGAATTATTGTGTTTTTTTATTATGTCGCCTGAAGAATTTATGCGGCGAAATCTAGTGGATTTTGCTGACATTGACGCAATTATCTGTCTTCTTACTTCAATTGGTATGCTTTCTTGTGGGTGGGAGTGATTGCAGCTGTCAGTCAGCACTTTTTTTGACTTTCTACGTCTATTGCTTCGTGTCAGTCCTTTGTTTCGCATTTCTCCTGTTTATTCTGCTTAAGACTTCAGATATGTGAAGGGTTCTCTCATATCTCATTGATTATGACGTCTTGAAGTGACATGTTACTTCCTCCTCTCTTATTTTAAATTTGCATTCTGAGCTTGGTCTGCGCTTTTGTCGTCTTGCATCACAATATATATATTTGTTTCAATAATTTTTTCGGGGGGGTTGTGAGAGGAAGAAGGGTGGCGGTGGTTCTTAGCATATTTTGTTTTATAATTATCTGCCCTTTGTTTTTCTTGTCTTTTATCACACTGTGGCGTATGATAGTGAATTGTTGCAGAAAAATACAAGAAAATATTTTTTTAAAAATTAATTAATCCATTCTTTGCTTGCTGAAATATTTAACCAAATCTTCCAGTCACATGCATGCACTTTCGGTAAAGAAGTAGAAAAGACGCACAGTGGAATGACGGTCAGGAACATGCTAAAAATATAAAATATTTATGTAACTCCCAAGCCCCCCAAAATTTCCCTTTGTGAATGAAGTCCTTATGACGTATGTAGGCCTTAGACAGGACGAGATAAAGTCAATATTTAAAAATTTTAAAGGAAATTTAATTATTATAAAACAATTGATCAAAAATAAAATAGAAACAAATATAAAATGTCCTGATGGATTAAAATAATTCCGAACTCGTCATCAAAAAAAAAAAAAGAGAACGGCTTTATTTGTGTCCATGAATAAGTATAAGCATAAGCACTGTCTTTCTGATTGTTGAAACTTATCTTCCTCTTAATTTCGCCAGCGACTGGGGAAACTGGCGGTAGGTATCCTGCAGTTGACTGAGTTGGACAGGGGAAGCGATTCACTTCCTTTTTGCTGGCCCAGAATACATCAACGTCACTAGTTATGGGTTGAACTGAGGTCAGGTCCGTTCAGTGGGTCTACTCTGTGCATGCTTCCTCATTTTCCAGATAAAGTGCCAGGCGACAAAGAGTGGTAGAATTTTCCCTTTAGACACAGCCTACGTTCGTACGTCTAGGACTCTAGGTGATGTCCCCTTCACCCCACTCAGACAAATTTACAGTCGAGAGAGAAAGTTGTATAAAATTTTCACACTCACTCTTGTCCGGTAATGTAATTCACATTGTTCGTGTAAAATGCTTTGAATATATGTCTTACATGAACAAGCTGCAAAATTAAGAAAGGTTAGTTATAAGAATAAAAGAGAGAATCCACGAGACTAACCTTTCCTGGCAGTTACTGAATTGTAAAATCAGTTTCCCCACAAGTCCACAAACTACAGTTTGGGAGTTTTGCTAGGCTTTTTGTTGCTGTAGGAATCACTAGCATGGGTCTACAGCAGTCTCACTATGTAGGAGTCACTAGCATGGGTCTACAGCAGTCTCACTATGTAGTCTCACTATGTAGAAGTCACTAGCATGGGTCTAAAGCAGTCTCACTATGTAGAAGTCACTAGCATGGGTCTAAAGCAGTCTCACTATGTAGAAGTCACTAGCATGGGTCTACAGCAGTCTCACTATGTAGGAGTCACTAGCATGGGTTCTACAGCAGTCTCACTATGTAGGAGTCACTAGCATGGGTCTACAGCAGTCTCACTATGTAGGAGTCACTAGCATGGGTCTACAGCAGTCTCACTATGTAGGAGTCACTAGCATGGGTCTACAGCAGTCTCACTATGTAGGAGTCACTAGCATGGGTCTAAAGCAGTCTCACTATGTTTTCCCTAACTCACACTATTTAAACTTTCTAACATCTGTCATCCAGATTTCCCCTGGATGACAAAGCCCCACATCTGGCTCTCACGTCCGTCAGCCTTGGGGCATTGATCCGCTCTTACGGACATTTATGTATTGACCATATTGTAGCGATCTTAAACGAGAGTTGGGAAAAGCCAAGGCTAAGATAATTAAATGTTAGAAGTTGAAATGCTACGTTTGAAATCACTAATTTTGAAATGATTTAAACTAATAAAATTCAACATATTACTTTTACCTATCTATTATTAACGTTTAAAACATTATTATTACTCAAGTTATCACTAAAGTTTAAAATAGTATTATGGGTTAAGAAATAATTTTAATAAAATCGTGAGAAGTGAACATAAAACGTCGTGTATATATTACATTCATAATTTTCTATTTTTCTTATTTTAATTTTTCTTCTCTATTTTTCACTTATTACAATTTTTTTTGTCTCAACTTTGATTTTCGTAAATGTCTGCCATTTGCTTTTCTTCTCTGTCCTCGCAGTACGATGTTTTCTTCATCATACGAGTATGCTCATAATTCTCTGCCTTTCATTTCTTTGTATTATCAGTTAGCACAGTAAGTTTTGCTGTGGTGGTTATTTTTCTTACCATAGTACTCATATTTGTCTGCCCTTTGTTTCTTTGTATTATCAATTAGCACAGTTAGTTTTGTTGTAGTGGTTTTTTTTCTTAGCATAGTACTCATAATTGTCTGCCCTTTGTTTCTTTGTATTATCAGTTAGCACAGTAAGTTTTTGTTATGGTGGTTATTTTTCTTACACTAGTACTCATAATTGTCTGCCATTTGTTTTCTTGTTACTGAAACTGTATGTTGGTTTTCTTCGCCGTACATACTCATAAATGTCTGTCCTTCGGTTTTTTTTTTTGCAGCTATGTTGTTTTTCTTATCATTATGCTTATAATTGTCTGCCCTTTGTGTCGACAGGTTTTCGATTCTGAAGGCACGTTTCTGTTCAGCTTCGGTTCCAATGGCGAGGGTAACGGACAGTTTAATGCACCAACGGGCGTTGCAGTTGACAAGAATGGAAACATACTGGTGGCTGATTGGGGAAATTCGCGCATACAGGTGGAATTCTTTTCTTTTCTTTTATCTCCCCTCACAATCACCCAGCTTCATCCTAACAAAACGTGCACAGAATAACACATACACATATATAACACTCTCACACAGACACAAACAAAACCTGCAATGGGATAAATCATACTAAATAAAAACAATGATAAAGTTTTATTTTTTTAAAAATCTTCATAGCTTTACAATCATGATTTAAGAGAGTACGTCACCTGCAAAATGTCCATTGATGGCCTATAATATGTTGCATGCATACAAAGGTAGGGCCTAGACATTTTAAATTATATTGTATCTTACTTTATATTACTGTTGAATTCATACCTGAACAAGCAACAGGTTTGGTATAATGACAGGAGCAGAGAGAATTATCTCTGTCCAACAAACATCGGTTTTAATTAATAAAGCATGGCGACATAACTGGTATTTTTATTATATTTTATTGCATTTTAATTTACATTATCTCTGACTTCACATCTCAGCAGGATTTGGTGTAATTACAGAAACGAATAGAACTATTTCCATCAAACAAATAAACATTTATTTCAAGTAATGATGGTTTTCGACATAACTGATATTTTTTATTATATTTTATTCTAATTTAATTTGCGTTACTGCTGACTTAATACCTGAACAGACAACAGGACTTTAGTGTTAAGAGAAAAGCAAACAAACTTTTAAAAAAATTAGTGTAGTTTTATACATTATTTCAAAGTATTATGGAAAAAATTCTTCAGAAAAAAGTTTTAAACCCTCCTTTTTGCACATTATCCACGAAAGTATGGATCCTTAGCTGCTTAAGACATATGTCACAAGTTTTATGTTGACAGACTTTATTTGTTTTTCTCCTTTCCAGGTGTTCGACTGCAGTGGTTCTTTCCTTTCTTACGTCAACACAACAGCTGACCCGTTGTACGGTCCGCAGGGTCTGGCCATCACGTCAGATGGCCAGGTAGTGGTGGCAGACTCTGGGAACCACTGCATTAAGTTCTACAAATATCTCCAGTAGTTTTGTTGTTATTTCACTCGTTACTGTGATTTTTTCGTTGTTGTTGCTGTTGTTCTTGGTGATTTTATTGTTTGTTTATTTTTATGTATGATTTTGAAATTTTTTATTTAGATGTCGGGGGGGCAGAGTGGGGTGAGGAGGAGAGGAGAATAAACCTACTGAGTTGTTTCCAGTTTGGTTTTTTCCTTTACCTCACCATAGGTGTCTATTCTTAGGCCTTCCTATAATTATGAACACGAGTTGTCTGTTCCTCGGATTTTAAAATATATATATTAAGACCAAGAGTGTCTGTTGTCTGTTCCTCGGCCTTCTTATATTTGTGACCAAGAGTTATATGTTCTTCGGCCTTTTAATTGTGACCAAGAGTTATCTGTTCTTCGGCCTTTTAATTGTGACCAAGATTTATCTGTTCTTTATCCTTCTTAAATTGTGACCAAGAGTTATCTTTTCTTGAATTTTATTATTGTGACCCTGAAACGACTCGGGCTCATTATAGCTATGTTATGTATTATGGCCATCTGCTACGTTAACATCCAGTCTTTCAATTAATGAAAACTGCTTTTGTTCATTTCACTGCGATAAAACAACGTACTCGGTCATGATCTGACATTTTTATTTCAACAAAAGTTATAACCTCGAGTTCCGCGGACTGAAATAAGTCTGGAAGAAAAGCGTTACGTTGACACGTTTTAGTGTAGTCTACAAATTAGATATATAATATTTTCACAGGCATGTACCTAAATTTATTCTATAAAAAGGAAAGAAATGTATTTTATTACTAATCCAATTCTTTATTTATACGAGAGGTTACAATTTTTTTTACGCCTACGAAACGAGATATGACAACTTCTTATTAGGCGCTGCCTAGGTCAGTACGACAGCTTTAACTTGTGAATCCATCGATACCTGTGGCGGTAAGAAGTTATGGGGCCCGATTTTAAGAAGAAGGAACGGATGAGAATCTTACAGTCAAAGTTATTCTGGAAAACGAGGTGGAAATGCTGTAAGGGTCTTAAATTCACTTTATTTTTGTTGATAAAGCAAATGTGGTGTTACCTTAAAGGTAATATCTTCAAAATAACTAAATAACAGGCTACTTGTACTTTTAAGTTGCAGTTGTTCTATTTACTAAACTACAATAACTTAGAATTAAAATATCGGCAAGACACTTTAAATTAGATCGTCAAATTCGCCGGATTAAAAGCCAGAAAATCTCCTTGATATACTTGAAGATAAGTTGTCATAATAATCGAACTCGACGACAGACAAAAGCCCTATTATACTTTAAGTTACACTGTCACAATCACCAAACTAAACACAACGACAGACAAAAGCCCTGTTATACTTACACTGTCACAATCACCAAACTAAAAACACACAGAGTGACCCGACCCCCAAGAAAATGTCATATTAAACTGGCAAATTCACTGAACTAAGCTACAGAAAAAGGTCATGTTATATTCATGTTAGTAAGAGAAGTGGGGATGTTTAGACAGACCTTTGTTTTAAGTTCCCACCAACCGATTCGGTTTTCTCGAATCACCATCAGTATCTCATTAACCCTTTCCTCACCGCAAGCTCTGTACTTTAAAATATTTACTAGCTGACGTCATCATGTCATTTTCCACCAACAGAAGAGGAGTTGAACTTACAAATCATGCATTTCTTACAGCTCATCGATTCAATCAGATCTTAAGGATGTTGCTTTTGTTTATGCATTTCGGGCGGGGTTTCTAGCAGGTTTTTTTTTTATTTTAAAGCAGAGCCAAATGCTTGTCAAAGCAAACATCAATCTTAACTGACCTCTTCAAATAAGCCGGTTGCCAGTTATACCTTTTATGGCCAAATCAACATAAAACCACTTGCGTTGCGTGAGGTATAGCAGTCTGCGCGTACTCATTACGAAACACTTGATTCTGTTGTACGGCTTTCAAAAATACTCAAGAAAAGAACGGAGGAAAGGTTTTTATGTAAATTTTTTTTTTAAAAGAAAGGAAAAGAAAAAGAAAGAAAGGGAAATATATACATTAATAATAGATTTTACATATCTTGAAAAATCTATCAAAACAGATCCTAGCCTTTCTGCCTACATCAAAAACTGTCCTGATTGCCTACAACACCTACATAATATCCTATTTCTTTAATGCTTTCGCTCGCTCTATATAATTTTATAGTCATCAAATCTTGTCTAATGAATACTATTATATTCGTAAGCTAAATGCTAAAACGAAAGTCGTAATTCTAACCATAACACTGCAAATACATTTTAAAGTTTTTTCATACAAACTCGTGTAACAAGTAACTGGGTCAAGCGGTAACTCAAAATGTGGAACACTTCCGCTAAAGTAGCCCCTAGTGTCGATTCCCGCTGTGAGTGGAAAATCTCGCGAGATTCTTCTCCCTAGTTCAATGTGACGGTGCCTGGTCCTTAGTATGCGACAACAAATCGAGATTGTAAGTTTTCGTACTAATGCCATTTATGTCCCTGTTAGTTTCATATTTATCCACTGCTGTCGAACATGTCCTGTGCTGTTAACATTTGGATCTGATGGGGAAGGTGGGGTTTTGTGTGTGATTTAGAGTACTGCATGCGTGTTTTTGCAGTGGCAATGTCGGGTGTGTTGTGTCTGGTTGATGTTAATGTTGTGTAAACAGAGAAGTTTGACCAATTTCGATGAAATGTCAGTTTATAGTGTTTGCTTCAGTGTCCGCTAGCCGTCAGCGCTTTAGATTGTAAATGACCGTAACCACACGTAATTTTATTGTAATAATTTTATTTTATATGCTTAAAATATTTTGTTTCATTAACTTTTTTCGAATTGTGAATTTTCGATTTTTGCTTGACTGTGCACTGAACTTCAATCCTTGACGTTTTACTTTTAACGAAATTGTAGACTTAACATTTTTTTTTATTTCTTTATTTGTTTTACTGTAAACCGTGGAAATTTTAATAAGAAACTGAGTTCAATTTTGTGCGTGTGAGTGTGTAAAATATAAAGAATATGAATGTCTTTCACTTGAACAGCCAGTTGTATGCACATGAACTAAACAGAATAAGAAGTTAAAAATTAAGTATATGTCAAATACATCCATAATACTTGGCTTAAATTTAAACATTATCCCCTTGTTGTCTATACAAATCAGGACTTTGGATGAGTGCAGACGTTTATGGGCAGCTGATTTACTTCCCTTAGGTAATGAACTAAAATCCGTTCAGTGGCGCGTGATTGTCTATGACCCAATTTCTAAATTTTAAACAAGCAAACAACGGACATTATTTCTTTAAAAATAAATATTGCCATTACTTCCTTTAACCAATTTAACTATAACTAATGCCTTGATATATTCGAGCACTCAAAACCTCACCACACTGAAATGTTGCCGTTTTGCTAATTGCTAATCTCATTTGAGTATTTGCTCTAGTGACGTCATTTCTTGCTCTATGTTCATCTCTTGTTCAGGCATTTCGGTCTAAAAATATGCTATCAAGAGCCAGAAGTAGCATCAAACTTCAAACAAACATTATATTAGTCTTATAGAAATTCTCGCACCTCGATCTTCTTGTACATTTATTAATATGTCAAGGATGGAAATAAACCTAACGTAGTTTAGTCAGCGTGCGTGCGTGTTGCAAAGCCTTCGCGAAAGATAACTGAATGATGTTTTATATGCTTGCTACGTGTTAGTTGTGCCGTTTTTCCTGAATCTTCTTAGAGAGTGGTGTCTGTCCTAATAGAGTGGTGAGGTCTCTCTTAGAAAGTAATGGTGTCTGTCTCCGAGTGACATTGACTCATAAGAGTAACAGTTTCCGTCTTTGAGAGTGATGCTGTTTGTTTTAGGAGAATGATGCTGTGTGTGTCTTAGAGAATGACGCTGTCTGAATGATGCTAGCCATTTGTTTGCAGAGTCAAAGAGTTCTGGGACGGAAGAAGCCGGCGTCAGCTTTGGCAATCCTGGTTTCAATGAACTTTAATTTGTATATTTCTCGTTTTCCCAAGATATTCTCTGTTGAAATATTAATACATACGTGTGTATTTTTTTATTTTTTTTTTTGGGGGGGGGGGGGGATGGGCGGATTTGGGATGATGAAGTTTTAGGCGTGTTAGTGTATTTGTAAATATGATACTGTTGTGAATTATTGTCGTTTGCAAAACTGAATGCGCACTTGACTTAGCTGTCATTCACTCAGAATGACTAAAAATGACTGATATTTGCTGGAGTATATTTAACACGCTGCACTTTTCTTTAAACATTTTGCGTGCACCAAAACTCTATGTCAGAAGAGACTTTTGGGAACTGCTAAACATATATCCTGAGTGCAAGTGTACTTAAATATGAGAGTCCACGAAGAACTGTGTCAACGTGGTCATTTATTTATTCTATTTTGGGACACACACACACAAAATGTTGTATCCGCTTTTATTGCATACCTTGAGAATTGATGTTTCAAAGATTTGTTTTGTTTTTTAAATAATAAAAAACAGATGTTTGTTGTTTGTTTAGCTTTGTTTTTTTTTCGGTTTAATTTGATGCAACGTTTCTATCACAATGCCATTCACACACGTCTCGATCACCTATTAATTCCTAATTGAGCAAGGTAGTAAGCGTTTTCACGATCTTAAAGTGACCTGCAAAATCTTTTGAACTTTCTTGTGAAGATCTGGATTGGCCAGACCATTTATTAAAACTCTCTGGCGGCCGTAACCACTGTTTTACATGCATGAATGAATAGCTGGTTGTGGTTCGAAATATGCTCACCTTTCTTAATTTAAGTCTAAACTTTGAAGCATAATCAACTTTAAGGCTTTCTTTATTCGGCTTCGAAGCATAATCAACCTTAATGGCCTTCTAAATTGAAGCTTATAATTAGAAATATAATCCAACTCCGTACCTTCTTTTGTCCATTCTCCGAAACTTCTAACAGTCCCCTTTTTAGATACATACTTCCCTCCATTTCCCGATAAATCCCACAATCCATTCTCTGCTAAATCCCAGAATCCATTTCATCACCGATAATTACTCATTCTGCGATCATTGCAAATATTACACCCGGCTATCACACTACTTAACCCTTTTAATGCCAAACGTGAAGATTAAATATTTAACCTCTTTGCGATGAGCAGTACTTTTAATTTATTCATACGTTCTTCTTTGTTCTTTAAAAATTTTTTTTTAAAAAGTAGTTAGGCCGACTCACGGTAACATGACCATTGTCGCCTGATGATGCCAGTGATTGACAAAACAATTCAGTTGGCTCATTGTCATCGTGAATGTGCATATGGAGGTTGGCAGTGGAATCATTTGTTCAATGTGACATTGTGGATGTGTATACGGAACTTGGGCAGTGAAAATCAGTTGTTCAATGTGACATTGAGGATGTGTCTATGGAACTTGGGCAGTGAAAATCATTTGTTCATTGTGACATTGAGGATGTGTCTATGGAACTTGGGCAGTGAAAATCATTTGTTCAATGTGACTTTGTGGATATGTATACAGAACTTGGCAGTGGAAACGTTCAAGATACTGCTGTTAACTGTTTTCGTGGTATACAAGTATATATTATGAAATATCTGTTGAGTGTGGCCGGAAAGCCGAGACGGAGGGTCCAGAACAATCTTCACGTCAATGAGACAGTATCTTCTCGAATTGTTCCTCCCTCCCACCCCCCAAATGGTACACATATTTGTAGTCGATAGTTTTATTTAAACAGTTTTCATTCTTTATGTTTATCTTACAGATAGCTAGATAGCTGTGATCTCACTGATTGGCGCACTAACAAGTATACGTACAAGTTTAAACTATGAACTGTGATCGTAGAGAACTGTAAACACATAGAATTGTGATCGTAGATGACTGGAACATAGAGAACTGTGAACACATAGAATTGTGATCGTAGATGACTGGAACATAGAGAACTGTGAACGAGTTTATGATCGTGAAGAAGGGTTGGAAGTGTGATTGTTTTTATTCAATAAAAGACAAATGAATATTTCCTATTAGTGATTACAAGCAAAATTAACTCATTTTAAAATATTGTGTACAAAAACATTTACTACGCTAATTCAAGATCTGACTTTGCACACGATACCACCAAGTGGCATATGGAATATTGACCAAAAAACTGTATTTACACGAGATATATAGTTAAAATGTAATGAATAACATACTTCATGTGCAGTTTGCATGTTTGTGTCATACTTTGTGCTCCTGTTTTATTTGGTAACAACCTGTGCTAGGAATAAAATTATGACATTCCATTTTATTGACGATGACTGATTTTTATTTACTTCTATCCATGGATTTTAAATGCACTATATTATTTTGATACATATCACTTACACTTAGCATTCCATACTACGTTAGAATTCACAGCATAATGTAACAAGAAGGAAACACCCACACACACACACACATATCGATATGCTATTACCATTAATTAATTATTAATTCATTGTTGTGTATTTGTTGTAAGTTGTGAAAAAGTAGTAGTTTGAAATGCGGCGTTTTTGTGCGGCTGTACTTTATTCATGTTGTTGAGGCTTTTGAATGCTTACGTTTGGAAATGAGGCTTGCTGTATTTTAGTTTAAAATATATATGCTACTGTTTCAGTAATAAAGATCCTTGATCGACTGCTATTAAAACCTAAACCTCAGCGTTGATTCTCCAGTGTTTGTGTGTTACTTTCTTTCCTTGGGCAGAGAGTGCTCACACAAAAAGTGTGACTGTGAGATTGTGAGCTTTAATGTGTTTGGGTGGCGGCGTGGTGGGGTGGTTTAGAGATCATGGTGTTAGGGGCACCTAGCCACCCAGCCAGGAATTAAGTAGTTCATCACATGAAACACTACTCTCACTTTGCAAGAGCCTCCATTAATATCCATATTAATACTGACTATTACCAAGATAGACATAACGCAAACTAATAAGTCTATACTCTTTAAAGTGAATATATTTTAATCGTAAAACAATGATAGTAATATATATGTTTAAAAATACAAATCAGATTAAAAGTTGTAGGCTAAATATAACTGACAGTGAACACCAGAGCGTTTTACTAAACTGAACTGGCCTCTACACTCTAAGATTATTTTCTTCGGGCGAGTCTCCGACATTCGAGCTCCTTTCATGGATATGCTGGGTGAGGGGGTTGTGGGGGAAAGGGAGGGGTGATATGATGTTAACATTTTAGTCGTTTTATAATATATAGTTTTAGTCTGCAACCCTAGCAAACTGCTCCCAGCACTCTAGTCTCCCACTATCAGAACTCCCATTTTTCACGCATGACAACAATCTGGCAGTTGGGTGTGATGTTTAGACAACATAAAGCATGCATGCTCACACACACACACACATACGCAGTCTTTCATTCATAGTCATTTTGTAAAGGAAGAAGCCGTGGAACACTTTACAACACAAATAAACTTGAACATTGTTACAAATTCGAGGGCTGGGGGCTGGGTAAATAATGTAATAACCATTACAAGATACATAGTACACTTTACGAATTTTTTTATTTGCTAAAATTAATTTTAAAAAATCTAATCCAAATGCACCACTATGCAGTGGGGCCATTCCGGCGTGAAAGGTTAGTGCAGGTGTAGTCTTACCCAATGGTTTCCAATCTGTGGTCCGCAGAGTTTTATCAGGTGGACCGCGGTACGTTAGCCAGTTTGTACGTAACCAATAAATTGTGCAGCTGATGATGGTCCACAACTTAATGTAGTTGGAAAAGTGGTCCGTAGATCTAAAAATGTTGGGAACCGCTTGTCTAATACACTAACTATGAACTGACATGGTGTCATCGCTTAAATTAACACAGATAAACTTGAGAGTTACGTTACAGATATTAATATTGTTTAAGATGTGCCTTGTCAAAAGCAAAAACATAAGTAAACTAAATATGTTAAATTTTATTTGTGTTGAGGAGTTCTATGTTCGTGTAGTTGTGTCCTATATCTAATCACAAATAATTATAGTTCCGCCTTGGCTCCATTATGGGAAAGAAATTGTTACCAAAAGGTAAATTACGGTGCTGGAGATCAACGTCATTACAAAGTTTTTATTAGGGAAGTGGTACTGTTTTCCCATTATTCACGATTTCGGGAGACCTGCTTTTATCCGTAATGAGTGAATGAATAGCTGTGAGTGTATACGTATTCGATGGATTTTTGGTCAAAATCTACGAGAAATGCATTTGTAAATTAAAAAAAATAATGTTTCTCGAAAAGAAAACAGTAAAATCTATAGAATGTATTGCTGACATAATATATGCCGGTTTTCGCTCAAGTACTGATACTAGATATGAAGAGCAAATGTAAACGAGAAGGAAGCAAGATCAACAGTTTCAAGAGTAAATATGTATTCTCGATTTCTGATAGGAATGTAATATTCTGTATGTAGCAAGCCAATGTATATTTAAACAGCAGCAAGAAGACATTTCTCGTCAATAATAATAAGCATGACCTACTTGTAGTTATTGATTAAAGATTAATGCAAACAATAAGCATGATCTACTTGTAGTTATTGATTAAAGATTAATGCAAACAATAAGCATGATCTACTTGTAGTTATTGATTAAAGATTAATGCAAACAATAAGCATGATCTACTTGTAGTTATTGATTAAAGATTAATGCAAACAATAAGCATGACCTACTTGTAGTTATTGATTAAAGACTAATGCAAACAATAAGCATGACCTACTTGTAGTTATTGATTAAAGATTAATGCAAACAATAAGCATGACCTACTTGTAGTTATTGATTAAAGATTAATGCAAACAATAAGCATGACCTACTTGTAGTTATTGATTAAAGATTAATGCAAACAATAAGCATGACCTACTTGTAGTTATTGATTAAAGATTAATGCAAACAATAAGCATGACCTACTTGTAGTTATTGATTAAAGATTAATGCAAACAATAAGCATGACCTACTTGTAGTTATTGATTAAAAATTAATGCAAACAATAAGCATGACCTACTTGTAGTTATTGATTAAAGATTAATGCAAACAATAAGCATGACCTACTTGTAGTTATTGATTAAAGATTAATGCAAACAATAAGCAATTCGATGGCATCTTGCAAAACTTGTTTTCAACTCTAATTAATACTGTCCGTGTGATGCTTACACTTTGTTCTATTATCTTATAGGTCTACTCTAGTGTAAATATGCGCAGTTAGATCGACATCAGTTCATCAACATAAATGATTAAATGAGTAACAACTACATATTTTGCTACATTCCAAAAACCTCGTATTGACACTATAATACATAATTTTATGAAATGCCTCTCAGAACTGACTTATTGGCATGAAACATTTATAAATACACTTACACTTAAAAAATCATCCTAGCCGATCCTTGCACGGACTCCTTCAGAGAAATATTTTGCAAATTTTAACCTCAACAAGGAAAAATATACCCTAAAGAATAAGAAATAGAACTAATGGCCGAAAACCAATACAGACATATACGCCCAAACAACTACACTGATTCCCATAGGATGAGCATGTATCCTCAAATTATCCAATATCTCTTCTCGAGACTATTTTCTCTCCAGACCTTACCTCTTTCATCGCCCAAGACTGCAGACGGACCTTTGACACAGCTAACAAGCTGTATATAGGCCTATGTATACACATGTGTACCGAGCTTGACTAACAAATGAAATCTGAGCCGCCTAGTCAGCAACAAGTTTTAAACGAGCATTATTAATCAAACTGAAGCTGCGTCCAATGCTTAACAATTGCACAAATGACAAATTGACATGGTCCTCATAATAATATTTTATTTTCTATTTTCATGATTTTATTATTTCACAAATTCGATTTTTTTTTTTTGTTGTTGTTTGCATTAATAATGAATTGTTGATAGAATATCAACCAGAGGAGCTTGTAATTAAATCTTTCTTTAAAAAAAAAATAATTAAAACCGTACACTCAGAGCATAAATGAATGATTTAACTTGCAAGGTTTCTTAAATATTATCAATTAAAGGACCTCTTTCCAATCTCTATGGGAGATGTAAGTCTGACTAGAAGCAACGACATCCTTGCTAAAAGTAAAAGCTACTGCAGGAGTGCGTTCGATTGCGAAAGTAGGACTTCAAACCGGAACAGTCCTGTCGGAAGTGAAATGTTGACCTAAGTAAGTTAGTTGAAAATCCGTTGTGCTAGAGGCCATAGTTACTACCCTTCGCCGGCTTAGCATGGAGTGTGTGTCTTTGTCTATCAAGAGAATACCTGAAAATTTTAATCTGCTATTTGGAAATATTCCATGGCAGATGATCACTATGACAGGCTTAGCAACCTTCTGGTTGTTTTTCGATAGCTACTATTTTATTCGTACGATTTGGGTTGTAATCAGGTGCAAACTGGGTAGCAGTAAAAAGCCCGCTGGACCGTTACATAAGCACGTCTGCTATGGTAGGTACTTTCCACCATTGTCTATTGTTTTAGTGTAACAACAAGAATGCAAAGCAGTAAAGTAAGAAATCAAGATTTCTCACTGACATTGGCACCAAATAACATCTTCAAAGTTTTTTATTAAAAGTTTATTTTCTTATTTCACCCCTATACCAGCAGTAAGTAGGAAAAAAAAATAAGATACTTTCATTTGTATCATGTGTATTATTTTTTCAAGTGTAATTCTTAGAATTACTAGTAAAAATATAATTCTAAAACCAGATCTCTAAAGTTCCTAATAGATATCTTCTTTGTAATCATATCCCCAAATATTCTTATATTATGTTGATAGAACAGTTTAGATAACATCATCTAGTTATCTAGTATTAATAATGTACATATGTAAAAATTAAAATACATTAAAACTAATAAAAGAATTGTAAATATATTTCTTTATTTTTGCATCATCCAAATTTTCTTATTTCTTAGAGCCATTATTAATGCACTATCAGTGGTACTTTTTAAAACTTTTAAAAATACTCTTCTGATTTCTGCCATTTCTGGGCAATTTTTATAATGCTTATTGGATAGTGCTTTTGTTTTCTTTTCTGAATTCTTTTTTAATTTAAGAAACAGTAAATAAACTTAAGTACTTTTGCAGAAACAGTCTTATAAAAACCCTTTTGAATACTTTTACTATTTGGTACTTTCGTATCCCAGGTGTTAAGTTAACCTTATTTACTACTACTAGATCACATAGATCTTATTAATTCTCATTAACAGATTAAGTACTCTAGAGAAGTAATTTAATAACCCATTGAATATAAAGATTATTAATGAGTTTCACATTTTAAAAACATGTGTTTGCTTTTATGTTTAAAAACAATTATTTTATTTAAATAAATATTATTGTTTGTTTCTGTTGTATTACCAGATGACATACTACCTATTATTCCCTAATTGAAAGAGATTATACATAGAATTCTATCCATCATTCCCTAATTGCACCAGTGCCTAATTGTAAGAGATCATATTTAGAATTCTGCACACTTTCCTAATTGTAAAAACTAAGAGGTTATACAGAGGGAATTCTATCCAACATTCCCTTAATCACAATGTTGAATGAAAGCAGAAAAATCTCTTTTGGCCCAGAGCTACTCTTTAGACCTTACAGCAGGGGTCGGGAACCTATGGCTCGCGAGCCAGATGTGGCTCTATTGATGGCTGCAACTGGCTTGCAGACAAATGTTCGATTATAAAAAAATTTTCTTTAGACTCCTTTGAATTTGATCTACATATTAATTGTATATCAATATTTCATTCTACAAATGAGCTAAAGTCTACTAAAGTCTCAACGCCTGCATGAAGCTTAACCTCACCACGTATCAACCAGACTACAAAGCCATCAGCAAAGCCATGCAGCACCAGAAGTCGCATTAATGGTAAGAAATAAACATTATTGATTAGCAACAGCATAACAATGTTATTAAAAAGAATTCAGAGACATAATTATTGTACTTTTGGTGTTGAAATTACGCAAAATGCACACATTTACTTGAATTTTTAGTTTTAAACATAATGTATGGCTCTCAGAGAATTACTTTTCAAAATATGTGGTGTCCATGGCTCTCTCAGACAAAAAGGTTCCCTACCCCTGTCTTACAGTTTCATCTTCACTCCTTACATCTTCACTCAAGAGTTCCTCTCTGCCAAGTTGTTCTGCTAACATGTTCACTCAAAGTGACATGCATCCCAGGCTCATATTTTCTGAAGAAGAGTTTGTTTGCTTGAAATTAAACTAGAATTAGGTTGGGTTTTTAAAATATTATATGAACAAAGTATTTCTTAAATTGATTTTGAAATGTTCTTTCAGCAGAGTGGTTTGATTGTTTGCATGCATGTGTTTTTATATTTATGTTTGTGAGTGCTTGTGTTTTTTTAAAATGCATGCATTAGTTTGTGAGTGGGTAGGGTGGGGTGGAGGTATGGGTGAGAAATTTCTTTGGGTTTTATTTATCTCTTTATAATTCCAGAAACAACTCAGTTGTTATACGGATGTATATTGTTAAAGAGAAAAGAGTAAGCTAGTTAACAATAATCATATACTAGACTGATTGTTAAATATTAATTTATAAACACTACTTGAGCCCAGATAAATATTTTACATGTAAACAATATATTTTTGCTAGTCAATAGAAGTCATACTACTAAATTACATGCTGATAATATTTTGTTTTTTCTTACTATGATACTTGCAGTGTATAATAACTTAGAATTTGTTTTAAATTATTAACAAACTTCTAACTTTGGCTTATATTGCTTTTCATTTTATTTCAAGGATTGATTCATATATTATTGAAACAGTTTGAAATTCTAGATTTTGAAGTCAAAGTGTAAAAGTTATTCAGGTTCTGAAACTTTAAATTGCTTCATTTTTTCCCCCTTTTGTTTCTTAATCTTGTTCACTTACTGAAATGTAATCTCTTTTCAACTGATATCTATTGTAAACTATATCCCCATCCAGAAAAAAATTTAATGGTTGAAATGTTATCATATACTGACCAAAGAGAATTTTTTATTATAAGCAAAGACTCAACTTATTACAGAGATATATTGTAAAGTTCAGTGGGACTAACTTCAGGAAGCAAATATTGTATTATTTTCCTATAAACATATGACAGAAAGAGATTAACATTTTTAGAATATCTCAAGGTATTGTACTTATTTGCTTATTTAGGAACTGTAGGAAGAGGCTTCTCACTTTGAAAGAAATGAAAATAAGACGTCTTGGTGGACATTGGGACTTTTAAAAGATGATAATATTATTAAGTGTCTCCAGAGACATTGCTTCAATCAATAAAGTCACACATAAAGAACCATTCCCTAAGATGGGAATGAAAAGGTGAGTATATATATTTACAATGTCTTGTCTACATTGTTTAGCATGATAGTTATTGTCCATCTGAACTGCAGCAGATCATTTAAAACTAGCTTCAGTTGGAAATTTTTTACCATTCAGGACTAACCATAAATAAGTCTCACCTAATATGACATTTGCAGTGGTGCTACAATAGTATGTCATCTGGCAATTGTCATGCCCTACTGTCTTTTACTCTAAATGAGAGTGATCCATTAATTAAATAAAACACATAAATGTCTTATTATTCTCTGTCTGTGTTTTTGTCATTTTTCTGTCTGTTATGTTAATGAGTACTATACAATCTGCAATACTTGTCTTTATTCTTAGAGACATGTGAATAACCTAAAAAAAAACTATATCAGCATAACAGTTCAACATATTTATTAATTACTTCTTCCTTAATAGTAGCTATCAGGTGGTAGATGATGACCAACCACATACCCCACCGACACTCTCCCAAAAAACCTAGACATTTTGAAATGTGGGTATGCAGATAGAGTTACTTAACTTTGACCTCAACTACTACTACTACTACTACTACTAGAAAGACATAGTTTTTATTATATAATCATGTAGCTAACAAGCCTTTTTTCTTTCTTTCCATTTTAAATATGTTGAATGATTCAGATTAATGTATTTGAATATTAGATACTAAACTGCCTTAGTTACATACTACTCTATACTACTAGGTCCAACAAAAGGCCTTTTTATTGGTGAAGGGTTCTTTATTATTTTTTTCAAAAATGTAAATACTATTAATAAATGAGTTAACAAGCCTTGAGAACTGATTTACATAATTCTTAAGCAACAAAACTACTTAGAAATATCTTTAAACTATTTTAGATTTCAAATAAACATGAAATTTTGCTTCTTTGCGATTTTTTTAAAAACAGCTTTAACATAGAAATAAAATGTTTGGATTATGACATTATTATTATTATTATTTTGTTGCATATCTAAACACAACATTAAGTAGTTTTCCTTTCTTTTCCTTCCTATATGAAGTGCTTGACTTCATACAAGACATCAAAAGAATTTTTTTGTTAAAGTGTTTGTTTGTTAAAAAGTATTTTTACAGATTTGCATTTTTTAACCATATATAAGTTTCTCTCCAGCTTTATTTGTATTTTAGATTTAGCCTTTAATATTTTGCACAGCATATTTAGTCAGACTTAGTAATGTATTAGTGGACATTTAGATGATACTTTACAATAAATTAAATTTACTCTTTTAATACAGTTAGTAATTCTCCTATAACTGAAATGTGTTGACTTTAATGTGTTCACTTTTAGGGACCTCATATACATAGGTCTTAATTTTTTTAACTCTGCTATTTTTCTCCAGTATTGATTATAATCCTGTTTCTAGAACTGGAAATTTATATTAAATTAATGAATTTGATAAAATCATTGCTTTTTGAATAATTATTTTAAAAAATAATTATGCAATTATGCATGTACTCAAAAGACACTACATGTACCAGAATGCTTTTGATTTTTATGCTGAATCATCCCTGTATTGAGATCCATAAAGACTCAACTTGTTTGTTAAAAAGTATTTTTACAGATATGCATTTTGTAACCATATGTAAGTTTCTCTCCAGCTTTATTTGTATTTTAAATGAGGAGTTTGGGTGGGAGGGAATGAAATGGGGATATGTGTGTGGTGGTGATGGTGGTTGTGGGGGTAGGGATTTGATTGGTATTGCAGTTTCTGAATTCATCACTTTTACAGTGGGTTTTTTCTGTAGTTTTGTTAGAGGACATTCAATTTTTCTCTGTTAACCTAGAGATTCTAAATGTAGTTCTGTATTTAATATTTATTGTCCAGAAGGTTTTTAAAATTTTATTATTTTTGTGAACATGTGGTAATTCCATTATTGTAACAAAATTTCAGCTACAAATATTTTTGTACTCATTGTATATTATTATTATTATTATTATTATTAAAAGTTAGTGTAAAATATTTTTTTTTAATTTTTAATTTTTAATTTTTTAATTTAATTAGCACTTTCCAACATTTCTTTTGCCCTTATTTACTTTTTCAGGAATCTGTCTGCCAACAGATATAGATTTTATGGGCCACATGAATAATTCACGCTACTTGAGAGAATGTGACTTTGCACGCATTGCTTTCTGGATAAATTCATATTTAATATATGCACTTCGAAAAAAGGGTACCTCAATTGTTAACACTGCCAACAGTATTCGCTACAGACGATCTCTTAACATCTTTGATAGATTTTGTATTCATACTAAAGTAAGTTAACACATTTCTTTAATATTCTGTCTAGACATAAAGACATTTTATTTAATGATTTTAATCCATTTATTAAAACTGTAATGTTTAATGTGAATGTAATTACCATATTAGATTTATCTTTCATCAGTTTTTGTTCTGGAAGTTAGGATACTTAGCTGGCAGTGTTTTGCATCAACAAGGACCTCAATACTATGTTTGAACTTATGAGAAGCTGCCAATCTCAGTGTTGCTTGCAAATGTTCATCAGTAAGCCGTGACCTTATCACAGACTTGTTAACCATCATGGATCAGAAAAATTGTTCACATACATATGTACTTCCAAACATTGCAATAATCCTTGCAGTAGCAGAGAGTAACCTCGGAAACATTTCTCGTGAAAGAAACATGTAGAATTTGAGAATCCCTAATTCTGCATATTTTTGCTACAAGATAGTATCACATTGAAGTTCTTCCAACTCCATTTGCAATTCCTCTGCAACATTGTCAATTTCTACAGCAAACTGTGCTGAAAGAAGTTGAAATTCATATTTCTTGAAGTTATGATATAAAATTTACAGATTTTATAAAAGTTAAAGTTTAATAAAAGTAAAAAAATATTGAAAATCACATTTTATGGAAGTTTAGATAAATCTGTCGGTCTGTGTATCTTATATATGTCTATCTGTCTGTCTATCCATCTTTCTTTCTATCTATCCATTGACTTTTTGGTAATGGTACATTTGATGCAGTATCATGTAAGCACTATTTTTAGTATGGTGTTTCTCATACAAATTTTGTGAAAGAAGATGAAAATGAATCACCTCTTTTCTTTATTTACTACAAAAAAGTAACAATATGCATATATTGTACAAATTATGTTTACATATATGCATGTGTGTTTGTGCATGCATGAGTGTCCATACTACATGTATTATGATTTTTCCAAATTTAATTAAAATGTTTTCTATAGAATGACTTGATCCTACACTGCCCATTTAGATAAACAATTAATATTTTAATTAATTTTTAAACTTTTTTTTCACATGATTTACATGCAGTTATTTTTATTTCTTTAATATTTTAACTTATCCATATTTCATCTGATTTATTTCAGCTTGTCTACTGGGAGGAAAGACATTTTTATCTTGAGGAACAAATTATTCGAACCTCTGATAATTTTATATGCGCTATAAACCACACACGCCAGACAATTATAAAGAGTGATATCACAGCTCAGGAAGTGATAAATGATATCCATGGAGATGTACAGTGTCCTTCTCCTCCCCCCGAAATAGATGCCTGGATTCGTGCTATGACATTTTCTAGTCAGAGTTTACAACGAAGTGAATAAAATTTATATTAAGCATTGCATAGATATACATGAGTGGTCATGTGTGATATATTTAAGCTTCCAATTAATATGCAATTTATAGCATTATGATTAAAATGAGCATCAGTGCCAAAAAGTTACTCCCCCTTGTTTAGAAATAGAATTGCATGTAGCTCTTTATCAGCAGTGTTAATTCTTAACTGCTAGGACTAAGACAGATCCAAAGAGCTGTATACAGTATAATCTTGTCCAATGCAAGTTTGTCAAATTTCATTATATGCTTAGAATTAATTGGGACCTGAAACAGAAATGGAGTCAGATTCTGCAGAAGAAATCAAAACATTTATTCAGTCATCAAGATGGCATCTACTTTTTGCACCTAAATGCATATACATTTGGTTGACAACCAAATGTTGACATTTGGTTTTTGCACTTTTAATTTTTTCTGAACATTTCATTTAGTGCTGCATCTACTATTTTTTAGGTAATATTTTCACTTTAAGACTACTGTGTAAAAATGGTCTAAAAGACAATTCAGTCTGTAAGCAAACATTTCTTATCGGATTTTGTTGTTATTAATGAGATATTTTATTCTTGGGGCAGTATAAGCTCTTGTGGCAGCCTGATCAAAGGGCACAACATCTTTGCAATAGTACATTATAAGCTCTTTGGGCAGTACTCATTTCTCCAGTCAGGCAAGAAATACAGCTTCTTTGCAATATGGCCTGTTGGAATAAATCTATGAATAAATAAAAACTATCTCATTTGAGATGCATATTTCCAATTTCTAAGATGGGTATTAGATTTATGATTCCATTTTTCTGGTTGGTTGCCATGCAAGCTTTTATCATAAATACATGCACTGTGATTTAAATGTGTATACTTATATAGTACTTCTTATGTATTGTATTTCGGTATATATATATATTAAAAGGTGTAAAAAAAATTTTGAAAACGGTATAGAAATTACTACACATTACTAAAAATGAAATAGTATGCAGTTTGATTTTTTATGAATTATTTTTATTTTGACATGTTTTCTAATTATGAATTTTATATTTTTAGTTTTTGACAGTGAACAAACTTTTCTTGGACAGCTTAATTAAAATATAAATCCCCAGAATAATAATTTGTAAAACTACATACAAAAAACATCCATTAACTGGGGTGGGGGTTGTAACTGATTACAATCTAACTATGAAATATGAAGTTATAATCTGTTGCTATCAAGATGGAAAGACAGACAGAAAAATGCACATGAGTGTACAAATGCTACTTCTGTCAACAGTCTAACATCTGCATACTAATCCACGAATAGCTAAATCATCTAATATTAGTTACTGGTTTAGTTTTACAAATCAGTTGCAGTCCCATTTGGAATTACAGAATCCATTTAATGATTTATGTAGTAGAATTGAGGCTATAGTTGATTGCTTGGAAAAACAGTTAACAATGAGAACGTTAGAGAATGGAAAGTTATGCAGTTATGCAAGTTACTAAAAGGCCAGACTGCAGGAGAGTATCTTGTATAAATGTAACCTGAAGAAGATTTTTTACCCCACAGAGCATCAGCTGGAGGGGATGAAGCTGTGAGGGCAGTCAGGGCTGTTGTCTAGCATGGTGGCAAACTTTCAAGGTGACACCTAGTAATCTCTGGCCAGAATTTAAAAGCTCATTTATGGCCATCCTGAAATATTTCAGTGAGTCTAGATGCAACATTAGACAGTGAATTAAAAGTAAATATGCTTATAAATTAACATCAAAGGATCACACTAAGTGTGACAAAAGTGAAAAAGCAATCTCCTTGGATAACAATTAGATTGGCAGTAGCCGTATGAATTAACTGTTATGAACAGTCTTTAATACTTTATAATAATTCTTAATGTTTCTATAACACTAACATTTATATTCAAAACCTAAATCAGAATAAAATTATTATTATTTTTTTTAAGTACTCTTGTTAAATATCACACAATAGATATATTGTGTTTGTTACTGTGAAATGGTTCCTCATTATAATAAAATTGACATATTTGTGTGTGTGTTTGAGGAAACACATTTTATTCACTGTCATTGTGTTACTGAATATTCTTCATTCATATAATTAGAATGTGTATAGTGAAAATCGAAGAGTGTATGTGTACTTATACGACTTAAGCACTTTACTAAAAGCAATCCACAATATGTTAGTGAAGCAAAGACATTCATCTTGCTGTTTATCTGGTTTGTGCTTGCATCAATCCAGACTCTTTTTAGCTAAGAGAAAATTAAAACCCATTAGATCAATCAAATTATGATCATTGTCAAGGATTTATAAATCAAAACATACTTTACATGATCAGTATATTTACTCTGAGATATATGACTATGAGCTTCACAGCTTATTCATTGTCTTGATAATGACCAGAGAGATATATATGTATTTTTAAAAAAAACAACATATATATAGATTAAATCTGCTAGAGTCTGAAACTCCCTGTGCTCTGCAGCGGTCCACGCTCCCTCACTTTTTTTTTTTAACAGCGGTACCGAATGTCACCATCAGCCGTGGAGGGGGCTGCAGTCAAGCTGGACGACACACCGACCTTGCAAGATGTAAAACACAGTCTCACACACAGCCACGATGGTTTTGTGGGATATAATTTATTCTGCGTGCTGGGTAAAGTGTGAAAGCCAACGGTGTATGAATGCGAGCATGCAGGTGTGAATGTGAAATGAGGGACGAACAAACAACCACACTAATTCCCACTTCCGCAAACCAAGACAGATTCGGTAGATAAAGATATAATAAATGAGAATGTATTCTCGGTACTGGGCCACATTAGCAGACAACCTGTTAGTCACCCATCCAATAAGTCTTTCACGCACACATTCAGAGCGATGAAGGATAAAATAATAATTATACAATGCAATATACAACGAGCGGTGACTGCGTACTCTTATTCAAGTCAGATATGCACTTCATAAATACGTGGGTGAAAACTCAATACAATCAACCAATCGCTAATAGCAAGCGGTAATAACCGCAGAAATCACATACTATATTTACTTTGACTAAATGTCAGTAAAGTCAATACTAATAAATAAACGTGCAGAGAGTTCTGGAGTGAAAAACTCAAAGTGTCATCGATAATTATTAAAGTTCCAAATAAACATCAAAAAGGAATTATAAATAATCTAATTTTTCCTAACTACCTTTGGGTAATGTGCCCCTAATGAATATGTCTTACGCTAATCTGTAGAGAAAACAGTGATAAAGTACACACTGACAGATGCACTGAATAAATGAGGAATGTTAATGTGCACAAACGTTGAAGATATTCACACACTAGTTCGCCTCCCTCCTCGGAAGGAATAAAGGTTCACAACACCCGCTGGTGAAATGAAAATCACATTATATGCTGGTCACTTATGAGTGAGCAAGCTTGCAGACCCAAATGCACTTCCTCGTTGATGAACGCAGAAATATTTCGTGCTGATAAGCGAGAAATGGAGTAGCGGTGAAAACCAATTAAATATATGGAGAATGTCCTCTCCCTGCTTGCCCAAATGCTTCTCAGTTCCAACTTAGGACTCTGATGATTACTGATGACAGGTCTTGGTTTGTCTAATGGCTAGATAGAGACCGAAGGGTCTGTACCATGAAAGACTAGGTAGTTGGGAATAAACGCCCGAGTATGCTGTCCCAAACAGACAAACGGTGAACACTCGAAAGGATTTTATTTCAAATTATAGAAAATTTTAAATTAAATCCACACCAGAGCTCAGTGTGAAAGAAAAGCAAACTTGGAATCTCACACACCTGACGGGAGCTCGCGCACACACATCACACACTGAAAAGAAAAAAATGGAGTCCCATCCTTAAATGTAACTGCGAAAATCTGTTGATTCCAAGGGCTTCTAGAAAGTCCACACATTAAAAGCATGCATTTCGACTTGCCAGTATGAAAAACATCTATTGTCTAATGAGCGCACTACCACCTATAGGCGCATCCTCGTAAAAAGAAAGTAATCCCTAGATATTCTTAGTTAACATCAAAATAAACACTACTTCACATATTTACTTTAATTTATACATGTTCCATATATAAAGGTATATGAATACCCAGTCTCGTACACACTGACTGTGCTTGTAAGACAAACTTTCATACAGCACAGTAAAAACATCCGGTGACCAAGAACAAGGGAAGTAATAATGCCTTATAAAAATAAATAAATTCCGGATAGGATTATCCCCCTTTTCCCGTGACATTAGATCACTAATTACTAGAAAAGAGCTAGATTTTCCTTTTCTTCTCTCTCCCTCCCTCGAAACACTACTCAGCTCTGAAAACAACTCCCATTTTACAGAAACTGCCTAATCCGAACGGAAAAGGCCACAACACAATCGCACCAGAACACTCCAAGAGAACAACAAGCGCAAAACTAAAACAACCATGCATTCACAGGAAAAATAAATTCATGAATTAAAAAGATGCAAGGACTGCTGACAAGCGAGGGGAGGCAAGCCTTGCCTGTGCACCTCAGAGAAGAGAAAGACAAAAACCTGAATGATTGCAACTTAACAACCTTTTCAACGTGCTCAAGAGTTAAAGGGTCTATGATCACCGATCATTATTTTATGCAATGAGGAGTAGGGGTGAAAGGGGTCAAGGTCAATCAGAGTGCTTGCATAAAGTCTTATTCAAGTGTATGTGTGAATAAAGATCCATGATCACAGATCTAAGATATGTGCATAAAGTATGTTACACAAAGATGGTTGTTGTTGGTGGTGGTGGAGATGATGATGAAAGTGGTTATGATCATCGATCTAGACGCAGTTATACAGTATTTAATGCGATCATAAACCAGGTACTGAAAAAAAAAAAATACACGTCATTCAAGATGGCGGTAAAATTGGATATGATCACAGATCCCCACCCTACCCACCTATCCCCCAAAAAATAAAGGAGGAGGGAGGGGGGCTACATTACAATAAGATACATAAAGAAGGGTGAAAGGCTCTTTTAAAAAGTTATCACATATTACAGTGAGTGGGTGCGCGCGCGTGTAATTAGGAGTTCGAAAATGTTCTCCCGCCCCCACATTGTGATCTGTTTTGTGACCAACAAATCAACACTAATATTTGCATTCTTTTTGTTAAATGATACTGTAGATTAAACATTACCAGTACAACCACCACCAACGAAAGTGTGACCTTGACATGTAAGCATATCACCTACAAATTTATAGTGTAATTGCCAATATCTTTGCAAATATTTGTTTGAAAATATTTTCTTCAAAACACACTTTTATGTGTGGTTTCTGAAACAAAAATACAAATATGTATATTTATTTTCTTTAAGCTTCAAATAAGTCTTTTATTGCATATCAGTGGATACATCGCTAGATATATAATTTATTTTTTTAAACCGTCATTAATTCATGTTATACTATAAAGGTCTTGGAACAAGCATACACTTTCAGTAAAATTTTATTAAATGTACAGAAAGCAATTTGTCCTGATCTGCTCATGTTAAATACAATTATAATGGTATTAAGTGTGTTTATTTTGTGAATACAAAAAACAGTTTGTGTGGTGGAGTAAATTTGCCTATCCCTAGACTTAATTGCTATATAACTTGTTAAATTGTTGAAGTGATCCAATCTTGGGCACTCCTTATGATGTTACTTTTGTAAGTGTCAGAGTTGGAGTAAACAACTCAAGTTGAGAATATGCAAGAAAATGCTGATGCAATCCAAACCAGTTCCATCTGGATGAGTAGTTTTTATTATCCAATGGTTAAGATTTATGAAAACGAGACCAACCAATGGGTTGAGATAAAAAGTTTACCTGCTGTAGATAATTCTTTCCTCTAATCACTTGAATTGTATACTAGTTGTTTTCCATTTGCTGGGTGTGTGTCTTTTAGCTTGGACACTTTTTCGACTGAGTACACCATGTGACTGCGACAAGTAGAACATTTTTTTGTTAATTACTGTAGGTTCTGCACTAAACAATAGGGCAGCCAATGGGACTGAAGGGCTAACTAGGCTAACTAGAGGAGGAAAATGTCCTCAAAATGCTTGACACCCATAAACTTATATTCTGAAACTTACATTTGCTCTACGGCAGGTGCGCGGCTGTCTGCTACAAATCAAACAGAGTTATGCCCCTTCACCGGAAGATAATATCTTAGTTGTTTGCAATTGCCAGCACACAATGGCCGACTTCGACACGATATACGAGGAAAGAGACGAAGTAGAAAATCTCCCAGAATGTCCTGTAATAACTGTTCCAAATCCTATTATTATTCGAGGTGCAGGAAATGTCACAATGTAAGTACATTTCAGTTTGAGTTTCACATAGGATGGAGACATAATGTCTTTAATGCCTTTTATATAAAGAAAGCAAGATGTTGCTGTTAGTGTTACGTTATGTTAGTCGCGAGTGTGGGTGTAAACAAAATAATCATGTTTGACTATTTCCAATTCAGAATATGTTGCTGTTGGATTGCAGTTTAATATTACAGAAAATGACATTTTAAGATCTTCATATCGGATCGATAAAGGAAAGCTGTGATCGATAACACGAACGGTTACCGATCTAGCGTACTGACTTTGGAGTTCTGCGTTTCAAAATCAATTCCACATTTTGTTTTTATTTAAGAAGCCGATTTAAAAATCTAGAGGATTCGATACCATATTCCTGACATTTCATACCAAGCACTGTTAAGATGTATATTATTTTGGTTTTAAATTATTGAAAACAGAACGAGTCTTTCGCTTTTATTTTGCTGTAAATAATAAACAAATTGACTAGATCTTTTATATTATAGGCCTAATGATTCACCTTTATTAAGTTTACATAAAAATTACAGTTGTATTTTGTGACTGGCATCAGTCAGTCACCATATTTTTTTTCTCTACCTCTGCCCTTCTGGTTTAAAAATTACCATAATAATTGGTTAGTTGTGTTAATTTATTTATTATTTATTAGTCAGTAAATCTCCTTAGACAATTTAGATTAAAATAATTTTAAAACGCTAGCTTACTCCCTATGTGACTAGTTTGCTATCCTTTCCAGTCTTTGTTTCTTTGTTCCTACAGGGTTTCAGTGTGTGTTCACATAATTTATATTCAAAACATAAGCCAAATAAAGATTACAAGGGATAAAATATAAACAACATTTTAAAATGAATGGTTGTAATTATAAATATAATTATAAAACAACTGTATTAGAAAGAGGATGATTAGACTAGAGGACTTTTTTGTTGTTGATAAAATCATCTTATTATTAATACTAATAAATAATAAGACTTAATTATGTACATAATTTATTAAAAAACATTCTAAGAGCTTTACAGTAAATGAATAATTATACATAAAGTGTACAAGATCCATATTCACACTACATAAACATAAGTTAAAGATAATATAATAAAAATAATCCATATGCTGAATGACAGTATATAACATAAATATATTTATAAAAAGAAACACAACAGTTGTACAGTTTAAACAAAAGCACTGTATATTACAAACTATTGTTTATGATATGACAGTATTATTCTTGCTGATGAAAAATATTTTAAAGCCCCCTTGAACAAGACAATGGTCTATTAGTATTTTGCCTTTGGAATCTTGCTTGAATTAATATAATTTATTGGCATATTTAAAAGATTAGTATTGCTTCCAAACATTTTTTCATTTATTATCAAAATAATGATAAAACCTAGTCATTCTGTTGTAAATAAATGATAAATCATCAAATGCATTTTGTGAATTAAATTATATATTTTCCTAATGTTTGTGATGTCAAATGAATGGTAGCAAAGTCATGACAAGCAGCATGTGTAAGACGAAAGTGTAAGTGATAACAAAATACCAGAAATATCTCAAATCTATTATAAAAAGGGATTAGATCTTTGTGAAATGAAACAGAAAGTGAAAGCAATTAAGAAGGATACATTTGGACATGTTGACAACAGGATTGGTATGATTTAAAAAAAAATTAAATAATTATGAATATAATAAAATTTATTACACTGTTTACAGTATAAAATTAATAGATAAATTAAGGATTAGGCACACCTTTAAGTTACCCAAAATATTGGAATGTAATTAAATTTGAGTATAAATTAAGGATTATACTCAGAAATGTATCTTTTCAATTATTTCAACAAAAAAAATGGTTTTAGTCCTCTCTTGCTGTCAAAAATGCAAGTTATGCTTACATTTCTTTTAATCTCTCAAGACAATAAAACTTCATTTGACTTTTGTCTGGCATTAAAGTTTAATAGAAATAATAAAATTAATTTGCAAAACCAATATCTGTAGAGTTTATATTTTACTTTTTAACTATTTTAGTATAAATTATAATCTCTCTGTTTCAGAAATCTGAGTGCAATTAAGTATAGAAATAATCTGCCCTACCAGATAGTGTTAAGTACTACTGACTTCTACTTTAAAAAGATGGATATTTTGACTGAACTTTTATTATTAGTAGCAAATTACTAGAAATAATTTTAATTTCACTTTATACTTGAGGCAAGTTATGCTCTGTAACTGTTATTAATATTTATTAATATTATTAAATCTTTACAAATACTACTTAACTTACTTAGGACTACTACTGTCGTACTGATAACATATATAAAATTGCTGCTTTATTGACTAAAAACAGATCTTGTGTATATTTGTTGTTTGTTTTATCAGCTTGCATATTATTTGCTACTAATAATTAAAAAATATATAACGAAGATATATGTTTCGATTAGTAGTTTAGCCTTACTCTTATGGCACTAGTGTTTTAATATAATTTTTGATATATTGAACATTTGTTTACAAGAGTGGACATCCTATAAAGAAAACATTTTAGTACACAACTTTTCATTAATTAAATAAACAGTGGGCAGATGGTCATATCTGCAGAGGATATAGATGACCCAACCCGCCATGAGTCCCCTACTGCCTTGCAGATTAGGTTTTGGATAACGAAAGGCTAGGAGCTGACAGAGTACCTGATTGGGCATATGAACTTCCTCACTGAGGTCACCGCCCAGGGCAGAGGAGTTCCAGGAAGGACTCAATGGCCATTTGTCCAGGACCAAGGCGAGCCACTAGTAATGTGGAATTTTGGTTATGGTCAACAGCCTGGAGAGGGATGGGCTCTGTCAGGTTCATTTGCCCAAGACATGCCATATGTAATGAACAACTTTGCCTCAACCCATACTGGATCAGTCGTCACCCGGAACAAGGACTGTGCCTTCTGTCTTGCACCAGGGCAGAGGTATTAAGTGTTCTAGTGATGCACCATCACCATCAAAACTCCATGCCAGAAACAACATCAGCATTGGTATATGTGACACCAGAACATTAAGAATGCCTGGAAAGGTAAAGAAATTGACTCATGAAATGAACAGATACCACTGGACCATCCTCAGACTGTGCGAAATACAAATGGAAGAACTTTGGGGAAACATCAATGCAGGATGGTCATAAACTATACTACTCTGGCAGAGGTGATAAACATGAACATGGTGTTGGATTCTTGTTCACAAGGTCATCATGAACACTCTCATCATGAGTTGTCAGCCAGTCTCCAGCAGGCTTATCACCATACACTTGAGGGCTACCCCACTCAGTATCACCATTGTGCAAGCTTATTCTCAGACCATGATGATGAAGAAATAGAGGACTTCTATAACCAACTGCAAGAAGTCCTGGACCAGACCACAAAGAAAGACGTTCTTGTGGTGAAAAGAGACTGGAATGCTAAAATAGGAGAGGATGCCATTGAGAACTGGAAAGGCACATGTGGACGATACTGCAATACAGAGACAAACAACAGAGGCTTAAGGCTCCTTGAATTTGCCAGCTCTAATGATCTGAAAGTGAAGAACACATTTGGTCCACACAAAGCATCCAGAAGATGGGCATGGCATAGCCTGAATGGAAAACACCATAACCAGATTGATTATATCATTGTGAAGAGGCATTTCCATACAAGACAAGAAGCTTCCCAGGAGCAGACGTTGGAAGTGATCATGATTTAATGATGACCCTCTGACTACATCTGAAGAAAGTCAACAAACAAAGCCCCAGAAGAATCAAGTTCAACCTTGACAAGCTAAAAGACCCAGAGGTATCGGAAGCCTCCCAAGCAAAGATAGGAGGAAAATTTGCACCACTGTTACTTCTTAGTGTAGAAAACACAGATGCAGACATATTGATTGGCATATTTAACACTGCAGTGACCCAAGCAGTCAATGAGATCTTTGGCAAATATCAATGAGCAAAGAAACCTTGGGTTACATCTGACATCCTTGATCTGTGTGACAAGCATCGAGAGCTAAAGAAGAAGTCAGAAGTAAAAGGAGCAAAACAATACAGGGAAATCAACCAGGTTATCAAGAAATGCATGAAAAGGCAAAGGAGACATGGATTGAAGACCAGTGTAAAAATATAGAAAATAATCTAAAGAAGAATAATAGCAAAATAAGCATACCAACTGGTGAAAGATCTGACCAGTGTAAAACAAGGATGCTCCTCCATCATTCAAGATAGTGGAGTAAATGTCTTTCAGAAGATCAAGACATTCTTAAGAGAGGGACAGAATACATTGCTCAGACCTATACAACCACAGACCTACAGGGAACCCAGACATACTCAACACCCAACCAGTGACCAACACTGACAATTACCCTATCCTCCAAGCAGAAGTAGAGACTGCAGTGAAATCATTGGAAAAAAGGAAAGGCAGCAGGAGTAGACAAAATCCCTGCAGAACTAGTCCAAGAAGGGGGAGAAGCCATGATAAGCACCCTACTAACAATCTGCAATAAGATCTGGCAGACAGGGGAATGGCCAACACCATGGACTCAGTCACTCATAATAACTCCCGAAAAAAGGCAATTTGCAGCAATGTCAGCACTATCATACGATTAATCTTATATGCCAACAAGCAAAGTCATGCTAAAGATCATATTAAACAGACTAAAGCTGCAGGCAGAGGAAATCGTAGCTGAAGAACAGGCAGGCTTCAGACCAGGGCAAAACACAACTGAACAGATCTTTAACCTGAGATTACAATGTGTGAAGTACCTCCAGCACCAACTAAACCTCTATCATATCTTTGTAGATTTTAAGAAGGCGTTTGACAGGGTGTGGCATGCAGTCTTTTGGTTCACCATGAAGCTGTACAACATCAGTGCCAACCTGATCAAAGTCATAGAAAGACTTTACAGTCTGCTTCAACGGCCAAATAGGATATTGGTTCAGAACAACAGTGGGAGTCAGACAAGGCTGATTGCTTTTTAATCTACTCTCTTTAACATCTTCCTTAAAAGAATCATGACATATGCTCTGGAAGACCATGAAGAAACTGTCAGTATTGGAGGCAGAACAATAATGAACTTATGCTTTGCTGATGACATCGATGGCCTTGCAGGAAATGAGGAGGAGCTAGCTCATTGTGGTAAGAAAACTGGACAGGACAGCTACTGCTTTTGGTATGGAAATAAATGCAAAGAAGACCAAATTGATGACCAACATCACCAGTGGCATCGGCACTGACATCATGATTGGTGATCAGAAACTGGAAACCGTTAATAAAATCAAGTACTTAGGAGCCACCGTGATAGACAAGGGACCATGGACCCTCACAGCAGATCTCGGAAGGAGGACACAAGCTACTGAAATTAGATGCTTTTGAAGGTTGCTTGGCATTTCGTATAGAGATCATGTCATGAATGACAAAGTGAGAATTAGACAAGCCATTGGGCCCAATGAAGAGCTATTGGCCATTGTGAAAAAACACAAAATTAAATGGTATGGGTATGTCATACAATCAACAGGGCTTGCCAAGACAATCATGCACGGTACTGTGCAGGGAGGGCAAAGGTGAGGAAGAGATGGGAGGATAACATATCAAAGTGGACAGGACTGAAGCTGAGCTACACAGTAAGATTATTACTAATAATAAATATAATAATACTAATAATATTAGAGAACAGAATGGAATGGAGGAAGCTGTTTGTCAGGTCACCATTGGTGCCCCAATGACCTGACTAAGGGATAGATAGATAGATAGATAGATAGATAGAAAGAAATAAACATCTTGCTAATGATTTTATTATGAGCCATGCATTAGAATTATCTGGTATATATACATACATATTTTTAATATTTTAACTTGTAATAATATTAATATGTATTTATAAATACATATAAAATACACAAATCTGATTATTAAACATATTGCTGATGAATTTTTTGAGGTGAGCCATCAATATTAAAGTTTCAAAAATAAAAATTTACTGATTAAGTGTTTGTACAATTTGAAGTGTTTCACTTATATGACTAATTTTGATTGTGATTATTAATATTATTTTATGGATCAGTTCACTGTAAATTAAGACATTTTTCCTTGAGTGGCTTGATTAAAGGCATATGAAACAAGCCAAAGTATTTATGAGAACATTTTGTTTTATATATTATGTTTATCTTAATGAGCATGCAATACCTGAAAAATTTAACACAGACATTAAATTAAAAATATACAGAAAATAATTTTAAATTATTGACTGAGCACATAAATGAAGTAATAAAAGCTTATATAATGCCAAAGAGTTGAGAAAAGTAAATATGACAACTAATCATACTGTATTTATTCAGTCATTTTGTGTAAAATTGTGGAATTTCCTGGTGCTTATCTCAAATGGATTTCTGGTGAATAATTACCATATATATAAATAATTTAGTTTTCATATAAAGTATTTAAAAATTGCCATACAATTATAAATGAAATTAATATGAATGTATTGGAAATAATTATTATTACTTCTCATTTAGTATTACTAATATTATATTGCTGGATCTGGTTCTAATAACAGTAATATTACCTGTTTATAAAATGAGTGAAATAAATAAATAAAAACTAATAAAGATATGGGTTATATGATTGTAATCCAGTTAAAATTTGTTAACTATGTTTTAAATTATAATATATAAAAGGACATTTTATCTGTGTTTGTTTTTAAGTGTATTTTATCACATTGTTGCTGGATAAGCTTTGACACAAACATAACTGATCTTTTTGATGAAGTGTTAAATTACCCTGACATATAGATATACAATTACTGGACCCAAAAATATATACACACATCTAGATATAGCTTCTTGATCACCTTTATTTTACAGCAGTCATTATAAAAGAAATGTAATATTTTAAATTTTTAAAAATTACTTGCATTTTGAAGACTTTGTTCACTAACAATACCCTTCAAACGTGACTTCAAAGAAGCTATTCATTTATTTATCGACAGAGCACTACCTAATATCTTTTTTTCAATCATGGATTTGCTAAAAATCTCATATCTTCAGCAAAGTAATTGTGAAAACATATATTTACTGAAAGATGAAAACCACAAGAAATGATGCATGAACAATGAAGTAAGGATTCACATACCATTGTTGTCATTCTCTCATTTGATGTCATGCACTCAAAGTCAGAGCTCTACATTTAGAATTCTTCAAGATCATATGATTCATGCGTTTTTCTGCTGTCAAACAAGAATGGCCAGAATAGCTGGCTTTCAGCTTTTTCATAGGTATAGGGTTTATTCAATTGTTTGTTTTAATTGGTACAATGATTAATATTAAATGGATTGATAATTTTTAAGAAAAACATACTTAACAGTTTAACTTTTATTCTTTGAATACAGTCACTTATATTTTATTGCTTTTGTTGTTATTGTGCAAGCTTTTAAATACTTCTGCTGTATAATTCCTTTCTGCATTAAGTTAATGTATGACACTGTCCAACATGTTTTGCTTTGTATGTGTTGCTTTTGTCCAATAAAATAATTAATATATAAGAAATAACAAACATTTTAGATTTTTAAAATCACAATGTCCCCATGACAGTCATCCTCTGACAGACTATTTACATATAAAATTTTTGAACCATGAAGAGTTGAGCAAACTACATCCACTTTGCTTATGCCTTTTTCTTCTTCTGTATACATTCTATATTCAAAATATAATTTATTTGCAGACTATAATTAGTATAAACATGATAGCTGGTAATAATGGTATGCAGAGTTCTTGATGAGGGTTAAACACAAGGATATTTAGAATATAGAATAAAATAGAATGCAGCATAGATGATCTGCAATGCCCAGAACATAACTGTCATTATGAATTTTGGATGGAATTACTTGGCTAGGTAAATTTCAGACTTTGTGCTGCATTCAATACAAAATTTGATTGTACACAACTTGAATTGGGGTGCCCCATTCATTATTGGAAGGTATTATTAAATAGTCCTGAATATTTAAGAGAAACATCAAACATGTATTCTTAATATCTTGTTTGGGATTATGGCTTCTTCCAACTTTCACCATTTTTACAGACTGGCATGAGGTGCACTGCTTTTGGGAGAATTAGATGAAGATGAGTAGAGATTGTTGATAGTAAAGTTGATAAGGCGATGATGAAAGCTAATGTTGATGTATCCATTACTGATTTTATTTTGGTTCATAGGTTTATTTTGGTGTTCTGTGGATTACCCATCTGTTGGTCAACTGGTGTGGTTGTAATTTTGTCATCTTTTAGCTCTAATGTTGTGACTGTCCCTGGTGATTTTTCTGTAAAGTGAAGCAGGTGGCCAATACAGATGGTCTAATATAAGCTGCATCATATCCACAGTGGGTTGCTGCAATATCCCCCCTGAAGACATTGGTGTCTTAATCATTATCATTGCTGGTATTGATGTCTCTGCTGGCCTTCTTTCTTTCTTTATTATTCTGCTGTGATAGTTTTTGATATTACCTCATTTGAGGTGGTAGTTTTGCAGCTTTTGATGTTTATAATTTAGAAAAATTGAAGTAGGCTTTGCTGATATACTCAGGCTTCATGATTGGTACTGTGTAGGTTTGTTTGGCTGCAGTATACCTTTTTCTTAGTTAAAGATGAGAGAGGAGGAACCTTAAGCACTTTTGATAAATTGTTGGAAAATATGACTGCATGTATTATTTATATAAAATTATATATAATATAATTATGCAATGTGTTATTATTTATTTGTATTGAGTGCATATGAAGATGCATTCACCACTGTGGTAAGATTAATTTAATTTTCCATCAGATTTATTTTTCTAAGGAATTTTGAAAATTGATTTTCTGTATTCACAAAATTGAAAATAACACTGGATGATTTTTAATTTGGCTTTCATTTTTTTTCTTTCATTCAGATTTGGTCTGAGTAATAAATTTGAAACTGATTTTCCACAGGGTCTGTCTGCCAAGGTAATGTTTGCCCCATATTATTTGTTTTCCGCATGTTTATCACATAATTTTAATATGTTGATTACATGATTTAACTTCATGTTCCTCTTGGTATTGAGTGTGATAATTGTAAAACTTGTTTTAATTATAATTCAGTAATAGTATACATATAAATCAAATAATAATATTTTAATTTAACAATATTTTTATATTGTTATATTTCATAATAATTTTAGATAAAATAATTATGTATGTATTTTGTAGTATTTTGTATGCCTTGATTTTTATTAATATAATAATTTCTTCTACACTACTGTTGCTTTTAAATATTACTACAACCTTTAGTATTAAATACCACAGTCTTTAGTATTAAACTACCATGTTTTATTCTTTGTGATGTAAATTTGTTACTGGACTGTTAAGACTTTTCATAATTTATTTTGCACTTGCTGTCACATTATTAATATATAGTGTTTAGTTTGACCTTTTATAATTATTAGTTATATGCACTCCACTTTTTAAAACACAAATAACTTTAACTAACAGATTAACTACCCTTTATTATATTATTGATGGAAATTTATTAATTGTATTGGGGCTAATATAAATTAATATCAGAAGAAAATGAGTTTTCATATATTCGTTTTAACTTAAAATCCTGTTTGCCATTAAATTATTTAATTTTTGCATTTGTGCATTATCATATTAAAAATTAAACATTGCAATATTTGGAGTAACATACAAGTGTACCCCAGTGTTGTAAAGGTATCTAAATATTATTTTGTTGATATATATATTGTGTGCATGTTGGGGGTGGGGGGGAGCAGCAAAGGATCTACTGTGATCAACTGTTATTAATCAAGTTATATGCAAGCATCAAAGAAGACTTCTTGCTTGTTTAATAGTTGTCATGGTAGTCATCTAAACAGAAACTTATGGGAAGATTATTGAATTTTAAAGTTCAGTCAATGGATAATTATCTAGTGAACTACTGTTCAGAGCTCAAAGGTTTAAACTAAAGAGATTGTTAATGTGTATGTAGTACCATTGGAGGATAGGCTATTATAAATAAGGTTCTGTGTAAGCACCAAGGAAGATCATTCTTATTTAGAAATCATCATAATTAACAACTAAGTAGAGACTTGTGAGAAGCTTGTTAAATCTGCACTCAAAGCTAAAATTTGGTGAACATATTGCTTATAATATTACAACTTCTTCAGTCCCTGGATGAACTGTCTTGTAATTTACCATTTAAATTAAGATGTGACAATTAACTAGGTTTGTGATTGGCCAAACTATCATGTTCAGTTATGAAATTAATTAATAACTAGTACTGTGTACAAAGATTGAATAAAATTTATCTAACTTAATAATTTAAGTGATTCTGACTTCAGATTTTGATGTTAACTCATTATGGATTCTTTTTTATTGTCTTCTAAGGATCCTTATATACTTGTGTGTGCAAGGAACTATAAGTGTTAGGAGTTGCAGAATTCAGATTGAACTCTATCTAGTTATAATGAGTTTTAAGTTAGTTATATATTTTCAGGTTGCCTGATATATTGTAAACTCACTTGGTTATGATTATAAAGGTTTGGATTGAATGATGGAATTTATTATTTAAATTGCTTATTATTATTAATACATTGTTAAGTTTTGCTTTTGTGTTTCTTTCTTTTTTGGTGTCTGCTATCATTGTGTGTATGTTTTGGTGAATATGTTTAATTTATTATTTAAAGTGCTCTTTTATTATTATTAATACATTGTTAAGTTTACTTACATAAAGCTTATGTTTTTTAATTTTTTGTAAATATAATCAGTCTTTATGTGTATGTTATTGTGACTATGTTGAAGGTAGAGAGTTAATAGGATATTTAGTGGGTTATATTTGCCCTAGAAAGAGTTATGTAATTATATATATGCAATTAATTATAAATAAGCCTAAATATCATTTATTGTGCTTAAGTATTTACTTAAGGATCCTTTTGGCTTCTCTTTAAGGAATTGAGTTATCAACTTTTGACCATCTTATTGTTAATATAATATAATTATATTCTGAACATAACATATTTATAAATTATAAATAGACCAGTTTGTAACAAAAAGTTATGGTGTTTTTAATGTATTCTGAGGACATATGGTGGTTGAGCAAATGAAAAGACTTTTGTTTGTAACATATACACAGGCCAGTGTTTATACTATGCATTTACATCATGTGAGTGTTATAACTGGAAGGTAGTTGAAACATTAGCATGTCACTGTTCATAACATTTTCAAATCATATGGGTGTAACATACAAACAGGCCAGTGTTTACAATCCTTTCACCTATGGGTGGTTGTAGCATAAATGCTTCTCTTATTTTAAACAAGTAATTTTTTTAATGACACTTAAATATATCACATTATCAGTGTTTGTTATATTTTCATAACATGCAGTATTTGTAGCATGAAAACACTGGTGTTTGATATATTTTCTCACATCCTTTGAGTTTTTAAACAACCATTGTTTACTATACGCAAACATGCAAGTGTTTTTAATGCATTCTTATGTAATATGGATGTTTGTTACATATTAACATGCCAGCATGTGTAATCTCATATCACAGAGCTGTTTGTAGTATTTAAGCATAAATTCTCATATATGGATGTTTGTAAAATATTAACCTGCCAGCATTTGTAATCTCATATCAAAGGGCTGTTTGTCATATTTAAGCATACTCTCACACCATAAATATAAACATGCAGGTTATTTGTAACATATTCTCTCAACATCATGCATATGTGCAGGTAGCACCAGAGGAATTCCGTGCTACAATGGCTCGAATCAATGGTGTTCTGCGAAAAGCTCTTCCTGTCAATATTAAGTGGCTATTCTGTGGCTGCGTATGTTGTTGCTGCACACTGGGTTGTTCACTCTGGCCAGTCATATGTCTCAGCAAAAGAGTATGTATTTGTATCTCAGCCAAAGAGTATATATTTGTGTCTCAGCCAAAGAGTCCGTATTTGTGTCTCAGCCAAAGAGTACATATTTGTGTCTCAGCCAAAGAGTATGTATTTGTGTCTCAGCAAAAGAGTATGTATTTGTGTCTCAGCAAAAGAGTATGTATTTGTGTCTCAGTAAAAGAGTACATATTTGTCTCTCAGCAAAAGAGTACATATTTTTGTCTCAACAAGAGAGTATGTATTTATGTCTTAGAATTTATTCTCAGCAAAAGAGTACATATTTTTATCTTAGCAAGAGTACATATTTTTTGTCTCAGAGAGAGTACATATTTTTGTCTTAGCAAAAGATGATGTATTTGTGTCTCATTTGTGTTTCATTAATGCTGTATTGGGATCAAAAAAAAATTTTTTTTTTAATTCACTTATAGTTCTCTAATTCCATACTGTATGTTACAAACTGTTGACATGATAAACATGTTCTCTCTTCTCTCTGTCTATATTTTCTCTTGCTTAAAAAGAAAAGGTAGGTTAAAGAACTATTTTTGTGTTATTCATTTAATTGTTTAAATTAATAATGGAAGAAAGATAATTACAAATAATGACTGATCAATTGAAAACTCATAGGTGCCAGATATAGTTCTTCAGAAGAAAACCACTTAGAGTGTTTCGTTTCAAATGGATTAAATATAGCACTTGTGTATTTCTGCTTGGTCACACTGAATTTTTAGACTATTCTAGAAATACTTAATTTATCACCCCCTATTATTTGATGTTAATTTTTGTTTTACAGACAAGGCATGCAATAGAGAAAGTTCTGGATTGGGAAAATAGTCATTTATATCATAAGGTAAATATGCTCCATTTTGTTTTTATATGTTGTTATTTTCATAGTAAATTTTCATAATATATTGCTTTCATAAGGAGTAATGATGATTTTGGGTTGATTTTTTAAACCAGGAAAAGTAAATTATTCTTTAAGTAAACCGAAACAGAACTTGTGAAATTATTTTATTAATTTTCATTGTAATAATTTCTAAATGAGACCTACTTTCTTTAATAAGTAATTGTGATTAGGTTTTGTTTACTATATATACTTGAATATTGGTCGAGAAATTTCTTCACCTTTTGAAACAATAACTACTGAACTTCAACTTATAGTTGCAAAATCTGCCGACAGTAATTTAGGGTAAAATCATAAAATGTTAATTTATAATCATTACCGGTAGGTTACCGCTTTTTGTCAGCAAACTGAACAAAGCCTTTATTATTACTCAAGAGCATAGAAATATTAGCATACACTTCATTAATAGCATGCAAGTTTACTTCAGCATTTTGGACTGGCAAGACGAGATTGTGTCAGTTCGGGAAACTATGTTGTACGGCTCGTCGACTGCAGAGATCATATTTCTGTTTAATATTTGATATACGCCATCAATCGTAAATGTAAAGTAGGCCTATAGTAAGGCAGTAGGATCTCATTTTAAAAATTAATTAATTAAAATTAATTAATTCACTTGTTTTATTTTACACTAATCGAAGATGCTTCCCTTACTAAATTTCTTATACAAAGCAGAAGTAGAGAATGGAAGTTATCCATTTTTATTTATGTGTTGATTTTTACAAATTATTTTCAAACAGTTTAAATTTTATTTCAGTTTTTAGTTTGGGTACATAAAAGATAATTTTATATCAAATTATTGATAAAAGAATGGAACAATTTGTCATCTTTTGTGTTGCCCCATTTAACTGTTTGGCCCTTCGACTTATACTCGGATGTTGAATTTTGGACTAGGATTCAGCCATTAATTTTAGATTTCAACTTGTACTCGACTCAATACCAATATTTGAGTATATACAGTAGTTTGAGAATTATACACATTTGAGAATTTTAAGGGTTTTTTTTTTATATCTTGCATATGCATTTTCTTAAATGAAAGCAAGTATTGAGGGGTTGGTGGTAGAGGGTGAACGATGTAAGGTATTTATAAAAGTATAATTGCGATGTCATTGAAATTGAAATGTGAAAATTATTTGATGGCAATAAATATTGAATATTAATTTATGTATGGAATTAAATAACCATCACAGTGTACCAAATTATTTTAAAAATAATTATATATAATTTTATTATTTACTTTCTTTGCTTTTTTTCTGCTAGTAGTTGTCATGTTCATTATTTTGTCATTTCACTTTGTTGTTACTGTTTATTATTTATCATTAGTATATTGTTCAATATTTTTCATTATTACACTGTTGCTGTTCATTTGTTTATTTTTCATAGTTGCGACTTCACTGGAGACTTAATAAGCAACGCTGTGATTCAAGCAGTATGATGGAATATGTAAGCACTTAATTTCTTCTTGCATATTTCTGTTAATAATTATATTGAAATTTATAACTAATTTCATAATTTACTTCTTTTTGTTGCCTCATTGTTTAGTTAGATTATAGTTGTGATGATCGGTTTAGTGATTTTGATGTTGAATTAACTGATAATGATAATCAGAAAATAACTGAACAATTTGATTAATTTTGAGAGTTAATGGTCCCTTAAATATCCTCATTTATTTATGTACATGAAAGAATTTAATTGGTCAAGGTAAGCAAAATTCTTCTTATTATTATTACTATTTTAAAAACTGTTACTCTCTTCATTTGAGTATACATATATTAATCTTTCCAAATGGCTAACAGCACTAAAACAGTAATGTGTTGTGGCTATTTCTAATCCAGCTATCTCAAATTGTAAGTCTGATTTATTATTATTAATATAATTTTAATTTTTTAATGTTTTTTGTTTATTTCCAGATTTTTTTCTTATGAATCAAAACGTTTAATAGTAGCACAAACTTTTCAATTAGGTTTGCTTTCCTTTGTGTTCCCATATCTTCAGGGCAGAAGTGTGTATGTGTATATTATCACTTAGTTGTAAAAAATCCTTACTATTAACATGCTAGTCTTACTACTGAATATATATATATATATCAGGGTTCCTAACTGCCCTGAAAAGCCCTTGAAAAATACTTCTTTTTTTGTAGTCCTTTAAAAGCATTTAAATTTGCCTATAAACCCTTGAATTATTTGAGAAGTCCTTGATTTTTAAAGAAATATCACACCTCATCCCTTTTTGAATAAAATGCCATAAAAATATTTTAAAGTCATATTAACGCCATCACAGTTTTGTTACCTTTAGATTTCGCTAAGGTTTGTTTGGCATTTCGTTTCAGCTCCTTTCATTTTTTTAAAGTGCTTTATCTCAAGATAGGTTACCGGAAATTCTGATTTGGAACACTTGGATATAGAAATGGATATATATCTGAGTATGCTTAGATATGAGCATTCATAGAAATCCCATATGAAAAGTTCTAATCTGCACATTTAGAGTTACTTCACTTGAGTTGGTAGGCAAACAAAACTGTGACGCTAATATTATTAACATTATGAGTTTCAAAAGAATTAAAAGTGGGTATAGGATGTGTTATTTAAGAATGTACCAACTACTCTGTGAGAACAATAGGCATTTCCTGCTTTCTTTTATTACTTGTGATGAATAAAAGAGATTGTTTTAAGAAATTTGATGATGAAAATGATACACTAGCAGTACCTATTCTGATACATAATGGTTGCTTGAGTCTAAGACTCCTGTAGTTTTTATGCCATTCACTGTGTGTACCAAACACACGCACGCACGCACAGGGACTTCTAGCTGGCTATATATAAAAAGTATTAACGTTTTCACAAATAAATACATGATACACAGAATAAATGATATAATATTCATAAAATTATGTATAATTCTTCATTTATAATTTTTCTTATTTCAAAATTTATAACAATTCTTTAAAAGAAGAGTATGTTGTAACATTTCAAAACATCTTTCAAACACTGTATAATTTTAAGGAAAAAAAGTATAAATAATATTTTACATGTAACTGTCAAAATTCCTTTCAAACAATTCATTAAAATTTTATAAGGCAAGAAATAAACATTTTCAATTTAATAAATAAACTTAACTGCCTCTCAAGACAAAAGTTTCAAACTGATTTATAAATACTTAGTATCTGTATTATTTATAGAAAAGTGATTTATTAATATACATATCAGGTATGTTGGTTGGATTCTAATCCATTTCTTGATCTGGATGCTGTTAAGACACATAAACGTGCAAGCTGCAAAAAATTAACGAGTAGAGGATGCAATGTTGAGCTAAAAATAATTAATAATGAGTAGAGGATGCATTGTTTAAGAATGTACAAACAATTCTGTGAAAACATTAGACATTTCCTATGTTCATTTATCACTTGATGAATAAAGATCGGTGTGAATTTTATGGATGATACACTCTCTTTATCCATCCTGATACATAATGATTGAAAGTGAGTCTTGACTGTAGTACATTTTTACATTCACTGTACGTACTAAGAGAGAGAAAGAGGGAGCGAGTTTACAACTGAGACTTCTAGCTGGCTATCTAACACTTAAGGTGAATGCATTTAGTATAAACACTACATATATCACAAATATTAACATTTAGGCTACAGAAAATTATATGATACATAAGATAAATATTTATGATACATAAGATAAATATTTAATTATGAAGAATTTTACATCACTATTTTTAATCAAAATTTATAACTTAAATCTTTAAAAGAAGAATGGGTTTGATTAAAAAAAAATAATAAATATTTTTTTGTACTGTAATAATGTTGAATTATTTGCTAGTATTAAAACATGTTTTTTCATTTAAATTTTTTTTTTGTAGCATTTTAAAACGTCTTTTTTTATATGCATATATTATGTTAAAAATGAACTGTGTCATGATTTTATGATGTACCAGATGACCTGTCATTCTCATAGAACAGAATTTTTGAATAGTGAGATTTATATAAAACTATAATTACTGTATTTAATACACAATTTTTATATATTGATATTGAATTTGCTTATGCTATCATCAATTGTTTGCAACAGAAATAAATGTCAAAGGTTTATTATAACAAATTTTGGTTTTTTTTTAACTTTATTCCATACACTAGTTGTCCTTGAGTTTTGTAATATTAGCCTCTTGAAAAGCCTTTGATTTTTTTTTAAAGATCTCCTATCAACCCTCTATATATATATATATCTTATTAATGCACTTAGATGTACCTTGTTTTGTGATGGGTATAGACAGAAATCTCTAGAATCTTATTCAATGCTATTTTGTCTTTTTGGGGTATGGTGTCTTTGATATCATTACATTGATTATAACTGACCCCTAAAGGACGTTACCCATGATGCAGTATTTTGGGCACTGAAAAATGTATACAATATTTTTATGGTTTTAAAATACTTTAAAAAATTTTGCAAACTAAAAATAATGGGCCAAAATATTTTGTAGAAAATAAATAGCAGTCAAAGAAAGGGTAAATCACACATTCAGAAATGTAATCTCCAAGCAGTCTGTAAATATTTACTGTTCTGATGACTAATTCCAACTAAAAAAAATAGTTAAATGAATCACTCTAAAAGTACAGTTTATGTTTCATTAATCACTTTAAAAGTACATTTTATGATGCTTCATTATGAATCACTTGAAAAGTGCAGTTTTTGTTTCATTAGTCACTTTAAAAGTACTTTTTATGTTACATCGGTCATTTAAAAGTACATTTTATGCTTCACTAATCTCTTTAAAGTACATTTTATGTTTCATTAGTCTCTATTAAAGATACATTGTATGCTTCATTAATCTCTTTTAAAGGTACATTTCATGTTTCAGGTAATTTATATCGAGTTCATTCCAAAAGTACCCATTTTTCGACCAGACTAGAAGCCACTGTTGGAGCATCAAGTTGACCTTCCCACTTCCCACTCCAGTGTCTCACCCTAGATGGAACTTCACAGCTGATCTCATCTTTCACTATTCTGCTGGTGTTCACTCATTATTGTCATAGGATCATTCTTTTCATTCAAACTGATAGTTTTGCTGTGACCTGTTGTTCACATCTGGATTGCCTGGTATTTGCTGGGGAGAACTGATTTACCCAAATGGTCAGTGCGTTATTCTCCACCGTTCAAACATGTCATCACTTTCTGGACTGTTTAAATAATGGAAAGAAAGAAAGTTGCTTTTCATAGATCATGGATTGTAAAGATATGATGGAATGGTTGACTGGCCTGCCTGTTTAGCAGACATGGGTGATGTTGAAAAGTTAATACTTAGTGAGTACTAGTTGGTCTTCATAAACAGATTTTTTCCCCTGTACAACACTTTGGCATATCCTAAAGTTTATGTTTTATTTTAAATTTTAATTTAAATGTGTGTTTGAGTGTTATTTTATTTTTTTCTGTTTCTGAAAATGTTTGACAGCTTGTAACAATGTGTACATATTTAAATTATATTTGTATAATACCAGTATTGAGACTTTTTAAAACAAAACACAAAATCTAACACGACATCTACAGTCACACAAAAGAAACAAAAATAAATAAATAAATTACCAAACAACCAAAACAAAAATTTGCAAACAAAACAAAGAAAGAATGAAACAGTATAGAACAAAAAGCACAAATATATATTAAATAACTATCAACAATCATACTAACACAATAGCAAAAATACCAGAATGAAAACTAAAATTTACCATATTACCAATCACTAGCATTAAAACATATTTTTATTAGGCTAAACTGCGACACTCCTGCTTTGTATCCTTTCCTGTAACTTATCTCAAACACAGTATAAAGAAATGAGAAATATTAGGTTGTTATGAATAGTAGAGATAATTATTTACCTGGTATTATATTATAGGTAAAATATAGATATATTTAATAAATTGAAAGTTCATAATTGTTTACATTAATTTTATAATATTTATGAGATTTTACTCAGCAAAGGGTCATAAGCTATGAACAAGAGTTTATTATATCAAATATAGAAATCCACTGCTGTGATATACATGTATTGGAACTTAATGGTATGCATGATTTAACTTTTTAAATTAAAAAAATATTACAAACAAGCAAATTATTGTAATTTTCCCCTGTTATTTCTTTTGCTTTCTCTTATTTCTCAGTTGACAATTTCTCATTTTGTTCTTAACTTTTTCCTGTTCCTCACTTTCATAATATTTATAGAATATTTCAGTGGGTTTTTATATGTATGTATTATGGGGTATATGTGTATGTTAGTACTATGTGTGTTAGTGTGTGTATATCAGTACTATGTGTGTGTGTGTGTGTGTGTGTGTGCGCGCGCGCGCACTCGTGCATGCATTTTATGGAAACTGTATTAGTTTTACTATAGTAGAACTTTCGTGTGCCTACATTATATGATTTGTGAAGGCTTTTGTTTCCTTTATGAGAATTTTAAAAAAATGTATATAAAATTGAAATTTCATTGGATAGCAAAATCACCAAAATCTCCTTTGTTATATAGTATTCGTGTTGATTTAAAAATTGTTTTTTAATGAGTTCAAAGTTATATGCAGGTTAGAGTTCATGTTGATGCACAATATAACCCTAGTGAATAGCACTAATTCTTTAGATATTCCTTTAAGTAGAGCGCTGTTTACTCAGATCAGAGTTATAATCAATTGGTTATTGTTATAGGCAGCATTCTTTAGTTATTACATTCATCCTAATAATTGCATAGAATTCTTCAGTTACATTAAAATGTACAAGAAATTAAATTTTTTATCCTAATATCATATCATATCCTTTCCTTTTGACTTCTTCAAAATATAATCCATTCCTAGCAGTATAATGCTGTCTTAAGTGGTGATTGAGTTACTATAGGTTTTTGCCACCTGTACTGATTGAGCAAAGATTAAACTTTTGATGTGGTAGATTTGTAATATATGCAGTGGTTGAAAGTTGATGCACTGTATTGGTTTAGGTATTGATGTGGTATTTTGTGCTACCTATATTGATTTAGATATTGTGGCATTTTGTGTTGACTGTATTGATTTAGGTATTGTTGTGGCATTTTGTGCTACCATTTTGTTTGGGCATTGATGTGACATTTTATGCTACCTGTAATCATTGAGTATTGAGGTGGTGTGTACTACCTGTATTGACAGAGGATTGATCTTATATTGATTGAGCATTGATATGGTAAATGTGTGCTATATGTGTCAATTGAAAGTTAATTTGCTGGTTTGTGCTACTTGTATTGACTGCATGTGTTGTATCATTTTATGCTGCTATATTGATTGAGTTTGATGTAGTAGACACAAGCTGATTAAATCTTGTTATTTTTATTTAATCTATTCCTCGTACTAATCATAACATTTTCAGGTCAGACTGATGTTTATGAGTTTTAAAGTGCTTGATATTTCATCTGTAATTAAGTAGAGTTGATTAATTTATATAGAATGCTTTTTGTTATTGTTCTACTTATAAAGACTGACAGTTAGGGGCCTTTGATGGGTTTGGAGATAAAAGAGTTTAAATACCTCATGACCCTACAACCTCATTAGAATTATATTTTAGATGGCATTTTTAATTGAACATTGCAAGTAGATTTTGTTAAAATTGTCTACTCTTGTTCCCAGCCCCATTTGCTTTCATTTGTGAGCTTTTGTATTATTTATCTTGTGTTCATAACTATATACGACTCAGAATTACCATGTAAAATGAGGATCTAATTTAAAAGCAAGATAAAAGTAATTATTTTGAAATTATTTTAAATAAAATTATTATTATTTATTATATTATTTTAATTAGGAGTTGCACATTTTACTCAAGAGATACGTTTTAAGTATATCCATAATATGTAGTTAATATGAATTGTTATTATCAAACTACCTGGAGTTTTTCCTCAGTGGCAATGTGACCTTCTCATTCTATGAATTTAACGAATTCATATGCCACTAAAATAAAACTTTCGAAGGTTGAAATGTCTGTTTTTCAAGAAAAGATGCTCTGAGTTGTTGTCCCCAATGCCTCCAAGAATATGTGTAATTTTGTGTGTTTTAGTATGTGTTGTATCGAAGTTTAAATCTGTTTAGAAATTGGTAACACTAATTGTTTTTTTTAGTCTAACTCTAAGTTAATTTAAATATATGCTTCATTAAATTTTTGTTAGAATTTGTTATAGTGACTCTGGTTAATGTGTATATGTACAACACCCAATCTTTATATCAAATATTTATTTTTCTTAATTTTAAAACTCTATTTTAAAGTTTTATTTGGGAATATAATTTGGGGGGATGGGGCTTGTTTGATCATACCAAGTATAAATATTTTGCTAATATTTTTAATGCAGCAAATTTAATTTATCAAGTTTCCTTAAGTTATACTTTTAACAAGAGTTTATGGTGAAACATATGATCATGCATGCACACGCACACACACACTATTATTTAAATGTTTATGTGAGGTCACCATTAAAAGAAACTGTTTAATTTGCAATCAACAGATCTCATTGGAAAATAACATCTTTGTATCTCTTTGTTAAAATTTTGCTCACTAGTCTTGATATTCTGCTCACCAGTCTTGATTTTAATTTCTGTTTGATGAGCAGAAGAGTGTATTTGTTTATCTCTGTATGCTTGCATTTTCAGAATCTAAAAATCTTTAACATTATCTTTAAGAACAATTGCATTATATAAGTTCATTTTAATAAAATAAGTTTATTACTGTGCCTAGCTGAACATACTTGAGCTAACTCATTGCTCAGAATTACTTAGTATCATTGTTTGGCTTATTTTGATAAATTTTGCTATGTTGAAGAAGAAGATTTGTAAATAATAAGAAAAATGACTAAGAGTGCTTTTATCTTATAAAAGCTCATAGTGCTTTACTGATTTTACAATACTTTTACAAGACAAAACACATCGACTACTTTTGCAATATGTACACTTAAAGTCACAACATACATTTACTGCTTTTATAATACCTGCACTAAAAAGACAACACAAATCTACTGCTTTTATATTTAGATGTAAAAGATTACCTTAGTCTACTACTTTTACAATATTAACTTAAAAGACATAACAAATCTACTGTTTTTACAATATTTACACTTACAATACCAATCTACCGTTATTGCTATATTTACACTTACAAAGAGAATGCAAATCTACTGTTTGTATAATAATTAGTTTCAAAAGAAAACATGCATCTACATTTTTTCTTACAATATTTACACTTAAAAGAACACAAATGCACTGCATTTACAATATTTACACTTAAAAGACAAAATAAATCCACTGCTTTTACACAATTTTCACTTAAAAGACAATAAAAATCCACTGCTTATTCTTTTTTAACAATATTTACAACACAATTCTTTCCATACACACTGCTCAAGATATATAAGAAAATTAAATATAACAGAATCAAATTTTATATCAGTATACAAAATGACAACATAAAACAAATAAGTTTATTTATAAGATGAAACATAAATAACATGTATTTACAAGTATTCAGTCTGAAAATGACAGAAGAGATGGTGTGTTCATGTTGATGAGAGTCCACTTCTAGTCTCACAAATAGCAGTAAAAAGCAAAAGTGAGCTAAGTATCCAAACTCGTCATATTGTGATTGCCTACATTAAATAGTTTGTGTAACTCACATGTCAAAGAAGAATTGCGTCTTAGTTTTTTTTTTTTAATGTAACTCACCTTTCAAAGAACACATTTATCACTTATTTTTGTGCACACAATTTTGATGTGTAAAATTAGGGAAAATCTGACTTGATCTTTTATAACATTTTCTATCTGTTAATTTTTTCAGACATTTTCAAAAATAATTTCTTAACTCTTAGAAATCCATTTCTTCATTTTGTTTTAATTGTTCTAAATTGGATTTCTTTGTTAGAAAAAAATATGATTTTATCCTTATATTTCTATAAACATTTATTTTTTAGTTTAATTTTTGAAAAGTTATATTTTAAGTTAAAAAAAATATTAAAGGTGAAATTCATCCACAGAATCTAAGCTGCAGCTATGTTCATAGATTTTAGAAGAAACCACATTAAGTAAATGCAATTTATGCTTGTTAGAAGTCACACATCACTTTGAAGTCTGTAAGTTAAATTTGAGTGTTTATAATTTACACCTTAAACTTGCATTGCAGAATTTAAACCAGCTTTTTACACACATTAAAATGAGGCTTTAATTTATTTATTGTTTGCAAAATATTCTAATTGAAGGGATTATCTTTTCCATATAAAAGAAAATCTTTTGTTTTTAGCAAATGATCTAAATCCATATGAGACAAACAGATATTTGTATTTGACGAGCTCCTCCAGGTCACTACTGATTTTATTTATAATTTTTTTAATTATCAGTAATGAATACAAATTGACATTTTTTCTTCTCTCTCAGTTAGTACTTTAGTAGTGTTGGGTTACTTATTTGCTGTGTGTATAGCAATTACATCTGCTAATAAGTAGTGTTGGGTTGCTGTTGACACTATCTCCGCTAGTAAGTAGTGTTGGGATGCTGTTGACACTATCTCTGTTAGTAAGTAGTGTAGGGATGCTGTCGACACTATCTTTGCCAGTAAGTAGTGTTGGGATGCTGTTGAAACTATCTCTGTTAGTAAGTAGTGTTGGGATGCTGTTGACTGTGTCTTGTTGGATCCTAATTGACTACATAGTGTTAAAACACTATAACTGTGATAATTTGGCTACATTATGTACTTTTCTAGCTTTGTTATTTCATCTTGTTCATGTTTCATTAAAAAAAAATCCTTTATTGAGGAAAAATTTGTTTTAGGTCAAGATCTCTACTTTACATTTTCTATAACAGAGCCTGGCAATTTGACAAACATATGGCTTACCTAACAATAGTTCAGTCTCTGTGTAAAGTTATCAGTGATAATGTTTGTTTCAGAATTTTAATTTTTATGTGTCTCGAAACTTTTAAATAATGTTAAATTTGATTTGTTTATAATATATACTTATTTGCACAAAACTATATATAACATAAGATATATAACTTGAAGTGATATAAGAACATTTAATCTATAATGATTGTAATTCTGCAAAATGTTTTGGCTTTAGCAAAACAATGGCTGTCACTTTCAGTTCAGAAGATATAATCTTTCACTAAAACATTAGCCATATAATGTGAAAGTGTGAATACAAAGCTAATAAATAAGAATAAAGGTAGAATTTATTTTAATTTTAGTGTATTATAATTACAATAGGAACAGTGATTAATAAATAAGAATAAAGGTAGAATTGATTTTTATTTTAGTGTATTATAATTACAATAGGAGCAGTGATTATCCTTTAATAGGAGTAAAGGCAAGGTTTTTATTTTATGCAGTTGTGTGTGGGGTTTTTAAGAATAAACCAAACCCAAACAAAATATGATATTTTAAGTTATTTCAGTCCTTCAGATTTATTAACAAATTTATTAAACAAATACTACATTGAACAAATATTACATAATTATGTAGTAAATAGATTGTTTGAATGGACCAATCAAAAAGTTTTGTTGTACAGTTTATCATTTTGTCAAAACCACACATTACATGTTTAGTGGAGTGTTGCAAACTTGAATTGCTGAGTAGACATTTTAAAAATGTTCCCATAGAATATTATGTACAATCCTTTTGGTAGTTCTTCTTCATAACATTTCATCTGCCTAAGATACAACTGTTTTCTCATTAATTATTGCAGTGATTTAAATCGCTTAGGATAAAGGTCAGGTATTTGTGTTTTTATGTATCTGTATATTTGATTTTTAAAAAAATTGAATGGGGATTTTTTGCTTTAAAATGTATGTATATTTTGTACTTCCAAACAGAATTTGTTTTAAGAATTTGAATTATGCCTTTTGCATGTTATGAGTAAGAGCAGCAACCACGTGTATGTTTACATATATTTTTTTCATTTCTTGTATGGCAGTAATGTTTTCTTTTAAAAAAAATTAAATTATGATTATTGAATGGTTATAGTGTCGCTGAGTTGAACTAGGTGTTTATTATCAAATCTCTTGATTTGATTGATCAGTATTTTAAGTAGAAGGATTGAAAAAATATTGATATTGCCTTAAATATATTGTTCTTTCACTCAATCAGTGTTAGATCCTTGCCATAATTAATCAACATGAGATCATTGCCTTAATGATCCTGATCATTAATCCCATAAATCCTAGCCATATCGATCTTGGTAGATCCTAGCCTTTATCTTGGTAGATTATTAATTTATTGATCATTGTAGAGCTGGACCATATTGATTCTATTAGATCCTAACCATATTTGTTCTATTTGATCTTAGCCATTTTGGTCTTTTAAGATCTTAGCCATATTGATTCTATTAGATCCTAGCCATATTGATCCTTTTAGATCCTAGCCACGTTGATCCTTTTAGATCCTAACCATATTGATCCTTTTAGATCCTAGCCATATTGATTCTATTAGATCCTAGCCATATTGATCCTTTTAGATCCTAGCCATATTGATCCTTTTAGATCCTAGCCATATTGATCCTTTTAGATCCTAGCCTTGTTGATCATATTAGATCCACAGTTTAAAAGAAATTCTAGTAGATTCTAATATTAAATATCCATCAACCGATTCTGACGCTGAAGATGCATGCACACCAAGATTTGCGCTGAATATTAGTGTTTATGGCGCACCTTTAAATCTATACAAATATATGCTTGTGGTTGTATTTGCCAAAACTGCTGATTAATTATTTTTCTCTTACAGATCTTTGACTTGATCAAAGATTATTTTATATCAGAATATTTGATTGCACTATAAACTGAAATCTGAATTGCAATGTATTTTACACCATGTGCAATTTCATTTGAATTGTGTGCAAAATGTATTCCACCAAACTCCATATGATGATCTTAAAAATCCTGTGTTATCAGTTGTGGCACATTCACAAGCTGCTTGACACTAAAAGCACTAATATGATAATGAAATAACAGCCTCTCTGAAATATGTTCCTCAGCTTTAGTACAATAAACAACTCACACTATAAGAGATTTTAAAAATTTTAAATGTAAACACAGATTTGGTTCATTTTCTATATTAAGGAATAATACTGAGAGAGCATTTCTCTCGTTTGATATACCATATTTGATCACGATTAAAAGTATCCATGACAGTTTGATTGTTTCAGTGTTTTTTGCATATCCATTCTTTAAATACAGCAATGTTTTTGTTTTTTTAAAAAGTGATCATTTACATTGAATCCAAATTAGAGGAATAACCCATTTTAAAATTAATGTATTGTTTTATTATGATGTGCAAAATTAGCTACTTTTAGGGTGACAAACATTGTATTAGAAAAATTGCAATCATTAACACTGAAACATAAATAATAATTCCTAAACAGAGTGAAAAAGAAACAGTTAATAATGTTTTGTACTTTGTGCCAGTTTCTAGTTATAAACACACTAATGCTGAAGAGTCAGAACTGAGTTTGTTAGCAGTAGGAACACATTCACTGAGTTTGTCATCAGTAGGAACACATTCATAGAGTTTGTCAGCGGTAGGAACACATTCATGGAGTTTGTCAGCATAGGAACACATTCACTGAGTTTGTTAGCAGTGGGAATACATTCACTGAGTTTGTTAGCAGTGGGAATACATTCACTGAGATTATCAGCAGTAGGAACACTTTGTGTTTTTTAGCACTAACACCTTCACTGAGTTTGTCAGTAGTAGGAACACATTCACTTATGTAATTAGCTGTAATTGTAGTTATGTCATGTTTATGTATTATGTTTTGACCAGAGAGTTATATTTGAAACTGAAAGCCAGTTGTAGTAAGTTAACAATGTTGGAATGAGCTCATTGTTAAAATCATGAATGGGAATGTAATTGCTAGTTACCAAGGCAAAGCTTTGACTGACAAATTTATCAAATGGTGGCAAAGATGTGCAAATTGCTCCGTTCTTCTGTGACATCATAACATGTTGTTTGTGCACTGCCTGTCTAGTTGTTGCTGTTTGCAGTAAGCTATATATTTTTGGTAAATAATAACACATCACCTACCATTGGATCATCATAACCTATAGAGAGAAACAAACCCACAGCTTGTTACATTACCTGAATGTATATTGCTTCCTCATTTCATGTATGATTAGCTCACATCAGACTAGCTGCGGAGAGTAAGGTGCATTACAGGTGTTCATAAATATATTTTAAAAGTTTGTGGGACAATTTGGAAAAAAGAAAAGATATGGAGATCTCCATGGTGTCTTAAGGTTTTTTGAGGCAAGATCTTAATGAAAGGATGTCAAGTGTATTGCAAGAAATCATGCCAGACTGTGGGTTAGAGAGAGCATTAGCTTTATTCTGAAACCAATTTGTTTATCATACTAGTAGTAGGAACAAAAAATTTAAGTTCAGCATTTTTTTCCTCACTTTGTTTATATCGTTAATTGTGTTTTCCCTTGTGAATTTTCACTGTGTAACATATTCACTTGGAAGAAATAAATACACACATTAAACCATATGATATTCGATTTTTACTAGATGGGCACACCATAGCATAACCCCATACTAATTGGTATATACTGATTTGTCCGTTTCAGTGGCAATTTGTAACTTACAAAAAGAAAGCAAATACCCAAAATATAGCTTTTTATTGTTATGTTTACCCTTATTAAGTTCAGGCCCCTCAACACAATGGTAGAGGTACAGATGGGCTTTAATTGAGAGAGATCTCATATGTTTCTTCTTCTAAATTTTGAAAATGATCTATTTCTGGTCTATTTGCACCCCTTTCATTCCAAGGTTGGGCCTTGTATGGTTCCAGCACAGTCTTAACATTAATAGTTCCATTGTGTGCTAATCTTAACCTTTAAACTGCCTAGCTTTTAAAATATTTAAACTCCATTTCATAAAAATTGATTTTCCTATTTTAATGCCAATAGTAATGTTTACTAAAAGCTAAAAGAAAATTATACTGATCAATATTAATCAAGCTATTAAATAGTTTTTGTGGATCAAGCCTGTCTGGGCAGGTAAAGGGTTAGTGGTTCCATTGTAGTATTGCAAATGCTTGTGCAGTAGTAAAAGCCATTTTGAATTAAATTATATTGTTAACCCTTAAGAGTCACATATGGTGATTACTGAGTTACGTCATTTGTGTGAGCCTTTTTAAGTCTTCAGCATTGTATAAGAAATCAAACTTTAAAAATAAAAATTATCAATATTTTTCAGCTCAGTATCACCAGTTGCACGTTTGTCTTGCATTTCTTGATTTCTTTTGTATGACATTTGTGTTTGGTATCTCATGTTTGACTGTTGTTTGATTGTTATGAAATGTACTTAATGTGGTTCCACTGCAGATTCTTGAAGAATCATTTTAGTTGTGCATGTGTTTGTTAAGCGAACTTGGTTAACCAGTACCTCATAATAAGCTCATACTTGTTCTCATGACTAGTCACATTTATCAGATGAGTTTAACAGAAACCACTTACTGAGTTTAGTGCATTGACTTGTTTGAAAGAGGATATGCTCTCCTTTGACTGTGTGCCTTGCCTTGGTAGCTAACCCTTCACTGATGTGCAAAAATTGAATTACAATATTGCCATTAGCAGTGAAAGGGTTCAAATTAATACATCCACAGTCATTTGCAGTGGATATGTTATTATAATAACACAGTTTAATGCCTTTGTTAAAAAAAATAATATTGCCTGAATGTTTATTTTTTATATTTGTAATTATCTTTTATTCCTGTCAACTGAACTGGTTTGTAAAAGTGTTTCTCCCTGTGTTAATTTCATGTTGAAATAATTTTTAGTTTGTAGGAATTTGGCTTTTGTGTGGAATGTCACAGCAAATCTTTTTTTTCCTACACATAGGAAATTTGTAGAAACATAGTATGCCTGATGCATTGTTCACATGTAAGCGATTTCTAAAAACATACTGTCTGATACATTGTCTATATACATCAATGTAATGTATTTAATAGTCATTTCAGAGTGTATTAGGAATCATTATGCATCAGTATGGTGTTTTGCATTAGTGTAGGGTACTCACTCATTAGTGTGTTAGTATATATTTAGAATATATTATTAGTGTGTTGGTATATATGTAGAATATGTTATTAGTGTCTGCACTAATGTATGGTATTCATTATTATGTTGGTGTGTTGGTACACATTAGTGTAAGGCATTTTTTTGCATGTATTCTGTAGTCTTTCTATTTGTATTTTTATTATGTGATATTTCCTTTTCTTTATCCACATAGAAATGTGTTAAATTATGGGAATATTCTTTATTCTATATTGTCCTTTTCACAGCCTACATTATTTTGGTAAAATGATCAGTCACATTCTGGAGTATCATTTGAATGAAGAGAAATTATACTTTTTTGATTTAATAGGAAGAGAAAATTGTGCTTTTTGATTTACATGTAGTATGTTTCACAATATTGGTTCAATTGTTTGTTTATTTTTGATGTGTGACTGTTTATATGCATAGTGCATACTGTGTGTGTGTGTGTGTGTGTGTGTGTGTGTGTGTGTGTGTGTGTGTGTGTGTGTGTGTGTGTGTGTGTGCATTTATGACTGTTTATTTTTACTTCAAAAATGTAGTTGTGGACATTTCCAGCTATTAATTACTTTTATTTCTTTTTAGAAATATCCTTATTGATTTTGTTGTTGTTTGGTTTCTTTAGAGTTAGTGACCTAGTTTGCAGTCTTCTGTGGCAGTGGTTTATTATTTCTTTCTCTGACAGTTTTGTTTGTGGTTTCTTTTCTTTCTCAAAGTCTGCATGTGATGATGATTATGCTTTTACAGTACATTCTTCTAGCTGAAGGTCAAGGCCACTTGTTCATGTCTTGATTGGTAAATGACTTTTAAAAAGTTATCCTAGTTTGAAAATTTAGGAATATTGTGTCTGCATTCTTAGCATTCAACCTTGGAGACATGCTTGTGGAACACTCTGTCTCTACGTCATCCTCTGTGATTGGTTTCTTGCCTTTGAACATCTACTTCCAATATGTTGATTGTATGGACAGGTAGTGTCAGTGTTGAAAATATTTTTAAAATGTGAGTTTTGCCTATGAAAGTATGATGTAATGGCATGATTCAGTTGAACAGGGGTGAATTGATGTGTACATCAAGTGACTTTCTGCATTATAGTATGTCCCTGACCCTCCATTGTTATTTGTTTCAGTGGTTTTAAATAGCATTGCTTACACATGTTTTGTTGTTTGTGTATAATGTTTATAAAGCCTTTTGGCCAGTCACTGCTATGGGCTGTTATATCTGCCTGTAAAATTAAAAACCGGTCAAATTGGTTAGCAGCTTTCTGACACTGATGATGGTTATCATAATCAGGTGTAATTTTTTTTTCCACTTTTAATGATTGCTTGAATGATTTTATTATTTAGAACATGATGATTGATTTTTATATAGGGTAATTCTTTATTTCTTTATATTGTTTTCTTTCAGTAAATATTTGTAGACTGCTTTCACTCTTAGCTAGATATATTTCAGATTTCAATATAGTGTACAACAGACTTTGAACAATCAGTGTAATGGGTGTGTTGGTTTTTTTTCCTTTTTCTTTAGCCTTTCATTTACTAATTGTAGTTATATATAGCTACTCAATATGGCATTAATTGCCTTTGAAATTGTTCAAAGATGAGTTCAGATTTCTTAATTTTTCATTATTATTAACTATGCTTATGAATTATATATATTCTGTTCTAATAACTACTTAGCAATAGTTAGGATGAGTTGTAAAGTTGATTTTCCAAGTAAAGTAAATATTTTACTTGTGTTTAAATGGGAAAAGATTTGAAAACCATTAAAAAATGTATATACATGTATTCTATATTTCAAAAGTATTATTATATATTATAGGGGTAAATCAAATGCATTTTGAAAGAATTCACTAATTTTAATACATTAACTGCAGTCGGGGCACTGTTGCTAAGTAGTACAACAAGAAACACTCCAAGCAATGCTGTCTGACAAAGTAGTTTTGTTAACAATATATAAAAATTAATAATGCTTTTGTTAACAATATGTAACAAATAATAATAATTGCTATGCATATCATATGTACATAAATATAATTTAATATATATGAGTGTGCTATGGTGGATTGTACTTTATCATTTGAATAATATATGCGTACTTTTCAATACATCTGTTCATATCAGAAATTGTACTGTGTATGATTTGATCAATCATAACAGCATCTGTTCTTTCTCCATTTTAGATTTTTGTAAAAAATTCCATGAAAACAGTGATAATAATTTCAGTAATTCACAGCCAAATGCCTTGATGTGTTATTGAATTTTGTTTTATTTTGTGTATTCTTTTTTGCAATGTTGAATGCTCAGTACAAACATAGTACCACATTGCATGCACTTTTGTTCATATATATTTTATTTCATATTCCTACAAACTTCATTTACAATTCAGAAAATCAAAGAAATAGCTACTGAGGTTTGTCTGCTCACTTATTTATTGTACCATTCTTTTTCATCTTGAACTATTTTATTAACTCTGTTGGAAAATCTAAAAAAAAAAAAATCTAATAAATTATGTAAAAAGTATTTAATGTTATACGTTTAGCTTCTTCTTTTAATTGTTTTCAAAAAAGATGTCTCATTTTAGTTTCTTATGGCATGCATTAATACTTTTAAAAAAGTGTTAAGAAATATCAAACATCATTCACATAGCTTTTGTTTTTTTCATCATTGTCAAACAGATGTCTCATCCTAGCTTCTATAATGCTTTCAGATCTTTCAAATATTAGTGTTTTTATAGTATGTTATTATTTAACATTTTAAAATTATATCTTCAAATTTGGTTTGATATGAAATGAGTTAACCCCTTCAGAAAATAGAGAAAATTTCATTCAGATGCAGTATACAAGGGGTTAACAAGAAGACAACTCAAATGTATTTTTATTAAAACAATTATTGAGATTATTGTTGTTTAACTATATTAAATAAGTTTTACATCGATGAATAAAAGAGGCATGAAAATTATCAAAGTAATGAATAAAAGAGGCACAGAAGTTGTCAAATTGATGAATAAAAGAGGCACAGGAAGTTATTAATATGATAAATAAAAGAGGCATGGAAGTTATCATAGGGGTGTTAGCAAGTCCAACACTTTCAAACAGTGCATTGTTAGGTCTGGCATGTAAATTGCACACTGTTCATTTCACACACATAAACATTCAATAAGCATTCATGTCTACATCAGTGGTATCTATCTGATAAACATGCATATCTAGAAACATGCATATCTAGCATTGGTGATATTGATAAAACTCTAATCTGCAATTAATAAAAACTGCTTGTTGTGTCTGCAAATGAATTGGAATGTTGTGTGGAAAATGTCAGAATATTTAGCAACATGTGACCCATCTCTCAATAACTTACTTCATTAAATTAAACAGTTTTAACTCTTGATTCTAATGTGTATATTGTACATAAGCTATTGTGGTTTTATGTGCAACACAGACAGAAACAAAATATGAACAAATTATAGTTTTTATTTTGTTAAAAAATGTAGTTTGTGTTGTATACCTTTTAAAAAGTATTTATTTTAACTTGGGTTTAATGAATTGTGTTTTAAAAGTGTCATGAAGGTCTCAGCATTATCACTTTTAAGTGTGGAGCTTTTGCTTTGTTGTAATGCTCTTTGTCATAGTTCTTGTTTCAGCACTCATCATCATGCGCATATGTGTGTCCTCATTTTTTTCTTTTGCTCTAGTAGTGATAATCAATAGTTTTCAGTCATAATTTCCTCATATTAGTCCATCTTTGTACATTCCAAATTGTCTACAATCAAGAAAGGAAATCTTTATTGTTGTACATAGCAGAAAATTAAAATGTTTATCTGTGGATAACAGTTTTTGTGTTTGATTTTCAAAGACAGTTATTCTGTCTCTAATGAGTCTGTCTTCATGTTGTTCTGTTCGTTTGTTTTTTTCAACCATCCTAGCTTGCTAAATCAAAATTAAATTTATCCAAAAGGTGTACAATGCATATAGTTTACAATATCAACAACAAAAATTTGAGAAGCAAGGAATATTTTGAATATGGCTGGCATCATCAAACAGTCACTAGTAGTACAGCACTGATCTTTAGACTGAATATTTCACTTTAGAAATGTGGTACAGCATTGACCTTTAGAATACTGACCTGAATATTAGAAATGTAGCAAAGACCAGCATGAGTCCCATGCAAAACATGAGAGTTCATACATATGCTAGCTTGTCTGGATTGAATAATACTGGCCACAGGGCAATCTCCAAATATTTAGGGAGAAAAATTCAAATTGTTTTTCATACTTTTCTGCAACTGAATATCACATTATTGTTTTTCACTTAGAAGAAAATAGCTACGTGAATAACAAGTACACATCACTGATAAACCATTAGTCACAAAACCAGTTTGAATGCATGTTCACAGTCACTTGCTAAACTGTTAGCTGCAAATAGCTACACTGATTTCACCTATTGAGGCAGGCTCCTATACTACACTGTTAGCTGCAAAGAGCTACAATGATTTCACCTATTGAGGCAGGCTCCTATGCTCTCATATAATACAGTGACTGAAGTAATAAGTGTCAGCACTCTCTAATAAGATGTCATGAACCATTAACTAAAGGCAGCAGTTAACAGCACTTGCAAAGAGATATGTCTTAGTGTTACATTTCCAGTATTTCTTTATAGACCCTGCCTAGGATAATTAAGGACTTTAAAGATAATAGATTAAATTAATTCCTTCTCTCTATCCTATACAGACTGGTTGCCCAACTTATCATTTGACTAGCTTAAAAATGCGTCTTGTAGTGCAGACAGCAGATTTACAAACTGATAAATTGCGTACATTAGCTGGTTTGGAGTTGTTAAATTCCTCTAAATTAATATGCATTCGTTACGTCATTCAGCTCAATTCGCCCCCATCCAATCCATGAAAAATCATTAGGTCTATTATGCATAAAAATGAACTACGAAGAGGTTTAACAATTAAAATAAGATTTAATAAAGTTTAACAATTAAACAATAATCAAATACGAGCGCGAAGTCTATTTCTTAATTCGGCACGTAAGTGCTTTATCGTTCTTGAGAAGGAGTGCCCAATTGTTTCTTATGACTTTTAATCGTCCGAGTAATACTCAGCTTTGTGTCTTTGTGTCGCCTGGTCTTTTAATCCAGTCCGAACCGGGTCTATCTCACTTGTAGTGACATCAGCGGAATGCACGTGGCATACAATGGAAAACTGTCCCTCAGTTTTAGCCCGCTTGTTGCACTTGTGGGTATAGACGAGCATGCGCCTACACGTCGGCGTTGCTCTGCAATGGTGGTGGACTTAGGAAGAGCTGAACTCTCTCAACAGAGTTCAAAAACCGGCTTGTACAGGAACCACGAGTAAACGTGAAAGACGAAGAAGACAAAGATGTCAAAGATGTCAAAGATGTCCAAGATGTCAAAGACCGACCTGGAAGCAAAATGTGTTCCATAATCGTTCTGCTAGCACGTTTTGCTACTTAAGCATGATTAGTTCAAATGCTCGAATTAGAAATTCGACTAACGCGTCGTTTACAATTTAGATTAGAAAATATAATCTTCTCACGCATGTTACATTTAACAGTGCATGACGTATGAATTATCAAATATTTACAACGTTAAAATTAGAATTCATACAAAGGGACAATTCAAATCAAGCAAAGCGCTTCACAATTTACAATTAAAATTACATGCAATAATTTGAATTACATGTGAAATTCATATCGAGCGCAGGCACTCCTGGCTCTAGTGAATTTAAAGTCAATATAAATTAAAGTTACAATGGAAAAAGAGTTACAATGATTTATATTCCATAACCTATAGGTTTTCAGTCATTTCAACGAACCGTGCTCAAGTTATATAGCAATACATAGCACAAGTACATACATAGTTTAAATATACAGAATACAATCAAATAAAAGTGATACCTTAGTGAGAAGTTGAAGCGTTATCTCATCAACCGCGCCGGTCTGTTCCTATACGACTCGCGAGTAAGCGACGGTACTAGCTGACGTAGCTTCTGGATCTCGGAGTGCAAGACGGGTGCGTTTTAACCATATTTATAAGAAAGCATAGAGCATATCATGTGACAGATCGCGTGGCATGTAGTTGGTTCTAGAACCTAGACAATGGGCCTAAAGTTACATAACGTCCTGACCTCTTTGTTGGAAGTTTCTCGATACCGAAATATCACGAGAGAACTTAAACAAAGGGTTTTCAAATCTCGATATTTGAAAAACAAACAAGTGGGTCAAACAGTCAAGACATTTTAATCAGACTGTGACACTTAGACTAAATAAATGACCATTTGTTTTACTAATCAGTACAAGTGACTAACGGTTAATTTCAACTGATACCAACCAGAGAGATAGTCACATAACTGCAGAGTTGTACTACACAGGTACAGATAATAGAATTTGTTAGCTAAGCATAGATGAATATAAAGAATATACTTGAAATAATTCTTATAAATAATACGTAAACAGATTATATCTGTTTATGCATTATTAAATGTGTGAGAAGAACAAAAGACTTAAATTAATTTACATAATCTAAACAACTAAGAAAGTTTTCTCATTACTAGTTTGAAAAATAATTTTTAAGTTTTAAAAGTGGAAGAATGCCAGTAATTACTCTTACCTCCTGATGCAGTACAATTAAACAGCATAATTATGGCTTGAGAGTTTGCATCTTTTATATTTCAGTCTATTATATGGCATTCCAGGCAGAAAGATAAAACATGCACATACCATCAGATGATGTCAGCTACAAGTCTTGTTTACAGCATATTGTCTTTGAGTATATTCCAGAACAAGGAAAAGGGGTGGGGTAGAAGAAGAGGCAAGAATACCTGACATGGGGTGAACATCAAAGGTGTTGGTGCTACTTTTCCTTCCTAACATACACTCACACAAACACGCCACTACCACAAATGTTTGTTATCAATGGTAAGTGTTGGAAGGCTTTATGTCACATTTGCCCTCCTTAGATTTTGATATCACATAATCAGAGATTTTATCAAAGGCCAACCATTTTTATGCAAGACAGTTATGAATAAGAGATAAGAAAATTAATTTTTTGTGATGCAAACATTTCAATACAACTGAGGAAAGAGACATTTTTTCCCCCCAAACTTAAAGAATATTGGTACAAAAGTTGGAATTTACAGCAATGAATGGTTAGTACTTGAGGTGATGTGTCTGTCAGGATTAGAATTATCTGGCAGAGTGTCTACTTAAGAAATTAACACTGTTTTTGGCACCATATTGTATCTGAGCACAAAATTAATAATGACCTTGTCATCTACACATTTTTGGATATGGCAGGAGTTGAAAGCAAATACAAATATTTGATTACACTACTTACGTTTGACCACCTCATCCAAAAGTGTCTTGTGTTTCATAGTTTAAGTTCTCATCCATATCTCCTTTCATATGAATTATGATGCTGTTCATGCATCTGTCTCATAACTGTTTCCGAATCACACTTTTAAGTTTTACAAAATAGGGAATAATATTTAAAACACAACACTATGAAAATCAAATACTTTATTTTTAGTTTGTTACTTAAAAAAAAGTATGCACTCAACTGATAAACTGTTCACTTGCATTAGGCCATAGATTGTTTTCTTTATTAGCCATTACATTTCATTATAGAATTGATTTAGATTAAAATAATTTCTAACACATTCTTGTGCCCCCCTAACCCCTCTCTGTAAGACTGATTTATTAATCATTTTCCATCATTGTACAATCATTCCATTATTTATATGTGAAACATTAAACTTAGCACTTACTTGAAATGGAATGTTTATAATTGCATATTCAGAAAGAACACTGATTAGACCCAGCATGTTGGTATTTTTGATAAAATAAGTTTTTAAAAGAGTTCTAACTTTTAAATTGTTTGGGGGGAATTCACATAAATTAAAAAGAAATCATATTGTTCATTATTAGGTGGCTCCATCATGCCTGCATTAATAAAATTGATGAAAGTGCTTCTTTGAAAATTTTCTTATATATTATCCACCACTTTATGCTCTTTTATTTTTTCATTTGGTACATATACTTTTACATTTATTTTGAATGTTTATAGTATCCCTAAAGCAAAGAATACTCCTGCCTTAATTATTGTTATTTGTAGTTTGCATCAATCAAGGACAATTTTTCTTTTTTTAAATTATTTTCTGTTTTAGTATATTATTCTGAAATTGCAGTTTTAGTGAACTGATGATTACCAGTTTATTTTATTTTTTCTTCTCACAATCTGTTTACTTCAACATTGTGTAGTTTTACAACTGTGTATATTTTAAATTTAAAAAAAACAAACTTTCTAAAGTAGGTGTTTACCACTAGAGCTAAACTAACAAATGACTTGTATTTGTATTGAGTCTTGATGCTGTAAAGTTCAGACATATCAAATAAAGTATGTCTATTTACTTATCTGATTTTAATTTTAAAAAAAACAAAAAAAAGGCATAGGTCCCACCGAGATTTGAACTCGGATTGCTGGATTCAGAGTCCAGAGTGCTAACCATTACACCATGGGACCTTACTGATCGATAGGAACAGCCTTACCTATATATTATAACAAATTTAAAACAGGCGACGTAACTATCGTCAAAAGAGAACTCTTTATTTCTTGAAGATATTTTAGTTCATGGTTCTGTTCATGAGCGTTTTTATCATCTAGTTCACAGGTTTAAAAAGATAATTAAAGGTTCGCTGTTTAACTAAAAATATATATTAATACTTAATCGTATTTCTTTATATTGTGATTATTATATATTTTTAATAACGAATTATTCTACCATATTATCATATCGATATCATTATCTGACATTTAGATACCTCGATTACTATTAATCGATTTAACATGTTCTAGATTGTACTATAACTACATTTAATTACACACTGGTTACTTTTGTGTTTGTGAGAATGCTTATCATTACTGCTTATTATTCTTATTTTTGCTATTAAATTCTGACATATACTACTTTTTATACCAAAATTAATTTATTATATTAATGCTCAGATAATAGCCTATATACTAATTACTATATACTATAGTATATTACTATTATTTATGTGATCATTAAACTTGTCATTGTAAATGATAAATAATTAGGCTTACATGTGCTAATACTGTAATAGAAGTACCTGTAAAGATATAGGTATTGTAGTAATAATAATGATTAGGCCTATATGTTATGACTGCATTTTTATAATTTGTTGAATATTTTTATTGCCTGATTATTATAGTCAATTATACTTATTCAGTTATTGTTATTCAATACTAATATAAGTAATAAGTAATAGCCTACATTTCTTAAGGAGTATGTTCTTCATTAGCTATTTAGGTATGAAGATATTTTTATTTGCATTGAAAAGTTCCATAGACTAAATTGAAACTGAAAGATAACCAGCACTTAATTGATGACTGTTTACGTCAGTATTAATTACATCAGACTTTATTGGAAACTGAAGCTGAAATTATAATTTTAACATGACACCAGATATTTATACTTTTATAGACAAAATCAGAGACTGATAATGAAAGAAAAACTAAATAGATTTACATAAAGATAATAGATATGTAATTATGATGAAAGGAGTTCCATTACTGATGCAAAGTAGTTTGTAAATTAAAATTTATTACATTTGCAGTGCTACTGACATTTGCATCACTGTTTATTAAGAAGATGCACACTTATGCTAAACAGTTGATCTGATTTATTATTAAATTAAAACAATTAAAAAAATAACATTTCTTAAAAATAAATTCTGTTGAGTTATTGCATTCTAAATAATACATGCCATAGGATACACATAACTTTAAAGAAGTAAATGAACTAATGTCATTTGTTTCTTTTAACTCTGATGAAGTTATTAATTTCCACTAATCAGAATTCATGCTTTGACATTATATTATATACCTTCTGGTACCAATGATTACTGGTATTAACAAATTTACCATAATAGGTAGGGTGTATCAATTATACCATTTTCTTTGAAAAAGGATTTTATGAAATATTTGGTCCCTGTCCCTGAATATGCTACCCTAAACTATTTTTATACTCTAAAGCCAGTCATTAAGGGCTTTTTAGAAAATTATGCTATATAGGTGTATTGCATATTTCAGTAAAGTGAAAAAAAAAATTTTTAGATTTGTATTTGATTGTAAGTCAGAATGTCATTAACATTCCTTTTTATATTCTGTTTTATGTATATTATTTATTTTATTTTATTTTTCTATTTTAGAAATGACTGAGCCAGATACATCACATAATGCTAGTGGGGATGGCCCCCTACCTGGGTCACCACCTGGAGGTCAAGGAGGAAACAGAATTATGGTAAGTTCTTTTGTTTCATTAAGTAAGTTTAGATTAGATATAATTGTTATCATAAACAACAGTAACTACAGTGTCTATTTTAGCAGAATGTTCACATTTCACCCTCAACATTCAGTTCACCCTCTTTGCATCAGACCGCCGAAGGATACACTCAACCAACAGTGCTTGTTCACACTTACAAGCAGTATACTGATGAAGCCACACCCATGAACAACATCATAGTACCTCAAATACTTAAACTTTAGAAATGGACATCGATTATTTTCCACACAAACTGGAACACCTACAATAGTTTAGCTGTTTGTCTTAATTAAATGGCAAGATTCCATACCAGCACTAACTTCTATGCACCTGTTCAGAAATTATTTTTAATGCTTTTCTAACATTTAATTGCATCAACAGCACAGTTTCCAAAATTTTATGTATTGTTGTTAATAACTGTTTTATTAGCAAATACATTATTTTAATATGTTCATTTCTGTTGTTGGCTCTTTGTTTGCCAGTATCAAAACTAACAATAAATTAACAGTTTTATTTCCATTGTGATCACTATTTCACTTCTCTAAACTATCACAGTTGAGTTTAAAGACATAGTCACTGATTAGTTTACAAAAGTAATTTAATTACATGCAAGTGACTGATAATCCAATTCTTAGAAATTGGGGGGAAAAGCTGTTAAGTAGTGGACAGTAAATATGACATATGCTGTAACAGGATGATGAGGGACATTAATGGTCCCTTTCATCAGTACTATGCATTTGGATGACAGAAAAATTATTTAACAGGCTTTTCTTGTTGATTTATTGTTTTATCATTAGGCATTTCAAATGATTAAGTCATTGAATCATTACTTCATGTTTCTTTATTTATTTAAACCCCGTTAAAATTTTTACCCTTATGATGACAGATGTACACATCTGAATAATTTGATTTTGTATTTGATTTCTTGACTATTTTAGGCTCATTTGACAGCAAACAAAGTGGAGACATTGCTCTGGTTATTGCGTCTTTTCACAATTGTCAGCACTGTAATGTTTCTACTGCCGATTTTTGGGTGAGTTGTGGCCATTGACTAGTGGTTATTTCACTAGCAAAATCTATCAGTCATAAGACACTTTTAGCAGCAAATAGCAACAATAATAATAAGAGTTATAAGAGTGTATGGTCATAAGATAATCTTAGCAACAGCACAGCAACAATAAAAGCAATAATAACAACAAAAATCATAGTCAGTCATACGACATTTTATTGACAAAAAAGTTATATGCAAACAAATAACTACACTAGAAAAAAAAAGAAATATAAACAACACTGTTATAGATCCCCAGTCACATAAACATAACAGGAAATGAAACAGCGGACAAAGGAGCAAAATATGGTAGCAAACATGGACATAATTGGGGAAATGGTGACAATATTTGTCACACAATTAATAAAATCCTTTTCAATTTGTGTACTTATTTTTTATTTAAGGATTGGGCCTGATTTGAAATAAAAGTTACAATTGACTGTTTATAAGAAAATGTAAGTTAGGTTTGAAGCAAATATTTTGTATGCCTATTTAACCATAACTTCGTGTTGCCTGGTGTATGGCTGAACAATTGATGAAAAATTATTTGAGGTGATGAATCATCAAAAGTAAGGGAGTACTCTTTGATGTCAAAGGTTAAATTTAGATGTTTGTACACTTTGCAGAAGCAACCCATTCAGCTGTTATCAGCGAGCCCTTATAGCTAGTGCAGCTACATCAGCCCTCCGACTTCATCAGCGACTGCCAACTGTGCAGTTCAACATGGACTTTGTGCGTCGGCTGTTTGCAGAAGATAGTTGTCATTACCTACTTTTTGCACTAATCTTCATAAACAGCTACCCAATTACAAGTATCCTTTTTCAGGTGTCTGTGTTATTGATATGTTGCCATTGCTATTCACAGCTTGTGGTTGTGTGACTTTCATAATACAGAGGTTGAGAACATGAATTTTTAGAATTCTGTATGAAAAGTGTAATTTGTTGACAGTCTGTTATTTAGCTGTTTTTACTTTTTAGGTTTATTGATATTTCCAGATATTTTTCAAGACTGACCTAGTGCTGTTTATAATGTGCATAATAACAATCTGTTCATGGTATTTCTCATATTTGGATGATATTGTATCCTTCTCTTTCAACCTGAAAATAAAATAACCCATTGTTAATGTGATATTAAATTTTTTTTTTATACAACCAAGTTTTTGCAATGAAAGATGCATTTTGTACATCAAGTCCAAACCAAAGATGGACCTGACAATGTGAAGGGAGACCAAAAGACAATAACTGACATCTTCGAGGGAGGCCAAACGAAATTCAATACTGACTGCAAAGGGAGACCATGCAGGAACAGACACTCTCCACTCCATATAGTTTGACATGGCACCACATCATTTCATTTTCCTGCTTTTCTTTCATATATTTCTCTTTGTTCTGCTGTATAAGTTTTGATTTAGCACTTTCGGAGATGACTCCCAAAAGGTTTTTGATATTTCCTCTCCTTAGGATAGGTTAACTTTTCAAAGATGGTGGCTGTTGCCGGCGCGTGTTCACAATCACGCAGTTTGCAACAAGTCACTGTCTCTCTTATTCAGGTGACAGTCTCACATGTCCCTTCTAGGCATGTTACACAACTGTTGCAGAATCTTCAATGAGTTCAAAAAGCACATCATCAAGAATCAGCCTGAATTTCACATGCACTCACAAGCACATCTGGATGAAAGTTTCTCGAATTTCTGTGTGTAGTACTCAGCACACTACAAGGAACATTCAAAATAATTTTCGTAAATTCTTGAGACCAAACTCAAGCCACCATTTTTTCTATACTGGCACTTGAATGGAATTTACAGGAATCAACTTACAGCAACACATTTTACTGATAAGTTGACGACAACGCTGGATTCACACACCAGTGTAATCTAGTAGAGCACAGTAGTCACCATAGCATGATGTGACAAAAGTAAAACAAAAAGGCATGTTCCTCTGCAAAAGTCAAATTAAAGCAACATAAATTTCAGGTATATTTCATCTCTAAATTCCTTTCTCTTACAAACATTCTCAACTTACAAAATCCCTCAACAATTTCGTTAGCCCAATACACACACAGCAAAAGAAATATAGCATTGATCAAAATTCACAAGTATAATGTACAACGTAGTCAAATTAATGAACATAGAAATAATGGTGCAATTACATAAACATTCTCTAATTCAAATCATAGATTAACAACAAACGTGTGAAAAGATTCTAAAGTCCATTCTTTTTTTACCAGTCAGTTAACTTACTATAAGCTAATGATCGCCTTTATGACTGGACTTGAGTTATGTTCATATTCAAAGTGATTAGAATAGAGTACTCCTTCAACAAAGAAACTTCCGATCCATCCCCATTGGATGAGTTTGTTATGAACAAATGTGAGACAATTAGTCAGAAAAACTACTCATCCAGATGGAACTGGTTTGGATTGTGTCAGCAATTTCAACCCAAGTTGTTTACTCCAACTCTGACACTTACAAAATATACCAAGATCAGGTCACTGACAATTTAACAATTTATATAACAATTAAGTTTAGAAATAGAGATAGGCAAATTTACTCTGCCACACCTTTATCATTGTAATTTATATATGAAGCAAGAAATTGATTTATTCTCATAAAGAAATATTTTTCACAGTATTTAGAGCATTTAAAAATTTTGTTAATTGATTTTTGTTGTTAGTTGTTTTTAATGAATTCATTTAAGAGCAAGCAGTAATGTATTGTTTTGCTGATATTCTGCACATTGGCTACTTTCCTTGACCTGGCTTACAGTGGCTGTGATTCCAGTTTTTCTTTTTGCTCTTCTTCATGCCTGTTCATTTACCAAGGCCCTGCTCAATGTAAGTACTCTTTTGGCATTATTTGTTGTTGATATTTTGCAAAGCCCTGGTCAATGTAAGTACTCTTTTGGCATTATTTGTTGTTGGTATTTTATAAAGCCCTGGTCAGTATAAGAACTATTAGCGTTATATGTTGGTATTTTCTAAAGCCCTGATCAATGCAAGAGCTTTTGGCATTATATGTTAATATTTTCCAGTCTTCTCAGTGTAAGGACTTTTAGTATTATTTGTTGTTGCTAGTATTTACCAATTCCCTGGTCATTGTAAGTACTTTTGTAATTATTGATTGTTATCAAGGCCCAGCTTGGTGTAAATAAATTTGGAATAATTTGTTATTGTAGCATTTATCAAGGTCAGTTTAAGTACTTTTGACCATTATGTTTAGCATTAGTGTTTTTCAAAACCCTGGTCAATAAGTAATTTTGGCTTGATTTGTTGGCGAAAAAAGCACTGGTTAATATAAGTTTATTTGGCATTTACCACAGCTCTGATTAATGTAATGTTTTTGGCATTATTATATTGGCATTTACCAAGGCCTTGGTTAATTAAGTACTTTTGGTATTATTGCATTGACAGTTACTGAGGCTCTTGTCAATGTAAATACTTTTGGCATTATTTGTTGGTGTTTACCAAAATCTTTGTCAGTGAAAGTACTTTTGATGTTATTTGCACTTGTTGGTATTTATGTTGTCATGACACTTTTCCTGCACAAAATACTACAATTGATAATGTGTGATCACCATTAAAAGAAATTTTTGTCAGGCCAGTAATATTTAGATTGTTTTATTTTCAGTAATATTTATATGTATATCAGAGTAAGTTGAGGTAATTTACTAAAAGAAGGAATTTGAAAAACATCTTTTTATAATTTTATTGTAACATTTCACTGTTAAAAAAAAAGAATGTATTCATTTCTTCATCAACATTTCAGCTTAGGCATATATATGATGACTATTATGCCTAGAGTTTAGGATCAGTCATTGGTTTTATTTTTTATCAATTTATTTTTTGTGGGATTGTTTCTTATCTGTTAGTGCAAGAGTAATTACAAATTATTTAAAGAAGTTTTTGCTTGTAACAGTCATGAAGAAACAGGACACAGGCTACTAGAGAGCATCACATATCTCTTTTGCAGTCTCAACCTTTTTAATACTTGATGTTAATTTAGCACTTAGATCCATAATGTAGAGGATAATGTTTGTCACAGTCTGATAAAAATGTCCGACTTGGTGACCCACTTGTCTTGTTTACTTCAAATTTGAATTTTGAAACCCTTGGCTCCTTTGTTCAAAGCTCCCTTTTTCGAGACGCTTCTAGAACAGGTCAAGATGTTATGTAACTTTAGGTCCATTGTCCAGTTCTCGAACCAACTACATACTTCGCGATCAGTCACGTGATACGCATTATGCTTTTCTATAAATATGGGTACGCGCTTCCGTTCCCTTTACTTCGAGCACATTAGCTTTTTCCATCAGCTAACTCGGGTCATGAGGCAGCCGGCGAGCAGATGAAAATCACACTTCGATTTCTCATAAGGTATCATTTTTATCTGATAGTATTTTGTATATCTTGATCATTGATATGTATTTGTGCTATGTATTATATTTTCCATATATGCTTGAGCATGGTCCAGAGAAATGGCTGAGAAACCTATAAGTTATGGAATATAAATTTATTGTAACTCTTTTTCCATTTGTAACTTTAATTTATATTGTTTTAATTCACTAAGAGCCAGAATGCTGTGCTCGATATGAATTCCTCATGTAATTCAATTATTGCGTGTAATTTTTAATTGTAAATTGTGGAGCGCTTTGTTGGTTTGAATTACCCCTTTGTATGAACATTAATTTAACGTTGTAACTATTTTATTGCTTCATACGTCATGCTGTTAAATGAAACACGCGTGAGATGACTACATTTTTTCTAAATCTAATTGTAAAACGACGCGAGGTCGAAACTCTTATTCAGCGCATTTTAACTGGGACATGCTTAGGTAGGAACGTGTTAGATTGAAACTACATTAGAACACGTTGCTTCAACAGGTCGGCCCATGCCTTACCCATGCCTTACCTTACCTTGCCTTGCTTTGGCTTTACTGGTACAAGCTGGTTGAGTTCTACGAGTGAACTCTACTCTGAGGGTCCATGCCACTAAACTTCAAGTTCCTTAGCTACATAAAAAAGGGGCACCTTTTCCTATGCACCACGTGCGTCGCTAGAGTGGAACTGTGAACATAGACTGGCTGGCTGAGTAATGAGACCAGGCTGATACAGGCAATCCAGCTGAGTATACTTCAGTATGCAAATATCGAAAGGACAAATTGATTGCAATTCGTTGATTAACTGATAAAGCATGTACGCGCAAGAACTGAGAAATAGACTATTCGCGCTCGTATTTGATTATTGTTAATTTGTTAAACTTTATTAAATCTTATTTTTCTTTGTTAAACCTTCTTAGTAGTTAATTTTTATGCATAATAGACCAATAGATTCTTAGATTGAATGGGGGCGAATGAGCGAGTGAAAACAACGAATGCATATTAATTTAGAGGGATTTAACTGTTTCAATCTAGCTAAAAGTTCGCAATTTATTAGTTTGTAAATTTGTCGTCTGACTACAAGACACACTTTTAATTAGTCAAATAGTAAATTGAGCAACCAGTCTGCATAGGATAAGAGAGAAAGAATTAATTATATTTAAGGTCTTTAATTATTCTAAGCAGGGTCTTTAAATAAATACTGGAAACGTAACAATGTTGCCTTCCATCTTGTTTTTATATTTTTGTTTTCATAATCGTTATTGTCCAACAGTAAATTTGATTTTTTTTGTCGGCATGATGTTTGATACCTTATACTTTTTATTTTATTTTGATAGAATGTATCTTTGAAACCTCCTTTGAATTCTTTTTTGATTTTTTTAAAAGAGTTTTTTATATTTGTTGAGCCCATATATACAATCTAGTTTTATTAACTTTATTAACTTTTATTAACTATTTATTTGACCTTTAAATTTTAGACAATGGGCCCACAATCCATGATGTTTTTACGAAACATGATTGGCAAGCTGGAGCAACAACAGGTCAATGTTCTTCGCTTCATTGCTTGTAGTGAAATATTTTTGATGCCAGCTGTTATTATGATGACTTTTACGTAAGTTAATTTTGTCCTTTTTTCAAAAACACTTTTTGCTTATAGAAACATTGATTCATTTTCCTGTTTGAGTATTATTAATTCTTGCAATCAGTTTAACAACTATCACTTATTCTTTCTAAAAGTACAGTTTCCTTTAACAAAGTACTGTTTAGCCTCTAGTACCAAACCTTTGGGTTCCTTTCCGCCTGCAGGCACACTAGACTCTAGGTGACTTAAGAAACTGAATGTTTTTCTCCCTGACAGCTTATGGATGCACTTGTGCAGTTAAGTCCCCAAGCCTAGAAGAAATTGTACCTTGTGAATCCCCTCAAGAGTTATTGCTGAATCTTGCCCTCCCTTAATGTGGGACTGATATGTTTTTCCATATTTAATCCCAAGAGCCACATAAATCAAAAATTTAATTATACCATTTAATTAAAGAAATATTTTTTGTATGAGCTCAGTTCACAAAACAATTTTATGCAGGTCTGCAGTTGGACCATGCTGATAACTGATCTTTATTTATGCAAACTATTGACTCGTATTAATTTGTGTGTTATGTGTATCATTGCATTAAAAAAAAAATTTTTCTGGCACTCTGTTCACTTTTATTTTTTAGTGAGACTGGTTAATTAATCAGTTATCTTATATTCATTAAACAAGTATTTGTTTCTACTTAAGCACTTATTTTTATACAGAATTTAGTCAGTGCAAACCAAATGAATTTTCTTTTGCATTATGTTAATTTTACAACATTGGTCTGACAGGGGTGCTTAATTATTTCTTACACTACATAGTTATATTTCACTATTCAGTTTATTACGAGTACATTGATAATATGTTTGTAGTTTTCATGAATATTAAATGATTATCATACTCTTTTTACAGTGGTAAAGGCAGTTTTATTCTGCCTTTCATTTACTATCGTTTTCTCTCACTTCGCTATTCTTCCAGAAGAAACCCATATTGCCGGTAAGTTTCCATATTATTTCTGTTGATTCAAAAACCATAGTATTAAGTTTTTATTGGCGCATTAATGATAGGTGTAATCATTTTCCATTTTTGTACATGCACAATTCATGTTTCACCATTTATAACAGTTTTACTGTTGTTTGTAACTAAAAGATCTTTCAGTATAGGTGTGTGTTCTCTATCTCATTGCTATACTTGAAGCCATTGCTCTTTGACTTATTATTGGAAAATAGAAAAGAGGCTGATTTAATTGAATTCATTGTTTGATGTACTGTTTGAAAATTGAATAGACTGTTTTCATTGAAATTTATTTAATTGCTCAAGTTAAAGTACCTGATGCTTAAAAAAACATATTATTATTATTGTTTTTATTCCATTATTACTCTTTCATCACAGAACTCTTTTCATGGAATTGCGTATGACTGTGGAGTATCTTTGTAACAAACCTCAGTGTCCCCAGTTCATACGCAACATATGCCAGAGCTGTATCTCCATTGTTTCACGTCTTGCACCTGCAGTGCAAGCTCAGTGATATTACCAGGACTTTTAATTTTGATTGTTTTTATTATATTGTAAATTTGTATAACCAGAGGCAGATGAAACAAGGTATTGGTGGATTAATACTTTTTTCTTCAGAATCATGAAAAGTTGTGAATTTTGTTGAGATCTTTTTTATTAATTGACATTGATATATTCATCACTTGAAGTTCTTGGACTTCTTGCTGTAACTTGCGGCCATACTAAACAAGAAATCAGAGAAAAGATTTGTCAGAGGATGAGGTCACTAATGTAGTTTTAAACATGTCCTGTCAAGTTAGAAAAAAAAATTATCTGTGGTAAACAAGATAATTGACTGTGCTGATTTGAGTACATTAGTTTATTACTTTGTAAACTGAAATTCCAAAATTAAATTGTTTCCTTAAAATACAGTAATAATCAACCATCTGATCACAAGTTGACGTCCTAAGCAACAATTGCTGTATGACTTTTGTTATATGTGGAAGGGTGAATTGTTGAGTGTGTTTCTCAACATATAAAAGATTGCCTAGTAAATTTTGTACATTTCAGTTTTTAAGATATTATCATTTATTTGTATTCTTGTTAATAATTTTCAAAGCGTATTGTTTTCATTTGGACTAAATCTATAGCCATACCTCATCTTTAAAAATGAGAAGTTGTTTGACTGCATCTAGAAGCATATAAGGGGCATTATGGTCTGTTGAATTGTCAAGCTAGTCATTCACAGTTTACAATTTTATGCTCTTTAAAACTAACCATTTACCAACTAATAAGTGTACACCAAGTGTACTTTATGTAATCATTTATGACCATACATAGTCATTAAGAAAAGCATTTTTATGAAGAAAAAAGAAATCATCCGCATAATATCAGAAGTTTGTTATACACAAGTTGTATTTTATTTAATCTTTTATGACCACACATGGTTGTTAAGAAAAGCATTTTTACTTTAAAAAAAAAAACTGAAATCAAACACATACCTAAGTGGGCTATAAGTAGAATTATGGCCAGCTTTTATTGTGTAATCTGGTGTGTTGCAAGTGAGTTTATGCCCCATAGCTTTGCTTCATCTGTTTCTGGAGGGGTGGGGTAGGAAGTATGTTGAACTGTGAGCCATCTACTATACAGCATGAGAGTAAAGTGTGTAAATTGTAATAATAGGAAAGTGTTTGTATGCATCAATGTATCTTTTCCTTTTTTAGAGACTGTTTGAATTCTGCTTTCAATTGCAAAGAAGTAACAGATTTGATTCAGATCAGGAAGAATTTATATTGTAATTTATTGGTATGCTTTAAAAGGGTGGGGAATGGGGTTGTATGCATGGATGGCTTGAGTAAAATAAAAATGAGAGTATTTATAATAATACTGTCAGTACTAAAAAAAAAATTGTTTTCCTTGCATTGGTTTAATATTAAGCTTGGAATCTTTTTAAGGGTAATATATGAATTGTAATTTATTTCACATTATTTCATTGTTTAAAAATTTTTTAAAACATCTTTTCAGTTTTGGATGCAATAGTAATGGCATAATGCATGCACATATATATTGGTAATGGTATACAATTATGTAAGCATTTTATATAATGGAGAATTGAAGCAGTTGCATAGTTTGAAAAAAATAAGGCTGTTTCAGAAGGTACAATCATATTATTTGTCAACCGAACACCTCTTTACATGCATAAATCATATTTTCTCTGATTGGCATAATTTGAATGTTTCCAGTGAAAATAAAATCGAAAGAAAAATCAACTTAGAGGTTTAGTTATTTATTGTATTAAAATTGTCATGGAAGCTGTTACATAGGTTGTAAGGTGAACAAAAAAAATAGTTTTTGCAGTAGAGTGTAAGAAGATAAATTACACCTTTTATTGCTGGCTTGCTTTATATTTTTTTCAAAATTGAAATCGCTTTAGTTTTTATTGTGGCAAGTCTGGCCAGTACAGACCACAAACATGAGGAAATAGTTATAACTTAAGAGTGAAAGAAGATAAACGAGTCTTGGTTATTGTATATTAACTCACTTTTTTCAAATTATAATCTTGTTTAATCAGTTTTTATAATGGCAAGTCTTGCCAGTATAGTTTATAAGATGAATACGAGGTAATAGAGGGTAAGAAGGTATATAACAAACCTGTTGCTGGATCGTTGCAGATTTACTTTTTTCCCCAAGAAATCTTACAGCACTGTGTTCTGTAATGGCAAATCTTTCTTTTGCATGAAAATTAAAACTTTCTTTGCTGCAAACTGGAACACATTTTGTCTTTCAATGTACTTTCTTAACAATATAGATACACTTTTATTTTTAAGCCTAGATATTTGTAAAAATTATTGGCATACATTCATTGCAGCAGTTTGAATGAATTTAATGTGAAATTTACATTTTCAGTTGCAGTTTTGAGCTACAAGTAAATTAAAAAAAAAAAAGAAAAAGGATAAAGTTAGCTACATGGAGAGCCACTGCTTTAACTTTTATAGAAACATTCCTTAGTTACTGGAAAAGGAAGCTTGTCTGTTCACCTTTAACCAAAAATATTTACATTCCCAAGTAATTATGAGCATTAGCTCATTCAAAACCCTTAGTGGCATCTAATATTTAATTTTATCCAGGTAAGAAAGTTTTTGAAAGATTTACTTTTAACCAGTCAAGTAATGTAAGATTGGCAGACATTTCTTAATTAATTAGGTTTTTAAAATTTATTTATGTAATAAACCTTGTCAGAACTTATACAGCTGGAAGTGAAAATCTAGACAGTTGACATTCATTCAAAGCTTTCAAATTATTTTACATCTTAATTTGTAGGTTCTTCCTTTAAAAAAAGTGTGATTTATAAAGAAAAGGAAGAAAGTTGAGAATAAATTAATTAATAATTAACAGTCCTAAACTTAATCTGTGTACAATGTAACTTTTCCAGGATTCTTGAAGGCAAGGAAAACTTTTCCAGAAATGAGCAAAGTTTAGGTTTGTCAAGCCAGACAGCATTTTTAAATGTATGCATGCTTATTACCCCCCTTTGTATTTCCCTAATAGTACTCACCCTGTCAAAATGAAGTAAATTGTAGAACTACTAAAAGCAGCTTTATTTGCTATGGACCAGTTTGTCTGAATGCCTGCCATCTTCACAATTTTGTGGTTGTACATTATTCATTCAAAATGTCTCCAGAATAATTGTATTCACATACTTTAAATAAATGACAGGGTCATTGATCTTAGTACACCTTCATTATGAACACCCACCCATACAGACTTATGCACCATCATGATCTCGAGTACATGCTTATCCCTCTGTAATCATGGCTGCAAAATCTTTTACATTGTATAGTTTCTTGTGTATTAAACATATATATATATATATTTTTAAGTTTTATTATAATTATATTGGCTGCATTGGCCCTGAAACAGACAACATTGCAAAGTGAACATACCTAAAACTGTAAACATTTTAATAAAATGCATATTACGTGATTATAAAGTGATATAATTAGGCTTAAGTTTGTTCAGAAACAGTTTGGTTCCCATGTAGTTTTGTAATTTCATCTTAGTTTCGAACAGATTTTATTTCCTCGTTTACTGTTAAGTGAGATACAAAGTATAAACTTATAAATAATAGTGCATTAAAAGTTATTTCACAGTAAAATTCTAGGGAATAAGTTACATGTATACATTTTGCTGTCAGGGGTCAATCATTTAAACTAAATATATGCAGCTTACATTTTGGTATAGTTGGATGGATTTTAGAACTTGACTTTTTGTTTGGAATGTTCATTATTGTGGTGAAAAAGAATTAAAATAAAAGTCATGCTCAACAATTTTTAAAGTTTTTTTGTTTGAATGGTTTTATAAATATTTTAATCATTTGTCATGCTGTATACTTGTTCTGCATATTTTTACCAACACCATTTCATTTTGGTCTATTCTGAATCCAGGTTTTGTTTTGCGTAAAGTATTTCTTATTTATGTACTCTGTAATCACATTTTTTAAATTTCTAATGTTAGTATTGTGTATATTGTTTAATTAATGCAATAATTGACTGCGAATGTGATTCAATAAAATATGTGCTTTGAAACAGGAATGCCAAAGTTTACTGTTTTATACTTTGTAATTGAAAAAACCCATCAAAGTCTTGATTAGAATCCTACTATATATCAAACACCTACTGAGAAAATTAAGATCTATGACATCTTATGTATAAGAAATTCCATTTGAGAAAAGGTTTTCTACTATGGTGGCCATATTTATTTCATCTTAGACACTGAAGTGGGAGAGGTCTCAATGAGCTAGTAGATATTTTAAAACTTTTTCATGATCAAAAGACAAAAGAGTTGTAAAGAAAATGACTTCGGAGATAGCTGGCATCACAAACTAGTTTGATACAAATCTCATTACTTTTATATTTATTTAATATGTATAGGTTGTAACTTGAACATGTTGGCAAATAAAAAATGCTTGCTTTCATAAACAAGTCACTGATGAAGAAAAAAAATTAAGACATACTCTTACAGTTGCTGTTTTTATTTGTTTACAAAAATTACACATTTAATTACATGCATGCATATTAAGTAAAAATAATTGGTTCTTTGACATAGATAGGGAGTAGTGATTACTTTTGCAGTAAGCATTTCATCATTAGGAAAACACAAATATTGCACTTTATTTCAGACCAGAAACCAGTTCTGAATGCTAATAAAGGAACTGAGTGTAAATCCATATTTGTTTATACCATGGTATACCTCATTCATGAAAACATGCACAAAGGTGTCACTTTGTATAATGTATTTAACTTTAATTTGGGGGTTTGTTCTTTCATTAGATATGCATGAAATGTTTTCAAGGGGAAAACTATGTTTCAAAATTGATGCAGTACTGATTCATTTGACAGAGGTGCATACAAATTTATACTGAAGTCCACAAAATTAAGGCCAGCTGCAAACAAAAAATACCAACAAAATGAATAGCCACTAGAAGCAGCAAGACACTGAAACAAGCATGCTATAAACTATATATTATACAATGATAAAGAATTATATATGTAAAACACACATATATATTTTAAAAATAGTGTGGATAAGAATACAGAATGAAAAATTGCACATTTGGGTAACTGCTAAAATAAATAGGTTCTCAGATCCTTTAATGTGTGCTTCCTGAACTAAAAGAAATTATTTTAGAACCTATAAAATTATGAGTGCAAAGGCATTTGGGTTTATTAAAGCACGGGTTGCAGTCAATAGCAGGGAAATTATCCCATTTCAAAATTTAATACCAAACTATAATTTTTTTAAAAAGCAAGTAATAAATGCACTTAATGTCATAATTTTGTGGATGCATATTGAAAAAATTAATATTTAAATGCACAAGAAAAAATTTAGCTGATAGTAATTCAAACAATATACTTTTGTTGAAGTTATAAAAGTACAAGAAGTGGATGTTTTTGAAATATTACTGACACAGAAAGCAAAGCAAAACAAAACAAATACAACAGCAATATGAAAATTCAAAATGCTTTATGGTTATGCACAAAAAATACCCCAAACAACCTTTCACCACCCCCCAACCCCCAAAAGTTGATATTTCAGCTAAATAGCTTCATCAGAACAATAGTTATTTAATAACAATGAAATGAGGCATACTATGTAGGAAAAACTTATGTCAACAAAAAGTGGCAAAGTTTTTTCATACATTAAATATATTTCATAAATATACCTGGCTCATTTCATTATTCATGTCACTGTTATCTATAAATGCATGGTCCTTATTAGATGAAACATTGAACTCTTGTAGTTGTTGTGTAAACTGAAAATGTGTCTTCTGAATTGTTGCACACTTTCTTTTCTAATACTCAGTAGTCATGCTGTTTATATTACATAAGAATAGTGACAATTAATTTATAATTATACAAAATACAAGAAAATTACACACATGCATTGCAAATAAAACTATTGAATTGTTGTTGTCAGAAAATGTCATGTGCTCCAAGTCACAATCATCAAACCCTGAGAAATTGTTCTTTGAAAAGAGGCACAGAGTCTGTTGAATTTTTTTTTTGTTGTATGTGAAGAAATATTTTTCCTCCAAACAATTAGTCGTTCAAAGGTCCAAGGTTGATGTTTGAATGTAAAATGGGTGTAAATAAGTTTTTATATAGTTATAAAAGAAACATTTAGAAAGAATTTATTTTAATAAATGGGCTGCCCGCATGAATATAAATTTCAGAATTATGTTGTCTGTAAAATTATACAGTAGAGTATAGGTAGCACTCTGAGAAGTACTTTGGATAATTTGTCTGGTATGACAAGGATAAAAATATTGCATACAAGTAATCCTAAACAGCAATAGGTGATAATAAAAATAAAAATTTTAAAAAATCAAAACTATATGTTTAGGCAAGACAGATCAGCATGATCTATGGGAATTTGTTTATTTGATAGACAATGTAATGCAATTTACTGGTAGAATGCTGAATTAAGACAAATGCAGAAAATAATGCTCTGGATGAGTTAGTTAACACTTAACTAAAGAGTTTTAAAAATGAAGACTTTAAAAAACAAAACAAAAAATAAATATAAAAAAAAAAAAGAAACACAAAAATATATTTTTTTAAAGTACATATGATACAGTGAAACCTCACTATAAAGCAATAATTGTGGTCCATAAAATCAGACCACGTTAATAGCAGAGTCGCATTAATGTGGGGTTTTGCAATAGAATGCATTATTTAAGATATATATTTCAGGAGCCATGCCACAACTGCGTTATATCTGAATTCACGTTATTGTGTGGTTCCACTGTACATTTACATCAAAGAGATGAAAAATTACTAGTATTCCACAACTACTTATGTGCAAGTTACAACTATATTTCTATATTAATTTTCTCATGGCTGTAAAGGAAGGCATTACAGTGAATTCAAGACTGAGCAAAATTTCAAATATGAACCAACTAAATGAAAAATCAGCAGTTTAAAATATATTGTGTACAAAAAAAGAGAAAAAAAATCCATCAAGAAAATAAATAAAAATGCCTGGTCCCCATCGTTTTTAAGTGAGTAGGCACCACTTGAACATACTAGTCCTAGGCAGTAGCATGACGGAAACCAAGCTACAAAAAACAAAGCACCCAGTATGCTGTTCTTTCTTTCAACTTTACAGAAATATAATTTAAAATACATTTTCTATAAAATTAGCTTTCCCAAATAATGTTTTTGTTTTGTTTAATCCTTATATGCCAAAAATGACTTGAAATTTCAAAAACAATTGTTTTGTCCAAAGCTCATATTACACTTGAAAAAATTAAACAAGAGCAATTAACTTTCTGCTATCTAGTTAGTGTCTTTCATAAATGTCAGTATAAACCAAATGGACTTTGACCAGACTAACCAATTATGTAATACTTTTAACAAGAAATGTAGAGAAACAACAAAATTTCTACCTAACTAGCTAATAGAATAACACTTTTTCTGACCATTTTGAAAGAAGGTGCTGGAGTAAGTTCTGTTTAACAAATCTGTTAAAAATAGATGATATAATCATATATGATTGTAATTACGGTGTTCATTTTACACAATACAAAGTACAACAGTCAAAATAGCACATGATCTTTTTAATGACTATCAACTTCATTCAAAGTGCACTGAGTAACCCAAAACTAATCTTTGATTCAAAATTCATTAATTTTTGTTATATTTTAAAATTAATGTCAGGAATCTTGAGATTCAGAAACCAACATATCTGAATGTAAAAAAATGCATTTAATGTTACATTCAACCTAAGCTAAATATGCCTACTCTGGTCCCTGGATGCACTGCTCGACTGTGTTCAACTTTCTTCTCATGGCAAAGAAAGGAGAAATAATTTATTTCCATGTTTATTTCCATCTCTACTTCTTTTTTTTGCCCATAGTGGATTGCTGGGCTTCAAAAGTTGCCTTTTTTTGACTGAATAAGTTCATCTCATCATCAAGTCGTTTTTTGCTGTCCTCTATCTTCTTTTTTTCATCAGCATGCTGCTTTTTCAACTGGTCGAACCGAGCATGCAGCTGTTAAGAATAAAGGAAGCATTGTAAATGCGCAATAATGACACATCTTTAGGTCTTGCTAAATGCAAAAGTGCCAATGCTGATTATTGAAAAACACTGTTAAGAGGTTGGGAAATGAATGGTAATTTTAAAGGTTGACATAAATTCAATAATTAGGATAAGAAAGTTTAAAACATATCTGTATTATAATACATAAATATGGTAAAATTGGTGATATATATATTTGTCAAAAATATATCTCGAAAATTGTAGTAATTTTCTCTTTCTAAAATTAACTAGCACAAATTAGGACAAATCAGTGATTTAAGTTTGTCAAAGATAGATCACTTACAAAGTCAATGAAAATAAATATTATAAAATCATTTCTCAAACCTATTCAAATATAACCACCTAAGGCCTAGAGTGATTTATTTACACTGTCATTTACTCCCCTTATTGCATTAGTTGGTCATTTACTCGCCTTATTGCATTAGTTGGTCTTGTGTAGACCGTGAAATAAAAATTTTAATTCTGACTCCATACTTTTCCCGTCACAATGAGGATATTGAAAGTGTATATAAATGTGCACCAATATTTAGTGATTACATACGAGTTAGATCTGATGTATGACATACTGTCAAAAAAGTACTTAATTCTATCCTAAAAAATTGAAAACGTGTATATTTGAATACTGCAACTCTCAGTGTGCAAAATAAGTTAGATGATCATTGAATTAGTATGACTTCTTTTTTGTAGGTTTTATAACAATTTAATAACAAAAAGTGATAGAAGAGCATATTCCAATAAAAACAATCTGATAAATGCTATATTGCAAGACACTCATATTTTCAAACTCAAAAGTAATAAAGCACGTGTGGAATTTTCCATTTTTACAAAGTACTAAAAACAAATATTCATTATGAGCTAAAATAATAAAACGTTATCCTACTCTTGATTGCAAGAAATCAAAATTGAAGGCCCATGATGGTCAAAAAACTTGAAACTCATGGTTGTCATACAATCTTTGTAAACTGCCTTGTATTTTCCAAATTTGGGTCGATCCAAAACAGACAGTATCCTGACCACTGCACCTGATTGTTTCCTCATTATATGGCAGTCTATTTCTAAAACTGATGCATTAGTAAAATCTCTCATCTCTTGGTACAGAATCAACACATAATTTCCAAATTAGTTGAATGACAGCCCCCTCCCCACTTTTTCCCTTAAGTAATCAAAATCAAACTTTTAAAATTCTTTTGAACCAACCAAAGAATTAAAAATGGTTCTGATCCACATGAAGTCCCATTCTATAAGTGGGATATGATGTTTTAAGTTAGATAAACCTAAAGTTCCGAATGCTCCAAGTGGGAATTCCCAAAAGTTAATATACTTATCTACCAAAAAAAAAAAAAAAAAAAAAAAAAAAGACAAGAGTTGGTGGCATGATGTCACAGACAAAATAATGAATGACACTAAAAGTAATTCAATCTCTGCCTCGTTTAGTGCAAACTTTTGTGAGATGTGAATGACAATAAACCTACTTTATAGGTGGTCCATCTTTGTCATCTGACATTAACAACAATCAACAAACCTCCTTTTCTGCCTCTTTAAGTTCAGCCTCCTTTTCCTTCACACGAATGACAAATGTCTGACGCATTTCTTCCTCTTTCTTCTGTAGCAAAGAGATGTGCTCCTGGCGCTTATGCTCGTAAGTCTCAGACAAACTTCAAGAAAGAAGACATATTACAAATATTACTAGACAACATTAAATTGCGGTAAAAATATTGAAAGAAATGTTTTATTATTAGACTATATTGCCTTTGCCAGTATTTTTTTACTAGAAGAATTGTGAAATATTATGATCAAAAGCAAGTACACTTTAGTGTGTGGGGTGGTTTTTTGGTAAGTGTATATATATTTCTTTTGCAAGAGTGACGTTCTTGGGTTGAAAATATTTCAATAAAATATTGCCAATGAAAAATTCAAATCATTTCAATAAAATATGCCCTGATGGAAAACATGACACCATTAAGAAAGCTCACCTGCGCATGTCTGACTCAGAGAAGCCCATCTCTTCCAGCTTGTGGCGGCGATAGAGTTCATAATGATGAAAATGGGTTGTTTCCCGGAGATCCTCCATGTTTGTGCGAATAAGCATTTCACGCAATTTTACAAAGTCACAATGGTTTTCATTTTCCACTGCAAAAGTTTAATTAAATAACTCTCATGAAAATACATACTACACATTGAATATTATGTACTGATTCTTCAAGTGAAAATTAGAGCATTCTATATAATCTACACATTGTAAAATGTCAAATCTTCACCATAAAAAGAAAGCTTGGTGACTGTCATCAGATTTGCATAAGCATTTTGCTAAAATAAAAAAATACTGAAACACGTTTCTTGTAACTGTTTTTTTAAAAAATATAAATCCATTTTTGGGCCTGAGACACTAAATTTATACTGTACATAATTACAATATAGACACTGTTAATTTCTTTGAATGAATCCCTCTTACTTGGTCTTTAAACACAGCAATGCCTGATTATTCTGTACTGTCAAAAAACAAACAAAAGCAATATGACATGGATAACCAATGACTTATGTAAATAATAAACTAAGTGGTATTTTGATATTTCACTGAATTCTGTAAATATGAGAACTGTATTTTGTATTAACTTGAAAAGAACTGAACATTACTATGGAGGTTATGAGTGTTCATATACTTGTACTTTGACTGTTACCTTGCACAGTGCCCCAAGGATACTGCCTGGCCTTGACCATTTTGTTGCCTATCTTCACTTCATCATTACTGCCAACCACAGCAAATGGAAGGAGGCTCTGTTAGCCAAGAGAAAACAAGTGATTGTAAACAAAAAGGAAAGTCTCAAATGGTACGAGGCTCTGTTAGCGAAGAGAAAACATGTAATTGTGAACAAAGAGGAAAGTCTCAATGGTAGGAGGCTCTGTTAGCGAAGAGAAAACGTGATTGTGAACAAAGAGGAAAGTCTCAATGGTACGAGGCTCTGTTAGCGAAGAGAAAAAGTGATTGTGAACAAAGAGGAAAGTCTCAATGGTAGGAGGCCCTGTTACTGAAAACAAAACATGTTGTTGTGAATATTGAGGAAAATCACAAATGCAAAAAGAACCCAAAATACTGAACATGAACCTATTGACAGAAATAAAGTCATGAATTAACGATGACAACAAAAACTATTCCCTAAGATAAAACATGTTCAGGGACCCCATAAAAATGGAGTAAAACTTGAAAATTCTCACAGGCATATAATTAATTTGGAAATGAAATGTGAATAAGTGCTAAGTATGCAAAAGTTAAGATATTACAAAAGAGCGAGGTAGAATTAGCAATTTCGACAAGAAATAATTAGAAAGTCATGGAAATTTTAATAACATACCAAATGTAAGCATAACAATGACAAACATACCAGACAAGATCAACACATATTTCACAGATTCAACATATCAACGAGTACTGAATGTTATTTGAATTTCAGGGAAAAGTTGGTCTCAACTGTAACACAGCTTTGACCAAAATTTGTTATAGAGTAGTAAAATTGCCACCTTCCACTAAACACATGCTAAATATATATGCTTCACCTCAGGTTCTTGCTACAGAAAACAGATGTTTTAGATAAGCTTACTCAGGATCATACTATAGAGATGTTCTAGATGAGTTTGTTTATAGACCATGCGATGGTGATGTTCTAGATTAGCTTACTCATGGATCATACTATACAGATGTTCTACATGAGTTTATTTATGGTTCATCTTATAGAGATGTTCTAGATGAGCTTAATTGTGGATTATACTACTGAGAAGAGATGTTCTAGTTAAATTTACTCGTGGATCATTTTATAGAGATGTTCTAGACAAGTTTACTCATGGATCATGTCACAGAAGAGGTGCTCTAGAGAAATTTACTCATGGGTCATGCTATAGAGATGTTCTAGATGAGTTTATTCATGGATCATGCTATAGAGATGTTCTAGATTACTTGTGGATGATGCTGTAGAGAAGAGATGCTGTAGATGATTTTAATTATGGATCATTCTATAGAGATGTTCTAAATGAGTTTACCCAAGGATCATATTGTTGAGAAGAGATGTTCTTGATGATTATTCATGAATCATGCTCAAGATAGAAAAGATGTTCTAGATGAGTTTACTCATGGATCATACTAAAGAGAAGAGATGTTCTTGATGATTATTCATGAGTCATGCTACAGAGATGTTCTAGATGAGTTTACTCATGGGTCATATTCAAGAAGTTAAGGAACAGGGAAGAAGTCAGATATGAAAACTGCATTTTTAAAACAGAAATGTGTTTGCTGTCAACAGATATATTTGGAAGAAAGAAATAGTTCATTAATTTATCACAAATAAATCAGATTTGCAATCCAAAATAAAATATAAAAGTACAAAGTGCATGAGCATAAAGTAAAGAAGTGTCCTACGTACATTCATGGTTGCATTAGTCTCAGCCACAGTTTCATCATCGGTGGGAAACTGGTAAATCTGAACACCATTAGACAACAGTTCACTCATGATCTGAAAATAAATTTCATGATGTTAAATTTTTCTCCCTTAATCTCTATAGATACAGAGTACAAACACATTTATCCAAACTAGCTAGTACCAGGTCCAATCTGATGATCCTGTGATTGTTATGCAGATAACTTTTGTTCAGAATCAGTAGAAATGAAAACTTTCTTTTACTTTGCTTAACATAGGATCAGTAATGCCTGCACAATGAATTACAGAAGAAAACTTACCTTAGCCTTAAACTTGGTGAGTTCTGTTTTGGTGATGGTATCTGCCTTTGCAATGACAGGAATAATGTTGACCTTACTGTCCAGCTTTTTCATGGTAACAAGATCCAGTGCTTTAAGGCTGAACACAGAATGAACAAGTGGTTGGTAATAATGAACATTAAAGCTGAATGTCAATAAGCAGCTAGTAGCAACAAATATTAAGGGAAAAAATAGCTAGTAACAATGAACATTAAGCTTAGGTGGCTAGTAACAATGAACATTCAGTACAAAGAAAACAACTGGATGGTAACAATGAACAATAAGGCTGAACACAGAAAAAAAAATGATTAGCAACAATGAACATTAAGTTTAACAAAGAAAACAAATGGCTGGAAATAATGAACATTAAGGTTGAACACATAATGATGACTGTTAATAGGCAGTCCCATACCAAACAAAATAAAAATTCCAAACCAGAATTGGTCTCTAAAATACATTTATGCTTCTCATCAAGAGTTTTACCATACTCTGTCATGGTACCAACCAAATTCTGAAAAATCTCCTTCGCAATATCATCTACATTTCCACCATCTTTCTTGCCTGCCTCACCAATCTGGTGTAATAACAGCATGGTAGAGTCTAAGAGTGTTTTAGCATCTTCCCTGTACACACTCTGGAAACCCAGTGAGAGCTGTCAATTGTCCTCTAATGTAACTTGGTGCCCAACATATTTACCGTTGATCTCTGCTGGTCCCATCAGAGTGAATATCTATCTTTTATTCCTCACTTCATCACACATTTTAGTAAGTGTATGGCATGTACTGGAAGGTTTGCTTCTGCAGTCTCAGTGTTCAGTAAATGAGATGCTACAGTCTGAATAATGTTTTTAGCTTTCTTTCCTGACACCTCTCCCTCGCCAACTAAGTTACCAGCACATTTCACAACAGAATCTGTAAACTGACCATTTTCATTTCTAGTGACAATGTCTACATGACAGGCTTTCAGTGCATTCACTCAGAGGTTGGATGTATTTTGGTTCTCTAAGTTTATCTTTCAAATCTGCAACTGTTTTGATACTTTTACTTAAATTTTGTTGTGTCTGCTGAAGAATTTTCTTAACCTTACTCAACTTTGTCAGCTGAGTGCTCTCATTTTTTAGACTTTGCTATAAAAGCTTTTCTTTGAATTTCAATGCTTCTTTTGATCTGTTTAGATTATTTTTCTGTCAGCAGATAGCAGCACTATCCCATAGCTCTTTTATTAAGCTAATTTTTTTCTGCCTGGTAAAATGAAAGGTTTGCTGAGAGTTCTACCTTTTCAGACAGCAAATGAATCTTTTGTTCTGAGTCAACTTACTTTTAATATTAGCTTCCTTCAGAAGCTAAATATCAGTTTCAACTGTCTCCCATCTTACTTGTACTGGTTTCGATTTCTGCATATGTGCTATTGTTTTCTTACATGCAGCAATCTCATGTTTTGCTGACTTTGAAACACAACAAAGAAGAGCATTGTAGTGCTTGTGTATTGTACTTATTTTGTATTTCAAATTTGTGCATGCTATGAGTGAATATAATTATTGAGAAAAATCATAAGTTTTTCCCTGATGAAAAAAAGGACTTCGATGTTTTTAATGTCATACACTGTTTACAGTGTTCTCATTAGAGTAGGCTTTATAACCCAAAACTCACTATTAAAAAAAAATATGATCTAAAATAAGATGGTTAAGAGGATATAAGATAAAATGGTACATAATGTATTGTTTTAGATCTAATATAAGATACCTTTCAGTGTTGAAGACAAAACAGAATGTATTGGTTAAGATCTAAAATAAGGTACAGTTAAGAGTTGACAGAACATAATGTACTAGTTTAGATCTAAACTAAACTGCAGTTATAAGCTAAAAAGATATGAGAGAATGTATTTTGTTTAGATATAAAATAAGACAGAGTAAGAATGATTGATAAAATGTATAGACTTAGAACTAAAAAAGGTAAAGAGTTAAAGACATAATGGAACAAAATAAACGGGAAAGTAAAACAATATATGATTAGCTGTTTTCTGTTATATTAGCTTTGATAAAAATGAAGCACACAAATTGCCTAAGACAATAAAATGAGCAAAATTTGATTTAGGAAAAGGTTAGGAAAGGTTATTTAATTACTTTCCCTTTGAGCAAGAAGCTAATTTACCATAAGTGAAACTGACAGGATTTTATTAAGAGATTAAGAGATAAAGATATCTTCTCTAAGAACGAAGATAATGTATTAGAAATACAACTGATAAAATTTAGACAAATCTATAATTTAGAACTATCTGAAAACACCACTATTTCTGTTACAAGAAATGACATAAAACTTGACCCTATGGTTATAGGATGCTTTAAAGGAATCAAAGCATTTACAGTGAAAAGCTGGAAATGAAATCACAACTCACGAGTGGCCAGTGGGTGCAATGAAGTAGAGGCAGGTGTGAACACGAGTGTCATGGTAGCTGTGTAACATGCGCTTAATCTTCAGCTCTTCTTGAAGGTATGCATCAAACTGGGCATCAATGTAGTCCACGATTGGCTTCCAGCTACAACAAAATGCTTGTTATAACCATCAAAAAGAAAAGATAACTTAATGGCTATGTTCTCAAGAACTATATTGCATATACTAATACTTAAGCTCATGGATTCAAATATTTTCATGGACAGCACTTTTTAATAAGAAAAAAATGAGGAGGTGATAACTGTTCAGCTACAATCAGCAAATTAACACAAGCTTTAGTCCTTTATCTGATCAGAGGTGATTTTAGTTTATGCTGCAGGAAGATACAAAAACAAACTTTAAATTTGAATTTTTGTATGCTAAACTTTGAAGACAATTTCTGGCATATTAAAATGTTTAAATTTAAGACTCCTAATATATGGGAATTTTTTATTTTATGCAGGTTGAACTGTGTGGGAAGTAACTATCTAGCATTTTTTATAGGTCTAATTCATAGTTCTAATATGTGGGAGTAGTACCCACATTTGTACATAATTATTCTTAAAACGGATCTTCATGTTAAAAAAGTATATAATAAAATAAATGCTGAAGCTTTGCTAAACATCTTCACGAAGATAAAACTAAATAACGAAGATGGTAATACATCTTTGTTAAGGGCAGGTTTGGCACCTATCTAGGACACTTTTTATAGAAGCAATATTTCATCTTGTAATTAACAGCATGCAACTATGGTATGTGTGTTAACATAATGTTTTATACCATTTTCAGAATTCCAAATATTTAACTTCCCTTTGGGGATGAGATCGCGTATGAATTTGAATATACATATAATACAATCATGGCGAGGTCCTTGAAATTCATGTACGTGTATTTTTCTCGTACTGGGAAAAAAATTTGTTTTAAGTACATGTATATATTAGATGTTGAATTCAGACACAATGATCTATGACAAAATTATTGAATATTTTTAATCTGCGTGTGATTTTTCAATGGAATTATATGCATTATGGATGAACTGCATGGCACGACAGCACTATATGGTGTTGATACACTATTCATGATATGTCAGTCGGGGTATTATCGGTCAATGTGTATTACTGTACAAACAAATAACTATTAGTAAAACTATTTAACGCAAAGTAATAACCTATAAATATATTATCCGTCCATTATTTTGACCATATCTTAATAATACATTCCATTTATTTATCTGATAATAACCCGATTTTTTTACATTAAACAGGAATACACATACATGTTCTTGTGAAAAATGTAAAATATTGTAAAACTCTGCATTAACATGACCTCACTATTAATATGATTTGATTTTATGGACCCCAATTATCACATCATAGTGAGGATTCACTGTACATAGCTACACTTTATTGGTTTATTCACAATCTAGAACCATTCAGTAACATACACTGACCACGTTTGCTTTGTGTATTTTCTTGCCTTGTACCAATTTCAGAATTCCAAAATATCCATTTAGTATAATGGCATCCATCTTGGATTTTTTTAAAGACTTTAATAGTTGAAAAGTTATATAATGTCATGTTTTCAGTCTGCTGACTGTTAAGAGAATTTAATCTGAAAAGCTATTTCCAACCCCACATCTTATCAAAATATAAAGTTATCAAAACTTTCCATGTGTTACTTTGTAAAACAGAATATGCATTACATTCTAGTCTATTCTTGAAAAAAATTGGCAAAGGTATATTTTTTTTGTAAAGCAAAATGCAGACATTAAAAATTACTTTCTTTCTGGTTTTTATCTCTTTTTTCTTACTTTCTCTTTCCTTTTTCACTTTCTTGTTTATCTCTTTCTTTCTCTGTCCATTTCTCTCTCTTACTCACTCATTTTATCTTGCTCTTTTTCATTCTCTATCACTCTCTTTATTGTCTCTATTTCCCCTCTCTCACTCTTTCTCTATTCAACATTCCACTTGCAAAAAAGGCCATATTCCCTTTGATTTATCATCATTCATGACAAGTTTTAAATCAGTCTTACCACATTCTGGGCATGCACATGTAGCAAACAATTTTTGAAATCTCATTCAAATCACTCAATGCTGTAGGTAAAGATCAATGTCAACAAATTGCTTTGCTTGTGAAGATATATAAGAATTCCCAATATGTTTAGAATCAGAAAAATTCATCAAAGAATTAAAAGATTTATACTTGTTTGAACTAGGACAATCTGCATAAAAATATGGAATTCTGTATTGTGTATGTGCGAACAAGATGGTGTTGGTCTATATTGTTAATACTTGAAATAGCATTAATATTTATCATATGTGCACCATCGCAAGTTGCAAAATTGGCATCAAATTTCCAATTTGGCTGAGCTTTCCGTAGATTTCTTAGAATGTGTTAAATAGACGGGTAAATTGCATTATTTCGGTGTTGTGATGACATGAAGACAATAGCATTGGTTCATTATCAGCAATACATGAACTAGTAGATGCCAACCATGTGTTCACAATCATGACTCTTACTATCGGTGTCATATTTCTGCTTGAACTGGGCTTTTTGTAGTAGCTCAGTACTAGGTTTCTTTGAAGAACACCAAATACACAATGCTAACTGCCTTTTATTTCGCATTTTTCTTTAAAACAGAGCCACTGAGTCAAACATTTTATATGGCTGCCAACATGTATGCCCCAACCAATCAAAAGCTGTTTCATGACATGCTGTATTTTAGAGAATTAGATTATCAGAAACATCCACAAAAATCAGTTGTTTAGTATAGTCCTGATCTAATGAGATTTGGCAAGCCTAATTACTCAAGAGAAAAGACTATAATTCAGATCAGGGAGACCATGCTGAATTTTTCATTATAAAACATGACACAATGTAAAGTATGGCTGATATGGACTGAAAAAATGCATTTTCCAAGGCATGACACATTCTGAAATAAGACCATGGTAGGAAGGCGTATATTAAATATTTTATTAAAAAAATTTTCACTTAAAACATGACAAAATCATTGGGACACATTGTAGATTGTAAAAATGCCATTAACCCAAAAATGCTATTTTGGGGTGCCAAACCGGCTCTTTAAGTTATTCAGATAAGTTATTCATAAACTGTTTAGCATCCACTTATCTGATTACTGTCATTAGAATATCAACAGCTACGTTTACATAACTATTTTGGTAGAACAATATATCTAAATCAAAATGCTGTTACTAAGACATGCACAAAAATTACTGGAAAAAAATGCAAATACAATATGTACAATATATATGTGCAAATGAGTTGGTTGAAAATATGGTTGTTAAAAATGTTAATGAAGTGACAACTTATTTAATATTTTCAGGTCTAAAACTGCAAGCAATTAAATACATTATACTGATTTGAAATTTAACAAAAAATTCTAAGAACTAAAGAGAATAGATTAAATGACTGTCTTGGATAGAAATGATGAGAATAAATAAATACTCATAAGTGTCTAAAATCTTAGAGAGTCACTGTAAAGACTCACAGGTTGGTATAATGTATACTAGTAGGATTTTTTTCCTGCAGATTAAGACTGTGAATATCTTTAAAGACATGCACAAGTAATATTAAAATTTGTGGCATTTATCTTTAGTCTCATCATCAGTGTATTTAATGTTGTCTAGACACATTTATCTGAGTTTGACTTTATTGTACAACTGTTTATACAAGCCTTTTATGTTGTGCAGAACTGATCCAAATGCTCATGAGACACAATGAAAAAATGATTATACCAAATAACAAACAGCATTGGTTAGAACAAGGATGGCCCTTTAGAGCAAATACAGGTATATTGCTGAAGAATGTGTTAGAACACTTAAAAATAAACCCATAAAACCCAGAACACACAAGCCCAAACCATAAACGATAGCAAAACACTTAAAATTACAAGTCTTACAGAGAAGAAAACTTTTAAAATGCTAAGTTTTAAAAGCTAACCACCCCCACCCTCCAAAAAATAAAAATAAAATAAATTAAACAATAAAAACTGTAATAGAAATGTTTATGAAAAAGCTAAGGCCAAAAAGTAAAAATGAATAAAAAGAGCCAAACAGATGATTCTAGCAGGTTTGCCTACATTAACACAATATAAAAGCATAAATCTTTCTGTTATTTTCTGCCAAAGAATGAAATCAACCAAAGCCATAAAGTTCACATTCAAAATATTAAAAATCAAGGTATAAGTAGTACTAGGAAGCTTGCAGTATCAGTGTGACAGGAAAAAAGAATTCAACAAAGAATTCTGAAGATAATAAAACTTTCAGCAAAAATTTCAATAAAAGACTTACAATGCCACAAGAAAGGAGATAAAAATGACATCAAAGATACAACACCTGCAACAAAAACTACAATAAAGAAAACAAAAAGAACAATCGTATGTTGTAAGAACTACAAAAAAATATGAAGACCCAATATCAGAGGAAAAGGAGTGAACATATCAAGAGGGAAAGAAAAATCTGTTGCAAGAATTATAGTAGAAGACCCAGTGCCACAAGAGGTGAATGAGTCAATGTAACAACAGCCTGCTGCGAGAAAGAATTACAGTAGAAGACCCAGCATCTGTGGGAAAGGGATGAATAAGTCAATGGAGTGGATAACAACAGTCTGATACAAGAATTACAATATAAGAACCCAGTGCCACAGGGAAAGTGTTGAGTCAATGGAGAAGATAACAACAGACTGCCGCAAGAATTACATACAAAACACTAATGGGGTAAATAGGGAGGGTGATATTATACTACACAAATTATAGTAAAAGACTCAGTGATAATATTATACTATACAAATTATAGTAAAAGACCCATGATAATATTATACTATACAAATTACAGTAACAGACCCAGTGATAATATTATACTATACAAATTATAGCAAAATACCCAGTGCCAAAAGAAAAGGGGGAATGAATTAACAGAGATGATAAAAATACTTTGCCATATGAAGTATGGATAACAATCCAGAGCCACATTAAAAGGAGTGAATGAGTCAACGCAGATGCTAACAATAGTCTGCAAGTCAAAAATTAAAGATGACTAAGATATTTTATTTGCAATGATTTTTAACATTGATATCTGATTTGAATTACAATGGAAGTCAAATGATTCAAGATATTATATTTACAATGAGACCTAAAATTACTATCTAAAAGGAAAAGAAGATAAGATAAATTTAATATATGTGTACAACTTAATATATATTTCTTTCTTTTCACAGAAAATGTACCCAGTGCACAAAGTAACATGAGTAAAACAAATGACCCATGTAAGAAAAGCTATGTGTGATAAGGAAAGAAACTGATTACATAGATAAATTAAAACCATGTAAGCAGTACCACAACCTGTTTGTTAACTATTATTGCACAGAAAAAAACAGCACTTTGTTTAAATGCATGAGAAACCTCTGCCCACATTAGAATACATTTCTCAATTCATACAAATTTAGATTTTTTAAATTTAAAAACTGTTTAAATATTTCCAAATAATTTAGTAACTTTAAAAGAAATTCTTTAACAGGGTTCATAGGCAATATATAAAAAAAATTTCAAGGGTTTTTTCAGGGACTTTTTAAGTGCCGAGTATTATGATATTCATGGGTCACCAGTATGTGCATTTAAGTTTGAAAACACGAAATTTGTGTAATAATTACCATAACATATATATGAGAAGTACAAGCAAATTTAATATCAATATACAATACTGTGCAGCAACCTTTAGTGCACTGAATTCTTATTTGTAGTGCTATTCACACACCAACTTTGAAATGAAATGACTTTTAAAAGTTTGCATAAATTTATAAAACTTTTACCCTTTTTAGATGAGAGGATATTTCAATATGATTATATAAGTTTATTTGGTGGAAAAGTACTTTAAGGATTATATAAATAACCGACTGTTGAAAATAAACAAGGAAAAAATATTTCTGGTCACTTTCGTATGCCTATACTTGCCTATAATGCTTATACTTTTGAATTTTACTTATCTGCAGTTTTGTAGGAGTGTTTAAATGTGCAGAGCATAACAAGTCTGAATCTTAAATATGTAGAGTAGAATGACAGCCATGTAAGAAACAACTATCATTACGTCAGCCTATACGTCACAATTTGGAAAACTCCGAATGAAGTACAAATTTTGTGGATTGCAGCATAGAGAATCAGATAACAGTTATTGTCAAAAGTACTCTTATCCATCATAAAGTTGTGAAAAATTAAAATTTGTTATGACAAACATAGCAATTGTCTGTGTGAATGCAAGCTGGAAGAACAGTGAATCAGAATAATAACATGCTATGATGGTTTAAAAACCTGAAATCCATATGTGTAATTATATGATTTTTTTTAGAGATTATAAACTGCCTTACCTTTTCTAATAAATTAAAAAGATTCAAAACCACTATTATCTTGACCATTTGCTGATTGCTCACCATATGGCTATTTCTCTATTTACTTGCTTGAATAAATTCTCCTAATTCTTTATTTAGTATAGCAATATGAGAATAATTCCTATATGTGTTCATCAGCCATATTTTTGTTCATAATTACTCCCCAAACTAAAAAATAATAATTAAAAAAATCAAACTCTACAAGAAAAAAGAACAAAATTCAAAATGGCTACTATTCCTGGGAAGAAGCTCTATTCCTGAATTGAAAAAATATGTTTTAAATTAGCTATATAGTTTCCAAACGTTCTTAGTGCTCTAAGCTGGATTTATAGGTATCATATCTTGGGCTTTTGAACAATATACTCGAAACAACCAAAGAGAAAGTTAAAGTATTGAAAACTCAGCAATGACTTGCAAATGTTTTCACATCTTATTTAAAACAAACATTTTAAAGCAAATTGATGTAGAATAAAAAGAGGGTGGGACATTTCTTTAAAATATGAAAATCAAGGACTTCGTAACTAATTAAGGATTTATGGGCAATTTCAAGTGCTTTTCAAGATGGTTCTTATTTTTCTAGGGTTTTTCAAGTTTGCTATGAACCCTGGTTAAAGCAAAAATTAAAAATAAATAAAATCACAACACAAAATAATTATAAAAGATCAAAGTAACAATATAATGTGAATGAATAAAAACTGGAATCTGTATCACCAAAATAAATGTCACCCTAAATATTTCCAATAAAAAAAAATAATAATTAAACAACTTAAGGTTAATATGAACAAAATAAATGTCATTTATCACTTAAATTTTAAAAAATGTGAATGGACATAAAGAAAAGTGAAATACAAAAGTTCCTGTTTTTGCAGTCATTTCTTCTTGTAAACTGAACACAAGCTGTTGCACTAGCACTAAACTACATGCACCACTCAAGCTTTAGGAAACGTGAAACAGCAGGCAACCAGAAAGCCAAGCGGAAGGAAAAACAGCCAAACAAAGCACAGACACCATCGCTCACCTATCTTCTTTGTTTATCTGATCCCCAAACCCCACCGAGTCGACCACAGTTAGTTTTAAGAGAACATTCTTCTCGCGCAGTTCTGAAAGAGGAAAGATAAAGAATAAAGATGATGTTAATGTGTGGGCAGGGTGGCTTTCAGCAGGATTCGGAGCAAAAGTCTCTGTCGGAGGTTTACCTGTCAGCTTTGTTGATCTGATCACCGAAGCCAGTGGTATCAACATTAGTGAGCTTGAGACGGACATTCTTCTCAACAAGGTCTGAAATTCAAATAGATCTAGCACATTTAGCTAAAAAAAAGAAAATATCAAAAATCAGATAAAAAAACCACATTGAAGCCTCCAAGTGGTGGCCAAAGAATAGGATTTTTTGACAGGTCAATCAACTCAACCCCTATTAACTCAGCATGTATGTCAAAAGCATTCATTCACAAATGTTTGTAAGTTTAAACATTGTACACAGCAATAAAAGGTCGGAATGACAAGCTGAAATGGTAAGTTATATTTTATACAATTTAATGAATGAATGCTAGTCTTATCAATTATTTTTATTGTGCTTGATTTGATGTCATAGTGAGTTAATGCCTATAAAGTCAAATAAATGTGATTTCTTATTGTAATTTAAAAAAACATATAAAAAATTTCATAAAATTCAGCCATTTTTCTATCATAAAAGACCAATAAAATTTTTGTTATTGAATCTTTTCAATTTTTCATGCTTCTTGAGCTAGGTGTGCCACCTTAAGAGATTGTACCATTCAATAGGGGAAAGATTTATAAGGTACAAATATTTTTTATGCATGTCAGTGGAAAGACTGGCTGAAAAAAGATAATGTAGAGGTAATAAATGGCTGTCTTTTACTGCAACTGTGAAATTATGTCCTTGTCCAGTGAAGGCAAATTGTGGAATAACGGTCTACCAGCAGATTGAATCGCTTAAGTACCACAACATGAAACATGCTGTTGTGGAAAGCATGTAATTGTGTGCATTCAACATATAAGAAAATTCCTTGTGGTACCAAGCTAGACTGCACTAGAATCATTGAACTGAAAAAGCGTTAAATTAGATGAACGATTGGCAAATATCTGAGTGGGTGTGTACAAAATATGAAGAGTTCTTTACTGTGTTGAGTACATTCGTAATATAGATCTTTCCAAACTGAATCCAATGGTACCAAAAGTATCTCTGTAGCTCAATTACAAGCAGAGTTATTATAGTTTTAATGTTAATAGCAATTTTGTCCATTTTGTGTTTGAGCTTTTTCCAACCCGAAAATGAATAAATTGCGAATTTTGACTGACAGTATATTAGAAAATAACATTGCAAAGCCTCTAAAAAAATTCAGCCATATTTGTATGTTGGATACTACTTATGTGGAGAGCCTGAACTATATTGTTCATCATTTCTTCATTGTGTGGACCTTCAAAATGAGCTATTTGTACAATTTCATTTTTGAGCATAAAAGTTTGCGAAAAATTAAATATTCAAAAATTTGTAACTTTGGTTCTAATTGAGTTACAAACTTGATTTTAGTATCATTGAAATCAGCAGAACAGGTTCTATTGAAAGTATTATAATGATTTTGAAAAATATGTTTGGAATACTCAGTGCTTGGTTTTAAAAAATACCACACATCAATCATTGAAATATTATTCAGAAAGAATCTAGTAATATATTAAAAAGAGCCAATGCCTTCACCATTTTGGAATTTTGATATATTAATACTACTACACTTAAAAAAAACCAACAAGCTCTTAAAAACCAACAAAAGAATAAATAAACAATAGTAAAAGTTAAACCAAAATTAAAATAAAATATTAATAAGATTGAAAAAGATTACTTAAATTTGAAATCAGACTGACTGTACCACTATTAGTGTATGCTCAATTATTATATCCTTGCAAAGTCCATTACTATAAACTGCTGAAATAACAGTACCATAAGTGTGTGCCTTTAGCTTCACTCCTGGCAAGTCATGAGAACTGGGGGTGGAGTCGAAGTTAGTATTGAATAGTGTATCCATTAGTGTCGACTTGCCAATGCCTGTTTCACCTGTGAATTGAAAGATATTGTTTGGTGAGTAATTGGTTTATGATATTATGCAACCAACTTTTAATTTATTAATAACATTATTAATTTATTAATAATTTCTGTTTATTTAAGTCAAACAGAAATGAATGACGAGATTTAAATAATTTAATAAATAATTGTAGATACAGGTTTCAATCAGTGTTTTGATTGACACTTACTGTTTCCATGAGACAAAATGTATGTGTAGCTATTTAATAAAATAGTTGAACATCTCCTATAGAGCAAAATAAAATTTTGAAGAGCAGTCTTACCAACACAAAGGATATTGAAACAAAAGCCCTGGGACACAGATTTGTTGACTAACTGGTCAGGCAAGCTGTCAAACCCAACATGTCCAGAGAGTGCAAGATTCCTCATGTTGTTTTCTATGATCTATGATAAAATTAAAATACAAAAATATACATGCTTAAGATTTTTATTGGGGAATGGTTTAATACAAATGACTAGAATCAGAATCAGAATTACTTAAAGTTAAATGTCAGCAAGAAAATGTGTCTTAAAAAAAAAAGAAGAGCAAACCCTTCATTTGTCGTATGCTGGAGCAATTAATGTGAATGTTCACAAAAATAAATAAATATTTACAACTTTCATTATACATTTATCCAAAGCAGTAACTGAAGCAAAAATTACTGAAACAGATTAATATTTTGTTTAAAGAAAAATATCTACAAATATTACTTGTAATCTATTCATTCAAAGATTTGATTATTTATGGGTAAAAGTTCCAAATGATCTCCCTTACATGTTTGTCAATAGTATATAATTATGTATCCTGTATTTTTCAGTTTTATAGTGATAATATAGAGCAGAGGGTAGATTATGTCAATATAAATAATTGATGCTATTTGAAAAATATTCAATAAAATATGATACTATATTTATTAAAAATATTTTCTTTGTCATTATTAATTAAATACTGATAAGATATTTATATTTAACTATAAATATTTTTTTAAATTGTAAAGCACTTTTATATGCACTAGTAGTTATGCAATTTCTACTTTCATACTAACATTTAACAACAACCACATACAAAAAATTATCACAACTAAATCAGTAAATGTACTTCAGTCAAAGAGCACCCTAAAAATAACCTGGCATTGAATAGGTTATGAAAGAAAATTATTTGAATAAATCGTATCATGTAAATGACAAATATCTTTTTATATAACTAGAGAATGGTAAAGATAATGAATATTTGTGTTAAATATATTACTAACTATACTGTAGAAAAGTACTAAAAATGAAATATATATTAATTATTAACTATCATAATAATTAAGATTTACTATAACTTTATGTCACACTAGCACAGATTGTCTACATTATTTTCACTGTTTATTTTACTATAATCTTTCTGATCAATGATCTGAGTCAGCAGCATATCCTAGTAGTGTATCTTATATTTTAAAAAAAAAATTAATGTTTATGAAATGAATTTATGCTTTAGAAAACACATATATTACAAATGGTTACAGTTATTAATATTTAAATTAATTAATAAATCAAACAGAAACATGAATGACTATTTCAAACTTACAATTGTTTAAATATATATGCAATATATTGTTACACTTACAGGTACAATCATCACACATACGATTTTATTGTGTTGGAAACCAAGCAGGTTATCTTAATTCAGCACTACTGTAATGAAGCAGATGTAGTTTAAAAAATAAACAACACACTACAAAGTATATTAATATTTTTTTTAAATTGTAAAAAAATAAAATGTAAAAAATAATATTTTAGTCTCTTGAATATATAGAATTTGTGTTTCAACTTTCATACTATAGCTGATAACTTTATATCTGTCAAACATTAATAATAGAACAAATTAGAAGTAGAAATAAAGTGATGGGCTGTACCAATAAAAAACTTCCAAGAATACATTTCGGTAATTATCTAGTGTAGCCCACGAACTATAATTCACAATCAAAGCTAATGTATTTGATCACCTCACATTGTGTATAATTATCCTGAGTGATAAAATTCTATAAATTAAAGTACATTTTTACTACCTTATAATGTTATATGAACTCCTTAATTACCCCAATTTTTTAATTTTTTTTTTGGGGGGAGATGAATGGAGTGAAAAGAGTGAGATTAAATTCAAAAGTACACAATATGCACTGTGGATCAACAGTTCTGACACTAATTAATCCATAAGCTGATATAATTCTCTTGCAAAAAATTAGTCTAGCAGTCTATCTAACCAAGACTAGACATCTTGATGTGCCTGTGCTTTCAGAATATTTACTTCTTTTACTTTTAGGGTGCACTAAACCCTCTCAAACTTCAATTCTGACAAATGTTTCTTCTTACTGCTTTTTCCATTGTGAGTTAGATTTATATTAAAACATAAAGAATACTTCTAAGTTTCATGCCAAATACTTTATTATATATATGATGCAAAATGTCAGAGCCCAGCTAAATGACATTAAATGCTATTTCTGTCCATTTTGCATAAGTAATGGAACATCTTACATAATCTCTATCTATTTATCCCTTAGTCTTGCCGACCGTTAGGGCACCGCTGAGGACCTGCCAACCAGCTTCCTCTGCTACTGCTAATCTTACTGTATCGCTAAGCTTCAGTCCTGTCCACTCTGAGATTTTAACCTCACATTTTTTCCTCTGTCTTCCTCTCCTTCGCCCACCTTCATTATTTTCTAGTACCTTAATAACTTCTTATTACCACTTGTATGTTTACACACTCACTGATACGTAATAAAATGACTAAATCACAAAACTGCAACTTAATATTCGTTCGAAAAATCTACGAAATATATTTATTTTAAAATAAAATTAATAAATTCTTATGATTGGATTATCGTAATAAGGCTAAATCTAAATAAAACGTGTCTTGAGAAACCTCTTAAATAAAAGGACCAGAAGTCAGACTAAAATCAAGTCAGAATATTAATAGGCAGTAAAACAAAAGATTACAGTTTCAACAACGCAAAGCTGAAACAGAACATAAATGCAGAGTCTTCCTTTTACGTGATAGAGGCGGCAGGTCTTTTAAAGCGGATTCCGCATCAAGTTCGGTTGGCCACAATTTTATAAAAATTTAAAAAAAAAACCTGCTAATATTAACAGCAACAAATATATACATTACTCTTTCCACTTCGACTGCAGCCATCCAGGTCTGTAGCAAAGAAATTCCTAAAATTCTTGAGAAGATTTTTTTTTCCGACTAAGAACCGGAAGACTTCTTGAGTGATCTACAGAAGATGCGGGATGTTTTATTCACAAAATAAAAATTGACAATAAATAAACTAAATAAACATAGTTATAGATATTTTATGGTATTTAAAAATATTAGACTTTTTATTTTAAAAATAAATTAAAAACTAGTCTCCCCCTCTCCGCCCCACTACTTTAGTCCGGAGATACGGAAGTTGCCGCAAAGCCTCTGTCGGCGTACACATCCCGATAGTTTGTTACTTTTCTCTAGTGCATGCTGTAGAAGTTAAGAAAATTTCACACCTGTAGTTGCAACTCGTCCCGCTTTACAGCCATGGCGGTGGTTGCAGACGACAGTGGCAATGAAATTAAGTCCGTTCAGGATGTGCTCAGATCCGAAGGGAATGACGAGTTAAAATTTGGTTTGTTGATCGGCCTGATCAAAGTGAGCCAGGTGTCAAATAAGGATGTCGTTGATACCGTCCTTTACTTGGTACGTTTTATTTTTTGCTAGTAATATTTATTCTTTACACTTTTGCATATTTCATTTTATAATGCAATATGTCTGTAATATTATTGGGTATATGCATACCTATTATGCTGGCTCGATCTTCGCTACCTTCTCAAGCACTGCAATGGTCGATTTCCAAAACAATAATTATTGATTTCACCATGGTGTTGGCTTATTCTGACAAGTAATCGCTACAGGAATGACCAATGAATTTCACTGACAGACAATTCTCGCTTCTCTTCTCTTCTCTTTCTTTCTTTTTGTTTTTGTTTTTGCACGCACTCGCTGCACATTTTAGTTCCTCTTAGTCGACTAGTGTATCGTGTCAAGGTCCAGTATTATTACTTGATTATTAGCACGGCAAAACATGAATGGAATGTTTCTGAACACGCATATGTACAGGTGTGAATATATTACTATTTTAGCGACAAGCACTAGTGATAGGTTATAATGTTACAATTGCGGCGCAGTTAACGGATTTCAATTTATCGCCCGATAGTTTTGATACGATGTGCAGTTCTAACGCAGCGACTGCCGAAGCTTTTACTAAAACTTAGCTGGATAATCGTCATCCATACATCGCAGAAATGTTAAATACAGTAAGGACAAGAGCAGAGAACATAAATGCGATTTTATTTTGTAATTATGTTAGCGTGATAGAGAAGAAAAGCAAGCCGTTATTTCCAATTAGTAGTTACTAACATATGGTGTAGTTCTTGGGTTTCATTTAGCCAAACAATATTGCATTTTATATCAAAGTTTGCAATACTAGTAAGAGAAAAGGAATCAGGACTTAGTCTGTACCATAAGGATTGTTATATTACATTTTCTTATATCAAATTCAATGTTTAAAATTAGAGACAAGTCAATGTGTCTACACTTTACATATCTGAAAACCCACTATATAACCCCAAATAAAATGTTTCATTTTTTAAATTTTTTATTCACTCTCCACATTGGGTATCAGAAAATAGCTGTGAAATTTTGAAACTACCTAACTTGTTATTTCAGTTTCATAACAGTTAATTTTTATTTTATCATCAGTGCACTTTATTTGATGTTGTATTAGTTTTAGGATAAGATTGATTTAACTCATATGTATAGTATTGTTAATATTCTCTTTAATTTGGCTAAAGATTTCATTCACTGTTGCGCTTAACTGTCAGTTTTGCTTAATCTGTGAACACTCACTCCATGGCAAATGAAGGTGGAGTTATATATATATTAAACTTTCTTTTCTTTTTATAACCTTAATATTTTTTTGAAACTCGAAATTATTATATTTTACACATTTTTGATGATACTCAAATATAAAACAGTAATTTCTTTGGTTGCTATTACTTGTAAAGTTAATTTGTTTATTTACCCTACTGAACACTAATGTTTTGCCCCCCTTTTTCTTAACAGATTTGCAAATTTTGCATTTTAAAATTCAGTATTAAATAATCAACACAGATTATTGAAAAGTAATATTTTGGAAGTTTGTTCTTGGTTGAAACAGAGTAGTCTCCCTTAGAAATTTAAACTTATTTAGCCTATAAATAATTGGTTTTGTCAAATGTAAATATAATTCATGCTTTAAAAAAAATGTCACTAAGGTTAAATTTGAATCCACCATGGCAATCAGCACAAAATATTGTGTGAACCACTGCTTATACATATTAAAAAAGAAATAATTTTTGATGGAAACAGATGTTCTATTTTTTTTGTTCCATGGGGGAAGAGGTAGTTTGACCACTTATTATTTTTGTGTTTAGTTGCATTTTTAGCTTTTTGTTACATCTCTGTTTTTAGTTTATCTAAGATTTGTATATATAATAAATGATTAATTATTTTAAGGATAGGCTTTAAAATAAAAATATAATAATGTTTAATATTTGATAGGCTATTTTGAGAGAGAATTTCTATTAAATTAAAAGTATATTAATTGTTTAGTGATAACACTAAATATGCTTACACATACATAAAATTAGAAGGCACATACAATCAGGCAAACAACAACACTGCATAGTTTGTTATATTGCTATTATAGGACTCCATTTGACTTAGGTCATCTTGGCATCTTACAGCAAATGGCTGTGTGATTTTTTAAAATGCATTGGTAGCATTGAAATCTTGCTGGAAAACACACTTTTCTATTTCTTATTTAGTCTTATGAATATTGAAACAAGCATTGGACTTTTGTCAAGTTTGGTATCTTTTAGCAAATGTCCAGATGTTTTCTTTGTACATTTGATAGCATTGTAATCTTGCTGGAAACACAGTCCTGTCATTTATATTAGTTATAAATATCAAAGTATTCATTGGAATTTTGCCTTCAGAGTTTACTATAATGAATCAGAACTCCACAACATAGCAGTGACAACACTAGCATCTATTCTTGGTTGAGTTATATTTATCTTGGCCTTTAACTAAACATTTTGTTTTTTTTTTACACTTATAAAAAACTCCACAACATAGCAGTGACAACATTAGCATCTATTCTTGGCTGAGTTACAGTTATCTTGGCCTTTAACTAAGCATTTTTTTTAACACTTGTTATATTTTTTCTCTATTGCTATGTTGCCATCTTTTAAAGCAGTTTCTTTATATTTCTAAAATGTTTATTAGTAGTAGGTAGCGGCACCAAAAATTAAATAATAAAATCAAGCATTCAGTTATGTTATTTTCATTTAAAACTTTTTAAAACATGAAAAATAAAAAAAAAATTGTGAAGCTATCTCAATTGGTTCCAGAGATATGCTATTTTTAAGTTTTAAAAAATGGCAGCAGTGAAAAAAATGGTTATTTCGACCATTTTTAGACTTGCTAAAGACTAACTAAAATCTAACATGCAGCTATGAAAGTTTGATACTTTATTCCTTTCTACTTGCTGATAACAAAATGCAAAGTTGTAACTTTCTATATGATGAAATAACAAAATGCCTAGCTGCAGAAGTTAATAAAAAACCATAATCCGGATAGTTAGAAATAACGCGATTGATGAAGTTTGACACAGCATATCTAATTCATTAATTGGAATATATCATTGAAACTGTTCACATATGTTCAAATGTATATAAAGAATATGCCCAATTTTTTCCAGGATGTTACTTTCATTTGAATCATGTACAGGTTGGCCCAAACTTTGTAAAATCATCAAAATGACTGACGACGGCACTTTTACACATTTTTTGCACAAAACTGGCCATAACATTTGAACCATTTGCATGATCATCATGAAATTTTGCAGTGTGATAAATATTACTTTGCTCATTGTGTATACAAATTTTCAACACCTTTTATGCACTAACAGTAAATTTATGCATTAAAAATGCATTCAAAAATTGTGCAATTACACGCTTTTTCATATCATGTCAAAAGCTTGAGTTCTGACCTCTTTGTTTGCTCTATACCAAACAAAATTAGTTATTGTCATGTTTCACTTACAAAAGTTAATCATAAAAATGTTAAGATATTAATTACTAGGTAGCAGCACAGTAGTAAGTAAGCCAGCAATAATCAATGTATAAAAGTGCAAATTTTCATTACTTTTCATTCACTGATTTCTCAACATCCAAAGCATTCTTTAATTCAAACAAACATTCAAAATCAAGTTTAATGTTTCTATTTCTTATGATTGTAAATTTGTATATCTTGCTTGTATGTGGAAAGTACATGGATTGAATAAAATTGATAATTATTCACCTATGTCCTGTTTTATCCAGCACATTTACAAGACAGAATGTGTGTTTTGGCATACTGTGTTTTTTTACTTTGGCTTGTGTCAATGTGTCATTTTGTGTGCCACATAAACACATATATTTGGTATAAAAAAAATAAAGATAATTAAATGCAGCATCCACTGCTATGAAGTTTGGCTTGGTTTCTTATGTACACATTTTACAAATGAATTTTAACAAAAGTTGGCAAATAATCTACAATTATCTTCATTAAAAAATGGTCAAAAGTACACAATTACTAAGCTTGAATAAAAATCTTTGCACTTTATTTTGTGCAATTTAATGTGTAATAAAGAGAAGACACTGTAAAACTTCAAGGGGTAGGGATGAACAAAAGTTAGAAAAGAAATTGTAAAAAAAAAAAAAAGATCTATGTAGATTAGGCTTCAATTAGTCATACTACTGTACATACACTAAAGTTGAACTTTAACTAAGCCAGTGCTTGTACAATTAAAATAATTTCGGCTTTCTTACTTTTAAAAAAATATACTATATTTAGATGTTAAATAGACCTAATTATTTAAACAGACAAGTAAAACCGTGGAACGTCAAGGTTAGAAATAGAAGCGAAAGTAGCATCTTTGCAACATGTAAATACTGATAGGCCTAATCTTCCCTATAATTAAAATAATTTCAGCTTTCTTACTTTTTCTGAAAATAAACTATATTTGCACTATATTTAAACTGTTGAGATTTTAAGTAGGCCTAATTATTTAAACAGAGAAGTCAAACTATGAAACATTGACGTTAGAACAATAGAAGTGAAGTAGCGTCTTTGCGATATATATACTGATAGACTCCCTTGATTTTTGTAGTGACCTAATTCAACATCGATTTATGAGTGAACCAAGTGACATCCAATACCTATATAATTAAAATTAAATATTAACACTTCCAAGTTTGTAATTCACCCGTCTTATCTTCATAAAACTTAGTATATTTCCTATATTTCATGTCGAATGCGACACGATCGTTCGCTCCCGATTCGAAGTCGCAAGCACGTGACAGACCCACTAATTTCGAAAGAAAAAACTGATAATCATAATAAATTGCATAATAAAACTATAACCCCTTTAAAGAATAGCAACTAAAGTACTTATCTAAAGCAATAATGCAGTATTAAATTTAGTGTAAACTTCGCAATTTCACTTTGAAATGAAGCGCGCTCGTTACGATGTCGGAAGCCATTGTTGTAAGACCGATCGTAATTAGTTCGCTACGTTTGATTGGATTTCTTGTGTCCCACAGGTCATGAATACATTAACCCCATACCTCATTCGAAAGGGGATTGAAAGACCTTTCATTCAAGCCTAGTAATTGTGTACTTTTGACCATTTTTTTACGACGAAAATTGCAGATTTCTTGCCAAAGTCCGCTTTAAAGCTAATTTGTAAAACGTATACAGGGAAATACCACACCCGCCTATAGAGCAATCGATGCAGCATTTAATTATCTTCATTTTGATACCAAATATATGTGTGTAGTGTGTTTGTGGGATTTAAGAAGAGGTAAGAAACAAGGTATATCAAAACGCGCATTCTGTTAAGTCACGTAAATCGGCAGGACAAAACTCGACACGGGTGAAAAATTAGTCAACTTTATTCAATTGGTATAGTTTCCACATACAAACAAGACATACAAATTTACAATCATAAGAAAATAGAAACATTAAGCTTGATTTAGAATGTTTGTTTGAATTAAACAATGCTTTGGTTGTTGAGAAATCAGTGAATGAAAAGTAACGAAAATGTGCACTTTTACAAAAGTATAGCGGCGGGCGGGCGACTGTGCCGCTACCTATTAGTAGTGCTAGTATTTATTTTCTCACAACAATACAGCTAAAAGTTTTAAGATTTTGCTGCTAAATGCCCCCCCCCCTCCTCCTTTTTTATTTAAAATAATTTTTTTATTATCTTTAAAGTACCTGAGTTTATTGGAAATGTGTTTGTTCATCTCTGCAGTTGAAGAAAACACACTTCTACTGTTACAGTGTTAGTCTGAGATAGAGATGATGACAGATCTTAGATGCAGATCAGAGATGCTGATTTTAGAAGAAAAAAATATAGTTTGCTTAATTATACTTTTATTAAATTTTCAGTCCATGCATTGTTCAAGTGTTGACCCTTGACTTAGATCAGCTGCATCCGTGACATTATTGCAAAATGCCTCTAAAGCTTCTCTGTGTCTGTAGTTTGCATTGATGGCAGCATATTCATAGGTTTCTTTTGTATTTTATTTGTCCTACTTTTATATTTCATTTTCAATATTTGTAATTACTGTTTATCTTGTATTGCAGAGACTGCTTTTATTATTGGCTAGTTAACACAGTTCTATTCTGCTCAACTTGTACAATATGATTACTCTTATTCTTTGATAGTTCATACAACAGTGTATCCATGAACATTTGGCTATTTGTTGTCCCTGATAAACATCTGAAAAGGAGCATTTTTTTTGTAGAAAACTAAAGTCATACAGTCAGTTATCTTTTCTTACTGCCTATGCTAGTGATTAGCTAATGTCCAGGTTCTTTTATGCCCATGCTTGTACGTTGTAGGATATGTATCCACAGCAGAAAGCAGAACTATACTATTACTATAGTAGTTTTTAGATATGTTGTTTTAGTGTATTTACAATACATCAAAACAAAAGTGTTTTGCAGTCAGTTATATACTCAGACAACAGCACACATCAGGAACAGTAATTTTGATTATATTATTTTCTACCCAGTCATTGCACATTTTCATCTTTTCTTTGTTTTTCTCACTCTGCTTTTAGCTTGTTGGTGGAGAATTTGATATCGAAAGCAATTTTGTCATTCAGAATCCAAACAACATCTTACACATGCTAAAGCTTATCGAAGAATGTCCTCAGACTCTTCAGGTAAGCTAAATTAGAATTGCATTTTGTCTTCATTAGCTCTAATTGTTGTTTATTAATATTATTGTTTATTTAATTCACTCCCACCAACATCTTGCTCTTGTTCCCCACTCCACCATGTCAATTTTTACTGGCTTAAATTATTATATTAATATTAAATTTGAATCATAAATATTTCAATATTTCAGATGATTTTCAAGAAAACTAATGGAGCTTTGCTTTGTTTATTGGATTGTGCAACTGCAAAGCTTTATGTACTTATGCTAACTAAGGTTTCCAATCATTCATATAGTCTAACATTATCAGAAGTTAATGAAGTACAATAATTTCTTGTTAAAAAACACTGTTGGTTGGTTATACTGTAAATTTAGATATAACTTGGTTATAATTACACACATGCTTATAATTTAGCATTAAAATAACCTGTGCACTGAACCCACCAAACACCTAATCATACCCAATGGTACAGGACTTATTATCACATTATCAAAGTATCAGAATAGTTTTAGTGTTGACATTGTATATAAATATGATGTTTGAACATATTAGTAACTTTTTTTTCTGTTTAATAAATAACTGTAACCGTGCTCTTTAACATAATAGATTTTATTTATTGCAAAACTTAATGGCTATACAGCATATGAACAGAATCACATGATTATTAAAATAGTGAAAAACAGCATTTTCTATACTCACTTAAACTGTTAAAGTAAAATATATGTTATATATTTTAACATATATAATAATAGTACTTAAAGAAAACCAAAAAGAAAATTAGATTTGAATGCACAGCACATCTTGCATAGAGTTTTCAGTTTTATGTTGCAGTAAATTTTAAACACTATCATCCCTCCTATTATTTTGATTACAATTGTATCAACAGGGAACACCACCATCCCTCATTACATCCATTACAGCTGTTGTATCAACTACATGTATAATCCCTTCTAAAGTTCTAGTACTTCCATTGCAACTGATGTATCAACAGGGAACATTACCATCCGTCATTATTTCCATTGCAACTGTTGTATCAACAGGGAACACTGACTTCCCTCCTATTACATCCATTACAATTGCTGTATCAACTGTCATCCCTTATAAAGTTCTATTACTTCCATTACAACTGTTGTATCAACTGAGAACACTGACATCCCTTCTATTACTTCCATTACAACTGTTGTGTCAACAGGGAACACTGCCACCCCCACCCCCCATTACTTCCATTACAACTGTTGTATCAACTGACATCCCTTCTAAAGTTCTATTACTTCCATTACAACTGTTGTATCAACAGGAACATTGCCACCTGGCAAAAATCCCTGTATTCTGGAGTGGAGTACGGTTTCATAATTGCACAGTTATTAAACATTACAAATGAAGAAATGTCTGAACTCTTTTGGACTGTTACTTCCATTACAACTGTTGTATCAACAGGAAACATTGCCATCCCTCCTATTACTACCATTACAACTGTTGTATCAACAGGGAACATTGCCATTCCTCATTACTTTCATTACAACTGTCGTATTAACAGGAACATTGCCATTCCTTCTATTACTGCCATTACAACTGTTGTATCAACAGGGAACATTGCCATTCCTTCTATTACTTCCATTACAACTGTTGTGTCCTCTCTGTTAAGACATCGAGTGCTGAAGGTTTCCAAACCAATTCCTTTTACACAAGTTGCCACTTTTACTAAATTTCTTAGTAACTGAAATGCCTGTTCTTAAGCAGTGATCTCAGTATATTGAGAGAGTACTGTCAAGAATAATACTCATAGTTATTGAGAAATATACTGTTGAGTATGACACCTTATTTCTCAGTGACTGATAAAATTTCAAAGAAATTCCATTGTTGTTAATTGATTGAGACAGTTATTCTGATTTTGAAGATACTCAGTTTGAAATGATCAATGTAGCTGAAAATTTATTGTCTTTCATTTGAAGTGATCAATATAGCTGAAATTTTATTGTCTTTCATTTGAAGTGATAAGTATAGCTGAAATTTTATTGTCGTTCATTTGAAGTGATCAGTATAGCAAAAATTTTATTGTCGTTCATTTGAAGTGATCAGTATAGCTGAAATTTTATTGTCGTTCATTTGAAGTGATCAGTATAGCTGAAATTTTGTTGTCTTTAATTTGATGCTTGTTACATTTCATAATAATTTTGTCATAATAATATTTGAATAATTTCACCATTTTAAATAATGAAAGCTTTAACTGTAAATGTATGGATGCAGACTATTAGTATTACCATGTTGAATAATCAAAGCCTTGAGGCTAAATTTATTGATAAATAATGTTATCATTTTGAGTATCAAACTTTGACAATAAATAATTTTGATGAATAACATTATTATGCCAAGAAATAAAAACAATAAATATATTGATAAATAATGTCAGCATGTTGATAATAATGTTAGTATATTGCATACAGAAAACTTTAATATTTCACAGGCTGAAATATGGAGTGTTTTCACTGCCATGCTGAAAAAGAGCAGACGGAATCTAGCAGCCTGCACTGACATAGGGCTGATTACTCTGGCATTTGACTTGCTCAGCAAATCTGAGGATATGGCAGCAGGTATAGTGAATATATATGTGTAATAAAATTATGAACAAGACTATCTATTTTCAAATGGATTTTAATAGCTTTAAATTTAAAAAAGACTATATGAACATGTCTATTGAAATATTATACCACAGTATTGTTTACACTTAAATTTTAAGCATGACTTTAGTTTCTTATAAGGGTTATTATATATCTTATATAAAATTAAAAAATAATTAAAAGAACTATTGACACATTTAATAAAAACAAAAATAAAATCTCCCCAAACAGGTCTATTTCTTTCCAGCCTACACACCCTTTCCCTTATTTTAAAACATTCTCACCAGCTTTTTTTCCTAATGATTTATTGCAGATGATTGAAACACTTTGGACCCCATTCCATTAGTTTATGGTTAAATAATTATCTGTACAAAATTGCTGACATTTAATCAACACATGACAAGTTTAATATTCAGCTGTATAAATGGTAAATAATTTGTATAAAATTTAATCAGTGTTAACTGAATCATTTATGTGGGGTTTGTTGTTTTTAACCCCATTTATTTAATCACCAGCACTTTACTGCAGAAAATAAAAATGATGATCTCTTTGGCTCTACTATTATTCTAATGGCATGGACTTTTGTTGTCGGTTTGTTTTATAAAGTATTTTCTTTGAAAAATAAACACAAGTCTTTGTTGTCTCAATGTGTCAAACGTTTACCCTAGCTATTAGGTGTGGAATATTCTGTGCCTCCGAAAAGACACATGAGGGAGAAATAAGCCTTATTATTTATTGCATTTAAAATTTGTTAAAGGCAGCAGAATCACAGATTTGCACCAAAATGCTATATAGTTTGTTACACTTGTAAATTTAACTACAGTGTATATTCTTTCTTATTCTGCCAAAGCTAAATGTGATCACAAATTAAACAAATCATGGCTCTGCTATTAAAGTATTAGTTACTGAATGAGAATGAATAGGTCAGCTTGTGATAATTTATAATCAGTAAGGAAGAAGCCGTCATTTAACCCCAACCCCATTCTTCATGGTTTGTTAGTTAAGGAATATTGTTATTACTATTAGTAATATTTATTTTCATTCATAATTAATTGCTAATACTGTTATTTGCAATTTATCACAGGTTCATTGTTTTATATCCATTTACAGATCCTTTTTATTTAACCCATAGATTGTGAAATTTTTATTTTTAGGAAAGAATTACCAAAACTATTTTGCTTTGTCTACTCTCTTAATTTTATATATGGGAATTAGGGAATTAGGACATAAATTAGGAGTTATTATTACTATTATTGTTGTTGTTGCCCTGGATATTTATTTGCACTTATTTCTGAATGAGTTCAGCATTTATAAGCTAGAGAAAGGATAAGTGTAAATGTGAGAGTCATTGTACAAATATACATAATAATGACCATTAATGAAATGAAAATGTGAACATGAGAGTTAATATATAATACATACACACATTGACTACTGGTCTTGCAATGAAAATGTGAATATGAAAGTCAGTGTACATATATTGTATAATTACAATGATCACTGGTCTTGAAAATGACAGTGTGAAATTGAGAGTCAAAAGGCTGTGTTTATTCACTCTTGCCAAAATAAAAAGATTCTATTTTTAATTTTTTAAAAGTATTATTATAATGATTTAACTCTAATAATTAAATGATGCTAAATCTTAACTAATTAATTAGACATTAGCAAAAATCACAATGGAACTAAAGAAGAATGAACATAAGTGGTAAAATAAAAAAATCAACATTTACAATATTTGCATTAAGTAGAGCCTGGAACTAAAGCAGGCATTAATAAAGAAAAAAAGAGTTCTCTACGGTTTAAAAATATAGTTGTTTTTTTTAAAGTGCTGATAACTGTTTCTTGATCAAGATATCTTTTCATAATACAAAGTTCAGGTAGTAAAATATTGATTGGTATGACAGCAAATAAATTGCTCTGATCTCCACTACTGGTTGCACAAGAGTCATAAATGTCCATTGCTCACATTTTCAGGACATCTGACAATCCATTACTCTCTTTCAAAGACAGAAGTTAGCATTATTTGTTGTTTGTAATGCATTTTATTTAATTTTTCACTATTGATTCTGCTGCTGCTAGAAAGAAAGATTTTGGAACACTGTTTACACTGTGCATTTATGTAATAACAATAACATTGATAATAACAGTCTGAAAAATTTAGATGCTATTTTGAAATTTCCAGAATTGTAAATTGATTGTCTTTTATCATCCATGAAGACTTCTGTCAGGGGATGCATTATTAATCATGGATACAACTTTTTAAATCTGAAAATTTAAAGCATTTTAAGATTATTTTCTGGCCCCAAAACAATGTTTGTTATTGTTCAAAATCAAATTTAATTTTATTATTCAAAGTAATAAAACATCTGATTACTTGTAACATCCAAAGTCAAGCTCTCATTTTACAAGCTAATTTAATTTGGGGCATATGTAAGTTGGCTAAATGACATTACATGATATGACTTAAGTAAATCCTACATTGAACACAATCAGAATTGCCCTTATTCTGTATGGCTTGAGGTGAGGCAGTTCCTTCAGCATTGAAACAGATTGCTGTTTCTTCAGTTGAGCACCACATGAAGTTTGCTTGCCAGAGAGAGCCATGTAGTTTAAAGAATATCTAGATGTTAACACACTAGAATAACAATTATTGTGGCAAGGTATACACATTGATACACGAGCATGAATGGATGAATTTGTGTAAGTTAATTGCATGCATGATGCAATTCTACTGTACAGCGAACCCATTTACTACTGGGAAAGATTTATTTATGCCCATTAAGCATGTACACACTACGTCTTTTCTTTGGTATGAAGGAAAGTGAAGAAAGGAAGAGAGGGCAATATTAGTTAGAGGGCTTTAAATGTTATATTTTAGTTGGTTTGTTTCCCACTCTTTGATGGTCTGTTCACAGCCTGCCCCTTTCCCTTGCAATATCACTGAAGCCAGAAATAAGAATATGAAAGATGATCATGTGCAGTTAGGTATCTGGATGGTACAATTGTTTATACTATCATCCAGAATCTTAGTAAAATTTATTTAAAAGGACAAAGGCAGCATTATATTGTCTAAAGAATATTTCTTTCACAAACTAACAGATGTTGCCATGGAATGAAAAGTTTAAATTTCTGGAGATATGTCCAGCTTTATGATAGCATCATTCTCATAAAAGGAAATGGAAATGGAAAACTTAAATGTTCTTCTTAACTTCTTAGCCAGATTGAGGTGTGGTGGTGGTGATGGTGTGGGAGTGGAGGTGGAGTTAAGCCACATTTGGAACAAAAATTAAAATAATTAAAACATTTTTTTTTAACTAGAGTGCACTTCCAAATAACCTTTTGTTCAGTGATTTAGAATTGTAATTATTTTTAACATTTTAGGTTTTAAATGCATCAAAATCTTATCTTTCTGCTGTACATTAGTGTTCTATTTTTTTTTTTTTACAAATGTGTTATTTTATTATTATTATATATATGTATATATCCAATAAATTTAAGCCATTCCCATTCATTTTCAGTATTAAGTACATTTCAGATATTAAATGCTATGATTTAATCAGAAATACAGTTTCTTATTAAAAATAAACTGTGAATGAATTATTTAAAGTGAAAACAACTTCCTTTGTAAAATGTATAATACATCATACACACGAAAGCTGCATGCATTTGATATTATTATATTTAGGGTACTAAATTAATTAATGCAACCCGTAGTTCAGAGTAAATGTTAAAAGTTTCAGCTTGATGATTTTGTCCAACACTGAGAAATATTACCAGCAACACCCTACATTATCCACAGTGTAAGTAATACTAGCACAAAACAATAAATTTATTATCTGCATTGCTTGGAAATCCTTCACTAATCCAGTCCTGACAAAATGAAACCTTATGTATCATATTTTTGTTATATTTTTTCTCTTATATACATGTTATCATTTATTCTTTTGTATTCATGCAATTTATTCCTCTTTACATCAAAAGCTGACAAGGATGCTGTCGCACCTATTAATGGTAAACAACAACAATAGTCATTATAATAAAATGTTCCGATTTTACTTTTATTGGTGATAGTTTCAATTGGGCTATTTGCATTAATTAATTTCAGTTTCACAGGAACACTTCTCCTATAATTCCAATCCTAATACCTTTACCAAATGTGGGGTTTATTTTGGTCTGCTGCTTTTGTCCTGCATTCTGCAAATGATGCTTTGATTGTGAATTATTTTATTTATAGATGTGTAAACTTGACCAATAGGAAACAATGACAGTGTCATACTATTTATTAGTATTACTAGTATAAATTTTTATTATTACTTTATTGTTTGATTTTTCTGTTTCATTCAGTTATAATTCTTTTTATTAATAGTTATGGAACTGGTTTAGTAAATAAGAAGTATATTCTCACAAACAAATAATTTAGAAATGCTCTTAAATTTATTTATTTTTCCACAATAAATAATTTACTATTTATTTTTCATCATCGACTCGACAAAGAATTGCAGACCTTTCTGTTTATGTCATGATAAACTTTTGTGTGTGCAGCATTTAATACTTTACCCTAACATCTTTAGACAAGTTTCATGTTTTAGAATTTGATCCTTGGTCATATTAATAAGTTACACTGTTAAAATTGTGTCTTCTCTTCTAACGAAAGTTATAACTAATTTAAACAGAGGTGTAGATAAGTTTCACTTCTTAAAACCATATCATCAAGTCAAATTAATTATTAAATTCTAAAGAAATAGCTCAGTAGAGATGTAGATTAGAAAGTTTAACTTCTTAAGGTTTCTAAAACAGGGTGTCTGAAAATTATCATGACAGTTTTGATACTAAATAAAATATTTACTAACGCACATAGTTTCCAGTCAAGAAAATTTAGACCACAGAAAACAACAAAAGCGTTTTAAAATAAAGTTGCAATCAATTCTTTTGTTGGACATGCTTCAGATTTTGTTTGAATAAACCACTAATTACACTGTACTTTCTCCTGTGGCTTCATTATGGTTGAGAGAAGGAATGGAGATCAGAAGAAGAAAAAAGATGAGAAATCTTGTCACAGTGTGGTATTCAAACAAACTTAATCAGTTCTTTGTAAAATGGGACAATCCCAGTATTTTGACACCTGGTTTGATTTTTTTTATATTGGACAAAAGTTGTAAAGATAATTTTGGGGCACATTTATAAGTAATATAAATAACTCTACAGGGATGTACTGTCTCAAAGTTAGTAATAAAATAAATTTTACATTAATAAATTTAACAAAGTTTAAAAAAGCAAAATTTTAAAACAAATTAAGAATTATTTTAAAGCATTATTTTAGAAGTATTTAAAAAATATTTGTAGAAATTTTATAGAAAAGATGCCCAACTTATTAACTGTTTGTATCTTGAAAATTTATTGAAATAATAATAAGTAATAAAAGTTTCATTGTATTAATCATAATCAATGGTGTTTAGTTTCATAAAGTATTTACTGAGATGCCAATTCATTTTGTATTTCCTTGATTACTTAAAACCCTTAGTAGTGAAACAGAAGAACAAAAATAATCTATCTAGCTTGATCTGGCCTTGATTTTTTTATAGTAGAACACATTATCATAATAATGTTTTGCAAACAATGCTTAAAAAACAAAAATATTAGAATACTTGAGAAAACTGTTCATTTTAACTTCACAGATGGTTTTATATTTATAATTAAAAGTAAATGTTATTGATTAATTCCCTGGTTGTCTAGGGGATATATCTGGTTATTATAGTTTTCATGCAGCTGGTCGATTAAGTAAGTTTGATTGAGCTGACATAAACTGGCACTTTTGGTCTCTATTTCATTGTGTGTTGTTGCAATGGCAAGTGACTTGTCAGAAGCAATTTTTCCGTCTCTCAATGATTGTCACTTTTGTCACTTTCAACTTCTGATTCTTCCTCTCAAAATGGGCACACTGGATCACAGAGGGCTGCCAGTCTGCCACCAGTAAGATGCTTTCATGCACAGCTTGTTATGTCCATTTTCATCTTGTGAATTAAATCTGGGATACATGTACAATACTTAAATTTTGCAGTGTCTTAAAGTCACATGAAAAAGAGTCGTTAATCAATATGTAAAATTTACTTTAATAAAAATGCTAATTCTCCAAGATGTGTGGATTTCTTTATAAAGTATTTAAGAGAAACCTTTTACTTGTTTGGAAGAAATTGGATTAAAAAAACCTATTTCTTAACATTTCTGCATTGTTAATACTATAATTTAACCATATGTACACATATATGTATGTTCTTATCTATACATACATAACTACTAAAATACATCTCATTGTATTGGAAGTTCTCCAAATAATTAGGCACAAATTGCTATCAGATAAAGTTGGGTTTTATTTTTATGTTTCATTTATGATTTCTACGTCACACTACTTTCAGGAAGCTGTGACACTAGATATAGAAATTTGTTACTTGATACATGCTTTTAGTAGTGCTCTCCTTCTCAGGTGGATGAAGCAGATTTCATTGTTACACATTTTCTGGTTTTTTTTTTCTGTAGTGACATGATAATTTTGACTGATATAGGGACTAATATAAGAGCTAACTGTAAACAACATTAAACCAAAATTTCTTTGACTAGCAATTTTGAATCAAAGTTACAATAGCTGTGACATTTTATGTATTGAAAGTCAAATGTACAAGCGAATTCAACACAAAAATACAGATATTTTGAAGTGTTTATTGATTCGACAGATTTTTCAACATAAATTTGAAAAGGAAAAGATGTGCTTCAGATGCACAAAGTTGAAAAATTTCCTTAGTATGGATATGACATATAGTCGACACAGTATTAACATATGCTCATAGATTCATATTTAGCAGCATAAATTACTTCTAGATTCACATGAGCATACAGTACTCTAGATCCCTACTAAGTAAATAAAAATAATTCCTAAAACTGTACATAGCATGAGAATAGTGTATTAGTGTATTGCCTCTTTTTTTTCTATATTACAGTACTAATAAGTACTTTATTTGTACAAAGTCTGAAATGACATTACTACATAACTTCTTAATGTAGTTTTTTTCTTTTCAACAGTAAAATAAACTTTTCTAATTGATGGAGGTGCTCCAGGATTACAGTCTTTCATGTGAAAAGTTTATTTTATGCTAATGAACATGAAATCATTTTGTGATATTGTAAGTTAATAAAATTAAGACACTGCAAAAAAAAGTAATTGTCTCCTTGGTTTGTCTTTCTGTTCAAGAAGATTTTTAAGCTCTTTATTTTACTTTATATATCTCCACAAGGTATGTTTTGGTATGTATTACCATATGTGTAATTTGTAGGCTTCTAAAGGTGTGTACAGTGTATATTGTGTTTCATTTTTATAAATGTGGTTTTGGAATTGTGCAATGAAGCATGGAAATTTATGTGGGGTGAATTTTTATTTTATTTTTAAAATTTGTGATTTTTCTACAACAGAATATTTATTTTTATATATTAAGCATCGTGTTTCAACATTGATTGTTAAACTAATTTTCATTTTGATACTGCAAAATATATTTTTTAAAATATATATAACTTTAAAATTAACAGCATTTTGTTTTGAATTTTGAACAGTAATTGTTGTTAGTAAAAGTTATTCCCCTTGTTTTATTTTAAAAGTCCAGTGGAAGAAAGTAGCTCTTTATATGACTCAGCAAGCATTGGATTTTGAACAGTAATTAAATTAGTAAAAATGTTAATTCCCTTGTTTTCTTGAGAAAATCAAAAAAAGGCAGTAACTCTTCTGTGTGGCTCAGCAGTCAGTGGATTATTCTCCTGGCTTTCTTTAGAGAGTCAAAAGGAAGAAAGTACCCTCCCCGCCCCCATATGGCTAATCTATCGGTGGATTATTAATTAACTTCTGTGTAGCTCATCAAAGAAAAGATTATTCCCCTTATTTTCTTTAGAATGTCAGAATGAATGCAACTCTTTTATGTGGCTCAGCTATCACTGGATCATTCCCCTTCTTTTCTTTATTCCCCTTGTTTTCTTTAGAAAGTCAAAAGGAAGAAAAGTATGTCTTCTATAAGGCTCAGCAGTTAGTGGATTATTCCCCTCATTTTCTTTTGAATGTCAGCAAGAAAGAAATTCAACCCTGTGGCTCTGCAGTTAGTGGATTATTCCCCTTGTTTTCTAGAGAAAGTCAAACAGAAGGAACTTAACTCATATATATCTGCCTCAGCAAACATTTAAAAAAAATAAAACTAAGAGAACATCTGTTTATTAGTATTACCTGTTGGTTCATGCTTTATTGTACATTGTGGTATGCCAGTGGGTCATTTATGTTTGACACTTAGACTTTAAAATCTGATAAGGTGAAAGAGTTCAATAGTTTGCTTCATTATGCTTATCAGTAGAGTGACCATACAGAACAGAATACAACTATTATGTTTTATCTTACTACAGTGGAAAGATTATAACACACAACAGAAACAGATTAATAGCCCAAAGTCAAACTTGCTCAGCTGAAACATATGTTTATACAACGGACAGAATGACAAGTACCTGTACAAGTCCACTTTCAATATTTTCTTGATCAGAGCAGTCATTTAAATCAAAATAAAGCAGTTATAGTGTATATTTAATATATTATGGTTTGACCAATGTTCTTGAACTTGACCTGCTGCGGAAACTTTTGACTTTTATTATGTTGTCTATGTTATTTATAAATTAAATATTATAATACTAGGGTATGCTTGTGATATTGTCTGAAGCTTATTGTTTATATTTAACACATACACACACACACACACACACACATACACAGCTTTAAATTATTTTTAACACACATGCATATACACAGCTAAAAATTATTTTTTCAAAGTGTAGATACTGATACCCACACATGCAGGTGCTTAGAAAATTTATTGTGCAATAATTTTGAATTTTGTTTAAATGAATAACATTTCCAACTTTTAATCTATATATTTCTTATTTCAAAAAGTTTTTATCATACATAGATGTTAAAGTACTATTTATAGAACAGTGTATTTTTAATACTATTACTTTTACTATATATTCTTTTCTTATGATTTTCACTTATAAGAATAATATAGTCATCATTTATAACAATCAGGATATGAAAAGACATACTAAGTTTAAAATATATGCAATGTTTAAGTTATAATATTTCATTTATATATTTGATATTGTTTTCTTCCAATGGTTGTTATGAATATTATTGTTAATATCAGTTATTTGCTTTAATTGTATGTTTTCATAATTAAGTATAGGCATTTTGATATATTGTGTATTAATATTGTGTGTGTGTGTGTGTGTGCGTGCGTGCGTGCGTGCATGCGCGTAAAAGAGAGAAACTCAGAAAGTTTGTATATTTCACTCCACACATATTAGTTTCTTGAATCATTGAGATACATTGAAAAGTAGTGAACAGAATTTGAATTGGATAAGTGGAAAGACATTTCTGATAACATTGCATGTTTTAATTACTGGTTCAGAATATACATAAGAAACATTTCTCAATTCTGCATGAGTTTGCTATTTTATGTTTATTTTTTACAAAGAAAGAAACATTTAATTGTTCATTGTTTATTTATTTTGTTTTTTTTCTTTGGAGTTTTCAAAAGTCATTAATTTGCATGATTCATTGTTTTAAAGTGACTTTGAAAAATGTAAACATCCTCTTTATTTTGATTTTTATATGCACTTTGTTATTATTTGATAATAATTAGTATGATTATAAATAAAGATTGTTCAGATTTAATGCAGCTTTCAAAGTATAAGAATTTTTTTTTTTTATAAGAAATTATTTTTCTGATATTGTAATTCAGCTTCTATTATATATATATATATACTTAGTTTGAATTAGGACTTGATTTCAGGGGATGGGGGATGGGAATGGTGTATCCCTGGACACTGTCCAGCTCCTATTACTTAAATGATTAATGTAATGACTTTTTGTAGTTTTAGAAAGAAAATTTTATTCAGCATTACCTTGGGATGACACCTTTATTGTCCATACAAAATATCTTGTAATTGGAATAGTTGAAACAGTCACATTAACAGTAATGAAACTATTATTTGATGTTTTTTCTTTGATGCCAACAGTTGTTCTTTCAAGCTGTGAAATTAACATGGCAGTGCTATGTTGATATTTGATATCCTGCAAAGCAAATGTAAATAATTTCATATTTAGCTCATTATGTGTTACTTAATAGGGTTAAATTGTCTTTGTTTTTGAAAAACTAAGAAACTTCTGTTCTCCTTTAGATTTGATTGTTGAGATGCTGGGAGTGCTTGCCAGTTACAGCATCACCGTGAAAGAGCTCCGAACCCTCTTTGCATTTCTCAAAGCTGAGGACGGGCACTGGGTAAGTGTTAAATATTTTAGAGGAAAATAAAAAGTTATTAGCCAGACAAAATATTATTCTTGTTTTTGTTATACCAGTTTTTTAGTTTGAGGATGGCATTTGAATCTGATAAAATTAAAATAGAATGAAACTTCAATAATGTGAAAGACTGGAGATTGCATAATCCAAATAACGTAATGCTTCGAACTGGCTAGGTCTCTTGTTCTCTGCATGCTACTACTACTTAGTTTTTTTTCATCTTCTTCTTGGTCTAGTCTGTCAATTGTTTGCCACCGTTCATTTGATATGTATAGCCCTCAATAATTTGACCTCAAACAATTAATTTTTATACCTCCTAGTCCTACTAAGTGTACCACCTCTCTGATTCAGATATTTGTTTTATCCAGACTCTTCTACTCTTCTGTGTAGTCTGGATTAATGTAGTTTGTCACTATATAATTATTGTAGGGGGGGGGGGGGGAATCTTTGTCCATTAGAAATATATTTTTTAGTCTTGGGGGGGGGGGAGGGGGGGGAGTGTCTTCAAAAATATGTTAACATTATCATTGCTCTCTGATAGCTCTGTTTTATTTTTTAAAATATAAAATTTAAAACTGTTTAAGTTAAAACACACCTTTCCTTTTGAATTTATTTCATATATTAGAGCTGGAGTTTTATCTGTAATGCTAAACAAATTTTATTTAATAGTTGCTCTATATGCATCTTACAATATAATAATTTATTTTATATATTAATATTATTGTTAGACACTTTAGGACAAGTTCTCCTTATCTGATTAGTAAATGAATATATAAGGCCATTGAAACTGTTATAATCATGAATAAAGGTTGCTACTTTACTGTTATTACACATTGCTGAACACCAAGCTATAAATCTGTATTGCAAATTAAAATTGAACTTCTGTGTATCAAACATTCAATCTGAAATTAGTTTAGAAATTTGCTTTTAAAAAACTGTAGTGCAAAATGTGGTGTCAAAATCTTAATAGTTTGGTCAGAATCTGATATATGGTGAGGTTAAAAAAAGTTGTTGGATGGAAATGGCTAATAATATTTGTTTGGTTTATTAAATAAAAATAAAAATGAACATTTAAATAGTTAAATGCTTAATATGTTTCTGCACATAATAAATTGGCATTTATGGTTTGTTTAACTTACCTCTATTTGTGTGTGTGTGTGTATGTATGTACCTTTATTGAGGGTATAATTTGTATGGCTGTACAGGAACTGATTCAACTAGATTATAATCACTCCTATTTATGAGAAAATGATGGTCATGCTGAAGGTGTTATTGAAAACAGCAATGGAACCTTCTTTTACCAGAAAAAATGGTCACTGCAAGTCTTAATCTACTTGTCAGGACAAGTTAATTTGAAATAATCACCCATGGGCTGGTGCCTCAATAGTTGCACTTAAGCATATTTTATGAAAGAAAAATCAAATATAACTTATGCTTTCTCTGTCTATCTCACACTTTTCTGTCATATATTGACAGCTATACAGTTCACCTAAATATATTGTTCTAAAGTCAAAAGGTTTAAATAATCTGTCTGTCTGTCTCTCTTACACACACATACACTTCACAACACATTTTGATATTGAAGGGGAGGGCAGTGGCGAATACCAGGAGCATGAGATTTAATATTAAAAGCTCTGGAACCTCTTATGTGGTCATGTGATTTTTAATTGTTCCCTCACCACTTATAGTAGACCTCATACAATTGTTATACATAACAAAGTTTCCTTTTGACAGTAATAATTCAGAGTGGAACAGAAAAATATTACTTCTTTAAATACACTGATAAATACTAAAATTTCTCCACCCCCACCCCCAATTTCATTTCTTCTTTTTTTAATCTCTGACTGTAAAAGTAATCTTCATAGGTGATTGTACACATTCTCCAAATCATTTATTTAGTTATTAGTAAGAAGATGCTAAATTGGAACCGTCCACCAGTTTTTAATTGATAATTATAATTTAATACTACATGTACTTCACTTAATGTGGACAAAATGTATATGGTGTAGCTCTGCCTTGTGCAAGCTAATACTGTAATAGAACTGATACAAACAGTTATAGCAATCTTGAGTAAGAAATGAACAATGATAGGTAAACAGTGACTAAAGAGAATAATTTTGCTCAAGAAAACAACACTTCAACACAAATACTGAACTAGACATTTATTTTGTCATCAATGGTCTTAAGTAAGAAATTAACAGTTCTACATAAATTTTGGGCAAATCACAAATCCTCAGCAATTAGAGTGTAGTCTCGAGCAAGAAGAGAACAATCTTTCACCAATCCTTAATGAGAAAAGAACAATCTTTCACCAATCCTCAGTGAGAAAAGAACAATCTTTCACCAATCCTCAGTGAGAAAAGAACAATCTCTCACCAATCCTCAGTGAGAAAAGAACAATCTCTCACTAATCCTCAGTGAGAAAAGAACAATCTTTCACCAATCCTCAGTGAGAAGAGAGCAATCCTTTAAGAAATCTTGGGAAAAGAAAAGAACAATCCTTTCACAAATTCAGGGCGAGAAAAGAACAGTTCTTCACAAATCCTGAGCAAGTGAAGAACAATAACTTCATAAATTCTAAGCAGGAAAACTGCAGCCCCTTCAAAATTCTCAGCATGAAGGAACATTCCTTTACAAATCTGAGCATGGGAGATTAAAAAAAAAAAGAAAGAAACTCTACTTCTTCTTTGAATTGCTGCTATTGTTTATTTGTACTTTCATCTCTTACCTGTTCTGTGTGTACTTTAGCTGTAATCTGTAAGTCTGCACATATACAGGCAAAAGTCTTCATTAGCTCACAAGACATTCCTACCAGCTGAGTAAGTCCCACACATTATTCTCTTATTCTCTAGCAAGTCTGAGACTACAGACTTTTTTATTTTGGTAAATGAATTGCATTTTATTCAGCAGTGAAACTGAAACACTACTGCTTTAACATTTTTGCAAAATGGAATCATCTTTATCAACAGTGACTCTGTAGCTCTAGTGTTTGTGAACCCAGTGCATCAGTAACTAGAAGTGACCCATAGATGGTGTTGCTCTAACGTTGTGAGCAAAAATGCAAATGTAACCAGCATTGATTCAGAGACAGTGCTGCTCTCAATGTTTGTGAGCAAAAATATGTCTTTAACCAGCATTGACTCAGAGACAGTGCTAATCTGATTTGAACAAAAATGCACCTGTAACCAGATTCATTCTGAGATAGTGCTGCTTTAATGCTTGTGAGCAGAAATATATCTGTAACCAGCAGTGATTTAGAAACAATACTCTAATGCTTGTGAGCAAAAATGTTAAATGTATATTGCCCTGTACAAGGTTGAGGAAATGTGTATTTCTTAAGGGTGCATATGTGCTTTATTAGTTGAGCAAGAGATATTTGTCCTAAATGGGGCCATCAGACAGCAGCATTCATTACTACGGCTTGTAGGTTTCGGATTCATATGCATTCATTACCACCACTTCAGACACACTTCTTTTCATCAAGTAGACTATTCCCAGAATAAATATTATTTGCCTCAGGGAAATATTTAAATCCTAATTGATTTAGGCAGTTCACAATTTAGAAAGCAGTAGTATGTAGCTTCATTATAAAAGGAAGTGAAAAGAGGCTGGATTTTTCTGTTAATAAGCAGAAGAGGAAGATAAGGAAGCATACAGATCTTTATTAGTATAACCTATTTGTAGCTAATCTGTCATTTGTACCTATGATAAGTCCTTATTTGGATTGATTGGTTTTAGTTTTAGTTTGTTTAACATTTACTTCCAAAATTTGCTTCAATTTTCTTGACAGTCAGTGAGTCTTATTTAACTGGAAATAAAATTCATTCATACCCAACAGCATGCATTTATATGTATAATGTTGTTTGGATCTTTGAGTCTTGTTTTTATTTAGTTATCATTTCTCATACTGTTGATTCAAAACACAATATTAGGAAAACTTTTCCCATTTAAAACTGTGAATTATTAGGTTTTATGATTTAATTATGATGGCTTTTAACTTCTGTTTTTTTCTGAGATATTGTGAGAAAGTGGTTGTTGAACATTGATTTGATATGATTTTACAATGTCTTAAAATACAGTTCAACTAAAAACCTTTTCCTAAATGTTTAAGCATGTTTATGAAATAAGGCTTGCATGCTAAGAGTCAACAAGCACCTTTCAGTAAATGCTCAAGCATGTTTCTGGATATTTACATGTTAAGATTAGTTAATGAACACTTTCCCTAAATGTTCAAGCATGTCTCTGAATAAAGTTTTGCATACTGCGGTTAATTATCAAATACTTTCCCCTTAAAATTCATGCTGGTTTCTGAATAAAACATTGCATACTATAATTAATTAACAAATATCTTTCCCTTAAAGTTCAAGTATGTTTTTGAGTAATGTTTTGTATGCAACATTTAGTTAACAAACACCTTTCCTTAAGGTTCAGGTATGTTTCTGAATAATGTTTTGTATGCAACATTTAGTTAACAAACACCTTTTCCTTAAGGTTCAGGTATGTTTCTGAATAATGTTTTGTATGCAACATTTAGTTAATAAACACCTTTTCCTAAATGTTCAAGCATGTTCCTGAATAAACTTTTGCATGCTGTGATTAGTTAATGAACACCTTATCCTTAAGGTTCAAGCATGTTTCTGATTAAAATTTTGCACTCTTTAATTAGTTAACAAACACCTTTTTCTTAAGGTTCAAGCATGTTTCTGAATAAAATTTTGCATGCTATGGTTAGGCATTTTGCTAGTCAGGCCATTTGATGATGTTGGAATTAATTTTATGGGAGTCATAATCTAACAATAAAATTATCATTCTGCCAAACTTTCAATAGGCTTAACAATAAAAAAAAAAGGATGTATTTATTGATTAGCAATTATGCAACACATCATTTTATTGATTTGGCTAAGTTATGCATGACATAAACATAAACAGTTTTATTGGCACCCTGCAGTTCCTACAGTTTGAGAAATATAAGCTATTTCAAATATTTTAAAATGGTATCATAGTATAGCCAAGCATGTACCTGGGCTAGGGAAAAAAAAAAGGAAAGTATTTCCTTGAAAAGTTATGTCAATAGAAAAATATAATCATTTCTCAGAATTCAAAATATAATTAGGAAATTTTTTATGTTTGACAGAATTTTGTAAGAATGAAATCGAGAATTTTAGCCTCAAATAGCAAACTATTTTAAGGTAGGATTTGGATTTAATTATGGTAGCATTTCTTCCTGGTAAGGTTTGATTTAAAATAAATTAACTGGAACAATTTTAAGAATATCTTCTTGTTAGGCTTTCATTTTATAACTGATAAAGATTATCATACAAGTAAAATTTTATTAGTTCTATCACTGATTTAGAACTTTAGATAAAACTTTCAGTGTGTACTAATTCTGTCTGTCCCCTTTTTTCTGTACATCACCATTTATAATGTGTGGGCAACACTTATTTGTTCTTCTGTAATTGAATTTTTTATTAAAATAAATTTAAATCCTGTTTCTGTCTTTAGAAAAAAACTTCTTGTTTCACTTAATTATCAGAAGGGTTAAAATTATATTTTATTTTGTAAAGCACTAATAGTATTAAGGGCATGATAAAATATACTAAACACCAATATTGATTAAAAGCCATAAGGGGCCTTGGCTGCTCCCTTTCTCTTTTTTGTTTGTTTTGCTTTTGTTTGAAGATTAAGACATCTTCATTCAACTGTGGTTTATTTTCAGTGCATGTCTGCAGTTTTATCCCCCTCTTTTTTTTTTATTTTTATTTATTTGCAAACTGTTACAAAAATAATCCTAAGTTTCAGTCAGGAAAAAATAACAGTACTTATTTTAATATATTTGTGTTGAAAGTAACTTGACTGATAGTTATTGTTCACTATTCACTCGCATTGGGTAAGAAGTAAATTAGGGTTCACATATAAACATTGTTCACTATTCACTCGCATTAGATAAGAAGTAATTTCAGGGTTCACAGATAGCCATTGTTCACTTATTCACTCACATTGGGTAAGAAGTATATTATGTCATAAAGCTATAAGAATCTTTAGTTTACTTATATTTTGCTTAATTTAATCCTCATTCGACACTTCTTTCTCTCATTTTCAGAAGAGAAATAAAAAAGGCCTACCTCCAATAAGAAAAAAAAAAGAAAAAGTCAAACCAAACAACCCAAACATTGTAGAAACAATTACATATTTGGTTGATATATAAATATGTGCATATCACAGTTATTATACAGTAAATAAAATAATTGATGCATTCTAGTGGAAGATTCTCATATGGGTTTTTTCTTTCTCTCCAGTCTTTGGATGTCCACATTTTTTCCAGTGCAGTGATTTACAGTTGGATGTTGCAATGTTTATATAAACAGATTTGGCCAGTGTTTGGTGAAGGCATTCACTTTTATTTCAGTGCAGTTATTTTCACTTGGATATTGCAGTCTTTATATCCACAGATTGGCCAGTGTTTGGTGTGTGATATTTGATTTGTAAAGCGTCCATTTGTATTTCAGTGCAGTGATTTTGAGTTGGATATTGCAATATTTATATCCACAGATTGGCGTGTAATATTTGATTTGTAAAGCATTTAATTCAAAACAAAATTCAGTAAGATTTATTTTAGATACATAATTTAACTATTTTAATATTTATTTACTTTTTATTATTATTTATTTATTTTCACCCTTTGCTGTGAGCCTTCTGCATTACACTTTCACATCACACTCAACCTAGCATGCACAAATATTTTTCTTTTATTTATGTTTCTTGGCAATTGGATTATTATAGAAGATGAAAGAATAACAGAGATATATCAGACTGTCCCAGTGTATTCTATGATGTTGGCATACACAAGAGTGCACAGTATTTCATGATCTGCTTGATTTAAGAAGATTCTGAATTTTCATTTCAAATTTACAACAACAACAAAAAAAACGTCATGATAATCAAACTGCTCTTTCACATGCAAGAAAATTGCTCTCATAATTCACTAAATTTCACTGTTATTTTAACTGCAGAAAATTCAATTGGCAGTGTTATTTTGATCTCTCTGAAAATAGCTGGGGCATTTTTTTGAATCTGTATAAATTATTTCAAAGCATACAGAGCTGCAAAACACGCACATAGATAAAAAAAAATAATGTTTGTGTGTTGCAACATTTATGTCTCTCTGCTAGCCTGCAACAGGCAAAGTAATTGTTTAGCACTAGCAGGTAAAAATGTCTGGTCCCTAAGTGAACACAATCAGTAAAAGTATTCCATTGACTGTTGCTGTAAATTTTTATATTTCTTTTTTTACTAAAGATACAACAATCTTCTTTCTGTGGATTTTTCCCCCTGTGATCATTGATCCTTGAGGAACTACTTTATTGAAAACAATTTCAATTCCTGTTTTGAAAATGTTACAGAATGACTGGTAGTGAGCAACTTGTAGCTTCTAGTGTTGAGATTTGCATTATCCCACTCCTGGGAAATTTTACATAAAGGCCAGGCACTTTAAAGAGTGTGTGCATTTACCAGTGTTAAGATTCATATCATTGAAACTGTTTACTAAAGAAGGCAGCACAATAGCAAAGGCAAATACTAAATAGCCTTTTCAAAGAAATCTCTGACAGGCAACACAGAAGACATGCCTTCTGGCAAATAAGGTTCTCTTGGTGTGTTATAAATCATTCCATTTGTGAAGGTTACAACATTCTGAGAAACATGCAAAACATAAACATACAAATATAGAATAAGTTAAATTGTTGTTTGCTTAAGAACGGCTTTAATCTACAAGACTGAGAAATCAGTATGATTCATTTTAAAGATCTAGACACAGGTCAAAGAATTAATTTTAAAATAATATATTTGGCGTGCATGGTTATTATATTATTATAAGTTTTAAAAAAATATAATTGACATATTCTAGAACCTGATTTTGTGTCTTTTAATTAAGTATTACTTAGAAAATACCATTGTTACTGATATACTTATGCAGCAAGTGTAAAATATAAAAAATCATATTTGTTGTTTGTTTAAAAAAAAACAACTAAAAAAAAAAAAGGTGTAAAATATTGTCATGTAAGTTGTTGCAGTTTCAGTAGGAACATTAATATTGAAAAGAAACCCTCTAAGATACTGTATTCAGAGTTGTTTTAAATATAGTTACTATAATGTCCATGTTGCCAGTTTTTCAGACTAAGATTGTAATTGTATGCAGAGAGAGATAGAGACAGACTTCAATGCACACTGTAGCCTTTGGCAGTGACAGTGACTGAGACCCATAACTTCAAGCCTATTATAGGGTATTTTTGCTCTAGGGGCTTTTCATATAGCATAACCATCCTAATGAACTGCCATGTATTGATTTAAGGAATGTGTTTGTGGAATGTGTATTGGGGTGGATGGTGGGATAGTTGAAAAATTCACCATTGGATTCTCTTCTCTTGTAGATTTGGATCCCGAAAGAAAAATGATTATGTGAAAAATATTGATGGCATTATAAAGCAAGATTCAGAAGTGCATGCATTGTACATTATTATGTGTTGAAGACAGACAAATAATTTGACCAACATAATTATTATTAACATTGTTTGCTTCCTTATTGGTATTTCTTCTTCAGCTCACATTATACTGAATATGTTCATGAGAGAGAGAGAGAGTGTGCTTGTGTATGGGAGATGTTAACACTCATTTATAGTATAGCCTTGATTACATACCAGTAATTCTAATTCTAGCTTATAGGAAACATTAAGGGAAAACTAGTTGAAATTGATTACTTAAACATAATGGAGAGAATTATGTTGACTGTCACTAACAAAGCTGTATTAGTATACACAGATGTGCGCGTGCCTGTGTGTTGCAAGATTGAAGAATCTGGAAGAAAAATATTTTTGAACAAAAAATTTAACAGTCATACCATTAAAGCTTGTGTGTATATTGCTTAGATATACATGTACCACAATTTAAAGCTTGTCTTGTTTAGACATGCCATCATTTAAAGTTTGTCTTGCTTAGACAAACCATCTTTTAAAGTTTGTATTTAGACACCATAATTTAAAATTTATGTTGTTTAGACAACATCAGTACAAAAGTTGCAGTTAAGGAAAGAAAGTACTAGCTGTTTGTTGATTTTAAATAATTGTATTAACATTTGAATACATTTATATTTTTAAATATAAAAAAGAAAAGTATACAACTTTGGGGTTGTTAAGCATTAGTTCTAGTCCAGATAATAATTTGAGATAAAATGCCATTGTCCCTTGTTTGAATGTCCCTATTCTTAATTATTTCAACATGGATCACATTATGTTTATTCTTATAATTGTATTCCCTACATTCTTAATTTGGAGAGAGGGTTGTCAGTTGGGAAAACTCTGTAAGTACTATGACCAGTGTAGAGTTGACCTCTATAATCCCCTAGTCTTCTGCATCTGGTTTTGAAGCCAGACATACATTGTTTCTTTATTGATTTATCATTCTTGATATCAAGCAAGCTACTAGTTTATATCTTCTTGAACTAGTGTTCCAGCAACCACTTGAAAGAGAAAAATTAACTTTTAGTAGGAAGCATATTTCTAGTAGAACTAGTGTTCCAGCAATCATTTGAAAGAGAAAAATTAACTTTTAGTAGGAAGCATGTTTCTAGTAGAACTAGTGTTCCAGCAATCATTTGAAAGAGAAAAATTAACTTTTAGTAGGAAGCATGTTTCTAGTAGAACTAGTGTTCCAGCAATCATTTGAAAGAGAAAAATTAACTTTTAGTAGGAAGCATATTTCTAGTAGAACTAGTGTTCCAGCAATCATTTGAGAAGCATGGTGTGTTTTTTTATTGAACTAGTTTTCCTACAATAATTAGACAGAACATTTCTTATAGAACTAGTTTTCCTGCAATCATTAGACAGAAAATATTTCTCATTGAATTAGTGTTCCAACAATCATTTAATAAAGCATCTTTCTTATAGAACTAGTTTTCATGCAATCATTAGACAGAAAATATTTCTTATAGATCTAGTTCTCCTGCAATCATTGGATAAAGTATGTTGCAATGTTTCTTTTGAAATGCTGTTACCTGAATTCTGACCTAATCTCTTTAGTGTATGAGGGGAATTTTAATACAGAGCTCTTAAAAATAAAACATAGATTGTAATCCATTGAGAAGTGGAAAGTGTAGACAATTGCAGTGTCCTATTGAAATCACACTTTAAATAGTTTGTCTGCTGTTTCTGGAAATTTCCCTGCCTTCACAACATAATGTTCAGTATTGATAGCTTCATTAAAAGAAAGTCATGTAGAGTCTCTTGTACGAAATTGCACATCAGACTGAAAAGTTTTTAGGAATGGAAAGGAGTCTTATAAGGATTTTCAGACAATCATATTACAGAGTTCTGAAAATTGATGTAGCCATCCAAATGAAATCTGGCTTTTTCATCGTCATGAGTCACATACTTCATAAACCACTGCAGTACAGCAAACAACTGATGTATTCTTGCAGCAGCAATTCATATATAACTTTCATTATAGAGGGAAACATTTTCTAGTTTTATCAGTGCCTTATGAATTACAGACATGCAGCTCTGCAAAGAAAGCTTTTGGTTTTTTTAACAGACTTTTTTGGACTGTTGATTGGAGAAGATTATGTCCACAATCTTTCCTTAAATAAGCACTTTTAGCCTTTTACTTTTTCCATGCATCCTCAACACAAGTTATATATATTGATGCTTGACCTACTAGGGGAAGTAATTAGTGCATCAATGGTGGTTTTGTAACTTCACTTCCTGATGTAGCTTTCAACATTCAATATTCTTTCTTGAAATGTGAACACCATTCTTGTAAACTTAGGATCACTGAAACAGAAAGACAAGCAATGGGTTACAATGTATATTTGTTTGTTTGTTTGTATATGTCTGTGTGTGTGCAATTATATGTGTCAAGCTGTTTTTTTTTTTAAAGTACATGTACAAATCTAAACCTATCACCAACTAAGCTATTAGTTTGTTGTTATGCTGCCTATTTGAACAGTTCTGCATCTGATTATACAGAAGCTTTGTATCTACTTCTGAGTTGGTCTGTGTGCTCCTGCTTGGTCCAGACTATAAGCTACAATTGTCTATCATTCTACTCTTCAGAAATTATCATCACTATGCCATCATCAGTGGCTATTCCACGTTGGAAGATGTCCCCAGCAAGAAGCTCTAGAAGAATTGATGGGGAGTAATTTTTGGTGAGCACAGACTCTTTCATAGTCTGACTCTCCTGCTGTCTGTGGTCTGTTAAGAGCTCAGGACAATTCTAAGTCACTACAAGACTTTGTTATAAGGACTAAGTGTATTGCATAGTGTCATTGCATTTAACTCCCTTAGTTGGTGCCACAATTTTATCTTTAGCTATTTATTCACCGTTTCGTTTTTCATTCAGACTTTCCATTCAGTCTGTCATCAGTCTAATTAATTATGATTGAGTGTGGCTGTGTGTGTGTGGGGGGGTTATCTATGGTCTTATCGGCGATCACGACTGGTGTAGACCAGTTATGACCGTTTGTGACTTATACCTCAGCTATGGGTTGGCGAGAGGAGTGAGTGCACACACGGCACCGTTATCTATAGTGCCATTCAGTATTCAAACGTCACAAAGCGCACTTTATTCTATTTGTGTCCGATCGGGCTAAAGTCAGAATAGTCAGTCTTTCTCTCCCACACACTCTCCTCTCTCCCTCCGTCATTTTAAGATTCACACAGTGGGCATTGCCTTATACCATTCAATCCGCGTCTCTCTCTCATTCTCTCTCTCTCTCCCCCACCCCGCCCTTCTCGTTAGTCATTAGCTGTCAGGGTCTGGAACGTATTTTTGTGTGGCTTTTCTTTTTGTGTGTGATCACGGCTGAAATCTTAATCGGATTGGTGCCGCATGCGGTGGACAGTACAGCCCGTAATTTGGGATCAGTTTTGTAGGTTCACCGATAGGAGAGAAACGTCATGGCTTAGTACCTACAATGATAAACACACCACAGCACATCTCTCATATGAATCACACATATTACATCATACATCACACACATTACGTCATTCATCACGTCTCTCACACAGCACATACACATCACATGACACAGCATATACACATCACCCACACAATACATACATCATTTAAAAAAATCACACCAGATACATCATACACACATCACACAGTGCGTTCACAAGACAAACATCTTCCACACATTACACATATAGCATTTCACATAACATATGCAACGCATGTATTATAATTAATGATGGGATTTATTTTTTTTTTGGGGGGGACAGTTACAGGCTGATGAGGTTTTATCTTTAAAGGTATTATTCCTATTTAGAAATAGCTCATTAAAGTGTGATGTCTAATTTCTCATCTGTTGGTGGTAAAGGCCGGGAAATGCTTTGATTGCTTGTGTGTGTGTAAATCTTTAACAGAAAATAACAAGTATACAAACATTAAGTTCGGAATTAATCATAACCTGCTTATATTAATAACATTACACTGTAAACTTGATTCTCCATAAGGAACTAAGTTCACTCGAGTAGAAAGAGTTATTTTTGCTTGACTTCGGGAACTGATTGGCGCCAGAGTCCACCCCCCCCCCCACCCCCCATCCGATGTGCGATGATTTTTTTAGATGTACGTTTTCAAAGAGCACGCGCCCCGGTAAAGTGATTTGCGTGACCCATTGGCTGAATCATTTCACTAGTGACGACAAACTAGCCTCTCGGTGGTTCAAGCGTAGGTGGGAAATTCGATAGACTTGAGAAAGCCAGGGGGAGGGGGGGAGAGGGGAACAACCAAAGTATCCTTTCGAAACATGCGCGCGCACACACACAACACTCCACTCGAGTGTGTGCGCGTGCACAAAATTGCTGCTTTGAGTGTAAAGACATTTCTTGTGTAAACCTTAATTTTATTTAAGATTTTTTTTTTTCATTCAGCATATATATTGTTTTACAAAAAAGCGCCAACGCTATTTGTTTTGGGGGTCCAAGATGAATCTATAATTTTGAAGGTATTTATCATTCTTTATCGCCGTTCGTGTCGATTTCATTAATTCTACCTGTCTAGACAGGAAGCCCCCCCCCCACCCTTTCTCCCGTTCTGTTTCTCGTAAGACTTACAAAGGCCTCTGTCTTTCATCATTTGATCCTATCCAAATGCCAATCTTGCAGTCTTTTGAAGAGTTCGATCTCCTTTCCCGACCTCGTCTTCAATCTAATTCTCTCTCCCACCCCGACATCACCCGCATTCTTGCAGCGTGTAGAAACCTCTTGAAGTGTGGTGTTAAGCGCATAAGAACACGACATTGTGTGTGTGTAATATATATATATATACACACGTTATTCCCGACATTGGGCGTGTGTATTATTGTATACACATTATATCCGATATTGGGCGTATTTATGAGAGAAAAAAGATTTTTTTAAAGCCACCAAATCTCTCTGTCCGTCTACATCTATCTATCTATCTGTCTGTCTGTCTGTCTGTTTGTGACGCCTACGCCACCTTAATTTATGATTATTATTATTAATTAAACACCCATAACTAATTACAAGTGATGAGAATCTTAATTTATATTATTAATAATTCTCCAGAAGACACCACTCGTCTCTCTCACTTGGCGGATATGTGGGCACTTTAAACGTTTTCTCTCATCCACAGCATTAAAAGACAAACATTTAATGTCACACAATATTTCCAAATGTTGAATACTTCTTACCAAAGGAGAAGATAATTAATCTTTTAATCGGTATTTAGCAAGCCCCACCAACCTACTATCTTTCCAACATATGATTATCATTATGTGTAAATTTATTAAATGAACAATCATATATACATATAATAGCAAATACAAGGAAAAGATTACATGACATCAGTATTTCCACGAACCAATTTGAATAATTTCAATGCGTATACATACAGTCTTAGATACTAACATAACAGATAAGTGTCCATATAAATCACAGGATAGTTCTTATCAGATAACAGAAATGGAATTATTAGAGATAAGCAATAATAATTTGTACATAACTTGTCTAGGCAGTGCCTCAATAATCTATGTGCATGCTTTCATAACAAAGACACAAGTTTAATGTTCACATTACTATTGTCAGTTTAACATGTTTCTCTTGCATATTGTAGAACACTGATGAGCCGCTATTATCTTGGGGCTAACCCGGGTGCTCCATCGCCTTAGTTCCCTCAAGTAGAACAATCAGTGTAGCAATTTCCAGTCTTCCTTGTACCAGAAATTCCACAGGCGAGCATACTTTGCCACAATACATCAACAGAGTGCAGTATATCCTTACACTTACAGACTGGGGTAGATACATCTTGCACCTACCATGGTCTTAGTAGTTTATAAATCAGTAAACCAGGAGATTCTAGTGAAGACTAAAAAAGGCTGCTTCTTCCCTGTAAAATATAATCAAGGAACAAACGCTAAGTTTCCAGTTTATTCATCTCTAACTCCATTCTTTCTTACATTCAAGTCTCAACTTACAGTTTCCTGCAACAGTATTTATTAGTCCGACACACACACAACATAATAAAAGTTTATAATAATAATAATAATAATAATAATAGTATATGAACAGGTTTACTAGATACAATGTCAAATATTTAGCTTACTACCTACAGGCATCATAGTTCACAATTTGTAGAAATAATAGTTTATTCACATAATACATCTCTACATAAAATGAAAGTATAACATATCAATAGCAAAATGCATGAAATATTTCTAAGTCCATTCTCTCTCAATCAGTCAGTTAACTCACCATTAAACTAACAGCCTCCTTTCATGACCAGACCCTGCCACACCAAATTCAAAGTGATTAGAAAATAAATTCTTTTCAACAAGCAAACATTGATCTCAGCCCATTGGATAATAAAAAAACTACTCATCCACCTAAAACCGGTTTAGATTACATCAGCAAGCACTAGCATATTCTTTACCTGAATTGTTTACTTCCAACTTTGACAGCACAAGCAATGCCCAAGGTCGGTTCACTTTGACATTTAACAATTTATATAACAATTAAGTTTAGAAATAGGGATAGGCAAATTTACTCTATCTATCTATCTATCTATCTATCTATCTATCTATCTATCTATCTATCTATCTATCTATCTATCTATCTATCTATCTATCTATCTATCTATCTATCTATCTATCTATCTATCTATCTAACTCGTTTAAAGATGCCGACATTGAATATTTTTTAGTTTTACTGGCCACTTAGAAGGACCAAGCTGAAAAGAGTTAAAAGTTATATTAATATAGATTTACAGTTTTTTCTCTTTTCGCCTCTCTCCCTTCCCCCTCCCCCCCCCTCTTTTCCAATCTGGTAGTTGTCTGAAGCAGTTTTCTTTAAAGCCGACTGTTGTAAAATTGGAATTTGCAGTTTAAGCGAAGGAATATCGTTTCTAGTCATGTGTTAGCTAAGTTGTCATTCCATATACTAACAACACAATCGTTAGCTAAGTTGTCATTCCATATACTAACAACACAATCGTTAGCTAAGTTGTCATTCCATATACTAACAACACAATCGTTAGCTAAGTTGTCATTCCATATACTAACAACACAATCGTTCTCAAATGGCACGTGCATCACAGGTCCTAGAAATGTATGCACGCGCGCACACATCCATACGAGTTACAAACTCCGAAGGAAAAAGTCTGCCGTGCCGACTTTCGCATATAGAAGAGTATTTTAGTCCCCTCTCGATTTCTTTGTCTTTCTTTTCGTTTGTCTTTTAAAAAAAAAATACAGTCGAATATTAAAAAGCGTTTGGGTTTGCTTTTTAAAACTATGTTTATGTGTGCGTGCGCGCCCGCCCGCCCCTCTGACTTAGTCTCTCTTTAATTACTGAGTATTTCCGGCCTTTTGTTATTCAGATCGAATCAGTTTACACTGGATTGGACCATGCATATAGATGGAATTGTAATTGGTTCCCGCGTCCCTGCATCTAGCTGTATTGTGTGTGTGTGTGTGCGTGTCTCTCTCTCTCTCGTCTACTGTCTTTGTATCTCATACAAACGCATGGTCTTGCGCTCAAACATACCATCTTATCACACCAATCCACCCAAACATATACCGCCTTTCGCACACCCAACATTTATCACCCTGCCACATACACACATCCCCAAAACAGCATTTACCACCCTATCACGCACACATACACACAAACATATACCACCCTATCACTCCCTAAATAAAATACACCAACCTATCACACTCACACACATCCATCCAAACGTATACCCCCATCACTCACAAACATATATCACTCACATACCCATATACCCTATCACCTTATCAAGCACGCGCAGACGGCTTCAAAACATTTACCACCCTTTCACACACACACACACCTTTCACACACAAAAACATACCATCCTATTACACGCATCGCATCCTCGTACGCTTGCACACACACGCGCGCGCGCGCACACACACACACACACACACACACACACACACACACACACACACACACACACACACACACAGAGATTTCTCGAATGTATAGCAGAACATGAAAGGCTGGGAGGTATCTTATATGCTGTTTATCTCCGATGTAAATCATGTCACGTTTTATCCGACTGTGGAGTAATACTATGATGTCAATTGTCAGTCAACTATACTGTATGTTTACACCGATTCCCAGTGGCCACGCGCATTGGGTTTTCTCTTTTCCTTCTGGTACCAATCTATGACGGACGATAGGAAGGAGGCGTTGAATTATTGTGGTCACTTGATAGTTTTGACATATAGCAAACTGTGTTGGTATTTCGCTGTTTAGCAAGCGTGTGACACAAATAGAGCCACCCAACCACCTACCCACACCCGCATACACAGAGCCTCCAAGTCAATTTCTCCCGTGTAGGAAAGCATCGTGTGTCCAGTAAGCATCTCTAATGGTAAATCCGTTACCGTGACTTGCTCCCCGCCCATTGCTGTAATTGCGACCGTAATCACATTGGACTCCTTCCGACGCGAGGGCTGCATACAGATTGCTCCCACCCAAACCACTCCCGTCCCTTACGCTCCAGGCCGGAACGCGTCGTTGACACAGAGCCTTTTGCCACCGCTCTTCAGTACAACCGGTCGGGTATGAGTCCTTAAATGATACTCGTGCGTGTGAGATACAGAGATAATAAAATGGTAAATGTTCATTCTGCTCACAAGAACACACTGCAGGCAGCGCCGAGAGGATGGCACATTTCACAGAACCTTTCTGTTCTATCTGAACTCGGAAAAATGAAATGATCACGCATGCACTTTCGTAGCAACCTTGAAAAGTCCTTGAGAAATGAGACCCGTCTTGAAAAGTACTAGAATTTTATTTTGTCCTTGAAAAGCTTGAATTTTGTCTACAAACTCATGAAAATTAGTTGAGAAGACCTTAATAAAATGCTGTGACAACATTTACTAGTCATCGTTGAGTTTTCCATACTTCGGCATTGATTTCGGTTGTTTTTAGTATGTGTTCAAAAGCCCAAGATAGGATATCGAGAATTCCAACTTGGAGCACTACCAATCGCTTGGAAACTAAATAACTAATACATCTTTCTTTTTTCTTTTTCAATTCCAGGTTATGACTTCTTCTCATGAATAGTAGCTATTTTGAATTTTGTTGTTAGGTCGGTTCAGAAATATTTTTTCCTTGTACAGTTTGATATTTTTTTTTTTGTTTTTTTTTTTTTTGGGGGGGGTTCATGTACGTACACAAAATGGCTGTCGATCAATTTACAAGGAAATTGTTCGCATATTACTAAACCGAATAAAAAATTACGAGAATTTATAAAAGCAAGTAAATGGAGAAACACAGACATATGGAGAGAAATCAGCATGTGGTCAAGAGATACTGACGGTTTTGGAACTTATGAATTTATCAGAAAATATGAAGCATTTGACGATCTCCTAAGATCGTATAATGCTAGCCGTGGATTTCAGATTTTGAAACCATTGTAGCCGTCAGATTTGATTTCGTTTAATATAAGGCTGGATACTGTTATTTCCTATCACGATTAATATTTGTTAATAAATTGAAACGTGTTGAAAAATAAAGTCGAAAATGGGAAATCTTGCAGTCTTTTCGAGATAAAAACTTTTGAGCAGATTGTTTTGTTGTATTTTTAAATATTGGAACAATTTTTAAACTGCAAACGAATCTAAAATAAAGAATTATAATTTTTTCATGATAGACCTACTGGTTCACTGTTCTTCCTGCTTGCGTCACGCACAGACACTTACTATGTTCGTCATAATAAATTGCAAATGTTCACAATTTTAATGATAGATAAAAGTATTTTTATTGACAATAATTATAATTATCATCTGTTTATGCTACAGTTCACAAAATTTGTTCATCCTTGTTAGGTTTGCAAATTTTGATATTATAGGCTGACAGTAATGATAGTTGTCTCTGACATTGCCCATCATTCTTTTATATCATATTTAAGATTCTAACTTGTTTATGATTTAAATACTAATTAATTTAAAAACTTATATTCTGTACATTTATATACTCTTACAATAACTGCACATGTATAAAATTAAAAATTATTTGTGTTTGATTAGCGTTTTAAACAAGTGTATATAGGCACATAATATTGACCAAAAATATTGTATTGTTTTAGTTTATTTTCAACAGTCACTTATTTTATTTATGCAATAGTTAAAAGTAGTTTTCACCAAATAAACTTATATATTCATATTTATATCCACTCACCTAAAAAGGGGAAAGTTTTATAAATTTATGTCAACTTAAAACAGAATGTTATTTCATTTTTAAATTTGGTATTTTTGTTGGTTATTTGTTGCACAGTATAGCACTGAAAACAAGAAATCAGTTGCAAAAGGTTAATACAAAGTATAGCACTGAAAACAAGAAATCATTTGTAAAAGGTTAATACACAGTCTAGCACTGAGAACAAGAAATCAGTGTGCAAAAGGTTAAAACACAGTCTAGCACTGAAAACAAGAAATCAGTGTGCAAAAGGTTAAAACACAGTCTAGCACTGAAAACAAGAAATCAGTGTGCAAAAGGTTAAAACACAGTCTAGCACTGAAAACAAGAAATCAGCAGGCAAAAGGTTTAAATGTTTAGAATTGTATATTGATATTAAATTTGCTTATACTATTTTAATTTATTGTAGCAGAAACGTAATGTCATAGATATTATTGTAACAAGTATATTTTCGAACTTAATGTGCATATTGGTGGCCCTTAAATATCATAATACTCAGCTCTTAAAAAGTCCTTGAATTGTTTTCTAAATTGCCAAAAAAAACCTGTAACAGCACCACACACATGTACTGTTTGAGTTTATGACTACCCATCATTCCAGTCAGACTTTGAGCAGGTGAGTGTCAGGCAGCCAATGTTGGATAGGGAAATGCCAGGCAGGCAAGTGTTGGGCAGCTAGTGTCAGATAGGGAAGTGTTGGGCAGGCAAATGTTGGGCTGCTATTGTCATATGGGAAAGTGTCAGGCAGACTAATGTTGGGCATCTAGTGTCAGATAGGAAAGTGTTGAACAACTAGTGTCAGATGGGAAAGTGTGAAAATATTGGGCAGGCAAGTGTTGGGCAAACTATTGTTGGATAAGAAAGTGTCAGGCACATCTGAATCATTTATGTGGGACAAATACCTGTATGCAAAGTCACAAAAGCCCAGGATTAGAAGGGGTGACACTGGGTGGAGGATGTGGTTTATTTATCTAGCAGAAGTTCACTTTGCAGTTGGTTTTGGATTGATTCTTGGTAATATATTATGGTTATGTTTTTAAGTAGTCTCTTTTATAATTGACTATTACAACATAATGCTAATAATAACTGATATAATAAAGGGTAATGTTAATGATATCTGCCTTTTGTCCAAGTATAATGTTAATTAAAAATGCCTTAATTCTAGTAATTTGTGTTTTTTTAAAAATTAATTCTATTAGTTTGGGATTTTTAATGTAGAAAAATAGGACACTATCACCACCTAGTAAATGGTTATGAATATTATTATTAATTAATCATCCATAACTAATTACAAGTGATGAGAATCTTAATTTATATTATTAATAATTCTACAGAATACACCACTCGTCTCTCTCACTTGGTGGGTGCTGTAAATGTTTTCTCCCTTCCACAACATTAAAGACAAACATTTACCTTCACACAGTATTTCTGTACGTCGAAAACATCTTACCAAAGGAGAAGATAAATCCATCTTTTAAATCTATATTTAGCAAGCCCCCCTCTATGCACTTTTTTTCTACAACATATGGTTATCAATATGTGTAGGAAGGTTATTAAATTCAACAACAAATTTATTAAAACAACAATTAGCAAAACAATGAAAAGATTACTTGACAGCATTACTTCTGCATTTAAATAATTTCAGTATTCATACAGTTTTATATCCTAACATAAGTAACAAATAATTCAACAGATTAGTGTCAATATAAATCACAAGATAGTTCTTATCAGAGAACAAAAATAAAGTTATAGAGATTATAGTGATAATAGTTTGTATGTAACCTTGTCTAGATGAAGCCATAAGTCTTCACAAGCTTTCTTAACAAAGACACAAGGGAATCATCAGTTTTTGTAGAACACTGATGAGCCGCTGTTCTCTTGAGGCTAATCTGGGCACTTCGCTGTATTTTTTGTATTAGCTCCCTCATTTCTACAATGTATTCAGCATACTTTGCCACCATACATCAACAGAGTGCAGTGCATCCTTACACTTACACACTGGGAGAGAAACTTCTCAAGTCTACCTTGGTTGTAGTGGTTGTTTATAAATCAGTAAACCAGGAGATTCAGATAAAACAAAAAAGTCTGCTTCTTCCCAGTAAAATATAATCAGGGAACAAATGCTAAGTTTCCAATTTATTCATCTCTAACTCCATTCTTTCTAACATTCAAGTCTCAGCTTACAGCTTCCTTCAACAGTATTTATTAGCCTCATACACACACAGCACAATAGATACAACATATCAATTTTATGAATGTATTCACTAGAAACAATGTAAAATGTTTAGCATACTACATACGAACACCTTAGTTCACAATTTGTAGAAATAATAGTCTCACATAACACATCTCTACATAAAACACAAGTATAACATATCAATAGCAAAATGCACGAAATATTTGTAAGTCCATTCTCTCTCAATCAGTCACTTAACTCACCATTAAGCTAACAGCTGACTTTCATGATCGGACTTCTTTCCACTCATATTTAAAGTGATAGACAATAGAATTCTTTACAGCAGATAATTTTTTTTGTCTTAGCCCATTGGCTAGTTTTGTTCTTGTAAATCTTAACCATTGGATAATAAAAACTATTTGTCCACCTAAAACCAGTTTAGCTCACTCCACAGTTAATAATAAATCTTTTAATATTAATAAGTATTACTAACTGTCAATTTATCTCATTTTAATTTAAATATTCAGTCCATTTGTGAAGCTAGTTTAAATGAAAATTCTTATCTTTAAAATAAATTTTATATGAGATTCTATATTTTTCTAGTAGTTTTTTTGTTTTTAAAAAAAAATGTTTATTTTTTCAACATCCTGGCAAACGAGAAGTGGTGACTTCACACTGGTTCTTGAATTTTATATTTACATCATTGTTTAAATATATTCATTTTAGAATTATATGGAGAAAGTTTGTATATTTTGAGTTACTTTTCATTGTCTATGCAAATTGCTGTCTTTACATATAGGAAAACATTAGATGATGCAATAGCTTATGCTGTTGAAATTGCATTTGTTTCAACAATAATGTATTTAGAATTCTTCTGTAATTTTCCAATCCCTACAGCAACGCCATGCAGTGAAACTGATAACTGTGCTGCGGCAAATGCCTCATCGGCAAGGACCAGATGAGTTTTTCAGTTTTTCTGGGAAAAAAGGTTCTGTAAGTATTCTGCTCAAACTGACACTTGTTTGAAGGGAATAATATATCTGTGTTTTTTCATTGTCTTGGTTTTTTTCTTCTTGTAATGAAAAATGCATTTCATTTAAAAGAGAACAAATTGATGATAATTTGAACTGCTTTAAGGTCACTTAATTTTATTTGTAATGACATGATATTTAAAATACACTCTGGTCTCAGGTTATTGTAGTTTCAACTTTCAGCAACCAGCTAATACAAATGAGCCCATAAGACCTATTAATTTTCAAATTTACAATTTCAAATTAAATTAGCAACTTCCTTTAATTACTGTTTATGAATGAGGCAGACTAGTTCAGACCTGGGTGTAGTCCAGTCATCACTGACAATGAAGGTGTAAATTCTGACTTATATACCTAGTAGGTTTTTGATTGTCTTTAAGAACAAAACTCATAAAACATAACCCAGTTGTAAGCAGTTTTTAGCCTACAGCTATTTTTAAAAAGGTTTTGGTTGGTTTTTTTTTTTTTTTTTTTTTTTTTTTACTTTTGTTTCTTTTACTAGTTTTTCTCCTCTCCAGCACATAACAATCCTTTAAGCAAATATACACTTGGGTCTTGAATTATGAACACATTCAGATCTTACCTGATTTTTGTACACAAGTCAGAACCATAACCCCAAATTTTTTAAAGTGTCTTATGTTCATATTGGCGGATTGCTTTAATTTGAGGTTGTTGTTTTTTTTTAATGTCTTACACGCTCATTCATATTGGTAGATTACTATAAGTCAAAATTTATTTTTAAAGTGTCTTACTGCTCATTCATATTGGCAGATTGCTGTAAGTCAATTTTTTTTTTTTTTTTTTTTTTTTTTTTTTAGTGTCTTACACAGTTACAGGCTTATTCATATTGGCGGATTGCTGTAAGATGAGACTGCCATAATATGAAACTTGACCTTACTGGTGTGTGATCAGTAAATCACTTTAGAAACTGCTGTTCAAGGACAGTTGGGGTTATTTTTATGGGTAAAAATATTCAGTTCAGTAGAATATTGTTTTTGCTAGAATAGATACAGTGCCTATTAAATACAGTTGATGAGTTCATCAGCACTTACTCACTGCACAGTAATAAAATAATTTAAATTATAAAGTAGCATTTTATTTTATTTTAAGCCTATTTTATTTATTATAAGTATATCTATACTGTTATAAGGAAATATAGTGTCCTCAGATTACAAATAAGTTCTTTTCTCAAAATCATCTTTAAGTTGAACTTATATGTATCTCAGACATGATTAAAAATCATTTAAAAAATAATTTGTAATAACAGTTTATAAGTTACTCCTTGTCCTAATGATATCTTGCATACTGAACACTTTATATTATCAAATTTCTCTTTCGATGTTATTGTTTTTCTCCACTTTGAAGCATCACTGGCACTTGATTCATATGTTCATTTTGGAGCTGTGATAGGGTATTTTATGTTCTTGGAAACTGAAACTGAGAGTCTACATGAATACAAGATCTGACTTAAAATGGTAGTGGTGTTATTTGTGGCCAGTGTTGCCAGATAAGACAAAAATTTAATGATCATGTTTTTATATTAAATTGAATAGAAATGAGAACATTATATATCTATATGCATTATTGTATATTTTACATTATACCAAATAGTAGTATAATAATTTCCCCCCTTTGTAGCAATGCTCCCATTCACTGCAGTGAATCATTGTAGGTAACTTGAACTTTATTATTTGGTTCCTATCTGGAATGCCATAAATCGGATGTCCATAACTCAGGGATACATGCATGTACACACAGGCATGCATGCACAATATGAAGTGGAGTTACATCTTATGTAGAGATTAGGCTCAAAAGCCAGCATGTAAGGATAGATAGTCAAAATTACTCTTGAAACTGTTATGGTGAGATGCTTACACTTTGAGAGGCACATAGGGACTGATACTGACTGAGGAAACAGCAGATTCCCATTTCCTATTTCCAGGACTTATATTCATTGAGAGGAATGATAGGGGAATGGTTTAAAATATTATTCTTTTCTCTCTTTTTTCTTTATGAAGTACATAGATGTGATTTTTTTTAAGTTAAATTACATATGATGTGACTACAGCATATGCCTAGGACATTGTGGCATTGGTTATTTCAGTACCACAACAAGCACACAGGTTTCTTTTCAATTTTTTATTGTAAATACTTTATATGGAATCAAGACAACAACAAAATATAGAGCTTAACACTAACACATAGAAATTTCCTTCTTTCTATTAAGCGAAACAGTATTATATAATCTATCCTAACTAATCTCTAACTAAACTAATATCTAACTTATAACTAATCTGATTGTTCTATTCTTTCTATTTCTCTCTTCTTTTTTTTTTTTTAGTTACAATTTAAACATTACTAAATCACAATTTCCTTACTGTATTATAAAAACATTTATCCCTTGTGAAAGAGGAGCCTACTTTAATGAAAGTTATTCCTAGAAGTGAACATACATTTCTCCCTCAGAATATTAAAAAGTTATTCCTAGAAGTGAACATACATTTCTCCCTCGGAATATTAAAAAGTGTCTCAACCAAGTGTATGCTTGGATTGTGGGGTGTGAGAGAGTGAAGGAGGAAGGAAAAGGGGAAAGCAGGACAATTCTGTCACACAGCATTTTAACTCCAGTTATGGGATCTTCTTTATTGAATGATCTTTTACTGATCTGACTTGGGTGTAATTTTGCTACTATTAATCATTTGAAATTATTTACAATTCCCATATAATATCACATGTACACACACACACACACACATAATTTGTTCTGTTACATAAACATACCTGCCTGCTTTTTAAGCATATCTACCTGCTACATAAAACATACCTACTGGCTACTTAAAGATGTAGATTTGTGATTAAATAAGTCAACCCCGTCATTGACAAAGATGGACCATGAGTGTACATGATTTGATTCATTTTGAAGGGCCAGGTCAGTAGATAAAAGCCACATCATAGAGCAGATAACTCTGCCAGAATTGCTGACATTACTTGAGCAAATATGATTGGATGCAATGAATACATGTACAGATTTTTTGGGGGAAAGTATTAATTTTTTTAAAATTCAGGCAATGAAGGAGTTAAAGTGTGAAATGTTTGAAAGGAGAGAATAGAGACAAAAAGAGAAAGGAGTAAGACACATCTCAATTATTATTTTTTTTTTTTATTGTAAAAGCACATTGCCTTGCCTCCCATCAAGACATGGCCATCCCAGAACGGGTGGACTTTTTCCTGCTGGTTGCGCCTTGATCCAGTTACAGGGGCCAATGTAGAGCGTGAAAAACCATACATTTATTGGTATCTTCTTATTTCCTTTTATTCCAAGTTGTTGTTTCATATATTTCATCGCCATCACATCATTTCAGTAGATATCAAAGATGTCATTTTTATACATTGTTTCTTGTAAGTTAAAGTATCTTGGGCGTTGAGGTAGGGGTTGGAGAAGGTTAAATTACATGGTTGGGTGATACTATTATAAAATAGTGATACTAAATAGATCTAAATTGTGTCAAATGTGCTTTCTATACAGATGATAATGCTGTTGTTATGAAAATAGGTCTAGAGTATTAATTTTGTATATCAGATGTGCTTTGTGCATGAATGGTAATATTGTTATGAAATAGATCTAGGCTTCTAGGGCATTTTATGTTGAGCACACTTTCTGTATGGATGGTGAAATTGTTGTTATGAAATAGATCTAGGCTTCTAGGGCATTTTATGTTGAGCACACTTTCTGTATGGATGGTGAAATTGTTGTTATGAAAATATGTATAGGCTTCTGGGGCATTTTATGTTGAGCACACTTACTAAATGGTTGGTAAAATTATTGTTATGAAAATAGGTCTAGGGTTTATATTTATATGTCAGGTGGATTTTCAAGTCCACACCATCAAATAGATATTCAATTACCAATCAACTTTTTAAGATAAATAATTGTAGACTAACAAATACAATAACACCAAAGGTAGACTGTTAAAAGCATTGATAAATAATTAAAATTTATTTTATCAATAGACCACAGAATAACTAAAATAATATGCAACAGTTGTTTTCTTAATATATAAACATATGCTTATATATTTGAATTTTCTCGATGATTAAGGTTTAACTTTCATAACTTAATCTTTGAAACTTCATATTTTATGATTTAATCTTGTAGCATAACTACATAGTTGATGAATTAATCTTATAATTTAGCCAGCATAACTTAGTCATTGTAATTTAACATTAATGAAGTAATCTTATAATTTAGCCAACATAACTTAGTCTTTGTAATTTAACATTGATGAAGTAATCTTATAATTTAGCCAACATAACTTAGTCTTTGTAATTTAACATTGATGAATTAATCTTATAATTTAGCCAGCATAACTTAGTCATTGTAATTTAACATTGATGAAGTAATCTTATAATTTAGCCAACATAACTTAGTCTTTGTAATTTAACATTGATGAAGTCACTCACTATGAGTTTTGTTCATTGTTAACAATCTTGGAGATGTTATAATTTTGACAAAAACAGAATTTTATTGAATTCTATCATGGAGCTGAAAGTAAAATATTGACAACAGAATTATTTACAAAATGGAATCACTTGCTCATATTTATCTTCTTCTTTCTTAAGATAGCGTATGTTTTTTCTTTAAAAAGAAACAAGAGCTAGATTTGTTGTGAAGAATTACAAATTCAGATGTTTTTTTGTTTTTTTTGTATTGGTAAACAAAATAATATATATATCAGTCATAATATTTTAATTAAAAGAAAAATATGCAGTAGTATTTTAGATGTTAAATAACATATCTTTAGAATTAAGAAATTAACTATTGGTAGGAGGTATTAATGTAATAAACATTGATATATTAATATATATTATTTTCTTTGTGGGAAAAGTTTCCGAACTAGCAAAGGTGTTGGCTACTCAGCAAATTTTGTGGGCGAGTCACTGGTTATCACTTCCATGAAGGTGAAGGGAAAAGGATTTCAACATTGCATCAAGTATGAATTCCAACCTCGGAGGGTAAGAATATCTGTTTTCAAACATCTTGTAGTGAAACTTCTCACCAGAATGACAAATATTTCCACATTATTTTCACATAACAAAGAATGTGAGCATGCAAGAACAGATTTATTATTTTTTTTTATTAGAGATTTTCCTGTAAGTGTTTTATAAACAGGGCCCTGCTTGATAATCCTCAACCAAGTAGTGAGTGTGGATTGTAAAACTATGATTGTAAAACTATCCTAATCTGCAGGGTTGGACTTGAACCTCTTTTATCAACTTGCTAGACATTGCAACTACCCAGCTTTTTCATTTGCATTTTTTATAATGGGATGCTTAAGCTTTCTATGAATTTAATAATTAAGCATTAAACTAACTGTGAAATAAACAATTAAATATTGTTGCATTTTCAATTTGTCATACACTTTTTTCTGTATGTTACCATGGGATTCCAAATCAATGGAATTGTTTGTGCTTTGCTAAAATTGTGGTCCTGATGACATGTGTCTCTGTTGCATCCATTTAAAAAAATTTTTTTTTTGTAGTGGTACATGGTGAGTTTAGTTCATGTCTACAACCGGTGGAGTCGCTCAGAGATTCGCTGCTACGTGGATGGACAGTTGGTATCTTCCTCGGACATGTCATGGCTTGTCTCTACCAATGATGTGAGTGATTGTTGTCATCATCATTAGTATCATTATGTCTGTGCAAACATGTTGTGCAGACCTTGTTTAGTGTTGTTAAGTTGCTTTGGTATGTAGTGTATGTTTGTTTAGTAACATGCTAGCAAGAAATACATGATACTCTGCATTTGTCTTTAAAAAATGCCTTCAGGAAATATATTTTCTTGATTGCCATTCATTCATTTAAGAATATGGCTTGCTTATTTTGGTGTTAGGCTGCTTGTGTATGTATGCTTTATTTATCTTGAAGAACATACCACTACAGTCAGTAGTATATTGGTACATTTTAATGTATATTTGCTTGCATATGTGTGCGCGCGTGCGTGTGTGTGAATATAAGCAAGCATTCATTTACCAGGTTTTAGTAGCTAATCCCATCTTTCAGAAGTACAAGCTGCTACAAATTTTGCTTGGTTTACATAACAGATGCATTTCTGAGGTTTTGGAATACATTGACCTAAATTGAAAGTAATTGAAAATGTTGAGACTAATTTTAGCTCTGAGTTGTCATATAATGATGAGTGATTCCTAATTTTTAACTCAGGATAAGGGGCATACAGGCTATACCTATTGGTTCTAAAGATGTTCAGTTGAGCACATCTTTTCAAATTGAATGTTATTCTTTTAATCAAATTGGTATAAACTAAGAAACACCTGTACCAAACAACACCTGTAATCAAGCAATACCTGTAAGCAAGCAACACCTATAATCAAACCTGTAAACAAGAAATATCTATAATCAAGCAATACCTGTGATCAAGCAACACCTGTAATCAAGTGATATCTGTAATCAAACAACACCTGTACTCAAGCAACACCTGAAATCAAGCAATACCTGTAATCAAGCAATATCTGTAATCAAGCAACTCCTGAAATCAAGCAATACCTGTAATCAAGCAATACCTGTAAACAAGCAATACTTGTAATCAAGCCATACCTGTAAACAAGCAATATCTGTAATCAAGCAATACCTGTAATCAAGCAATACCTGTAAACAAGCAATGCCTAAGCAATACCTGTAATCAAGCAATACATGTAATCAAGCAATATCTGTAAACAAGCACTAACTGTAAACAAGCAATATCTGTAATCAAGCAATATCTGTAAACAAGCAATATCTGTAATCAAGCAACACCTGTACTCAAGCAACACCTGAAATCAAGCAATACTGTAATCAAGCAATACATGTAATAAAGCAATACTGTAATCAAGCAATATCTGTAAACAAGCAAGACCTGTAATTGAAGTGAAACCTGTAAACAAACAGTATATCTGTAATAAATCAAGCAATAACTGTAAACAATATCTGTAATCAATCAAGCAATAACTGTAAACAAGTAATACCAGTAAACAAATAATATCCATACTTGCTTCCAAAGCAAACCCATCTATTCAGACATTCTCTCCCCCCCACCCCCAGTTATTTTATTCAAATTAAAATTTTTAAAAGAATTATTTATGTTGTTTAATAATATTTTTCTGAAAGACTTCACAGTTTTTAGTTGTAATATACTTTGTCTCTTTAATTTTGGATAGCCTAGACTTCATAATATTCAGGTTTAATATAATATGCCACTTTAATATTAGACTTCACAGTGTTCATTTGCAATATACTTTGTCTCTTTAATTTTGGATAGCCTAGACTTCATAATATTCAGGTTTAATATAATATGCCACTTTAATATTAGACTTCACAGTGTTCATTTGCAATATACTTTTTCTCTTTAATTTTGGATAGCCTTTTGACAAGTGCTTCCTGGGGTCCAGTGTCGATGGCGATGCAGAAAATATGTTTTGTGGACAAATGTCTACAGTTTACTTGTTTAGTGAGGCTTTGCTCCCACAACAAATCCATGCAGCTTATCACCTTGGACCAGGATATAAGGTAAGAAATGCTTTTGATGTGTGAGCATCTTAGGTAGATACTTGGGTATTTACTGTGATAAATGAGCAGAGTGTATTATGTAATGAGATAAACATAATGTAAGCATCTTCTTGGACAAATGATTAGCATATGTTCTGAGACACTTGAGTAGTGAAGGTATGTCCAGAGATAAATGAGTAGTATAGGTATGTCCTGAGACACATGCAAGTAATAAATGTATGTCCTGAGAAATGTGAGTAGGAAAGTATGTCCAGAGATAATGAATAGTTAAATAAAAATGATTAGTATAGGTATGTCTTGAGACATGCAAGTAGTAAAGGTATGTCCTGAGATAGTTAAGGTTTGCCCAGAGATAAATGAGTACAGGTGTGCTTTGAGATGTACATACTAAAGATATGTCCAGAGATAAATGAGTAGTATGTGTTTTGGGAGGATTAAGTGAACTAACAAAAAATGTAATAAGTAATGTGCATGTTTTAAGTGACTGAGCAGAGTAGGACTGTTTTGGGACACATACAGGAACATGTAAGTAGTAATTAATATAGGTATGTTTTGGGACACATACAGGAACATGTAAGTAGTAATTAATATAGGTATGTTTTGGGACAAGTGAGTAGTAGTTAATATAGGGATGTTTTGGGAGAAGTAAATAGTAATTAATATAGGTATTTTGGGGGACGTGAGTAGTAATTAATGTAGGGATGTTTTGGGACAAGTGAGTAATAATTAATATAGGTATTTTTGGGATAAGTGAGTAGTAATTAATATAGGTATTTTGGGGACAAGTGATTAGTAATTAATGTAGGTATTTTGGGGACAAGTGAGTTGTAGTTAATATTGGAATGTTTTGAGACAAGTGAGTAGTAATTAATATAGGTATTTTTTGGAACAAGTGAATAGTAATTAATATAGGTATGTTTTGGGACAAGTGAGTTGTAGTTAATGAAGTGTGTTTTGGGACAAGTGAGTAGTAATTAATATAGGTATGTTTTGGGACAAGTGAGCAGTAATTAATATAGGTATGTTTTGGGACAAGTGAGCAGTAATTAATATAGGTATGTTTTGGGACAAGTGAGCAGTAATTAATATAGGCATGTGTTGGGATAAGTGAGTAGTAATTAATATAGGCATGTGTTGGGACAAGAGTATAGTTGAGTAGTGTGCAAATATATGTTGTTGATTGCTTATAGGTATATTCTGAGACCAGTGAAAGGTAATTAATATAGGTAAGTACTGTGATAGTGAATATATACTGAGACAAGTGAATAATAATTATAGATGTGTACTGAGAGAGGTGAGCAGTAATTAATGTAGATGTATAGTAAGACATGTGAGTAGTAATTAATATAGGTATGCTCTGGAACAGCTGATTTGTGTGGGTATATGCTAGGAAATGAGAAGTATACCACAAGTATATATGTAGTGCTGTCTGGGAAAACCCGGCTACAGTTGCTAAAACTGATTTTGCGCTACAGCCATTTGCAGTCGTTTACTCCCCTTTGATAGTCCAGGGAGGTATGTACTTTAAAAAATGTATAATGAAAAAAACTACCTGACATAATTTTTTTTTTTAAACTTGAGATTCTGAACTTTAATAAATTATAAAAACCCACTTTTGAATTTGTTTCACTTTAGCGCTACAGCCATTTGTAGTCGTTTACTTCCCTTTGATAGTCCAGGGAGGTATGTACTTACAAAAATGTATAGTTAAAAATCTATCAGACATAAATTTTTTTTTTTTTAAACTAAACATTAGATTCTGAACTTTAATAAATTATAAAATCCCACTTTTGAATTCTTTTCACTTTAGCTGGGTATTCCCAGACAGCATCACATATTAAGATAGTTTAATGTACAGAAGCAGTTTATTTGTTTATTTTATGTGATGAGCTAATTGAGAAAGAGCTTGATTATTCAGGCATAAATATAAATGAATAATATGTTTAAATACTAAGACAAACGAATAATCTGAGACAGTCTAATACATAATGAGCCAAATGAGTAGTATTGCAGGTTCTTATTTCATAAATTATGTAATCTTTTGTACACTAGCCTCAAATGAGATGTATAATGTATTTTGAGATAGATGAGTAGTATAAATTTGTTTGGATATAAATGAATAGGATAGGTATATCCTGGGATAAGTGTGCAGTTTTGATATATAATTAGACAATGAATAGCTTTGATATATATTGGGACAAACAAAATTGATTAGCATATACTGTGGCAAATGAAGGACAAATATTAAAACTCCAAAATTGAAAAATATGTTCCAGAAAAAATTAGTATTTAAATGTGTATATATGCAGGCTGGCAGGTATGTACATGCATATATTTTATATTTGCATTTCATAAAACTGTAAATTTCATGCAACAGATTTCATTTTTCCTAAATTAAGATCTATGTGCCAAGAAAAGATTGTCTAAATTACTTATTTAGAAGTGCTATTTATTACAGTATTAACAAATCGTGACTTGATTTTTGAAAGTATTTATCTCATCATATTCTGAACAAATTGGGAACAAATTATATGAGCAGTAAAATAAAATATATTTTGACAAATACCTGTATTTGAATCTGCACCAGAAAGTGTGTATAAACCTCTTAATTGAACACTACTGCATTCAACTCTACCCTCCACAATACTTTCAAAAATGTTTTATAATCATAAAATTGATGATAAAAGGAATATTGCTTTTAAATTAGGCAAATAGATTGCATCGACTCTTCAATTTAGTTTTGATGATATAAACTGGTTATTTTAATCATAGAATGGCATTTGTCTTCAGAATCATGTTGGCGTTGTTCTAGCAATTGCCAAGATGCCTCAACAGATCTGGTAGAATGTTTTTGTTTTATACAGAGCCAGTTTAGGTTTGACCTGCCAAGGTGCCTCAACAAATCTTGGTTGAATGTTTTTGTTCCTTACAGAGCCAGTTTAGGTTTGACAATGAATACGCCACACAGCTTGGGGAATCTGCTACCAGGGTAAAATCTGCATGCACCATTGGAGATTTTTTTAAATGTTGACTTGTTCCACTTTTGTTTATTAACACACTCATTTGTGGGATTAGTATTTTGGATGTCTTCACAGCATGGCATGGTTTTGTTTTTGTTTAGATGCACTGTTTTTGATTTTCATTTTGTGTGCAGTTATGATTTTGACAAATTTGCAGTAGATAGACAATATGACTCAGAGAGGCCAGATTTTTTCAGGCTAGTATTTGCCCTTGTTATAACACTATTTTGCAGTGTTTTGTCTTTTCTCTCAGGCTTCTACAAGAGATGTCACAAAAATTTGCATCATTTTCTTAAAATAAATATAGATTGAAATTTTGTTTCTGTTCACACAAATATCTTCTTAAAGATCTTAAAGAAATTGTGAGTTTTCACATGCAGATAATTCTTTTTCACAAGACATGTCTTCTCATGAGATAGTTATGTTTCACAACCAGTGCAGATTTTGATTTGTGAGTTCTGTATAGTAAATTACCTCAAAACAGACAATGAACACTTTTTTCTGGGTCAGGTAATGACTCATTTGAAAGGCTGAAGATTTTTGTGATGTCCTTTGTGAATTTAAGAGAAATAAAATAGATTGATAATATAAAAATCATTTATAACAACAACAGGAACACAATAGCTACTTCACAAAATTGTATTTATTAGATTATATTCAGAGATTAAATTTTTGGGAATGTTCTGTGCAAGGACAGATAGCCATGCCATCAAGTTTATAATATCTTGAAGGTGTTGTTTGGTATTTTGTTTATGCATTAGTTTGTTGTGCATTTCAGTTTTTATTTGCTTCAGAATCATTCATGCAGCAAATTGTCATAGTAGATATAAAATAAACCTTGTTTTCTCTCTTAATAAATTAATGTTTGTCTTGTACATAGATGTCTAAGATGGCTTCTTATGAGAAATGTCAAGATAAGGAGCAAGACCAGACCAAATATGATTTTTTTTTTAATTCTGGCATTCTTTTAATGGTAACGCTACATTAAAAATGCCCATTAGCATTTTATCTCCAACCATTAACTGCCTTATCCCTTTTCCCAGAGTATAAATTGCCTAATCATTAATTTAATGATTGAATTAAAAAAAATTAACTACTCTTCCCCCACCCCTTACCTCCACATATATTTGTTCACTGTTGTATACTTGTATATGTATTTATCACAGATTGAAATCACCATACAGTGTGAACTGGCTTTATATTTTTTTTGTACTATCTTCTCATTCTTCATTTCAGCAATTGTTGATTGTTCTTAGTTTAATTTTTAATGTTTACTATAGTGTGGCAAAATAAAAGGGGTGAAAGAACTGTAATATATGTGTATATGCATATGAGTTGATGTATAATGTCTCTCTCTCTCCCTCTTTTTATAATGTCACTCTCCATAATGGTATCTTTGTATTAGAATTCTGGTAATTGACATCCTCTTCAAATCGTTTTCGATTATTATTTTAATTTTATTCTGTTTCATTCTTAATTAAGAAGGGTGAACTTTTGGAATCAACAGAGTTGTCCATCCCCATATTTGAGTTTGGCCTAATTCTGCTTTATTATCTTTATTTATTTATTTATTATCATTATTTGTTTTCTGTCTGGTGACCCTTGAAGCTATGTGATACTAAAAGCACTCTTAATTTGGGCAAATACCCTTTTTATTCAATAAAATAAAACTTGGAAAGTTTTCTCAGTTGGATACATCTGTATACTCATTTGGATCTAAAAAAAAATCACTGCTTTAATTTAAGAAATATTCTTTCATTATAATTTCTCTTTTTCACATCTCTGTTTTTATTTATTTACTTTTTTATTTTGAAATCTAGAAATAAATAGAGTGAAATTTAATGTTGTTTATGCTGTCAAAGTTATGCTCAGACCTGAGTATTTGCCATTTCCTGGATTTTTCAAGGGTTAATTTAATTTAATTCTTTCTAACAGTCTTCATTTTGTGGTTTTGTAATAGGTAAATGTAGGGCAAAATTCAGTGCAATATATTTTACTAATGTTATAATAAGACTAAAGGCAGTACAACTTATGCTTGTGCTTGGGAAAGGTTATATACATTCTCATCTGCAGAGTATTTAAGTGAAATTTTATTCTCAACATCTAATTGTACACAATATGCATTATAGTATTCTGATCGTCAATGCTAATTGCCAGCCAGGAAGTAATTCCAGTTAATTGGAATCCACAGATATGGAAATTGAGCACCTTTTGTATTCAGTACATATAATTGCCACCATTGATTTTAAATATTATTTTTATTTCCAGACAAGCTCCATAAAAAACAAATCCTTGAGATATAAGTGCATGAAAATTTTGGGTTGTTCTTGTATATTTTATTTTTAATAGACATATTTGTGATTGTTGTTTGGATGGAGAGGGAGGCACGTTTTATTAAAAGTAAGAATTTGTATATTAAGATTTCTACTTGCTTTCTGCACACTTCCTAACAGTTACTTTATTTTGGTGTTTGCTGATGCAGTGTAGCTATATACAGTATATGTTGTTCTTCTGGTTTGCTGACAGCTTTGTTAGTTTATCAGCTGAAGAGGGATGCATTTTTCTTCTTCTTTGTAATATTTTAAAATAGAAAGATACCTCAGTCTTATAATGTGAATTTGTTTTGACTTAACTGCCTTATTAGTTTGCTGTGTAAATAGTTAGTTCTAATTTTCATTTTATATTATTTAAAAAAATTAATTAAAGAAAATGTATTTATTATGCATAATAATCTGTATTTGTATGTGTGTATGATTGTGTAGATTTATAAATTTATAATTAATAACCTAATTTATTCATATTTAGTAATGCATTTTTAATCCTTTAATCCTATTTGAATAAGGTGTGAACTTTGTATACACTAATCTTTACTCTTATCCTTTTCATTTTTTTTAATGTTGACCTTTTTTTGTTTTGTTTCTCTTTCGTAAATGATTTTAAATGTAGAATTGTTTTTATTCTTTGATTAACACTTTGGGATGTTTCGTACTTTTATTAGTAGCATTAAAAAAGGATAATTTGATCAAATCTGAATTTTATATATAAGCTCTTGTTTTATCTTAAATATTAGTACTTTACACAAACTGTACACTAAGCAATTTGTTTTGTTCACTTATATATGCTTCAGGTACTCTAGTTGTCATAGAAAGTGTCATGCCATAGAGAACAAAGCATTGATGTCCGTAAATAGAATATTGTTCAGTGGCTGTGTCATTGGTATAGAGTGAGGCCATGAAAAAAGTATTGCTGTCCTTAGAATATTGTTCAATGACTATGTCATGGGTATAGAGATAGGCCATAGATAAAAATATTGCTAGCCTGGACCTTATTAATTAGAATATTGCCTAATGTCGTGGGTACAGAATTCTATCATTGGTAAAATAAAGCTGTACTAGCATGACCTTGAAAATATAGTTTGCATAATATGAATAACCACATGGTTATCATAGTTAAAATCACCACAGCTTCACTAGTCCTCTTATTCCTAATAGCTTTCCTAGACTTTGTAAATAATCCTCATAGCCTCAATAGTTCTGTAAATCATTATAGCTTCACTAGCCATGTAATCTTAACCAGTCTACCTCCCCTCCCCCCTCGCAATATAGTCTTGGCTATTAGTGTGGTTACTGTTTAAATGCATGCATTTGGTGCGTCTAAGTTTTACATTGAAAAAAAGAATAAATTACGTTTAACTTGTTAACATTTATTATTTTTGTGATTGTAATAAAACAAATGTGGAGATGCTTGGTTTAAATGTTTATATTATGTTGTTTAGTTTTATTAATATTTAATTAAATTATATATATCATTATATGTGACAATATTAAAATAATTGGAATATATGGCTGTTGATAATTTTTAGTCTCTGCTAATATGTGTATATTATAGAAAGTGATTGCTTAGTTAATTATTATCTCTTTTTCATGCAGATTCTGTATGATGGCCGAATGACTGGGAGTATTGTGTTCATGTACAATCCCATTGCTTGTGACAGCCAGTTATGTCTGGAGTCATCACCCAAGGGAAACCCTTCCTTCTTTGTCCACACGCCACATGCCATGATGTGTCAGGTAAACATGCAGACAGTAAATAGTTCTAGTAGTGTTTAACTGTCTTTTGTTTCTTTATTCAGTGTTGATTATGTTTTATTGTTTATCCAATTCTGTAATCAAAACAATGAGTTCATGGAAATGATATGTACCTAGATTTATCTGCATTTAAAATTTGTATGTGAAAAAACTTCTTGCAAAAAAGAACTATATTTGTATGTGAAAAAACTATCTGGAGAAAAAATATATATTAATATGTGAAAAACTATCTGGCAAAAAAGAACTATATTTATATTTGAAAAAAACTATCTGGCAAATAAGAACTATATTTATATTTGGAAAAAACTATCTGGCAAATAAGAACTAAAAGAAGTATCTGCATGTGTAAAGTTATTTGTAGTCATTTTTAGTAGATCTAATATTTATGTTATTACTGCACAGAGTTGCTAGCACTGCCTAGCACTACTGACTAATATTTTTATTTAAATCCAAATGAGCTTATGTCTTTAAAAAACAGGTAAGAATGACTTTATCACCTTGAACTGATTATATCAAAGACATTTATTGTAGTTATTAATGAGTTTTGAAATTTTGTCTGCATTATGCAAAAACATTAACCAGATCATACTTATGTGCATGCACACACATTCACATGCACACACACTGTTGTAAAGTACACATATATTCACATGTATAATGTCTAGATTTCATACAGTTACCCAGACAATTCAACTCTCACATTCATAAGTATAATATACAAATTTCATACAGTTACTCAAATTCAGCACCTACACATACAAATTCTTTAAGATGGTAACTAAAAACTGATGCAATAATATATATAAAACCCTACTTCCAGCTTTAGGTAAACAATGCTTTAAAAACCAGCATTAGGTGGACCTCAGTATATATATATATACAAAATTCAAAATAACACTAGAATTCACAGGAAAAACTGTTGAAATATGAAATATGTCAAAGTTAACTACAATAAAGATAATAGAAAGAGAGAAAAATGACAAAATGATGTTTTATTTATACAAATAAATAGTACAAGACTTAGGCAGACCACATATTTATCTGCCTAATGCTGTGGGTCGACATAAGGCTGGTTTTTAAGCATGTTTGGTCTGTGGTAAGGTTTTGTGTGTGTGTGTGTGTGTGTGTGTGTGTGTGTGTGTGTGTGTGCGTGTGTGTGTGTGTGTTAAATCAGTCTCTTTATACTGTTTCTTACCAGGATGTGAAAGCAGTGATTACCCACTCAATTCACAGCACTCTACATTCTTTGGGTGGTGTTCAGGTATGTGAACCTGTGATTTTTTACACAAAATATTTTTATTTTGCTCATTTATCCCTGAGAGCATAATCAGATTTAAATCGTTGTACTATTTCAGCTACTTTTTTGAATATTTATTTCTTTTTATGTAGTTGAATTGCATTGTCATTTTATACTGAAACCATATATATACCTCCTCTCATCCACCATTTCTCTCTCTCTCTCTCTCTCACACACACACACACACACACACACAGCAAGTAGTAAATTATTTACAGTTTTATTTAATTTATATTATTGTTAGAAAATCATAAAAGAAATGTTTAATTGTTGCTGTAAAGTATTATATTTAATATATATCTCTGTTTATTGACTGAAACTCTGATACTATAATGTCATTCTTCCTGTCTGCTGTTCATGTCTGTCTCTATTTGTGTTGTTTTTATTATTTTAAATTTTATCATTTGTAATATAAATTCTTTTTTTTTTGTAGATCCTTTTTCCAATGTTTGGTCAATTGGATTTGCCTGTGAAGCAAGGCCCTAATGTGGAGAGTCGAGTGGATTACAATACATGGTATGTAATTACTTCTGTTCTTAATTAAAAACAAATTTCAGGTAACCAGGTGTCTATCTGGAATCCTTTCAGTTGTAGATTTCAGTCTTGTAGCATAATTATAAAGACAGACCAATCAAATTATTTATGGATTTTTCCATACTTAGTCTCGCCCGTCTCCTTACAGGTGCCTGCTACACCCTGTAACTATATCGTTTACTAGTACTTCACTCTTTTCATCAGCATTTTATCAGGCCACTTCTAACACTGTCTAACTGCAGCATGCTGCTGTCTAATTTGCTTACCTTTATTTTTCCCATCTTTGCATTTTTCCAGCATTACTATTGTCTTCTTTAGTTACCAGTATTCATTCTTATCTTCAGTTTTTAATAGTGCTACCACTAGCATTGCATAACTTTAGTACTACTGCTGTCTTCATCACTTACCAGTATTTCACTTTTCCCTTCATCAGTGCTAGTGCTACTGCTAATATCACCTTTTTTCTTTTTTAGTGCAAACTTGATGAACTTGATGTGTGATCTTTTGAAAAGCTCCACTGCCATACAACAACAGATGCTACAGAGCAAAGGTTTCCTTGTCATTGCTTATCTGCTGGAAAAGGTTAGCCACTTTCAGATTGTAATATTTCATGTGTGTATCAAATCTGTCTGTTGAATTGCCTTGTATAAATTAGTTAAGACAGGGTGTGGTTGTTTTGTGTTATTATATAACATTCTGTTCTAATATTAACTGTAGCTGCTATTTTTCTATTTTTTAATATTTTAAATTTACTTTTAGATTATATAGAGAGACAGACAGATGTTTAGATTTACAAACATGTATAATAACAAACTGTCCTGTATATCTACTAATGTAAACTGTACATGTGATCCAGTCTTGTAAATGAGTCTTACAGACAGTAAACCCAAAATAATTCTTGAAAAGGATGTCAGTCTTATGCATGCCTGCATGCATGTTTTTGTTTTTTAATGTATCTATATGGGTCACCAAATCTTAGTTCTTAAAGCATTAATCTATGCTGAGACAGAATGCCTCTAAAAAAATTGATATTAATATTAGTAAAATATGCATTCTATAGAAGGCATAACCCTAGACAACAAATGCTCTTTTCTGATAATGAATGACCTAAGTTTAATCAAACTGTACCAGTGGTAAATCAAAGAGAACTGCTCACATTTTACTCTTGCTTCTGAAAGTTAAAAGAAAACTAATGACAAGTTTTGTTATGGTGATTTTGGTCATAAACAAAGGCAGAGGTTTTAACCAGTGATGTGCATAGACTTGATTTTCACATAGCAACTACATCTTGATCACTATATTTGTTTCCTATTGGCTATTAGGCAAGTCAGGGGAAGTAACTTTGCCAGTTTTCACAAAAATAACAATGCCTTTGTAAATTTTGTTGATTAATTTTTTTTTTTAAATGAAGAATTTTTTTTTATTTTAAGGAATAAATAGAATATTTTGTTTTAGATAATTAAACATATCATATACATGATTGGAGACATTTATTGAAGTGTTTGTTGAAGTAATTGAGATAAAAATTTACAATTTTTTTTTCTTTTTGACATTATTGTTTACCTCAGGACATAAAGTAATACATCCTAAGAGTACTTTTGTGAATTAGCAATTAGCAATTTTAGAACTTTAAAAAACTTACTCAGACAGTGACCGAATCATAGTGCTTGAAGAAACTAAAGAATCCCGTTTTCAAATCTTACTTCCTTCCCTGCCCTATTTTCAAACTGCCAAGGCATATGTATAACTATAAGATACAAAATTCCTTACAGAGGGCAATTTTATACACACGCACACACACATAATTTGTCTTTGTTAAGAGGATCATTTGATTATTCATTTGCATTATAGGAGAGTCAATTGATGAATCATATTTTTATTATTACCAATACTACTAGAGTATTTGCCACCCATGGTGACAGGTGGAGAATTAAAATGAATGAACGGCTAGGAACATAAATGAAATTGTCTGTTGGAAAGCTTGAATTTAAAAATTATTCTCTTAAGAATAAATTCTGTTGCAGGCATCACGTGATCATATAACACCTGCAGTGCTGGAAGCCTTCTTGGAAATGACCCAGTACTTGGTGCGTCTCCCCACTGGTGGGGCATTACTCAAACACCTCTTTGACTTCATCCTCTTCAACCCACAACTGTGGGTGCACACCTGTGTGGAGGTATGCTTAAGCTACCTGCATTACTGCCCCTCCTCCTATTAACCATTCTCTTTCCCTCTCCCCACTTTCAAAAGTATCCTGGAGGAATTAATTATATATAAAAATTATTAATTATGTTTCTGAATTATTTAGTTTTATGATGAAATTTTTATTTTAAATTTGCATCATAATTTGTTCAGGTGCAGACAAAGTTGTACTGCTATCTGGCAACAGAATTTATCAATGACGCACATATCTATACCAACATTCGTCGTGTGTCTGCCATCCTTCAGACGATGCACTCCCTCAAATTCTTTTACTGGGTTATCAGTCCTGAGGCTCGCAGTGGCATAACACCCAAGGGCTTGGGTATGCTTAATATGTCTTGTTTTGCTGTTAGCGTTATTTCTTTTGGAGGGGTTATAGTATGTATTATTCTCTATTATTTTGGTCACTTACTCTTTCTTTGACTATTATTTTGTAATCATTTTAAAATTTGATTTGTTAATACTGAATTCAGTCTATAATATAAAATTGCATTAAAGATTGGTATTTATTTTTTTTAAATGTATGTTTCTTTCAAATGATGAGCAGGGTTGGGAAGAAAATGATTTGCTGATGATTGTTCAGAAAAGCAGAGTAAAAAAAAATATAAAATTTCCTGTAAATTTACGTTATTAAGTCATTTTCTGTGCATATTCTGTTTAGAAACCTGTTAAGCTCGCTTAAAATGTTCTTCACAGCAGCAGTCTCTCATGTATCACTGAAAATGTTTAATTCTTTTCTAACTTACTATCAGCTTATTGTGAGTTTAGTAGTATAAAAGGGGAAAAAATAAGAAAGAATATGTTTTTTTTCAATTGAGTCTTTAATCTCTTGTCTGATTGAATTGGTTTTTTTTGTTTTGTACAATCATAAAAATGGATATCTTTATGCCATGTATTGACAGTTTAGAGATGTTTCGGACTCTATATCAGTCTGATTCATTCTTCATTTAGATGGGCCACGCCCGACACATGATGAAATTGTTAAACTGCGTTCTTTTATGCTGCTGTACCTCCGAGAACTGATTATCAAGGGGCATGGAATTCTGGAAGATGAGCTACAAAGCATATTAAATTATCTCACCACACTACATGAGGTCAGCATTGTTTACTTGTTTACCAGTGAAACAATCATACCTGTCAATTAAATTTTTGTGCAGTTTTTAGTTCATCACCTCATTAACCTTTTAGTGAACCTCATTATTAACTTCTCATACATCATCTCAATCATTGTCATTTGCAATGCCTCATGCCCCTTTTACATTTTCTCATATATCTTCTTGCACACCTCATTCACCATCATATGCAATGCCTCATGCCCCTTATGCATTTTCTCATATCTTGTTTATTTCATTCACCATCATATGCAATGCCTCTTGCCCCTTATTTTGCATTGTCTCATATCTTCTCATTCACCATCATATGCAAAGCTTCATGCCCCTAATGCATTTTCTTATATATCATCTTGCACACCTCATTCACCATCATACCTAATGCCTCATGCCCCTTATTATGCATTTCTCATGTGCCACCTCACACATTACTTTAGTCATCTTTTCATGTATCATCTTATTCATGGGTATTCTCAGTCAGAATTGCCATCTTTGCAGCTTTGAATACTAAAGTTGTTATTCCATCTGAGATTAATGTCTGAGTTATTAGGTATAGACATCTCTACCTTCAGTCTTGCCAATCATTGAGTCAGTCTTATGAGTCTACATATACCTTAGTGTAGTCTGTATATTTCTTGTCTAAGAGTTTAAGAAATACATTTTTGATTCATTCAGGGAACTTATTTTTTTTTATAGAATTTTCAGACTGTCTCCTTAAACTAAGATGGTGTTTGCCACAAGGGGGTAGCTGGGTGTTAAAAGGCTTGTTAAAAGGTTTTATTTTTTTTTTTATGCCTATCTCATTTCTCATTCTTTTGTTAGCCTGTTAAGTGAGAAGGATTTTGACTTGTAATTATTGTACCCAGGTGTGGTCATTCAGCATAGCTGTAGTTTGTGGCATATTTTGATGCACTTTCATTGATAATTTAATTAATTGTATAGATTTCTGGCCAGTCTTGGCTAAAACACTCATGTTGAAGGTATAAATGGATGCCCAAGGCAAGTTTTAGTGATCTGACCTGAGTAATGTGTTTTCTGTGTTAATGTGTTTGCTAATATTTAGAAGTAAAGGAGTTTGTGTATAGAAGCCTGGACAAAACAGGCTGTAACTGTTATTGTTACTGTGCTCTAATTTCTGTTCACAACTATGCGGAACAACTTTTTTGTTTAGGATGACAATCTACAGGATGTTCTTGAACTGTTGGTGGAGTTGATGGCACAACACCCTTCTTCAATGGTCCCAGCTTTTGACAAGAAAAATGGAATCTGGTAAGATTGTCCATTGATTGATTATTCTGTCTGGCTGTGCCAAACTTCTAACAATGACGTAATGTGGTAGATTGTACAAATGGCATCTAGAATGTATTAAACAAGAAGTCATTTGCAAATGAGCATGGCTCTTGCATTCAGATTTTAATTTCTTTATGTCTGAAATCTTGAACATATTTCATATTTTATCATCTTGTGATGAACTTTGCTGAAAGTTTATGGTGTTTGTCAGTGGGTTTTTTCCCCCGTGTTCTTGAACCAGGTTAATAAAATGTCTGTTAAAAAAAAATGTTTCACCTCCAACAAATAAATTAAGAATAAAATAAATAAATTCATTGATTGGATCATTTCTTACTTTATGTTTAAGTGTTACTGTTTCAGAGATTTGTTGTAATAATGTCAGAAACAAATTATAAATATTTATTTCCTTTCAGCACTGTGTTTAAACTACTGGCATCTCAGAAAGAGGAGATACAACTACTTTCACTGAGGCTGTTGGGATTTTTTCTGATGCGGAGCACTTACAGGTGCACAATTTTAATTTTGCACACAAATAGTTTCACATTTTTTTGTTGATGTGTTTATTTTAACATTTGCCATGCCCTTGTGCTTTCCTTGAAAATATTGTAATCTGTGCCACAAGTTAGAATATTGGTGTTGATGAAAATTTTTAGTACAATGATATACAGTATGGTTTATCATTATAAAAGAAATGGTTTGCATTATATTTACATATGTGGCTCATTTAATCTGCTAACTTTTTATACATGTGAGGTTTTTTTGTTTTTTTAATACTATGGAACATTTGACTGTCTTAGAGTAACATGCTAACAATTGTAGGTGACAGTATGGTTATAATTCTGACCATGTAAGGAGTGGTATTTCTGGGTGCAAGTTTTATTGCACTATGTTGGGTTTTAAGAAAGCAGATGTAATTATAATTAGTTCTGCTAACTTACTTTCCAAGTAATGAAGGCTATAGGAAACAGGGATGCATGGCTGACAACCAGGTTTTGATTTGTATAATTCTCTTGGGGTGATTTGATTAAATGCTTAATGAAGATGCCTTCAAACCTTTCTGCTTAATTAGCAAAGTGTTTTTTTGGTAATGCAGACGCAAGCAGGATGCCATGACACCACATAACTTGTTCAGCCTCCTGGCGGAGCGACTGATGCTCCATTCCAACGGCATCACCATGAATGTCTACAATGTTCTCTTTGAGGTATGCGCTATCCTGTTTGCTGTGGTTTACACTTTTTGAATTAGATTTGTAGTGTTCTTTGAGGTATGCATTGTCGTGTTTGCTGTGGTTTACACTTTCTGAATTAGATTTGTAATGTTCTTTGTGGTATGCATTGTCCTGTTTGCTGTGGTTTACACTTTCTGAGTTAGATTTGTAGTGTTCTTTGAGGTATGCGTTGTCCTGTTTGCTGTGGTTTACACTTTCTGAATTAGATTTGTAATGTTCTTTGAGGTATGTGTTGTCCTGTTTGTGTTTACACTTTCTGAATTAGGTTTGTAGTGTTTTCTTTGAGGTATTCCATGTGCTGTTTATGTCTATACTTTTTTTGAATTGGGTTTGCGATATTCTGTTTGAGGTATATATTATTCTATTTAGAGATGTGTATTGTTATGCTTCAGGTTTTTTTAATTAGGTAGGCAGTATTCTGTTTCAAGTTGCAGTGTTCTTTTTGAGGTATTTAATGTTCTCTTTGAAATATATAGTCTGTTTGAATGTGTACTTCTCAAAATTAGGTATGTAATGTTCTTTTTTGAGGTATACATTGTTTTTTCTAAAGTATGTATGTTTCTTAATTAGGTATAAAAAAGTGTTTGAAGTATATATTATTCTGTTGTTGATTTGAATTTTTCTGAATTAGGTGTGCAATGCTTTCTTTGAGGTATATATACAGTGTCGGAGGTATATAAATCATATATTTTCTTTGAGGTATGTACTTTCCTGAATTATTAATTATGTAGTGTTCTCTTCGAGGTATGTAATGTTCAGTTTTAGGTACAGTTGGGTCTTGGGTTACAAATGAGTTCCATTCTTAAGAATGTTTGTAACCCAATTTGATATGTAAGTCAGAATTTGTATGTAACTGTTCATGTCCGTTAATGAAACATCAGAAAAAATAATGTCTTAATACTTTTACTTTACTGAAAAAAGCTTTAAGCTTTTTAATAATGACATTGTAGTAAAATACAGTAAATTGCACAACATTAACATTTCATGCTGCGTAGTTCATGAGAGATTGAGTTGATGACACGTTCCTATATCCACATCTCAACTAATTTACTAATTTACCTCATTTCTAAGTAGTAATGAACAGATGTTGCTGCAATTATATATACATGTAAATTAAATTTAATTTGTAATTCAAAATGAGTGGGTCTTTTGAGGTTGCGATGGAGATTATGCTAATTTTCAAACGGGTACCCATTCAAAATTTGGACAGGTATCCGGGCAGCATTTTAGAAAAAATGACAGCCCTAGTGGTGACAGTACCTTTCTGAATCAGGTATTGATGTTTGAGTTATGCAGTATTCTGTTTGAGTATGTAATGTTTTGTTGGAGATATGCAATATTCTGTTTGTGGTATGAAGTTCTATTTGAGGTATAAAGTGATGTGATTTAGGTATACAACCTTTGTGAGGTGTGTACTTTTCTGAATTCGATATGTGATTTTCTGAGGATGCACTTTCCTAAATTAGGTATGCATGCCCTCTTCTGAATTAGGTATTCATTTTTCTGTTTGAGTTCTCTGAAGTAGGTATGTTTTTTTCTGTTTGAGGTATGCACTTTTATCAATTAGGAATGTATATTATATATTATTTTTGTGACATATGCTTCAGATATCTAAAGTAGTTATTTTCTTTCAGGTTTTAACTGAGCGTATGGGTCTGGAGAAACCCAAAAGTGTAGAACCTGATTCAAACTACAGAATAGAGAACTCAGGTAGGTTAATGACTTCATTGAATTTATCCATTGAGTATAGAGCCTGAATCAAAATATCAAGGTAGGTTAATAAACTCAGTGAATTAATCCCAGATGTATAGATGTTTGTTAACAAAAATAGGCTGTGGCAGTTTCATTATGAAAGAAATATTACTAAATACTTAAAAAATAATATCTGAACTGCAGGTGCTTAGCAAGTACTTTTCTTTTGGTCAGAGATATGTTAATGAGCATACTTGTTATGTATCTAAATCATTGCTTTTTTTTTTCTACTTCTAGCATCCAGATCTGGTAAAAATTGTGATAAATTGTTGTTGACTAATGATTTACAACAAATATGTGTCAATCTGTGATAGTGCTTAATAAAGTACCAGCATATTTGAAATGATTGCAAGCAGTACTACACTTTGCTAGTAGGCATTATTAAGGCATGAAATAGCATTGAAAATAATTACTTTGTCTTTCTGTGAAGATCATCCACTTTTTTCAAACCAGTGTGAGTATTGCCAGTTCCACTATCAGTGCATTCATTCCCAGAGCTTTGTAGATATGTCTTTAATCAGACATTGTAACTTGTCAGCACATTCATGACTTGACATTACATTGTGAGTTTGCAGTACATTTGTGACTTTATTATAAACTTGTGACGATGCATTTATGTACTTCTATTTATTAAAGGGTTCCAAAGAAAGGTATGAAAAGTCATGTTTGTGGTTTCCATAAGTGATAAGATGTCATTGATTACAAAAGCTTGAAAAAAGTATTATGTACAAGAATTATTGCTATTGTGTTTGTAAATATCCTTGCACTTTATTTTGACAATTATACAATAAACAAATTCAAAACACTAAACAGTACAATTTACAAAAATGTAATAAATATTGATCACTAAAGTGTATGCAGTACTTGGTGAAATTATTTGACATTATTGAAAATTTAGTCACCCCATGTCCACATAAGTGCTTGGAATAATGAGCCTTCTGTTGTAATTATGTATGCACAACAATGCTGAGAGAAATAAATAAATGGAAAGATTTTTGGATGCATTTAGTAGATTTGTTTCATGATGTTTTAATTTTTGTTGGTGTAGCCATTTTGAAAGTTGTTGCAACAATGATTCGTCAGTCCAAATCAACTGCAGAAGTTCTGGAAGTGAAGAAAAAGTTTCTTTCTGACCTTACCATTCTCTGTAACAACAACAAAGACAATAGGCGGTGAGTTGTCTTGGCTCATATTTATTTATTTTTTTATACGATGTCTCATGGACTGGATGCTTAATTTCACCTTCTTTTTGTTCGTTGCTTGAATTTTTGCAGTATGGTCAGCCAGCTTTGAATGGATATATTAAAAATATAATATATATAATATATATTGTGTATGTGATAGAATGGTCTTTAATTTGTTGTGTGTACATTTTTATGTTTAAAAGGTTATTTAACATTTTTAAGATGCCTAAATTCTACGTTGCTAATTTAAAGAAAATGTGTCTATTCAGAAATAGTCTTAAATTGTTTTGTGTTTATTTGTGTGTATGATAGATTTTAACTGTTTGCATGAGTGAGTTGTGTGTATGTGTTTAGGCCATTTTAAAAAATCTGCATTTCTACAAATTGCTGTGTGTGTGTGATTGTGAGTGTATATGTTCATATGTTTTCATTGTGATACTGAGTGAGCTTAAATTTTTAGTGTGCTTGAGTTTATGACTGTTCTTGTCATTGTCATTGTTCTTGTCTTTCAGAATATTTCCACATTTCTTCAACTGTTATTGGTTTGTGTTATCTGTGTTTAGAACAGTTGTGTTAGCTGTCCCTGTGTTTGTGTTTAGATTGGTTTTTAGTTTTTATTATGATTGTGTGGAGAATGGTTCTTGTAACAATATGATTGTGTGGAAAATGGTTCTTTACTTGTAGCATTATGATTGTGTGGAGAATGGTTCTTTATTTGTAGCATTATGATTGTGTTTAGAATGGTTTTTTTACTTATAGCATTATGATTGTGTTTAGAATGGTTCTTTATTTGTAGCATTATGATTGTGTGGAGAATGGTTCTTTATTTGTAGCATTATGATTGTGTTTAGAATGGTTTTTTACTTGTAGCATTATGATTGTGTTTAGAATGGTTCTTTATTTGTAGCATTATGATTGTGTAGAGAATGGTTCTTTACTTGTAACAGTATGATTGTGTTTAGAATGGTTCTTTATTTGTAGCATTATGATTGTGTGGAGAATGGTTCTTTACTTGTAACAATATGATTGTGTGGAGAATGGTTCTTTACTTGTAACATTATGATTGTGTGGAGAATGGTTCTTATTTGTTGCATTATGATTGTGTGGAGAATGGTTATTGTAGCATTATGATTGATTATGTGGAGAATGTATCAGCACATCATTTGTAGTTATGAATCTGTTTTTTAAGAAAGTTGTCTGTATATGTCTGTATTTAAGATGGTTTTTCATTTGTTGTGAATTGTTAGTTTGTTTTTATTTGAGTCACTTATTAAATTTATGGAGTTTGGTTTTGTGTGTTTAAGACAATTATTGTGTTGTATATGTGCAAGTAAATAATTCAGTGATTTGATTGAGACATTCATTGCAACCATCACTTTGAAAATTTATCAGAGTAATGGAATATTGGTGTTTTATCTAAGGGTTTAAATCATGTTGTTGTTCCTCTTAGGAAGCATTTCCAAATCTTTTCATCTGGCTATTAGAGACCAGGGAACTGGCAGTTCTCGTGATTCATATATCTTCTGACACTTTCAGACTCCAACATTTCTCATTATTAAGGGTGTACATATCATATGCTTGTGGTAGGTTGGAAGATCCTATTTACTTTTTTGAAATTCTTTCCCAGGGATGCATTCATGCATCCATTCTTCAGCCATCATTTAGTTTGATCCTTGGATTTAAGAATATCTTAGGGACTTTTTCAAATCCTAATACCTTGCTTGTACACACTTCAGGCATAAGTTACTTTATATATGAACAGATAATCCCATCTTCCTATTTATTATTTTGTAGTAATGTGGACAGCTAGTTGTATAATGGAAATTAAAATAAAATGTTTTCTTGAATAATTGCCAGATGTCTGCACTTGTATTTCCTCTGTCTAACTGCTACTTTTAGGTTCTACTTTATAAGTAGTACTTAAGTGGAGTTCATTTCTGGAGAAAAAAGAGACAGCTGACTGACCTACAATCATTCATTTTGTTCTAAGTCTTCTTGGAGCTCTAAATAGGCCCTACTGATTTGTGTACACATGCTATTTGTCCCCTATCTTGTCATGTGGTAAAATAGTACATATACAAGAAAAACTGAAAAATTTATCGTACTTCAAAACAATTTATCGAGTTTTGAAATTAATGCTGTTTGTTTGTGTTTAGGACGGTTCTTCAGATGTCTGTTTGGCAGGACTGGTTGTTTTCCATGTCCTATATTTACCCACACAATACGGAGCAACAAAAGATCACAGACATGGTTATGGCGCTTTTCCGCATGTTGCTGCATCATGCCATCAAGTATGAATTTGGGGGCTGGCGTGTCTGGATTGACACTTTAGCCATTCTTCACTCCAAGGTTAGATATTTTACGTGTGACTAGTGAAAAATTTTGAAAAGACCAGGAGAAAGTTTTGAATAATGCCTATTTATAGTGGGTTGCTACATACATTAATTAGTGTCGTATGAAAATAGAAGGATTCACTTACTTATTTACAGGTATTTCCATACCTACTCTCTTTCATTTTTATCAGTGTTTCAAGTTTATAGGAGTTAATTTTACAGTATTTTAGATAGTCACTGTCATATCATATAATGCTTTTATATGGTAAATAATAGGTACACTCTGCAAAATTTATTTTAATAATGTTTTTATGAATAATTGACTGTAATGAATAAAAATCATCTTTATCTTCCTTCAGTTTACTCTACCTGTTTAAAGTTAAAGATTTAACTTAGCAGTAGTGATTTTCCTTTAGTTATTTGACTATATACACATATCTCATTTATAAAAATACAAATGTACAAAATATTTTTCTTTTTTTTTTTAACCACATCAGTAATGTAATAACATAGGGTACAACCCATAAATATAATTAAAGAGAAAATCATTAAAAAAATATTGTTTGACATTTTAAGAGAAGTTATTTATGCACTAAATTAAAATTTGACACAGTGAGTAATGGACTCATCAAATTGTCCAGCAGCCTATGGATTAAATGTTGGCTATTCATTAATTCAGTATTTAAACATATAAGTATTCAAATAAGAGATTCCTTACAGAACACACACAGATTAATACTGTGTTTATATACAAATTCAGGTTGCATATGAGGATTTCACTGTTCACATGTCAAAGATGTACCACCAGTATGAACAGCAGCGGACTGATGACATCTCAGACCCAAGAGAGCGGCAGCAGCGACCCATTAGCACGATCTCTGGTCTTGATACCCCAATTGACAAACCTGTTCCCAAATCTACTGTTCGAATCTCTGAGATCAGTGAAGATGAAGCAGTGGCATTGCAGAAGTCAGGTAGAACTGAGGGAGAAGGGATGTCTGAAGACAAGACGGATGCTGGTCAACAGGATGCTGTTCAGACAAAAGGGTCTTTGAGCATCGCTGAGGATGGAGCGAAGAAAGAATCTGCTGATGATAATAAGGAACAAATCGATCCTCCAAATGAAATCCTGGAAGAGATGATCACTAACGCAGTGCGTGAATCCGAAATGAAAAAAGGTGCTTGTGTGGAAGATGCAAGTGTGAATAATTCATCTGTGGTGACAACTGACGAGGGAGCATCTCCGGCAGTGCAGCCAGAATCGCAACCAGCTGCACGGCCCAAAGAGTTAACAAAGCAAAACTCTGCAGTGTCAGTCCAAGACAAAGATCGCAATCAGAATTCCTCATTGCAGCGCCAGCCATCTAATGCAGGCCGAGGAGGAGAAGATAGACAGGGGCGTGCTATATTTAGTCCAGGTCCTCGAGCTCCACCTTTCCGCATTCCGGAGTTTAGGTGGTCGTACCTTCACCAAAAGTTGTTATCTGACTTATTGTTTGCCGTGGAAACTGACATTCAGGTTTGGAAAAGGTAACATGCTTTATGTTTGGAGATTTTTTGCTGACTGTAGAAGAATGGGTTACTATTTTTTTTTGGTACGTCAGAGCTTTTCAGCTCAGTGTTAGATGTTATGCTGAGAGAGCTTTAAATTTTCCAGTTGTCCCTCTATTTTGTTTTGTTTCCAGTTGTCCCTCTATTTTGGTGACACATCAACATTATTACTGATTTTCCAGTTGTCCCTCTATTTTGGTGAAACAGAATCAACATTCATACTAATTTTCCAGTTGTCCCTCTATTTTGATGACACAGAATCAACATTAATACTGATATTAAGCAATACTTTTTCTTTTGTTGTCAATAAATGAGCAAGGAACATTAAGACAAGTATCCCTTGTTTTTCTTACTGACTGCACACCACATGATCTCTCATGAAATGGACCTTGTTGGAGAGGCTTGACCTACTTTTCATCTTAAGCATAAAGTCTTTAGGAATGAGTTACAATTGCAATTTGTTGGGGTTTTTGTATTGTATTTTATCCTTTATAGGGATTGGAATTCTCCACTTACATAGTATAAATCAGTACAAATAACATATTCTCAACATCATTCTCAACATCAACCCTATAAATGATAAATGTAAAGAATCACAAATAACCTACATTCTCTCTCCCCCCAAAAAAAAACAACAACAACAACAACAAAAAAACTGGTTACAGCTATATCTGTGTCCTTTATAATCAAAGCTGATTTTAAAAAGCTTGACTTTCCAATAGGGTTAGTAGGTGTTAACTTAAATATTTTGGGTTGTGGGCTTCTTTGTTGCTAAAATTATCTATTCACATTACTGACAGTAGTACCTTGATTGGCACTTTGTTAATTTCTAAACTCTTTTTAAGGTTTCAAAAACACCAGAGAACAATATGATTGTTACAATTGCAATGTTTAATTCATCCCCAAATGCATATATATCATTATGTTAATTTTTCATAATAATTCTAATTTGCTATATATTACTTGTTACCTTTTGAGAGTATCAATATCTTATTACTATGAAATTACTCACTTTGATCTTTATTAACCTCTTATATCACATATTTGAAAGCCTTTCTTATTAGTCCCAGTGGATATTGTAATTATAATTCATTAAGATTTAGTACTGACAATCCTGGTGGATATTGTAATTATAAGTCATTAAGATTTAGTACTGAGAGTCCTGATGGATATTGTAATTATAAGTCATTAAGATTTAGTACTGAGAGTCCTGATGGATATTGTAATTATAAAGTCATTAAGATTTAATACTGAGTCTTGATGGATATTGTAATTATAAAGTCATTAAGATTTAATACTGAGTCTTGATGGATATTGTAATTATAAGTCATTAAGACTTAGTTCTCATAGTCCCGATGAGTATCATAGTTATAAGTCATTCTTTGTTATGGTCAGCAATAGCATGAAATAAGGGGCTAAAATACTCTGGGGTGTAGTCCACTCAAGGCTATTTCTTTGTTTTGTGTGCAGTTATGGTCTGCAATAGCATAAGATCTTTGTGCAAAGCAGTTTCCTTTTGACAAGTGTCTCTATCAGTATAAAAGAATGGCGTTTTAACTCATTTGTGCTCATTGGTAACATAAGAAATTGGAAACACATTCTTTTATCATGCTTTTTGCAATATCCCCCATTAAGACTATGACTTTGAAATTTTATACATCATCAGATCATCTGATTGAGTTCATTTGCATGATTGACCCATATTTCTCTTGGTCTTTAATTTCACTTCAGTGTCTAATATTTATTTATTTCATTTTATATTTATTATAATTAATTCTATTTTATTATCTTGTTAATTAATTACTGCTTTATTTTATTTAAAAACAAAGGGGCAACATACTAAAACAACAACAAAAAATGAAAAAGGAATGTTAATTGTACTAATTTTCTTAAATTGTAATTCACTGGTCCTTTATTTTATTTAAAAAGAAGAATTGAACATGCTTAAAGTAAAGCAGTTGATGAAAAAAAGATACCAACAGTTGCTGCATTTTTAAAAACATTTCTATAAAGAGAAATTGTGTTTCTTATTTGGGTTTGCTGTTGTGATTTTTTTTTTTTCAGTCACAGTACAAAGAATGTCATAGACTTTGTCAATGCCAGTGAAAACCATATATATGTAGTGAATGTCACTCACATGATTTCACAGTTGGCTGACAACCTCATTACCTCTTGTGGTGGACTTCTACCTCTGTTGGCTGCTGCAACATCTCCCAATGTATGTACTCAACTTACAACCATAAAACACTAATTAAAATGGGGCATTTCTGCAGGAAAAAAACTAAATGTCTAAAGATAAGATAATAATTTTTCAATAAAATGTTGATGAAATAGAAACCATGCAAAATTAGCAAGTGATTAGCATATAAGGTAAATATTTTTAACAAGATTGTTGAAATAGTAACCATGCAAAATTAACAGATGATTGGGCATAAGATACAATTGTTTTAATAAGATTGATGAAATAGTAACTACACAAAATTAGCAAGCAATTGGTATATACGATAAAGATTTTGAATAAGATTGGTGAAATGGTAACTACACAAAATTAGCAAGCAATTGGTATATACGATAAAGATTTTGAATAAGATTGGTGAAATGGTAACTACACAAAATTAGCAAGCAATTGGTATATACGATACAGATTTTGAATAAGATTGGTGAAATGGTAACTACACAAAATTAGCAAGCAATTGGTATATACCTTACAGATTTTGAATAAGATTAATGAAATGGTAACTATGCAGAATTAACAAATGATTGGTATATAAGATAAATTGAATATGATTGATGAACTAGAAACCATGCAGATTTAATAAGCAATGTGTGCATAATGTTATCACAGAATTAAACAAATAAAATATTATTTGCTTCTGTTGCACTTTTTTTGCTTTACGGTTTGTGAAAATTGAGAATTGTTCAAATTGTTTTTCATGTTAAAATTGTTTTTTGCTTTACGGTTTGTGAAAATTGAGTAATTGTTGAAATTGTTTCTCATGTTAAATGATTGTTTTTCCTTTACACTTTGTGAAAAATGAATAATTGTTTAAATTGTTTTTCATGTTAAAATTATTGTTTCCTTACAAATAAATCTCACATTCCTTGAATCCAAGGGTGAGATAGAAATTTTGGAACCCAACCAAGGACTGAGCATTGAACAGGCTGTGTCCATCCTGCAGAGGATAATGGCCATGACAGATATTTTGGTCTTTGCATCCTCCACCAATTTTTCTGAGCTGGAGCAAGAGAAAAACATGCCTTCAGGTGGCATTTTGCGGCAGTGCCTTCGACTTGGTAACAAACTTTTTTCTTGCTATATAAAGTTACTGCCAGAACAGTATTCAAGAAACAGTAAAACTTTTTAAATGATGATGATAACTATTTCATTAAATTGGTTACAGTCTTATGATTGTACTTTTATTTGTTTCATGTTGGTACCCTGATTTCATTATTATAAAGAAGATTATTCATTTAAAAAAAAAAATATGCACATACATATAAGGTATTCCTTGATAAACACTGATCAGTATGACATGAATTCAGGTTCACTCATTAATTCTCACATATACACACCTTAAACCTTGCCTCCAAATAAGTTAGCAAAATATTTCTTTATTTTTAGTTAATAAATGTAGTGGGCATAGAGTCAGTTTACTTGCAACAGAACTGATTTCTTTCTTAGTTAAAGAAAATAAACAATGCTTAGGCTAATAACAAAGCTCATGCCTGCAAAAATTTCTAAAATAAACTAATTAACCTATCTAAACATTGGTCTGCTTGACAAGTTTTTTACCTTTGGCTAGCCTTGTAGCAATTTAAAGTAACTGATGTTAACTTGTGTATATACACAACTGCTGTTCTGTATGTATCATTATGAGCCATGCATACATTGTTGTCACAGATGTAGCACAAACCAGAGATATGTTTCAGTAGAAAAAGAAAGAAATACTTGCCCTTTACATTGCAGAGTGATAAGAGCAATACAACTATTGTGTTATCATCACAGGCCTGTTCAGGTGGTAAAGGACAGAAGTAGTTAACCCTTTCATTTCGAAGTGATAGGAGTAGTAAAAAAATTTCTGTTAAAGAAATAAAGGATAAAAAGTAGTTAACTCTTTCACTATGGAGTGCTATGAACTGTTATATATCCACTACATTTTTGTTTTGATAATTGAAAGAAGTAGTTAACCCTTTCATTGCGAAGTGCTAGGAGCAGTAAAATTTTTTTTTTACTCAACACACATTATGTTAGAGTTGTAAAGGAAAAAAGTAGTTAACCCTTTCACTATGGAGTGCTATGAACTGTTATGTAATCACCACATTTTCCATTTGAGTAGTAAAGAAAAAAATAGTTAACCTTTTCACTGTGGAGTGATAGAAACAAATAAAACTCTTGTGCACTCACACACGTCTTTGAGTCATAAAAAAGTAGTTAAACCTTACACTGCCGAGTGATAATAAAACTATTGTATGCTCACTAAAAAATGTGGATGTGTGATATCTAGACATTTGACAGTCAATACAAAAGCTATTATCCAAAAATGCATTTTAGAAAAGATTTGGAAAGAAAACATTTAACAAGATTATCTTTGATTTTTATGTTTTGTTAGTCTGCACAGCAGCAGTGAGAAATTGTCTAGAATGTAGGCATCGCTACTCTCGCACTCCATCAGAACCACCTTCACCAGGAGGTGGGGCAAGTGCATCTGGAGGAGGCAAGCCAGTTAATGGTGTTGACCCCATTCAGTCTTTGATTGGAGGTTCACATCCATCCACAAAGGTACTTGCAATGTTTGGAATTTGACCTATCCTACAAATTAAAAAAAAGTTAGCATCTGTGTAGCTGTACATTTTTGTAGGGCACTCGCAGTTTGCTTGTAAATTTATGAATAACACTTGCCATGAATCATAAACATATGCCATGTGTAAACCAGTAGACTGATCACATTTACTGAAATGCAAGTTTGAGCATCACATAATTTAATAAAAATTTGGAAGTTCTTGGTTTAGATGCATGCATTCTAACCATTTATCGTTGATTTCTGATATTACCACATTTTTAGAGTAAAAGTTATTTTCTTTCTAATGAAAGATTACTTTTTAACTAATTATATTTCAATCTGAATGGCTGGCTCAGATATTTAGGGATAGATGGATTAATAGATTGTTTGATTAAGTGAATATGATTAATGGATGGATGGGTGATGGATGGGTTGGTGGATCTTGGATTGATGAATAGGTCTGAGTTGAATGGACTTAGAATAATTCTTGGACAGATGGGTTTTGATGATCAGATCTCAGCATGGTCACATACTGTGGTGGAGTTAGTTTGCCTATCCCTATTCCTAGAATTAATTGTTATGTAAATTGTTAAATTGTCAAAGTGACCCAACTTTGGGCACTTTTATGATGGTACTTTTGTAAGTGTCAGAGTTGGAAGTAAACAACTCAAAGTTGAGAATATGCTAGAAAATTGCTGATGCAATCCAAATTATTCCAACTGGATGAGTAGTGTTTCTGACTGATAGTCTCACACTGTTCATAACAACCTCAACCAATGGGGATGGACCGGAAGTTTCTTTGTTGAAAAGTACTCTATTTTAATAACTTTGAATTTGAACATAACTCGAGTCCAGTCATAAAGGCAATCGTTAGCTTATGGTAAGTTAACTGACTGATAAAGAATATTTCATACATGTTTGCTATTGATCTATGATTTGAATTAGGGAACGCTTATGTAACTGAACCATTATTTTTATGTTAATTAATTTGACTACTTGTACATTATACTTTGAATTTTGATCGATGCTATATTTCTTATGCTGTATGTGTATATCAAGCTAATGAAATTTTTACAGGATTTGTAAGTTGAGACTGTTTTGTAAGAGAGAAATGAGTTTGGAGATGAAATATACCTGAAATTTAGTGCTGCATTAATTTGATTTTTTTGCAGAGAGGAAAGCCTTTTTGTTTTACATTTGTCATGTCATACTTTGGTGGCTACTCTGTTCTACTAGATTACACTGGTGTGTGAATCCGGTATTATCATCAACTTATCAGTAAAATGTGTTGCTGTAAGTTGATTCCTGTGAATTCTGTTCAGCGGAAATTGTGGCTTGAGTTTGGTCTCGAGAATTTACAAAGATTATTTTGAATGTTCCCCGTGGTGTGTTGAGTAAATGTTTATCTGTCCAGAACTTTTTGTATTAGAAATAACAACAGCTTTCTTGTATTTGTTCATCTTATTTTTCTGTCTGGAAAATAATTGCAAAGCTTAATTGACATCTTTCTATTTGTGTTATTTTTTCCAACTGGAACTTAGTTATGATATTTGAATGACAACAGATCTCTGCTTATTTATGTTATTTTTATGTCCAGAATTTAATATTGATATTTGAATGACAGCTCCCTGACTGCTTTTTATTTTTTTTCTGTTTGAAATATAATTGGAATATTTGTGACAGAAGACCTTGTTTATGTAACTGTCCAGAACATAATTATGACTTTTGAATGAGAACAACTCTATGCCTGTGTTTCTTATACATTTGCATGACTGCTACTTGTTTATCAAATATAACTGTCCAGAACATTATGACATTTGAGTTATAGCTTCTTGTTTATTTCATTTAACTGTCCATAACCTATTATTGTGATTTGAATGAAAACAGCCCGGTGCTTGTTTCTTGTATTTATCAGTCCAGAATACAGAAGACGACTGACCTTGTTTATCTTGTTTAACTGTCCAGAACATAATTAAAAGATTTGAATGAAAGGTACTCTGTGCCTGATTTTTCTATATAACTACCCAGAACATAATTATTTGCATACTAAGTAGTTGTTTAATTTATTTAACTGTCCAGAACATTGTGGAGAACTTGGCTGGTCAGGTTGCACCAATCAAAGATCCAGAAAAGCTTCTCCAGGATATGGACATAAACCGCCTTCGTGCTGTCGTTTACCGGGATGTGGTGAGTAACTATTTGTTGTTAAATTACCAGAAGTTTGTCTTTTTGTTTACGGGATGTAGTAAGTGACTCTATGGTATTGTTAAATTACAAAAGTTTGTCTTTTTGTTTATGGGATGTAGCAAGTGACTATTTGGTATTGATTTTAAATTACCTAAAGTGGATCTTTATTTTTTACAGGATGTAGTGAGAGACTATTTTGCTATTGTTAAATTACTTAAACTTATTCTTTCTGTTTATGGGATGTAATGAGTGACTGTTTGATATTGTAAAATTGATAAAGTTATTCTCTTTGTTTACATTGTGCAGTGAGTGACTTTTTGGTATAGTTAAATTACCCAAAGTTGTTTCTTTTGTTTATGGGATGTAGTGAGTGACTATTTGATATTGTTAAATTATAATTGGTCTTTTTCTTTGGATTGTTGTTGTGCTTTCCGATTAGTTTTATATGGCGCCATGCCTGTTTAGTGATATATATTCAGTAAAATTTGATTGATTATTGATTTCTCTTTAATTTCCATCCCCAGTGTTGAGTTCCTTATGACATCTGCAATAGACCATAAAATCATGTAAGAAACCACATTTCCCTATCATGCAACTGATAACCATACTATAGGAGATACTTACAATTTTTGACACATACAGTTAGAATTTAAGCTATATGGAAAGTCATTCTCTTAAGGAAGGGCAGATAACAGGTAAATAGTAAAAATCAGTTACTAGTAGAGTGTTTGCCCAAGTCAGCATCTCATTAGCTTTGTACCATAATTGGATATTTTATCTAGCTAGGATTTTGCTTTGCTTGTTTTCTTTCCAGCATCATCTTTCTCCCATAATTTTACTACTACCATCTATTAAAACTTAACCCTACCTTGCAGAAGATAAAATTTATTTTAAAAAAATAAATATTAAGATTTTCTTGACTACTTGCCAAATTCTACATATTTCTCTTTCCCTTTTTTTTTCTTGTTCAGACTTAAATAAATGTGGTTAAATCTGTATTAACAGATGTGTTTGTTTTCTCTGTTGAATAATTTCAAAAATATTCTTTATAAAAATGAAACTTTCTTGGTTGAGTTACCTGCATTTTAAAATCACTTCTTCTCATTCCAATTGCTCCCCACTCCTACAGGCTTTACTTCAGAATAGGTGTTTATTTTGTTTTAGGGAGCTTATAAAAAGTTATTTATTTAGAGTGAATTATACATAATTCTTTTCAAGGAGGAGACAAAACAAGCGCAGTTCTTGGCCCTGGCCATTGTTTATTTTACTTCAGTCCTCATGGTCTCTAAATACCGAGACATTCTTGAACCACCCACACCAACTGCTACATCTGGGGGTCCACCTGCTTTCAGTCGTTGTGACAGCTCTGGTAAGAAAACATTAGAAATTGATTTTATTTTTCTCCTAGTTTTTATTTGATTTTCTTCTTAATGCAAGCTTGACACTAACAGGTCAAAGAGTAAAGTTTTACAGATATTTTAATGATATATAACCCTTCTTTATACTTCTGCAATATGGTTATGCATTCTATTTTGCTATTATGATGGCAATCACTAAATTGTAATGCAGGCTGAAGAACAGGTCATGATTATTTTGTTGTTGCATTCTAGGCACTGGTTTGTAACTGATTAACACATATTTGCATACCTCAGACTCTTTCCAGGTGATTAACATATTTTTTGCATACTTCAGATTCTTTCCAATAGATTAACATATGTTTATTTGACACCAATGCCACCTAGTTAATGGTTATGATATTTTTAATTAATTAATCATTCATAACTAATTACAAGTGATGAGAATCTTAATTTATGTTATTAATAATCTTCCAGGAGACACCACTCATCTCTCTCACTTGGCAGATAAACGGGCTCTGTAAACGGTTTCCTTCTTCCACAACATTAAAGACAAACATTTACCGTCACACAGTATTTCCATAGGTGGTAAACTTCTTACTAAAGGAGAAGACAAATCCATCTTTAATCTATATTTAGTGAGACCCCCATCTGCTCACTTTCTTCTCCAACATAAGGGTATCAATATGTGTAAAGTCAATAAATTTTACAATAAATAACCTTGTTTGATTATTTTTTTTTATATTTATACAGTCTTATTTCCTAAATATAATTCAACAATAGTTTCAATACAACTCACAGGATAGTTCTTATCAGAGAACAGAATGGAGTTATGAGATAAGTGATAATAGTTTTTACATAACCTGAATTAGGTGCTGTCTCAATAGTTTTCATGTGCTTTTTAGCACACTACATAGTTCAAACATTTCTAGAAATAATAGTCTACTCACACAATACATCTCTACATAAAACACAAGTATAACATTCACTTGCAAAAATGCATGAAACATTTCTAAGTCCATTCTCTCTCAATCAGTCTAACTAACTCACCATTAAGCTAATAGCCCCCTTTCATTACCAGACTTCTAGCCACACCAAATTCAAGTGATCAGACATTAGAATTCTCTACAGCAGGTAAACTTTTGATCTCAGCCCATTGGCTGGTCTCGTTCTCATAAATCTTAATCATTGGATAATAAAAACTACTCATCCAGTTGGAACTGGTTTGGATTGCATCAGCATTTTCTAGCATATTCTCAACTCGAGTTGTTTACTCCAACTCTGACACTTACAAAAATACCATCATAAGGAGTGCCCAAGGTCGAGTCATTTTGACAATTTAACAATTTATATAACAATTAAGTCTAGAAATAGGGATAGGCAAATTTACACCATCACTTTCCATACTTCAAACTCTTTTCTAGCTTTCCTAGCATTGCAAACTGTGTGCACCCAATGACTAACAAGTCTGCAGCATCTTAGCACAAAGTACAACATAGAACATACTGTTCAGTAAGAAATAATTAATATCAATATGATTCTGTTGGAATTCAAACTGTTGGCATATAAATTCTTTTTGTGCAGGGAATCCATAAGCAAAATATTTGGTGTGTACTAGATTTTGTTTTACTACTGGAACACAGTCTCAGAAATGAAATTTGAAATCAACCATAGAAGTTTTGTTTGTAAGAAATCCATAAAACAGTCACTCTTTCTGCCAAATTTGTTTTAATACATGATTCAATCCATTAAGTATGTAGACACACCAGCAGGTAAATTGCTGTGCTGAAGTTTAGAAACACATTAACTCCTAACTGGTGCACATGCACTTTTTCATCTTGATAAATAATTTTACTGGGTTCTTTGGGGGGTGGGGGGCAGGGGAGGGTAAGTAAAAGACATGCCAGAAGGTAACAGCAGTGCAAAGTTTTGAAACAAATCAGGCAGTCCACACTGACTACTGCATCATTTCTTTCTGTTTCTTCCATTCATGCTTTCTTTGGTGTTCACTCTGCTAGCATTGCAGAAGCTAAATCCTTCCTCCATGCCATTACTGCCTGAGAGTGGTTCAGCCACTACCACCACCACCACCACCACCTCTGCATCAAACAGCATCAGTTCTGACACCAAAGCCAGCTTAGGCAAAGAACAAACCACTGACTCCCAAAAGGGTGAGAATAACACCATTGTCTACAACACATCAAGTGTGGACTCTTCCTCAACTATTCCTGCGGATTTCATGTTTGATGATGTTGGCAGTGTGTTAGCACAAATGGCTTCTGGCAGCTTTGATGTTTCACTCATTCCTGTCATAGTCCAAGGTTGTGCTTTTCCCACCACCACCACCACACATGTATACTCTGTGTTGTGAAATGTCGTGCTGACGTGAATTGTTTTTGATTTAAAAATGTTTGCTGTAGCTATCTTGAAGTTGAACAAAATCTTTCTTTTTTCATTTATAGTTGCAGGATATTTTCCACAATGTTTTCTTTTGAAAAGATACATTTTGTTCTATCTTTGTTTCTCTTACATTTTTTTGCATGTGATTTTGATATAATAGCACTAGGCATGATTTTAGTTTAATTTAGTTTTTGTCTGATGTATTATTGTAATTTGTCCAAGTGACCCTTGACTAACAAAAATTTCACCAACACTGATGGGCTCAATTGAACACATTTTTGAGGATCATCAGTTATATATGCTTTAAACTTTTGCCTGATGTATTATTGTAATTTGTCCAAGTGACCCTTGACTAACAAAGATTTCACCAATACTGATGGGCTCAATTTAACACATTTTTGAGGATCATCATTTATATATGCTTTATACTTTTGCCCACCAAGATAAATTTATATGCTATGCATCTTAACCTTGTCCTTCATTTGTGCAACATTTATCCAGTAGTCTATAAGCTTCTGCATCTGGCTATATTTATTGAACATTGTGTTGGCTTTTTACATGTGCAGCTTACCAGGTACGCATTATCTTATGTCTCTAGTGGCATTTACTGGTTTATTTTGCATTAATATTCTGATTGAATGGAAGGAGAATCAGTCACGGTAGGGCTGCTAGTGAGTAAAATTATTGTTGTAAGAGAATTGTTACAATAACCATTGATGTCATTAAGTGTGGTATAAAAACAAGAACAGTTAGATCCCTGAAGAAGCTGAAAGGTATGTTAACCCATTTATAGAAATGGAAAAAAAATTATAACATTTATAAAACCAAATTATAGACACATTAAAAAATAACTTTAGAAATAAAATTAAATAGCTAATAAAGCAATAACATTTATTAAAAACCAAATTATATATTAATGCTGCAAAGTCATTTATAAAATAAATTATTGAGCAGTGTTTCCCAAAACGTGTCATGGCACCCAGGGTACCACAGTAACACAAAGGGCACTATGAAATATTTCAAAATTTTGAGGGGAAACAGAACTACCCCCTACTTTTGACACCCTGTAAAAAATCCTTTTACACAAAGGTGCTATGAACCAAGAAAGTTTGGGATGTATATAAACTTACTGATTTTTAGAACAGCCAGAAATGCACCTATCTCTCCCCCCTTGAATTGTATTATTTCTTGAGTGGATGGCACAAACTCTTATTAGGTAGCTGTATTTATAACAATGGTATGACTGTCTACCAACTTCCTGTATGTTATGGTAAATATTGAAGGAATATTAGCAAAATTTAATTTCTTTATCATTTGTTGTCTGTGGGAGAAAAGCATTGGAATAATTTTAATGATACCAATTTAGTGTTTCATTGGTTGCCAAAGAGTCTAGGGTTGAATTAGAGGGATTAAACTTAATTGAAAAGCATATGTTTATCAGTGAGCTAATTTAACGAGCCTGTATGTGTTTTAAGTTGAGTTAGTTTGATGTGCATGTATGCATCTACGTGTTTTAAAAATGATCAGATTTGATGTGAGAAATATATATGACTTGACTCATAGTACTTTACATAGTTTAGATGGAATAAATGTATTTGATATGCATTTGACAGAACTGTAGAGATTACATTTACAACAGTTTGGTGACAGTTTCTACTGAAGATTCCCTCATGTTCAGTTTGGCCAACCCTTAAATATGAATTTCTTCTTTAGGCAAACATAAGCTTTTCAGCCTTCCAGTTAAGTTAGAAACAAACTAGACACATATTGTAAATTTTGATTAATCTACTGTTGGACTTAACTGTATTGATAAAATATTGGTATACCATAGTTGAACTTAACATGTTAAAGTAAGGTAATTCTCATATTGACTATGTTTCATGTTAAAGCATTATAACACGTTTTGACTGAACATGATAAAGTATTGTAACCTACAGTTAGACTAACATAAAGTATTTAGCCTCATTTTGACTGAACATGATAAAGTATTGTAACCTACAGTTAGACTAACATAAAGTATTTAGCCTCATTTTGACTGAACATGATAAAGTATTGTAACCCACAGTTAGACTAACATAAAGTATTTAGCCTCATTTTGACTGAACATGATAAAGCATTGTAACCCACAGTTAGACTAACATAAAGTATTTAGCCTCATTTTGACTGAACATGATAAGGTATTGTAACCCAGAGACTAATTAGATTATACATATAAAGTATTGTTAACATACAACATATGGTAACTCACATTTTGACAAACATCTTGATAAAGTTTTGACTGAATTCAAATAGCAGGCAAATAAGCATAGAACTCCAGACTATTCATTTTAGAAAATTTATGAACTCATATATAGGAACTTGTTCTGTTTGTTATTTATTGTTCACTTGTATCATCTGCAAACATGAAATTATATCCATCTTATGAACATACTTTTAGGAACTCATTATGTTTGTTCTTTATGGTTCACTTGTATTGTCTGTTAACGTGAAATTATATCCAACTTGTGAACATATTTTTAGGAACTCATTATGTTTTTGTTCTTTATGCTTCACTTGTATCATCTGCAAACATAAATTATACTTGATTAATATTCTTTTCACATTAAAATGGTTTTAATAAATGATATTCTTTAATTATTTTTTTAAAAAATGAATTTTTAATCTCATTGTAGAATTTTATTATGCTTAATAAAATGTCATTTAATACAATTACTTTAATTATGTTGGGATACTCTCAATGATTGCATTTCTTTTATTGTGGAATTTTACTTCGAATGAAATAAACCGTTTTTCTTTAAATTTACTTAAATGAGTATATGTCTCTAAAACTTGTCATAGCTATTAGTGGCTTATTTCCCTTGAATCATTGTTAGATTTTTTAAAATTTTTTTTTGAAAAAATTTATATGTATATTGACGTTTTTATTAAATATTGTTTGGACAGGTAAGTCCTCTCACTTTAAAAGAATTTTTTTAAATATTCAATATCAATTTCTATCCTATTATTATTTGGGTATTTTTGCTGTTGCTTTACAAACATTTGTATTTGTTGGAATTTAAATTATGTTGGTTTTTTTTAGAGAATACACTGTTAAGAGTGCTGAAAATGTTTGCTACTTTATGTCTAAAATTAAAAAGTATAATAATACTCTTTGATTTTTCTCTAACTTTTTTATTTGACTGAGAGAAAATATGATGTATGCTTCTTTTGTGACTTAAATTAGTTAAATTAAATTAGTCATTAATTAATATACATCAGTTTAATAAATATGAAGGAAATAATACTGTGGTCAGGCTGTTAACATAAAAAAATTCAGTGTATACAATTCAGCTAAAAGTAAAACATCCAGTAAAACATCCTTCAGCATTTTCTCTTTTAAGTTGTGTTATAAATTCAGTCTGCTTCAATGGCAGTTACTTCTAATCGGTCATTTGATATAGTTAACATTTTCCGATATGTCTTATTACACAGGAGAAGAGGAAGAGATGGAAGAAGAAGAGGAGGAGGAGGAAGAGGAAGAGAAGACAACTGGTACTGAAGGGGAGGACAGAGAGGCTGAACAGACGGAAAGCAGTGCATCAGTTGGGTCTGCCGATGGTCTCAGCAAAAGCTCAGATGGTATTAATATAACTAATTTACCCTTCATGCAGAATTAATTGATCATTAATCATTTACTATTCAGTCAGTCAAGAAAGTTTAGTGATGGCTATGACACATCATTTATTCCATAAATCTGGCTTGTTTGACATGAAGAAAGTATTCACAGCTGTCTCACTTGTGCCAAGAAAAGGCCAATATTGTTTGTGCTAGTTTCAGTTTCAACTTTCATTTTGAAACCAGTGTTTGGATACATTGAATGCAGTATTTCATTAAGGCATAGCTTTCATTTTGAAACCAGTTTTTGGATACAATTACTCTTTGTGTGCAGTATTTCATTAAGGCATAGCTTTCATTTTGAAACCAGTTTTTTGGATAAATTACTCTTTGTGTGCAGTATTTCATTAAGGCATAGCTTTCATTTTGAAAGCACTGTTTAGATACATTGTTCTTTGTGTGCAGTATTTCATTAAGGCATAGCTTTCATTTTGAAAGCACTGTTTAGATACATTGTTCTTTGTGTGCAGTATTTCATTAAGGCATAGCTTTCATTTTGAAAGCACTGTTTGGATACATTGTTCTTTTGTGCATTATTTCATAGCTTTTTAAGTCACAGAGTAGGAAAGTATTGTGATTAACTGTACTGATTGTAAAATGTCAACACATTCTAAAATAAATATAATATTGTAGGCAGTGCTATCAACATTGCATCTTGCAAGTACAACATGCCAATTTTGAGATTCCTGAGCATGGAAGAGCCTCGAAAACTGAACTACTTTTATGATGGCAGTTCTAAAATGGGGCCAACATGTACATAAGGCTGTGTTGTTTCTGATTAAATTTTGATGATAAATCAATTACTACTCAATGCATTGTTTCAGTAATCATTGTAATTTAATTCTGACCATTGTCACTAAAGGAGTGAATGAAAGAAACATTACTTTTGACCTTGACCTTGACATTAGGTTTCAAGTTGTTGTTATAAAACAAAAATGGTAAGAATTACTCTTTGTATCTGTGAATCTTGTTTTAATTTTTGTCTAAAGTTTAGCTTATCTTTTCTTCATAAAACAAAGATGGCAGGAATTACTCTATTACCCCATGAATCTTTTTTTAATTTTTATCAGAAGTTTTGTCTGTCCATTTCCTTTACATTATTGTTTTTGTCCATTTCAAACTGATCACCTTCTAAATTAATCATCTAAAGACAAGAATTATTTTTTAAAATAATGTTTGAACCATCATTTCCTATATTAATGGTTTGAAATAAAGAAAAGGATTAATTCAGATTATTACTTTGTGCATGTATGAGTTAAAACTGTGGCAATCAGAGAATGTGTAGATTGTTAGTATGTTTACATGAGTTAAAGGTGTAGTAGTCAGAGTATGTGTATGTGAGTTTAAACTGTAGCAGTCAGAGAATGTGCAGTGTGTGTACATATGTTAAAACTGTGTGGTAGTCAGAGAATGCGTAGTGTGTGTACATGAGTTAAAACTGGTAGTAAGAGAATGTGTAGTGTGTGTACATGAGTTAAAACTGGTAGTCAGAGAATGTGTAGTGTGTGTACATGACTTAAAACTGGTAGTCAGAGAATGTGTAGTGTGTGTACATGACTTAAAACTGGTAGTCAGAGAATGTGTAGTGTGTGTACATGACTTAAAACTGGTAGTCAGAGAATGTGTAGTGTGTGTACATGACTTAAAACTGGTAGTCAGAGAATGTGTAGTGTGTGTACATGACTTAAAACTGTGGTAGTCAAAACAGATGGAGATGAAGAGGCAGTGAGAAGAGAAGAGAGTGATGAAGTCTCTCATGCTGACTCGGCAGAACCTACAGGAGATAATGCCTCGGGTACCTCAGAAAAACTTTCACCAGACACTGAGGTCATCCAACAGGAACGTGAACTTTCTGTCTCTGACACAGCACAGGGTATATATCATTTAGAGTTGTTTGTTTTTAAATATTTCACATTTGGGAGAATATCTAGCATGTTTTTGTTTACAGCAATTATCCAAATTATACTTTGAATCTCTATATAAAGATGTTTTTCAAGGAAACTTTCCTGTTTTCATGTATGACACATAATGACAATATTATATCATATCAGCCAGAGGTTTTTACATTTTCCATAAACCCATTTGTAATATTTTGCCTTAGCTTAACAAAATGGACTTGGTTTGAAAGGTTATAATAAGGTTGCAGTGTGTGTGTGTGTGTGTGTGTGTGTGTGTGTGTGTGTGTGTGTGTGCGTGTGTGTGTGGATATTTTTAAAAATAAATTCTCTTCATAAAAACTGAAGTGTACACAAAATCAAAACATTTGAAGGATTCTTTTCTTTCAGCAGAAGATGCAGGAGACAAGATAACAACAGAAACTGATTCCTTAAATTCTGCTGAGCATCCTCCTGGTGGTGCAGGTGATAAAACAGGAGAAGAAAGTGCTGCCAGTGATAAGGAAGAAAAACAGTCAGATTCTGGCAAATCCAGCAAAGCTGTTATTATCAAAGCAGAGAAAGACAGTGCCTCAGTCACTCAAACCAGCGGAAAGGGAGATGAGAAGGAAGACAAAGCCGTAGTCAAAGACCGACGAGAAGAAAGGGAAGAGGCCGAGGGCAGCAGTAGTCAACCAATTTCTTCCATCTCCGTCAGTCCAAAGACAGCCGAAGATGAGTCGCATCGAGATGCTCCAAAACCAAGCCGCCTTGACCTTGCACACCCTGATATCCCCAGTCACCTGCACACCTTGCCAGTAGATGGTGGATCTTTAACGCAGAGGCTAGAGAGAGCATTGGGATCAGTGGCGCCCCTTCTGCGAGAAGTATTTGTGGACTTTGCACCATTTTTGTCAAAGACTTTGATTGGCTCTCATGGGCAGGAACTCTTGATTGGTGGTGAGGAATTAATTAGTTAATATTTTTAGTTGTTGAGTTTTTTGTTGCTGTTGCTGTTGTGTTTGCTTTCAAGCAAAATTTTAATACACGTCTCATTGTTTTGTGAAAAGTCATTATATGGAAAATTTTCAGCATTTTGAAAATACAAAAGAAGAGCTAATAAATAATTAGAAATAAAAATAGAATTTATTAGCAACATAAAATAATTAATTAATGAAAAGTTTTAGAAATGAAGGTAAAAGATAAAATAATTTAGTTATATAGGCTTATGTTGTTAAAAATTACTTCAATCAGTCAGGACAGCACTTGAGATGATGAAATGAAATCAGTTTGCATTTCTTAATGAATCAGATTGTAAATTTAGTTGTGCACTACCCCTAGTATGCAGAGAAATTAACTTTTAACTTGTAGAGAATAGAAATAAATAGAAATAAATAGTTCAATTTAGAAAGAAATACCAAATGCTTTTCCATTTGTGTGTTCTAAAAAAGTGACACTTTTTTACTTTCAGAACTAGTCATTCTTTCATGCATCAGTAATTTTAATGGCAGTTTAATATAATTTTTTTTGAAAGAAATTATGCTAAAATCTTTCAAGTCCATATAGGAAAGAAAATTTTTGATTGATGCTAATTGTATTTAACTCATTTTGTTGGTATCCTTATTACATTTGTCAACTTCATTATAATCAAAATTAGTATTTATTTTCATGAATTCTTTCAATAAACTCTGATCTGAGTGTATACAATCATGTCTGCTGCACTCAGAATTTATGGGGCAGGGAGTTGATGAAGATCAAAGACCAGGGTAGGATTTAAATCCAAGTCTATCTGCAAAAAAGGCCAACCTGCTGAGCTCCTGATTATTAATTCTATCCGTACAACTTGCAACCAGATAAAGTTACTTGTGTGTGTGTGTGTGTGTGTGTGTGTGTGTGTGTCTGTGTGTGTGTGTGTGTGTGTGTGTGTGTGTGTGTGTGTGTGTGTGTGTGTGTGCGTGTGTGTGTGCATATTTTTAAAAATAAATTCTCTTCATGCATCCTAGATGTTACATTTAGAAATAGAATTAATTTTCAGATTTTAAAAAGAAAAGTATTTATTTATTTGCACTGTTAATCTGTGACAATTTAGTCTAATAGTTCTTGAACAAATTTATTGCAAGAATTAGTTGAAATAAATTAGTTCTATTAAAGATGTTTTTGTTTTTTCCCTTCTAATAAAAAGTTAAGGTGGTTTGCAGTGTAAACATTTCTTATCTTATCATTAATAGTCTTGTCATGAATAGTCTTGTCATTAATAGTCTTGTAATTAATAGTCTTGTCATTAAGAGTCTTTTCATTAATAGTCTTGTCAATAATAGTCTTGTCATTAATAGTCTTGTCATTAATAGAATTGGTATTAAGTTCAACTAAGAATGTTAGTCAAAGAAGTTGTTGAGTAAAATTGATCATTAAAAAGCTTGCTAAATTGTTTGTAAAGTGTATACATTTTCAGAAATTCAAGAGAACACTTTCCATCTGAAAGATGATTTTAATTTTCTTTTGACTTTTGAATTCTCAAATGGGTTCACAACATTGATCTCTGTGTTAACTGGATTGATGGATTATGTTAAACAATAAAGTCAGAATGCTGCCATCTTTTTCTTCCCCCCTCCCCCTCCCAACACAATCAAATGATGTGAACATACTTTGTTCCTGCAGATGTCATTCACCTCAAATATTGTCTTTATTTAGGTACAGCTGCATTAAAGGAGGAAAACATATGACATGTTTGTCATTATTTAGGTTCAGATGCATTATGGGAGTGAAGCATTTGACAGTGTTTCTTATTTCAAAACTTATTTTTACACCCCCCCCCCCCCCCAAAGCAAACCTGTCTTTTAATTATGGAGATTAGTGTTTGTGACTGATGACTTTTGACAGGTCTTGTGACCTTGAAGCAGAGTACATCAGTGGTGGAGCTGGTCATGCTGCTTTGCTCTCAGGAATGGCAGAACTCCTTGCAGAAACATGCTGGCTTGGCCTTCATCGAATTGGTCAATGAAGGGAGGTAAGTCATCCCAGACCTATAGCAATATTTTAGTAAAAATTTTCTCAATTAATTATTGGTTGACAGTATTATAATTGTACGTAGACTTTAAAAAAAAAATAAATATATTCCTATGTAAAGTGTGTATCCTGACTTTGGCAAAGAAGTGCACATTATAATATTTTGCTAGATGGATGGGTGAATGAGTGGCTTGATGGCTGCTTTGTTCAGGGAAGAAGGTAAAATGTTATAGACATATGCATGGATTAATCTTTTAAAACTGTTTTTTGACTTAATATATTAAGTTTTAGGAACATATTCATTATTTTTGTACTTCAGTTTTACTTTTTCTTCCATGCTTTCCTATTGTTGTACTTAGGCTTCTTGCACATGCTACCCGTGACCACATTGTTCGGGTGGCCAATGAGGCTGAATTCATCCTGAATCGCATGCGTGCTGATGACGTGCAGAAGCATGCTGACTTTGAGGTAAAACTTTGCAAAAATTCAAATACAGTTGGGTTGTTTGGTAAATAAACTTTAAATAAAAAATGGTAGGAACAATTCTTTGCAACACCAAATTATAAAAAAATTCCTAAATTTAAAAAAAAAAAAATCAAAAAAAAATTGAATAATTTAAAAGGATTTTGATATTGTAAGTTTGGACAGTGTGATGGGCAGCTTAACAGATTAGCTACCCAACCCCTAATCTATTTAATTCCACCTGTTCAGGCCTTTGTGATTTGCAGATGGAGAAACTCGGTCTGACCTCAGAGACATTAACCGTTAATTAATTTATTTCTACTTGCCTCTGAGTGTTACTGGTTCAGAACTCCTATCACTCTTTACAAATTTGAACACTTCTAGATAGTATAGAAATTCTGGCCCACACACACTCTCCCTCAGCTTAGGGGGACACTTCCCGAAATATGCTATTGTCTGAATTTTTAATACAATTAAAATTAAGCACCCCCCCTAATTAATGAAAATATAATAAGTAATTATTACTAATGTCATTTGCGTTTCAAGTGTCACAGTCATTTTACTTTTCTAAGAATATAATTATTACCATTTGCCAGTATTTTTGCTTTCTACCACCTTGATTTTTCATAAAAAGCATTACTTGGGGAAAATATTAGTTCAAGTCTGGAATAAAGTGTCTTATACATTATAAAAAAATTATAAAATTAACATGGTTGAAATAAAATGAACAGTGAATTTGATAGAATGAAACTATTCTTTATCACTAGTTTCATTCTATCAAATTCACTGTTCATTTTATTTCAACCATGCCAATTACTTTTCTTTCTCTATAAATCAAGTAATTTACATGTGATAGAAGTTTGTTCTTATATATAAAAGGTATTATTATCTTCATCACATTTTCTTTTATCTTCATTATTATTATCCTTTTGTTCCATGTTTATAAGGAGCATGGCCATTTTTGTTTATTTACTGTTCACCATCTTTTTCTTCTTGTTTATAATAATAAAACCAAATGGTTTCACATTCTGATTCACTGTGAATTTGAATTTATCTGTAGTACAAAGAATATATTTTAATAAATTAGCAAATCATGCAGTAACAATAAATTGAGTAAATAAATTATTCATGAAAATATTTTTAATTGTAATAAAATCCAAGAAATATGCTTTCTGTGCTTCTAGTCCATGTCTGCACAGCTAATGCTAGAGAGACGTGAAGAAGAGAAACTCTGCGACCACTTGATTAAGTCTGCCAAGCGCCGGGACCATACACTGGCCCACAAGCTGAGGGACAAGATCTTGAATATCCTTACCAATAAACATGGTGCCTGGGGCAAAGGAAAGAACAGGTGAGATGCTTGAAGAATTGTAAAGAATTGGAAGTGGCTCAGAAAAACAGAAGGACAGGTGAGATGTTTGAAGAGTTACAAAGAATAAAGAAAAGAACAGGTGTGATGTTTGAAACTCATATAGAATTTGATGGGCCTGAAACAAAGAAATATATGAAGAGTTGTAAAGAAGTGGATATGATCTGGGGCAAAAGAAAGAACAGGTGAAATGTTTGAAGAGATGTAACAGCGCATAGCAAAGGAGAGAATAGGTGAGGTGTTTGAAGAGTTGTAAGAATTAAATGTGGCTTAAAGGAAAGTACAGTTGAGATGATTTTAAAATTTGTGATAAAATGATTCTACATTTTAATCCTTGGTAAAGATGAAAAATAAACACAGATCCAGAAATATGCATTTGCGTGCACACGTGTGTATGTATGTGAATCCATACTCCTTATGTTAAATTACTTCACCTTTGATATAGCTTATTTTCAACAATTAACTGCTTCTTTGGTAAGTGGCTTTTTTTCTTGTTTTCATGACAGCCAAACAGATGGATTCTGGAAGTTGGATGTATGGGAAGATGATTCTCGCCGTCGTCGTCGTTTAATTCGCAACCCTCTTGGTTCCACACACCCAGAAGCTACATTGAAGGCTGCTATAGAACATGGTAGTATTTCTTATTTCTATTCAGTGTTGAGGTAAATTGTCTTTGGATATATGTGTAAACTGGGCTGAATTTTTGTATGTGTATGTGAGCATGTGTGTATGCATGTACATATGTTGAATTTAGATATGGGACTTGGGTGAACATTTTCTTATTAGTGTATTGGTATAGTCATGGTTTGAATATGTGGGTTGGAAATTTTGTGTTGAGATGTGTTTGTTGTATATAACTGAACAATTTTGTGCATTAGAAGTGTTCATATGTTCCCATTGGAATCTGTGTATAATCAAACATAAAGAGTTCATAAAATAATCTCTTGTACTTCGTGCTCTTTATGGAAATTCCTTGGATTAATTATAAAATAAAGTTATTTTCTAGCATTAGGAACTTCTTTGTCCACCTTGATGACATTCTACTCCAAGAAATAAAATAATCATTTCACCTGAGTGATTTATAATTATACATTACAGCTTTCAGAATGTTCACAGGCACTGAATAATTCACATCCTTGATGTCCACATCATCCCTCCAAGTATAATAAAGACTATATTTCAGATCTTTTTAGTCTGTCTCAATTTTTTTTAAGTGTAACAACAATTTAATGTTTCCTATTTGGTGTACTCATCCCATTTCTCCTAGGTATAACAAAGGTCTTAATATTTCATATTCTTTGTGCCCCTTTATCTCATTTCTCCTATAGTGTAAGTACTGTAACAAAGGTCTTAATATTTCATATTCTTTGTGCCCCTTTATCTCATTTCTCCTATAGTGTAAGTACTGTAACAAAGGTCTTAATATTTCATATTCTTTGTGCCCCTTTATCTCATTTCTCCTATAGTGTAACAAAGGCCTTAATATTTCATATTGTTTGTGCCCCTTTATCTCATTTCTCCTATAGTGTAACAAAGGTCTTAATATTTCATATTCTTTTGCTCCTTTATCTCATTTCTCCTACATGTAAGAAAGATTTAATTTTTCATATATTTTGTGTCCATCTATTATTTCTCCTAAGTGTAACAAAGACTTAATATTGCATATCCTTTAGAATCTATGCAAAGACATTTTAAATCCTTTGTGTTAACCCTTCACTCAAGGTGTAACAAAGTCTTTATACTTCAAATCCTCTGTGCCCATCTTGTGTCTCCTCAGTGCAGCCTTAATATTGCAGACACCTAGCTGTAATGAAGACAATATTTTATATCTTTTTTTAAAATCTATCTCATCTCTTCTGTGAAACAGACTTAATATCTTAAATCCTTTGTGTTTTACTACTCTAGGTGCCACTGAAGATGCAATCAATCAGGCACGCGAGATATTCCATGCACACTTGAGCAATCTACGCAAAGTGCAAAAGGAAGCGACTGATTATACTGATGAGGAGCTCATGATGGAAGAAAAGGACTTTGAACAGGAATTTTCTGGTGAGTGCTAAAATTTACAAAACAAAAGAACTATATTATATGTTGGGAAGAAGCTTATGTCACACATACACATGCATGCACACGCACACACACATGCACGCGCACGCGCACACACACACACACACACACACACACACACACACACACAAGTACATTACAATGACAGATTTTGTGACATGACATTTTATCGAACAGTATGAAATGCTTTGGTGCATTGTGGAAATGTTTAAGATTTTTCTGTATTCACAACAGTATTTGCATTGTGAATATTGTAAATACTCTATGTAGCACCCTACTCGCAGTGGGGTTAAGTTTTTTAATTACTAAATCTACATCCCAGAGTTGCATCTTAGGTCCTTCCAGGGGACTTGTCTTCCTATTAATCAGAGCCTCCTTTTGTAAAGTCCTGGCTTGTGAAACAACCCCCCACAACCTGACCTCTGCTACTGATTCGCCACCTTAAGAAATAACGTAGAAAGACAAATAACACTATATGTTGTAAACACTATAGAGTTATGAAAGGATGTCACAACAACAACAAGTACACAGAGAACACTGAAATTCACAACAATTCAATAATTTATATGATATATCACTTTAATAAAATGAAAGCATGCAAATAAAATATGAGAAAAAGCAAGAAGAAATAAAGGTAAGATAATAATGCAAAGAAATGATTAATTCAAGAAAATCAATGCAATATTAATAATATTTATATTAATATTTATCTTCATACATTAGACCCTAAAATTAAAATTGTGACACATAACAATTTCAGCATATGCACTACAGCAGAACATGAGAAACTGCTAACCATGCACAATTTGCCAACGTTTGTCCACCATTAGTCCATCATCCACTGACACCCTCTCTGAAACCAACTCTAATTGGCTAGACCTAAGATCCCTCATTAAGTCATGTTGCCCTACAGCTGTGATGCTACCCAAGTCAACTAACAGAATTCTACTCTAACAATGACAAAGAACACTCATGATGCCCCACTCTCCCAAACCACCCTAAATGTGACACTGGGTCAGCAGACTTTGAGATCAATAACACTCTAAAGCTAGACAACCCTTCACTGCAGCTTGTTTATGGCTAGCTGGTATGGATCAATTTCCAGGTGGACACCACTTAGGGTTCTCTCCACTTGATCCTCCCAACCCTAAGCAACATTTCTTGGTCATAGTCTGCTGGCGACTTCTGCTGACCCAATCATATATCTTTTGCTCGGGTGGTCCTTACTTTTGATCCTCCCAACCCTAAGCAACATTTCTTGGACATAGTCTGCTGGCGACTTCTGCTGACCTAATCATATATCTTTTGTCCCAGTGGTCCTTACTTTTGATCATCCCATACACCTCCCACACACCTCCCACACAGGTGAATAGCAATCCCTGATTTGAGCCGAGGTATTCCTCACCCAGCAATGTGTGATCTCCTTGACACTAAGCCATTCCAGCAGTGGGGGGGAATCAATCAGAAAGTCCCTTCCCAGCAGAGAGTATAAATACCAATTAATGGTCTCTCTCTCCTCTCTCTCTCTCTCTCTCTCTCTCTCTCTCTCTCTCTCTCTCACACACACACACACACACACACTCTCTCAGGAGACAGTAAACCAAACAACCAGCATTGCTGTAGTAGCTTTATTGAGAGAAAGAAAATCATATAGATACAACATGTACAAAATAATACACAAGTCATTTTTAGGAAAAATATGCAGCAGAACAAGAAGTAAAGCTAAAAGAGTATTAATTAGAAGAGACTGGAGTAATTATTATTGTCACACTGTGTCTTATGGTAGTATTTTATATTTTATGATATTGTACAGTATGTATGTGCACTGCTAATTGAGTTTGTTGATTCTGAGCTGTCCCATTGTGCATAAGGAAGTAATATTAAGTGGTATAAGAATTAATGACTGCTGAATACATAAGACTTTATAGATGAACAACAGCATACAGATATATTTAATTTCTTCTTTTTTTTATTGCAATAATATAACATAGCATTACATTTTAATTTGAATGATTGAAATGTTGCTTAATTATCTGAAATAATTATAAACCATCATCCTTCTGTTACATTGAACTATATGTGCCAGTACTCATGACACAACCAAGTGTTCATATATTAACTCCTTTAGCATGATTCCTGATTAAACTCACCCAGCACAGATTGTCTTTGGTGCAAGCCCCAGATATTTTGTCATAAAGCATGCAGTAAGGGGACATGCTAATGTGAGTGAGGAGGTTATTGTATTCTTTAACATATCATGGTCAAAGTGACGTTATTGCTTACAGTGGTGCACAAACTGCAGCCTGCAGGCCTCATGCAGCCTGAGACAGGGCTCTGTGCAGCCCCCGGAGGACTTTATTTCATTATTTGTGTTGTTTTTTTCTACTGAGCCATCTATGTGCACCATGTGCACTATCAGTTGGAAATTTGGCCCTCTGACCCAAAACTTTTGTGCACCCCTGGCTTAGACCAATCATCCATGAAAATGAAATGAAAATATTTTCATCTAGAAAGCATTCAGGAAAAACATATTTAAGTTGAAGATTTCTTCACTTTACATCTAAAATGGTTTTCTTTATAAAACCTGTTAAAGAGAAATAAATTGTAGAATGAATAGACGGATTTTATTAAAACCTTTTCTTTTAATGTCTATACATTGCAGGCCCAGTGGCTCTGTCCACCACATGCAAGCTGATTGCACCTGGTGTTGCAGTGAAAGGAACTGTGTCCATCACCAAGACCGATCTCTATTTTGAGATGGATGATGAGGATGCAGAGAATAGAAAAATAGATCCTAAGGTAAGAATTATTCATTGTATCTGCAAATCATTGTTTGCTGGATGTGTGTATGTTTAAGTCTGTGTAAATGTGTATATGTGTGTGTCTATACAGAGCTTAAAGGCTATTTGTATGTTAACGTATATTTCTGCTTCATTGTCTGAAATTATGAATGACACTGTGCTAATCTGTCTATTGGTGAGATTCCATTTGTCATTTGTGTTGTTGGGCTTGTGGCCACCTGAGTTTTAGAGTGCCTGCCTTTGAATTACCACCTGTCTTCACATGTTATATTTTTTTTTGCCCATCTGAGATTAAGAGTGTCATTGTTTCAGTAATGTGTTTTTCCAGTGAGCTTTGCTCTGTCATGTTTTGTTTTCTCGCATGAATGTATTTGCTGTATTCTGTTATGTGTGGATAAGAATGCATTATTATTTTATAATCATAATGTAATTTAATTCTTATTATGTGTAATTTTCACTTCTTTATGTGTCACTTTATTATGTGTCACACAATTCAGGCAAAGGGCCCTAATGCATTTGGAACTTTTTTTTTTAATTTTGGACCATTGTATGTTTCACTTCTACATTCAAGACAGCCAGAATGCACCAAAAGGCAATTCAAGAAAAATAATACAAAACACAGACCTATATATGAAAGTAGGGGAGCTGGGTAATCATTCATTTATTGCACTGGTCTTGCATATTATTGTAAGGGGTTAATTGATGTAGCTGTGGTCACAAGAGTCTCTTCAATCAATTCACACTTTTCCTAGTTCTAGATTGCCGAGTTGCCCCTCATATAGTAAAAGTGCTTAGAGAGCTTATTTTAAAGAAATCTACATTATAAGATCTCATTGGACATATATGGTCGAAATTTAAAATAGAGGGTCTGAATTGAAAACTTACAAAATGTATTGTCCAGGTTGAAAGTTGAGGGTCCAGACACAAAATGTTTAGTTTCTAATACTTTTGGACTCTGTTCTAAATAATAGCCAGTTTTGCTTATTTATTTAAAGTTTCACTCATATCATTTTCCTAAGATATATATTATATATGTTTGTGAAATGTACAGTTTAATCTATTTCTGCATAGTTTCCATTTGGTTTTTAATTTATTGAATTATGGATCCCAAATTTAAATTTTATATTTAGTTGCACCCCATTCTATCTTTTTATTTTTAAAAAAAATCTATTGAGTTATGTGGAAAAAATATTTGGCCACAAAGCAAGGGAATTATTTTGCATGCTTATATAAAATGTCTGATGTTGCTAATTATTTTTAAACACCCATATTAATAATTTCAAAACATTTTTTAATTTATGAAAGGCAGAAAATTATTTATAAATGTGTACTGTATTTTTGTGTATGATTCATATAGTGGTCTTGTCCACACGAATAAAAATCATGGACTCATTAATTCATTTGAAAAAGATTAATTCATTTGAAAAGATCCATAATTTGAATTGCTATTAATAGCATCTTCATTTTCAGACATAAATTCACCCTATTGTCTTTTGCAACTGAATACAGATTTTTGTTTTCAGTGCAGATTTTACATTATTTTGATTCTGATGCAATAATACTCTTAATTACACGTAAAGTTAAAGTGTATTCTTGACATATCAAAGTTCAAGGAATCATCATAAATCATTCCAAATACCAACTACATTTATACATTTTAACAAGAGTTATAACTAGATTTATATTTTAAAAGAGGCATTACTACATTTATGTAGTTCAAAAAGATTAATACCGTAACTAGATTTGTGTATTATAAAAATAAATATATTAGTAGATTTATGTATATATATCAGGAGGAGATATAGCTGGATTTATATATTTCCAAATGAGATATAACTATAGTTCTGTTTTTTGAAAAAGATATAACTATATTTATATTTTTAAAAAATAAATATAACTAGATTTATATGTTATAAAGAAATATAAGTATAGATAACTTAATATATATTTTTTTAAAAAGAGATATAATTAGTGTTATATATTTTTTTTAAAAATCAGTCATTATTATATATTATTATTATTATATGGTTAATTTGCTGTATTCACTTTATAAATTTTAAAAATGTTCAAGGTAGGCCTTTCTATCTGATTGAATTGATTAGCATTGCAAACAATTAAAAAATGATTGCCAATACTGAAAGGAGGGAAGTGTACTAATGTACTGCCTGAGACAACTGAACTTGCAGCAAAATGCGAGGAAGATAACTTTATGCAACAGATAAACACACCTGATAATCATAGATGTGATATGTTTGGTAGACATTAGGTTGACAGACTGAAAGTACCTTGCTGTGACAAAAATTTTATAGGAACAAGTTTAAAAGAGCTGAGTATTTTTTTAAAATATCTATTAACAGTTTAAATCTGTGTTTGAATTAAAAACATTTCACTGTAGGTCTGCTGCTAACTTGCACATAATACACCATGTGTTTGCAGATTATTCAGTCTTATAAATTTTATAGCATTAAAAAGATCTGAGTGCCTGAAACGGAATCTGTTCCATCAATCTCACACTTTAACTCGCATAAAAACATGCACTCATACACTTACTAACATGCAGCAGAATTTGGTTTCCTAACTACACCTGATCAAGATCTGAAGAAGTCGCAGGTAAGTCCATATTTGTTTTATTGTTATCACAGTCCTATAAAGCATTTGAGGGCCTCAGGTTTTCCAAAGATCCAGATGTAAGTATCTGTTCGAGATGTTGGGAATGGGGCAAAATAAAACATGATGCAGTTATTTTGTCATCACAAGCTGATGATGCATACTCAAATCTCTGTTAACTCATGGAAGATGTATATGCACATGTACAAAGATACTCACTATCATTATTCTTTTTGTGCTGCAGTGGTTTGTGTTGAAAAGCCTGTTATCATGGCTATCATTTGACTGTTCTTCCAACAACTTAAATGAAACGGACACTGTATGTGTAGTGCATTATATTAAAAATAGCTTTAAAACTTTAACTGTGTCTGTGTAATTTATTTATTTTAGTCAGAAAATTAAACTATCACATTTATCCCTGTGAAATTGTGACATTGATCAATTACTCGAAATATTTCCCCCTTTCCTCAAGACGTGTGCATCATATGGGTTTTATGTTGTTGGTTTCTTTTGAAAGAAAATGTGGATGCTAAATGTGTTGTTGCCAGTAAATAAAATGTAATTAATGTGTTTTTTTTCCTCCAGTGGAATGTTTCCTTTAGGGATAAAGGTTTTATCTGAGGGTTTCTTTTTGAAAAATATATTTTGTATTTTAGTTTATATTTATTTCTCAAGAGAAGTCTGACTTATTGATATTCCATCACTTTTCTTTTCCGAAATTGATTTAGCTGTACGTATTTTCTGTTTTTTACTATTGACTTTTTAAAATAATATATGGAAATATAAAAATTATTGCAAATTGGTGTATTATTTCTTACCAAAGGAAAGATAAGATGGTAAATGAAATTTTAAAAGGCAGTCTTGACTAGGAAGCATTGCTTCTGGAAGTAAACCTGTGATCACATTATCTCCCCTAACAGCAAGTTTTACTGTCAATGAGCAGTTTGATTGTAGGTATTCAGGGTGTGTGTGTGTGTGTGTGTGTGTGTGTGTGTGTGGTTTTGTTTTAAATGATTGGTTTGTTATTGGAAGATGAGGGGTCAGTGGTTTGTGTTCTAAACAATTGGTTTTGATAAGAATTTGTGATGTCAATCAGTGTTGTTTGGGTGTAGGAGACCGTTCTAGGGAACTTGTGCTTGTAGTTTGTTTTAAATGATTGGTTTGTAATCAGAAGGGGGAGGGATTAATGATTTGTTTTAAACAGTTGATTTTGACAAGGAATCAGTCAGTTTTGTGTGAGTGTGGGATACTGTAGTAAATGACTAGTGGTTTGTAGTCAGAGCAGGAAGGGATCATTTATTCAGGGTTCCTGCTCAGGTCTGAAATTCTTTTTAAAAAAAATCTGGAGTTAGATTTTAGCATTTCCTGGAAAAGGTCTTGACAATCAGTAAACTGTCAGAAATGTCTGGAAAGTTTTTAAATTTGAGTGGGAAGGAGGTATTGTTGTTTTTTTTACCAATTTAATTTTTGTAATGCAAAGCATGTAAAAGGCTTGATTTGGTTGTTTAAAACAGTCTGTTGCTCAGTTTGCTTAAATACATGGGTCCTTTTCAAGCAGTTCTGGAATTTGGTTTTAAATTTAGATCTCTCTCCATGGTATTCTTTCAAACTTTGATTATCAAGATGTTGACCATATTTAGGTGCATTGTGAATTACTGTTCTTAGTTTTGGGTCTGGAATTTTAAAAAAAATGGTCTGGAAGAGGTTTAGAAAATGATTTGTAAACGTTAGTAAGAAGTTAAGAACCCTGTTTAATTGTGTTTGAAATAATTGGTTTTGACGCTGATCAGAGATGTTTGATGTGACATCTGGGAGACAGAGGTAATGGGTTTAGAAGCACCATTCTGTAGGTATTGAGAAAAGATGCTTAAAAGTTTTGATGTTATTGATTGAATTTGGTAGCAAGATACATGTACCACTAAGTAGGTATTGAGAAAAGATGTTTGAAATGTCCCGTAGTGGTGATGTCAGACACTAAATTTGTATTGAAGCACTTTAAGTGCTTAATTAAAAGGAGTTAAAATTGTTTTTGGGTGGATTTTTTTTCCCTCATTTTTAATAATTTATGGCTCAAAAGCTTGTACATTAGTAGATAGTACCTTAGTTGGAATATAAAAATAATATAAATGAAAAAATGTGACATTATCAAAAACGTGACATAAATTTTAAAAAAATCAAATCATTTGGAAAACAACTTCAAAAGAATGTAATGTATTTGTTTTAGTCAAGATTTGCAGCAGTTTAAAGTCTGTTTGGAGTTGAAGACTGCTTAGAATTTAGTATTGATGGACAATTCAAGACTCAAACCTTCCATTAATTAGATCGTGTTTTTCTGTGTGATTTCTTTTCATCAAACTTTGAAACTCGCAAAATGAATAATATTTGCTTGCACGCAGATTTTTTTTTTTTTAAAGCCTGCAACAGAGAGAACAGTGTTTGAGTGACAACAAAAGGAGATAGTATACATTTTTTTTGTAGTCGTTATTTCCAAAGTGTAAAATATTTTATAGTTGTCATTTGTATGTACAACCTTGGTGATAATGAGGTGCTATAAAAGTGAACAAGTTTAAATGACAGAGAGTGTATTATAATTTCTTGTACACGTTACACAGATAAAGCTATAACAGACTGACTTTAATTCACTCTTGTCTTTTAGTATATTGTAGGCAAACGGTTCCTGAGTAGATTTCAGTGATTGTGTAGGGGTTGCATTCAAATTCACAAATACTGTCTTAAAGAACGTGTAAAAGAAATCTAAGTCAGTCGTTCGAATAAGCTGTCAGTAAGAGTAAAATGTTCTGATGACATTTGTATAGTTTCAAAGCGATAAAAATTATTGAAAGAATGATTTTCTGCGAGATTTTCGATGTATCCAATGTACCCAAGCGAGCTTGATGACGACACAGAAGGCTCACACAGCAGTTAAAAAGAAAAACTGACATAAGCAAAATATACCCTGTAGTACATGTATTGTCTCAAGTCTTATCAAGCAAAGCATATTATGTAGCATGACTCAGCTCTTGACGAAGCAAACGTACCCAGTAAAGTAATGTCTAGTGTTATGCCTTAACTGCACCAAAGCTAAGAAAGCTATGACCCAGAGCATTTTCATGCGGCGATTTCATGCATCGGCAAGAAGTTTGATTTTTTATTTAAATAGGTGTATTTCTAAAGTTGTTGGCTCTTTAAACTATCTCAGGATATTTGTAAAAGTTGAATTTACCGAAATATCTTATTTGTGGATATTCAAAAGAAATATATATATATACGTATATACCACATGTTGATCCCTGTTTATTTTTTCTTCTTAACTTTCCAGTTTGTCAAAGTATGTATATGCATAATACGATAAGTAGTTTTGTATTTTGCTTCAGTTGCATTTGCAATTTGCAAACATATTTTTTTCGGCATTACCTTTGCTATTATTATTTACTTACCGTTTACATGTTTAAAATATTCTTTTTGTTTTCTACATGAAAAAAATGGCATGCAAACTGTCATTGCTCTTTGGACCAGGGCTACTCAACGCGATAGGGAAAGAGTGTTACACTTGTGATGACATTGTTAGATTAGTTAATAGGGAAAGAGCGTTACACTTGTGATGACATTGTTAGATTAGTTAATAGGGAAAGAGTGTTACACTTGTGATGACATTGTTAGATTAGTTAATAGGGAAAGAGCGTTACACCTGTAATCACACTGATAGATTAGTTAATAGGGAAAGAGTGTTACACTTGTGCCGATAATGTTAAGATTAGTTAGTATGGAAAGAGTGTTACACTTTTCCCGACATTGTTAGGATTAGCCTCTCGCTTTCTTCATGAAATTGGGCAACATCTTTAAAATAAATTAAACACTTCCTTTTTAAACAGTTTTTCTTAACTATTACGCTTGTTTGGCTGCTTGACAATTTATGGAGCTGTTGAATGTAGCCAGCGTGCTTCCGGGTCACAAGGGGAAACAATCCCGGATGTGTTTATTGTAATTAATCTGTTCTATAACCTTCTGTTGTAGTGTTTTGTTTTTTATTTAAAAATACTTTTTAAAATTCGTTTTCCTCATTTCTTTGCCATCCAAAGAGGCTTAATTACACACATTTTTAATTACTAATCATTCGAGGGGCAAGTTCAGTGTTCACACGGTTTCCCAGGTGACCGAATGACTGTGCGCACTTGACCAGGAGACAGCGTCATTTCACGATGTCATTAATATTAATCTCCTGTTTCAGAGTTGCTGAAATTAGAGTGTCACAAAATACAGCTACAAACACATTTTAAACAAACAATACATTTTTTTTTTTGTGTGTTCCACACAGTTAGTCGTATTTGTCGCACCCTGCTTTCAAGCCTTTTGTCAGACATTTGTTTCCTTATTTCTAATCTGCAGGAAGAAGAGGTGCATAATGACCTTTACTTATGACTATATTTAGGGAAAATGAATTAACTGCTCTGATGTCTTTTTAGTGTAAAAACGGCGCATAATGACCCCTTTCTGACGACTATTTTTAGAAAAGAAACGGTGCATAATTACCTGTTCTGATTACTTATTTTTGGAAAAACCATATGACCTCTCTTTATAGGAATTTTTAGAAAAAAGGATGCATAATGATCTGTTCTGATGACCTATTTTAGAAATAAAGATGCATTTTTACCTGTCGTCATGACAATTTTTAGTAAGAAAGTCAAAGGTGGTGCATATTAACCTTTTTTTTTAATGATTATCTTTAGAAAGAGAGATGCATATTGACCTATTTTGATAAGTACTTTTTTTTAGAAATTTGCAGAATTATGAGCGCTATTTATATTTGATAACTGCTTTTAAACAGAAATGTGCACAATGACACAAAGTATGCTGGAAAGTCATAGTTAAGTATTTATTTATTTACGTGACGTTTTAAAGTATGTTGGAAATTCAAGTTTAAGTATTTATTTACTTGAAGTTTTAAAGTTTTTTTCATCTCTGTTTATATTTCAAAATCTTTATATAGATTTTTTTTAAAAATTGTATTTATGTTTCTTATCAGCATAATATACTGTAACAGTAAGGTTTCAATACCCGTGATTTCGAAACAATTATTTTATAGGTTTTGTTATATTTGCATGCGTGCCTTTAAATAGTGGGACGTTGTTCAAAGCATAGCAGAGCTCACTATTGCTTGTAGCTAGTAATGTCTTTTCTGTTTAACATACTCTTCCAATAAGTAATAACTCCACTGGAGATAATTGGAGACCTAAGTGAAGATTTTTTTAAAAAATTTAATTAAATTTTGTTATCTGTCAACTGAGGGACATTGTTTGCATCGTATCTGAAATCTGATGACGTAATGTGGGGAGGTCATAAACTTTAGAGTTATTTATCTGAAATTTCGGGGTCATACACTTTGAGTCATTTATCTGATGACGTCGTGTGTGGGTCATATACGTTAAGTCATTTGTCTAATGACGTCATGGTTGTGTGGCAGTCATTATTTTATCTGTTTGCGTATTAAAAAAAAATACTTGCAGCTTTTCCAAAAGCGTTGTGGCTTGCCTTGCCTCATTCCCATCTCGTCTCACTCTCCACCCAGCTGTGCAATTTTGGCCTTCATTCGGTCCTTGAGAACGTGACAAAATCGAATTGGGGGTCTCGCAGACAACTAATGCTGCTACCTCGGTTGTGTGCAAGTAGCAACTGTTTAGGACACGCACGCACGCGCACACACACACACACACACACACACACCTCCTTTGGCCGAACACGCCTTTTTGACTCGCGGCGTCTGTGCATGGTGTTTAACTCGTCGCACTCAACCACCACCTGTAAACATGTGACTGACGTCAGGAAACTTCGATTATAGTGAAGTTGACTTGCGTAAATAGATCGCGAATTGGCTATTTAGTGGGATCACCTTGGCAGCAGATGGTTCGTGAAATTCGAAAATAATTCGGTTTAATCTATTAGTATACTGAGCTTCTGGTGTCATGGCTAAAGGGGGGTAAAAAAAGGCGCGGGGAGAAGAAATATATCGTTTGGGAAAATAACCTACATTTTATTATTAGTTTACTTTTAGTTTGGCGCTAGTGGTAAAGTGTGTGTGTGTGTGTGTGTGTGTGTGTGTGTGTGTGTGTGTGTGTGTGTGTGTGTGTGTGTGTGTGTGTGCCCGCGTGGTTACTACATCAACTGTAACATCATTCTGTCGTCATTTTAAAATCTGTATAATACAGCCAGTAAGTGGACTTAATCTAGCCTTTTATTAAATTACTCGTGTGTGTAATTAATATCTTGAATTCCTGTCACTCAAATATTGTACGTGACTGGCTGGTCTGGAATGAGGTAGAGTGATGGTTAGCAATAAAAAATAGCATAGATCTAGAATTGCAGAAATGCTTACATTCTCCATAAAACCTTAGATCTTCTAGAATCTTGGTAAGATTCCGTGACCTTGGTTCACTCATAGCCGGCAGTCAACAGAAGTCTGAAGGGCTGATTAATAGTAATAACAGCGCACCATGCACGATATATTTTTGCTGCTGATTTTCTTGACATTGCTGACTGTCTCTACAACTGAGTCTAGTCACTATTGGTAAACAATTTGAATATTTATTCCCTTCAACTGTCTCTTATAATACAATCAATATTGTTATTTTCATTTTCTCAGGCAACATAAATATATTGTTATTAAGCGTGTTTGTTTTTAGACCACGTTGTTAGGATAACATTTTAAGATAATAGGAGGGTGAGTCATTAAATAAGCTGAATCAGTAAATAATAAGTAGTAAGATAATAAATAGGAGGGCCAGTCATTAAATAAGCTGAATCAGTAAATAAGGTGAACTAAAGTAGTATGTAAATATGGTGGGCTTAACTTTATTAGCATCCATATAGTTTATTCCAGAAACATGCACACGCGTTATGTTTCACTGTAACCTCTCTCGCCACTTCAGTCCAGCGACTGGCAAGCTCTTTATTTCCATCAGAGAGAAATGGTTTTGGTGAAGAATGTAACCAGTTATTCTCTCTATTGTGAGCGTCTGTGACATTCTTGCATTTGTGCCCTCCTACCCCCCCCCCCCCTTCAACTGCCTCTGTACAGGGTGGCCTGTAAGTCCATATCCATCCGTATATATCTTATGTATCTTGTGTATCTTATGTATCCAGTGTATCTTATGTATCCAGTGTATCCAGTATATCTTATGTATTCAGTGCATCTTGTGTATCCAGTGCATCTTATGTATCCAGTGTATCTTAGTATCCAGTGTATCTTGTGTATCCAGTGTATCTGTGTGCTGTCCCTCATTCTCAATGCATAATATTATGCGACGCCATGTTCAGTGAGACATAACCTTCAACATAGCAGGAGTTATTGTTATTACTGGAAAAAAATTATAATGAATGCATAATTGAATATAACATAATAATATATAGACAGGTAAGGACTTATGGGCCACCCTGTAAGTGATCCAAACAGGCGCCTCCTTAATGCCTCTACTAATGGCCCAAACGTGTGCCCCTTTCGGCTCACACATGGGCTCTCCTAGAGCCTATTAAACGGCCCAAACGTGTGCCCCTTTCGGCTCACACATGGGCTCTCCTAGAGCCTATTAAACGGCCCAAACGTGTGCCCCTTTCGGCTCACACATGGGCTCTCCTAGTGCCTATTAAACGGCTCAAACGTGCGCTCCCTTCAGTGCATATTGATGTTCGCTCCCTTAGTGCCTTTTTAGGTGGCCCAAACTTGCGCTCCAGTAGTGCTTCTTTAGGTGGCCCAAACGTGTGCCCCCTTAGTGCCTTTCGAATAGGTTCGAACAGAATCGCTAGATCAGGACTGTATGGGAATGTGGCACTATATATTCAAGCAAGTAATGAGGGTATGCAATAATGAGAACAAAATGAGAATATATGTCTGAAAATTTAAACTCACCTTATTTATTAACTCACCCTCCTATCTAATGTATATTGTATGCTAACATATTTTATTATATTATTACTTTAATCTGAATAATAATTATTCTTATAATCAGGTCACGCAATATATAAAAAAACACTTTTATAATATAAAGGGTCACATTTATAACAATGTATAGAAGCGGGTTTTATATTAGCAGTATATTTGTTTAATTGCGTCCATCTGTCTGCCCCCCTTTTTTTTAAACTTAAAAAGCTTATTATTAGTAGTAGTGTTGCGATTGTCACGAGAGTACAGAAATAGTTCACATTTCTAACAGACCGTGTAGTCTTGACTGAAGTTGAAATGCAGCAAGACAGTTGACATTTGACATGGCAAATTGTACCTGATGGTCCGTAGCCGCCAGGTATATTCAGAAAACAGGAGTTAGAGTTGTGTGAAAAGAGGAAATGAAAAAGAGAGAGAGAGAGGGAGAGAGAGAGAGAGAGAGAGAGAGAGAGACGTTACATTTTCAGTTGACCGTACAATATCGGAACATTTTCATTTGACCGTACCATGCCTGGCTGCTCCGTTGGCAAGAGTTTGATGGATGGCCTTGTTTTTGTCTAGCTAAGGTCAATTTTAAAAATTGCTGTTTTAGTTGCTGCATACACGTAGACACAACACACACGCGCTCTCACGCTCGTACACACTCACATATGCACGTTGTTTTACTTCTTTTTCTTTTTGTTATTTCTTTTTACATTTTACTTCTCATTCCTGATGTACAGAGAGAGAGAGAGAGAGAGAGAGAGAGAGAGAGAGAGAGACAGACGGACGTGTTATTTAATCATAACTGCAAAATCTACGAAATTCTCGAAATCTTAGCTTTGAACTGTAAATGTTCAGCCACTTATGCATTATCAAATATAACTCGTCCTCCTGAGCAAAACATAGCCAAGCATTGTCAACTATAAGTCGTCATCCTGAGCAAAACATGGCTATGCATTGTCAAATATAAGTCGTCATCCTGAGCAAATTATGTCAGTATAGTTAAGCTATGGGCAGCTAGCACAAACCATTCACAGATCACACGTCAGTAGATACAAGTTATGAGTAACTAGCACGACCATACACAGACTACATGTCAGTAGATACAAGTTGAGTAATTGGTGCATACCACTGTATCCACTAATGTAGGATCTGTGCTTGTTGCTCATAGCTTGTGTCCATCGATGTGTGGTCTATTACTCATAGCTTGTGTCCATCGATGTGTGGTCTATTACTCATAGCTTGTGTCCATCGATGTGTGGTCTTTGCTAGTTCACCTATGTTTCTGTAAAATGTCAGTGCTAGTATCCATTGATGTACATATAGTCCGTGTTATATCCGTTGATGTATATGTGTTGTATCCACTGATGTATTGTTTCTGCTCGTTATTCATTCATTGATGTAGACTGTAGAGTCTCGAAATATTGACATGAAAGTTTGCAGTTATTTTTATTAAAATGTTTGTGTCCGGATCACAATATAAACTGCGTTTTGTCAACTCTTCCAACTTCTTATTCTTCTCCTCAGAAGGCAGCTATTTATAGAACACACACACACACACACACACACACACACACACACACACACACACACACACACACATATCTAAAACTGCCTTTGCCAAAGTGCCTTTAATTTAACCAACATGACGTTTCTTGATAGTCTGGCATTCCGCCCATCGCACTGAAAGTGACACGCTAGGTATGTTGCCAGTGCATACTGGAAATGCAAAGGATGTTTATTTATTTACTTAGTTTATTTTTGTGAATAATGGACTTTAAAAAAATTCACTTCTTTTAAAAATTCTAAGATTTAATAAATACAGCGTTTACGTCTTAACCGTATTCAATAGTCAAGCGGCAGATGTGATGTGTCAGTGAGTAGTGGGAATGGGGTGGGGGATTTATCCAAATTGCCTCCCTATCGCTGCAATCTCCGTGCGATGACGTTGGGACTGGAAGGTTATCTCCCCTTTGTCTGGCTGGTTAGCGTCCTTTGCCATTGTGAAAAACCCACCAGAAATATAGTGCAACATTCCGGGTTTGTTTTGGCCTCGTATTGGTCGGGGTAGGGGACGCGAAAGAAAAAGAAAGACATACTCGCAGTCTTAGAATGACATCATTATGCCAGTAGACACTAGGAACATAAATAAAAAGTAAAATAAAGATGTCACAGCCAGCTGATGCATAAGAAGGCACAGGTGAATCATATATTTCAGCGTGTCAGAGAACAAGTAACAATTACTCAGAATAACGAGTTTTGAACAGAAACATTCATGACACACAATTACAGTTTTTGTTTCAAACTGGGGTCGAGAATAGGTTTAGAATTTACAACGAAAGGAATTGCGCTTTAAAAAACCCTGCTCTTCACTTAAGTGTTTCGTGTACCTTATCGTTGTAAGAGAAACAGCCGTCAGCGTGCCTGTATCAGAGCTAAGATTTCTTCGCAGAGAGAACATTTTATACGTGGGAATTATGCACACAGTATAACAATTAAATGAAATGATAAATTAGTAGATGTGATGGGATTGGATTGGATTGAATTAAAATTTTGCTTTTAAAGCAGACATTTACAAGGAAAGATGGATAAAGAAATCATTGCCCATACACATGTTTTGCTTCATCATCATCATCATCATCATCATCATCGTCTTCTTCTTCTCCTCTTCTTTTTTAAACTAAAGGTTTATGGTGAGATGACATAAAGACATTTGAAGCCACTTAATGTGCGGTTTATGAATGTATAATCAGATCAGACGTGCAATACTGATGATAACATTTGTTTAAAAGTTTCAATAAACTCTTACTCAGGTCCTGTTTTATATTTTATTTTACTACAACCACTGTATGATAATCACATAGTCAGGACGATAAACAGCAAGCCTGGAATAAACAACAATTTAATTTTGTGATTATGGATCGGTTTTGTGCCGCTCTGTTTTTCCCGGGGTTGGGTGGGAAGATAGCTGATAATAACGTTGATAGTTATCATCATAATAATCATAAACATTACCATCATATCAGCGTTCATACTTTTATAAACACATAAGAATCGCTATAATAGTGAAAACTAATTTCAAACTCTCGGGGTGAGGGGGAACACTTCTGGCGCTTGGCTGGTACGGAATGATGAGTGTGAGTTCCTCCCTTCTATAGCCCATGGCTGTACCGAATAGTGTGTGCGTTCCTCCCCACGCTCGACCATGGCTTTACCAATAATCTGTATGTGTTCCTCCCCTCGCTAGTCCATGGCTTTACCAATAATCTGTATGTGTTCCTCCCCTCGCTAGTCCATGGCTTTACCAATAATCTGTATGTGTTCCTCCCCTCGCTAGTCCATGGCTTTACCAATAATCTGTATGTGTTCCTCCCCTCGCTAGTCCATGGCTTTACCAATAATCTGTATGTGTTCCTCCCCTCGCTAGTCCATGGCTTTACCAATAATCTGTATGTGTTCCTCCCCTCGCTAGCCCATGGCTTTACCAATAATCTGTATGTGTTCCTCCCCTCGCTAGTCCAGTACTGGATAAGTTACCGAGTGGAGAGCCGACCTCTGCAGATGTAAATGTGGAAACAACTAGTGTGCCGAGAGATACGCCAGCCGTCACCATTGTCAACACACGGTGCCTCTAGGATTCTCAGATGACCGTTAATGGGAATTGTTTATAAAATAGTCTGTATAAATAGAGAGATAGCTAGGAACAGGCGCACACAATATATACATAGGTCAGTAAATATAAATATACACACTTTATCAATCCAAACAATATTCTTTATTTACAGATGTTGTGGTGCTGTGAGGTTTTGTGTGAGTGTGCGTGCGTGTTCAAGTAAGAATGGAGAGATCGAGGGTAGACGGGTGTTAGAGAGCAAAGGTTCTAAATAAATTAATTCGCTGTTTAAAGGTTACAGCAGACAGTATCAGCAGAGTACATTTCTTTGAACGTTAGAATTCACCTCCGCCCCCAACCTTCGCTGATTTCCTAGACAAGCGCCAGCGTAGAAGGAAATTATTATTATTTGGAATGGGGAGATAACAGTATCGTGAGTAGGAGTGGGTGTAATTTTGAATGGACTTTGTGGGATTTGTTGTATTTTTTAATGAGCTTTGTGGAATTTGTTGTATTTTTTAATGGACTTTGTAGGATTTGTTGTATTTTAGAATGGACAATCTGGGATTTTTCGTATTTTTGAATGGATTTTGTGGGATTTTTCTTATTTTTTGAATGGACTTTGTGGGATTTGTTGTATTTTTGAATGGACTTGAGGGATTTCTTAGTGGCGTTCTCTTTCGGATTTTTTCAAGTGCCATGAAACCTCTGGTGTTGGTATCCGGTAACACATGGGACCCGATTTATCATCCCATCCGATGGATTAGATTTGGTACAAAGCCCACAACCGTAAACTGAGAAAAGAAACCTGTAAATGTCTACACACACACACACACGCACGCACGCACACACACACACACACACACACACACACATTCAGACACATACACTCATGCACACAGACACTCACATCTATACACACAAACATACACATAACACTCTTATACTCTCAAACATGTACATGCACACACTACACACAAACGTACACAAACCAAACATATACATACCACTCACAAACATTCATACACACACACACACTGACATTCACATACACTCACAAACATGCACATGTTTACACACACAGAGGCTGAAAACGATCTTAGGCCACACGTATTTCTTTCCTGTAATCTTAACTGTGTAGACCAAAGTGAAACAGCTTTGTTCTTATCCTCATTGTAACTACCAGAAACAAACTGTTACCAAGGTTTAGTGCATAATTGTTTAACTCGTACTTTGCTTGAAATCTTTTGTTATAAAAAGATACATACAGTTTGATTTGACCTTTTCATAGTTGAGTTACATTACTTAAAGGCATATTTTATCCATTTAGCACACACACACACATATATATATATATAGTTATTTTAAATTAGATATTGGGATATTTATTGAAAAGGGAGGTAAAATTTATTACAAATAGGATGGTGACCAATTTTATTAGAAAAGAGTTAAACATATTTCATTAGAAAAGGGTTAACATTATTAGAGAAGAGTTAATATATTTTATTAGAAAGTGGTTAGCATATTTCTGTATTCAAGGGTCAACATACTTTATTGGAGGGTTATAATATTTCATTAGAAAAGGGTTAACATAATTCCTTAGGGGAAATAAAAAGAACTACTCGAATAGAAGTTACAACTTATATAACAGAAAGAGTTTTTTAGATTGACAGTGTATTCAGACTGGTGTATTATTATAAGAATGATATGAAAGTCTGACATTGTATTTGACGGGTAAACGAATGTTTCTGAGATGGAGGCAAGCCTAAGCCCGATTACTTCTCCCATATAAGATTTTTTTTTTAAAAAAAAGATCTGAAAGAAAACCTTTGTTAATGAACTGCTTGAAGGATTCTTTAGATTCGCTGTACGAATAATGCCATCCACAATTTAAATGTGTGATCTTTCAGTAACCAGTGCCCTCATTAGGCAGTACAGATGCAGTTCCAGATTTTTCAGAAGTAGACTTGATAACACCCGTTGTCGTTAATAGTAAAGAGGAATGTGAAGACTGCGTTCCCAGGTTCTCACACGCTACTGAAAACGAATCCCTTATGCATTCCATGGGAGTTTAGTTGTAAAAACTATACATTCGCAATAACATACATCTTATGCATTCCATGGGAGTTTAGTTGTATAAACAATACACTCGCAATAAAATGCATCTTAGCGCAAGAGTGAACAGACGCAACAGCTAAAAGAACAAACAGCTCTGCAACAAACAGCGAGCTGCAGGCGAGATGGCGCGCGCGGTTGCATCAGTGTCAATTCCTGGGAGCGCGCAGTCTGTTAACAGGATAATTTCGGGAGGCTAGCGGTCTGCTGGCAATGGTCGTTCCTTACTCGGTGACCAGTGCACACGTGCGTCGCGGTGAAAAGCGACAAGCAAGTGGCGCAGTATGTCTGTCAGTCGCGCACCCGCCGACCGCCAGGTGCCGAGAACCGTCGGTCCCACGCCCATCTCGCCCGCGCAAACCAAGCTGTCGTACCACCCTCTTCTGATGTCATACCCAGCATTCCAGGGGCTGTCACGTGGTAGGTGAGATGTAGCGTTGAATCCCAAGACAGTCGCTTGCGGACGTCGGAGACTGGTGATAGGCACTTGTTAAAGTTTGCAAGGGAGCTACACTATCGCTCCGACTTTACAGTTTTATCATTATTTATTTTATTACTTTTTTTTATATCAACACATACACACATCTTAAAGTAAATGAAAATAAAAAGTGTATATTTAATGTGTATTGTGCATACTTGTGTCCCGATTCTGCTTGTTAAAACAGAGCATGTCAAGTCCCCAATGTATCAACGACAGAAGAAAGTTGTTATCCGCAACGCGAATACTTATTTTTTTTTTTTTTTAAATTAATTTGTTGACATTTCTTTTTATTTCTGTGGTGGGTTGTTTCCATTGAGTGTGTGTGTGCGCTAGAGAGAGAGTGCGAGGCGTGTGTGCGTGCGTGCGCATATGTGTGTGTGTGATATCTGTGTTCTCTTGTGGTTTTCTCCTCAATTATGCGCGTGTGTGTGTGTGTGCATTTTTTGTGTGTGATAGAGAGATTGAAATGGCAGGATCTGGTCAACTTTAACTTACTCCTTTTTCCTCAGACTTCTTTCCCCACCCTCAATCCCATTCTTTCTCTCCATACACACACTATCTCTCTCTCACACACAAACACACACACACACTTATCACATACACTTTCTCTACACGCATGCACAAACTCACTCTCCACACGCACGAACGCACGCACTGTTCATTCAGTGAGAGAACCTGGAACACTTGCAGCGATTATCCTTGTTATCGGCACGCCCCGTTTAACCACGCTTCCCTTGGATGGTATCATAGTCGTTATACTCGTAGACCTCTGTCATGAAAACGCAGAGTACAATGGTGCACTTATGTCTCCAGTTCCAAGTCGGTCTGTAGAAATTCGGGACTCCTGTGGCGAAAGAGCTGACTACTAGGTCGTCGACATGGCTCCGATTCTGACCCGACTTGACACCTTCCAAGACAATCAGAGGGTTATATGACGTGATCTTTTAAAAGAAAATATTTAAGAATGCTTCTTTCTGACCGTTGCGCAGCAATTTGCTGGTTGAGCGTTTACACTTTGTGAATGTGTGCAGTAAAGCTAGATCTTTAAAACCAATGGCGTCGCCGAAAAAAACACAACCTTGGAGTGTACATTCGTAACGATCACCATTTTATTTTTTCCATCTTGATGCTTTTAAAACCGTGGATATGGTCTACCACACTGGAATACCTGTTAATTCTTGAAACAGATGTCAGAAATGGGGAAAGAGGCACAACACTCCCACATCTGAAACACTCTTCGGTAACTCAACAGACAAATCAACAGACCAAAGAAGTCAATATGCTAAGATCCCTTACCACTCTACATCTTGGTAAATGAGTTTGACCGTCTCCAAGCGAGTAGCAGAATCAATTCTGTCGGAATGGGTTTGAAACTCACGGACCTCGTGGATCTTGGAGCCTAGACAACTCGACCACCCACTATCCTTTAGGTACGTACATGTAGTTCAGAATATGCACCAATGCTAACCAGCACCCTTGAAATAAGTGTAGTGCAGAATATACATCAATTCAACCAGCACCTTTAAATACATATAGTGCGGGATGTACACTAAAGCCGTCCATGTGAAAGGTCTTGAAAATCATATGACGTCATGGACTAAGTTAAAAACAAAACAAAACAACGAAATCGTATGAAGTACGAAATAGGACATTCATCGACCGAGTCCCTCTGAATTGGGTAGCAGTTGAATTATTCTAATCCAGTCCAGTTGACAGAGACTTTTAATTTGACTATTCCCACAATGCCAAGTCGGAAAACTTTCCATATTTCCGTAAGCATTAAATGCAACGCGGAAGGTAAGGGCAGACGGAGTGAAACAAGTAAATGAAGGGGAAATGGTGGGTGGCAGAGACTGAGAGCAGCTTCTCTCTCTCTCTCTCTCTCTCTCTCTCTCTCTCTCTCTCTCTCTCTCTCTCTCTCTCTGTGTGTGTGTGTGTGTGTGTGTGTGTGACTAGCTGACAAGGAAGAAAAGTTGTCAGTCTCCTGGACAACATAGGTCGTTGAAATATTTACACTTTCTAAGGGTTCACACACTCGCTCCACTTTCATCATCTAAGTGGAAATGAAGCATTAAAGAAGAAGCCAGCTCAGAGCTGCACACGACACAAAGACTTCATACACAAGTCTGAATACAACTCGTTGAAACATTAACGGCCGCTTCACTCCTATCACAGGGTGCGAACTGAACAGCCTCCATCTCCGAGTCGGTAATCATTGAAAACTGGGGCCCCTGACGTTTCCGCGATTGGTCGCATGGAAGAACACACTCTTTCTCGGCATGTTTGGCCGACAGTATCTCGAACCAAATCTCCGGATGATGGGGTACCTGATACCCGGGAATGACCAACATAAACACGTTCTTCAGTCGAGCCGACCTGAACCCAGGGAATGTTCCGTTTGATGTTGTTGTCTGTTGCTGTTTCTTTTTCTTTCCTTCGTCAAAAGATGACAGTTTATTAGAATTGACTTGTTTAGAGAGAACGGGGAAGAGAGAGCGAGAGGTGCCGCCGAGGGCTATAAGAAAAATGGTTTTTTTTTTTGTTCTTGGCCTTTTCCTGGGCGACAACTCAGTAATCTACTTCCTGTGACGTCATTTGTTAAGGATTAAAATTGATTTTGTTTATTTCTTATTGTATGTGTATATTTACCTTGTTATTTTTATTTAATGTATGCGCGTTTAGATGTTTTTTCTTTTGAATTTTAATTCTTCCTTCTTATTTGAAAATCGTTATTTTGTTGTTTTTGTTTTTGACACAGTTCTTTCTTATTTCAGATAATGTTTATTGTTGATTAAGAAACTAAACTGAATGGAAACATAACTTTTAGTATTTAAAAAAATTCAATAATTATCTCTTATAAATATATGTCTGTCTCTCTGTCCGTCCGTCCATCCATCCGTCCATAAGTCTGTCCGTCCATCTGCCTCTGTATGGCTATCTACCTACAACTATATCTCATACACACACATAAACACACACATAAACACGCACACACACACACACACACACACACACACACACACACACACACACACACACACACACACACACACACACACCGTTCTTGTTCTAATGCTTCTGTTCAGATATCCAAATGTCATCCGTACATTTTTTCATACATGTAACCATTATTAAGCATAGTTTGCGAAAGTTATAGTATATTACAGTTTTCGACATAAAGGTTTTACCATTTTACTGTTGCATCTCCTCTGAGTTGCTATAAATGGGAGCAATATGAGTTGATGCGCATAAAACACCTTTTCCTTCTTTCTTTTTCTAAAATAGCAAACAACGTAATTTGTCAGTTGAGATCTTTTGACAGCAAGAAAGTTGTTTCGTACCGTTTATTAACCTTTGCACCTATTTTGCAAGAGCGTACAGTGCAAATCATTCCTTAAATAACACCCCACCCCGGCTGCAGATTAGGGAGACTTGCCTCTCGGCTGGTTTCTGTTTTAATTCTGTGCTTACTAAATATAATTTAGTTTTTGTTTACCATTCATATTTTTGCACTGTCATACAGATAGTTTTTAACAGTAAACAGTTTCTTCACCTGTCTGTCACTCGAAGCAAGCGAACAGCGAAAAGCAAGAGACAAGGCATTTTGGAATGGACCCATTTTGTGCTCTGTATTCTCTACACAGAAGTCACCTACGTGTAGAATAAAGAGAAATTATCGAGTCATTGAGAACACCTTACACGTGTTGCAATCCCGTCCGTTCATTTGCGATGAACTTGTTTATAAAAGATATAGATCATTTAAGTCTTCTTTAAGTCTTCTTGCTTTGTTCTTTGTTTAGATTTTTTAAACTGTAAGTAACGGCAACATAACACCAGGCATTACATTTATTATGCAAGGAGTTTTATCGTACTAGATCTCCCGGCAAATGACAGTTTGTCATAATTTAATTGAACTGAGCTGATATCGATGGGTAATCATTCATTATTGTAATCTCCTGTGAAGAAACAGGAAGCCTGTTAATAGTAGAGTTTTGTTTCTGTTTCTCGTTTGTTAAATACAGTTATTTTTTTTATATACTGTCATCCTGTAAGTGGATTCATTTTGTTTCGTTTTATTAACATTTGGTGTGAGTTTTATGTTTTTTTTTTTTTTTTTAGAAATATGTATTTTATTTTAATAATTGTAAGCGTGGCAGGTTTTATAAACTTAAGTGATTTATTAAGGCTTTTAAAAAAATGATTGTTAGAAAATCTATCTCACTCACATACATTAACACAATTAAACCTTGAACACAACCAGTTGCATACCAAGGACTAAGCTGTAAAAACGTCTTTCAAATTTAGATACAACGCTTCTCTCCCCCACCCCACCCCCGACAACATTAAAGACTAAACTATCAAGATAGCCTTTCAGCCTTGCACACAACCTTCCCCACCCCCAGTGAATTTATCATAAAGATTAAACTATAAAAAAATCTTTAAATCTAGGACAGAATTACACACACACACACACACACACACACACACACACACACACACACACACACACACACACACACACACACACACACATACTTCCAACACATTCTTGAAATCAACTTCAAAACTGCCTGTTAATCATGGACATAAAACTCCTATATGTAAATATTCTAGTACTAATTTGACCATCCCCTTACCAACCCAACCGTAAGCCCCGGCCACAATCAGCACATGCATTTTATAACACTCTTGAAAGCTGCGTGCAAATTCCGGATACAGATCCATCACACGCATATTATCAGGAACTTGAAAATTCGCGTAGAAAATCCAACTCTCTGGACAAGAACAATCACAGCGCGGGTAAATACTAATCGACCCCCCCCCCCCCCCGAGAGCCTATAAACCCTCGTGTAAGAACCCCACAGCGCTTGTAAGCCCCCAGAGCAAGAACCCCGCCGCGCCAGTGAACCTTGATCAAGAACCCCACAGCGCCTATAAACTTTATGACCAGAACCCGACGGCACCTATAATCCTTCGGACAAGAACCCCACAGCACCCGCAAACCTTGGTCAAGAACCCCACAGCGCCCATAAACAGAACAGGAAATATAAAACAAACACCGAACCAGCGTAAGCATATAATTTGTTCGTTATTGATGGTGTAAATTATCATTCGCTATTTTGACATCTTCATCTTTATCGTCACAATCATTTTCATCAGGAGAAATTCTGAGTGCTAGTGTTAACCGAGGACTCAAGTCTTCACGATAAATAATATTTAAAATTGAAATTAAAGAGGAAAAGAAAAGGGGAAACGTTTTGCATTGCTCGACACAGTTCTAGTCCTGCTCGGGTTTTTTTCTTTTGTTTTTTTTTTTTTTTTGGTTGTACTCGTTGATCTCTAATTGCGCCGCTAACTCTCGACCCGGAAGTGGTAAGTCCTTAGAGACCGACCAATCAGAAGTGTGTGTTGAGAGTATGAAGTGCCGTGCTCGGAGCTGATTGTCATGTAAGTGCAGGCTGTCTCGATGAAATCATTCTTGTAGCTCGCTGCCTACCGCACCAGGGACCTGACAATCATATCACGAATCATGAGCAATTTAAAAAAAAAAAAATGAAAGGGTTGAAATGCATGTTTCTCTCTGTTCATCTGATTTATGGGGTCACCATCGGCCCCGTCTTCCGCCCGGTGTGTAGCGACCGGTTTTCCACATATGTCAGTGTTTATTGGACAGACTGAGAGCGGCGAGTATTGTTTTACGAGCTCGGTGTCAGATCACGCCCATTTTCTGTATCCGCGTACGAGCCACTAATCATTTTAATCTGCACAAGAAGGGATTAGTGAGAACCGATATTTCATATTTCGTTTCATCCTCGCTGAAAAGAGGCAGAAGAGACGTTGCGTGCAGTTGTCTACTTGTGTGCGCGCGTATATGTTTGCAAGCCAGTGCTGCGTCCGTGTCGTTGTGTGTGACACCGAGGAAGAAAACGACAAATAAACGCCAGTCAGTCTAAGCAAAAACACAGCATGCAGAATAATAATAAGTAGTTGGATAAAACGAACTTTCATAGCTGTAGAGTATTATAATATTTTGTATGAGAAATGGTACCTTGTATTAACCACATATGTTAGTTCATGCTTTCTATTTTTTTATATAGTGTATATATTGCAAGTTTAATGAATATCTTAATAGCCATATAAAGTATATTGTTACAAGTTAGAGGGTACTTTTTATTATTATCACCCTTTTGGTTACAAGTTCATGGATTCCTTTAATTAGCCGTATATAACATAGATAGTTACAAGTTAAAAGATACCTTTAATCAGCCATATACAACGTATATATTTACAAGTTAAATTATATATCTTTATTTTAGACAAATACAAAATATTTACATGTTAAATAACGCATTGTATTAATCATATGTAGTGTATATAGTGACAAGTTAAATGATACATACAATGCATAAAGTCCCAATTTGCTGGCTTCTTTTTTCACACTGTCACTCTAGCTGGCGGATTTCACAGAGAGAATAACTTGTTTCTTAGTTACAGCCTGGGTTATAGAATGGAGGCATACATTTGCTATGCACCCAACACTTTACAGTTTACTTCCAAGAGTTTTCAGTAGTGATCTTCGGTTTACTTGTGAATCTGTTACAAAAAGCCGGTGGAGAGAAATCTAGGCCAGATAATAAGCAAATAAGCAAAATAAGTAGTGCTAGGTTTTCTGATACATGTAAATAACGTCGACCTAGTCCACTTGGATATTTTAGTATAACTAATCAACAATGTTTGCTTTTGCAAGAATGTTATTGTTAACAGTTTTACACGAGATAGCTTGATCATGACGCAAAGGGCCGCACATACACTCTTGTATAACGGTGTGACAATATTATTCCCCAGCTATATTTTTCAAATAGAATTATTAAGTTAACATTGTCAACATTTATAATGATCAACAGAGAATATAACATTTTGTAATATTTGTGTATTTTCTAAAACTTTAGACCATGCTTTGTATTATTTTGCATGTAAGTAAGTTGAGGGCATTTAGTGCCTAGCTGACCTTTGTGCTTGTACTGTCTGTGTGACCTTTTGTTTCACTGCACAGCAGCTCATTAATTAAGTTCCGTGGAACATGAATAGCCATGGGGTGGCCTGTACACATCGACATTAATTAATGTCTGGATTACGGCTGGAACTTGGTGGTGATGGAGGGTGTCGAAGATTCAGGGTATTTATACCCCATTGTGCCAGCAAAACTGTTGTCTGTCTTATTGTTTATGGTTGAAAGCCTGAGAGGGATTGCTGCTTGTGTTTGGATAGGAATTACATAGTAGTGTAGATTGAAACTCAAGAGTTAGGTTTGAGTGAAAATTTCTGATTTTTTAAATATCAGTTGATATTGGGATTCTCTTTGTTTTGAAGTGATTGTAGCGCACTCTTGGTACTGATCATTTTGAATTTGAATTGTCGGCTGTGGAGAACTGAGAGGGGTCAGTTGTAAGGTACTGTGTTAAATTTCCATTTCTGTATCGGAATATTAGTTTATGGAGAGATAAGGATCAGCAGTTTGGGTGATGCCTGTTACGGTAGCTTTGCAGTCTTGATTTTTTGTGTATTTAGAGTCTGGGCCACAAGAGGTATTCCATGCCCAACCATTGTGTACAGAGTGCCTGCCATCCCAATTTCTGTATCTGGAGGTTAGTTTGTGGAGAACTGAGAGTCAGCAGCTGCTTGTTGCTTTTAACTGTCTCGTCTATTTTTTCTTTTGTCACTGCAGCCATATGTGGCAGGTCAGTGGAAAGCTGTGAGTCAGTAGTTTTGTGATGCTTTTAACTGTCTCATCTGTTTGTCCTATGTCACCACAGCCATATGTGGCTCATGTGTACTCATAACATCTACCTTTAGTTTAAATATTATTAATAATTACAGGGTTATAGTTATTATAGGATTTCTTAGCATTGCTGAATCAATGAATAATCTTTTGTATGTATTTTGTTTTTGATTATATTTTTTCTCTGGATTTTGCTTGAAAATATTATTTGAATTTATCTTTTGTTCATCTGTTTACATCCTGTTTTTTGTAACTGACTTTTCATTTTTATTATTTTTTTTCCCCTTATATATATAGTTGTTTTCTGATTCCATGATAGAGTACTGTGACCGTCTGTTTTATTGTCACACTCTGTCTCTGACGGTATTATGTCATGTCAGAGTAGTGTTGTATGTTTGTTTGTGTGTAGAGTGTCTTCTCAAGTCATTGCCTCCCCAGCGTGACGAACAGCAGCCTATCAGGAAGGGGGGGGGGGAGGTTAAGCCAGGAAACAGAATAGTGCTGTGAATGGGGTAAAAAGGTTAGTAGGTAGTATTTAGCAAACCCCACCGTGAGTAGAGTAGTAATGTGAATTGGGTAAGAAGGCTAGTAAATAGTATTTAGCAAATCCCACCGTGAGTAGAGTAGTGCTGTGAATGGGGTAAGGTTAGTAAAGAGTATTTAGCAAACCTAACCCCGCCGTGAGTAGAGCCTTGTTATAGAAGGTATGATACCTGACAAAAGTACAATGTCCTCTGCACTATTGTTTCCAATCAAGTGGTGTTTTTTTTAAATTTTGAAAATCAAGCACTAGCTGGCTTCCAGTCTAGAGCGTTCCACGCCAATGGCGATCTCGTGCCTCAAACGAGACATTTTATTTTTACTTCAATTAAGTTTTTTTTTAACACTAAAATTTCAACATTTATATAGACTTCTTAAACTTTTTATCAAAACGATGAGTAGAATTTAAATTACTGTGGAAAAAAGTATGCTTGTTGTAGTAGAATGGCTTTCTTTATCAGTATTATATTCTTGACGTGCATTTCTGTTAATTTGGCCTTTAAAAGTTCTGTTGATAGCTTAGCTAAAATGCATTGGTCATTAAAAGTTCTGTTGATAGCTTAGCTAAAATGCATTGGTCATTAAAAGTTCTCGGTAGCGGAGACTCACTGCATTGACTTTTTAAAAGTTCTATCGATAGCCTAGCTATACTTCATTGGCCTTTACAAATTTCTGTCAATAGCCTAGCTATATTTCACTGGCCTTTAAAAATTTATCTCAATAGCCTAGCTATACTTCATTGGCCTTTAAAAATGTATGTCAATAGCTTAGCTATGCTACATTAGCCTAAGTTCTGCCGGTAGCTTAGCTATACTGCATTGACCTTTAAAAGTTCTGTCGGTAGCTTAGCTATACTGATTTGGTGTTTAAAAGTTCTGTCGATAGCTTAGCTATACTGCATTGACCTTTAAACGTTCTGTCGGTAGCTTAGCTATACTGCATTGACCTTTAAACGTTCTGTCGGTAACTTAGCTATACTGATTTGTTGTTTAAAAGTTCTGTCGATAGCTTAGCTATACTGCATTGACCTTTAAACGTTCTGTCGGTAGCTTAGCTATACTGCATTGACCTTTAAACGTTCTGTCGGTAGCTTAGCTATACTGCATTGACCTTTAAACGTTCTGTTCGATAGCTTATGCTCTACTGCGTTGACCTTTAAACGTTCTGTCGATAGCTTATGCTCTACTGCATTGACCTTAAAACGTTCTGTCGATAGCTTAACTATACAGCCTGTCTTTGGTTCGTTCCCCTCATGCCTGTCTGCACGTCTAGATCTGTCAATTTATTTCACATCAGTTTTTTTTCTATCTCTCTCTCTCTCTCTCTCTCCCCCCCCCCCATTTATAATGCAAAATACACATATTTTTATAAACACACACATACATTAGCACAAAAGTATGAACATTCTCTTTGCACATAGTGAAATGATACAGAATCATATTGTAAAAAAAAAAATAAATATTATTTAAATAACGAGTTTTGATCGGAGTGATTTCACCATTACACTTCACGATCAGCAGTCTCACGAACTAGCTGAAATAGAATCCCATTATAATTTGTAATTATGTATAATATTTCTTCTGCTAGCCTCTCTCTCACCAATCACAACCCTCCCCCCCCCCCATCCTCTCTTTCTATCACTCTCCCCAGAAGTCATTAAGCTGTCTGCTATTCACTGCGTCAGTTGGATTCTGGATGGGTTGTGTCATTTCACTGATCGTTCGCAGAACTTCAGAAGAGCTTTTGCCACCAATTTGCGGAGGCGCAATCTAGTCAGGTTTGCCATCTTTCTTATCTGCCCTTTTATTCCATCGCCAGCCAGCCTAGTGCATTCATTTGTTTTGGGACATGGGTGTGTTTCTCTCCTTTTTCAGTCTCACCACCTGCCCATTCTTTCTCCCACATCGTCTGTGTGAATGTATGTGCGTTTCCTCTCAAACATATACTCACAATGCTATTTCACACACATACGCACACGCATACACACACATACGCATACACACACACACACACACACACACACACACACACACACACACACACACACACACACACACAGTGACGTAGACAGCTGGCTTGACGTAATTAACTGACATTGAGTTCTCGCGAAAGCACGGATGTGAACGTGCGGTGCTTACACTAAGGGAGATTACCTAATCAATAGATAACTGCACTGATAATAACATGGTTTCAAGGCATTGTTTCGTGACCCGTCATTGTCTCTCGAGGTCTCGAGTTGCATGTAACACGTCTCTTTTACTACCCACCTCCCCTATTTCCCATCTTCATGTATTTGAGTCAGGCTCATTAAGACACCGTATTTATGAAAGTGACTTTGTTTATTGTATAAGTTAGTTTTGACCAAAGACGGGTGAGGTTTAACAACAAAATAACCCCTATACAAAACATCCACCTGATCCAAGCAATTTATTTAATCTTTCAACCCTGATCCGGTAACTGTAAGATGTCGTAGTGTTTAGGTTATTTGATATTAGTGTAAAATGAGTTAATAACTCTTCTCTCCCGTCTCGCGTCAGTATTTATCGCCTCTGTAGACATCTAGAGCGTCAACATGTAAGTGTATGTGAGAAAGTAAAACTTAATCATAGAATCCCTCGCGAATAATTTACATATATTTTTTTTAATGCGTACAAAACATGAATATGTTCGTGATTAAACCCCAGTTGATCATTGACAGTCTTTACATACAATAAAGACAATCTGTATACACAATAACGACAATCTTCACACACAGTAACGATAATCTTTATGCAGAATAACGACAATCTGTATACACAATAACGACAATCTGTATACACAATAACGACAATCTGTATACACAATAACGACAATCTGTATACACAATAACGATAATTTTTAGAAACAATTCTGAATTAAATATTCGTGCCCATGGTAGTTGTATTTTTTCTCTCTTCTCTACTCTCTAAATGATTGCTTTACAAATGTTAATATATAATTTTCATTTATGTGCAGGCATATATGTTTACTAACAGCTTGAGTGGCTATTCTAGCTCTCTCTCTCTCGCTCTCTCTCTCTCTCTCTCTCTCTCTCTCTCTCACACACACACACACACACACACACACACACAGAGGCGAACACTCCCCATACATACACGTAGTATATCAGGTTTTTTTGTTGTGTTTTTTTTTTGTTGTTGTTTTTGTTTTTTGTTTTGGGGTGTGTATGGCTTTGTTCCTTGTTAACATCCTAGATAACTAGACATTTAAATATCATTTTGATTCCAAGCACCCTGCGAATCGTTTGGGTGCTGTCTCCGTTGCTTCTTCAGGATTATAAAGCGAACGTTGGTCTCATCTCTCAGAATGTCTAACAATGTCTTAAAGCATTTCTACCCTTCACAGCCAGGAGTTTTGCGGTGGCAAAGGTTGCACGTGTCCTACAGAAAGTCCAACCTCTCGCAGACGACTAATGACGAACGGGCCAGTCAAGTGTCACGTGCCGGTCGCTTGTGACGTTTTAAATAGCGTTGCGTGCAGCTAATAACGATCTCGACTCAACGGCTAAATAGAAGCCAACGGGCACATTTAGCCGTGTGGCTGAGACTTAATGGTAGTCGTTTTTGTTGTTGTTGTTGTTGCATGTTTAAGTTATTTTGGCTCGTAAAGACTCGTTGGTGTCTTGGTTTTCGGCAGGAAAAGATGAGCTTGTATAAACAGCCACTTTGACCACAGCCATCCTGAAACTAGGAGCATGGCAAAAACTATTTTTTTAACCCGTGGCAATAGCTTTTTTTTTTTTTAAATGAAGAAATTCAACTTTCCTCTCCTCTTCCTCATTATTTATTCTGTATATTTGATGCAGTTGCGTTGAATGATACACTATGTATATTTAGTGGTTTCAAAAGATTAACAAAAAGTCAAAAGGTTCGTGTAACCGTCGAATCGAGGACCAGGACTTGTGTACGACAGAAATCAAGTCCTTAGACCATGAGTTCCCATCGGCATGCTCTCTCGCGTCTTAATAATAATAGGCGAGGTGGGGGGGGGGGGAGAATTACGAGAAAGAACTTATGGCTGAACTTGGGTGGTATTGGAATTGAAAGAATTTATATTATTTCCTTATTATTGGTGTGTTTTGTGGCATTTTTTAATTTGTTTATTTAGTTAATTTGAAATATCCTCTTGTTCTATAATACTTTTTTTAATTAGTTTTATTTTACTCATGCATTTCCATGTGAATAGCTAACATTTAAAACTAATAAAATAGATATAATAAACCAGATACTGAATTTCAAATGCTGTTTATAAGACTGTGATTGTGTTGAAGCAAAACGTTGTTCAGAATACGGCAACCGGATGCACTTGAATGCAATCCGAAATGAGGTTCCCGAAGTTTGAGACCTGTTGTGTTGGTAACACTACCTATGGTTGAACTGAATGCTTACCTCTTTCAGAGAACTACTATAAAGTCACGGAATACGCTAATAGATCCAAGAAAATTATAAATAAGAAATGTTGTCTATATTATTTTTAAAAAAACTAAAACAAAACACACACATCAACTATATTTCAGGGGTTTCATTACTGAGACTTGTAGGGTTTGTTTGTTTTCCACGAAGAAGTTTACTCAATTCATCGAACAAGAGCAATGACATGGCATAACTCCGGACAAGACCCATTGGGTTTGGAAGGATTTTATAGATTGGGCATCGTTGAGCTGCAGGTTGAAGAGTTTTGAACGGCCTCAACACTCTTAGGCCCCAGAATTTTAAAATGAACCAAATATTTTATTTTTTTTAATAACCTCAGTTTAGTGAGGACCTATCTTTGTGCAATGGCTTACCACCATACAAGGAGTCTTGATCACTTTTAATGCTATTATGCCCCATCAAGTTAAAAATGACATTATTTGAAGTTTTTGGGGAAGGAAGTTTAAAATTCTGACCAATTGAAGTGTTTTGGACATTTTAAAATGAACTGCAAGTCGAAATATTTTGTGACAGAACTTTCAAATGACGACCAGCTGACGTGTTTTGCACGACTCCACTGTTATCAAACCAGAGTTACTCCGCAACAAACTACCATTAACATATATCATAAAATGAACGATATTAAAGAAAATGCACTAGCAAGGTGTTATTTGACGACTTTATTGGTAAGAGGCCCCAACATTTTCAAGTGAAATAACACGTGAAGTGATTTTGACGACTTTATTGGTAAGAGACTCCAACATTTTAAAATGAAATAACACGTGAAGTGATTTTGACGACTATTTGTTACGAGGTCCTACAGTTTTCAATGAATTAATTGAAGAAGTACTTTTCACTTAAAAATGAAGTGTAATTGATGACGTCAATACTTCAAGGTACCACATCTTAAAATGAATTAATAAATGTGTGCCTCGAACAATTTCCCTGCTACTGTTAACCATTTTAAAATGAATTAATAAATGAAATCTTAGATCAGTCGCCCATACAGTATTTCCCACACTATTTTAGATTAACGTTAAGTACTTTAAGATATTCACTTTGTTCCATATACTTACTTTCCACTTGCAGGAATCTTTCTTTCTTTCTTTCTTTCTTTCTTTCTTTCTTTCTTTCTTTCTTTCTTTCTTTCACTCTGAAAGGGAAACAACTCCTGAAAGAGCGCTAGTTTGCAGCTATGTCAAGAAGCCAATGACGAAGTTGCTGGACTGAATCGATCTTCTGGAAGGGACCAAGACGGCCAATCGACTTCAATGCTGCGCCTCATTTGTCACACCCTTCACCATTGACAGTGATGTTAACTTCTCGGAAACTTGCAAGAAATGAGTGAGGGGAAAGTTAGTGGTGTGGTGAAGGTGGTGGCGGTACCTTGACTGAACTTTACACTTGCATTGAAGAATTGTTCATATTTTGTCAAAACTTATGTCTCTTTCCCGCTTTTTTTATCCACCACACCTATGTTTTGACCTGCACAGCTTTCGATTCCCGCCTCTATTATATGTAGAGTGCTCCATGTGCATGTATGTTGGTATGTAGATCACTGTGTGTATGATGGTATGTAGATCACTGTGTGCATGATGGTATGTAGATCACTGTGTGTATGATGGTATGTAGGTCATTGTGTGTATGATGGTATGTAGATCACTGTGTGTATGATGGTATGTAGGTCATTGTGTGTATGTTCATATATAGATCATTGTGTGTATGTTGGTATGTAGGTCATTTGTATGTATGAGAAAGTATGCTGGCTGTTGTTAACCGCTTCCTCCATTCCACCACCCCCTCCCCTACACTTTTTTCAAATTGTTTTATAGGAAATTGGTTAATGGTATAAATTATATTTTGAATTCAGAAAGTGTTATTAAATATTTAATATGTGTCGGTCGTGACATTGTCTATCTATCTATCTATGTTTATCTCAATTCTTTATGTCTTAAAGTTTTTTTTTTCTGTTAATATTACTTTCTTTTCGGTGAATTGTTTTCTATCAATCTCTATTCACAAGCTTATTTATCATTTCATAAATGCACGTGCACTTGCAGTGGTGGTGGTGTGTGAGAAGGTTGGATAGAGTAGAATAACTGCGTCCATATGATCGGTCGAGTAAATGTGGTCGGTTGACACGGAAACGCAATTGTGTCTGTTGCCAATTTCTAATTTTCCGCCCTGGCACTGTGTCCGGAGCCGCCGCTCTAGCGATGGCGAGGTTTATTTTCCGCCCGTTGCTCCCGTCTTGCCCTGTCCACCACGTTTGTCATTACGGCCCTGCCAACCTTTGCTCGTACTTGTCAAGGGAGGGGGAATTATTCCTCTTAAAACTGCAGTGCACTGTTAGTTTGTTGTGGATGTGTGTCTGCCAGAAAATGTAACTCTCGAAAAGAGAGAGGTTTGTTTTGCTTCTTTGTGGTAATTTCGGAGAAGGCCAATGACGGCGAGAGTAATACCTCTCGCAAGTAGAAGTTAAAAAGAAATGTCAAAATAAACAAAACACAAAACAAAATCTACCCAAAACTAACCACACATATTTTGGGGTGGATGTTTGAAGACAATGAACACAACATGATGACGACATCCGCAGCAAGAGATGACGAAAAACACTGTACTTACATATGTAACACTTTTATTTTTAGGTCTGCATAGTCGCCACCGGGCGCACTGTATGCCCATTCTTTCTCTACAGTCTACACACTCTTGGTTATCTCCCGGTCCGTCTCTTTATGCATACTCTGTTGTTGTTGTTGTTTCGATAACTTCTTTTACCCCACAGGAATTGTATGAAAACTTTTCATCTTCTTGATGTTCTCAGTTTTTGGAGGATTTCTCGACGTAACAAGGAGTAAAATGTTTTGATTTTTTTTTTTAAATCCACAAGTCGAGAGCATTCATTTCAGCTCAAACAATTTTAGATTTATGTATGATTGATGAGTTTTATCAGCATTGACTGCCTCAGTTATAAACTTAGATACAAAACAAACATATTTTTCTAAAAGTAAATTCACAACATCCAGCAGACGAAAACGACACCTATGTTTAAGATATAAGATAAAGCACTAAGAGCACAAACAGTATTCTATACTGAGGACACATGGCAGCATTACTAGTATGCAAATAACAAATTAGATACAAGAGTGCATTCCTTTAACTTTTCAATTCGCCGATTGGATAACAGGAGTAGGAGAACAAGAGAAAACTATGTAATATTGGTCCCTACAGTTAAACTCTTGTTTACTAGATAAATTGTTTAGTGGTTACTTATGAACTTAAATTTCAAATCTTATTTTTGGTTTTGTTCTCTCTGTAGCTTTCACAGACATTTCAATCTGCACCCTTAGATCTGTTACGAGAAATACCCATTCCCTGCAGGTATAGTTTGGAGAATTGAACTGGTTATATTGTCACTTGACATACCTGTTGCATACACCGCAATGGAAAACAAACTTCAAATGCAGATTTCTAACATCATAACTTTGTCAGTCGAAATCGCTTAAGTTGAATCCATTTTTTCTCTTAATCGTCTTATTCTTTCCTTGTACTCGCCTCGCATGCTCCGTTGCTAATACGAAGGAGTTGTACATTTGGATGAGCCTGACAGTAAAGGTTTTAAAAGTTTACAAAAAGGCAGTCAGACAGCACGCTGTATAACTTATTACAGTCTAACGATAATAAAAATAATTGTTTGGGTTGTTTTATTTTTTGTTGCTGTTGTTTGCTTTGTTTCCCCACCACCAAAAAATATAAATAAATAAATTATCTTGTGCTCTAGAAGATCCTTGGATCAGACATCGTTCTGATTGTTCAGCATAAAATTTCTACTTATTTGTTCGACTATGTTTTATGTCAGACCCCAAGTAGTTTCTGTATATAGTAATGTTTTTATTTATATATATAAAGTATCTGTAACCACACACTTTGTTTTTATGTTTTATATATATGTTTTATTCGTGCTTTGTAACAATAAGATCATGGTTGCTTCATAAAATTACAGAAAACTGCTACATTCCTGTATCTGTCCTTGAGTAGCTTTTGCATTGGGAAGCATTATTTGCAGATCAGTTAAGTATTGGCACTGGCATCTAACAGCCCTGATGGTGGTCGACTTTTACGGCCACCGTTTCTGCGCTGAGTTGGCATCTTAACCTCGTCGTTAATAAACAGACACATAGTTTGTTAAGATTTTCAGTACGAGATTTGTGTCCACCACAAACAAAAAGGTGCACTTGTCTGTGACGTATATTGTGCATTGTGTTTGCCACCACGAGCAAATGGATCACGTAGTATGTGACGCCCGAAAAAATAGGCATATAAACTCTCCGACGTCACAGTTAACGTCATCGTTTTTGTTTATGGTTGGAAAGCAAAAGTGCGTTACTTGTGGCCGGAGGTCGGGATGACAGAAGAAATACTATGTGTCACTAATGTGAACGAATGGTATGTATATATGCCTATAACTAGTAAAGCCTGACCGTTCAAACTTCCATTGTCCCCCAATTACATCCCAACCACCACATCCCCATCGTGCCTCCCCCGGCTGCTCGGTTCTGGCTGTCACACCATCGTCAAGTCAGTTGTCAGGCGCGGGAAATGGACTTGGCATGTGACAGCTAGCCAGCAAGGAGCAGAGGTGTGTGATATACGTGTACATTATATATCCATCATGTCCTATCCAAGGCTGTTGACTTTTTGTAATAAATGGAGGTTGTCGCGGGTCCTTGCATTCATCGTGGGCGCGGCGACACTGGGTCCGTTCTCTCACAAATTCTCGCTGATTGTTTCCATTTCTGACCACAGTAATTTTAATTTAAAATTGTCTGTTTTGTTGTTAGATGAGAATTCCCAGTTCTTTCCCTCGTCTGCTTAGAAAAGTTGGCTTCTCTTTTATTATCTCTCTCCCCATCTTTTCCTTTCTCACTGTTTGCGCCTTTCTCTCTCCTGGTATGAGAGAAGAGAGTGGAGATGATGGCGTATTTAATTGGTTTCCTTTAAGTTGAAACTTGTAACTCGATTTGAAATGTTTGCAAATTAAATATTTTATTTCAACAACATGTCGCTTCTCGACTTCTCAATTATACTCACCAATTTTGTTACTTTTTTTACATGTCATTTTTTTCAAAGTTGATCACTGCAAAAAAGAAATTGAAAGTTAAATAAGAAAGAAAAATAAAACATGTATAAAAAGTTCGAAGACAAGTTATTTCTACCTAATCCTTCCGAAAGACGTGTAAACGGGTGCAGTGAATTATTAAAATAAAAAATTCTAACAAACCAGAATCTTATTAAAATGATGAGCGTGTTTTATTTGTGTGTGTGTGTGTGTGTGTGTGTGTGTGTGTGTGTGCCTGAATGATGCTAGACGTAGTACTTTATCTTCAACCGAACGTAATCTGTATGCACTACTACTGACTACAATGTTCACCGGCACAAGTAAATGTGCATGACCGATGTTCAAAGTCGTCCTCATATTCGTCTGAGTGCGGCCATTTTCAGTCTGATTTGATCGCCTACACCTAGCTATTGTATCCACATATTTTCTATTAAGTGCATATCGTTGATACTGGCAAAATGAATACAACCTGGAGTAAAAACAGGTTGAACTCAAAAGAACCATGAAATTGGGGAAGTCAGGCAGATTCTGGTGCCATTTTTCAGCCGGCCAACGCGCCCGAGCGCTGCTCGTGTGACCAGAAATGGCTTTAGTGTGAAGCTATAGAACAATGAGAAATGGCTTTAGTGTGAAGCTATAGAACAATGAGAATAAGAGTTTCACGGATAATAATTAACGCTGCGGGTAGATGGAGGGGGGAGGTAAACGTGGGAAATGGGGGGGAGAGAGGTCGAAAGTTTAATTCAGTCATTGTCATTGATTGTTATGTTTTCCTCACCTGTATCCAGCCTTTCTCAACCTTTTGACACTGCAGGGAGCCTTGAAAATTTTTTTTCTAAATTAAACAACCCCAGCATAGAAATAAATATATCTACAATGTTTATTATTGTTTTCAATCACGATCTCTCGAGAAACCCCTAACGACCTCTCGGTCGGGAACCCTTGTTGAGAAACCCTGATGGAGTAAAATTGTTCATGGACATTTCAGTACAGATGTGTGCAGGAACTACTAAAGCCAAGTACTAATCTAATTTACCTTGTGAGCAGTAAAAAAAAAAACGCGTGAAAATTATAATCCACACTAAAATTAATGTAGTTCTAGGGGGATGGGACATAGGGGGTGGAATTTATGTGTAAGTTGTAGATCCGACTAATAATTAAGCTAATTGAATGTGCGAGCTGTACGAAACGTGTGTAGATTGTACTTTCAACTAATAATTAAGCTAGTACTGAGTGTAGGAAACTTGTAAGATAGTTGAATATGTAGGCAATAAAAATTACCTTTGTGAATTATACTTCCAACTAATAATTTAGCTAGTTGAATCAGTAGGCAGTAGGAAACTTGTAAGCTTCTTGAATGTGTAGGCATAAAAATTACCTTTGTGAATTATACTTCCAACTAATAAAATAGCTACTTTCATATGTGGACACTCAAAATCATCTTTGTGAATTATACTTCCAAATAATAATTAAGCTAGTTGAATGTGTGGGCAGTAGGAAACTTGTAAGTAGTTTAATGTGTGGGCAGTAGAAAAGGTAAACTATTTGAATATGTGTGCAGCCAAAATTATATGTGTTAATTATACTACCTACTAATAATTAAGCTAGATGAATGTGTAGTCACTAAAAATTATGTGTGAATTATACTTCCTAATATTTGAGGTAGTTGAATGTGGGCAGTAGGAAATCTTATGTGAGTTCATACTTCAACTTTTACTTTCAACTAGTTTGATGTTTAGAGTGCACGTTATAAAATATACGAGTTCATCCTTCTTAATAATCTAGCATGATGTATAGTCTGTTCATTACAAGTTGGGTGTATAGATCAATCCACAAGTTCCGTATAAAATCTACATCTAGATTTTCACCCCCTTCTGCCAACCCTCCCGCCCTACACCTCGGGACGATATATGAGTCTGTGGGGTCCCACTGGAGCACTCCAGATCAGATAACCAGTGTTGACGTTAAACTGCTATCGATTCCCGCCCCCCCCCTTCCCTCCATTCAATTATTCAATTCGTAGTTCAACTTCGAGAAGAGTCGAGCATTTTTGGACATTCTAGCCTGTTATAAACACATGTAGGGGTGCTTTCAAGCTTACCCTTTCAACTCTGGGGAAAGATTATTCAAAATCAAATTTGCACATAACAAAGAAAAGGACAGATTTTTTGTAGTGTTTGAAAGTAGCATTCTGTCACATAGTTCTTGCTTCCAAATAATTATCTAATGTGATTTGTAGACTGTTCATTACCTCGTGCTTCAGTTCACACCTCAAAATAATCTATTATGATGTGTGTACTCTGTGCGTTTTAAGGTACTTGCTCGAGTTCATACTTACAAATTATAATATGTTGTGATATGTTGGCTGTACTTGCTTAAGTTCTTAATTCGTTGTAATCTAATGTGATGTGTAGACTGTGCCCTACAAAGTGCTCGCTTAAGTTCTTAAATCGCAATAATCTAATGTGATGTGAAGGCTGTGCGTTACAAAGTGCTCGCTTGAGTTTTAACATCGCAATAATCTAATGTGATGTGTAGGAGGCAAGTTGACATGGTGTGTGATTTTTTTTTTTTTTACCGCCAAGTCATAATCTAATCTAATCTAATATGCAGACACTACATTTCCTTGTGTATGAGTATATATAACTTCAATTAGTAAGATGTGTAGACTACACAAAAGAAGTATTTTGAGTTGATAGCTCAGAATAATAATCTAATTTGATATATGTTGCACGGTATAAGGGGTTTGAAACTTTGAATACATGTGTCCAAATAATAATTTATTAAGATGTAGACAGTACATGATTTGACTCTAAATTTATATTACAAGTAATAATCTAATATGATGTGTAAATTTCACGGTGCCTGAGTTCAGACTCCGAATAATAATCTAGCACATTATGGGTTGTATTTTACGTGGTGTACGATGAACATTTCTTGAAATAAAAATCTAGTAAAATGTTTGGATTGTACTTTATATGATGTATGATTGTACACGTCTTTAAAATAATAACTAATATGATCTATAGACTGCACACTTTAGATACGCGAGATCATACCTTCAAACATTATTGTCTTATACAACGTTATTACTATTCTTATTAAGTATGCTCGTGTTCAGACTCTAACAATAAGACGTTATTACTATTCTTATTAAGTATGCTCGTGTTCAGACTCTAACAATAAGACGTTATTACTATTCTTATTAAGTATGCTCGTGTTCAGATCCTAACAATAAGACGTTATTACTATTCTTATTAAATATGCGCGAGCTCATATCTTCCATTTCTACCGTTTGATTAGAACCAGATTATCTCACTATGTATAATAGGGGAATGGTTTGTTAGAACTCATTTCGCACAGAATGAAACGGCTTTAAAAAGAAAAAAAATAATAAAATATACTTTTTTCAATTCATACAATAATTTAAGCAAACATTTGCTGGAAAACATTTTTGAAGTGGGCTCTGTTAAATATTGTTTGAATTATTTTAATTAAATCACAGTTGCACACTGAGCGCCAGTTTTCCTGTGTGTAATACGCTTTGGAGGAGTAATCGGTCTTGCTCTCGTAGATGTAAGGTGTTAGCGTATTGTTCATTGTTTCTCATCTGTGTTTACGTTTTTAAATCTAATGCCTTGTCTCGAATCCCCCCCTCCCCCCCAACCTTTTCTACGTATTAATTGTAAAAGACTTTTATTGCCAGGGACCACGACTGCCTAACGACGTCATCATCATCATCATCACTTTCAAAACAAAATTCTGTCGACACGCGTGTCCTTGTCCGCTAGAGGACTGGCAGGCCGACCCTGTAATTCTCTCCCCTGACTCCACATAGTCTGGTGCGGTCTCTCTCGTTATGCTTTGCAGTGGCTAGAGAGCTAGCAAGCCAACAATAGCAATAAACATGCAAACTGTCCAAAATCTGTCCTAGCCTGGCCGGCCTTTGCGACCCCGATCTTACCGAGTGGCGTGTTAAATGGAGATGGCACACCTTGAGAGCAGCACCCTTTCACCCGGGCTCTCTACATCATGGCCCGTGTCTTAACTTGCAACTGTCTGCAATGCTGCGTCAGATGTCGTCTTTGTTCCGCAGCAAGTACTAAGTGGATTAAGAGATGGCGTAAAGGTATGAAGCGTCGTCTTCCCGGCATTCCTTGTCGCCGCCATTTTGAATGGAAGAACGGTAACCGAGGACGAAGCTCTGTCTGATCTGTTAACCATGGTCGGTGAAATAAATTAAATGGAAACTACTACATTCGGATGATTTAATGCAACTGTAAATTGTCGTCGTTCCACGAGTAGTCTTGCCATTGATGTGTGCGTTAACTTTATCCTTGCTTAGTTTTAAAGAACAATCATTTGCTATGTTAGTGAAGTGCATGACTACTTACAAGGACATACTTTCTTGCTTTATACTCAAGACAGGACTATTTACAAGGACATACTTTCCTGCTTTATACTCAAGACAGGACTATTTACAAGGACATACTTTCCTGCTTTATACTCAAGACAGGACTATTTACAAGGACATACTTTCTTGCTTTATACTCAGACACACATACAGGATACGCTTTTTTACTTTACATTCTGACATGTATGATTGTTATCAAAGTCTTTAATAAAGCTTACTGCAACTGATAGCTGGAAGAACCAGAATGTACAAATGAAGACCACAGAATATTGCATTGCAGTCTGGAAAAATGAAGACGAAGAAATAGACTACAGATCATTGAGGTTGACACAGGAAAAACAAAGTAACAGACCAAACTCATGCTGCAGGACTGACGAATAAAAGCAGGCTGGAAAAACAAAGGCTTCGAAGCACTGCTGAAAACAAGTGATGCAGGTGTGAGCCATTGTGTATAGGAAATAAACTAGGCCCCCCACCCCTTTGTGGCGTGTTGTGTGGGTCGTTTGCATAAATCTTATGGTTTGGAGTGCCAAAACTATGTGGCAACATACACAGTCTCACTCATACTTGAAGAACAATCATTCGTCAAAGTTACTGAACAAAGTAGAAATAAAAGGGAAGACGACAATGACTAATTAGCGAGCCCCTTAGAGTTGTCTCCCCAGACTCTGACATTCATACAATACTACACAAATTAACTAGGACAGGCAAGTAAGATTTAAGATATAAATTTAATGTGTAATATTAGATAATGATTGGGGAAAAACTAAATAAAAGGTTGTCCATTGTAAGAACGGTATTATTAATCATAAGTATCTATCTTCTATGATAGTCTTTGGCAATTGGTTGAAGACAACTTATCAGAGTAGGTGACTGTGACATGTCTCTGGTCGAGTGACAGTGTGAATGGTTCTCTGCCTGACATGTGATAATGATGGCTATCAGATCGCTGAAGTTCATTTCTTGGTCATCCTGGTCGCATGCACTTCTTGTCATGACACAAGTCAGTCACGGGTTACAGGGTGCCGATCTCAATTGGCAAGGTTATGCTCTCTCTCTCTCTCTCTCTCTCTCTCTCTCTCTCTCTCTCTCTCTCTCTCTCTCTCTCTCTCTAATTGCATACAACTTCATAAGATGACCATGTTGGCTAATTATTGGCCCTTTATTTGCTCGGCGGAAAACAGTGTGGCTTAGCTCTGTTTCTGGTGCATCTGGTGCCAGATCACAAGTTATATATTTTTGAGGGGAGGTAGAAATATAACCTAATTAACTTTATTTAACCCCATGCTGCCACAGCAGAACTGGCATTTCACTGCTAAGGGCTTGCTGGTGGTTAGTGGGGTAGGAAGGGGGAGAGTGTAGGTGAGACAATTGTTTCAGGAAGAGCAGTCCTGCACCAGTCCTTTGCTTGTGAGAATAATTTTGCAGGGCCTATCTCAGCTTGTGACACCCTTATTTCTCTCTCAGATATATTCACACACCCATTGTATCCATAAACTAATACATTTCTTGGCCACAACAAATAGGCACAAATATAATTGCTAGATTGCCCTAAAGTGGCCTAAACAAAGAAAAGATACAGTTAGAATCTTTCACTTGGAGCTGAAATGAAGACGACTGTACATGATGAATACACATTTTCATCAAGAGGGTTCTCCTTCCAAATTTACAGTTTAGAGGATTTCCTGAAAATGGAGAATGCAATTATACAACCTTAACAATTACAACAAGATTCTTAGAGCATCACAGTTCAACTTTAGTAAGAAAACATTTTAGTTGTATAATTTTCTAAGTACACAGAAATATTAACTATTCCAAAACATACTGAAATGTGCTGTTTACTGATTCAAACCTCAAAATTGAGACCTGTGTTTTTAGACATTGTCTGTTCTCATGTTGGGATAGTTTATATACTTATGTGCACCTAATTTCCATTGTGATAACAGAGAGAAAAGATTACTTTACTTACTGGCCAATGTAAGGGCCTCAAGACACGTTTCTTTTATAAGTGGGGAGACATCTGTTCTTTTGAAAGGATATTCTTTCAGACTGACAGTCCTAGGAATTCTTGTAGACAATGCTGGCTAGCTCTGGGCTCTGCTTTAAGTTTCATTTACTTACGAGAATTGATTTCTATTTACATAGCGGAAGTAATGGCTCAGTAAGTGACCACAGGTGATTGGTGTCTGTTCATTCATGACTGAGGCCATAGAACGCACATCTGGTGGCCCTGCTAAGCAGTGCCAACTACACAATCACATAGCTGTTGCTAGATTGGACTGTCCAGCACCTAATTAGCACTTTAATGGCTATTTTGTATCCTCACTTATGAAATCTCAAAATCGAGAGTAATAGACAATGAATTAAATTCAAGAAAATAAATATTTTAAGAAAAGTATAAAAATTGATTATTACTTATGCCATTTGTTTTTCTGGTGTTACAGAATGGACTTAGAAATATTTTGCACAATGTTTGCTATTGATCTGTGGATTTGAAAATGGACAATGTTTTATATAATTGAACCATTTTTCTATGTTCACTAATTTGATTACATTGTACTGAGAAACTGGCTTCGGTGTTGTATAGGAAATATTATACATGCTCTCTTTTATTCTCACACTCATTAGTGTTGGTTATGTTTGAAAGTCTTGTGACTTTTAATGTCACTTGGCGAGGCCTTTCTACAGTCTGTTTGATATCATTGTCACCAGATCTATTCTCCCCCCCCCCCCCCGTTTAAATAAAAATAATTCAAACCTTACTACAACATTACAGTTAAACAAACAGAGAAATCTACTGGCATTCTGTTGTATTTTCGTCCTGTTAATTGCATGCAATTTAATAGTTTGGGCAAAGGCCTGTGGCTCTCACGATTTTAAAAAAAAATGTTAAAGTAGCATCTGTTCCTTGCTAGGTCTCTAATGCCAAGGACTTTTAGGCAACAAGATATTCACAGTGATTACAATGACGATATAACTTTAGCCGGAGACTGCCTATCTTCAGATCATTTACATTTCGGGTTTTTTGCATCGGGCTTTTACATAATAACCGAATATCTGTCACGAAGTGGCTGCACACACGATGCGTAGTTGAGTCCCTTGATACGGCCCGTCCGAAGGCTAATGAAGACAGAATGGTAGTGGTGTCGCCCTTCGCATAGGGTCTTCTAGGAACGTGGTCACGCGATATGCCCCGAGCGGCCGTCCCGTGGTGCCAGACTGCTCGCTTGCCCGTCTTGAATTGCACCACTGCAAGCCTGTTCAAAAGTGCTACAGCACGCGACGTCAGGAAAAGGTGGTAAGGTCGTCTAGGCAACAAAATAATTATTATTATTTTGAATTTTCGTGGACGCAGTCGAATATTTACTAAGCTGAACGAAAGTGTGCGCGTATGTGCGCGAGCGCGAACTTTACCATCAGACTGGCCCAGTCTTCCAGATGCGTTATCCTTTCGATCTTTCAAGAATTTACCAAATTCTTATATTTGAAAATCTAAGTGAGAAATATTTTAGAATCACTGAGACAGTCACTTATGCTATTCACTATTGTTTTGAAGAGATCATGTGTTAGAATTATGCTGATCACGAAAATTGTTTTGAATGCAATTGACGAAATGATGTGAAATATGGTGGGAAAAGCGCAAGGCATTTAAAACCAACAATTTAAAACCATCATTCTAAAACATTAGAATTGTATCTGAAACCAATGAGCTAAATAAAACATTAGAATTGTATTTGAAACCAGTAATCTAAATAAAACATTAGAGTTGTATTTAAAACCAACACATTAATACATTCGAATTGTATTTAAAACCAGCATTTTAAAACATTAGAGTTGTATTTAAAACCAACTTTCTCAAAATTTATAATTGTATTTGAGACCAATGATCTATAAAAACATTAGAATTGTATTTGAGACCAATGATCTATATAAAACATTAGAATTGTATTTGAGACCAATGATTTATATAAAACATTAGAATTGTATTTAAAACTAATGGTTTGAAACTAATGATCTAAGTAAAACATTACTTGTATTTGAAACCAAAATTCCCAAACTTTTAAGTTGTATTTAAAGCCATCCATATAACACAATAGTTGTAATAAAAAGACTTTGCTCAAATGCTTTAATTATTGCTTGAAAATAGTGTGCTTTATTTAATACTTGGCTTTCATAAAATCACTGTGCTAAAACACGACAGTTATTGTATGATATCACTGTGCTAAAACTCGACAGTTATTGTATGATATCACTGTGCTAAAACACGAAAGTTATTATATGATATCACTGTGCTAAAACACGAAAGTTATTATATGATATCACTGTGCTAAACATTACAGCTATATCAAAACAAAATGCAACAACTCGAAAAAAGAATTATTTGAAAATGTTCTCTAAAAAGTAGAACTATACACATAATAAACACCTTTGATGATTTATGAAACAATGTATTAAATACCAGAGAAATGTATGAAAACATGTTTGCTAAAGCACTAAAATTCGTTGTGAAACCACTGTATTAAAACATTATTTGGGGGCGGTGGTGTTATGAAAACATTGTTCTAGAAACAGGAGGCTGATCGAAGAAAAATGATGCACTGAAAGCACGAAAATGACCATTGAAAACCACTGCTCTAAAAGCATGTTATGGGTTCATGAAAAAACACTTGAGGGTTCAATGGAGAACACTGCACAGAAACACTTGAGGGATCCATGAAAATGTTCGCACTAATACGGCACCAGTTGTCCTCCATTTATTATATCTTGAGTGAGTGCATATTAAAAACTCGGTTATTTTTGGCAGAAATTAAAGTCTCACACTGGCTTAATTGTGGTATTCTTGGCAGAAGTTAAGCAGTCTCACAAAGGGTTCAAGAGGAAATTAACCAGTCTCACAGAATTGAAGATAAGCTTAATTATGTTATTCTTGACAGAAATTAAATAGACTCACAAAGGATTCGAGATAAGCTTAATAGATTGTTCTTGGCGACTGACAAGGGATTCGAGATAAGCTTAATAGATTGTTCTTGGCAAAAAATAAGGATTGAAGATAGATTTGCTAGTGTTTAAAGTCGGTCACTTTCCAGTATTGAAAAGGCCGCTGATTATATAATAGCTAATTCTGATCTATTTAAAACAAAATGCTTATTGTTTAAAGGAAAGTACTGATTAGAGTCATTTTCACATATTTGCTGGGCAGTGAAAAAAAACCTTTATGTTTATTTGTGTCATACATTGCCTAAATATGTTTTTCTAATAAAAAATTAACGTATTTTTAATGATTTTATTGTAAATCTCCAACATGCCTAAATAATTAATTAATGCTTTTGATACTGTATATAAGATTTATTAGTAATTAATTAACAGAAATAGACTTGGTCTGTTAACAATTTGTCAATAGAAATGATCTGTCTGGAATTTATTTAGTGTTGACAGAAATAGAGAGACTTGACCTCTTCAGTGCTTTAAAGTAGAAAGGTCTGTCTGGAATTTATTTAGTATTGACAGAAATAGGAAAGTGTGAGACTTGATCCATGTAGTGTTTGTTTGTGAGTAGAAAATGGTCGGTCTGGAATTTATTAAGCGTTGATAGAAATTAGGCTTGTATGAAATGTGGTCCCTACATTGTTTGTTTATAACGAAATGTGGTCCCTGCATTGTTTGTTTGTAACGAAATGTGGTCCCTGCATTGTTTGTAACGAAATGTGGTCCCTGCATTGTTTGCTTGTACGAAATGTGGTCCCTGCATTGTTTGTTTGTAACGAAATGTGGTCCCTGCATTGTTTGTTTGTAACGAAATGTGGTCCCTGCATTGTTTGCTTGTACGAAATGTGGTCCCTGCGTTATTTGTTTGCGAAATGTGGTCCCTACATTGTTTGTTTGTACGAAATGTGGTCCCTACATTGTTTGTTTATACGAAATATGGTCCCTAAATTGTTTGTTTGTGAGTAGAAATGGTCGGTCTGGAATTTATTGCGTATTAATAACGAGTGTTACTTGAAAAAAAATATAAAGCAGCATTTCGTTTTCAAGAATAGGGTACCCTGCATACAGTAGACTGGCTGAAATTATGGAGAGCGTTTCCGGTCGGGGTTGATTTCGCGTTGCCTGCACTCGGGCGTGCATGCCATGGTCAGCAAGTTTCTAGTGAGCGATCGTGGCAGCAGAAAATCTCAGAGCAGACTGCGACGACACCAGCACGCGACACCTAGTCCCAGCGATCCCAAGATGACTGACACCCGATACCCAGAATGCTACCCACTGGGGACTCCTGGCCGTCCAAGGGTGTGCATGAAACTTGCTGGCGGAAGCGGTGATTTCCTGCTGTCACGAAGAGTAAATTTCTTTCAAGAGAGGCTACTGGATTTATTTATTTTGTTTTAAAAGTGTGGAGTATATTGAAGTCACTTGTATATATTCAGGACTCTATAAAGATTGATAGATGACAAAAGTACAGTATTTTGACTGATTGACGAATCACCAGTCTTGATACCCCTAAATTATTCTGTTTTGGAAAGTTTGATTGTATTTATTTTCCGTTTTCTTGGTTTTCAAATAAGCTGAGACATAACAACTTAGAAACGCTGTTGCCATTACAACACTGATTGGATGGTTAGAGTTAGATGGCAGGTGCATTTCTTTATATTTGCCTAAAGAAAATTGGTTTTAACTTAGATCATATTTTTTTCATTATCTTCTTACGATTAGAAAAGCTAAAAATAGCACGAGGAAGTCACAGAGATACATAGTTTAATTTTGTTTGATTTTTTTTTTAAACTGGAAAATATTATATAGTTTAAAGTTTGAATTTCTTCTTTAAGAAAAAAATTAAATTCCTTACCTAGTCACTATAGTGGATTATATTTGATGTATTTAAAGGTGTGTCCCTTAATTTAGTTTACCGTTTGATGACACGTTTTCTGTAGTGTCAACAAACAACCCTTTCTCATAGAACAAACACGCTTTGTTTAGGTTTGCATGGAATTGTTCGTTATTTCATCTTTTTGATGTTGATATCTGTCTATACTCTTCAGGCATTTAGTTAAATATTTATTTAATTAAATTTCTAAACTACACTTCGCGTAATAATACTAATAGTAATTGTTTGTACAACTAATCAGGAAGAATCTATCATTTTTGCACAGGTAGTGTTCTCAGCAAAATGGCGTCCTTAAGTAACGTTTACACATTCTGGGCGAGAACAAAATGAAGACATTCATTATGTACTGAAAACTTTTAAAGAAGTGTGTCTGTATCAAGGAGAGGCAAAAAAGATTGCTACAGAAATTCTATGAATCTGTTGCTTACCTTAATTTTTCGCCATTTTACTGGGACCCCTCTGCACGTCTTCTTCCTGATTGGTTGTATAGAAAATGATGGAGACATTCATTGCCAAAGAATTAATAGCTAAATAATTACACAGATAACATTACAGAAAGAATTTAAGTAGATAAATTTTATTTACCTAAATATTTTATATTTTATTTTAGCTAAATAATAATTAGTTGGCTAAATTATTCTTACTGTTGGGCTATTTTACAAATTTCCTTTATAAATATGCTTTATGTAGCTACACAAAGCATATTTATAAAGGAAATTTGTAACCGAATGGTCAAGGAGAGTTCATGCAAAATGACTAGTACTTTTGATATTTTAATAAATGAACTACTACTGATCAGTAATATATATATATATAAGACCATAGTTCTCTGTCAGAACAATTCATTATATAACAGACTCTTAATTTATAGCTATGATGATGCTGAGACAGCTAATGGACCACATCAAGTGTTGTGAATAATTAACCGACTAATGAATATTTGTTGATTTGACTGACTCACGGATTGATCTCTTGATTGGCTGATTGTTTAAGCTGAGTTAGCGAATGAGCCTTCAGCATTTTGACTGTATAGAGATAGACGATTTTTGTAAATTCTACTTAACTCGCGATAGACGAAAGTCGATGGTATAAATGCATAGTTCATGCACGGTGTTCTGTTCACTTAGGTAATGCATTTTGATATTTTTTAATATTTCCTCCACTACGGCAGTACAAATGTCACTTATGTGACGTCACCATTCGCCATACCGTTGAAACTAGGCATACATCTATCCTTTTTTGTAGAAATTCGAGGTCAGTTGACTTCTGCATGCATCCGATCATATTGATTGTGCAATCCGAGGGAGTACTCTTTGAAATCACCTTTCAACTTTTTTCTCTATTGAAATTCGAAGTCATTTGAATTCTAAGTGCACCCGATCATACGAATTGCGCTTAGAAGTGTTGCCTCTTGTGGCGCGGGATACATTGCATGCTACACACGCGGGCACACACGCACGCACGCACGCACATTCAACCAATCTCGCGATTTCTCGAGAAGTAACGCACAATTTAGCGTTGTTTAGCTGCATAGGGAGGTAATCTGGCGCGTCTCTAATCACGGTGTATCTAGCAACAGTCGAAAACAAAGCGAAGGAAGAAGAAGAGGGTGTGTGTGTGTGTGTGTGGGGGGGGAATAACCAAGTGGATAAAAACCAAACAAACAACAAATCTGAAACATTTGTGGTAGCTCGTTATCTCACGGCTTGATTTCACTTTGAGCGAATTATAATTGAAAGCTATCACCTGTTGTTCATTTATCTGGATTTATCCACAAGATCCACACACACATGCACACCCTCTTCCCTCACTCCTCCCCGCTACACTCTCTTATCTCTTTTTCTTTTCACTCTCTCTCTCTCCCGTGGGAGAGGGGGGAGGGAAGACATGCCATTCTTTTGCAGTCACATTGCGTGTAAAATAAAGTTATCTCAGGTTCATTTTCTTTTCTCACGCTCGCTCACACGCAGCATGCATGTACACAAAAACACGCACGCACTTACACAAACACGCATACGTAATCACACACGCACAGACGATGCAAAACTGTATGAAGTGAGGAACACTTGTATACAGGTGTGGTCAAGCTTTGGCGTCGTGTGAGACTCTTGAAACTGTTGTCAGTCAGCGCTGCCACTAATCAGGGCGAGTGGAGGCTCAGGTTCCCGTCTCGCTAATCGGAAGGCGTGTGTGGCCACTTGTGCGTTTGCATTTATGCCCCCTTCTCTTGAAGCGACTGGCTGGCATAGATATCTCTTGTTTTTGTACCCACACTTCCGCTTTTATGTCCCTTTCTTGAAGCGACTGATTGGCAAGGTCTCTTGTTTTATATCCAAACTTCTGCCTTGACCGCATTTATCTCCCTTTCTTAAAAAAGAGGCGTGCATTTTGCAACTCTTATTGGTGTCCGAACTTCACTGATAAATGATATCGACTAATGTCAGCGAGAACTTTACATTAAAATATTTTGATTAAAGAATGTCAGTAAAACATATTGCTTACATTGGGTGTAGTAATGAATTCTTAGTGAAAAACAAAAGTAATTAACTTTGATATAAATGTCAGTAAAACATATTGCTTACATTGGGTGTAGTAATGAATTCTTAGTGAAAAACAAAAGTAATTAACTTTGATATAAATGTCAGTAAAACATATTGCTTACATTGGGTGTAGTAATGAATTCTTAGTGAAAAACAAAAGTAATTAACTTTGATATAAATGTCAGTAAAACATATTGCTTACATTGGGTGTAGTATGAATTCTTAGTGAAAAACAAAAGTAATTAACTTTGATATAAATGTCAGTAAAACATATTGCTTACATTGGGTGTAGTAATGAATTCTTAGTGAAAAACAAAAGTAATTAACTTTGATATAAATGTCAGTAAAACATATTGCTTACATTGGGTGTAGTAATGAATTCTTAGTGAAAAACAAAAGTAATTAACTTTGATATAAATGTCAGTAAAACATATTGCTTACATTGGGTGTAGTAATGAATTCTTAGTGAAAAACAAAAGTAATTAACTTTGATATAAATGCTTTGAGTTCGTTCGAGCTGTCGAGCAGTGAAGCATAGTTCAGATATATTTGCATACGTGTATATTTCAAATCGAGAGCCGCTTTTTTGTCGAGGTTTAGCTACAAAAGATAGAAAATATAGATACCTAAGTTCTTAATGCATCCGATATTTAAAATTTTTTTTTTATAGCTTTAATGCAGATTTAAGATTGTTTAATTCTTTAGCATTCTTACTGATTTTGTTAGCATTCGTCATAGTATATAACGGGGGGTGGGGGAGGGAGTTTAGATGGAGTGAACGGGGGGGTTGGGGCGTGAAATAAGAAAGATATGCAGCATTAAATCTAAAATCTACAACAATTTACAATTCAGGAAAGGTTGTGCGTAAAGTTGTACGTTCAAATGCATTACCAGTACGTGCTGTTTTAATGAAATGAAAGAAAAAAATAGCGAAACATTTTTTAAATTTAATTTCTTTTTGTCATGTAAGATCAGTAATATCTATACGACCTTGTGGAATTATATATGCTTATAAATCATCTTCTTAGACATTAAACAGTAATTTAAAGAAAACTCACTTGTGTGTTGGGCAAATAGAAATGGGTCGAAGAGTATTTAAAGAAAACTTTCATTCGTGTGTCGGGCAAATAGAAATAGATTGAGCAGTATTTAAAGAAAACTCACTCGTGTGTCGGGCAAATAGAAATCGAGCAGTATTTAAAGAAAACTGTCAGATCAAACGGGAAGCGCGTTCGATGCGTATCGCGAGCTGTTTCGTAAATTTCCCTCTACAAAATTGAATCCTAATCGCGGCCCAACTGCGGCCTCCACTAAACCATCGGGTGTGTTTACCGTAATTAGTACCGCACCCCTCGCGAGTTGCTTCCCTTTATCTCCGCACATGCGCCACGGACCCAGGGCGGGCCTTTTCGCTAGATGCAGTTAACGTCTGGCGAAACGTAAGCACAGCGAGAGATCAGAAAGCGTTACTTGCATCGTGTTTGAAATCAGTGATGTTGCTGGCGATTTTTGTGTTTTGTGCTTAGTCGTTTGCCGTCGTTTTATTCACCTTTCTTTTTTTACCGCCTCCACATCAGCCTTCGCAGGATCGGGTGGCACAAGGGCAGATAACCCGTCGCAGGGGGGAGATAACCGGCTCGGCAGGAAGCCTCGTTTCCATGTGATTGAACGCAGACGACTGGAATATGTCCACTTGTATAGATAATGTTTCCGCTCATCCTCGTTGTGTCATAATTTGGTGCGTGTGAATGCGTTCGTTTATAATTTAATTTTATTCTCTTATAAAGTCCACTCATGTTTATTTATTTGTTACTAGCACTGCTGCTTATTTCGAAGTGACAAGTAAACTGGTGGAAATCTCATACAGAGAGATCCCGGCACTGCAGAAAACAATGACGTCAGCAGCCGGTTTATGTCCGGCATTACTGCCAGCCAGTGTGACAGCGTACGTGCCACAAGCGAAGCCTACGATCACGTATAGCATGCGCCTTTGTCTCTCCCACCCGCCTCCCGACGAGTACCGATATTGGCCCCTGCAGGCAGGCGTCTTGAAATTTGGGCCCTTCATTGTGGTCAATGTGTTTAACGTGGCTCCTACTACAACGGCTCGCACTTTTTTTTTTTAAATACCAACAGTTGTATCTGTCTCCGATCAGGGTAGCTGATTGAATACAACACCACAACATCCAGACGAAGATAAATAATTGTCTCTAATTTCCTACTGTGTGACGGGGGGTGGGTGGGAACACGAGTTATACTTCTCAGTATGACGAAGATAAGTGTGCATTTGGGCGTGTTTCTGCTGAATGGCAGTGCGTCTTTCTATGATGGAGAGAAATGAGTGTCGGGATATTTCATGGTGTGACAGGGAACGGTGAATGCCATAACACTTTTAATTGTGGCATTGAGAAATGAAAACCTGGTATGTTTGTTTTCAGTTTGACAGAGAAATTACAACTGTGCTCATTCTATTTATTTGACAGAGAAACTTGCTTCGTGACATTTCTTAATGTGATAGAATGAAATGAGTGACATTGTTATGACAGAAGCATTGTATTTTTACAGTTCTGATTGTCACGAACACGACTAAGTGTTATAATATATATGTTTGCGTGACAGACCGTTTTTAGTAACATGACATATTTTTACAGTGACATGAAGATATTAGACTAATGATATTATTATTTTTAATTTGACAGAAAATATAACTTCGTAACATTACTTTCTTACTTAGAGAGAAATTAAAAACATGTCATGACATTTTAATCTGACTTTGAGAAATGAGAAAAAGGTTTGTCTTCTTGTGACGGGGAGTAAAATTGGTGAAATGGTGTTGCTGTGACAGAAAAAAGAACAACAGGACATGTATGCGAGAGTGGAGAATTATTATAAATATATTTTTACTTTGACATTGTGGCTTAGATATCAGTGAAGTGTCACTTCTTATTGCTTCAAATAATGTGTGTTTGTGTGTGAATAAGTTCCAGTTCTTTTGTGTGAGGAACATACATGAATGCTATAGCATTTCTCTGGTTCTTGCTTTGATATGCATGTGTATTTGTGTGCGTTCGCGCGCGCGCACGTGTGTGTGTGTGTGTGTGTGTGTGTGTGTGTGAGTGAAAACATCAGTTTCTATTACTAGTAATTCATAAGTATTTTTATCATTCTTCTCTCCATCCCCTAACTCTCAGCTCACCTAGCTCACCAGTCCTCTCCTTAGCTCATTGCGCGCGTTTGTATGTGTCTCCTGGGAGACTTCACTGTGTTAAAGTGACAGCAAATAACAGTGTAAAAAGCACAATAATAATAATAATCTGAAACATGTGGAGCATCTGTATAGCCTCCCCTTCCCCGCCATATCTTGGGTGTCGCTAATCTACGATGTGTGTCCGATATCCTCTTTGAAACCTTCACATTAACATCCCACGTCCTGGAGATAGACCGCGCGCTCGGCTCCAAACTCAAGATGCTGGAATCCAGCTGAAGCCGAAATTTAGTGGAGCCACGTTATCGTGCAAAAGATGTAGGTGGTGTCTTGAACTGTTTTGAAGTTTGCGCAACATTAATTTGTCGTCGCGTGCCTGATGGTTGTTTCGCGTCTGCGGTGCGTTAGCCATGTGAGGCCTGGTTCTCTCCTCATGTTCATACATACTACCCACCCTCCGCGCATCTGTCCATCCATTCTCACTCTTTTCTCACTGACTTTCGAACACCGAAAACAACTCAAGTCGCTGCATATTTACTCGAGTCTTGTCGAGTCGAATTGATATGATGCGTGTGCGGTGTCTTTCGGCACAAACCATTTTGGGTTTGAAATCACAAGTTGAGGTGGCATAAAACACATTGTCGAATGCGATTAGTTTTATCGTATTGTTGATAAATAAAGTCTTTATAATCAAGATGCTTATAAACAAGAGAATTTTATTATTTTAAATTGACTTTTAGTTATTACTTGAAGGTAAAGACGAAATTGTTCTATACTCTATAGCTAGCTGATACTTTATAAAATGTACAATTTTCATCCAAAAATATTTTAATCTTACAGTGTATTGATATTATTTTTAATGTTTGATTTTTCTTTTCGGTTTAAAGTCATCATTATTTCTTTACATGGTCAAGAAGGCTGTCTGGCTCTGTTTCCCCCCACTCCATTTTCCTGGCACCCAACATGAATTTTAGTTTCCAGACGTTTCTTTACAGCAGGACTGCAGTTAGGCATCGTACCATTAATCTTTTTTATTATTGTTTGACCATCACCAACTCCGTCATCGTTATTATTATTATTACCCCGTCATCATAAACATATTATTATTATATTATGTTGATGGCGACGTCTCTGAGAGCTCGTTTATCAGACATTTTGAACAGGTCAGTTTGGCAGTTTCTGTTCGCTTCTAGTGGTCGCCTGATGACGTCATACAAAATGAATTCACGTGCTCTTTGACCCTTCTGCATTTTATCTTCCGGAACCGAAAACGGTCACTACCCTGGGCAGTCTAGAGCATTGAAATCAGTGCTGTTATTTGTTTGGGCGCAAACCTGGTGTGTGGAGTATGATGTCATGTTTGATGCATTTCGGATCTATCCCTTGAGACTATTTTCTCTCTGGATGTGTCGTTTGTCTTGTTTTAGTTTCCTTTTGAAGCAGCAATTAAAAATTAATGTCCCATATTTCTCCCATTTTGCGTTCCTTGTTTCTGATCTGTGATGAATTTGGGAAATGCAGTAATTGATTTGTCATTTTTATTGTGGTGCAGGATTTATTTTTGTTTGTCAGACTACTTAAAGTCATCTTATTTCATATTAAGCCAATGATTTTAGTTGTTTTGCTCTGTTCATGTTTTAATTCTTCACTAAACGGTTTGCGAATTGTTTCTGTTTGTGTGGTTGAGCGCGTTAATTTATTTTTAGCTCTTTGGGTGTTTGTTTTTGTGTGTGTATGTATGTTTGTGTAGAGCTGGATAGAATAATTAAAAATGGCGATTACAATATATACCTATCACTGATTTAGATCTATTTCTTGTGAAATCAGTACAAGTCCTACTCCAGACTACCTGGCCTAGCGCTCAGGACAGATAGGTGTTAATATTTTTAATCTCGAAAACAATTGCTTCTGTCACATGCGAACCAACATTGAAAAATTGCACTAAGGTCATTTGTTCGTAACAACTTGTACTTGGAGTTCCTTTCTCTTTGCCTATTAGTTACCGCTCTTTGCCAAGGCCTGATGATCTGGAACGCGATTGATACAGGCTCTCTTTCATGAACAATGACTCGAAGTAGTGCGGTTTGTTGTCGTCGACCCTCTTGACGACCAATTCGCTGCTAATTTCTTCTCGGCCATTGCCACTTCAAAACTGCGACAGCTGTCTGCGGCTCCCTGTCTCTTCGCTTGCAATTTCCATCACCGCCATTATTTACAGGGTGATGAGGAAATTCAACTTCGTGTGCTTGTTTGCGTTGCGTTACGAGCACTCCTTCGCTTGGTAACGATCATCCAGCTGCGCGTATAAGGACATTCATTTCCAAAGTGTATGTGTGTTTGTTTGCATATATGTGCATGTGTGTGTGTGTGTGTGTGTGTGTGTTGTATATGTGTGCGCATAAGCTGTTCATCCACTTCCTGCATTACAAGCGTGCTGTTTAGTGATGACCAGGAATCTGATGGTACACTAATACTAAGTGCTATCGTTTACTGTTTTGCACAAGTGGAAAATCAAAACCCGAGACCGTGCAGCAATACAGAAAAGGAAGACTACTTGACTTGAGAACTTTGCCGCCGATATGTTTCTTCGCAATCCCCCCATACATTCAGTCAACCAACATCGTTGCATTCATTCGTGTGTATCTGTTATTGTTATTCTTGTTGACAGAAAGCACCTCATGGGTTCTTTCATTTAAGCTTGCTAGATTTGATAATTTCGCCGATATGAGCCCTGTTCTTGGACATTTTTCTTGCCCTTCCAACCACAGTCAGTTGACTTCAAGAGGTGCTGCGCTTGTGTCGCTTGGCCAGTCACTGAGATGAGACTACGGGAGCTGTTGGAATGAATTTGTTTGGGTCTGCTCTTAATTACACTTTCGGGGCAGCAGTCGGAACCTGTTTTGACAAACTGCAATTGTTACCGTCACGAGATGTGGAGCGCAGGACACTGGAGTGTGTCTTTGGTCACGTCCAATGACGGCCGTGGCGTTTGCTCGAGATTGGATTTCGATAATTCTGAACGAAAGTCTTAATTGGTAGGCGTATGCGGGCAGTCAACTTAAAAATAATAAACTCTGTTTCAGGAGAACTTAAAGGACTTAGTGTCGTTTGCTTGTACTAGTTCCAACACATTACGTCTTTCATATAAAGCTTTGTATTAGTACAAGGAATGGTTTACTTATATAATGCAATACCAAGTTTTATTCATAGGAATTGTATAATTATGGATTTTCATGCCAAGTTTTTATTTGTAGGGATGATTTACATATCAAAATTTTTGTCGTTGGCTGTTATGGATAGTAATGATTTACCTATTTATTATCATAGCAAGCCTTTATTGAGAGGAATGGTTTACTTAGGCATTATAGTCAGTCTTTATTGAGAGGAATGGTTTACTTAGGCACAATAGCAGGTCTTTATTGTCAGGAATCGTTTACATATGCATTATAGACGGTCTTTATTGACAGGAATGGTTTACTTATGCACAAAAGCAGGCCTTTATTGTCAGGAATCGTTTACTTAAGCACAAAAGCAGGCCTTTATTGTCAGGAATGGTTTATTTATGCTTTGTAGAAGGCCTTTATGGAAAGGAATTGTTTATTTCTAATTTATGAATGTTGCAGGCCTTTATTCATAGGACTTGCTTATGACGAACTTTCCTTCCAGACTTTTAAAGTAGAAATGGTTTACTTATGCACTGTAACAGGTCTTTGTTTATATGAATTGTTTACTGAGTGGCAGGAGTAGTTCTCTTATAAACAGTAGCATGCTTTTATTGTCAAGAATGTTTTACTTATGCATTGTAGCAGGCTTATATTGAATGTTTACTTATGAATACTGCAGGTCTTTCTTGATAGGAATTGTTTACTGACGGGTTTTAATACCCGACTTTTAGTGTAACAGTGATCTACTTATGCACTATAGCATGTCTTTATTGATAGGAATTGTTTACTGAGTGGTAGGAATGGTTTTACAGTTACACTGTAACAGACCCATATTGATAGATAGATATTGTTTATTGAACGAATTTTTATTCCAGTTTTTTTTTTTAATGAGGGATGTTTTTCTTGTGCATTGTTGTAGTAGTCTTGTACTGATGGAATGGTTTTCTTATGCATTCTCATTGGTATGGATGAATTACATATTTATTGATTCATCAGGATTTTTTTAATTAGTAGGTTTGGGTTTTCAAGTCTTTGTCAGTTTGTATTGATAAGAAGGATTTACACATTTAAATTTTATTCAAAGCCGCTGCCGTAAAATATTAACCAGAGCTTTTAAAGAGCATCACGAATTAAACAGGATTGTTTCCAACTGGTTCCTATGTCTATGTTTCGAAAGAATTTGTTTTGCTGCTCATGTTTTACACAGGTTAGTGGTGGATTGGACAGATTCATTAATTGTTCTTTTTTAAAAAGGTATCGTTCTTTGAATTTTATAGACTTGTGCCAACCGAGTGCAAGTAAAATTAAATCCTCCCTAGAAAATATATCTTTTCTTAATGCGACTGTTTTTATTGTATGAAATAGCTGAAACTACACACTGTCGATCTCTCGCATTCCCTTCACTTAATCTGAAACATCAAATAAATTGGAGTGGCGGGTTAGTGAACATTAACTACATTATTCTTTATATGAAAAGTATTTTTTACACAATTTAGCAATAGTTATATGAGATAGTATTATCATTATTAATGCCATTTTCTTATATTACTACTAGCGAAGTAACGAGCTGGGTAACAAACGCATATTTGGTGATGGTGGGAACTCTGTGAGCGAGCTTTGAAATAATGTCATGTTGACATTTTCAAAAATATAGATTTAAGTTTTAAAAATGTAAAAAGAAAACGTGTTCCTGGAGTAAATGAAAACGAAGCATAATTATATGACACCTATTTGTCGTATGTCACAAATGATTAATACTTTGAAAAACCCTGCTTTCTTACCGGGTTTAAGAATTATAATTTTTAGCTTCAGGGGACGTAATTGCGAGTGTTGTGATACATTCAGTTTATCAAGGGGGGGGGGGGATGTTGAGTGTAATAAAGAACTTTTATACAATATTATTGTTAATGCATTTTCTTCAGTAAGTAGAATATGCCAATATAACAGTAATGATCAAAATTATTTTTTAGGAACTGATTTTAAACAGAGAACTAGGAATATATTTTGAAACGAAGTAAAATCAATCAAATCCAATACTTGCGTCGGATAACATTTTTTCTCTATTTATTTATTTTGAACGCTGATTCTTTTTTTTTTTTTTTTTTTTTAGAAAGAAATAAAACGATATTAGGGAATGACTGTAAACTAGATTTGAAAATACTTCGAAATATTAATGTGAGAAATGAACCCTTTTGGTCCAGATCGTCGAGACTTGGAAATATTAATGTGAGAAATGAACCTTTTTGGTCCAGATCATGGAGACTTCGAGCCCTTCACAGGTGAGACTACAGTTTAATTTTCGGTGTGTTTTAAGTACACTGATGTGTCGTTGATAGCAGCGTCATAAGATCCCAGTTCTAGAGGCAGGATTGGCTCGCGCGCACTGTGACGGTTCACGTGCCGCTACTGTAGAGAGAATGAATTATGTATGTTCTGTACATTGCTTTCTTCTTGAAACTCCTATAGTTTTGCATTGGCATTGGAATAGCTTGCATAAGAAGTCACACAGAATCATGTTCAACTAAATGGATTGCATTAATTATCTTGGGTTTTTTTTTGGTTTTTTTTATCAGTTTTATACTTAATGGTGCGAGGGTGGTGCTTGCGAAAGGAAATAATTTGTCGTTAATGAAGTCACCGTTGTTATGACGAAGGCCTGTTGTCCCCAGTTTTGATGGATATTGTGAATTCACTGTCGATGATTCTGTTCATTTTGCTATTTTTTATTATATTTTTTCTTTTTGTTTGGACCTAAGTCCGAATCCTTGGTACCAATAAAAGACATTCTCCATGACATATCTGGCTGGACTGCAGATCTTCGAAGGAGCGCAAAAATATTTCTTGTTCCGTGAAGAACTATTTTCTGTCCCAATCACGGCCTGCCTATACTTCCCACCTCTCTTTTACCAGACATCCCGTTAGCTTACTTTAACAATTTCATTTGCGTGTGATTTTGTGTTTGTACACCTGTATCTCCAAGCTTTCCGTGAAATTTGACCGGTGAGGTCGGACCTGGCAGTCGATGAGTCGGTAACCTTTGACGTAAACCAGAACCTCTTCATTAAGTAATTAATTAATGCCGTATTTGTTTTTCTTGTCGTTTGTTACCTTACCTGTTTCCTGTCGTGCGCGTGTTGTGTACAAATAGTGCAGCTGCCGTTGCAGAAGGATGTGGTTGGAGTGGGATGAGGTGGGCGGACAGACGGGAAGGAGGTAGAGGTCAGGTGAATTGAGGCGTGCACGGACTATTTTATTGCCGTTGACAGCGAACAAGCGCAAGACAGAGTAGGGGGAGGCAAACGGGAGGCAGTTCATTTGTCCAAATTGTGACTGCTGTTCATTATTGCTAATAGTATTATTGCTAAGAGTGTCTCCCGTTGTTACTAAAATAGATTTGCACATCTACATCAGGACATTAATTGTATTATTATCATTAATACTGTATGGTTGATTGCATTTTCTGTAGTACTCTTGATCAATGAATTAGATTAAGAAGATTGAAGACACAGGCGACTTAATATTCGGGAGTCATTGTACAAAGATATAACCGCTTTGGAGAACAAAAGAATAACTAAAGGTCAAGATAGACTAAAACATCTAGGCGGGTGGGATGGAGGTAAGCATGGCGTGTGTGTGTGTGTGTGTGTGTGTGTGTGTGTGTGTGTGTGTGGTATATGTGTGACTTTGTGCATGAGTTTGCGCGCTGCTGCCTCTGAGTGCTCGTGAGTAATTACAATTGTTCGACGCGTCTCGGCTAAACTACGTTGACATCACAAACGACAACCCTCGCCCATTTAGTAGCTTTTGCGCTAGGTTTTGACACCGACGCAGCTGTGCCTCTTGATTTACGGGCCTAATTCTGGAGGTCTTTTCATTTTCTGAAACCGGGATCTTTTGTTTGTGACTTGTAGGTATATACTGCATGCACCTCATATCCTGAAGTCATTTTGTTCGACACCGTGTTGTATCGGTGTGCTTTGGTCTGTATAACTCTGAGATACCGTGTTGTATCGGTGTGCTGTGTGTGGTATGTGTAACTGAGATACCCTGTCGTATCGGCGTGCTGTGGTCTGTAACTCTGAGATACCCCTTTGTATCGGGTGTGCTGTGGTCTGTGTAACTCTGAGATACCCTGTTGTATCGGTGTGTTGTGCTCTGTGTAACTCTGAGACACCATGTTGTGTCAGTGTGCTATTGTCCGTGTAAACTAACTCTTACACATTATGTTGTATCGTTGTGCTGTTGTCTGTGGAACTGTTGGCGTTATCAGGTATTTCTTAATTCAAGAAAAGAAAAACGAGTACTGGGTTTTATTATATGAAAATTAAGACAGAAAATAAAAATAATTGTATTAAAAAATAAATAATACAAACAAAAGCAAGCAAATTAACAAAAACAAAGAATATGACTTTGACGTATTAACAGTGAAGAACTTTATTATTTTTATTTTTAATCTTATAAAATGTTGATAAATGCTTAATATTGTCAGGATCTAAAGCTGTACTACTAAGAAGTGTTGTTGTTTTATTAATTTGACGAAGGTGAAGGGAAAGACTTACATTGGTCGTTATAGGTTTTTTTTAAATGTTAGTGCTTTTGAATTTTAAAAAGCCGCCTTTAAGTAATTTTTAATTCGGTAGATTTTAAATTTAAGACAATATATATGTATGTATAGTGTGTGTTGTGTGTGTGTGTGTGTGTGTGCGTGCGTGCGTGCGTGCGTGCGTGCGCTGTTGTTGTTGGTGGTGGTGGTGGTGGTTGACAGTAATACTTGTCAGGTTTAACTGATGAACCAAAATCTATTTATTTAATTAAAATATAAAGTCATCAGTCCTTGAGACGATCACATTGTTTATTGTATAGAAAATAGAAATGACGGTGAACTGAAAGTTTGATCTTAAATCGAATAAATTCAATTTTATATCAAACATTAAAATTATATATTTCATTAAAACATTGATGCAAAAATATTAACTCAATTATTGAATCTTTTTTTTTATGGTGCACTGTTTGTGGAGCTATTTATCCTGAATTCATATTTAACTAGCGCCCTGAAACTATCAACAATGCAGTAATATTTAACTGACACATTTAAGCTTTTAACAATGCAATCACATTTAACTAACGATTTGTTGATGTTTATGATGTTGTAAAATGTTATTAGCACATTGAGGCTATTTATGATGCATTAATATTGACTAAGACATCGAATCTATTTATGAGATATTAATATTGACTAAACACATTGAAACTTTGTATGCGGCAACAATATTTAAGTAATATATTGAATCTATTTATGATGCGCTAAGATTTTCATTGCAGCTATTTATGTTAATAACAGATAGAAACTATTAATAATGCAGTCTTAAATGCCAAAATCATTGAAACTATTAATAATACAGTCTTAAATACCAAAAACATTGAAGCTATTAATAATGCAGTCTTAAATACCAAAATCATTCAAGTTATTAATAATGCAGTCTTAAATACCAAAATCATTCAAGCTATTAATAATGCAGTCTTAAACACCAAAATCATTGACGCTGTTTAACTAACACATTGTAGATGTTGATAAAGAAGTATAATTTTTCTAGCACGTTAAACTATTTATATTGCAGTATTATTTAATCAACACATTGGAGCTATTTAAATTGCAATAATAATTAATTTACACATTTAAGCTATTTAATTTGCAATAATAATTAATTAACACATTGAAGCTGTTTAATGCAGTAATATTTAACGTTCACATTAAAGCTAGTTATAATGCACTAACATTTAATTAACACATTGAAGCAATTTATTGTACGGCAATATCACCCTTAAACGGTGTTGTTGTGTTTGTTTGTTTGTTTTGTTTTGTTTTGTTTTGTTTAAAGACACACTAACTTAATTATTGGAAAGCATAAACTTTGATACTACAGCTATCTATATTGCATGTCAGATCATGGTAATGTACTAATGTTTAACTGAGATTTTCAAGCTGTTTTTATTAAGGAAATAAAGTAGTTTTTAATTGAGACATCAGATCTATTTAAGGTATCGAAATAAATATTGGTTTAGTGATTAAGTGCTGTATTAAAGATGTGTATTATAAATCAAGTTTTATTTAACTGAAATAACAAATCTACTTATTATGTGAAAATAAAATAATATTTAAATGATATATTAGCAATAGTTATTGTAAAGAAATAAAGTACTGTTTAATAGTGATACCAAATCTGTTTATTGTAAAGAAATAAGTACTGAAATAATAGTGTTTAATTTAGATATAGTTATTTATTATTTGGAAATTAAGTGTTGATTAACACGGCACCACATCTGTAATATTTAACTGAAATAGCGATTCTATTCATTATTTAAAAGTATATACCGAAGCAGTGTTTAACTGAAACATCAGTTCTATTTATTGTGTAGACACCGAAGCAGTGTTTAACTAAAACACCAGTTCATTGTGTACTAATATATAAAAGAGCCAGTGTTTAACTGAAACAACAATTCTGTTTATTGTGGTGAAATATATACCGAAGCAATATTTAACACAATTCTGTTCATTATATTTACACAGACGCAGTGTTTAACTGAAACAACAATTCTGTTCATTATATTTACACAGACGCAGTGTTTAACTGAAACAACAATTCTGTTCATTATATTTACACAGACGTAGTATTTAACTGAAACAACAATTCTGTTCATTATATTTACACAGACGCAGTGTTTAACTGAAACAACAATTCTGTTCATTATATTTCACAGACGCAGTGTTTAACTGAAACAACAATTCTGTTCATTGTGGTGAAATATATAACTATGCAATGTTTTAACTGAAACACCAGAATTATGTAATAATATATACTGAAAAATAGTATTAACTAAGAAATTAATTCTCTTTATTTTGTGGAATTAATGTTAAAGTACCAGATCTGTTGATTGTGTAGAAATATATACTGAGATAATGTTTAACTGAGATATTAATAGAATTAGTGTTAACTGAAATACCAGTTTTGTTGATTGTGTAGAAATATATACTGAGGTGATGTTGAACTGAGATATTAAAATTTTAATTTATGAAAATAAAGTAATAATCAAAAGTGATGCTAAATCTCTTTATTGTTTCGAAATAAATACTAAAGTAATGCATTAATCGACATACTAAAACTTTTATTTATGGAAATAAAGTAATGTATAGCTCAGACACTAAATCTGTTTTTCGTGTAGAACTGTGAAGTTATGGTTAAATGAAAAAACAAGAAAGAAACACTGTTTACAATAAAGAATTGTTAAATTAATCTATTACTCTATTTATTGCGTGTGTGTGTGCGTGCGTGCGTGCTTGCGTGCGTGCGTGCGTGCGTGTGTGTGTGTGTGTGTGTGTGTGTGTGTGTGTGTGTGTGTGTGTGTGATAATATGAACGAAGTCATTAGATTAACTAAGTAATCCGTCATAGTTGTCTGCTAGTTGTGCAAACCTAAAATTCATTTGGTGGTGGGGTAAGTCCGAGATAGACTGACGCTGTAAGTGAGCCATGATTGGGTGCATTTAGCTTCTTCAAGAATATTTAATTTGATTTGATTTTATCTTTTCTCCTGTTCATCTCCACTCGCCTATCCCCTCGGCCGTCGTTCGTTAAAGTTTCCGAAACTGTGCTGAAATTGGACTGAACCTGCTATTGGTATAGAGAGCAAAGGGCGGCAGAGTTTGTCGCGAGGGAAGAAAATTTTCTTGAAGGAAAAAAGTATGTATGTGTGTGCATTTAATCTGTAATAACTAAAAATAATTAGTTTTCAAACTAATATTAGGTCTCAAAGCAGTTTGACAATCTCCGAGTGAGGAAAAATGTTTATCAGACACGATTTGTTCTTGTAAATGGCAGATGTGGTTTTGATCCGTTGGCCTCCGCAAGCAAGGATCGCTTTTAAACCTCCCGGCCAATGAGTTCCATATTACACCGCGAACAAATTAATATTAACTCTATCAACCTCGCTGACCGGCAAAACACGACGCTTCGCTGGTTGATGTAACAAAAACTGGTGATTTGCTAATTGATAGAACATATTGGTAATTCTGTAAATTTTGTTTTGCCAACCAGCGAATTATCAAATTTGTTTTGCCAACCAGCGACTTATTAGTTGTGCTCTACCAACCAGCGAATTGTCCGATTTGTTCTGATCAGGGAGATGAAGGTAAAGTACTTACGATTGCCTTAGCAAAATTGAAGCAAAAAAATATAATATGGTAGGCCTACTTTTTTCCCCCAGTTATTCTAATTTTTATTATTGCCTTTATTTTCCCCTATCCACTGCCTCATTAGTGGGGCTTTCTTAATCTGTGCAAGCGTGACTGATTTCATTCATGCATATATTGCCCTCGAGTTGAGCCGCGGTACGACTTTCTTGTTGCATGACACTTTATCTTTCCTTTTGTTAATAATATAAAGGTTATCTGTCTTCTTTAAGGAATGTTTTCTTTTATCATTATAATTACAAAGCAGATATGTGTCGTGCATATAGTTTTGGAGTGGAAGAAGTTGCACTCGGGGTAGTGGTGGCACTACTAGATCTAGGATTCTAGGGTATGAAAGAGAGAAGTTAAGAATTAGATGAAATGGATTCGCTCCCTCCCTCCTCCTACGTGTCCTCCAAAACAACCAACCAACCAACCAACCAACCAACCAACCAACCAACCAACCAAAGAGATTTGACCCGTTTTAAAAATTACACAAAATAAATTCAGCCTTTCTTCCTCACATTCTCCAAAATACATTCAGTCATTCAAACAAACAAACTAGCAAAGCATCGATTTAACGCCTTTAAACTCTACCCATTCTCAAAAGTAAATTCAATCATTCAAACAAATAAACAAACTAGCAAAGCATCGATTTAACGACTTTAAACTCTACCTATGATGCCATATCTCTCGATTCCAGAAATTGTTTTGTTTAAGGCATTTTTCAAAACAATGGGATCATTATGAAATTGTTTTGTTTAGGGCATTTTTCAAAACAATGGGATAATTATGAAATTGTTTTCTTTAGGACATTTTTCAAAACAATGGGATCATTATGAAATTGTTCTGTTTAGGGCACTGTTTTGCGCGTAAACAATAATAGTGCTTTTTTGAGCTATTCTTCAAACATTAGTACTTCTTATCGCATTTATGTGATTTGTAAAATAAAAATATTTAGAAGTATTTTCAAGCACAAGTGTTTGGGTCTTGTTTAGTGTGTGTGTGTGTGTCTGCGCGCGTGCGTGTTCATGGTGGTAAACAGGTATAGGAATTCCTAATGAAAAATTCTTCTATTAAATTTTAATAAAGAAAGAGAAATGACGTGATTTCACCAGAAATGCATGGCCCTATTTGAAAAGTATTCACCCCACCAACCAGTTCAAGGACAAAGTTCTGAAAATCAAATCAAACTGTATAGCTGACTGGTGTCGCGAACTTGTAAAAAGAAAAATGATATTTATCGTAAATTAAAATAAAATTCACCTAGAAATCATTTGAAAGTTATTTTTACTATTATTATTATATACAGAATACATTAATAAAACCGTATTGTAGTCATTTTGTGAGAAATATTTAGAAATACTTAGAAATATTTCTTATTACTACTTTGTAATTGAATGACAGCCTTGCTTTATTATTATTATTAAGGTGGTTATGGTTGATGCTGTTGTATGTATTCCGTTGTTGTGTTATTAAAGAGTTTGTTACTGTATTTAAAAGCGAGCAGGGGGTGGGGGGAGGAGAGCGAGAAAGAAAGAGAGGAATAAATAACTATATATATATTTGCTCTTGCTGCTAGCTCTCTTCGAAGTGATGACGATCGCTAGAAGCAATGTTGGATGGCCATTACTGTACAGACCTCTTTTATACCCGGGTCGGGTTGATGGTGAGGGTGGGTTTATTTCCCCCCTCTTCCCTAGAGGAGTGTAGGGTTGGATAGGGGTTCAGAGCGATTGAGGAGTGGATGGAGGGAGTATTAGCTCGTCTACGCTTACAAAATCAGCGCCCGGGGGGACGGGACACAATCTGTCGCCCTCCACCTGTCGAGTGGAAGATAAACGAGAGTGCCCGTTTTAATTAATTGTGCTTGTCTGTCCGGCTTCTGATTTTTGTGACATTTCATTCGGCAGTATGGCGCTCTGTATTAACTCATTGGCGAGCTATTATGTTCCCATTAGTTCAAAACCCTAACTATATTTTTATGTTCCCATCACTTCAAAATTATGTTTATATATTTATGTTCCCATTAGGACAAAATTCTATATATGTTCCCATTAGTTCAGACCTGTCTATTTATGTAGACATAAGTTCCCTGTATCTATATTTAGATTTACTTTAGTTTGAAATCCTGTCTGCCTATTTATGTTCCAATTAGTTCAGACTTATTATATTCCCATTAATTAGAAGTCTGTTTGTTTATGTTGTTATTAGCTAAAAACCCTGTCTTTCCACTTGTCATTTGCGCCAAAACCCTGTTTATCTATTTGTGTTGCTTAGTAGATTTTATTTCCAGTTTTGCTTTCTTGCGTGTTTGCATCTTTGTTTTTGTTTTTTTTTGAGTTGGTTTTCTTAAATTAAAAATTAAACTGAATGTAACAAAAAGCAAGAGTTCCAAATCCTGGCACTCTCAGCAAACTGAAAAATATCCATCTCGAATTTTTTATTGTACTATTTAGTTTGTTGGTCCGTCCTCCTGTTTATGTGTTGACCATAAAAAAAAATTCCATCATATGGTCTGTTCTCCTGTTTATGTAAAATTTTACATAGTAAAATTCCATGTCCGAATCCTTAATTATAGTAATTAGTTCGTTGGCCTATTCTCTTGTTTATGTGTTTACCATTCAAAAATCCCACCTCAAATCGTTGATTATAATATTTATTTTGTTGGTCTATTCGCTTGTATGTACCATAGCAAAAATTACACTTCGAATCGATGATAATAATAGTTTTTGTTTGTTTGTTCTGTTCGCCTGTTTATGTGCTTGTACTTTAGCAGAATTCATCTGAAAAATATTATATTGTATTCAGTGTTGAAAGTTTCTACAGTTTGGTCATCATCGGAACCGACATTTTTATTTTTGATATTTTTTTTTTTCAAAAACCTAATATTTTATTTTGAAAAACTAAAAAATCAGTCTATCACTCACTTCTGACCGAGACTGTTTCGGTGCATGTGAAAGGAAGACGCACACTTTTTAACATTATAGTAAAGCTAGGTAAACTTTACGATACAAGCTACGTAAATTATTATACAAGCTACGTAAATTTAACATTATAATACAAGCTTCGTATGTTTAACATTACGATACACAAGCTACGTTTAACATAAAATACAAGCTACGTTAGCTTAACATATAAGCTACGTAAACTTAACACATGATACAAGCTACAGACTGCAACATTTTTACAGAGCGATATCAGCACAGACTGCAACATTTTTACAGAGCGATACCATCACAGACTGCAACATTTTTACAGAGCGATATCATCACAGACTGCAACATTTTTACAGAGCGATATCAGCACAGACTGCAACATTTTTACAGAGCGATATCAGCACAGACTGCAACATTTTTACAGAGCGATATCAGCACAGACTGCAACATTTTTATAGAGCTGAACCATCAAAGACGGCAACAAATATGAAAAGCGTTATCATCAGGACAGAAACAGTGTTACAGAGCATTAACTGCAAGAGACATCAACAGTTAAAGAGTGTTCCCGAGAAAGACTGGCTATTTTAAAACATCTTTATCAGTTGTCAGCAGTAATTTTAGAGAACGTTGCCAGTAATGGGCAACACTTTTTTTTTTATAAAGCGTTACCATTTACGGGCAGCTATTTTGGTGTGTTACCAACAAAGCTACAGTTTTTGGATAGCATTTACCAAGAAAGACAACAACCGTTTTAGAGTGTGTTACCAACAAGGACAGCAACAGTTTTGGAGAGCGTTTACGAATAAACGCAGCCAACACTTTTAGAGAGAGTTACCATCAAAGACAGCAACAATATAGAGTGTTACCACTAGTGAGCAACAGTTTTAGAGAACATTTACTTGCACAGACTTCAGCAATTTTACAAAGAAGTTTCCATTTTACACTTAAACTTATCTTAAACTCCTCTAGCATTCGTTTTCCTGGTGAATATCATGAAATCGCACTTCTTCCAATTAATTGTCATTTTCTTCCCCAGCAAGTATTTTGACACAGTTTTCATTGTGCTAGCTAAAGGGGCTAGATGGGTCCAGGTGTCCTGTCAGTTCACTGAAGTGATGTACTTCCTCGGCATTGGTAATCTTTAATTTGTATTAGTTTTGTCATCATTTCAAGCCGTTAGTCAGTCGGTAATTATGTGTCTGAAATTAATATTAGTAAGTGACACCAAAAAAATGACACATTATGGCTGACCGTTGCTTAGAAGCTAAAGGTTACAGTATGAAAAGAAAACGTTGAAATGTGTTGTATTTGACCTACAGCAATGTATAATATAAATAAATTACAATTCCTGTTCTCAGTTGAACACAGCGAGCTATAATTTATAATAGATTTATTGCTAGTCATGCGCTATACACGTGTACAGCGAAATGAAATTTGCAAATGATTTATCACTGGTGTCACACATTTTACAGCGTCAATTGAAATGACGTATTGCCTGTGTCGTAAAGGTTAACAATGACGTATCACGTGTTTCTTTAATTTTAATTTTAACAATGACATAGCCATATTAGGAATGGCTTATGGAATTATTTTTCCAAGTATATGTGTCTATCACTCTGTCCTTCAGCAGATATTTCTATTTTGTAGCCATTTTGTTATAAATCTCGACTACTTTAAAAAAAAAAATGATATGCTACTAAATAATAAATCATAATAATTTTAAAACATAATTTTACTTGAATTGTATTTGTATCGCTCAATGGAAAACAAATATTAAATGTGACATACCTTATTTGAAAGTTACAGCAGTTTGTTTTAAAAAAAAAAAAAACAAGAGAAAACCCCAAAAGAAAACCCTATGGCTCAGAGATATTGGCAACAACTTATCTGAAGGCCCGCATTAAACAGACACTAACAAATCAAGCTTAGAGCCAGTATTTGAAATAAATCATTACATTTTTTTTTTAATAGTACACATATTTCTAAGCAGAATTAACAATAGACGTATATTTTTACGTTGAAGATTGGGGGACTTCTAAAATGTTATTAGTGTGAATAACTATTCATACTTAACGGGTGGATATATATATATATATATAGAGAGAGAGAGAGAGAGAGAGAGAGAGAGAGAGAGAGAGCACCAAACATTTTATAATATACGGTAGGTAATTACAAATAAAACACATAAACTTAAAGCGATAAATCTAACAAATGGGAGCAAAACTTTAACATTTCTCATATATGTTCCCATTTCTCTTTATTCTTCAAGAGCTGTACTTCACTTTTCAGGCGTTCATTTGTCATAAGAGCTAGCGTTGAATCTCATTGTATCATCCACGTTGCTCCAGTTTGCCACATATAGGGCAGGACCTATATGAAGACAGATTTTCCTCTGGACATGTAACTGTGCCGCTTGCCAGGACGCCTCATTGTAGGCGTCACATCTTGCATTCAGTTATTCGCATTAGTGTGTATGCAGGAACTACATAATTATATTCCAGGCTTCTTTGTGTTTTCTATGACTGTCGTTGTAACCCAGTTCGGGTAATATTTTTCTTTAGTTTGTAGTTTTGTTTAATTTTTCTTTCTTTTAATGTGGGATAGGAGATTATGCGAAGACATCCGTGATGGAGAAATCATTTTTAATTAAATACTGTTGGTTTACTCGTCTTATTTACCTCCCCGCAAGAAGTCTGCACTGGGTGTCTGCTAGAGTTCTCTTTTCGTTGTCTCTTTCTCCTCTTCCCCTTCTTCCTCATTCTTCTCTGACAGCCTCGTGAAGATGACCGATCGCCCGGCGACTGTTAGGTTGTCTTCCTTGTCACTGCTGACGTAGTTCTGCGACCATTGGCAAGTTTGTAATGCTTGTTCGTACACAAACACACACAAACACACACACACACACACACACACACACACACACACACACACACACTAACGCGCATATAAATATGTAAGAGTTTATCGACACTCAGGCATAGAAGAGTGAGTGTCAGTTTTATTCCTTCCCTTTGCCAAGACTTTCTAGCCATGGTCTTCATCCCACTTCATAGACAGAATAAGAAGTTAATCCATCTAGCACAATACGAATTGGAAAAATGTCTTGTAAACGTGTTTAGGGCTTTCCCTTGGTTTCTAGTGGAAATGGGTCGATGTAATAGGTCATCTTGCTGGTCGCAGTTTATATCATGCTAATTAAACGTTCACAGTATTTTTATTATTATTACTACTTTTGTGTGTGTGTGTGTCTGTGTGTGGGTGTAAAGAAAGAGAGAGAGGATTTTATTGTTGAAAATGTACATAGCAGAATTTACTTATTTATTTTTCTGATAAAAAGCTCTTATAAGATGCCGAGAGTCATTTTGATTTCACCAGATTATGTAAGCGGTTATGTTGGCTACACTACACGTATTAATAAATATGGTGATGAAAGAAGTATATGTATTAAGTATGGCGATGAAAGAAGTACATTAAGTATGGTGATGACAGAAGTACACGTATTAAGTATGGTGATGACAGAAGTATACGTATTAAGTATAATAATGACAGAATAGCATACGTTTTACGTATGGTTTTGAAAGGAGTACACGTATTAAGCACGGCGATAACAGGAGAGCACTGATCTGAACTACACGTATTAAGTATTGCGATGACGAGTACATGTTTATTGGATTACACATATTAAGAATTCTGATGACAGGAGAACACGTATTAAATATGTAATGACGAATACATATTTACATATTTATGTGATGAGAGAATTGCTTATTAAGAATACTGAATACAGGAGTCCATATTTATTGTAATTAAAAGAGATGACTGGTCCGGACTGTTTCCCGTAATTAAAGCTTAAGCCAGAAACGAGGATATAAAATATAATAAAAGGACGCAATGCATTATATACTGTCTCGACAGTGGTTGAAATGACCTTTGATGTTAATTATTATCTCTCTTGCCTATGCCGAGTTACGAATGTCCTTCTTGGTTTTTATTTTGTTTCGTAATATGTATTCGCAGACTTCTGCAAGTGTGTGAACGTGCGTGTGTCTACTAGTGTATTCTAGTGCGTGTGTTTGTGTGTGTGTGTGTGTATGTGTGACCCACCCTTTCCCTCTGGAATGCTAATCTCTCTTGTTAAATAATCACTTGCATGCGCTTGAAATTTGTTGCCGTAAACTCTATCAGCCCGTTCCCTAGAAAGCGTTTTGGTTTTTGGTTTGTTTGTTTTTTCTATATACATTCTTGCGTGTTTAATCAAGTTTATGGAGAAAGCAAAAGTAGCGATTATTTTTTTTTTATGCCAGAAAATAAATTGCTTTAAACTCAGTTTTCATTGCATTAAATTCCAGGGAATAATAATTTCTAGGAAAGTTTAGGTGGTTTTAGGTTTGTTTTTGTTGTTTTGTTTTTCTCGTAGCTTTCAAGTTAATCTGAATAAGTATCCGATTAAAAACTGGCAATAGAGATAAATGTTTATATCTTTGTAAACTTTCGCTGGTTTATTCTTGTCAGAATAAACAGGAATAATAAATAAAGAGCCTGTAAATCCAGAAACACCATCTGTCATATTAATCGATTACACACACACACACACACACACACACACACACAAACACTCGCGCACGCACGGTTTTAATTAAATGTGATCTGTGTCGCATCATTACAAGCCCCACAACAACACTGAAACTTAAGAACATGTTTTGCACCAATTTATTTATTTATTTGCTCAGTGCTGGCACCCAGCTTTTCAGAAATTCCGCAACAAACAGCCGTCACTATTATACAGGCTTTGTGCCACTTGATCTGGGCCTTCCGCGAAATCAGCGAGTATTGGAAGTAGGCGTTATCGTATCCGTCTAAGACTCTGATCTCTACAAGAATTTGATTGGTGGGGGAAAAGTAACCTTTGAACTGCAAGAAGTGTCATCACGTCTCCTCCCCACCCCTTTCAGCAGCATTACCGTTATAGTAACGTTTTGGATTATATGATTTTTGAATGGCACATACAAAGCAAAATATCTGTGATTTTATAATATAATGGGAAGGGGAGAAAAGTTGGCGTCATTTTTTTGACAGCTTTGCTTTTAGCTCACTTCTGGACATTACTAGAGGGCATGTCCGTTTCTTACAGAGGTCAGCAGAGTTCCATCAAAATTGCTGCCAGCCGTTTCTAAACTGCTCTATTTTGCCTGTGGTGATTCAAAGAAAGCAATCATATCTGTAAACGTTTGCTACATTACTCTATGTCACCCGCCATCTTCCAGGTCTGAATGGTATCTCATTTATGTTTGTTCGTTTGTTTTTGTACAAAGTGTTGTGCAGTCCTGCAATTAATAACCAAAACAGCTCGTTAGGTACTGTTATTTTAAATATTGTTTCAAATAGTAATTGTACACTTTGTTATTATTATTGAACGATAAATGAAAGACTTGAGTTTCCACACACTTGCACGCGCATACGTGCAAATTTCGTTATTTTAAACATATTTTATGGGGTATTTTTTTTATATTTTACTCTCCCCGGGGAGATACATATATATAATCAATCATCTAATTTAATGTCTATTGTCCCCCCCCTGACTTTTACATGGCCAGTCTCGCGGTGAATCATACATCGTACTGCAAATTGGCATTTGCACACATGATGAAGACAGAAACATGCGTGTTTGAATATATGACTTTGGAAAGAGAGAGAGAGTGTGTGTGTGTGTGTGTGTGTGTGTGTGTGTGTGCGCGCGCGCGCATCGTATGTACGTGTGAGCCCACATATTTAGACTAAATCTGGGCATTAACCCACAAGTCAATTTAACACTCTGGGATTGAGATGTATGATATGTCAGATTGGAATATTTTCTTTCTTTATCTATTCTTTGTGTGTGGATGGTGGTGGTATCAAGAAGCAAGCAAAGTTTGAAACGGTTTTCGAGTGTGCTATCTGGTGTGCATCATCAGATACTGATTATGTGAGCGGTAGTTTGGAGTAAGACACTTTATTAAAAATCATTTCTGCTGTTTCTCTGTAACTCTTCCACATTATATTTTTTCAAACTTTTGTTTCTATTCAAAACTTCTTATAGGTAATTCTCCCACATTTTTTTATCTTCAGACTTTTCGCCTCAAGTCAAACTTCATTCACATAGTTAACTCTCCCACATTTTATTATTTCAAAATTGTGTCTCCATTCACACATGCGCTTCGCCTCGGACACTACTTCACGTAGGCATGCACAAATTGTCAAACACGCACGCACGCACACACATTGTGGCGTACACAAATTATCACATATCACACACATTTGCCATTAGCGTATTGTTTGCCAGTCATCACGCGTCAGCTCTGAATCGCCGCACGGTCGTTGTAATGCTAATACGTGCTGCGGTCTGTTACAAAATCACTGTTTCACTGTTCGTTACAAAACACTTCCACTTGGACTGTTTTGCATGACGATGGTGAAAGCGGGCTAAAGTTTCAGACTGTTCGATTCCTGTATTTGCATTGAGTGTGTATATAACACACACACTCATACACACACACATACACACACTCATACACACACACACATACACACAATATATATATATATATAAGTTGTATATGTATGCGCACACGCGTGTTTCTATGTGTGTTTTGTGGTATATGATTTTGAAGGTGCAATAGTTCATCCGTGGAAATATGTTTACGCTCCGCCTCCTCCCAGTGCTCTCTTCTTCATCTACTGTCACATATCGTTCCGTGAACACCGAACGTATACAAACTTCCAGGTGCACATAACTCTACAGTGTGTTAAACACTGACAAACGCGCGTACAAATCTCCTATATCCTACAGCCGGACATATTAACATAATGTGCAGTAGGATGAAGTCATGCTCGCGCACACACACACACACACACACAAATCAGACTGCACAATCTGAATATAATTGTTACTGCTTCTTGTACTCGGTTTTTGCTACACACCCGAGGGAGCTATTCATCAAAGACTTACACATCTCCTAATTATAAATGTCCACTTTCTGTGAATTGACACTTCTTTGCCCAGAAGCACAGCGGCTGAGAGGAGGGAACGTAGCGAGGGTGGGGTTGTATCTGTACTTTTTATCTACACTTTATTCATGTGACACGTTTTTAAACATGGCACTCTGCACGGTGCTAGAAAGCTGGGGTGTGGAAAGGGAAGTTATTTGTGTAAACTTTGAGGGGAGGTATTTCCCTGCCACTACCAGACACTTAGCTGATTAAATATGCACGCATTGTCATCAAAACGTGGTTTTTTCACAAGTATGTGGCACGTCAAGTTACTAGACATGCAGATGAAAACTTATGTCTTGGCGTGTGTATGTGTGTGTTTAATAACTATATTTATTTTAATTTATTATATAAACTTTTGCCTTTTGATAGGGACATGGGGTGAAGGCCAAGGTGAATAAAGATGCAAGATAAAAGAGCTAGAAAATTGAGAAAGAGGGAAAAGAAAGTAAATTAGGCAAGGGTAAAAAAAAAAAAAAAAAATTAGTAGCATAAGAATTATTCTAAGGAAAATCTAATTTATTTTTAATATTGCATGGGTGGGTTATTTTTCTCCGAGAAAACGTTTCCTTTCATTCTTTAGTTCCTGAAAGTATTTTTTTTTTCTTGAACTTGTTATCCTGATCGCAATAGTTATGTGCGATTATGTTAATACCCACCCTCTCCTACACTTTTATTTTCACCCTCTTTCTTGGGATTAGAAATTTCGTGTTGTTCTTTTCTAAATCAAAATGTTTGGTTGTTAATTTAAATTAATATCTGCATGGGTACCAGTACGCGCTCATTTCTGTTGTGCAATAATGATAAGTGTGTACGTGTTTGTATTAATTTCCCTGCCTAAACAATTCCAAGTGTGCACCGTATTGTGCTTGTGCGTGTTGTTCTTTGTATGTGTGTGTGTGTGTGTGTGTGTGTGTGTGTGTGTGTGTGTGTGTGTGTGTTTTCATGTCTTTGTCAGTTTGCATATACATATCTTTATATGCCTTAACGTTTGTTTATGTGTTTGTTTTGAGGTGTTAAATTTTTTGTCAGGCTGACAAGTCCAATATCCATCCTGTGTCTGTGATTTTGTTGTGTGTCGCGTGTCTTAATTTCACTGCAAGCCTCTAATCGAACGAGTGTCTATAGCGTAGTGTGTGTGTGTGTGTGTGTGTGTGTGTGTCACTTAAATCAGAAGTATCATTCCGCACACAATGGAGGTTTCAAAGTTCGTCTCTTCGCTTGTCGACTTTGTAAGTTTCGTAATTTCATATTAATCAGAAGGAAGGAAAAGAAGGGTGGGGACGAGTCGGTCAGTCCTGCAGTGTAGATTTCACATACATTCGTTCGTTCCAAACGAAACAGACACGTATAAAAACAATTATAAAATCGTGGCGAAGATTGAAACTAGTATAGATTTAATGCAGATCGAATTATCGACACAGATTCATAACTTACAGCAATTCATCCAATTGGAAAATGATTTGCATATGTACATAACCATTTTCCAAACAACCAAACCAGCTCTTTGTACATCATAATAATAATAAAAATAATAAAACTTAAGCAAGACAACAAAAAATATTATTGGCCAAAAAAGTATCATCTGATGTAATAAATATTCACGTCTTATTGAACGATATATAGTGTTCGACTGACTATAATAAAATTAATAATTTGTATTTAGTTACTTATATTTCCCTCTTTGTTTTCAATTCTGAAATGACAAATCACTTAAATATTATATTCATTTTGATATTTAGTCTATATTCGATAAGGTTTAGTTTTGTTTGTTTTCAGTTTTGAAATGACAAATCACTGAAATATTATTTTCATTTTGATATTTAGTCTATATTCGATCAGTTTTAGTTTTGATTTTCTTTAGTGGTGGCTTTATTCGATATTAACTATAGTTTGAATTTTATTTATTTGTGGCTATATTTAATTAATTATAGTTTGGTTTAGTTGTGGTTTTATTTGATTTGGCTATAGTTTTGATTTGGTTTAGTTGTGGTTTTATTTGATTTGGCTGTAGTTTTGATTTGGTTTAATGGTGGTTTTATTTGATTAGTTATATTTTTGATTTCTTTTAGTGGTAGTTTTATTTGATTAGTTATAGTATTGATTTCATTTAGTGGTGGTTAGTAAAATTTGTGCGTTTGGAGTAAAATCTATATTTTATTTGTAAAGCTAGGTAGAAGACATAAGAATTGGAGTTGTTTGTGCGGGTATAACCGTACTCAAGTAATGCGTTGTCGTATGCAAAATAGCGTGATGTGGACTCTAGGACAACGCGTCTGCTAGTGTTTAACAATTAAATGCACACGTTCTGATTTATCTTAAGTAAACAACTAGTTATCATACACATAGACACACACATAATGCTTTGTCTTAAGTATCTCGATAACCTACAGCAGGAAAGTTCAAATCATTTACATCAGTTTTGTTTGTTTTTTAAATAAGCGTAATTTATTTTAATTACTTACTGGTTTTCCGAACTGGATATAGATATACAGCTGATTTCAATAAATCGGTCAAGACTGTTTACTTTTTCTGCTTTCCGGCAAACTTAATGATTATTTATCATAAGTTTGATGTGTGCATTAATTTAAAGTGTAATGCATGCATCGTGCACATTAAAGTATAATGGGTGTATCGTGTGCATTAATTTAAAGTATAATGATTGTGTCGTTAAATGTGCATTCGTTTAAAATATAGTGGATGTATCATGCGCATTAATTTAAAGTATATTGAGTGTATCGTGTGCATTAAAGTAATGCGTGCAGAATGCACATTAAAGTATACTGGTTGTATAGTGTACATTAATTTAAAGTATAATGCTTTTAATGGGTGTATCGTGTACATTAATTTAAAATATAATGAGTGTATTGTGTGCATAATTTAAAGTGTAAGGAGCGCATTGTATGCTTTAAATTAAAGAGTAATGCGTGTAATTAAACGTGTTTCATGCCACATTCATGTCAAGTGTAATATGTGCATCACGTACATAATTTAAAGTAAAATGCGTGTTCCCACTATGAGCATTAATTTAAAGTAAACTGCGTGTACCCACTATGAGCATTAATTTAAAGTAAAATGCGTGTACCAACTATGAGCATTAATTTAAAGTAAAATGCATATAACCACTATGAGCATTAATTTAAAGTAAAATGCGCGTGTACCCACTATGAGCATTAATTTGAAGTTTAATAAGTGTAAAAAGCATGGGCGTTAATTTAAAGCTAAATACATGTATCGTGTACATTAGTCCTTAGTTTGAATTACAGTGTGTGTCGTGTTTTTTAATTAAAGTATAAAATGCCATGTACATTAATTAATTTATAATAGATCATGTATATTAATTATAATGCGTGCGACTTGTACGTGAATTACAATTTTATAATGTGTGACCGTGCATATTGTGAGTGTCCTATAATAGTTTAATATTAAAGCGTACGCATGTAGAGAATAGATTCTGTTTGCGCTGTGTAGCTTATTGATATGTCCTCTGTGTAGAATAGTTTAATATTAAACTAAGCGTGCGCGTGTAGAAAATAGATGATGTTTGCGCTATGTAGCTTATTTATATGTCTTCTGTGTTGAATAGAGGTAATGTTAATTCCGCGTATTCATTATAATACTTGTTCTAAAGAGATCAGTATAATAGTGTCGTGTACAATATAGATCCCATGCGTATACATGTGTAAATTATAGATAATCTTGTGTTGATAATTATCACATATGATAATCTTGTATTGTGTATGATAATTATCATACCTGCTTCATGCAGATTAATTGTAATAGGTGACCTGTGCATATTACGGATAATGTTTGTGTTATGCTGATTCATTGCACTTGATTGTCAGTTGTATGTGTGAAATGAATATGCTTGCCTCATGTACATTATAGTTAATGCGTGTACACATAAATTATAAATTGTGTGTCACTAATTATGATGCGAGTCATGTATATTTTAATAATGCGTGTACATATCAATTATAAATTGTGTGTCACTAATTATGATGCGAGTCGTGTATATATTAATAATGCGTGTACATATCAATTATAAATTTTGTGTCACTGACTAATTATGATGCGAGTGATATATATATTATTTTAATGTGTGTCATGTAGATTAATTACAACGCGTGACGTGGGTAGATTATTGATAATACGCGTGCCACGTAGAATAACTATTTATTGATTTGATAATTCTGTATGCGTCTTGTAGATTCCTATGTATGTGTCAGTGTTAATTATAATACTGTGTCGTGCTGATTTAATTATTATTATCATTTTACTTTTGTTATTTACTGACTTTTTCAAAGGAATTTAGGTGGTTAAAGCCTTTGTCTCCTTTAAGTGGAAGTTGTCACTTGTGATTAGTTTTAATTAAACAGTTTTCGCCAATAAAATACCACATCAATCTCCTCTTTTTACTTAGACCGAAACTACATATCGCATTACATTGCCTGGAGTCATATGTCAGTGGCATGAAATAAGTACTGGCATTCAGCAATAATTTACATACATCCAACCTTCCCTTGTTTAGAAACAAAAACAAAACAAAAAACAAACCCCATTCCGTTAAAATGTAAACACAGATTGCACGGCGACAAACCTTACAATTTGGACACAATCTAAATAGAGGAACAGCTCGTTCTTTTTCGCGTAGCACCAGTCTCTGCCCTGCCAGTCAAAAAAATGTCTTGTTTTTTTTAAAAAAAAAGGAAAGCACTTACCACGAAGCCGATAGTAGTACCTGTCCAAATTACGCTTGTGCGGGATTTTTGCTTCTTAGTGAGTACTCATAGTATTTCCACCCGAACACTTGCACGTGCTGCCCTAATCATTTGAGAAGGCCACCCAGCCTTTGCACGTGATTTCACGAGCGCAGACTCCAAACAAGTATTTTTTCGGATAATTTTTGGAGCGTTGTGGTTTCTTCTTTCTTTCTTTAAAAAAAAAAATTGTATTCTTTTTGATAATTAATATTTTATCACAAGTTACCGAAAGCCTCAAAAAGCTTGGCTTTGTAGCATGTGTCTAGTGATGACAGAAAGTTTTCAAGGGAAGACAATTTCAGCTTGGTAACCATTTTAGTAGTCAATTAATAATTTCTTTCATTAGAAAAAAAAATTCCACCTACCTTCTGTTATTAATTTTTTTTTAATAACAAACAAACAGACTTTCTGTTGGTAGTATTTTTGCTTCGTTAGGAGAGAGTCCAGAGTGTTGGTTTTAAAAATTATTCCCATCTTTGTGCTGACACACACCTGCTGGCGATAAACACTTGTGCTTTACCACGTAAAGTTTTGTTTTTTTAATGTCATTTCTTTACAGCATGTTCGGATTTGAAAGAAATGAAAGTTTCCGTAAATATTTTCATTGAAATCAACGCTATCTGACCACTGTAGCATGAAATTCTGGAAACATGAAGTAAAAGTTGAACTCTCTCACTCATTCACATACAAACACACACGCGCACATACACACAGTGACTAGCCATTGTCAGCAATAATAAAACTTCAAATGCATGTGTCCCCATGGCTCCACGTTTGCAAAGTTTTCTAGTTCTTTTCTTCAAAAACCCATTGCTTACAGAATAATTCCACCATTTTCCTCCCCCTCCCCACACCTGCTTACCCACCGCCATCCTGCTACATCAAGCTTTCAGAGGGAAAGAAGCACACACACACAAACACGATAGTATCTGCACTCGGTTGACCCTGCCACGGTCTCGTAGCAATGGCAGATAAAGTATGCACTCTTACCGTGTGCTATACATTGCTGTCTGCGGACTGGGTGCCACTATTCTTACCATGCCACGCAATGGCAGTCGCAGATACAGAAGAAAATTAATTAAAACAGATATCTCGGTTTCTTTTTTCTTTTTTTTACTTTTGTCCGAATTTGTACGTGTCTCAGAGTTTGTTCATTTTTTTCCTCCTCTCTTTCCATCTTCACCAAGGAAAAAATATTTCTACCCTCCGCCCTTCTGTAGGTTTAGGGGGTGAGGGGCGTTTGTGTTCAGCTTGTTCAACTGGCTGTCATTGTTCTAGACAGCACGAAGAGAGTTTTGCTTTGTTTACACTAATATACCTTTTCTCTATCCATGGATCCTGGTTCCTTTCTACTAGATTTTTTTTTTTAATTTTACTGGAAAGATTTGCATTGCGCACCAAACTCTGACAGTAACAACTTTGTGGGCTTGGATGCGAACTCGATAACTCCATGCAAAGTCCTGACCGGCATACGCGCTTACCTCCTCCTTATTTCCCTTATTATTCATACTGTGCCACTATATGTGCCACCATATATGCCAAGCGGGCGTGATATTTCAGATAAAAACTAAAACAAAGGGAATCAACGTGTTTTGGAAAATAAATAGTGTTCTCAGCAGATACATGTAATGTTCACTTTGTCCTTTTTCACACCAAAGCTTCTTTTCCTAAATGTTCATTTTCATCCTTCCCACCCCACCCCCAAAACAGCTGTTTAGCTCTGATGCTTGTTTCAGTTTGGGAAGTATGGTTTTTGTTATTGCTGAGTTTTTTGTACTTTAATTTTAATTGCGAATTTTACGGCTTTCTTGCTCTCTCGCTGTCCATTGAAAAGTACTCCAAACACTGGCACAGTCTAGTTTTCTGAATGGCTGGGAATGGCGGTTCCAATCTACGAACTTTACAACGTTGGGCAAGAATTAGATGAGACGAGATGCAGTAATCCCAGAGTGTCGCCTTCCTTTAATCAACAGACCGGAAGAGTACACTCCTCAATTTTGACATATATATATATATACACACACACACACACACACACATCTCTGTGCCATGTGCCCTCCCGTGTAGAACTCTTCTGGGATGGGTCACAGCGCTTCCAGACTTCGTGGGTTCGTGAGGAGTTCCCGCAGAATACGCCAGACCTGCTTGGCCACCGAGTCCATGGCGGTCGTGGACTTGCCCTTGAAGAGATCTACTGTGGGCAAAAAGTACTGCGGGCAACGGCGATTCTGCAGGCAAGAGATGAGCTGCAGCAGGATGCCATTGATGCGGTCCCCGATACATGTATCGTCCCACTCCATCTGGAAAGACATTTTGGGTTGAAAGTTAGAGCTTCCAATATGTACAAGTATAAATGCGGGATTAGTTTTGTGTATTGGCATTTGCTATTGTTATATTCGCTAATAAATGTGTGTGCGAAAAAAATATATATAAAGAATTTAGAACTCTAAGGACTGTGTTTGGAAGGCTTACACTCACTCATCCATCTACATTAGCTAACTTGGCCATCTCTTTGCATATTATCTTGAAATCGTCCCTGTTACTTTTATAGAACGAAAACTCTTGTGTATTTTTTTGCCCACCCTTCCTCCACCCCCGCACATTATTTTTAAAACCTCGGATGTTAAAATCCTCCTGCATTCAACAAGTCAGGACTATTTCTCATAGTCACCTCGCGTGGGTGCTTTTCACATTCGTAGAGCAGGAGGGTTTTGAGGTGGTAGCTGTTGATGGGCTGACCGGGAATATCAAGGTGACGGTCTCGCAGAGTCTTCAGGATGGACAGGCACTTGCGGCGGCATCCGCCATATAGCAGTCTATCCTCTGCGTACCGGAACGACATGACCCAAGCGTCGCCTTCTGCCGCAGACTGCTTGTCCTAGGGAACAAAAGATGTTACATAGAGCGTGATGAATGTGTGCAAAATTTCTGTAATTGCTTTTGGCATTGTGATTTGATTTTTTTTAAAAGATATTAATGTAAAGTAATCTACGTTGCTTAAAAATTTTAATTGCTCTTTCTCATTTTGGGATAGGCAAAAGGGAAACCAGACTGAATTTCATTTATTTATTGGCAAGTGACATTATACCTTCATGTAAATGCTTTCCTTGGACAAGAGGTCAAATCCTTCTGTCTTGACCTCAGCCACTAAGTTGGGAATAGGCCACGACATGTGCGGTGTCGGCCAGTGGGCCGCCGAGCGGCACCAAATCCCCCCGCAGCGGAACGCCGGCGTAATCTGGACCACATAACGCTCCTTGATGCGCAGCTTAACCTCCGTTGTGTCCGGAATCATCTTCACCACGTCTCGGCAGCTGCACTTGTCGACCGCTTGGGCCACGAGGGTCTGGAACCGCGAACGGATCTTGCGGGCGGAAAGGTACCCGGACGCCGTGATGAACTCCACCCATAGGGACATGGAGCGCTTGCGGCCGTCGCTTAGTTTCAGGACAGCGCAACCGGGGATGCTGCCGTCATCCACGAAGTTGAAGACGCCCATCTGGTTGAGGTAGAGCACCACCTCGAATTCGTTTGGCGCCACGACTTCCACGCCTTCGAATCTGGGAAGGGAAAAGGAAACAGATGGCAGACTAGAGGTGTCATGGAGTGATAGACTACGGCCGTGGATTATGTATATGTAGATTATTTTTAATTCTGAATGACAAGCTTACATTTATCAAGAGATATCTGTGTCAGAAAGAAATAAGAATGACTATTTTTTCGGCGGGTTACAGATTTCATTTTTTGTACACGTCACAGAGTTTTAGTATTAAAATATATATTTTGGTAGGAGGGGCTGAATATACACAGGTAACAGTATTGACCTACTTACATATCACTCGTTTACTTTCTCCTGTAAAATGACCGCATTAAAAAATTATCGCAGCAACGACACAAACCAGCACAGGTAGTTAAGGGGGTTAATTATCGCAACAACAAAAAAAGCCAGCCTGGTATTTAAGGGGTTAATCGCTTGCAACAAACGGGAGAGGGGCGAAACTTAAGATGCCGGAGCATGCCCGCTCATTTACCTGCCATTGACCTCTGTCAGCGACGAGATGAACCGCGGCTCCTGCACCTCCACCTCTTTCAGCACGTCCTGCACCACTTTGCACACCTCGCGAATGGTCTTGGCGATCGTGGCCTTGCGAGAGTGCACGCGCTCGTTGTAGAACTTGTTAATCTGGAACAGCAATTTGGACTGAGCGGTCAGCATCTCCGGGCTGGTGCCTTCTAACAGCATTTCGTTGTGGGGTTCGAACGTCAGCGAACGTTCCGAGGTAGGGAGAAACGTTGTAGCAATTTTGGAGGTAGGAGTGGTGTTCTGAGTCCGGATATATATGTAATGTTATTAGTTGTAGTATTTTAATCCGAGAACTATCTAAGATTACTGGTTATTTCCCAAGAAGAAAGGTTAATTTATTGTTGTAAGCTTGTTTAAATGATAAGTTATAATTAAATTAATGATTGGGTTTTAGATAGGCTACATGCATTTTGAGCTAGAAGTAAGCACTGTAAGAATTAATTGATACGATATAGGAAAATGTTCCTGACTGTTCAAGACCAGCAGATACCTCTCGATGCTTTTGCATGTGCGTATTCCCTCCACCGTAAATAATGCTTATCAGAGTAACTTCTAGTCGCGTTGTTTACAGCACTCTATTTGCCAGGAAATGATTTCAGAATTTTCATTTTACCTAAGTCTCCACATCAAGAAAGGAAGCAAATGACAAAGGACTTTTCTTCAGTTTGTTTCATGAAAGATTTGTTTTAAAAATCCAGAGTACTTTTAAACAAACAAGAGAATTTCTTTAAAATTCATATACTAAAGCTGTTTTGACTTGTCACTCGGTGTGAATGGAGTAGATGCACCCTTAAAAATAATCCTTGGTCTGACTGGCTGGACAGAAGGTGCGAATCTAAGTGCCACCCGTCAAACCTACTCATCGACACGCCTTCACTCTTCGCACTTTAAGCCCTCAGAGTGGTAATTACGTCCTCAATTAAAGTGGCAGTTATGTTCTCGATTTAACCTGCAGTCTTCATTTGAAATCACGTCCCTAGTGTCTTTCGTCTGTCGTATCGTTGGAAATCAGCTTCGTTTAAATACTCACAAATTATCGGATGTTCAGTAGAATTCCGCCAGTAACTGTTCCCTGTGTTAAGTCCGATACACTGCACCACTTTTAATGTGATTTTTCTGACTACTGTTTAAGAAACCTTAGTAAATAAGCATTGGTAGAATTGTTCAGCCCCAGGTTGAAGCAGAGAAGTTAAAGAAAATGAGCGCAACAGCGTAGTTGGAGCCTCGCTGATGAAATGTAAATATTTTTTTCCTCTTACATATCGCCCGCGAGACAATCAGAACTCAAACATTGTATTTTCTCCAGCATACTGCACGTTGTAGATTCAGGCAGTTCCTGTTCAGCCTGGGAACCCTGTCGCGACTGACTGGCGGACGAATCGCGGGATTGCTAGTAACAAGCGACGATATTCCACCTTGTACAAGGGACAGACGGGGAGGGAGGGAGAGGGTGAGAATAAAAGTGGTTCAGCTCACGACTTGAACGTCCTCCCCCCCGTCCAAGAAAGGGAGGCTCGCGATGGTGCGTGGTAGAGGTGACTACGGTGACTTACGCAGGCACGTGTTGTCTTCCTTTGAGTCGTCGTGAGCTGCTTATGCAGAAATCTCGTTACTGCGGTAGCCTACTTTTCATATGCTGCCATATGAGAATCCTGTTGTCCGCAGTCGGCAAAGTTTGTTGGCCATTGCACACCGCGCTCGTATACATATGCTCCAGGCTTTCTCGCTCCAAGGCCCCCATCCTGATTCAGCTCTGATGCCCGCCTTGCCGCGAGCTTCGGCTGTCTGTCATTGACGATGAAGGCGTGGCCAAGGCGCGAGGCGGCGAAGAAATTGCGACCAATCACTGCCCGGGAGCGCAGAACGGCGAACGACGCTTCGCTCGCCTTGAAGCGGTAAATTGGGCTTGATGACCGTCCTGCGGTGTGTTGGCTCCGCCCTCGTCGTTACAGTCGTTGGCCAACTGATCGGTAGCAACTGAAAATGATGTGGCTTTTGGTCTTGATCAGAAGTTTAAAGCTTGACTCAGACCGAAGGACTCCATCCCAGCATATCCCTGGTTTTGAGAAAGTTTACTGTGTATGCACTGTTTACTAGCTTCCTTGCCACATTTATAACCACCCCAACCACCTTGGTTACTGGAACTTCTTGCTCGTATAGTGAATTGCCTCGATTTCATTGGTAATGTGACCGGCCGCCTTCCCCATGTTACGCGACCACTTCATGTTACAAAAGTGACAGACACCATCAAGCCCGCCGTAGAATTTGTTTATTAACCACTGAAACAACGCCACTTCTGTGTGTGTATGCATGAGTTGTCGGGTGTTTCATAGTGGAGGGTCTGAGCATGTTTAGCCCCTCATCCGTTAATTTACAGTTCGGTAAGAGGTTCTCGAGATTTCATGACCAGTTCATTATGTAAATATATAAAGACTTTGTAAGGGCAATTGATTACATGTCTGAAGACGTGAAACGCCATTAACGTTATTGGTTAATTGATTACACTTCTAAAGAATTGTGAACATTCCATTACCTTTATATAGACGAGCAGTTGGTTACATTTCTAAAAGACTTGTGAAACATTTAATTATACGACTTGTGATTCAATTGGTTGCATTTTAAAAGACTTGTGAAGCATTTCATTATCTTTATAACGACTTGTGGTGCAGTTGGTTACTTTTTATAAACGACATGTGGTGCAATTGGTTACATTTCTAAAGATTTGTGAAACATTTAATTACCTTTATAAAGACTTGTGGTGCAATTGGTTACATCTCTAAACTACTGTAAAACGATTAACTTTTATAAAATGTTGTGAAACAGTTTATTATATTTCTGAAGTCTTGTAAATCTATTGATTACTTTATAAAGAATCGAGACGCTGTTTATTATATTTCTAAAGACTTGTGAAATATTCCATTACCTCTTGTGAAACAATTTATTACATTTATGAAATAATTAATTGCCTTTATAAAGATTTGTGGAGGAGGATTGATTACAATTCTAAAAACTTGTGGAGTGTTTGAGTCCATTTACTTTACTTTAAAAAAAACTTGTAAAACAACTGATTACCTTTATAAAACCTTGTGAAACAATTGAATGCCTTTATACATACTAGTGAGGGACAATTAATTTAATTTTTAAAGACTTGTGAGGCAATTGATTACCTTTATAAAACCTTGTGAAACAATTGAATGCCTTTATACATACTAGCGAGGGACAATTAATTTAATTTTTAAAGACTTGTGAGGCACTTGATTACTTTTATGGAACGTTTTGAACAATTGATTAACTTTTTATAGACTTGGGGAACAATTGATTTTTTTTTTTTTTTTTAGAGACATGATTAGGTCAGCATTAAGCCAGATGATTACATTTATGAAGAGTTTGGAGCTTTTGATTAGATCTGCATGTCAAAAATTGAAAGAAAGAAACAGTTCAAACAGTTATAGCAGAGTATTGGTTTTATTTGAATGTAATTATAATGTGGAATGCATCTCAGCCAAATGCCAATCGAGTGGTAGAAATCGAAATATATCTCTTCCAGCGTCAGTCCAGTGGTAGATGAGAATGCTTCTCTGCCTTATGTCATCGTGGTACATGTCATAGTGGTACATGTCATCGTGGTACATAAGAATATATTTCTCCAAATATCAGTCTATTAGTGCCAAGGGTCAGCCCACTGGGAGGAATATATCTTTCCAAATATCAATCCACTGGTAGATAGGAATGTTCCTCTGCCATATGTTAGTCCAGTGCTAGATAAGAATTCGTCTTTGCCAAATGTCAGTCTAGTGGTTGATACGGTTGCATCTCAAGCAAAAGTCAGTCCACTGGCACACTGGAGTGCATGTGTGCCAATGTCAATCCAGCGGTAGATGGGATTACAGTTGGCGTCAGGCTATGTTTATTCAGTTATAATAACAGAAACTGAGCTCTTTTGTTTTGTTTTCTTGGCTACTTGGCTATTGCTGGGTCTGGAAATTAAATCAGTTAAGAACAATAACCAAAAGTACACAAGCCCGGGTGTATAGGATTGTAGAATCTAAGAAAACATCTATTGCATGTACACTTCACCATTATTATAACATTCTACAACAAAATATCATTCTTTAAAAAGAAAAGAAAAGAAAAATGTCACTGTTACTCTCTTACACACACACACACACACACACACACACACACACACACACACACACATACACACGCACGCACGCGCGTACATGCTCTTACTTTCTGACGTTTTGCTTCTAGACTTATTTTTCTTGAAAAATCAGAAGCTCAGATGACTTTATTTCTCGAGCTCACAACAAAGCAGTACAATAAAGCATGAAATCATTTGTATTCAGCTCGTTTTGACTGCTTTACGCGATTTTCACTTCAATAAGGTCTGGGCAAATTTAGAACATTTCCCTCCAGCCGTGGACGCAGGTCGCTGTTCTCCGTCCACACTGGGCAAAGAATTACAGTTTTGGCGTGATTTTGACATCACTGAAGACTGGGCAAATAATTACAGCTTTGGCGTGATTTTGACATCACTGAAGACTGGGCAAATAATTACAGCTTTGGCGTGATTTTGACATCAATGAAGACTGGGCAAATACAGAACTGGTTTCATTTCACTGACCACAACTAGGCAAATAATTACAGCTTTGGTGTTGATATTGATTTCACTGATGTCTGGGCAAATAAAAATGCTCGTTTCTTTCCACTCTGGACAAATTATTAAAGCTTTGGCACTCATTGGGTATCACAGATATCAAGCAATGTGCGTGACTTCCTCTACAGTCTTCAGGTAAAACTTTAAAAATAAATCAGTCAAGTAATAAACACTAGCAGTAGTGGCAAAATCTACATCTAGTTCGAAATGTTAGAGTTCGAAATGTTACTTGGAAATCGATCGATTAAATATTGTTGTTACTACTGATCGAACCGATCGATTGTCTCATATAATCAATTGCTGATGCTGTGAACGCATCTGGCAGACGGTCGCAGAGTTTGGGAGAGAAAATTCTTTATCGTAACTGTGTTATGTCGGGTGGAGGCTTTAATATAACTGTGCTATTTCACCAGGTCTGAAGGGAGAAAAGTCTTTCACTAACTGTGTGCTGTGTCACGAAATCTGAAAGGAAAAAAGTCTGTAAAGTAATGGTGTGCTGTGTCGCGAAATCTTAAAGGAGAAAAGTCTGTAAAGTAATGGTGTGCTGTGTCACGAATTCTAGGAGAGAAGTACTTAGCGTAGCTGTTTGCTATGTCACGAAGTCTGAAGGAAAAGTCTTTAATATAACTGTGTTACGTCACGAAGTCTGAAGGGAGTGAAGTATTTAACATAACTGTTTGCTATGAAAACATTTGCTCTGGCAGGAGGCCGATCCCTTTGCTTGTTTCCTTTAATCCAGACTGCTTGAGAGCACCCAGGCGGAACCAACCGGAACATATGTCGAGTGTGCAAGAAACGCTGTTTGTTTTACGCGTGCTAGATTGCTAGTGTTTGTCTTTAGGGGTGGAAGCGCATGGATGGTGAGGAGGGTAATAAGTCTTGTACAGCCTCGTTGTGCAGCTTATACAGTTTATTCGTCCTGGGTTATTTTACCACTTTCTAGCTCCTGGGTGGGGAGATGCCGTGTATGTTTCGATGGGGATGGGGGTTACGTCTCCAAATGGTGTGTGTGGATGTTTGTGATAAATATAATCAGATTCATTTATATTATTCATTAATCATTTTTAGTATGTTTTATATTTTATTTATTTTTGTGTGAGAGATAACATTACAAGACAAGAGTTCGTGGCTTGATCAGAAATGATTGGATATTTTAAAAATTGTATTTCCTCCGTCCTTCTCCTACCTACACCCCTACCTCCCACAAGTGTGATAACCCTTCCGATTTTGCCTCTAGCCACCTCTCCTCTCCCTTCCCATCAACACCACCCACCACCCCCAACTCATTAACTAAACCATAAATTACTTTTCAAAAGTTTTGACATATTGGCGTCAAGAAACTGGGTTTGGATGGGTGAATAGTAAAAGGGAGGGATGGAGGATACATACAACAATGTGTATATAATAACTTAAAATATAAAATACCTCCGATATAAGTATTCTTCTCGGTTGCATGAGAGTTGCGAGGGGGGGGGGGGCTTAAGAGAAAAAATGCCTCAGACTAAATACTTTTCTTAAAGACGATATCTTTTGGATTATTTACATTCAGAGAGCTTTGATTCGCTTTAAAGTAGTACAATTTCATATTTCAAAACCAAACTTTTTTGGTGGTATTTTTTAATGATGTAATGTTTCGCCATGCTTTATAAAATAAAATCTGGAAATGTGGAAATTATTTTTTTTAAGAACCCGGATTAAATAACACACGCACCATTAATTTTGTGTAATCAACAACAATGACTCTTGTCTGCCTTCGGGTCAGAACATGCTGTTGCGGACTTGGTTTATTTAGAGAGAGGGAAGGATGTTAAAGAATTCTTGTTGCTTCGTAATTAACAGTAATTCCTTGAAAATGTCTGTCTTTTTAGATCTGTTGTAATCGGTTGTGACAGCGGGAAATTTTCTTTGGCTATGTGCACAGTTTTGCGACCAATAAAAGCTTTATGGCCAAACTGGGACCGGTTCATTAAAAAAAATTTTTTTTTAAATTAACAGAAAAGAACACTTTTTCCGACTCTTCTTAAATGACGATTTTGCAATATGATATGAGATGTCAACTGGGTTTCGTAGGATGCTGATCTCTCACTCTTTAAAAAAAAAAATTAAATAAATATATAAAGTTGCCATGCAAGCTTTTCGATCACTGTACGTGTTGCCTCAAAGACGTCCTCCATTTCTAAGCCGATTACGTCACCGTGCCAGGCGTGCAGGGCTGAAACTCGAACCACTGGGAGACGTGTAGGCAGTGTGTGATGTTTTTCTCTGTCTGCTAGTTCTGTCCTGTACGGGTACGCAGTGTGTGATGTTTTTCTCTGTCTGCTAGTTCTGTCCTGTACGGGTACGCAGTGTGTGATGTTTTTCACTGTCCGCTAGTTCTGTCCTGTACGGGTACGCAGTGTGTGATGTTTTTCACTGTCCGCTAGCTCTGTCCTGTACGGGTACGCAGTGTGTGATGTTTTTCACTGTCCGCTAGTTCTGTCCTGTACGGGTACACAGTTTGTGATGTTTTTCACTGTCCGCTAGTTCTGTCCTGTACGGGTACGCAGTGTGTGATGTTTTTTTCTCTCCACTATTTTATCCCTTTATTGTAGCCATAGCAATCGCCATTCATTGAGGGGGAAAGAGAATTGCCATCTTTTTATGTCCATTACATCTTTAGCATTTTAAACAAAACAAATAACATTTTCATGCAACAAAACGTCCTGGTTATTTGAAATTTACAGCTAAAATCAGTAGTGTTGTTAAATTAACATATTTTAAAAATAAAATAATTGTTGTTTTTTTAACAAAAGATATGCAAGGAATTCACCTTTTGCAATTGCCCATTTTTAATTGTTTTTCAAAAGTTTATTTATTTGTATATCCCAGTAGTTAGACAGACAGATGGATGCGTAGTTTTAATCTGAACAATGGCCTCTCTACCAGAGTGGATGCTTATGATAGCTATTAAGAATAAACTTTTTTTTCAAAACTGTTTGTTATTTTATGATTTTTGTGATGTTTACAATTCGAAATCCTTAAGACGTCATAGGAATTAGTAAGGATTAGAAGACTACGATCTTTTTATATATTAGCTAGTATTAGTTTGTCTTTTGAAATTACAGTTTACCCACTGAGATTTTGCCAACAAGGAAAAGGAAATAATAAGATTTTTTTTTTTTGCATAAGCACATATAGTAATCATTATTTGAAGAAATAAATCTGGTTGTTTTGAAAAATCAGAAATGAAAGTGACAATTTGTGTTAATTAAAATATGTAGATTTAAATGTGGCGAAATTGTCTGGTTTTAACAATTTCAAGAACATTTACATATCGTTAAAACAATAAATACTTTTGTAGTTTTGCATTTAACAATAATATCTAATATTTCATAAAACTAGAGCAATTCATCTCCAGAAAGCTTTGGCAAGTTGCCGATTTTACTTATAAATAGTAAAACTCTTATAAAGTAGTGTGCATCTGTTCTCAGGGGTGTTCACGAAGTTCTAATGATAGCTCTCTTATTGCAAAGCTTACTAAATTAAATAGTGTATGCTAAACAGCACTGAAAATGAAGCATTTATGATTATTTTATTAATCATTTACCTGTCCATTTCATTTTCTGACTAATTACTATAAATAATATACTGATAAAATATCATTTAGTAGTTGAGTCTGTGCGCATGCGATTTGATGCTTATTAATGAAAAATCAAATATAATATTTTTTTAATCTATAAAGATAAAGCTACTGTTCCAAAACTGGTTGGTTTTTTGTTTTTTTTACCTGATCATTGTGTAACCATTTCGGAATAATGCTAACTGCAATTGTCAGTGAAACATTATAAAGCACAGTTATAAAGTTACACTTTATGAAATTCAAAATTATATTAAAAACGAAAAGTGGTTTACTGTTTGGTTGTATTAGACGTCAATCACTCTCTAAAAACTCTAAATCTTAATCCAACGCTAACCACTGTTCTACCGTAAGTGTAGATTCGACGTATTTGGGATAATTAAGGCTGAACCTTTCTGTGCTTGGCATATGGGCTCACAATTCGCTCTATTTGACTAAATATGTGAATGTGGTCAAATATTCCGTTCAGTTTGACCAAATATGATTGGGGGTGGGGGTGGGGGGCTGAGTGCATTTTATTTAATTTGACAAAAAATGTGTTGACTACATTTTCTTGGTACCCTTCCCATCATTATTATTACAAGAAATCCGGGTGAAGGAGCAGAAGCATCTCATGAAAATGGCAATCGAACGTCCTTGCTTCTTGCAGATTTTTTTTGGTTGAATACCTTTCTATTCAGACATGGTTCACTGGCTGGTTGGTTCAAATAAATAAGGTTGATCTTTCTATTCAAAAGTTCAGTCTGATTCAGATAAATAAGGTTGATCTATCTATTCAAAGTTCAGTCTGATACATAAGGCTGATCTTTCTATTAAAAGTTCAGTCTGATTCAGATAAATAAGGCAAAACCGTCCTTTCTGATAAAAGTTCGGTGACTGGCTGTTTTTCAAATAATTAAGGCTGAAAATTTTCTCTCAATCAAAGATAATTGTAAACATCGCTTATCACCCCATTGCTGTCAGTTATACTTAAGTCTGAGTGGCGGTGACTTTGTTATTATTCTCTGGGTCTCGTATTGATACATGTCACGTAAAGCTGTCACTTAAACTTAATGCGAGACGTGATGTTATTCTCTGGATCTGAACTGTTGATGCATGTCAGCTAAAGTGTGGCGGATTCGTCACGTGTGGGGCGAACGGAAAGGACACCAATAGTTGACACATTTGGAACAATATTACGATGCCCTGTATGACACAACCTTTCACATGAACCAGTCAGCCGTGATTGAACAGATACAGTTCGAGTCTAGCAATGAAACCATAACCTGCATAGTTCAATCAGAGGTACTTTTAAGGTAAGCAGATTGGATGTTACCTATACTACTGTTTACTTTAACTAATAATCTCTCTGACAGGTCAGACCATGGCAAATTATGCTCTTTGTTTTTCTTACTAGTTGTTGTGACCTCCGAGCGGCTGATTATGTAATTTGCCGTATCCATCTATGTTACTATAGTAAAAGATTTAGGTCAAGTTTATTCAAGCATAGATGTATAGAATTGGGAGAGGTGACAGTGAGAATGGATGAATGTTAACTGCAAACGGGACGCCCTTAAATGGACATTTGTGTTCCGATCAATGACGTGAGAGAACTTGTAGTTTGACCCAGAGTCTTCATATATAATTGCCGATAAACCAGCGTATCTTCACGCACTGTTCCTGCACCAGTCATAAAGGGTTGAAATCTGCATAGACCAGAAAAGGTTTTGCACCTTACTGAGAGTGGTAAATATATTGACTCCTCAGAAATCATTGTTATATATTATTGATTAGAATGTTATGCCAGAATAGTTGTATATTCTTATTAATGACTGTTTTTTTTTTTAAACTAACACATATCTCTTTCAGAAAGGTATTTTAGAGAAAATAGATTACAACATTCAGATAAGCATTTTGTGCACTATGCTTTATTTATTGTGAAACCATTGATAGCAAGTGAAACTAAATGGGAGATTGAGATAATCATTCAATGTGAATTCAGTATAAACCATTTATTGATTATGATTGTAACTATTGAGATACATGTAAATTGTGGAATTGGAATATTATTTGTCACATTAAATGCTTCTCCATGATGAGAACTTTGTAAATTATAAGTTAGCGTGTAGCTAACGTTTAATGATATAAAATTGTAAGGGTGTATCATAGAGCATTGTTTTGTATTTATCACTGGCTACAGAGAGAGATGATTATCTATTGCAGCTGGCCTTTTTTCTTATTGTCATGATTTTCTGCTGAAATTGGTCTGAGATGTCACTGACTTGAGCTAGAGGTGCTGCATGAGTGGCAACGACTCTCTGGATTCATCATTTATGGACACGGTGGCAGGAGTTGTCACCAAGCTGCACACTTGCTGCACATTTCGTAATTTGACCAGATGAACAGTAATCAGATAAACGAATGTTAAGTTTGGAATAGTAAATAGACGGTCTCACTTGACCTGTGTTTTCGGAAATTGAATTCTTCTGTTCTCTTTTTATTGTTATTATTGAATCTTCTTGTTCTTGTTATCTTAAACCCATATTTTGGTTAATTTGTTAGTGTGACCAAGAAGACTTGGCTGGAGGTTCTGAGCTAGAAATATGTGAATGTTATAAAGTCATAATTAATCAAAAGGAAAGATAACGTTGCCAACTCAGAGGCACCTCAGCTCATTTGTCTGTTGCTGTGTTAGATGAGTAAAAGATCCCAAAGAACGGATCTAATATGGCGACTGAAAGGGCAGATTAGGCTGCATGGGTGTTGTCAGTATTTAGAGATAATATAATAATTCTGAGTCTAATACTGCGACAGGGTCATTAAACAAACCCTGCACGTGACAATCCCATTCAAGCAGTTAAAGCAACAGCTAATCACTGTAGAATTGTATTCATCCACCATTGATTCCATGGGGCCTTAAGACATTGGCTGACTTTTTTGACGAGCCTTAATTAAATATTAGTAATGTTTCCTGTGTGAGTGAAAGAGAAGGGGGGAATCATTGATTACCTGACTAAGTCTGTAGTTATCACCATAGAGAATAGTTATGTACGACCGTAAGAGTTTGCGATCGTTGAGTCAACATATCTCGGATGCCCGAAAGGTTTGTAACTATCATTCAGTCACTCAACATGTGGACAAGTTCTCCCAAGCCCGACAGGTTTAGAAAAACTCAGCGCCCGAAAAGTAAACAGGCAAACGTGCTCAACAACTAAAAATAATGCAAAGAGAATGTGTAAAGCAAAACCGGCGAAGAATGGGGTAGTTTAAAGTCACAGAACGACGTCAATTTCAAAGTACTTGACTCGGTAGCCGCGGGAGAAGTGGGTGGAATGGCTTGCACTCGAGATGGAGATGAAGTATAATGAAGAGCGAGCACCGTGGAGTGCGCTCCCCTTGGCGACTGCTTGGTCTGCCATTTGCAATTGACTAGAGTTATTTCCTCTCTCTGCTCAAAGTTTCATATTTTTCCTTTGCTTGTTATAATTCTGAGAAAAGGGTCTGCTTGACTATATTTGCATTTCGGCAGAATTAATGACGTAATAATGGTTCTGTCTGCTTTTGGCATTCCAGCAAGAGGTCTGCTGTAAACTTTCCGATGTATACATAACACAGGCGTAAGTTCTGGTGAAATGCTAAACTAATGAACGTTCACTTTGTTTGCCTTTGTGGTTTTGCACGTGTTTCGAATCATTTTGAAGTGGTTTTCAAGGTTTTTAACTCTCCTACATACTGAGTCTGTTTGTGTCAGAGCTTAGCTGTAAATAGTAACACTTTTGTAACCAGATATATTACACAGACAAAGACGGGGAATAATTAAATGATTAAGCCATAATTTTATTTTGTGGGTGAAGAGACAGGAAGATAAAGAGAGAGAGAGAGAATCAAAGAAAGTAAGCAAGTTTGACTGAAACGCCATCTCGGCACATTTCGTAATAGCATATCTGTATTAAAGTACATTGAGAAAACAAATAGAGAAATAGGCTTTCGTTAGGTTTAACTTCATATAGTGTTGTGCTGGGAAGAATAAGCTTGAGACACTAGACTAAGTGAATGCTAGAGACACTTTTTTCTTATTGAAAAATTGTTATCAGATGGATAATGTGGACTAGCTTAGACAGACATACGTACGGAAGAATCGTTTACATAGCTGATCAAAACTTTCCTTCACTCACAAAGTGAAAGGGCGTGGACAGCCTGTCTGACCAATGGATTTTCATCCTGGTCACTCTCTTATTCTGCATCAAAATGCTACTGCCTCCTCCACCCATTTTTTCTCTAAAGAGCAGCACTGATGCAATTTTTTTTTAGTAACATAGATTTAGAAGGGGAAAGACCTGCTCTTTGGTTACTATTATTGTTGGTTGGGTGGGTTTTGTTGTGTTGATGCCGGTGGGGTTTTTAATATATATATATTTGCTTGTTTGTATTGTCTTGAGGGCTTTTTGTTTTTTTTAAAAACAATAATTAATTCCTTAAACGTTTTATTATTATTTCAATGACAATATTTTTAATGGAAATCATATATTTATATATTACTAAGAAAGTGGCGTGAGATACATTAGTGTAAGATGGTAGACAGGAAAGTTGTAGAGTGGTGATGATAAATGGTGGCCTGTTGTCCTTGGCGCTCATGTCTGGCCGGCAGAGGCAAGCATTTGTCCGGTAGTCCGTGGGCTAATGTAGTGGTTGTCGTTGGTGTTGTTGTTACTATCCCCGATGTTGTAGGGAGAAGGGTGCGTCTTACAGATACCAGGCTAGTAGCACGCCAGGTCTGTACCTAGTGTGTACATTCGCCCGAGATGTTCAACCTCCTGTCCTCTTTACTGGTTGTTGTCATCGTCGCTGTCCCCGGTGTCCGTTGGGATAGGCGTAGACGGGTGCTGGAGGCCAGTATAAATGATAAAGCAGTAGCTAGATCATGTCCGCACTGGTGTGATTGAAAAATCCGCACTGCGGAGTGCATATACTGCTGTTCTATATGCTGACATTGACGTTGGTGGTGGTTGTAGTAGGTGTTGTTTTTCATGGTGTTTTCTTGGCCCGTTTGTTGTTATTGTCTAGTATCTCGCCTGATGTGTGGAGGCGGTCTATTCCTCTTCCTTTCCTTTTATTGAGCTTTCATGTCTGGTGTTGGCTCTGTTGTTGTTGTTGGTGGTGGTGGTGGTATTGATGGTCTCAAGGCAATATGGTCAACTTTTTGTTATTGATTGATGGCCAGTCTCAAAGTCACATTGGAATGCTTCCCCCCAAAAAAAGAAAAAAAGAAAAAATGATTGATATTTAAATCCAGGGCAGAATATTGACTTATGTACTTGTGGTCAAAAACGACATATACAATGCTAATTGTTATTGACTGCAAGCCGCGCAGTGTGCGATAGAGGGTTCTTTCGTAATCATTAATCTAAGACCAATCAGTCAACTCACTGGACACTCTTGGCCAAACTAAAACCTTCATTCTAACGGAGAAGGCGAAGCAATGAAAGGCGGCGAGAACGAGGCCCGGCGAGCATGCGCCTGGGCATGGGCAGCGCTCAAGTGCCGGCGTCCTGTCTTTGCTGCTGTGACTGTGGGCCGCTTGCCGGTCTTGGCCCAGCTCAGTCACCCACAGCATCTATGTTCTGCTTCTCGCTCCGTGAGCGGCTCTTGAACGAAGCGCTTGAAACTGTTTGCATTTTCCCGTCACATGTATATTAATTGGGTCGAGGAACAAGGAATGCCGGCAGAGGAATTTAAAAGAGAAATTGGTTTATAGTCGTGTAAACAGTTTCGCTAAATTCTGCAGTAACACATTGAGCTTTCGGGCCTGCAGCCTGTTTGGTGGTATTATTGGGCCATGTGGTTTGTATGAATGTAATTATTCAGTCAGGTGATCTCGTTCGGAGATAGTTTTTGAGTCATACTCTCTAAGGAGGTAGTTATTTGGAGCACGTGGTCTATAAGATAGTAGTAGTTCATTTGGGTCGTGTGAGTAATTATTATTTTCTGTCATGTGGTCCATATGGAGGTAGTAGTTAATTTCGGTCGAGTGGGTAATTATTAATTTAGGTCATATGGTCCATATGGAGGTAGTAGTTCATTTTGGTCGAGTGGGTAATTATTAATTTAGGTCATGTGGTCTATATGGAGATACTTATTGGGCATGTGATCAGTGGGGAGGTAGTGTTGAGTAATGTGATTAGCAGACATGACCGTGAGTGAGGCAGATGTTTCCTCACTGCGTCTCAAGACGATGAGGATTACATTATAATCGATACATCTGTGCCCATCGTTCATTTAAATATAGCAAATGCATAAGAGTCAAGCTGATTATCAGTTCTGTCATTCATTTCTGTAATTGTTTTGGTGGTTTGTCCCAAAGATGATCATTAGTATTGTTTTTCTATCTGTAGTAGGTATAGTCTTAATGTTTTAGAAAAATGCCCATCTTTCTTCCTTTAAAAATTTTTTTAAAAAAGCAAACAGTAGTTTGAGACTCTACAAAAGAACTTTAGAATTAATTTATTTGTTGTACTACTGTTTGTTTGTGCCCCAAGTCGTGTTTGTGAGTGTGGTTGCTAAGGAGGATTAACACTACACATTCGTGCACATACAAATTTATCTTTATGTTTGTTTTCTTAAATTATGTGTTGCAATGTTTTTTTAATTATGTGCTGTAATGTTGTTTTCTTAAATTATATGTTGTAATGTTTGTTTTCTTAAATTATGTGTTGCAATGGTTTTTTAAATTATGTGTTGTAATGTTGTTTTCTTATAATTATATGTTGTAATATTATTTTTTTAAATTATATGTTGTAATGTTTTTGTTGTTGTTTTCTACTGGAGGGAGCTCCGCTATTCAAAGTCACGGTAAATATTTTTCGGTTTGTTTTGACTTAAAAAAAAAATAAAATATACTAGAATTTAATTTACATCGGATGTAAAACAGTCTATCTGCAGACCAAATAACAACAGTAGGAATATATAACTATAATTAAAATGTGATTAAGATTTACCGCCGATTGATTTAAAAACTTGTTGAAGTTTGGGTTCAAGTTGAGTTTTGGAGATGTCTGGGTTGATGTTTATGGGAACGGGTGGGTGAATTGGGTGATGTAAGCAGTTACAAAACGTCATCATTATTTTGGCTTCCACATTCCACGAAAACGGAGAGAAATATGTCGTCTGGGTTTTTTGTGCTTAATTTCATAAAATTCACTTAATGGTCGAAATCATTCGTACGTCAAGAGCGTCTCCAATTAGTCTGATGGCTTTTCGTGAAGAACTCAGTGTCATCGCTACTCCTTAACATCAGGATTAATTGTGTATGAAGAATGATTGCATGCTGTCTTGGTGCCTACGATCTTGAATTGCTACGATTCAACACATTCTAGCGGTCTCTTACTTCTGGTGGTGTCCCTTCTACTTTACGCTACTTTCAGGAGGGCGTCTGGTGGGTAGGAGATGGTGGAGGAGGGGGCTGTACTGGAAATACCAAGCAGGTAAAGCGGTTTATGGAAACATACCTGGGTCATGAGGATTGACGTTTGTAGGGGAGCTCACTGACTTAAAACTTTACGGATCTTGGAGAAACTGTAGAGGGTGAGTTTACATGCAGGTGCATTAATTAAGTGAAGCCTAAAAACCAAAAGAGAAATAAATATTTATATGTTCTTCTAGGTTTCATTGCATTTTTTTTTTCTTTCTTAGCTCATCTTTTACCTCAAACAAGCACATACGCAAATCGAAAAAAAAAATAAAGACCATAAATTATTTACTGATTTTTGCATTCATTTCTAGATTAATCAGCTCACTCTTCTAATGCACAGGTGTTCTAAGATTAATTATAACGTATTGATTAGCACATGCTCTATACATTAACTGTAGTATTCTAGTGCATAGGCGTTTTATAAATTAGTTATTCTCTTCTGAACGACACATACCCAGTGGATTAATTGTATAAACTACTGTTTCACAGATGGTCTATGTAATGGTCAACCTCATCATATATAAATAGTAATTAAATATATTCATATATGTGGTTTAGTTGGCTTGTTACGTCCACGCATTTGATGGTAAATTGTTTGTTGATTAGTTGATGGTATATGAATACACAATTATTCCTGTAGCTTGTTTGTTGCATAGTTAATGATATGTGAATACACTATTATTCATATATATGGATTGTGTATTCGAAATGTAAGGGAAAGTTGGTAGTTGAGCTGATTATGCCTGTAATGTAATATAATGTGGTTTAATGTAAACCACTGGGAAGGATGTCACTGAATGGGTGCATGTAATGCAGGATAATGTCAGATCATAGTTGTTTAATGAATTAAAGGATGCTAAAAGTAGGTATGACGTATTATAGTGGGCCAAAGGAATTATTATAGCTGATGAAAAATTAGGTATGACGTACCTAAAGTAGACCAATGCAAGAAAGATATTTGAAAGAATTGATTAGTTAGTCTAGAATATAAGCTAAGGATAGTGGAAGAAATAAAATTATATATGTTCAGTTTAATGAAATTTCTATGTTAGAATAAAGAGCATAACAAATAAAGAATAAGCACAAAACTATATATGGTTTCACAAGATGTACATTTAAGCAAACAAATATAATGCTAACGGTTATAAATCCAACAGTACCACGAATCCACGTATATAATGTAAAGTGAGAAATCTCAAATGTTACATCTATGAACTGCGAATTAATATAAAGAAGCAACATAGTGTGCATTAGAAATATTTCGACTCGTCTTTCTTGGCAGACGGGTGTTTCCTGGTTTCTTCAAGTCCTGAGAGTGGAATATGTATTACATTTGTCCTGTAGTAGGCTGTTTCATGTGCATATGGAGAGGTGAATACATTTAATTGCTGAAGAGGCTGTAAAATGTGGGATTACGATTTCATTTACAATACCAGAACATTATTTCCTATACATGTGGAGGGATGGGTACGTTAATTAATGAAATGGCTCAGAATTGTGGGATTACGATTTCATTTGCCTACAGAGGGATGTTTTCCGTGTACCCGTGGAGGGCTAAGAGATACGGGTAAATTAATTACTGATGAGCTTGAATCACAATTTCATTTGTTCTTCGGAAAGCTGTTGTCCCGTGCATCTTGAAGAGGGTTGAGGGATGTGGATACATTAATTACTCACAGGACTGGCGATTTGGGAGCGTTATGAACACCTGCAGAGCCACCGAAGGGAGTTGTCTTTCCTTGTCGATGGAGACTGAATCCAAAAGCTCATGACAGCCAGGCAAATCCACACTGTGGTAGCTAAGTAAATATCTGCAAGGGACTGAAAACCAGAAACAATTACTGGACTAGAAACTGCATGTACACAGAACAGTTAAGGACAGCTTTCTTGTTACACTATTTCATGGTCCAACAAAGTAAAGTTTTATCTGAAACCTTATGATTTCTATTTTACTAAATTGATGAACTTTTGTGCATCTTACATGGTTTGGGAAGAGAAAAGGAGAGTTGGGAGATGAACAAACCAGGGATTTCTTTATGATGCTGTCTTAAACTTAAGCAGGTTTTATATATGTATATGCAAATGTCTGTACTCTCGTAAATGATTTTGTTACTAGTAGACAATAGTCATTGCTGTGAGTACCTGATTGAGTGGGGAAACTGCATTATTAATGCTCATCATTACAGCGCACATAAAGGAAGACTTTACATCTGGAATATGAGTTAAATATAAATAATTACTTAGTGGCCTCTCTCTGGATTACATGAAACACTCTCTACATTGATTTTAGTCCATTTATGCATAAGTGATGTAAAGATTTTATTAACTTGTTAATCCTCATATGCTCTGTCCATTAATTGTCCTCTGCTTGCATTATATATTTATTTAATTGTATCTACTTATCCTCAAAGTCTTTTGTAGCAGATTACTAATCCACACTTGCTCTCTCTCTCTCTCTCTGTTTGTTGAACTAGTTTTATCTTAATAAACATTTCATTGCTCCCTATCTATCTATCGATCTAGCAATGAATTTTATATTCATGGCTGTATTATATTTCTTTCTTACTATTTAGTGCTTTCATAACTAACTTGTACGTGAGGTACAAAACTGCGCTCTACATGTTGAGCAGTACCAACATTTTTTTTTAATTATTATTATTAATCCTGAAAGTGATCGAGAAATAACTCACAAAGAATGACCGGCTCTGCTAAAGACTTATGTCCCTAAGAGTCTCTAAGGGCTAACACTATTCAGACCAGGGTAGGCAAGCTAAGGATTATGAAAGTTTGATTAATTGATAGTAAATCTGTGAGACTGATTAACAGTAGAGGTTCAGCATATGTCATGACTGACCAATGAGGAAGTACCTAACAAGTGAGACTGACCAATCAAAGTCAGGGCTAGGAAAAAGTATTTTTTTATTGCAATTTTTCATCTATTTAGACAGATGCATGAATCCTTGTCAGGTGCGTGGTTAGCAAGTGCTCATAGTTGTAAATTTTGGATTTTATCATTTTTGCTGTAACTTTTTTCAGTTGGCGATTAAAATATTTCGTTCGTATATATTGTAAATATGTACATGTATTTCAATGTTATATTCTGTGGCCACTTAAGAGCATTTTCCGAGTATGATTTAATTTGGTAAGGAATGGTTACGTGTTATAAATTGTGACACGAACAATCACTGAAAGACTGCTTCATAGTGTGACTTAACACGGCAGAAGAATATTCTGTATATTTTACTTTCGCTGCAGACGGTAAATTGTGTAATGTTAATCACTTGAGGCTGAGAGAGCAGATACAGTTAAACTCGTGTATTAATCAAGAAGGGAAAAAATATTATAATAAATATATGTAAGGAAAGATACGACAAATTGAGCTGTCAGATTTTCACGAGGCAGGCATTGAGTTGTTGCAGAGATATTCGCAGCTTCATCTTTCACCTTTCGCATTTCTCGTCTCAGTCCTCCCATTCTGGTTCATCTGGTCTAGTCATCGGCAGTTGAATTTCACTTTTTAAAACTTTGCAGAGATTTTGTTTGATACTGTTTTTCCTTTTAATAGAAAACTTTTTCTTTCTGGTACATTATCGGCCCTTCCGGATAGACACTTGTGATCCATGTTGAGCTAAATTCAGAATTCTATTTATCCATCCATTCTGAAAGACATTTGATGCAGGTCTGAATACTGAATTATAAGATTATCGGTCCTAACTAGCAGACAGTTGATCTAAGCCAAACTGAATTTTGAACAGTCTTTGTTATCTAAAGGACTCATTTGAAGCAGTACAAACCACTTTTTAACATTATATATATCGTCCTTCATATAAGAAAGATTTATCGAGGCCTAGGTAATTTCTGAATAGTCTCTGTTACCGGTCATTCTTAATAAACAGCTTTGGTCGCCTGATGTCCATACCACTCCCAGCTTGCATTGCTATTGTGCTGATGGTCCATGCCACTCCCAGCTTGCATTGCTATTGTGCTGATGGTCCATGCCAGTCCCAGCTTGCATTGCTATTGTGCTGATGGTCCATGCATGACAAAATTATATGAGACTCCTGTTCTAGCACACTTTTACAAATTGAGGTACGCTAGTAGAGCAATCATTCACTTTGCAATCCTGACGCGTAGAAAGCCATAATTTATAGATTGCCTCCAGGGTTAGGCTTCAAGGCTGGTGTAAATCACAGAATTGTTCCTACAGGTATTTAATTGAAACTGTGTGTGTGTGTGTGTGGGTGTGTGTGTGTGTGTGTAGCAACGTTTGTAGGGTTGCTTCCAAAGCTTTTAGGCGTTGAGGAGCCCGAGGGGCGGGGGGGGGAGGGAGGGCTGGTAACCGCCAGTGAGTATAATTTGGCGCCGTGCACCCTCACCGACGACATGAAGCGGGGCTCGCGCGAAGCTGCTTTCAATTAACAACACGTTCGTTTTGCGAGCTTTCACGTGCTGAGTGGGTCCAAGGGCCTAAGGTGCACTACAGGCCGCGCAGTAGGCGCCAGTCTCAGTTAAACTGACGCTCGCAGACAAAAAAAGCAGTGAGTCACTGAGTTGGCACCATCAGAATGGACATTAATTTTACAATTCACCATTCCCTTAACACACACCATCACCTCCACTACCATTAACAGATAGATAGATAGATAGATAGATAGATAGATAGATAGATAGATAGATAGATAGATAGATAGATAGATAGATAGATAGATAGATAGATAGATAGATAGATAGATAGATAGATGGATGGATGGATGTGTCACTCGACTCGGAACCTATTTTGTACGAAGCACGATCTTCATCCTCTAAAACCTCATTACAATACTGTAAATAGTTTCGTGTCGACGCACTGCGCAACAAGTTTGGGACTTAGGGTTGTTTTTATTTGATACCGTAGCTCACTAGCTTGGAAATGCCGCCTGTCGGCAGTGAAGTGCGACTGTGCGGAAAAGTGCCTATCACTGGTGTCACATCACTGGTGCCTTATCGCTGGTGTCATTAGACCATAAATAATGGCGTATGACATCGCGGGCATTAATCATTGTTTCAGTAGTGCTACTGTTATATTTGTTCTAGCTGTGTTTATATTTGCTCTAGCAGTGTGTTTATATTTGCTCTAGCTGTGTTTATATTTGCTCTAGCTTTGTGTTATATTTGTTCTAGCCGTGTGTTTATATTTGTTGTGGTAGTGTTCAGAACATATATGTTTAAAAATGTGAGTTTGTTGTATTGGTTCTAGTCAAGTTAGTGTTTTGTAGCAATGCTTACCTTTTATTTTAATTCTCCAAAACTTTCCAGCACTACTTTTTGTTATATTTATTATGGCAATGATGCTGCTATGTGTATAATTGCGCAGTGCTAATATTACATTTTTTTCTAGAAGTGAGGTGAAAAATCTGTTTCGGTAGTTTAAATGATATTTGTTTTATAATACTAATGTGCTATACTGTTCTAGCAGTTCACACATTGATTTTCTTTTGCCAGTACTAAGTTATGGAGTTTCTAGTACTATTAATGGTGAATCTGCTCTGGCAGTTTGATGTATCAGGTAGAAAAAGTTTATGTGGGTTGTGTTAGTGGAATCACAAACCTATTTGTTTTATAGGTTTTAGTAAATCTGGCCCTTCCCTTGTACTGTGAATGGTTTCAGAGCTCGCTGCCGTTAAATGCCTCTTAAAAATCGGATAGACTTACACAATAGAAAGTTGAAGACTTAAGGAGTAAGCTTCCAATCAAATCCAGCTGCAGTTAATAAGTATGTGTCGGGAGCTAACGTTCAGGTGTATTGTGTCAAATGCACATTCCCGCTAATATCGTGTACTCATCTAAAAAATATATCAGTGCTCATCTCTAGTACTTGTCAGTGCTCATCTCTTATACATTGGTACATGTCAGTGATCACCATTAGTACCTCATTACATGTTATTGCTCACCTCTAGTACATTAGTACATGTCAGTACTCATCCCTATACGCCTGGTACAAGTCAGTGCTTATCTCTAATACATTAGTATATGTCAGTGTTCACTCCTAGCGCAGTAGTACATGTCAATGCTCCCCATAGTACACTATAACATGTCGGTGTTCATCACTAATCTACAAGTACATGCCGGTTTTCACCCCTACTACTCTAGTACATGTCAGTGCTCGTCCCTTCTACACTAATACGTCCCTACTACACTAATACCTCCCTACTACACTGGTACCTCCCTACTACACTAATACCTCCCTACTACACTAATACCTCCCTACTACACTAATACCTCCCTTCTACACTAATACGTCCCTACTACACTAATACCTCCCTTCTACACTAATACGTCCCTACTACACTAATACCTCCCTTCTACACTAATACGTCCCTACTACACTAATACCTCCCTTCTACACTAATACGTCCCTACTACACTAATACCTCCCTTCTACACTAATACGTCCCTTCTACACTAATACCTCCCTTCTACACTAATACGTCCCTTCTACACTAATACGTCCCTTCTACACTGGTACATGTCAGTACTCACCCCTTGTACACAACATGCTCGTACAAGTTATACATCAGTGCTCACTTCTAGAATACATCTATAACTTTTTTGTGTGATAAATTATTCTTTATATACTCATGCTTACTCTCATTACACATACACACACATACATACACAAGCTGTTTGCATAAGAGTTATTATTTCCCCTCATTTTTCGACAGGCCACCAACAGTCTACTCACATCACCCCACCCTAACCACACACACACACACACACACACACACACACACACGCGTCCTGCCTCCCGGTTCTCTTCACCGAAACAGAACCGTTAACGTCACGTTCTTTACGACGCCCGCACATTGACTCAATTTAATTTTCATTGCCAAGCGTGTCGTCTGAAATTACGGGCATGCTATTTATCTTGATTTCAAATTGTGGATTCGGAAACTTTTAAATTTTTAGGAAATTGCTTTAAATGGCGTGTCGTGCTGTTTTGAACGGATAACACAATTTATCATTCGTTTAACGGGGCTGTGGAATAAAGTTTGCACGCGAAAGTCTTGGTTGGCCTGCATTTTTCAGAATGAAAGAAAAATAGAAAAGAAGTAAATATATTTTATGTGGTGAAAGTATGCTTTAGTTTAAACGTTCCTCTAGATTTCACCATACCGTACTCGACCTATTGTGAGGGTGAGAAGAAGAGATAGACATGCAGAGTGTACATATGCTTGTATGTGTTTGTGCATGCGAGGTTGTTAAAAAAATTCGTTACCTTAGTGTCTCATTTGGATTTCTTTATATATACTTTTATTCACCGGAAATGTTTCAGCTATATATATTATAAAGGGAGATAATCGCTTCATTGCGTTTGCGCCGCATGCACACACGCACATACAAACATTAGATAGTCACTGTTTCAAGTAGTTCACTGGTCTACTAAGCGTCCGCCCTAAACTGTTGATGTGTGTCATGATGAGTAGCGAGATATTGAAAAGTGAAATAATAACACTGATTTTAAAACAAGAACAAAAAACTTACAAACATTAGAAACAAAAAAATAACTAACGCTTTTCAATATTAAAAAAAAAGCCCAAGATATTTTTGTTTCAGTCCTTATTGGTTGAAACTTTGCATACAAAATAATAGGCGCCCCCCTCCCCTTTATTGCTACGTAGTATATAAGGAGTTCATTTACTTGCACGTCAGACATTTATTCATTTTAGAAGCCATTTTATTGTATTCGCAAGCAAATGTTGCTGCTGATGAAATGGTGATAATTCCTTCTATAAATGACAATTTTATTCAACAATTAATTGGAATCAGGGAAATTACATTTATGTGTTTATGTTTAGTGCTGGGTTGTTCATAACATATTAAATTTAATCAACTACTCGGTGTTATATTAACATTCAAGATTCACACAATCAGGATTTATATATATATATATATATATTTTAATGAACGGTTTTTAAATAAAATTCTTTCCATTGATAATGAATTTTCCATTGATATCTTTTACAATATATATTTATTTTTCTATTCACTCACACACATACATACACACACTCTTAACTCCTGTCTTGAAATAATCTACATGGATGAATCTGTGTAACCACAAACAACCTACAACCTACATGGTTGTTTGTATATAATCACAGCCAAGAGATCTCATTTACTCATTCTTGTTAATTCACCTATAGTTTTGTCTGCACACGGCTAACATATTTCACTTACAGCCTAAGGCATTAACTATAAAACATTTAACTCCATGTTTTCCCCCGAAATCAGATCCACAGGGACTGTAGTGACACATTACATGATTTATATCCCTTGCCAAAAAGGAAGTAAATCCGGTTTGAGACTTACTAATCAATTGGGATCCAACTTTTGAGAGAGAAAGGGAAACAAAGTGCTGAGGGAATGACTTGTTTGTTGTAGTTTTCATGAATTGCATTGTACTTTTGCTGTCTTTTGAGAGAGAAAGGGAAACAAAGTGCTGAGGGAATGACTTCTTTGTTGTAGTTTACTAATCAATTGGGATCCAACTTTTGAGAGAGAAAGGGAAACAGTTGCTGAGGAAATGACTTCTTTGTTGTAGTTTTCATAAGTCATTGAATTGCATTGTACTTTTGCTGTCTTTGTTAACCATTGGATGTTTATTTTTCCTAACATCCATTTACAAGATGTGTTAATTTTGACTACCACATTTCTAGTGATTTTTTTTTTTTAATGTAAGATATATATATATATATTGTAGGCTTTTTTAATTTCTTTTCTTTCTTCGGCCTGTTTAAAAGTATTGTTTGTTCACACATAACAGACAGAACTAGTCGATGTTCATACAGAATAGACCGGCAGTATTAGGCGATATTCACACAGGTAGGCAGCCTTAGGCGATATTCGCACAGAACAGGCAGACATTATCAGGCGACGCAGAACAGGCAGGCAGTACTAGGCGATATTCACAAAGAACATGCAGGCAGCCTAGGCATTATTCACAAAGAACACATAGACAGTATCAGACGACGCAGAACAGGCAGACAGTACTAGGCGATATTTGTTAACTTTTCAAAAACATATTTTCTCATATAACAATCAGTCATCATTAGGCGTGTGTGTGGAGGGGGGCTCAAGATTTTGGAAACACAAAAGCTCACAGCAAGAACTGTACATTCTGCCCTCCCTCTCTCTCTCTCTCTCTCTCTCTCTCTCTCTCTCTCTCTCTCTCTCTCTCTCTCACATAAACACACACACACACACACGCACGCAGGCACGCACGCACAAGAATAACAAAAACAAAACTGTTTTCTCTTGCAGTCTATATATATTTCTTTTGGTCACCTTGCGTATTCGTCCTTCTTTGATAGCTTAGCACACTTTCGTGTACTTGCACTGTAATATCATTGTTATTGTAACCATTTTGCAATTTTAGAAATAGGTTATTTATTTATTATATTTTTTTTAATCAATATACTTATAAACAATTTATTAACCGGATGATCTGTTAATTTGTATGATTATTTATTTATCTATCATTATTTAATTTGTATGTATGTGTGATTGTAGCTGCTATGTCTTTTGTTTGTTTTATTTTGTAAAATTTTAAAGGGAGTATTGTTTGACTTAGTATTAAAAGTTTCTTTCTTTGAAAATTCTGTCAATAAAATTATTTTATTTTTTTCTTTTAATTAAATGAACATAATAACAAGAGCATTCATTTTATTCAGGTGACATATTTGAAAACTGGAAACATTTATTTTATGCAATCGTGCACTCTTTTTAATTATTTTTTAATATTTATAGTTTCATTTCTTTTTCAGATTGAAACTGTTTCTATTACGTTAACGAAAGGCTATTTTTTTATATCTCTGCTCATAACGGGTAGCTAGACTCCAGTCCATAAATTGCTGAGGACAGCAGAGTAAAAATAACCATAAGAAGTGGTGATTTTAAAGTGATATATTATGTTCTAATTTCGGAACTTAAAGTAAAATTTAATCAGCCTGACACACTTGCAACTGCACTCGTTGACGTCAGTGTGCAGGTTCGCACAAACCTAGCAATTAAGTTTATGGGTGGCTGCATTAAAGCGCCGAAGACCCCTACAAATCCCTTCCATCACAGTCTCCTATCGTGGGAGAAGGGGGGTACTTTCACTTCGGCCTAATCCGACCACCCTTGACTTTAACAACCTTTGCCGTGACCGTGGACTTCGTTACTGGAGTCTGATTTACGGAACAAGTAGTACGTCGTAGTTAACTGACCTGACGATTGCCAGCAGCTCAGTAATTGCCCACACAGTGGTCACGTAGGGGCGACGGTTGAGAGGCAAACCAGAGCGGCCGTCTCCAGCAAGGAGATTAAATGGTTGATAACCCACTATCAGTCTTTTGGTAGCCCTTGTAACATGCGATAGGGAAATAAACTTCAGTAGTTTGGATGCTATCATCCCACTTCGTTTCATAGCGTGCGGTGATAGTATTCGGGTTTTTAAGCCAACAAACATCTTAAATGACAAGATTCTCCTTGTTCTTCCTGTCTCCTGCATCTCCTGATTTAAAAAAAAAAATTTTTTAATACCTTTTGATTAAAGCCACACCCCACCAATTATGTATTTAGTTGTTTAATTGTTTTAAACTAAGTACATACTTTTCAACACCTGGTGAAAGAGAAATCAAAACGCTAGTCAAGATAAACTAGTGGGTTACACGATTTTATGGACAGTCTCATTTATAATTTAAAGTGCCATTTAAAGTTAGAGTTATAATGAAAGCATGAGATTGGGGAGGGGGGGGTTGTTGTGGGTGTCATTGTTGTTGTGAGATTAGGCAATTGTTACGAATGCACTAAGCCACTGATGTAGGTGATGATGATGGCCCAAAAGGCACTCCTGTGATTTGAAGGTATAGCGTTATAACAAATTCAAACAAGAAACAATTGGTACATATAGTAAGTAGTTGTCACAAAGGCAATCTAATTAAGATGTTTTGTTCATATGACCTAAGTTAAAGATTAAATCAGAATATCTACTACTGACAGCTGATACATAAATAGACTGCAGTTAGGCGACAGTTCGTGGTGCTTTGTGAATATTTATCATGTGATTATAGTCAGTTTGGCTCAAAAGTCTTAGCTCCTTGGAGTTCCTCACAGACAGTGCCAGCCAACTCAGAGTCAGTATTTTCATGTTTCAGTTAATTAAGACAGGTGTAGCAGTAGCTGAGAGAAATGGCTGTAGATTGGTATCTGCTCGTGCTTGAGGTCCTATAGAATGAACATCTGGTGACCACACTATGCAGTGGTGATTACATAATTGCATAGGCATCGTTATAGTGGACTGTCTAACTCTTAATTAGCACTTTAACAGGTATTTTGTATCCTAATTTAACGGTTCAGAAGAAATCTCAAAAGAACAACTTACAGACACTTAATAAAATTTAGAAGATTAAATAATTATTATAATTATAATAATTAATTATTATTTATGCCATTTGTGTTTTGGATGTTACACAGGCACATATTGTGTGTGGCTGCCTACTACAAACAAGCAACAGACGATCTCTGATCCAGCTGAATAATGAGAAGATGGTTTCTTTTTAGCATGCCTGTAATAGTCGTACAAGTTGGTGACTGCTTATACTTTGTATAGTTTTGTTTGAAAGGTGATAAATAACTATCCTCTGTGGGTTTTATAAATAAATTTGCATGATCCTAATTCCTCTTCACCTGTTCTGAACACGATTTCAGTCTGAATAGGGTCACATAGATAGAAAAGTTGCATGGAGACTTTACTGAGGTACCATGTGGGCGAATTGACTTATAAAACTTAGCAGTTAGTGTTTTTATTATAGTAGTAGCCTCTTAGGCTGGCCATTCTGTTCACAATATCAGTACGTGTTCGGATTGAAGAGCAACCTCTTGTTTCGTTCCCTTCTGTTTCAGCGTAGAAAAACGGATGCCATTAAAATTAATAGTTCTGTGTTACAGTAAGTTAGAACCCTCTTTTTACATTCTTCCACCCACCCTCCCATGCTGGAAGCTGAAAACGGTAAAAATAAACATCTTTAACAGAATGTTTGCAGCTGATGGGACGTGTAAGTTGCTTGTGATGGGAGAGAGGGTATGGGGGGGGGGGGGCGGGTTGATGGGGTATGCTACGATACATGTTGCCGTTCCAAGATGGAGCGAAGCATTAAATGAATGCATGAGTTGGGGCCCTATCTTGTATCCGGGCCCTCTCTGGAACTCGCGGAGTGGATGTGGGGCACTTTCAACAGTAGGCGGTCAGTACCTGTCGTCAGACAAGCATGTCACTATCGACTTGTCTCAAGCTGTAATGCTCATTTCTGTCATGTTTTTTCTTTCTTCTACGTCATCCAGTCTCAAAGTTCTGTCTGTATAGAGTGGGTAGAAGTCATTCTGTATTTGTTGCACGTTCTTCTCAAAGTTCTATCTGTGTAGAGTGGGTAGAGGTCAGTCTCTACGTGTTATACGTGTTATATCTTTAGGCCACCGTCGGTTATCCGTTGGCCATTGCTGTCACGTGACGGTTTATTTTATTCGCGATGACATAGGCAGTTTTGACTCGCTTAGCTGCGACACTCAGGCGTCTCGCAAATTTGTTGTGGGCCCTATCTAATTCAGATACGTGTAAGGTACAGTAGGTAAATTATTTTGATGCCCACAATTAAATGTTAAATATTGCTCCCCTTTCACCATTTTTCCTTTCTAAATCTGTAAGTACATAAAAGTCATCTAGGGGTATATTATGCTACATGGCTGTGACATTTACAACCAATTTTAGTCCGTCAGACTGACTAACCAGAGGCCAGTGCTCCCAGTTACAATCACTTCACCGATGATATACAAGGCAGCCACCCGGGACCACCTTCCTGTCAAGGGCCACACCCTTCCGGTCCTAGTAAATGAGATTGATTGATATCTCCTGGACGTTTAGCAGGATAACCCAAAGAAAAGAGTTCTTTCTTCACGAGAAATTTCTTCTCCAACCGCACGCGGTTCAAATCCTGTGTGTCATCCCTGGCTCCATAACCAACTGTTATGGGGAGGAAGGGAGCCTTGCTGTAATAGCCGCACAAGAGTATGGGTTACAGTGGTGATAGAGTTGCTTTAGCGGTTCTTTTAGTTACGGTATTGGATTAATTAGCATTAGGCGGACCTGAATTTACCGGGCATTAGGTCTACTTTTGTAGCAAATGCGTCATCGTATTTAACGTTCACATTTTCTTGTTGTTTTAGTAGTCTTTTCTTACATCTCCATTTAATAAGAAAACTCAGGCAAATTCTTTCGGGATTGTGTTGTGTTGCTCGGTTTGGTTTATTTTTCGTTCTTTGTTCTTTTTTTTTTTTTTTTTACTTTGATTATTTTGTTTGTTTTTTTCGTGTGATTTTTCTCAGTTCATTTTGTTGTTCTTTCATTTGTTAGTTCTTCCTTTCTTCCTTAATTCGTTGTTTCCTTCTTGTTTGGTTTTATTTGTTCGTTCTTGCTTTTGTCCATTAAATTTCTTCCATCTTTTTTCCTCTCTTTTTATTCTTTCTTTCCTCCATTCTTTTCTTTTCCTTCCAGCACACACCGATGCACATAGGTCTCGGTATCAATCAGTGTTTCATTTACTGGCGCAACTTTCACGCGCTCTCAAGTTTATCGTCAGAAGATTGCGAGTGCATTATTTTTCCCCGGGCTAAATTACATTATATTAGATTGTGTCCACGGGGTGTATATTTACGTTTATCGGCTGAAGCTGATGTATGTGTAATTGCTTGTGGTAAGTGGTTGTTTTCTTTCAAGTGGCGGGGTTGGTGGGTGGTGGTGGTGGTTTTGTTTTTAAAAACTTTTCTCGCCATATTCAGCCGTCATTCACAAACCGACTCCTCAGTCAGAACGTGTTAGTGCATGACAAATAGTTCCTTAAGTTTAGCATAACGTTATTCTACCCAGAGACAAGAAGTATGTGTGCTGTTTCAAATATCACCTAGCAAACTGCCAAATTTTGATGTTTTTTGTTGTTGATGGTGCTGTTTTTTGGTTAGTTGATTGGTTGGTTGGGGTTTTTGGAGAGAGAGTAGTCAAAGTGTTATAGCAGTAGATCGGCATTTGATGTGGTAACAGCTGTCTGGTGTAAGAGAATTAATAAAGTGTATGGTAAATCGAGAATCGGCACCTTACTCTTTGGTGTGAGGGAACTGATAAAGTGTAATTTGACGCGGGAATCGGCACGTAATTAGGTACGGAGAACCTTTAGGACTCTACCAACAACTCATATTCACGGCTTGAAACTAGTTACTATCGTTTTACTGCTCTCACAATTGCTACTTGTACGACTACTGTTGCTACAACAGCTACTCCTTTCTTCTACGCATGTAGCAAATGTGAGTTTCAACACATAGATGTAATATTGCACAAATTTGACGTGGCGTTGGGCGTATAGTTTACAGGATTGGCATCCTGACTATGTGACATTCCCTTGTCAATCAAAATAGTGAGGCACGGTGCCTCTCTCCATCCCTAATGGCTGTTTCTACCTCTAACTGTCTTCCTGCCATGCACTCGGGGACCGGGCAGGTGTGTGAAATAGAAATGCCATCGCTCTGTGGCTTGGTGAACTCCTCGGTACGACCTGCTGTACGAGACAGCAGAGGGGAGAGTTGCCGCTGCAGAGGTAGTGTGTGACAGCTCTGTAGGACTGAGTGATTCAGGGCCCATAACTCACCCTCGCAGGAAACGTTAGCGGGTGTAAGGTAATCACCGTCTGTCTTTGAAGGTATTTAAACTACAAACGTCAGACAGGGGACTGGAGGTCCGTCGTTTATCGGTCGAATTAACGTGTGCTCACGCTGGTTCTCTCTCACTCGCGGTGGCGTTTACCCGCCCGCGAAATCAACGAATGGTGGGAGTGGACCGTTGGAGCAGAAAAAAATTTAGTTGGGTGTTTCATTTTGATATTTCATAGTGAAAAATGGGCAGTAAGTCAAAGTATGAATGTATATTGATAATTGGCTTTTTATGTTTTGTTTTCCTCGTGTTCTTCGTTTTGTGTGTGTGTGTGTGTGTGTGTGTGTGTGTGTGTGTGTGTGTGTGTGTGTGTGTGTGTGTGTGTGTATGTGTTTACAGTTCATTTACTTATTAATGCTCGATATAGACATTCTGGTATTCTTTTACGTTCGCTGTCTTGTTATGTGACGTTAACTTCAACGTACTCTTGCCATTAAACGAAAATGTTTAAATAGCAAATGATCAGAAATAACACTTGTTTCTGATAAATACTGCTTAATTCATGTTATTCACCTAAAGCCAAACTGTCGCTTCTCAGAGTTTTAACATTCATTGCTTTCCGTGTCAGTGTACTCAGATGTCTATTTGGAGACAGAACGACAGTGAACTTTAACCTATGGTCAGATAAATAGGCTTAGTTCATATAACATTAACTTACTGTAAGATAAATAAGCTTACATCATACAACATTAACTTACGGTAAGATAAATAGGCCCTCATCATACAGCATTAATTTACGGGGAGGTAAATAGGTCTACTTCATATAACATTCACTCACGGTAAGATAAATAGACCTTCATCATACACATACAGCATTAACTTACGGTAAACTAAATAGGCCGTCGTCATACAACATTAACTTATGGTAAGCTAAATAGGCATTCATTAAATAACATTAACTTACGGTAAGATAAATAAGCCTTCATCATATAACATTAACTTACGGTAAGATTTAAATAGGCCTTCATCAAATAACATTAACTTATGGTAAGATAAATAGGCCTTTATCATACAACATTAACTTACAGTAACTTACAGTAAGATAAATAGGCCTCCATCAAATAACATTAACTTACGGTAAGATAGGTAGGCCTTCATCAAATAACATTAACTTACGGTAAGATTTAAATAGGCCTTCATCAAAAAACACTAACTTATGGTAAGATAAATAGACCTTCATCATATAACATTAATACGGTAAGATAAATAGGCTTCGTGAAATAACATTAACTTATCGTATGATCAGTAGTAGACGTTGGAGACTTCATTCCTATAGTGTCTGTGATTTGCCAAGGGAGGCAGACGTGTATACCATGCTTGCTCCCTTGAGTTGGACTTGCTTGCTAGGTGACGTGCAGGATTTTACCACTGGTTGAAATACACGGAAGAGTGATTCGAAACTACCCGCATGTGACAGTGACGAGAATTTATCGCGTTCTCGACAGATTTAAAGGTGTTGAGTAAGGTCATTGGCTATCGGTGCTGAGAATTTTTTTTTAAACAACAACTAAACTTTACATTTAAATATAATATTTTTTCTTAATTTTTTTTTTCATTTGCCAATCAGTTGTGTTTCTGTGCATTCTTTGTTTTGTTTCTGTTACCTTATTATTTGTATCAGTTTGCTGATTAAATCTTTTCTGTATATAGAATACCCAGAACGAAGAATGACAATTGAAAAGAGAAATAATTGAATTATAGTACATTGTACTATGAAACTACTTCCGATCTGTAGTATTGTAATCGAACTTTGAAATTCTTTCATCTATAACACATTGAAACTCCTTGTCGTTTTCTGGAACTCCTTGTAACATAATTATTGTAAGCATACTTTGACACTCCTTATGGATTTGAGGAATTCCTTGTAACATAATTATTGTAAGCTGACACTCCTTATTTTTTCTGGAATTCCTTGCAGTATAAAATATTGCAATCTTTGTTTGAACTTCCTTACTGAGGTACTTTTGTGAATTATGACATACAATACACCCTATGAAACTACTTGAATTATGACTTAGTAATTCACTGTAAAACCTCTTGCATGATGACCGAGTAATCTTGCGTCGAATTCATTGAATTGTAACTTATAGTAATCTCATTGTTCAGCTCCTTGAATTATGACACCTGCAATCCCACTAGCAGCTCTTTGAATTATGACACCTGCAATCCCACTAGCAGCTCCTTAAATTATAACACCAGAAATCCCACTAGTAGCTCTTTGAATTATGATACCAGTAACTCTGCCTGCAACTCCTTGAATTATAACTCCAGTACTTCTATCTGCAACTCTTTGAATTATAACACCAGTAATCCTACCATCAACGCCATGAATTGTGACACCAGTAATCCTACCTTCAACACCTTGAATTATGACACCAAAAATCCTACAATCAACACCTTACACCAGTAATCCTACCATCAACTCCTTGAATTATGACACCAGTAATCCTACCATCAACATCTTGAATTATGACACCAGTAATCCTACCATCAACACCTGGAATTATGACACCAGTAATCCTACTAACAACTCATACCAGTAATCCTACTAGCAACTTGATTTATAACACTAAAATTCATTGAATTATGACGTAATAATTTCACTATAAAACTCATTGAATTATGACATAATAATCTCACTGTAAAACTCATTGAATTACGACATAATAATCTCACTGTAAAACTCATTGAATTATGACATAGTAATATAACTATAAAACTCACTGAAGTAATCCCAGTATGAAACTCATTGCATTGTGACGTACAGTAATCGCACTGTTATACTCCTTAAATAGATGTTGGTGTCGTGTGCCACATTCACTTGCTCCCTGATGCTTAGGTACGAATACAATTACTTGTCGACCTGATTAAGTGCACAAGTCAGATCGATAGACATGTACACAACTTTCCTTCCAGACACACTCAACCTAGCCTAGACTATTGTAGGCAGTTGATAGACTGACGAAAGAAATAGTAACTTTCAAACACGTAACAAATGATTGCTTAAATCTAGTTACAATCTTGAGTTCTCGAGATCAATAAGAATGTATATATAGAAGCACTAAATCATGAGTAATGTAAAGAAGAAGTATCATGAGATTTGCTGTAACAACTCATCAAAATAACATCCATACATCGCACGGGACATTTGCACTTTAGTCATTAAACGGTTCGAAAATTTTCTTTCCCGCAAATATTGACAGACTGCACTTTTGTTTTCACGATACAACTCGAAACAACATTTCAGTTTAACGAAAGTATTGAAATAATACTTGTAGTTTCTGACAGCTGACAAGCAAATTTTGACATGATTTCGCAGGTGACATTTCATAATTGTAGCTTTTTTTTTTTTTTTAAACCAGTAAAGAATGTGTTGTTCTTTCTTTCTCGAGAAGAATCGGCTTAGAAATATTTCCTGTATAGGGGTGGTGTGTCGGGTATACACCTGTTTGGAACGTCACGCCAGTTAAAAGAGCGTCGTATCTTGTGACAGCAAGTCTACCTTTTGAGCGTCCAGGAACTCATTACTTGTCTCCCCTTTTTGCTTATTGTTGTTATGAAAGTTGCAACCGCTAGGGTGCGCTCAGTGGTGGGTGTATAGAAGACTTTTTGCACTGGCATAGAATTCAGCAGGCCACGACAAGCTAACCCAGTCGAATCCCCCCTCCCAACTCTCCCCGCTGCAGGTTTTTTTCACGTCCGCGCCCTTCTCAGTCCGCCTTCTTCTGCGGGATCTCCATTGACGCCGAGGACGCCCTCTGGCTTCTTTCTGGTGATGAAAAGCGAGGAAGAGATGTGTTTCTTTCAATTTCGCGGTAATCAGCAAACCTAACCGCTCAGTGGTAAAGGGTTCCACGTTGTTTATTTAAAAAAAAATGTTGACGGTGTTTAATCTGTCAGCAGCCATAATGACATTTCTAATATGGACTGAAGCGATAAGAACTTTTCTCATACGTTCTCATTTGGCCCAATTCCCCTATTTTGTTTGATTTGGGGTTTCACGTCCACTTACAACATTTGCTGATTTCGCATTCGGGCGCAAGCACCGAAAGAGAGGTTTAACATCTAGGGTGAAGGTTTGAGTGGGTGAGTGGTGATTTTTTAGGTGCACTTTGATTTTCGGGCAACTTTTTCTGAGCGTGTCCCGCCTATAGCATATAGCATGACGGAAGTCTATCGTCCCATTCGAGGGACTAGACGCTAAGCACACTTGGGGGCCGGTATGGATCAGTCGTATGTGTTTCAACCCTGTGAACAGAGATCGAATTCTCAGTCACTTGAGCGAAAGGCTGGTATCCAGTCGTCTCCTTTATTGCTAAATTGTCGCTTGGTACACACGTTGAGGCTATACACTCGGGCTTCAAAATCTATTGGGTTCTGTGTGTTTATACATTGTGCTATCTATGTGTTCAATTCGACACATAGTATGATTCCTTTCTCACCCTGTCTCTCCTCACCAGCAATATTTTGCTCGTAAAAGTGTCCGCGTCCCCAATCTTGCTGTTCTGGTCTACACTGTCCCAGTGTCCGCGTCCCCTGTCTTGCTGCTGTAACTTACACTGTCCCAGTGTCCGCGCCCCCTGTCTTGCTGCTGTAACATACACTGTCCCAGTGTCCGCGTCCCCTGTCTTGCTGCTGTAACTTACACTGTCCCAGTGTCCGCGTCCCCTGTCTTGCTGCTGTAACTTACACTGTCCCAATGTCCGCGTCCCCAGTCTTGCTGCTTTAACTTAGGCTGCCCCAATATCCGCGTCCTCAGTCTTGCTGCTGCAACTTACACTACCCCAGTGTCCGCATCCCCATTCTTGCTTCTGAAACTTTTACATTGCCCCAGTCATGCTGCTTTAACTTACACTGCCCCAATATCCGCGTCCTCAGTCTTGCTGCTGTAACATTTACACTGCCCAATGTCCGCAACCCAAGTCTTGCTGCTGTAACTCGCACTGCCCCCAAAGTCCGCGTCCCCAGTCTTGCTGCTGTAACTCGCACTGCCCCAATGTCCGCGTCCTCAATCTTGCTGCTGTAATTTAAACTGCCATTCGACTAAGTTTAGAGTTGAATAAAATCATGTTGTTATTGTTATTGTTGACGGAATAATTTCAGTGTATAAACGCTGCTTCTTTTCTTCCCTCTAGGTAGGTTAGTTGATTTAATAGCAGTGTAAAACTTTCACAGATAGAAGTATTAAGGACGCATTTCCCCCGCTTAACGCGTTTTTTTTTTTTAAATGAAAGCACTGAAGGAGTACGAAGACACGTACACCCGGGGTGGGGTGGGGATAAAAAGGGGATTGAGAGACAAGTTCTGACGTCTGTACAAGGCAGTGTTGTAAAGAAGTCGCACGGAAAGAGGGCAAACATTTCGGTACAAAAATGTCAGAGTATGTTATGTATGTGAACGCTTTGAGATTTGTTGTGGCTTCAAGTCTTTTTAGAACGGATAACGTGCAAAATTATTGTTTAAAGACAGGAAATGTCGTCATGCGTCAACATTTTTTTTTTTTTTTGAAGATTGTATTCGTGTACATTGTAGTGATATGCATCCCGCTTCATTCTCTCATACTCGAACTCAAAACACATGCGCACGCGCGAAGACGCACACATAGACACACAAGATACAGTATTGCCACTGGATACCGGGACGCTTGGTGTGTCCGAGTTCTGGAACTGGAACGAATCGCGGTTGGTCGCGTGTGTTTTGCTTGATTTGGGGGGTGGGGTGAGGGGTTGGGGGATTTTGTTTGTTTGTTTCGTTGGGGTTTTTTTTTTTTTTTGCACAGCTTTCTGCCAACTACCTACTCTTTCTAACTACCACGATAACTTTCCTGCAGGCCTCTAGAACACGAAACTCCGTTTACCATCTGGATTAGTCACGAATTTGAGTTTTCCTCAAGCCACAGTTCGTCATAAATTATATGCCGCCATTGTGCATTTGAAGTGGATTGTCTCAGTGGTAAATTAACTTTAAGCCTAATACATGGCGCACAGACAGCAGTAACGATTTGAGCTAATAACTTTTTGTGACGAAGTCGAGCAGGATGATAATGGTTATCTTTCTTTTCTTCTTCCTCTCTTCCTCTCTCTGTCTGTCTCTCTCATGTTCAAAAAGCACTTTATAGAATGACAGTGTTGACCTGTCGCCACTAGATGCCACCGTAACACTGGCGATCGGCAGATTTACGAGGACTCGCACTGCCTCACTTCATGGCTGCAAGCGGCTTGCAATTTTCTGTGTGGCCTAGTCGCCCGTGCAACCGTGATCCGAGGCTGATCGGTGTCAGCTCGCGCCGGCCCTTTCCCCCCGCGCGCTCGCGTGCCCTGAACGACTCGTGCACACGCTGGAAGATATTTGATAGCCTTTTTGCGTGGTGATCGGAATCAGATTGGTTGCCGGTTAGACCTTGTCGATAGGTGGCGATGGTGGTACGCTTGCGGCATGATCAGAATCTTTTCGTTTTTCTCTGACTGCTTTTAAAATCAGGGTTCTTGTAAGTTTTACTAATACAGCGCACTGTGTTCTATTTAGGTCTTTATTTGTTCGATGTGTGATCTGTTAGGGATTTCCTAATATACATAAGTTTGAACCGTTCGGATGCTAGCATTTATTATTATTACAGTTAATAATGAAGGTCTTCCGTTAATGTGAAAATGTTTGTAAATGTGTGTGCATGTTGTGCGAACTTGAATTTAAATCGATTATATTTACAGTGTCTAGTTGACAATTGCTGCAGGCATGCACACACACGCGTACTTGATCACATTTTTCTCTATCGCAATGAACAATAGTACCTCGACTCCCCTCCCCCCTTCACCAAAGAAAAGGTTACCATCTCTCCCCGCCAATCGACAGCCTATATATGCAAACTTATTTCAGGTTTTCAGTTAAGACCTGCCCTTGTCCAAACGGCGTTGTATCAATATTCTACCGTTAAAATGATGCTCTATATCTAGAGCAGATCTAATTTCTAATCAAGGCAATAGTCATTGGTAGTGGTGGTGAGGTAAATACTTATCACGGACTAAACGAGCCTGCCTAAATGCTTTGAATTTGAACATGTGTATGTATGGTAGTGTTGTGCCCTCGAGCCGCTTGCAGAGTCTCTATGATAGGTTATAGGTTCGATCCTTGACTTTTGCTGCCAATTAAACAAACAATAACTCGTTCTAACTTTGGGGGTTTAGATTGTCAACCCATAGTTAAGCATTTTTTAAATTATAATTTTGTTTTTTTGTGTGCTGAGTGCTGACTAAGTTACCTCAGTCGTATACTTTATAACACAAGTCAAAGAACATTTTTCTCAGACTCACAAACTGAATGTCCTTTACTTTGTAACACAAGTCAGAGAAAGCTTATCTTAGACTCACAAACTGAATGTCCTTTACTTTGTAACACAAGTCAGAGAAAGCTTATCTTAGACTCACAAACTGAATGTCCTTTACTTTGTAACACAAGTCAGAGAAAGTTTATCTTAGAGACTTAGACTCACAAACTGAATGTCCTTTACTTTGTAACACAAGTCAGAGAAAGCTTATCTCATACTCACAAAATGAATGTCCTTTATAAAACACATCAAAGAAAGCTTATCTCATATCACAAACTGAAGAATGTCCTTTATAAAACACGTCAAAGAAAGCTTATCTCATACAAACTGAATGCCTTTATAAGACAAGTCAAAGAAAACTTATCTCAGACTCATAAACTAAATGTCGTTTACTCTGTAAAACAAGTCAAAGAGAGCTTATCTCAGTCTCACAAACGTAATGTCCTAAGTCATAGTTGGAAGGAATCCGTCCGATTTTTTGTTTTTATTATTATACACAATGATTAATTTGAAATTGTCAAATATGCCAGTGCAAAATTACTATGCAGTAATTGTACATAAAAATATTCATGTTTTCCATAAAATATAAATAAAATACACCCAGATGATTGGAAATGTTGTAAGCTTTTTCTGAATAAAAGTTAACGTTGGCTATCCTCCCCCAAAATTAATTCAACTAAAATATGCAGTGAATGGCAGTATCTTACCTTTAAAAAGTACATTGCGGTTTTTAAAAATGTTATAACATTTATAGTAAGAAATGAATAAACGAACTTTGACGGGTGTGAAGTAACTCATTCACCTTTCAAAATTAACGAACATAAATATAATTTTGAATGTAAAGGATTAGTTAAATAATTATACATTGTAGTTTTTGTGCAACGCATAGCTGGGCCAATTCTTCCACTGATTCATATTTGTTTTTTTTTAAAAATTGTAATAAATGTAATAAAAAATAACTTTTTAGAACTGGTTCTTAGTGTGTGGCGTGTGGGGTTTTGTTGTTATTTGTTTGCTTGTGTGCATGTTTTAAATAGCCATGTGATAAAATTGGGCCTACAGAAACTAAATAACGAAAAAAAATAATTCTAGTTACTTAACAATACTAGATCATCTCAGTTTTTCTCCATTCATGCACTGTTCATTTAACTCGCTCATGGACACTAAGAACAGATCAAAGCTGTATTATTTCTGACATATCTATGAAGGTCAAAGCTGTGACAGCGTGCGTGCGTCACCCAGGGCAGGCTCCCAGCTGACGGTAATGTTGCGATACGTGGATGCGTCCACGCTACTCCTGTGCACGCCCGTGGGCGATTGGAGTTTTTTTTTTTTTTTTTTAATTATTACATTAGATGACAGTATCGGGCTTGGCTGTCATGCGTTAGAGGAAGTTATCTCAGCTTGCTTATTAAACAGCATTGAACTATATGCTTCAAGGTCACTCCGAAATATTGAAGACAGATTCTTGGTCTCTCTTCTTTCTCGAAGTTAACCAAAAGTGTTGGTAATTGTAACAGTGCAGCCATTAGCTCATTCATAGTCAGCGTGTCTTTGTCTCTCTCAGTAATACTTATTCCATCTGCCCACTCTGCTGTGTATAAACGACTTGTACTTTTTATCTAAATCTGCCTGTCTGTCTCTCAGTAATACTCACTCCATCTGCCCACTCTGCTGTGTATAAACGACTTGTACTTTTTATCTAAATCTGCCTGTCTGTCTCTCTCAGTAATACTTATTCCATCTGACCACTCTGCTGTGTATAAATGACTTGTAGTTTTTATCTAAATCTGCCCTGTCTTTTTCTCTCACTAATACTCTTTCTGCCTACTTTACTGTGTATAAACGACCTACTTTACTTTTGTATCTAAATCTGCCTTTCTCTTATTTCTATCTGCGATACCAGTGCCACCTAGTTAATGGTTATGATTATCATTATTTCATTAATCATCCATTACTAATTAAAAGTGATGAGAATCTTAATTTATGTTAATAATTCTCCAGCAGACACCACTTGTCTCTCTCACTTGGCGGATAGGCAGGCACTGTACACGTTTTCTTTCTTTCACAACATTAAAGACAAATATTTACCGTCACACAATATTTCTTCAGTTGGAAAACGTCTTACAAAAGAAGAAGATAAATCCATCTTTTAAATTTGTATTTAGTGAGCCCCCAACCACGCACTTTCTTCTCCAACATCAGATTATCAATGTAGGTAAGAAGTTCACTAAATTTAAAAATATTTTTTTTAAATCAACAATCAAATATACATATAACAAATACAATGAAAAAAAATAATAACTCCATTTCTATTCTTTGACAAGAACTATTCTGTGATTTGTAATGACACTATTCAATTGTATTTTAGGATATAAAACTGTATAGATATTAAAATTATTCAAATGCTTTGGAGGAAATATTTAATATTGGAGTTATTAGAGATAAGCAATAATAGTTTGTACATAACCTGGTTTGGGATTGTCTCAATAGTCTTTCCCTGCACTTTTAATAAGAAAGTCACAAGTTTATTGTTTATGTTATAACTGTCAATTCCATGTGATTCCCTCCTCACGTTGTAGAACACTGACTAGCCACTATTCTCTCCTGGCTAACCTGGACCCATCTTTGCCATATTAGCTCCCTCGAGCAGAACAACAATTTCCAGTAACTTCCTTGTACCAGTAATTGCTCAATGTAATAAACATACTTTGCTACCATACATCAACAAAGTGCAGTGTATTCCTTTCACTTACACACTGCGGTAGATTTCTTGTGTCTACCACAATCATAGTGGTTTATAATAAGTAAACCAGAGATTCAAGTAAAACAAGAAAGGCTACTTTTTTTCGTGCAAAATATAATCAAGGAACAAATGATAAGTTTCAAGTTTATTCATCTTTAACTCCATTCTTTCTTATATTAAAGTCTCAAATTAAAGTTTCCTGCAACAGAATTCATTAGCCCGATACATGTGCACAGCATAATAAATACAATATAATAGTTTATGAACAGGTTCACTAGAAACAATATCAAGTGTTTAGCGTACTACACATGAGCATCTTAGTTCACAATTTGTAGAAATAACAGTCTACTCACCTAATACTTTTCTTTGTAAAATGCAAGCATAACACATCAATAGCAAAAATGCAAAGCTAACCGCCACCTTTCATGACCAGGCTTCTTTCCAGTCCAAATTCAGGTGATTAGACAATACAATTCTCTACAGCAGGTAAACTTTTTATCTCAGCCCATTGGCTGGTCTCGTTCCCAAAAATATTAACCATTGGATAATAAAACCTACTCATCCAGTTGGAACTGGTTTGGATTGCATCAGCATTTTCTAGCATATTCTCAACTCGAGTTGTCTACTCCAACTCTAACACAAAAATAATTCATAAGGAATGCCAAAGGTTGGCTTACTTTGACGATTTAACACTTTATATAACAATTAAGTCTAGAAATAGGGAAAGACAAATTTACTCCACCACACTGTCTATCTCTTTTGTCGATCGGTCGATCCATCTGTCTGAATGCCAGTCTTTCAGTCTATCTCTCCTTTTTAAATATATATATTTATAATTTCTTTTCACTTTACAATCTTCCCAAAACAAAACAAACGAAGATCTGTGCAATAATTTAGGCAAATAAAACTCAGAACATAGAGCAATAGACTATTCATTTTTAAACTGAAGCCAGAACAAAATTAGATAGTAAGGACATTTTTTTTTTAACTGTACCTGAAATCATACAATCTACCCATTTAATAAACGAAAGAAATTTTTACAACTGTACAAAGAAGAAGAAATCGACACATTTTTGTCCGTCTTCTTCCCAGACGTGATCACCAAAGTGAAAACAGCAAAAAGCTACTAAGCTAGGGGGAGAGGGAGGGACGGAACCGTGTTTCTGCGAGCAGCCTACGGTTTCCCTGCCGTTCTTAGTTTTGTTCAAGTCTCAGTGATGTACATTAGAGTTGACATGGTAATGGTGCTCAAACTGGAACCGCGATTTTGATGGCCATTTGCCATTTGGGTGGGGGTATTACTGTTCTCTTGGCATTGGTTGAAAAGATGTTGATATATATTTTTTTATATTAATATTTGGTGTTTGTGATTGGTTGATTTTTTTTTAGCCATTTGCTTTCGTTCTGTATTCACTGAATATATGAACAGTTAGAAGACCTGTAAAACACAGCTGGAGCTGCGTGTCTTAAGCTGTGTGTATTGAGCCGTGTGTCTTAAGCTGTAGGTGTTGAGCGGTGTCTTAAGCTGTAGATGTTGAACAGTGTGTCTTAAGTTGTAGGTGTTGAGCTGTGTGTCATAAGCTATGTTTGTTGAGTTGTGTGTCTTAAGCTATGTGTGTTGAGCTGTGTGTCTTAAACTGTGTGTCTTGAACTTTGTTTCTTGATCTGTGTATCTTGAGCTGTATGTATTGAGCTGTGTGTCTTAAGCTGTGAGGCCCTTATGTTAGTAGATTTCTACACGTTACCAAAAGTATTTTTTAACTTTATATTATATAATCCAAAGTCAGTTTTGGCATTGACAAGCGTGAATCATAAAGCCGGAACTTTTTGGTGCTTCACAGTTATTCAAACCTTACCCTACCCCACCCGGTCAAGTCGTATATTGTTTCTGCTGAATCCATTCTGAAACTTGCTCATGGTAGTAACACCCTGTCCCCACCCTTGATCCACCAGGCGTCCTAAGTGTAGTTGCAGCCTTTTGAAGGATGAATTGAATTGCTTGCAGGCTCCCTCCCTCCTCATTTTTTGAATTCGTGAGTGCTGCACGCTCGGGATTGCTCTGTGGATTTTCGTGGGTTTAATTCCCACTGTTAGAGCGAAAGCAGTGACTAGCGAATTTTGTGTTCTTGAAAATTAACACTCACAAGTACAATTTTCATTGCTGTGGTTGTAAACATATATTGTAAATATCTTTGTTGGTCATTTTGTGCACTTTTCCTGACCATTACATTTTCTTTTCTTGTCATGCACGCATCATCAACTAATGAAAGGTAATTGGTGCATGCAGTATGACTTGATTGTAAACTCTCAACATCGTACGGCGATATGACTACAAGTTCTGTTTAATAGGCGCTAAACCACTCATTTCAGCTCAGTTTAGATTTTACTTTTTTTAAAGAGTTTTCTGCCTAATAGTCCCAAACTGTTTTCACAAATATGCGCATTTATTTTTTTGTAAGACAGTCATTAGTTACTGGCTAATAGTCCCAAACTGTTTTCACAATTATTCCCTTTTTTTTTTTTTTAGAGATGTACCACGAAATATTAAGAAATCTGAATTTGTTGAAAGTATCTATGCATATATACAGATTGGGATTGGGCCACATCTCTTGCAGTGGATATAAATGAGAAATTGAAAATTTCACAATTGCTTGAGCAGAAAGTTGTTTGACGAGGAGGACAAGACTGTACAAGCGAGTTCTTTCTATCTGCATTACAAACCCCAATTGTGGCCTTTCTGCTGGAACTCTTAAAGAGTGCTGGCTTCCCCTCCATGTTCAGTCTCAGCGATCTGCCGGTCGCCTGTCGCCTCTCATTTGCCGCCATTCGTGATGGAGTTTCTGCCTGGCTGCCCTCGTGTGGGATAGAACCGCGAATGCAGAGAGAATCAGACTGCATGATTTACTTGTGTTTATTAGTAGGGAAAGAGAGAGGGAGGGAAATAGCTCTTGAGCCATATAACTTATACTATTTTTTAATGAATGAAAGTAATTCCACCACACACACACACACACACACACACACACACACACACACACACACACACACACACACACACACACACACACACATACACACACACGTACACACATACGCACACACAATTCATAGGGAGCTAAAGGGAGATGACTTGCAAATAAAGGTCTAAAGAGAGTTGAAGATTTCGATACAAATCCGAATACTCAGAACAAATAATTGAAATATTCGTTTTGCAGATGACCTCTCTCTCTCTCTCTCTCTCTCTCTCTCTCTCTCTCTCTCTCTCTCTCTCTCTCTCTCTCTCTCTCTCTCTCTCACACACACACATATTTAATTTAAAACAAAATATTATTTTTTCATTATGTCAGAAAATAAATTCGAAACTTAAAACATATACTAATAAAATCATTTGAAACCCGTTAGTGTTCAAATTCTGCTTCATGACGTCATCACTGGTAATTATGTTGGCCGGCAGAGCATTTCAGCTTTTCACATTCGTTGGCAATCGAACATATCTACAATCAGCGACCAACACTTGGGAGTTACTGGGTCTTACTGAAGGCCATCTATGAAGTGGCCTAGCTTGCGAAATAACTGAGTCTTACTGAAGGCCATAAATGAAGTGGCCTAGCTTGAAAGTAACTGGGTCTTACTGAAGGCCATCTCTGAAGTGGCCTAGCTTGCGGAGTAACTAGGTCAAAGGTCGCCTATCAAGTGGACTAGCTTGCAGAGGTCCAAGGCCTCAAATCATGTGGCCTAGCTAGCGGGTTTATTCATAGAACGCCTATCAAAGTAGCCTAGTTTGTGAAATGAATGAGTAATAGGCCGCCTACAAATTGGTCTGACTAGAGGAGTTAAATGGGTCTAAGACCGCCAGTTAAAGTGTTCTAGCTTGTAAAGTTACTGGGTCTCACCGAAGATCCTCTGAATAGTGGCCTAACTTATAAAGCTACTATAAAGTGACCTAGCTTGCACACACACACACACACACACACACACACACACACACACTCTCTCTCTCTCTCTCACATGTGCACACTACTTCTCGTGTTCAAGATTTCACTACAGATGCGTCTGACTATCTGTATTAATGATAAAAAATCCTTCCTCTCCATGTCTTTTTTAATCCTTGTACTCGTCTGTCAGGACAAACAACATTGTATGAATGTAAAATTATTTTTTGTCTTGGTGGGTATATTGTTATGACAGTGTACATTATTGTAGATTGGCGAAATTTAATATTGCCTTGTATTACATACCGGCTCTTGTTTAATGACCCTGTCCTAGTATCAGGATTTAAAGTTATTTTATTTTAATATTCACATCTGTACTGATGACAGACTGGTTGCCTAATTCTTCAGTCTTTTGATTAGATCGCCCTTGAGTTCTGGCACCCAATGTAATGACAGGTAAATTTGTGTACATGCACGGGCTGAAAATAGTTATCTTAATCTGACTGATTACAACACAGAAGAACATTTGAATCACTTTCGGCTCTGCCCCCACCAAACCTCGGTCGCGCTTATAATCGAGTCAATTCATTTTTAAGATAACTAGAGTAAATTTTAGTAGTTTACAATTAAATAGAACAAGCAATCTAATACAAAACTACATATTTGTGGGTCTTCCCGAGACCGCCTATTTTGTCCGTGATAGACTGTTCAATGAAATCAAAAGTCACTGGTATAGTCAGTTGGCAGTGTTATGCCACATAGTGTTATTCCTGTAATGGATGAATGCACTCTGCAAAGTCACACACGATCAGTTCACAATCCGGCGCTTGGCGTTCACTTCAGAGCACGTCTTGGAAATCGTCTCGCAGTGTCTCCAGGGATAATAGACCTCAAAAGGGAGGGAGGAGCCCGCTGGAATATAGTACGGTTCTATCAGAAAGGTTTTTTACACAGTACCTGGCACGTCCTTTCGTAGCAGACAGAAACAAGGGTCCCTTACAATTTGACATCTATCCTTAATTAACAAATCAACAAGATTTCCAAATTTGGTAAAATGTCCCAATCCACACTTATGCAGGTTAAAATAATTATAAAAAGGTTTTGCATTAATGCAGACTGAATGAGCATCTCGCTACATCCAATGTACACATTACAATGGATTGAAATAACCATGGTAAATGTATAAAACATGTTTAAGCTTAACATTGCATATTTTCTATAACCACTGAACATTTCTGAATGTCCATTAGTTTACATGCAAAAATCAATAAAAGAATACATGAATATACCTACAAGTATTCTTACTAAAATATACATAAAACAGTTTCGAGAATTCATATGCTTACTTCTCTGCAGTAACTGCAGGCTAGGGTCATTTCAGTCACTCAGTCATTGGATATGTGAATAACTTTTTAGCACGCTTTCGGTCCTACTTTTAGACAGTTACACCCAGGATTCTAAGTTTTAGCCTACCTCATTGACAGGAAAACATACCTCCATATAGGGATATTCAGCGTCCGTCAACAATCCACCTTCCTGCTATTCCCCCTTCACTCTCACCTTTGGACGTGTGGCGGTAGAGTGACGGATATCCCTGATACATAACAAAGGGCGGCTATTGCATCCTTGTTTGCAAGACTGGTTTCACGATATGATACTTGTTATAGAAAAAAAAATGAAAATGAAATAATAAAAACATTAATTAAATCAGGGCATAATTTGCCGAGTCTCAAATGCTGACACCTTGGGTTTTTTTTTTTTATAAAAAAAATGACACTAAGGCAGTACATTAATATTGTGCGGGGGAGGGGTGTATTGTAATGATACCAACAATAAAACAAATGATAGCGCTTTCAGTCATTATTGGAACGCATTGCAAGTTATTTATTATAAATATGTGACGTTTTCAGTATGCTATTATATTTGCATGAGATGACACTTTGTACATTTTTCACGGTAAAGAGACAACACTGTTGCACTTCATTAATGTGGTAATGGGTTTGCAATGACAATTTTTAAAAGACGTAACTTTTTCAGTACATATGTGACATACATTGATACTGACCCTTTCCTTTTTCTTTCTCTTTTTAGAGCCATGGCAAAAACAAGACATTATGGTAAAGAGATGACATTGTTATCCTTGATTCTAAGACATTGGTATTATGTATGATTGCTATGTTGCTGTGTGGTTTGCACTCGTACTCTTTCTGCGCATGGCTAATCTTGATAAAGAGATTTCGTTCCCTGTACATTTATTATCGAATGCGATGACACTGTTTCTTCCATCACCGCAAGCTGGCCAGATCAATACCATCGGCTTTAATCCAATCCATTTCCCTTTATTTTCTTTTTATGTTGTCATTGTTGCTCTCTCTCTCTTCTTACCCCCACCCACCCACGCCACACACTCTTCATCGAAACTTGGTATCTAAACAGAGCCTGCGTATGGCTAACCCTTGTCTTGGACTTTGCTTCGTAATGCGTGTTCTCTGTGCATAATGCGTGCGGCAGGGACTGGCAGGGTAATTCATAACATTGACAGACGGGACGGCTAATTTGATAGAGTTTCCATTCCACTGATGGCACCAGTTCCGACGTCGCTGCTCCAGATAATGGTCGGTTGATGTCCCCTGTGATGTCGCCAGGAAACGAGGTGGCATTTAGGGTCAGAAGAAGCAGGAGTGTATATGGGGGGAGGGGGCGGAATTTGAAGCGGGTCGGTAGGGTAGAGGATTTTAAAAATGAAGATCAGGAGAGACTTAAAGAACACTCTCTCTCTCTCTCTCTCTCTCTCTCTCTCTCTCTCTCTCTCTCTCTCTCTCTCTCTCTCTCTCTCAAACTATAGTTGCGCATTCCTATGCTTTCTAAGAGGATTTTAAAAAGAAAGAAAGAACATTAAAATGTAAAGCATAGTTATACATATTTAAACCAACATTATTGTTTATTTGTACGTAGATTATTATTTTTTAATATTATTTGCTTTAATTGAGTTTTTCAAACAAGTTTATGTGAAAGTGTTATTATTTGTTTAATTATTTGTGCTTTTTGTTTGATTTACGTTTGTTACTGTAGAAGAAAAATATTTGTTTGTTTGTTTGTTTGTGTGTGTGTGTGTGTGATGTTTAGCTTGACTTTATGTATGTTTATTTGTTATTTAAATTTTTTTCTTTTAAAATTTCTTTTATATCTTTGGTCTTTTTCTTTCTTTTTTGTTTTTGTTTTGTGTGTATTTATGTGTTGTGTTGTCATGACTTTTGCGTGCTGCTTGATAGTTTCGTTATTGTTATGTGTTGTTCCTTTTAAAATTTAGTTGAAGTTTGTGTGAGATTTTTGTACATATAATAAATAATGCTATACATTTTTTTTTTTTTGTAGGATAGAGCTTTCAGATTTTACTATTTTATATGTGTGTTTGTGTGAGTTCGTTCGCGTGTATCTGTATAGTGGGTCCATTTATAATAAAAGCATAATCTATAATTTGTTTAGTGACTCTTCCTTTTTTATGAGATGGTTTTTGTTATTCATTAGAAGATAAAAAGAACTAAGTCTTGTCAGTGTCCTTTTTGCCCTCTGACATTTTCCCCGTTGTCTATGATAATCACTTCTCTAGATGGAGAGTAAATAATGATCATTTAGCACCACTGGCACTGAGAGAGTAAAAAAACAATGGCCGGATAGCGTGCAGTGTTGTCCAAGACTTCGGGACACTCCCAAGATGCGACCTGTTTCTAGCAACCCTCCCTTCCCTGATTAGCATACCGTATTCCTGCTCAAAGAATCAAGAAATGACGTTTTGTACTTCGGTCCGGTTTGAGACAAGCACTTTGTGTGCTCACACTTTTAAGCAAAAAGTCTTTCTGGTAAAAAGACTAAACACTGCATCACAGACACGCAAAGCTGAAAAATTATTTTTCACACTGGACCTCAGGCAGCATTCAGGTTAGCACGTGTCCTTTGCCCCATCTTCACAATCGCAAATGCGCTTGCAAAGAAGATAGGAGGTTGAAACCTAATGCTAATCTTAGGCCTAGCTATAATTTTGTTCCCTACTCCTGAACGTATATGTTATTAATTGCAAGAGCAGCATTATTACCCGTATACCTTTGTACACGTCTGTGCGCTTGTTGTCAAGATGCCACTGTCTCACAAACTGATTGACTGTAATTATGGAGAGCGCTTCCTGCCGGTACCGATTTTCTCGCTGGGGGATTGGGAGGGTCAGAGCTTATTGGGGGCGGGTGGGGTGCTTTGTCTACTCTGTGTACTGTTTGTTCTGTCGCAGGCACAGTGCCACTTGGCAAATTCTGAATCACGCCAGGACCTGGTCTTGAGGTTAAGTCCTGTTCTTTAGCTCGATAGACATGACTTTTCATCTCCTCGACAGCTAAAGATAAGCTTGTGAAATGAATCTTAGCCCGAAGTCCAGTATAAAAAATAATTTGCAGACGAACTAGGATGGCTTGGTGTGTATTCTCCTTCTAACGAATAGAGGGAGTTAAGCGTTAACTGAGACGGGCATAATCGTTCTGTTTTCGCAGAACGACAATGTTCAGTTACTAAACGACTGCGAAATAAAACTCCCTGCACAAGCATTTAATTTAGATTGATGGGATTGTGAGGGAGAGGAGAATGATAATGTCATATAGTTAAACATTGCTGAACTTTTAATTAATCTGTGTTCATGATATGCAATTAATTCGTTCATCCAAAAGGACACAACTGCAGGTTTGTCGATTGTACTCTGTAGAATAGAAAGCAGATTTCAGTATTTTACATCAGTGAAACTATTTACTTTATTATTTCACGTGAACTGATTGCAATACACCGATGAGATTGTGCGAACAGAGTTTGATATAGTGGGCAACGCATTTCTTTAATCGAAATAAAATACATTGTGAGAGTGTTCGGAATATTGAGTCAGTAACATGCGATTCTGTCACAGCCCGTTGAACCGAGATCTGACGATTGTCATATCTCATTGAACCGTTATGTCATAAAAGCATATAGTGATGAATTGGTGGACTTGTTGTGTCTACCAGTGAAGTTTCTGTATGGAAAGTTTTTTTTTTCACATTAGTGAAATCTGTATTGAATTAATTTGCTATGCTGTTAATCGATATTGACTTTTCTTATTTTCCTGCGTGAACACCGTGATATAATTGCGTGCAGCGCAAAGGTCGATAACTCGTTGTCTTCTATTGTATTGTTTGATGAGTTTTTTTTTTTTTATATAAATACATTTATTTGTTTTTGTGCATGTCAGTTCTTCATATTAGTTTGTTATTTTTTCTTTAGTTTTCTTATGTATTTCATTAGTTTGTATGGAGACCCTGTAGTGCATTGTATGTCTTATTGTTAAACGCTTAAATAAAAATAATAATAATGTATTATTATTGTTGTTGTTGTCAGAAATTGTTTTGCTTCCTCTATACACATTAAACAAGAGGGGTAGGAGAGTTCTCTCATAGTAAATGTGCACGTGGCCGATTTTAGACTGTTTAATCAGCGTAATTTTTCCTGTTAATGTTTTCTTATTCAACACATCGCCATAAGTCATACAATGAAAATAGTGATACCAAGTATTTGTGTTTTTTTTATAACTGAAAGACGTTTATATGTGTTTATTTATATGTTTCTCTTCTAGTAAAATATAAAGATATTTTCATTGTTAAATTATTGACTCGAGGTTTACAGTTTTCTTAATCAACATGTCATAGAAACAAATGATCAACGAGCAGACCAATTACTCATGCTTCCCGTCTTTGTGTTTTTTTCCATAAGAGAAAACTCTTACTTTCCTAGTTCTCTTTCTTTATGTGTTTGGTTATTTTAGTCATTTGATTCTTTTTTTTTTAAAAAGTCCCTCTTTGATGAAATATCCTAAAATTGTTAAGTTGTTAATTCTATGGTAGCTTTTCTTAGCAAACCACAATGTCGTAATAAAATCATAATCTTCTGTACCTTCCATTTACCTGTTGAAAAATGTTTGGTTTTTTATATTTTTTTTTTAGTGAAAAACGCATTAATTGCTAGACTATTCAGTGAAGTTGGTCTCTTGGCGCTGCCTTTCTTGTGTTCTTGATAAACACAACAAAGTAATCTGATGGGCGGCAAGGGTCCCCAAAAAACGGGTCTGTCAAGGGGACATCATTGCAAGACATTAAATGAAAGCTGACAGAATGTAATCTCGATACGCGTACGGAAAATCCTGACAGTCTCCCGCAGTTTCCTCCCTTGTTGCTTTGTAGGAGGATGTCTGCCGCTTGTTAATGTTTGTTCTGCCACATGCAGGTATCGTTTTGTCCTCTTGTCTGCCTGACATTTTTTTTAAAGCAAAGAAATACTTCCAAAGCGTGTACCGATATCGCTTACTGTCTCGAGTTGTCTTCCTTGAGTAATTGAAATGCTTCCTTTTGTCGTGGACAGAGCCCCATTTCTGATTATCGTGTCGGTTATGTTTGTGTACTGCCTTACTGAATGACAAGTACTTATTACCCTTCTTCCTGTCCCCCTTCCCCTTTCTCTTAAGATACTTTAAATATAAAAAATGTTTGTGTTTTTGCTCTTTTCTAGTTTTAGGGGAAATAGGAAATATTTTTGCATTGATCTCATTGCACTGCAGAACATGCCACAAATCTCTCCCACCCATACAATAAGGAGAAGAAAAAAAAAGGAACAAAAATACACAGGTACACTATTACTACCTTATAAAAGTAGATATCACGCCTTGTAAGAAGGAAAATACTGTATAATTTAGCTCTCATTAAAGCCAGCGTGGGCCAATTTTTCCCCAGCACCACGGCTGAAGACCATTCAAACTTTGTTCCTGAAGAAGATCGCGGCGCGATGTATCTACCAACGTCGCCCCGTGCTCATCTCGGGCGCGAGGACTCGCTCGCTCCCTAACTCAAGACAGCGTGCCGGCTCGCGCTATTCTGTTGCTACTTTTGCATATAATACTTAGTCCTTTCGGCTTTCAGTCCGCATCTAAGGCCCACCATCCACGGCAGCAGGGGGCCACTTCTGCTATTCACTCCTTTCGCGCACTGTGACGGACAGGAGAGGCCATTTTGCCTGCGCCTGTCGCCGCCATTCTGACGACCCCTCGAGGCATACCCGTGGACTGAAAGAGTTGGGTAGCCTCCAGTTCCAGCGTTTTGTAACCGCATGCTTGTAAGTAAGTGGTCGCAGGCTCCTTGATTCTTATCGGAACTTTAATCTGAGCTGCATGAAGAGCAGGAAAGCAGTTAAAGAGGAGAAAGTGGGAGGGGTCCAATAAAACTCAGGGTATCCGGGTTTTGTGTGTAGACACGAGTGCGGACTTTATGCTTGGCTTGACAAGAGAGAGGAACTACTTACGGTGCCGGCAATTTAGCTGAAGACAAAATAATAAGAAAGAGCATACTTTGGTTCTTTTTTCGGTGGGTTTTTTTAAAATAAAAAAAAAAGACATTTAATGAGATCTTTACGCATGCCTTTGTGATTGCTAGATGGCTGTATATTAATTTTAAGCGGGAAGTATCCATCGCCAAACAGTATGCAATTACCAATGTCTTACAATCACCCCCTTCCCCAGGTCGGGGGGGGGGTGTCGTAGGTGGGGTGGGTCTCCCCTTTCTCTCCTAGAAAATCGTCGAGCAGCAGACAGAGAGGGAAAGTCGTAGACGCAGACAAGGCGCCGAGCACGAGTCCAACTGCGCCGTCCTGTCTGCGCGGCATTGTTCCAGGGAAGGCGGGACAACTCTGGGCTCACCATTGCTTGGTATTGCACCTCCACCTGTCAGGTCTGATTTGTCATAGGCGGCCGGAGACGCTGGGCTCTGTAAGTCTGCTATGCTCCTGTGAAGTGCTGCCGCAAATTGGACAATTCCTGGATAATTGACGACAGAAGTGGTGGCGGTGAAGTGGGAGGGAAGAGGTGTTATTGTAAGCTCAAACAAGTTTCTAGATATATATTCAATGTGTAAGGTTCCTAATGTTATAATGTGTACAAGAGAGAGAACTTGTGTTGCGTAGCTTTACGTCCCTTGCAAGTTAACACTGAAGCGTGTCAAGCTAAATATAATAATAAGTAATGAGTAATTTGTGTGCACTATAAGATCATTGTTGTATGTATACAGCCTAATATCTTCTGCAGTTTTCATGAAAGTGCTCTATACAGAAATCAATTCAATACAAGAGTCCATTTTCCGATAATAATTTAAATAAATCGCCAGGCTGTAAGCTAAGGAGAATTCATTATTCGACAGAAAGCCACTTTTTGAGCAAATCAAATCATAAACAGAGCATCAAGCTCTTTATCCGGTAAATGGAGGGTACCTAGTTCATTTTCTTTCACTAAGATAACACTCCCAAACAATCTACAGTATAGGCGCGAGTTGTTAAAACAATATTTCAGTGGATTGTTACTAAGTTCACTCTAATTCGGTCGAAAGAAAGGGGTGAGAGCATCATTCATTACGTAAATACACGTCATCCCGTCTCACTATTGACAAAAAGACTAACTTATAGTGTTAAGGACCCCGTTTATTTGCACGCTGTCCTGTTACTTCTCATACGTATAAAAAGAGTGACTTTCAGTTAAAGGATCCTGTTTATTTTAATGTGTGCAACGATCCTTTTCACCCCTGAATACAGACAGAATGAGTGACTCAGTAATAATGATCTTTTGTATTTAAACGTGTACACGCTCTCCTGTTACTTTTTAGTACTTATCAAAAGAAAGTGACTTTCAATGACAAGGACCCTGTTTATTTTAAAGTGTGCACATCTGCCGTCCTTTTCACTTCTGAATACTGACAGAAGGAATGACTCAGTAATAAGGACCTTTTATATTTAAAAGTGAATACACACTTGCTGTCCTGTTACTCCTCAGTACTGACAAAAGACATGAATATCAGTAGTAATGATCCTGGTTATTGGAATGTGTACACGCATGCTGTCCACTCCTCAGTATTGACAAAAGACATGAATATCGGTAGCAATGACTCTGGTTATTGGAATATGTACACGCAATTATAGTACCAGACGTGCTTAGTCTGGCACTATTTCTCTGGAATTCTTTCTTTTGTTTCCTGGAAAAGATTTGATACGAGACTGCAGATGCTCGGAGATTATGGTCTAATGATTGTAAAAGTTTCACGTATCTCAGACGTTGAACCTGATAAGTCCTTCCTTCAGTGTCTGTTTATCTGCCTCTCTAACTAGTTAGATAGTTAGCTAACTAACCTAACTATCGGTCTGACTGCAAATAATATATATATTCACTTAATTTTTTTAACTTTAAAAAAAAACACCATCTATCCAATGTAAACACCGCATAAAACATAATTTTACAAAATTAATAATGATAGCAAACCTGGTTCTTTATTGCACATTCACACAAATTACACAGCGCTGTTTATTCACATTAAAAATAATTTATACAAAAATGACAGTAGACATTTTTGTTTATTGCACACTTACACAAATTACAAGGTGCTGTTTATTCACATTTAAAATATTTTATACAAAAATGACAGTAGACATGTTTGTTTATTGCACACTTACACAAATTACAAGGCGCTGTTTATTCACATTAAGCATAATTTATACAGATTTTTTTTGTAGTCGTATCTGTTTATTGCACACTTGCATATATCACAAGGCGCTGTTTATTGTATGTTCACATACGAAGCACAGAGCCACGACACGCTAGAGTTACAAGCAGTTTTATCTGGACTGATCTATCCATGCTCTCCTTTAAAACTGTCTTAATGGTTTTCATCAAGCTCGCCATCTTCTTCATAATAGTTCTCTCCCCTGTTTCCATATCGCATCAGATATCTACCTAGAGGTGCGATGGTGGGAACTCTGACCGCGTGTCTTGTGTTTACATGCCTGGTTAGGTTTGAAAACCACGTCAGGCTGCTTTCATTGTGGAGACGCAAGGAGGGAAGACTGTATGGCAATTTACAAGAGGACATCATTCGTGGATGTTGGGGAACTTTTTGGGTTTTTTTCCTGTCCGCCCTTATTTTACACGTTCTTCCGCGTGGAGACTCTGTATCGAGGGAATGATCTATGTAGTGGCCATTTACTGCTATGTTCATGTTGCCGAGTTCAATAATGCGGTACCTGACCACAGTGCTGGCAGAGCGACCTATGCTATTCGGCCTATCTTTGTAGATCTGAACTCTACTTACCTGCGCGACCTCTCTGTTAGCTGTGCAAAGCTCGAACGCGCTCAGCCCGGAGGTGTTTTGGTGAAGCAATGGTTGCTTGTTTTAGTTCCTGCATCAGTGATTGTCCGACCGCCTGAAACATTCAAGGGATTTTGTTGTTTGGAGCTGAAGTTTTCAATATAAATAAGTAGAATTCGTTTTCTTTCGCGCTATCTGACAGTACAAAATAGTTCATATCACTCTTTTCAGTGTTCTTGTACTCAAGTCAGACACGGTGGCTTACTGATCACAGAACTTTATTGTGTGCTGCTGCTCGTATTTATATCATTGACAGTGGTTCGGCGAATGATGACAGTAGTATACTCAGTGTTCTAGTACTTTAGTCAGATACAGTGATTTAGTGGGCATATAATTTTATTGAGTGTACTAGTACTTTAGTCAGATACAGTGATTTAGTGGGCATATAATTTTATTGAGTGTACTAGTACTTTAGTCAGATACAGTGATTTAGTGGGCATATAATTTTACTGAGTGTACTAGTACTTTAGTCAGATACAGTGATTTAGTGGGCATATAATTTTATTGAGTGTACTAGTACTTTTAAGTCATTTACATGTTAGGGTTCATTCAGGTACGTTAGGCTTGGCTTAAGTCATTTACATGTTAGGGTTCATTCAGGTACGTTAGGCTTGGCTTAAGTCATTTACATGTTAGAGTTCATTCAGGTACGTTAGGCTTGGCTTAAGTCATTTACATGTTAGGGTTCATTCAGGTACTTTAGGCTTGGCTTAAGTCATTTACATGTTAGGGTTCATTCAGGTACGTTAGGCTTGGCTTAAGTCATTTACATGTTAGGGTTCATTCAGGTACGTTAGGCTTGGCTTAAGTCATTTACATGTTAGGGTTCATTCAGGTACGTTAGGCTTGGCTTAAGTCACCTTTTGAAATGGGGAGTTATACGTTTGTACTTGCTTTTAATTTCTTTTCATTCGGAATCAGCGCAAAATGCCTTCTAGTCGAAACACACAATTCTTTGTATTAATTGTATAACTGACAGCACAACCATTGATAAAATAATACACTGTGCATTCTCTGTCCCTTAATATTCAGTTATCACTTCAATCATTTAACAATAAAATGGAGGAAAAAAAGATCGTATGTTAGTAGGTATTTAAAAATTAATATATATTTATTAATGAAAAACACTATTTATTTTGACACTTGTAAAGCCGATTCATGCTCTTATTCATACGAATTACCTTTCTTGTTTCCTCGCGTTAGTTCTCTCTGACTTGTGTCTTTGATTGATTGATTGATTGATTGATCGGGGCTTGTGAGCACAGTTTGAATAGGCGAGCATCAGAAAGCCTAACTGGAAAACATCGACCTTCCTTTTTTTTTAAATTTAAAAACATTTGTGAATAAACTAAACAATAAAAATGGGAATCCTTGCTTGTTTAATAATGCCCTAGGGATTTTGACCCAGACACGCCTAGACGTCACTAAAGGTGAGGTTCATCTGTCATAGACACACCCCTCTTGTCAAATGGCGCTTTACATTAAAGATGTATTGATGAAGCGGAAAAGCAGTAAGAAATCTTTATTCAACTTTGAGCAGCTCTCCCTTAACGGGTTGAGCTTGGTATTGTAATTACTTTTTCCCCAGGTCGTAATCCCTATACTGTGGACCCTTCAACAGCTGCTAGAACACCAGGAGCTTGAGACAGGTTCGGGTTTCGTTCTTGTCAAAGACATACTCCGCGGTTCAGGTGCAACTTAGCCTCTGGCATTTGATAGGAGAAATCGCTGGCAAGCAGAATATATAATTATTTTTCGCTTATCCTATTTTTTCTTCTCTATACCTATTTAGATCACGCACAGTATTTTAGTAATTATTAATATATATGCATTAGTGCATTGAATTAAAAACTTTAATAAATTAGAGTCTGTATGAGATTAAAACACTTTTTTAAACTGGAGAAGTAATGTGTTCTGTTTTTAATGCGAATGTTCTTATATTAGTATTCTATTTTTAATGCCTTTCTCTTATATTAGTATTCTATTTTTAATGCCTTTCTCTTATATTAGTATTCTATTTTTAATGCCTTTCTCTTATATTAGTATTCTATTTTTAATGCCTTTCTCTTATATTTGTTAATATTCAGCCAGCCAGAGCTCACAATTTATATTCTTTTCTATTTGAAGCAATTTTTTATATAAGGTAAATTTAGGGGTGGAGTGGAACAAACAAAATTAGAGGAAATAAACTGATTGTGTCCATTAAAAACTAGACTAAATACCATTCCGGTGCATCTTTCAAGTTGTTTTTATTTAATATAAAACATAAATGATTACAGTATTAGATTGAAGAATGTCTTATAAATAACCTGTGTATTGTTGTTATATATTATTAAATAATTACATTGTAGTTCAGACTTCAGAGAGTTACAGCTACAGCTGTCGTATAACGATACTTCAGAGTGAAAGTTCGGGACTTCCCCATTTGCCACACATAAAGAACAAGTTAGAGGAATCCAGGTCATCCGTGAAAAATAAATTACATGTCATGTTACATGTTTGGATTAAGCATAGCACTGATAATGGACACTGTAGAATGTAGATGACTTTAAGAGCGTATTTTTGCATTTAACAATAACATACTTTCATGGTTATTAGTCCATGTATACATTTTCCCATAAGCCCTTGCGGTGGGCAAAGTGACATTAGCACCAAGGGCCTTAGTGGCATTTGAATCTGACCTTGAATGTATTTTTGTTCGATCTAAACAAAACATCGTCTACACTCTACAGTATTCTTCTGTATTCTTCTTTTGAACTGCTGGACAAAACCATTAATTGTCTTTTCTCCTATGTCCAGAACTTTTAGCCTTTCCATGTCGTCATATTTGGTGTTGGTTGTTTCCTCTTTTCTTTTCTGTCTTTCTTTTTTTCTTTTTTTCATAAAAGGATGGTTTCTGTAACAGAAGACTAACATTTCAACGGGAGCATTATATATTCATAATATTCATTTATATTACCCAAACTCTTTCTTTCTTTCTTTCTTTCTTTCTTTCTTTCTTTCTTTCTTTCTTTCTGCATAGCTGGTTTTTTTTAAGAACATGATGGCGTTAGTTGAGACTCATCTTTTCTGAATGCCATTGATGAAATATTTGATGATTTTGGATACAAACAAATTAACGTTAACTATCTACGCCAAGGAAACATGGTTCGAATACAGCGGAAATTCGTATTAACAATTGTAATGCTGAATTGAGAAAATGAAATTTGGACTTCTAGGTTAATTGACCTCATTTTGTAATTATCGTTCCTGGATTTGAACAATTCCAGTGTAAGCAAAGGAAAGATGCTAAACAGTCTGAAGTTCTGTAATGTTTAATTGCTTTTTATATTCATTCCTTTTCCCACAAATGTGGAAATTGTTATATCAAGAGTAATATGTTGTGACAGTGTGTATTAAATTTGAGGAGTTTTACTGTTTTAACTCATTTCCTGTATGTGTTATTTTACTATCTTTAAATAGAAATGTCAACAAATCAGATGTGACGAGAATAAACGTGTGTATTTAAAGGTACCTTTTTTTTTTCTACATGCACTCATATTTGTACACACATTCGCAACAAATTCTAAAATATGTAACATTATATACATATCTTAGTATTTGTGTTAGACATGTTGACATAATTATTTCCAGATCAGTTCATATTTAATAATCCGACACGACAGTTTTAATTATTTTTGTGTGGCACATTTTTTTTTAAAAAAAAGCTTATTGACGAATAAATACAGACTCCTATGAAGTTTTCACTGTTATCTAAGAGTATTTTGATCTGAAGAAAATAAATCTTTCAAAAGATAGTTTCGAAATAAATTATATTTTACATTTATTTCATTATAGCTCTGCAGAAAGGACACAACAATGTTATATAAAATGAATGCATATAAAATAAATAAAAATAATACGTATAATGGCAATCCCCAGAAACCGCGCATTACGTCCATTCAAACAGAAACTGACCAGCGAGAATCTCGTTTGACACGTATGCATACAAACAAACGACATTTGTGTGAGCCAGATCCTTATTGTAATCTTCGGAATTTGCCTAATGCTGCAACTGTGGGAGCTTTAATTTATACACTCTTGAGCGGTGCTGCGCATAATGGGAAAGTGGAGTGGATGGAGTGAGTGGGAGAGAGCAACAACGGTCCTGGCCTTGCTCCAGGAAGGTAAATCAAAGCTACTTCTTTCAGAGTTTCTCCCCCTTTGCTTAGAGTGCTGTCACGAGTTTGACTGACTCCGCTAATGAGAGCTGGATATTAATTTCAACGCTTCCTGGGTTGTGTCGAGTGCGATCTCTCTCTCTCTCTCTCTCTCTCTCTCTCTCTCTCTCTCTCTCTCTCTCTCTCTCTCTCTCTCTCTCTCTCTCTCAATTTGCCTTTTTGCGTAGCACCCATAACCTGCACGGAAAACCTGACTGGAAATAGGACTGACTGAATGTCACGTGACAGCTTATTAACTGAAACCAGCTTCCTCAATAGAAGTTTCATCAGTACACCACAACAAAAGATTACAGCTTCGAACACTTTGCACATCGCCAGTATGTTATTATTAAAGTATTTTGACAGTAGACTGGGACCCTGTTTATTGATTTGTAAGGTATTTTGACAGCAAACAAGGACCCTGTTTATTGATTTGTAATGTATTTTGATAGTAGACTGGGACCCTGCTTATTGATTTGTAAGGTGTTTTATTTTTAAAACAAATAAGTTATTGATGATACAGATATTAGACAGCTGCAGTACTCTTCAGTTAATACTGCTTAGCGCAATATTTTCACGTGCATTCATTCATCGGCACAGCAGTAATTTGGTTCAAATCTTAACCAACAATATACGTTATTGTATGAAATACAAACTAGCGGGAGTTCTGTGTAATTGTCGCCTGTTGGGTCTTTTGTCTTCCCCGAAAAGACTCTTTAATTTCCGCTTTCATCAGTCTGGCACCTTGAGATCTGTGTACTCCAATAGGGTCTGTACTCTATAGGCATGATATGGAAGTCCAGGCATGTCGCCAGACCCTTGCAAATTTACTAATGCATGTTTCATAATGTGGTCTTCCTGTGTCACGCTGGAAATTTACTGATACTGATAGCTTACGAATGATTGCTCTCAACCGCTGAATTATTCGATTAGACACTGAGTCTTAATCAGTCATTAAGCTACTTACTCGATTATTAATCATCAGTTATAAGTTAGTCGAGAAATCAGTCAGTCAAATAAATAAATAAATAAATACATCTTTTCTTTCAATCAGTCATTCAGTCATGCAGTCAGCCTGCTTTGCAGCTATACACACAGTGCTTGCTCTCCTAACACCGACGGCTTTCTTTACGTGCATAATACATTTCATTGAAAATAAATCATTACATTCCAATGTACGTATGATTGCTTTCTCACAGCCGTGACATTAGTTATGTCTTACATATTGATGATGTGGTCATTAACTACCGACCGCAAACTCATCCCATGTTCTAAGTGGATGTCGAGCAGGAACTAGCAAACAAATAAAATCAGTAAATTATAACTAATTTCTATTTGGCTGAAGATTGTTTTTATTTTAGAAAACGTAATTTTATTAAAGAAATGGGCTCTACTTACACATTCTTATAGTTGGCGCGTCTTCTCCCTCCACTATAAAATAAAAGTAAATAAATGAAAGCACAAAGAAAAGATGCATTTTAATAATTGTTTGGTTCAGTATTCTTTTTTTCTCCTTCTTCTTTTTTTCTTTCTGTCTTTGCTTTCTGTCTGCCGTAAAAGTGTATCACAAAAGTTTCTTTATGCACTGTACATATGTTTGCGAAGTTGAATCTTTTCATGAGAGCATTTGTGCAAATGAGTGTCCATGCTCTTATAGATCACATATCTTTCCCTGATGTCCCATCATTTACAGATCCCACATCTTGTCCCACAGTCCCTTCTCCCATACAGTAGCAATTACGATGCAAATAATTCTAGGTTAACTACCCGAGATATATATAGAGTAATGGATGCCATCAAGTATGGACATCTTTGACGATGCAGCCTTAGCAGTTTAATGAGGTATTTAATCTTAGTTTTCTTTTGAAAGCTCAGGCGTTTATTTTATTTCCTCTGCCTGACATATCGAGTTGTTTTTTTCAGAGATAATCTTAAGTTTTGGCTTTCCATACCTAACATTAAATTGATATGTGCTTTGTGCGTTTTGCGTGATCTTTCTTCATTTAGTTCGATTGATCACTCCTGTGACCTTTATCTTGACATTTTTTTTTTCATTTTCGTGCTCGCTTGCTGTCGCTTTCTCACAATAGCCTTATTTTCAGATCATGTGATCCTCCCTACCAGTCCCAAAGATTGCTTTATTGCCCTCATTGTGAATTAATTAATTATTTATATTCACATCATGGCCTTGAGGACTGCGTTAGATCATATATGAACATGGCTTATTACTAATGCGTTGGGTAAGTGTCAAAGGCAGGCATAACAGGATGTCGAATTCCATACTCTGATAATCCAGATTAACAGGATGTCGAATTCCATACTCTGATAATCCAGATGTATCAACTTAGCTCGACGCGGTGGGTCTGTTGCTGTCGCCCTGGTGACAGCTCCGCGGTGGATGGCGACGTTCAGCACCCAGCTAGAGTTACCTGATCTTGGGCGACCGTCCTAGGCGGCGCTCGTCTAGCATGACGACTGCCGGCAGGGGGCTCCACGGCGAACATACAGAAATCGGCATGACGATCTGCTTAACGAAATCCCGTTGGGAACCATAGGGATATTATGGGGTGTAACAGTCTCTTCTCCGGGAATTGTACAGTATTTCTACACACTATATTTGTCTACAGTTCGTTTTCAATGAAGTGTTACATGAGTGACGATGACTACAACTAAGCTCCTTATGAGCTATTTCCTCTTTCCCTGGTTTAAAAATACAATCGTTTAGTTACTTGTAGCAAATATTTTATCACCTTCAATTTATCTTACTTATAATAGTTGTAACATACATTACTTACTTGCTATGTTTTTTGGTTGGTTGGTTGATTTCTTTACAGTTTGGTTTGGGGTTTTGTGTGATTATCTAGTTGGTTGTTTTTCTTCTTTGCACATTTATTGTTTCAATATCTGAACAATTAAAACTCGTTAGATATATTTCTGATATGAGAGCTTAACCAACGATAAAAGTATATGAACTGCCGTCCGGTTTGCAGCTATACCCGAACACCTTGGACTTGCAGCTTGCTATGGTATATTTGCCGTTAAAATCTAACAGCTTGGACTTGCAGTTTCGGCGCATAGAGCCAAGGTGGAGTGGCCGGTTTACTGTTTTATTCAGCTTCTCCCCCACCCATCTTTCCACACAAAAAATCGTTTCTCACCCATTCACTCTGTCCTGACTGTTGAAGACAAAGACTGATTAAGTCTTAAAATGTTGGTTTCGTTACTTATTATGCGTGAATTAAAAAAAAATTGTTGTTTTTGTATTTAGTTTTAAATCCTAAGATATTATTCTTTCTTAATTTGCAAACTATGTTTATAAATCTAAAATTGCATTTTTTGAAATTTTATAAAAATATTTTCAAGTTTAATATTAAAATAATACTTTTAACTATAGTTAAATTGTATTTATTCATGCACATTTTCAATATTTTCTTGTAAGATAAAATGGAAAAAGGTAATGACATTTTGATAGTAATACTGAATACAGTTGTTGTTTTTTTTACTTGACCTGTCTTTTCATAAGTTTGATGATGAAGATAAATAGTCCTTGGCTCTCCTTTGGACGTGAGTTATCGGACGGTTGCTAGCAAATCCTTATTTAACTCCTGGCATCGGCTTGTGTAATAAGAGAGTGGAAGAGGTCCCTTCTGCCACAGTTTTTGTTTTTGCTTTCAAGAAGGATTAATTGACAAGTGAGCATAGAATGTATGGGTGCAGACCAAGATTGTTCAAGTCATTGCTAACACTTAGTCGACGCTGACGATAATCTCTAATATTGAAACATATTAGTTTCCTTTCCCAAATCATCATGCCATTGCTTTCTTTTCTTCACTGCATTCCAATCTGTAGTTTTGTCTGCGAAATAGCAGAAACTCGTGGGGGTGACTAGTGAGGGCTTAATCTTTTCACTTAAAATATATATATATATTTATCTACTAGTACTCACACTTTTATAACCATGTATTTCTATTCTAAATTTGTAATCATTTAAGTGGCGGGGAGTTGTTTTTGTTTGGTTTTGGTTTATTCTACTTTTGTTTAAATTTATTTTAATTTCTTATCTTTGACATCAAAACAATATGTCTATTTTATTCGAAAGGAGAGTTATAAGAAAATATCTTTTTCAGTTTGTGACACTCAGGCTCTAAGAGTTGAAACACACACACACACACACACACACACACACACACACACACACACACACACACAAACACAAACACATATTCTCTCTCTCTCTCTCCCTTCCCTCGGTAAACTTATATCAATTTTCACTACCATCTTTTCCCTATCAACCTTCTTTTATTTTTATATTTTTTACAGTTTTTTAAGATGGTGGATATTCAGTCACCTTCTGGCAGACGGCAGGTTGACAAGTGTCTGACGTTGCATTTCCGCGATAGAGATCGAAACAAGTGCGCTTTAGCAAAGAGGCGATAGGGATGCGAAAAAGGTTTTGAGGTTTGGGGAGAGAGAAGGGAAAAGAGATGAAGAATTAAGAAGAACAGAAAAATAAAACCCACGCCAAAAACTCTGAGATAAAAGTTTGCATTGCACAAACTTGCACTTCGCCACATAGAAGTCACAGATAAATAGGTGTGAGCTTGCACGCAAGAGCAGACGTGCATGTGTGTGTGTGTGTGTGTGTGTGTGTGTGTGTGTGTGTGTGTGTGTGTGCAGTATTTATTTTATATACTAACGCACAAATGTTCGCGAGACGGCGCTGAAACAAAGTGAACCAAGGGTCGGTGTAAAAGCTAATTAGGTAGCAAGAGCCACAGACTCGGGTTCTCATGCAGCAGTTCGACTGGGACGTGAAACCTGATACAAAAGTAAACTAGGAATGGATTGTAGTTAAAAACAGATAATGTTTTTGCTTTCTTTTTCTTTGCTAAATAATAAAATAAAAATGGTTGTTGGCATGGCACATCTCAGAACTATCTGCCTTACACCTGTCTTGACAGCGTCCTGTAAGCGAGGTTAGGATAGTCCTGACTGGCCGCGTACAATATTCTATCAAGTGATTTCCGCGCGTTAAGTGGTTGGAGGGGGAGGGGGCGCGATTGTTGTTGCTTGTGTTTGGGGTTGGTTTCTTTTTCGGAAAGACTGGCCGACCTAAGGGCCTTAGGCTATGTTTCTATTCTTTTTGAATCTGTAAGTCGGGAGATCTCTGTTCAAGTAAAAGAATAAATCTTTTCAAGTTAGGCGTCTTAGGACTTCTTGAAACAAGGTCAGTCGGCACTGGCCTGTGTTCTAAAAGTAGTTAGAGCGAGAGTTTTATTTTTAATTATAAAGCTGCGTGATAGGACTGCAGACGATTTGTGTGCGTGCTCATACGTGACTAAGACTTGCATTTATATCTTGCTAAACAGTACGATTATGCAATCTCTAGATTCCGTGTCTGGACGGTATGTCCTTTGATCAGCCCTAGTGGTTATTTACCACACTGACACGAAAAGTCGCTATTAAGTCACCAAGCCGAGAGTAGCGAGCATTTAATAAAATTCAAGGGAAAAATATACTAATTAATTATCACTTCTTTTATTTGCATTTCGGATGTTACACAAACAGACACGAGTATTGTTTACAATTCAGAACATAGCCCTCGCGTTAATAGGATGTGTTATTGCTACACTGTGATAAAATTAATTCCTCCCTGATACAAGGGAGGAATTTTTCCAACATAAGAGTGATGGGTTTACTTTCCACGTAAAACTTCTTGCAGAGTTCATTGTTTTTCCAACATAAGAGTGATGGGTTTACTTTCCACGTAAAATTTCTTAGAGAGTTCGTTGTTTTTCCAACATAAGAGTGATGGGTTTACTTTCCACGTAAAACTTCTTACAGAGTTCGTTGAATTCGCGGATAGTTCCGCATAAGCATTGTTGACTGACACACACACACACACACACACTCTCACTCACACACACACACACACACACACACACACACACTCGCGCACCACACTGAGAGTTGGCCCACAAATAGTGTCTCAGAATTCCAAAAGAGTAGAATCTTTTTAAACCAACAAAGCCTTGCATACACCGTAAAATGTAGTGTAAGAGACAAAAACGTTAGAACTTCAGCCAACATCAGCAGGTTATTGTAGTCCTCTTACCTCTCGGGGTGGGGTGAGGGCTCTTCAACTGGAGGACCATATGTTTTCCTGGTCCTTAGCTACGGTCACGACTGTTGTTGACAGATTTAGGGTGTCTTGTCACCACTCCATTGGCTAATGGCACCATCTGGTGAAATCCAGGTCCAAGACATCTTTCCTTTCCGCCCCTTACTTCCCCAATTCCATTCTACCCCATCTATTCTTTCACTCGTCGTCATCGCTATTCTCGACCACGTGTACCGACTTTCTTCCAAGTTGCTTCCCAACCGCCCTCCGCTCCCCCACCGTCTTTTACTCGCTGGTCCTGCTCTGTTTCCACACTTTCTGGCAGCTAGTTTTGCGTGATTGACGTCGCGAGGTTCTGGCACTGCTATGGCGGAGCCAGGCGTCAGTCGTGGAATTCCAGACACTTGCCTGACAGGAGCAGAAATGCAAACATTACATTCAACAGTGTCAGCCTGTTTGCTAACGGAAGGCTGCGCAACTCTGGAACATTGGCTGCAAAAGTAAACAATAAATGAATAGCATTCGGTTCGAGCGGGTGGGGAGGGAGTGGAGTGTCTGCTGTGAACCGAGAGTGGGTGGGTGGATTGGGATGGATGAATTATAGTTTATTTGAGTTTGGGGAGGTTTGATAATGAGGGGTGTATAAGGGACATCAATTTGATTATCTTAGATGGTATGGGTTACAGGTGATAATTGAGATCTCAGTGTTTGAATTACAGTATTACACATGGTTTTAGTGTTGTGTCGTTTTATATTTGATCATTATTACCCGTAGCAAATGCATTAGATGCTTTAACTTTTTACAGTATACTTGTATTAGGTATTCATAAAGACCGTAAATTGTAGGTTTATATTTGGGCTTTTTAAACTTTAAATTAAATATCGTCATTAACCTAGAATATAAAACAAATATTAGCATATTACTTCATTGTTATACGACTAGATTTTAGTTTACTTTTCATATGAGTGATTTGCCTTAATGCTTCACTTGTCTTTTGTTGCCACGCTACCAATCATGGCTTGCTTGCTTGTCACTCTCGTCATCCTCCTTTCTCTGTTTAATATAACCCATTTTCTCCGCACATGAAAGCATCGCACACATTTTTTATTGCTTTTCTGTGCGATTATTCTTTGAGGAGGAGAGGCTTCTAGAATGATCGAACTACGTAATTTTAATAAGTGTGATGCACTAACGTATACACACTTATGCAAAATGGAGAGTACTTGTGAACGATAGCAATGTTTACCCAATATGGTTGACTCAGTAGATTTTTTTTAAATGTCTGTAGCTTAAAAAAAATAGCACCATGACACCCGCCACTCATCATTAGCCAAAGATGTGAGCCGTTTAAATCAGTTGGACGATTTTGTTCGGCAAGGAGTCGGAGTGGCAAGTAAGTAGGTTCCCCAACCCCTCTCAGTTTTTTTTTTTTTTTAATTTAAAGAATTAACGAGAAGGGTAAGCTTTGTTGGTTCTTTTTTCTTGAGACTGTCTCCACGAGCCTTCTCGCTGAGATGAGTGAAACAGTTTTGTAAACTACACAAGCTTTTAGCACCACACTCTTTCCCTCCTTCCCACCTCTCGTAATCTTCCTAAGTAGATAAATGAACTCGGGGTTTTATTTATTTATTTATTTATTTTAAGAGAGAGAGCTGATGGGATTGGGGGGAGGTGTGTGTGTGTGTTGTTTGTAACATTTCTTTGTGACTGACAATCGACTCGCTTGGAACTTAGCCAAGTTTTAGTCACAAATATGACTAATTTTAACGCAGCTTCGAATGGTCTGAATGCAACTTCTGATGACCTTAGCACAACTTCTATTGGTCTTAGCGCAACTCTTATGCAATTTCTAATAGTATGGGGTGGCTTCTATTGGTTTTGACGCAACTTTCATCAACTTTCAACTTACTTTAAAGTAACTTCTTTTGATCTAAACGCAGCCTCTAATGGACTTGGCTAAACTTTGATCAAATGCGGTTTCTTGTGGTCTTAATGCAACTTCCGGTGCTCTTGACGCACTATTCGTCGATGTTAACGCAAATTTTATTAATCTTAACGCAACTTATAACGATCGCACCACAACTCCAAATAGTATTCTTGATTCACACTCGTTAATTATATTTTTTGTCCACGTCTTTATTTTATATTTGTAATGTGTAAAGTACTGACAAACTTGAAGTCTGATCGCATGGACTAAAGACCCTCCTTTATTGTTATCCTTAATGTTGATGGGAAGAGGAAATACATTTCAACAGTTTTAAGAACAAAACAGTACGATGATAACACAAGTTATGGTGCTGGGTTTGTCTGTTTCATGGTTGGTGATGACTACTTTTATTTTGTTTTGCTTTCCTTTTTAAACGAAGAATGTAAATAAATCATTTGACAGCCGATATTTCATATCCCCAACCAGGCCTCATTCTGATATAATTCTGGACTCACTCTCCATTGTCCCAACATTGAGGCGTGCAGAGACATGACGCTGAGAGCTCATTTGGATTGAAAGTATGTTGAATGCAAAAACTTGTAAATTTGATGAATATGCTCCGAACGTTCATATATAGTATAAAAATAGAATATGATTTCTCCTCAGCGATCTCTCAAAACTAGGACCTTGACAAGTATTTTTTGTTTACCCCTGTATTAAAAGCACTTTTAAGACAAAAGCCGTAATAACTGATAAAATAGTTCTCTAAAATTACCTTAGTCCTATACATTTTTGTTCGCATCGAAGGCGTCTATTGCAGCTAGAGAGAACTAGCAGACAACACGGATGTTTTAGTACTTTCCTATTGTCAGCTCGGACTTTTCCTGAACGATTGGGTCAGAGGTCACTTCCGCCGCGCAAATTACTTGGAAAGTTTGCATTATTTCCCCCTAGTAGAACCATATCCTTAAATTGTTACTGGCAGCTTTCAACATCTGTGAGAAGAAGAAAGTTTAGAACGCGTTTCTTTTAAAAATATGAAACTGAGTTGTAGAATTACTCCCACACAAACTCTCACAATATATTTTGTAAAGACTTTGTGTTCTTAAAACTGAGTTGTAGAATTACTCCCACAACTCTCACAATATATTTTGTAAAGACTTTGTGTTCTTCTTTCGATAGCATAGTGCGTCCCGCCTCACAATGCATTTAGTGTTGATTGCATTGTCATTTCACAGCAGCTGAACTCTGGGTCATAATTTAGGCCCAACTTCCCATAAAATGTTTGGTATACTTCGAGTGCGGTTATAAATCCGATTGTTAAGTGTTTTAAAATGACATTTTGTATTTGCGTTACATTATCTATTTATAATTTTGTCTTTGTTTATGACTTTCTCTTGTTTTCTTTCTCATTAACAATCAGCCGACTCACGCACATTTTCTTTAACTTCGACCGACATTGTTAAAAGTAATAGTTTCAGCTTCTTTCTGACCTTTTTATAACATACTTAAGAAAATTAGTTTTCTTCTGTGCATATTATTTACGATGACAACCGTGCAATTTATTTTTCTGCATTTGGTTTAACAATTCAGAAAGTGGTGATTATATATGAGCAAAATGTTTCAGTTATAAAAGTTTAGCATATAGTTTCTGTCATCACATTATAATTATCGGTTTAATATACGTTGTAGCAAAATGTAAACGGGGGAGGGAGGGGGGCTTTCTGCATTTAGTCAGTATTTCCATGCACCGCCTCTTCAAGAAAGGTAAGAAGAAAACACAGCAGTTTAGTGGGCAAGCGATTGTGAAGAGTGCATATTGTCACAGAGGTTTGGGAGCAGTATGTTATTCTCACACTTCCCTGCCTGCTGACTCTTGGGCACGCCATCTCTGTTGCTGTCAAACAGGTCACACCCTTGACAGCAGCCTTCCCGTTGTTACCCGGTTACCTTTTTTTCTCCGCCCTGAAACTCGGACTGACTTTCAAAGTGAGTGTTCAGGGCTGCTGTGTGTTCATTACATCACCTATGGTGGTCCAGCTGGAATTGTATTCCACTTAGACTACTTAGCAATGAGCGCACAAGTGTGCAATGAGCGCACTTTAAAAGCCGACCCTTGTGCCGTATTTCGTGTCGGAAAACCGCCAGTAACTAGATAGCGAATAAATATTGACCCTCTTGTTTCCTTCTTCTTTCTCTCTTGTTCTTCGCCATGTTGTAAGGTGTGCATAGTGAAGTCAAGTTCAGACTGAGAAAGAATTTCTTCCGCTCTTTCTTTCTTTCTGCTAAGCGTCTGTTGGATTAATTTTTTTTTTTAAATGTTCTACATTATTGAATTATTGTATAATTATTTTTTAAATATTCATTCCCTGCGAAGAATGAGAAATATTGCAAACATTTATTACATGATTGTGTATTGACGCACGCATACTATCTTACATAAGCAGATATCACTCACACAAAAATCACTCTCTGTTTCACACCGGATGGGTATGAATTTCACTGAGAAATAAGAATGGATAAAGAGATGAATTGTACACACACACACAAACACATATGCACAAGCAAACCACTAAATAATGTTTGAATCGTTAGGTTACGACGTGATCTTTTATAGTTTCTAGTTTATGACTGTTCGTGGGATTAAAGTTGAAGGTTTTTAGATGTTTGATTGGTTGGTTGTTTGGTTGTTGTTGGTGATTTGTTTTGTTGGGATAGTCTGGTATTTATTTCCAAATATAAATGAATTTTTTTCAGTAGTTTGCTAGAAAGGAATGATATTAAATAAGGAGTTTTACTACTATTTATGTCACTGTTATATGCTTAGTGTGTCAATGTAAGTAAGTATTCTTTGCATGTCATTGTATACCTGTATTCTAGTCAATTTACATCTGTATATGTCACTGTACATGTGTATACTCTTTGTATACTTATATATATATTGCCGATATCAGTATATATGGCTGTATGTCAGTGAATATATTTTCTATATGGTATTGTATATGTGTATACACTTTGTATGTATTATACTCTGATATCATTGAATATTTATATTCTCTTATATCGGTGTACATCTGTGTTTTCTGTATGTCAGTATATATCTGCATATACGTTGCATCATTGTATACCCCTGTATGTCATTGTATATATATTCTTAGTATTTCATTGTATGTCTATATTCTATGTATATAAGTGTATGTCTGTATATGACGTTCTATATCCGTATTCTCTGTATTTCAATATATATCTATATATATGTCAGTGTGTGTATATGTATATATATTCTCCGGGGGGGTGTGTGTGTGTGTGTGTGTGTGTGTGTGTGTAGCCTTTCAGGGATGGAAAAGTACTTTCCTGTCGGAATCGTTGGACGCTGACAGTGAAGATAAAACTCCTTTGGGACATTGTCAGGCCCACATTGTGCATGGGGCATACATCTGCATTTTCTGAAGTCTTAAAGTAGCATCACGGTGTCTTATAGAAACATTACCTTGTCTTAAAGCAACATCAACTTGTCTTAAAGCCCATTACTTTAAGTTAAAGCAGCATCAGTGTCTCTTCAAGCAACATTAACGTGAATTAAAGCAGCATCAACTTGTTTTAAAGCAACATTGTTTTTGTCTTAAAGCAACATCAGCTTGTCTTAAAGTTGCATCACTTGAGTTAAAAGACCCTAGGAATAGGTATTATTCTCCAAACTAAATGAAGCTGCTAGAAACTTTTTGTAAAATTACAAAAAATTACACCATAATTCAAACCTTCCCACCCTTGCACAGCGATCACTTGTCTCCCTTGGTGTTTTAATGCATGGCACAACTGCCCTCAGAACTGTATTTTTCGCATTTTTGAAGGCATTTAGTGTTCTTTCCTAAGCTTGCCATCCTCCCAGAGACTCTTCTCTTACCTATACCCGGCAGAATTCTGCAGCCCTTTTGCTGCAATAATTACATTCGCCGCTCCCTCCCACCCGTACCACCTCCCTTGGATCGCCTGTCACTGTGAAATTGTTGAAGCGTTCGCCTAAAAAGCTAATGAGCAGTAAAACGCCCGATAGCAACTCGACGACAGGAAAGCTTGCTGCTCAAGGCTGACCGTAAAAAATGTTTTATCGTCCTAACCAGGTTTCCTTCTTTCTTAATACATAAGTGTGTAGATGTTGGGTTTTTTATACTCTCTTCTTCTCCCCCCCCCCCCCCCAACCCTCTTCTTCGTCCTTTACGGATGGTGCTGTGCTAGTTTTATGGATGTCGAGTCTGACCGGGCGTAACTGCGACTAAGACGTTTACTGTGGTCGTAGGACGAAAACCAGAGCCCAGAACATTCGGACATGGTGGTGCAAAGGCTGAGATTTTAATAAGAATAAAATTAGTATATCTGTATTTCTGTTTCCTGTTTGCGTACTACTCTCTTGTCCTGTTTTCCCTTCCTCTACCTCTCTTTATCTCTGTCACCCCTTCTTACACAATCTTATTTTATACCTTTGGGTTCTTTTGTTGGAAAGCACCGTTTTGCAATGTTTATCTTTCGCAATTTTATGCAACCTTATTGTACATGTACGCAGTGTGAGGCAATCTAAGACAAAAACTTTTCTCCAGTATTAGGTTATGTGGCTTTAGCTTAGTGTGAGACAATCTAAGACAAAACATTTTCTCCAGTATAAGGTTATGTGGCTTTAGTTCACGTGTGCGGTCTTATCATACAAACTCTTACCTTTGTGCAAAGGTCCCTTATGAATACTTAGCATAAGTATAGTACTCCTGTGCAATCTAATCTTACAAACTTTTATTTTACACATAGATCTCTTAGGAATTCTTAGCAAACGCGTACGTAATTGTTTGCAGTCCAATCCTACAAACTCTTACTTTATGCAGAGTTCTTAGTAATTTTTAGTAAACGCGTACGTAATCTTAGAAACTGTTATCCATTGCGTTTATTTATGCAGTAAAATCAGTTGTGAACAGGTCCAATGCCAGTGATTGTGAAAGTGTGACTTTCCGATCCGACGGGTCGGGAAAACGATTGCCTTGCCACTTACATCGAGAGAGCAGTAGTGTTCCCTTGTAACTTCGTGTATTTGCTAGATATCATTTCAGAAGAATAAACCATCTGACCTCAGCATTAGCGTATTTATGAACGAGCTTTTAATATAGGACTGTGAATGTTTTGGTGTGTTGAGTATGTAATACATGTGTTTATATGTATTATCCTACTCAAACTTTTAGAAACAAATTATAATAACATTTACCTTTTTTCTAACATAGAATTTATTTTATGTATTATTCTCATTATAGTACTGACATAGCCAGCTCCTACTCAAACTTTTAGAAACAAATTATAATTATTTTTGCGAGGAATTTTATGTATTATCCTAATCATAGTGCTAACATAATTTATCACTTACTTTGTGACCTCTAACAACCTACAATAAACACCCTTATTCAAACATTATTTTTTTAAGGCAGCCGGAAACAGTTACGTATATTTATCCTTTAATTATGTAGTTGCATGAAAAACGGCGAATTTTGAACCTCACAAACACGTGGAAGTTGGCAATTACTCGTTTGCAAGGAAAGGGCCGATAAGCCACGGGGTATGACGTCGGGTGGTGACGTTGGTGGGCTGCCCTTGCCCCGACGCTTGTTGGGCCTGTTTCAAATTTATCATCTCTGCTTCTAAGACGCAGCGCCGAAGTTCTGGTGGCTTTTGAAATTTATTTTCATCGCCAATGAAGTCTGTGACCCAGAGGCGAAACATATTCTGATGTCTGAAATATATCGTCATCACTTGAAGGTTTTCGGGCGCCTCCCCGCCGGCAGTTGTGCGCTTCTCTATGAAGCACGTGCATCGCACCCCTGGGAGGGGAGGCGGCGGAAGGTGGAGAGCTGTAGAAATGGTTCCGATGATACATATTATAGCGATGACAGGTTAGTTCAGTGCTGAGTTTGTTTTTGTAAAAAGAAAAATTTGTTAAAGTTAGATTGAAGAGAAACAAGAAAGGGCGTTCGTTTTTGCCAGACATATTGCCGCGTGTTATTTTCTTTCTATTTTACGCCACAACTTCGTCCTCGTTCGTCTTTCTGGACATACGTTTATTTTTTGGTCGTTTTGGTTGTAAGTGAGGGTGGGCATGGATTTATTTTTTGGTCGTTTTGGTTGTAAGTGGGGGTGGGCATGGATTTATTTTTTGGTCGTTTTGGTTGTAAGTGGGGGTGGGCATGGATTTATTTTTTGGTCGTTTTGCTTTTAAGTGGGGTTGGGCTTGGATTTATTTATTTTTGGGTCTTAACTGGTTGGACATGGATTTATTTTATTTTATTTTGTTACTGGTTTTACTTGGAGTTAGACATGGATTTATTATTATTTTTTGTTGTTGGTGTTACTGGTTTTACTTGGAGTTAGCCATGGATTTATTAATTTGTTGGTGGTGGTGGTGGTGTTACTGGTTTTACTTGGAGCTGAACATGGATTTATTTTTTGATGTAAATGTGAGGTTGGTATTAATGGGAGCGGGGTACCATTTTCTTCATTCTCCAGTTTTTGTTTTCTCTACTTCTTGCTTGTCAGTTTATTTGAATGCCTTACATACTGGAGACCATTTAGTCAATAATACAAGAACATATATTTTTGACTGCAGTACATATAGTTACAAATATCAATTAGTTGGCATACTTATTAATACAACGGGTCGGCAGTTCACTTCCCATTTGTCTTGTTTTTAAATCCTGGGGTGAACAAAGGCCGTGCTTCAAAAGAATGATCATGAGTGGAAGTGGCAATTTGTCTGGTCGTTTGCCGGAAACGTCTGTTCTGAAGCCGTGTCCCCAACATATTTGAAGTATGACTTCCTATTCCGGCTTGCAGTTAATGACTTGTTAATCTGTTGATTTTAAATCATTGCGACATAATTTACCAATGGCTGTATTAGTTCACAAGGATCGTAAAGTCTTTCGTAACACATCATTTTCTGTTGTATAGAGAGACGTGTGTAGCTATTGTCTCTCGTGTAGAGACACTTGCAGCTGTTCTCTCTGGTGGCCAGACTGATCTTTCAGGCCCATTTCAAAAAAGTCTTGTCTAGTGGTTACAGTAACACACTTTCAGGTGTTTATTCTTTGGTGTATTTTAATATAAAATGTGATCAGCATTCATAGTTGAAACACACACTATTCTGTCCTGGAAACATTAATATACGCGATTGGTATCTTTCCTACATCTATTTCTGATCACTGTAACTACTCAGACCAGTATAACTACTAAGACCACTGTAACTACTCAGACCAGTATAACTACTAAGACCACTGTACATACTAAGACCAGTTTAACTACTCAGACCACTGGAACTACTAAGACCAGTATAACTGCTCAGACCACTAGAACTTTTGTGATCTCTGGAACTACTTAGACTACTGTTTTTGCTGTGATCATTGTAACTATTTTGACCAACTGTATCTTTTTCACTCTAAATGCTAAGACCTCTGGAACTACTAATATCACAGTAACTACTGTGACCATTGCATCTTGTTATTTTCACTGTAACTAGTAAGATTACATACTACAGTTACCATTCTTATTTCTTCTGCCACTATAACTACTTTGACTACTCTTACTATTACCACTGTTAGTACTATGACCACGGCCACTACTGTGACCAATTGACCAATATGCTTCCTGTGATGAAAGTTCCTGTGCACACAACTTTCACTAGTTGTTAAAATTTAAATTAACATGTATTTCAGAAGAACACTATGTAGGTTTGAACACCACCTCCCACCTCGAAAAGAAAGCTACTGATTAGACACCTTACAAAATGCTTACTTTCCTAACTACTTGACATACTGTTGAGATGGGCAGTTTGTAATTCAGCGCTTTGTCACATTTTGCCAGCTGATGTGTTTGAACCTAATCGAAAGAGGGAAATGGGCTGAAAGAACGCAATGAGCAAACGAAGAAACATTATGTCTGGCGCATATATGTATATATCTTTTTTTTTTTAAAAAAACAAAAATACAATTAGGAAGCCAGTAATTACACAGCAGAGGTTGGCGATAGGGAAAAGTCTGTCCCGCAGGAAGTCGAGTGATAAATGCTGCTACAGCGGGAAGGGTTGTGACAAGGGAGGTGAGGAGCTTATGAAAAATATTGAAGCTTATATAGGAGATATCGCATGAGAGACCACGGCATCTCCCCTTAGTCTGCAAGGCATCTTCAGGACCCTGTCTGACTTCGGGAATAGGGTCTACGGAAAGAGGAAGTGAGGAGCCAGCAGAAGACAAGGGCCAGACAGAGAACGGTGAAGTAAATCGTTAGGGTTTAAGGGATGGATTAAAGGTTCTTTCCAAAGCGCACCTCCCAGAGTTCTTTTGATTGCATACCCAGATAACTATTAACTACGTTTTTTTTTTTAATTTAATTTTTTAATTATTTATTTTTATTCTTTTTATTCATGTGAGATTGCACAGTTCATTTTTTTATCCCTTGATAGAGTCTTTTCAGAAGTTGATATAATTACGTTTCCCTCTCCAACTTTTAAGGTTATTAGGTACATTACATTACATTTTTTAAAAGGGGGTTAGTAGAGGCTTTTGTTTAACTGTTTGAAATTATGTGTTCATTTATTTATTAGATTATGCTAATATGATATTTCATGGGGCAATCTTAAATTCTAAATTATGAGTATACAAAGGAACCTGCAATACCCCATGAATAATACGTGTTTGCTTCTGTCAAAAATCATTATTTTTTTGTTTCAATTTTTAATTTTAAAATGGAGTTGATATCATTTCCTTACAGTAAAAAGTTGACATTAACCACACTAAAGTAGTACAGTTTGACATCATTCCCTTACAATAAAAAGTTGACATTATCCACACTAAAGTGGTACAGTTTGACATCATTCCCTTACAATAAAATGTTGACATTAACCACACTAAAGTGGTACAGATTGACATCATTCCCTTACAATAAAAAGTTGACACTAACCACACTAAAATGGTAGTGTCATTTTATGTCCGCGACAAAAATAAGTTTTTGACAATCATCTAAAAATGAAATAAATTGACATCAACCACAATAATTTGATATTAATCATAAAAATGAACCAGTTTGACATCAGCCCACTTAACTATAGCAATTTAATGTCAACCACTAAAGAAGCAGTTTAACTTCAAGCAAACAAATAGAGCATTTTGACATTAACCACAAATATAGAACTTTGGGCGTTATGATGCCAATGCCACATAGTTAATGGTTATTATTATTATTATTATTATTATTATTATTATTATTATTATTATTATTAATCAGCCACAAGTAATTACAAGTGATGAGAATCTTAATTTATGTTACTAATAATTCTCAAGAAGACACCACTCGTCTCTCTTACTTGCAGGAAAAAGGGCACTATAAACTCAAAAGTCAAATTCAGGCATATTTCATCTCTAAAACTCCATTCTCTCTTACAAACATTCTCAACTTACAAATCCTGTAACAATTTCATTAGCCCGATACTCACACAGCATAAGAAATATAGCATCAATCAAAACTTACAAGTGTATGTATAATGTAGTCAAATTATTGAACATAGAAATAGAACATAGAAATAATGGTTCAATTACATGAGCATTCTCCAATTCAAATCATAGATATAGCAAACGTACGAAATATTCAAAGTCCATTCTTTCTTTATCATTCATTTAACTTACCATAAGCTAATGATCACCTTTATGACCGGACTCGTTATGTTCAATTTCAAAGTGATAGAGTACTTCTTCAACAAAGAAACTTTCGGTCCATCCCCATTGGATAAAATTGTTATGAACAAGTGTGAGACTAAAAACTATTCATCCAGTTGTAACTGGTTTGGATTGCATCTGCAATTTTCTAGCATATTCTCACCTCGATTTGTTTACTTCCAACTCTGACACTTCCAAAAAATAACAAGATCCGGTCACCTTGACAATTTATATAACAATTAAGTTTAAAGATAGGGATAGGCAAATTTACTCCACCACAGACGTCAAGCACAATAAGCAACACTTTAACATCAAGCACACAAAGAGAGCAATTTAATATCATCCACAAATATAGAGCTTTTGGCGTCATCCATCAAAATGAAACAGTTTAATGTCAATCACATAAATGGTATTATTTTTCATACCAAATCATTCTTTTAAATAGACGTTTAACAACTCACACACAAAAGAAAACTTTTGTCACTCATAAAAATGAGCTTTTTTATTCCAACCAAATATATGATGGAGATTGACATCAAGTAAAATAGTCAGCAGCTTAATAGTACCTTTTAGAGAGTTGAAACTAATGCGTGGAGTAAACGTAACATTGAAAAATAATTTTGGCAAGTACGGTCATGTTGTGAAAATACATTAATAAAGCAATATAATACTCTTATACAGTAGTACTTTCACAGTGCATTGGTACACATAAACTGTGAAACAGTGCGGCACTGGTATGCATTATCTAGTATAGCATTGAATTTGCACAGCCTAACATTACCCTTTCTTTCCAGAACTCAGTAACACAGTGAACATTTACGATCGGTTTGTTCTTGTGGCTGCCGGAAATGCTCGCCCATACACTGTGCTTGTGACAGTCAATCTTACAGTGAAGATCAATGTTGGCACATTGTCAAGCAAATTAAAGTCACGTATCACTGCAACCTTTGTTGATAACTGGCATCAGCCGGGAAGAAAACATGAAGTTGTGTAACTATTTTATGAAATATTGAAAAATTCAGCGACATTCTGAGGATTATTTAGAACTCTACTTGAACTTTTAACATTTCCAGTAATGATTTTTGACAGAAGCAAACACGTATTATTCATGGGGTATTGCAGGTTCCTTTGTATACTCATAAAATAGTCAGAGAAAAAAGTGAAACTTTCATAAAATTTTGAAACAAAAACTGTTTCGATAAAACTTAAACTTAGTCGTTCTGTTATGAATGAATAATAAATGCACTTTGAGAACATATTTTCCTTTACGGACTTTGCCGAACACAAGGTTTTGGGTGTCTTCGGAAACGCTTAAGCTTGTGACGTCAAATGAGTGAAAACTAAAACGTAACAAGTGTAAGCGATAATTAAAATTAATCACTGTAGATATCTCGAATTTGTTTTTTGTTTTTTTAATGGATTAGCCCCCTTATCAATTCTTATCGGATGAAACAGAATGTGAAAGCTATTTCAAAGGAAACTTTTGGGTTGCTAAGTCATTTTCATTGGAAGCAGATGATAAATTTATCTAGTCCGGCAACAATATCATTAACCTCTGAATAAACTATAATATTTGAATTCTTAGCAAATAGAGTTTTTTTAGAACCTACATTTAGATAGTTTGGCCTACCGAGTAACTGCTAACTTTTGCTGTATAAACATTTTTATTAAGCAATGTTTTAGTTCCGTCTTATTTCCATGACAAAATACATATTAATAATAATAAAATTACAGCTTAATAAAATATGTAAATAAGCAACCAGCACAGTCAAATTACATATTTTTAAAAGTAAATAATTAAGAAAAAATAATAAAATGTATATCAGTACAAAATTAATAATTAAATGAAGTATTATGCACAACTTTAAATTACAAAATATATTTCAATGCAATTACATTTGGATTATGCTGAGAAACTTATCTTCTTTTAAGTCATTTAGGAAAAAATTGTTTGGTTTCATGCCTAACTTACTGTCGGCAATTGCAGATTATTCTTAAAGTTTCTTGTTATAATCTGTCAAGATAAAAAGAAACATCATTTGATTTTTTAGTCTGGCTTTAAAGTTCAACAGAAATAAAATTATTATGCAAAATCAGTATCTGTAGAGTTTAAATCGTAGTAAAATCTCCCTGTTTAAGATTGCAATCACAAATAACATGTCCTTCCAGAGAGTGTTAAGTACCGTTGCACAATTAAAAAAAAATATACTCAAACTTTGATTCTGTAGAGTAGATAATTTTAATTTCTTCTTTAAATCAATGATAGTGCATTTCACCTATTATGGGTATTCTAGCTGAACGTTTTTTTATTATTATTAGTAAACTACTAGAAACTATTTTAATTTCAGTTTATACTTGAGGCAATGTGTAGTTGTACTTTATTATAATTATTTATTTTTTAAATCTGCGCAAATACTATTTAAGTTAATTAGAACTACAAATAATAATATGTATAAATTACTGCTTTGTTGATTAGAAACAGATCTTGTTTATTTTTTGTTGTTTGTTTTATCAACTTGCTTATTATTTGCTATTGATCATTTTAAAAATATATAACTAAGATGTATATGTTTGGATTTTTGCTTAGCCATACTAATGGCTCTAGTGTTTTAATATCATTTTTGGTATATTGAACATTTGTTTACATGAGTGGACATTCTTATACTAAAGATATAAAATATGAGGAAAACATTATAGTACACAACTTCTCATGAATTCAATAAGCACCTTGCTAATGAATTCATTGTAAGCGTGCATTATAACTTTCTGTTACATGCATAACATTTTTTTATATTTGAAATATGAGTACATATAAAATACAGTACACAGTTCCTTGATGAATATTAAACATCTAGTTGATGAATTCTTTCAGGTGAACAATCAAAACTGAAAATTTATTGGTTAAATGTTTGTACAATTTCAAGTGTTTTAGTTATGTGACTAATACAAATTGCGAGTATTAATATTATTGTTACTGATCGGTTCATTGTAAACTAGGCAGGCCTTACTTGATTTGGCTTGATTAAATCGTATGAAATAAGGCAATATGTTTATGACATAAAAGTTTGTTTTATATGTTTTTTCTTCTTGATCTGACTACCTAAAAAAAATTAACACAGAATGTGTGTGTGTGTGTGTGTGTGTGTGTGTGTGTGTGTGTGTGTGTGTGTGTTCTTCGTAATAGTATACATGGTGTACCGAGGGTGTTGAGATAAAGACGCTAATCTGACACATGCAGAAGACCATGAGTTCGAGCCTAGCCTTGGGTCCTGGGATTTTTCTCGATTGATCCGCATCCTCTGCACAGATTGTGAATATTGAACTCGGTGACCACGTGCTTAGATAGCTTTGGAGAATTTGCGGAAATATCCATTATTATTATTTATTTATGTTTTTGTTGTTGTTTACCATACAAGCGTACTCACACATACATTGACACGTACCTACATACCTCTAAATACTAAATCAGGATTTTTTATTCCCGTTGGAATAATAACCATCCACTATTGTTAGTTATTTTGTTTTATCGTTTGTTTGTTATTACCCTAAAGCAAGAAACAGTTTTAATACGTTAACTTTTCCTCTCGTCAAAATTGCTAGTAACTGTAGCAGTTATTAGAACCTTTCACACCAGCTGCCTGATATTGAACGTTGAAACTGAATTTAACGGTGACCCGTCAAATGCGCGAACGACAAATGCGCGCCGACAAAACCGCGATGGACAAAAGCGCGCCGACAAAATCGCGCTCTTTGAAATCGACAAATTCGCGCCGACAAATGCGCGCTGACAAAATCGCGATAAACATCACCAAGTAAAGAATGGCAGGAAATGTTATGTGTGTTCGCTCTATTACGTAACTGCACGCATTGCAGGACGGAGGGAACCTGCAAGGTACAATTCAGACAAAGGGGGAAGACTAGGGAACTAATTATGTCACAGAGGCAGATGCTTCATTCTTTTCATTACCTTTGTGTAAGGATTATTTGCACGCAGTATCTCTTAACATTGCTTTGTGTATCGTAATATTGATATCTACGTATGTTATTATTACATTCTTGTACGATTTAACATGTATCATCGCGATTTTGTCGATCGCGATTTTATCGGCGCGATTTTGTCGTCGCGCAATTGTCGGTGAACCGAATTTAACAGCAAAATAGAAGCAAAAAGAAACCAGAAAACTCTGCAGTGATTGTGAAAGTTGAATCAGTAAAAAGAAATAACTAACATTTACAATATACTGAGACTGGCATAACCAGCATTTACAATATATTAAGACTGGCATAACCAGCATTACAGTGTATTGAAACTGGCACGGTCGCTGATTGGTCAGAACACACGGGCGTTCAAATCCAAACTCAGTATCAGTAACTTGTCGCAAGATTTGCTGCTCTGTGGAGAACCTTTGTTAAACAGTATTCATTTTTCATTATAATAAAATGCTTACAGTAGCCCGGACGAATGTACATGGTCTTCTTAAATATCTTCCTAACAGTTCAACATTTTCTTCTCTCTTGATATAAGTCATAGCTTTGTGGGTTAAACTGCTGCGACTTTAATGGTCGCCATTCCGCCAGGGTCTAGTCTTTGCGGCTGCAACATTGTATCCAAGTCAGACACGCCCAACACCAAGCCATTAGTCTCCAAGTCCAATCTACATCAGGATGCAGGCACTTCTTTCGTGGTTGTATTGCCACCACCACCACCACCACCACCCCGCATGCTTGACTACTCTCCCCTTTTTGGAGGGGTCAAAATTAATAAACTCTCCCATCTCCTCCCCCCCCCCCCCCCATCGTCACTACCTCGTCTTCTTTCGACTCTCGATCTTCGTGTTGCACGTGTAACTTTTCTATGAAGGGCACTGATGCGATTGTAATCCGTGCTTCTGGTGTCAGACGGAGCAGTATGGAGCTGGGGCTTCAATGGCTACAGAGTGGACCTCTTATTTCAAAGGGAGATAAGGCAGGAATCCTGCAAATTTCTGGTGTTTCTTTGGCATTTGGCTTTTCTTAAAAAAAAATTCTTTTTTGTTGTAATAATTATGTTACCTGAGTTGGCGTCTTGAGAGAAGGACTCGAGTGTCATGCGAGTACGATAAGGATAAAAATAGAAAGGACAGTCGACCTCTTTTCTTCCAGTTACCTTCCACCTTCTCCTTTCTTCCCAGGTAGATTCTTTACTACAGTGCTTAGATTAGACTGTCTGCGAATTGTTATTTTGTTAAAATTAATAGTTACACTTTGTATTTTTATGCTCTTTGCAGATTTTGTTCGGGGGGGGGGGGGGGGGATAAAGTGTGTTGCGAAAAGCTTTACTAAGTAGATTCATTTGTTATGTTTCACAACTCCAGAAATGGCTTACTTACCTAACTAGCGAAATTAATACCTACAGCTATAACAAAAGGCATTAAAATGTTTATCTTATTTAGAAAGTATTTCATGCTCTGAAGAATTTATTATTTGCTTCTTTCTTTCTTATGTTTCTTTTTAAGTTTTAGTAGCTGTTCTGTTTCTTTTCTTTCTTACTTTTTGGAAATGGGTGGTGGTGGGGAATTAACTAAGAGATAAAATATTTTAGAGGGTTTAAGAATATTACTTAGTCTTCCAACATGTTTCTTACAATATTAGTGCCATGTTAAACAGACAGAATATACAAAGAGTCCCATTTCCACTACTGTTATTAGATTCTCAGAAAGCACACACTCATACTCTCACACGCAAACACACATACACACACACACATACACACACACACACACACACATACACACACACACACACACACACACACACACACACACACAGTTTCTGAGCGAAAACATAGCTTCTCGAGGTCTAGTAGATCAGATTGTATCCCATTAAAATCCACTTCTGCTGTGTGTTGATTTTACAAACTGAGCGAAAATAACGTGAATGCTTATAATCGAGGAGATGAATAAGTGGATGAAGTCCACTTCCACCTGGCATTGATTTCGTGGATATAAATTCGAAATGAACCAGAATCATAATTGGTTTTGCGCTGTCTCAAATGCCAGTGCCACTCCTGTGGCGCAGTTAGACTATTGGTCAGATAGACCATGGGTCTCATGGTCCTCTGTTTTCTGATTGGGATTCTTTCTCTTGATTTATTGTCTTCTTCATCTCAGCCATCTGTCCAAGAATGTGATGAAGCATTCCGCTAGGGTTTATGTCGACACAGTGGGCAGTGAGCAGTTTCCTGCCCCTGCCAGTGGTCAGAATAAATTAGCCACTTATCAGCGTGCCAGGATTTGAATGGTGCCACGTGTGGAGTCTTTAACTCTCTCCCGGGCTACCAGATACGAGACAATGGTCGGGTTTTGTTTCGGAAATTATTGACTGGTATCTTCGTCCTTTTGTGGAATCTGTCTGGATGTTCATAGCTGACTGCAGGTGCATCCTTGCTTTAAGTGTTGTATGATAAACGCTATCTGGGGAGGTGCCGGAGTGAACTTTAGCCCCAGATTTGCGTGATAAAATTAGTATTTTACGTTGAGTATGTACTGTTTATTTATTGCCTTATATTCGATCTGTTTGCTAGAGGTCCAAGTTTACTGTATTTCAGTTATAAGTAAAGAATATTCTTATTATTTTTAGGATACCATTTTAAATTACGTCTGTATAGTTGATATTTATTAATGTTGATAAAATATGGGTGATAATGATGAAGAGCATAAACTGCTTTCCCAACTTTGGCGGAATGTGTAATTTTATTTTGGAGATGGAATCTTTTTGTTGTTCGTTGTCTTCATATTTTATATATATTTTTATATTATTTTTTGTATAACTATTTTATTAATTGATTTTTAAAATGTAAGTTTCGAGGAAAAGGGTGATGTGACATTGCTACCTAGATTTTGTTTGTCTACAGTCTTAGATTTAGTTTTATTTATTTTTTTTTTTTAAGAGTTTGTGGCGCGTTTATGTAATAATGGAGAAATTGTATGTGATTGCGTGTTGTTTAAAATGAAAGAGATAGCTATAGACAAAATATGTGTGTATGTGTATGTGTTTGGTTAGTGAAAAATGATAGTGTCTGTGTGTATTTGTGCAAATTTGATTATTAGTAAATGAATGATGAAGATAAAGAAGAGAGTATGCGTGTGTGTGAGTAAATGAATACAGACGAGAGAGAGTATGTGTGTGCGCGTGCGTGCTTGTCGCTTCAGAAAACTATGCTTACTCGTGACTTGTTAACGTTGGTACGTTAATTATTTTTTTTTTTTTAAGTACATTCACACGACATATATTAAAATTAGTCGCCGTTATCGTTGTACGAGTACTGCATGCATCGATAATTTGTGTAATGCGTCAAATAGTAAAAGCTAAATCAACCGTATATTGCTGGTGTCTTGAATGTTGCTAGTTTTTCAAGTACGCCCTACACCGTGGACTTGTACAATACGTCATAAAGTAAAAGTTAAACATCATTATATTGATAGTGTTTTGTGTGATGGAGTACGCCCTACACCGGGGACTTGTACAAGACGTCATAAAGTAAAAGTTAAACATCATTATATTGATAGTGTTTTGTGTGATGGAGTACGCACTACACCGGGGACTTGTACAAGACGTCATAAAGTAAAAGTTAAACATCATTATATTGATAGTGTTTTGTGTGTTACTAGTTTAAAGAGTACGCCCTACACCGTGGACTTGTACAAGACGTCATAAAGTAAAAGTTAAACATCATTATTTTGATAGTGTTTTGTAAGTTACTAGTTTATGGAGTACACCTGCACCTGTAAGTACGTCACTCATTGACAGCACTCTAATGCAGAGAAGACTCTTATCGTCTCTACTGCCTAAAGGCCCTTTGCTTCTAAAAACAAAATTGCTTCAGATCAAATTAATATAGCAAAATGGGAGGTATTTTATGTAATTCCATATGCAACATTTACAACACAGTGGCTCTGATAACTCTGATAAAAACTGAACAATACGGTAATTACTAAAAAAAAAAATAATGCAGTATTCCTTAAAATTTATACAATATAACGGGAAGCAGCTAGGGTCAATGTATATGTAATATTTACAACCTAATGGATTCGTTGAAACTGAAAATTTCATTAACTGTTAAAATTGGAATGTTGCTAGAAATTTTCCTAGCCTGACGGGAGGTATTGTGCATGAATACGTATGTAATATTCATACCCCATTGCATGCATTCTGTTCAGGCTGAAGGATATAAGCGAACATAGCTAAGCTTGCTCATTATGCTTTATTTACTTTTTATAGTTTCCACTTTGTTGTCTGTATTAGGATGGAACGATTAATCGATCATTTGCAATTGTAAAAGTGTCACATTTTGAAATCCAACTAATTGGTTTTGAACACTGACTTCGACCTATGAGCGTACTGAAAAGGCGCGTGACTTGCTATCATTTTGAGAATAATGTAATATGTGTGTCGGAGGAGGGGGGGGGCACTTAAATCTTTTTTTAAAACTTTTTTTTTAACCTCTCTTCTCGTTTAATAATCGGATCTTTAGCTAGTTAAGACACGAGTACAGAGGCCTTAATTTGTGAGAATCGTCTCGTGAGCGATTAACGAGCAGGTATATGTTATATCAAAGTCATGTGTAGTCCTTAAAAGGGGAATAACTCAGGTGATTTGTTTTATAGCTTGGATGCACTGCGTGAATACACCAGCGCATTCAGGACGTGTGGGGTGGGATAGAGAGAACCTTCGAAAGTAGCTTACTTTGGAAAGGGAGGTAAAAACCATTGGATCATTCGAAAACTGGTTGGTCCAAGAATTGGAGATTTTCCACTGTCGCTTGTTCGCTCATTCTTGTGAAATTCCTAATTCTTCCATTTTTCATTACAGTTCTGGAAGATGTGTTATTTAAAGTTATTTCCCTTGTATTATTCAGAAAATAGCACCTGTATCCTCTACTCAGTCTACTGGATAAAGACCATCGTTAGTGAGTTGTTTCCCTTTAGTAAGTCCAGTTTGTGACGCTAGAGTTGAGGCAGTCTTAAATTAAACACAAAACCAAGGGAAATAAATCGCTAATTTCTTTTAATCATTGAATGCATTATTTCATATCGAAATATTTCACCAGCCCTCTCTGAAAGTTAGTATTATAATGAGTTACTCCCCCTTTTAATAAGTGCGACTGGAGATTTGGTTGTGGAAGTAATGAAACATGTATCTTATATCTTATGTGCTCCTTGACGCTGTTAGTTTGTCTCACAGCTGGCTCTCTACACGATTTCACCACTACAACAACCGCCGCCGCTATTTACACCACCACTACCATTATTACTACACTGCCATTGCTCACCACCCCTACTATTATTACTACACTCTGCCATTGCTCACCACCCCTACTATTATTACTACACTCTGCCATTGCTCACCACTCTGAGAGAACTATCCAGTAATATCCACACTGGACCATAGGCCTACTTGGTGGATAGTGTCTGATGACTGCAAACTCTTGTAGATGACGTCTTCTAGACAAAGATACATAACGAGCATAGTTTTGCTGAGAAGGGTCATTCAGGATGAACCTATTATTGAACCGTATGTATAGCTTTGGTTATTTTGTGATTTCTTTTTTAACTGTTTGTCTTCGTCTATTACGTCAGGTTGGAATTTTTGGCCGTTTTTTATAATTAGTAATTTTTGTAATATTTTAATTCTCACTTTGTAATGCCTGACGATATTAAGTGTGGTGGGGCGTGTGGTTGGCCACGATAGGGTTTAATCGTTGCTTCAGTCTTTTCTTAATAGATTTCTTAACCCCTTCCCCCCCACCCCCCATCACAGTGTGCATCAGAAGTCACTGTGTTCATGATAATTACGTTCATTCAGCCAAGATCATTATTTTTAAATTATTAATGCGAAACAATTTTTTCTTACTGATTGTGAATGCATTTGCGTGTTCATGAGATGGTTGAATTAAGTGGAAATATTAATTTTAATTAGCAATCGTTCTTTATTTTATTTCATCAAATTGTTTTGTAAGTAGAATTCTGTCGCAAGCCAGATTTTATATAGCCCTACGTTAAAAAAAAATTAAATAAAATTTAAAAAATAAAATGCTTACCACTCACCTAGCCGTTTGGGTGTTCTATTTCATCGCATCACTCAGTTGTTTAGTAGTAAAAATCTCTCTGCCTCTCAAGGACAAGTTCATTGTCAGGCATCCCATTCGGCTGTATTTAATTTTACCTTATACTAATGTGTGCATGCCATTTGCCAGATGCTGCATTTAAATACCTATTGTTACTGTTTAGCAGTAAAATCCTACCTGTGCCCCCCCCCCCAATCTACCCCCTCCTTAAATCAAGGTCAGGCTGTAAGACGCTGCATAATAATTCTGACTCTGACCTCTATAATGCTTTTATTCAAGCTTTCTGTCTCCTTTTGACCTATTTTATTCTCTTCTTCAAGCTTTCTGTCTCCTTTCTACTCTATCATTCTCGTACTCAACCTTTCTATCTCCTTTTGACCTCTTTCATTCTCTTACTCAAGCTTTCTGTGTTCGTTTTACTGACCACACTTCGTCAGTTCTCTTAGGCTTGCTTGTGAGAGCTTAACTCTTTAACTCCTTCTTGGCACTTCTAATCTACAGAATACTTCGAAAAGAGATTGGGAATGAATTTATTTATAAAAGGAACATGATAAAAAGGAAAACACGCCTTGCATTATATAATAAATAAGTTTGTTTCGGGGATGTGCAGATTTGATGTCTTCAGATACTTTTTGTTTAATCCGTTAGATGATTTTTCTTGTTGGTATATATAAATCTGACAAGGTTAAAATATACAGCGAAGATTTATTAAACTATACTATATAACCTTACTTACTGCATCAATTTAAAAAATTAAGTATGAGAAACTTTATTTTTATTATCTTTCAGCCTTAAAAATTAAATAAATAATTAAAAATTCATCATCAGAATAATATCTCTCTCACGCACACACACACAACACCATCTTTCTCCATTACAAAGAAATCTCTCTCTCTCTCTCTCTCTCTCTCTCTCTCTCTCTCTCTCTCTCTCTCTCTCTCTCTCTCTCTCTCTCTCTCTCTCTCTCTCTCTCTCTCTCACGTCAGTTTTAGTACTGTGATCATTGATCGTAGAATGCTTCAATCTCTTCATTTTTAATAAACTTTTTTCTACACAGCCTTAAGAAACACCAACAAAAGGGCAAAATGAAATCTCGTTATAACGGCTCTTAATTTTCATCTTTTCTTTTTTACTTCACTTTTCCAGAAAGATTTATTCACCTCTTGCAATAGCGGGTCTCGATAGAGTGTGTATAATTCTGGGCCGGGGGTGGGGGGATCCAATGGACGATCTCCGTAAACCAGAAATTGCAGTGTCAGCATTCCTCCACAGACTTCAGAGATGGCTTGGAACGGTGTGTTGGGCCAACTGCCCTCTTCAGACGGCCGTGTGTCTTTTCAGCCGCGGTTTTCTTGTCGACAAGTTGTCAGCTCTTATTACCTCCCCTTAGCTGTTCTTGTTCTTTTCAAAGGGGGAATAATTTGTGCGCACTGGCAAACGGCAAAGAGAAGAATAATTTGTGTGTAAAGTGGACCTGCCACTCGGTTCGACTCGGGACAGACAGCAGGAACATTTGTGAAATAAATAAAATCTACATTCTGGTAACTCTTAATCGTTCTGTGGTTGTGGTGGAACATTTGTGAAATAAATAAAATCGACATTTTGTTAACTCTTAACCGTTCTGTGGTTGTGGTGGAACATTTGTGAAATAAATAAAATCAACATTCTGGTAACTCTTAATCGTTCTGTGGTTGTGGTGGAACATTTGTGAAATAAATAAAATCAACATTTTGGTAACTCTTAACCGTTCTGTGGTTGTGTTGAACAATGCTTAGTGCAATGAGTGTAGATGATAGAGTGGGGTCTGTGGTTGTGTTGAACAATGCTTAGTGCAATGAGTGTAGATGATAGAGTGGGGTCCGTATGCAACAAGCTCTTCACGCTAACAATCTGGACAGAGTGGGTTGTTGGTCACCACCTGGGCAACACCATAAAAAAACAAAATTCCTCTTTGATATCTACTCATCTTCACTATTTCTCTCTCTTGCTTAGTTTATCTCTCCTCAACAGAGTGTTCAAATCCCTCCCTCTTCTTTTGCACGCGTTAGTATAATCAGCGCACAGTTGAAAGGTGACGCAAGGACAAAACGAATTACGCCTTCCTGTAGTGGGAAATACGTCATATTCCTTCTAGTGATTATGTACTACTGTCAGTTATGTCTACTGTAAGAGCGGTTGTAAAATGTCATTAAACGTCATCTATCTATTCTGAAGTGTAAAATTTTAATTATTATTCAGTCCATGTTACGAAATAGAAAATCGTTCTGGACATCTCATTATTGTTCAGTCCGTATTATGGGGTGGAAAATCGTTCTGGACATCTCATTATTGTTCAGTCCGTATTATGGGGTGGAAAATCGTTCTGGACCTCTCATTATTGTTCAGTCCGCATTACGAGATGGAAGATCTTTCTGGAACGTCTCATTACTATTTAGGCCGTGTTAATCGTTCTGAACCTCTCATTAGTATTCAGTTCGTATTACGGGACGGGAGATCGTTCTGGACATCTCATTAGTTTTCAGTCCGTATTACAGGACGGGAAAATTGTCCTGGACCCTTTGGAAGTCTGAAATCAGCCACCACTGTTGGTAATCTCCGCACTCCCTTCTCATTTTCCCTAACGAGTATTCTCCTTTTCACAGTCGATCTTTAAAATATATTTTTAGATGTATGTGTATTACCTTCACCATGTTTGCTTCATGTTTTGCATCCAGACTTGGCGCAGCAGAAATGAACCAATAAGAAACGAGTGGTGGTGGTGATTTTTTTCGGCCTTGACTCTCATTGTTTTTCTCTTTATTTTACTCTCTCACTCAATCTCCTCGCTCTCAATGCCACTCTAACTTAAAATGAGAGCCTTATGAAACCGTATTTCAAATATTCTTTATATATTCTTTTCTTTTTCTTGAACAGAATAGTAAATAACCTGAAGCAAGCAATAAGTCTTTAAACTGAATGACTCTCAGCAGGAAGTATTGGTTCGTCTGGAATGTTTTCCACTACATTTCTTCATCATCGCCGTCATGTCCTCCCGTCTAAAGTTTATCAACACTTTCAGGAATCCTCATACGTGTTCCCCACCTCCACCCCCCTTTACTTTCATCTGTCAGTAAGCGTCGTAAGATGCCGTCATCATAAATTCAGCCAGTTAAGACAAGAGTTGTCCTCAGCATAGTGCATGACTGTTTTGTTTTGTTTCTTTTTATGATGTACAGTGTTTGAAAATATCCACTTCGAGTCTAGACTCTTGATTGGCTTTCAGTCTGTCCAGTTGTAATCTTGACTTGGTGATAGTAAAGAGGAATACTTTTTTTGTTTCTTATTTAAAGCTCCTTTTATTCTTTTCTTTTTGTACATTTAATGCTGCACTAATGATTTATATAGTAATACTCTTTTAGTATTATTTCTCAGGCACATAACTCATGATCATTTTGTTTTCAAGGGCAGATAAAAATGTACTGGTGTCACTTTCTTTCGTCTTCTCTCACTTTAAATTATAATATTCAGGGGAATGTATTTTATTACGTATATTACTCCTCTGAAAACTCACTTTGCCTCAGTATTTGATTATGCACCATCATATTAAGAGCGTTGGCTGTTGTGACGAAATTCATCGCGTTAAGTCGCCTTTCAAGGTTTGTTGTTTTTTTTTTAAGTATATAATTACAATTCGTGAATGACCATGTTTCCTGCAGGTTCCAAAATGACGGCTGAATTGAATAAGCTTTCATATCCTACAGTAACTATCCTTTCATTTTCCTCGCGTTCCTACTTTCTCTGCGATAAAAACCATCTCAGACCTCAAGCTGTAGCCATTGTGTTCGGTCCTCCACGGTCTGCGTTATCAGTCATCTGCAATCTAGAGCTTTCACATCTGCTTTTGCACGGCTGCTGGTCTTGGCTGCATTTTTTGTGACGCGGTAGTATTTGGCAGACGTGACAAATTGTATTCCGCGGTGTTGTGTGCGACGCGGCAGCACTTTGTGACAAATTATGTTAAGGGTGTGGCCGTCCGCGCTGTCGGTCCTTGAGGCTGACCACCCATGACCTATGGCGGCATTGTCTTCCGGACAATCGGAGTACCTCAAAATATTTCGTTCCGATTTTGTTTTGTTTTTTTTTGTTTGGTGTTGCTGACTATAAATTTGTTTTGTGTGTGCTTTTACCATATGCAATAGCTGAAACATAATTCCTAGTTGTGTGCTATTATATATGCAGTAGTCGAAACAGCGTTGCTTGTTGGATGTATTAAATATGCAGTAGCTGAAACTGTATTGCTATTCGTGTTGTTATAAAATGCATATCTGAAACTGTATTGCTAATTGTTTATTGTTAAAAAAAAAAAAAGCATGGCTGAGGCTATATTGCTAGTTTTGTGTGTTGCTTAAGGCTTCCGCATGCTGTAAGTCAAATGTCTTAAGTGTCCTAGACATATCTCTGAGAAAATCTTTTTGCAGACTACATTTTTCTGCACTATCCGATGACGACGACGACGATGATGATGGTGGTGGTGGTGATGATGATGATGATCTAGACAACTGCAAGCTAGAGCTGATAATAAGGAAGGCAGAAGTTGGGAGGGAAGAAGTAATACTCAACTCTGAACAATGTAATAAATTCCGGAGATACAAAACGACGAAGCATTCCACCTGCTACTCTAGATAATCATTAAAACTGTTGAAGACAAAGACCTCATTGACAATAAAGACCGAGCCGCAAATCAAACGATAGAAGTTAGGCATACTCTCCAAAGACACTTATCTAGACCAAGCAAACCAAAAACTATAACAAGAAAGACTCAGACAAAAATTAAAGTCAATTCTACTCATACTCAGGAAAGAAAACAGACCTTCTCTTAGACAACAACTGTGACAGAAGAAATTAGAAATCCAGACACCAGCTACTGTGTCCGACGACAAAAGAATCCAGACAGCAACCGCAACGTCTTTCTCTCATTCTTTACCGCTTTCTAAGTCCAAATCTGCTTTCGCGTAATACCTCTCTTCTCATCTCCATTTCATTTGTTTATCGCCAGTCCTTGCTAGAATCCCGTACACATCACGGTGACCTCCATTTCATTTGTTTATCGCCAGTCCTTGCTAGAATCCCGTACACATCACGGTGCAGGGCCAGTTAACACTATTTTTATTTTTGTACTTTTAGCCTCTATTGGCTATGACATTTTGACGTCATTACTACTGTCTTAGGAAAATAGAACAGTTTCTGAAGTCACATAAAACATAGGGATGTTTTCGTAGGACATTCGTCCGCCCGCAGTAAGACATGTATAACTAACTGCCTTATAAGACAAATGCCTTACTGTGTGCGGAGACCTTTACTAAGAGTTACTGACTGACTGTTGCTGTTCGCTGAGAAGTGCGTTGCTTGCCTGTGAGATGATGACTGTCGCTCTTTGCTTTGTTGCTTGTGAACTTCTGGCTACTTTGGACAACTCGAATTCGGGTAGCCGTTTTGGTTTGTATTGTTGCTTTAAAATATGCGTCTTGCTTCACTACTTAGTTGTTGTTAATGTGGGGAACGCTTCCGGCTTCCGCCGCTTTCGCGTTCACTACTTAGAAACAAATTTTGGCATATATACTCCGCGCTGTCGAGACTGTGTATAATTTACAGGTGTATGATACTAAAATTATAAGGAAAGTGAAAACAATCGAATTTCATCAGTATAAGTCCTTATAAAATTTTGTTCTAATCGGTGTCCACTTTATATTGTTACAGCTTTTTGGAGAGAGAGAGAAGTATAATTTTATTACTGTATTTATTATCCTTTGCTTCTTTTCTGTCTTTTCTTTCTATACCTCTTTCTCTTCCTGCCTTCTTGCTTTCTCAAACTGTTCAAGGATTTCTTTCTTTATCCGGAGTTGTCTTGCACTATGCTATTCAGTACATCGTTCTGTTCATTATATATTTTCTGCCTCTCGCTTTTATTAGCTCTCTTTTCATCTTTTTTCTTTCCCCTCCCGTTCTTCCAGTTATCGGGAAATCTTTTTGACATGTAGCTTGTCATCTCTGTATGTAACTAGTCTAGCGGATCGTTGTCTAACATGTGCTCACAACAGCGGTTGCATGTTCGTTTAATTTTAGTATCTCCACACTTCAGTTCCGTCTGACCTTTTGGTTTGCTAAAGGCTTATATCCTTACTCCCCCCCCCCTCCCTACTACGAAATGCAGAAATATATAACTGTCCCTCCTCCCCATCCCTATGAGGTTTATTGTTCCGGAGAGTAATTTGCTGGTCCCGCCGTGCGACACTCGAAATGACTTGCTAACCGATTTATTACAGATAACTCTTGTTTCTATCCTTCTCAGCGATCAGACCCTTAGATTTCTTCAGGCTTTTTATGTTTTTTTTTTGTACTTACTTCTTTCTTTTGCGCGTTTTTTGACGTTCATTTTCATTCTTGGCGCTGTGAGGCTGTATCTTGATGCAACATCATATTCTCTGACGCGGAATGTGTACAAGCCGGCGAGTGCTGACGTTTAAAAAAAAAATTGGCTGAGAAATGGGCGTAGAGGGATTAGGGAATACCTGGCGAAGTTGAGACGAATGGAAGATATACAAATATGTACATGTAAAATTACAGCAAACAAAAGATAGAGTGTGTGTGTGTGTGTGTGTGTGTGTGTGTGTGTGTGTGTGTGTGTGTGTGTGTGTGTGTGTGTGTGTGTGTGTGTGTGTGTGTGTGTGTGTGTGTGTGTGTGTGTGTGTAAATAGCTAGTTATTAGAGTGTAATGTTGCGAATTGATATTGTATGATTATATTATAAGTAAAAATGGAAAACAAATCATTTCTTAATTTTAAAAAAAAATGTAATTAGTAGAACACTAGTGTTTTCTTATTGTTTTTATCGCCAGAAGTGAATAATTGACGAGTGGGTTACGGACTAGTTTTCGTTGTGCACACAGTCGCCCAACACACGTTTCCTAATGGCTTACGCTGTTCTTGGTTGGATGGAGGCCGAGGTTCCACCTATCGAGCACCTGAGAACCGCTGGCCCACACCACTTGAAAGAAAGAGAATGCTAATTAATTAGAAGAATGGATCAGTATACATATGCACCTTGTGCTAGACAATGTCCTGTCTGCCTTTGGGGAAAATGTAACTTCGGTTTGCGGGGTATTCGAAGGCTGCACATAGACGAATATACTTCAGACTAAAATTAATCCTGTTTATCTGCGTTTGCATAAAAATATTGTTTATACTTATTTAAATATGGACATCTGTCTTCTGGCGCGTTAAAGCACTGACGCTATGCCCCGGGTTTTTTGTCATCGTCCGACGGGATTAGTGATTGTCATTTACATCCGTTCCAATTAACGCTTTCAACGTCATGAAATTTCACTCGTTCCTTTCTCAAAATTCCAAACCGTGGATTTTCAGAGGTCAGGCAAGCTGCTTTGACAAGCACCTACTATTTTCTCACTGTTCTTTACTGCAAACGAGATGTTTGTATTTTGTGTGGGGGTGGGGTGGGTTGTAAAGTCAGAAGACAGCTCCCGCATATAAGCAGTAAGTCGGTTTGGACTAGTCTCGACACCGAACCAAGCAACAACAAAAATATTCCCAGGTTACGATGGTTATTTGCCCCTTCCTAAGATCCAGTTGATGGAAGATCACACTGATGGCTTGTGACATAGTAATGCTTCAGGGACGTGCTTCGGCGTCACGTGACCTTGCCTGAGCGATAGTTGGCGTCGAGAAAGGTACTTGCTAAGATTCAAGGGAATTTTGAAGTGCAGGTTACAGCTCAATATATTAGCAGCCAATCGCACGTGTTAGTTCTGGTGGGGCAGGCATTTTTGCTTGCTAGAGTATTTTCAGAAAATGTGACTATTTGAAAATTACACCAGGAAATGTTCTCTTTTTTTTTCCTCCTCTCTCCCCCCCCCCCACCTTTTTTTTGTTTTGTTTTTGTGTTGGGCGGGGTTGTTGGTTTTTTGTTTTGAAAAAAATCAGATGCGGCTATATTTTATTTCATAAAATATATGTAGTTTGTTAATGGTCGAACATTTAATATTTGTGGTACTTTTAATCTTCTATTTGATCTAAATCTTGATGATTTTTTTATTGTGGATTTTTTCCTGTTGTCATCAATCTTTCTAGTGCTTTTCTTATTTGTTCGATATCGTAGATATGAATTAAAGGAAAGAACTGATTAAGCTAGATAAAAGTAATTTCTTGTAGGGTACAGAACTTATTAAACTTGATAAAGGTCATTTCCTGTAGGTAAAAGAACTGAATAAACTTTTTTATAAAGGTCATTTCCTGTAGGTGAAAGAACTGATTAATCTTGATAAAGGTCATTTCCTATACATTTTTTTCACAAATAACTTTTCCTTCTCATGCACTGTCACATATAGATAAACATGATCTTTTTTGGCAAGACACACATTCTTACATTTTTCTTGTTACAAAAATTATGACGCCCTACCATATTAGCTGCATGTGTCTTGTTACAAGAAAACTTGACGCCCTACTTTGTTAGCTGCTTGTGTCTTGTTACAAGAAAACTTGACGGCCTAACTGGTTAGCTGCTTGTGTCTTGTTACAAGAAAACTTGACGCCCTACCCTGTTAGCTGCATGTGTCTTGTTACAAGAAAACTTGACGCCCTACCCTGTTAGCTGCATGTGTCTTGTTACAAGAAAACTTGACGGCCTAACTTGTTAGCTGCATGTGTCTTGTTACAAGAAAACTTGACGCTCTACCTTGTTAGCTGCATGTGTCCTGCACTATTCGTTTGTAAGGAGTATATGTGTGCGTGCATGCGTGCGTCGGAGTACGAGATGAAGCATAATCTTTATTTCTTTCATTAATATACAGCTACCTCTTACGTTCCATTTTTCACGCTGTTTTATCACGGGTGTCAAAATTCAGACTGACCGAAGAAAATTGGAACTGATCGACAGGACAAAACAGTCTTCAAAGTTGCAGACAGCATACCATTAGCGAACAATGCTAAGAAGGGAGATCACCCCCGGGAAAGCAATTAGTAGTGCTTAGAGTTGTGTACCCCGAGGCGGTCCTCGCACTATGAGAACTATGCAATTACTGGAATTTGACTGGTCTTAACAAATAGCTTCCTGATTTCGGGTGACAGATTAGCGAAATGATTGATCCTTATCAGTAGGCCTGAGAGACAATGGACGGAAGTGGATGAAGATTAGAATGACAGTCGGCAAAACACGCTAGTCACATCTGCCTTACCCCAGATGAAGTCACCTTTTTTCGCCCCTCTTCTTCAAACATTCAACTATAGTGAATAAAAGATATAATATATATATATAGTGCTCTGCCTGCGTGGCGTTTATTTTATTTGTGTTTTCTTTCTTTCTTTTTTTTTTTTTGCTTCTCTTTTAAAAAAAAAAAATAGTAGATTTACTGGTAGGAATGAATAGTATGCTATGCTACAGTATTTTCTTTCTTTTGTTATCACTTTATTAGTCTACCACAAAATAATAATAATATCTCTCAGTTTTTATTTTAAAAATTTTTTTGACAATGCACGCCAAAAATACGACCACAGTTTCTTTTTATAAAAGGCCAAGTATTTATTTATTTATTTATTTAGTATCATAATAAAAATTAGCGTTGCCCGGATATATAAAACAATTGCTGGAATATAAATAACGTGCACAATTCAATTTTTTCTCTTTTTTTTAGTGTGCCTCAGGACCAGGGCCAGACTTTGAAATGCCGCCCTCCCCAATATCTGTCCCGTAGGTAAACCACGCCTCCTTAGTTCTATTTCTTTGCTACCCTAATCATATTAATAACCTATCTGATATACGTGAGTTATGGGGTGCCCCAGGGACTGTCTCTGACCCTGACTACGTCTCACTGGGGTGGATAAATCATGCCTCCATGCAAAATGTTAGCTTCCTGAATTTCTCTCAGTGGCCATGAAACATGTTAACAGCCCATCTGATATGGGTGGATAGAGGGAGTGCCCCCGACCCTAGCACCCTACGTCCGCCTCGGGGTTAAACCATGCTTTCGTGCAATTTTTTTTCTTTCCAAGTTATCTCCCTGCAACCGTGACTCGTATATACGGAGAAATAGACACATTTCAGCTTTATTATTAATATGCAAATTCGAACTTGAGTATTTTTTTAAAATAACAAACAAATGATTATGATTAATTAGCCATTTCTTACAAGAAAAACATTTTACTTTATTAGAGTGACGTTAATTTAAATATCGCTCGCAGAATTTCATTTTTCATTTTTTTAAATATATAAAGTTATTTACTGTACTTATGATTTCGTTCTTTAATAGCTAATGCCCTGAGATGCGTAATAAAAAATAAAAAAATAGGGGACGTTCTTTTTTAACTTACATGCAAGAATACATTTTTGTAGTACCTTATACCCGTCGCTTCCGAGACCCGTTAAGAAAGCTACCTAATGATGGAAATGAGTAGGTGACAGACTACAATGACAATACAGATATTACAGGATGGCAATACATAAATATGAAATGATAAGAATTTCACGGTGAGTTAACTAAAATTGAAAATAAAAAACTTTATAAAACAGCAACAAAATTTTAATTAAAGAAAAATGAAAATGATAAGTTAAATAACACAGGAATAGCTAAATTGATTATTGTCAATTAAAAGTGTCTAAAATGTTGTCGTGTGTCTTAGTAATATGATTATTAGTAATTAATTAATCATCCATAACTAATTACAAGGGATGAGAATCCTAATTTATGTTATTAACAATTCTCCAGCAGACATCACTCGCCTCTTTCACTTGGCAGACATGCAGACGCTGTAAACATTTTCTCTTTCACAACATCAATGACAAAAATAAATGCATACCGCATAATAAATACAGTATATCAATTTATAAACAGGTTCACTAAGAACAGTGTCAAGTGTTAGCATATTATGTACGAGAATATTACTTCAAACTTTTGTAGAAACAATAGTCTACTCACATCTCTACTTAAAATGCAAGTATAACATATCAATAGAAAAAAGACATGACACATTTCTAAATCCATTCTCTCTCAATCAGTCAGTTAACTCACCATCAAGCTAATGGCCGCCTTTCAAGACCAGACTTCTTGCCACACCAAATTAAAGTGATCCAAAATAGAATTCTCTACAGCATGTTAACTTTTTTATCTCATCCCATAGGCTGGTCTCATTCTCGTAAATCTTAACCATTTGATAATAAAACTATTCATCTAGTTGGAACTGGTTTGCATTACATCAGCAATTTCTATGGTATATTCTCAATTGTGTTTACTCCAACTCTGACACTTACAAAAATACCATCATAAGGACTGCACAAGGTTGGGTTCCTTTGACAATTTCACAACTTATGTAACAATTAAGTTTAGAAATAGTGATAGTCAAATTTATTATGCTACATTTTCAATTAAATGTTATGTAGTTACATTGGCTTTCCTTGCTCTGAAAAAAGGCTTAGCAGGGAAAGTACCCTGTTTGGGTTAGCCCTGCCTATTTATTCTTTATGCCATCTGGACATCATTAATTCCACTTACACAATATCCCTGGGGTTTTCCTACCTGTACAGGGTTTTTTCCAAACTGTTCCTCATGCCCCTTGTCATATAGTCTGATATTCGTCATGGTCTGGTGAACACTCCATCAAGGCAAAGTTTATTGCTTTATGATGGAGTTCTCCTGGCTATGGCTGGTAGGTCTCAGACTGACCAACCTGTTTTAAGTAAGAGCTGCCTTTCCTGTACCGTTTCTTCTAACCCCCTTTTCTTCAACTAAGCGCCAAAATTAAATACCTTTAATTCCTTTCCATAGATGCATGACAATTTGAAAGAATTTTATTATAAAACAAGAATAGTTAAGTCACAAGGAAAAAATGAGTTTGTTTATCAAATTACTACTTGTAATCAATATGTCACTATCCAAGATATATAATATGCATGCAGTGAACTCCCTTGTGTCTCATGATTACTATGCATTGAGTTATCTTCCTTTTTTCTGATGATCTACTTGTAGACAGTTTGCTTTTCCATATTCTTTATATATACAGTAATCCTTCTTTTCACTAAATGAACTGCATGTAATCATCCCCCTTGTTTCTCGAACTTATGCATACAGTGATCCTCCTTTTCATTAAAAAAACTGAATGTAATTACCCCCCTTGCCTATTATTTCATCAGTCATTTTCCTTTATACTGACGAATTGCTTATAGATGGAAAGCTCTGTTTTTATTCATATCATCGAGTACGCACATTTATCAATGACCCCACTATACAATTACATTTTAATATTGTGCAGATTCCAACTCACGACAGATGCTCCAGTTATGGTAAATCCCCAGTTACTATTGTATAGATCGTCTGCCACATCCGCTGGACGTCGGGTGATTTACTGTAAGTTACCGCAAATCATCCTTTGGTAGTGTCATAAAAGTATGACGTCAGCGACCACGTGCAGTTCAGCGAATTGGAAACCCTGATACAGAGAGAGAGGTGGGGTGGGGAATTAGCTGCGTTTATTTGCAACCTGTAAACCGTTATGTGATTGGAGGAAAGGCGTTGTCTACAGCTTTATGGTTTTATCACCCGTCCTGGTCGTCAGGATGGAAATATGTCGTCATGCAACAGCGGCTCTTGGTTGTATATTCACTAAGTTGCCTGCTCTGGCGGGGTGGGAGAGGGGAGTGCGGCTGCGGATGAGGGCTCAAGAAATATGAAAGAGTGGTTTGGGGGACGTTGGAAATATTGGATTCAGACATATTTATATACCATTTATCCGTTAATATGTTGTCTGTTTAATAATTTGGGATTCTCGTCTGCTTTCAGTTTCTGATCATTTCGCAGTCGTGGGCGACAAGTCGAGGGAGATGTTTATTGTGGCTTTGGGATATGCAATGCAAGTGATACAGAATTTAGGTTTTTTAAAAATAAATCATGAATGTTTGCCCAAATTGTAATTTTTAACTCTAAGTGGTTGTTAATCGTGCGTATCAGCCCACCCCACCCCCGCCCGTCTCCCCCCCCCCCAAAAAAAAAATCAACTTGAGAATGGTATCCCACCAGTAGCTGGACCATTCTTTATTGCGACTCATCTTCCCACCACCAATTCTAAGTCCGCGGATTGAGGGGGGGGGGGGGATTTGTGCCTATCTGGATGGATAAGCGGGACCACATTTCCTTGTTCAAGTGAAATATAATTTGTCGTTAGAAAACTGAAATCCAAATAAAGTGGGAAAAATATCTCCTGGGTGGTGGGGAGTAGGTGGGGGGGTACATACTATTGAAAACAAATTCCTTCTCCACTCTCCTTCCCATCTTTGTTAATTTAAAAAAAGTCAAATATTAATATCATTTTCCTCAACCGTTTTCTTGATTGCCCGTTTCCTGCTAATTTATATTTACTATTTTGTATGTTAATTTAGCTATATGATGGCATTTCAGACTATGGGACTAATTTCATCTGTTTGCCTTCATTGCTTACATACTTTTGATTGTAAAAGAAATGTGATTTTGATTTTGCTACGTGAGTGTGGTTTATTTTTAGTTCTTTTCTTGGTGGGGGGTAGAGATGGGGGCTATTTAAAATTGCCTACACTGGGCGGTGGGAGGGTAGACATAATATCGGCACGGCACAACCTCAGCATCTCATTGGCACCACAGCAGGGAGCAAGCAACAGACCTCAGAACGAGGAAACCTGGCACCGCTAATGTCGTACTTCATTCACACGCACTGCCACCATCCACCCAAACCCACCAGCACTTATGATAGGTTATGGCTACGGGGTAAGGGTTTCAGTTGTTTGCATTGTTATTAATCGAGTAGTTAATGACTTGTTCTTCTCAATTCTCCACCTTTGTCATCTAATGTGAACATTGTTCACGTGCGTTTGAGTCCGGTCTCACATAAGGAATGCAGATTGCAGTTGTTTGTATTGTCGTGTTTAGTAACACAACTTTTCCCCTCTCTCTCAGTCTCTCTCCCTCTGTCTCCCCCCATCTCTTTCCTCCTCCCTCTCTCTTATTCAGTATTAATTTCCGGTTCTTAAAAATATTGCACCGAAAGGCAGCTAGATAGGGAAGTCCTGAGGTTTTGTGTTTGAGTGGATTGAAGGTTCACGTCTCTTTCATGGTGCACCAATCGGTTGAATCGAACTCTTCACGGGGTTGAGATTCTGCAACAAGACCAGAGTCCTTTTGGTTATTTGGGCTGAGAAGTCTTTATTGTCTTAAGCTTAGTGAAATAACCGCTATTTCGCGCTCCAAACAGTCAGTGGCCCGACAGAGTCAAGAGTAAATATTCCCATACTACACATAGGCATACTCATCTCGAGAGTAAATGTAACGCGCTCAAGTTCCAAAGAGTTTCCAGTAACTCGGAAACGTCACATAGCTGGGACTAGACCGGGGTGGGGTGGGGTGATTCTTCTATGTGTTTCAGCTGCAAGATAAATTGTGCCGGTGAGCGAGTATCATTCGAGGATTGTTATTTCATTTTTACAGCCGCCCTACTCACGATGCTTCGCTCACCGATCCAAGCACTGAAATGTGCATTGATCCAACAGAGAGAATGATACTCTAGTCCAGGGGTCACCACGGTCGCCCGCAGGCCTTTCTAAAAATAGCACAACTCAGCTGCAAATTAAAATAAATTTGTTATATTTCAGAAGATAGTAGCCCTTCGTATGATTCAGTACCCATGAAGTAGCTCTCAGTATCAAAAAGGTTGGTGACCCCTTTATACTAATAGCCAGTATGAGTCTAACTGGGAGCTGGGAGGAGAGAGAGAGAAAAGCAGTATAAGATGTTCAGCCCACAGTTTGAAGAATCGAGCCTTGGACACCTTGGCTATGCTGCGCGTTTCCTGGTTTATTTGCTAGCCATTCTCCCTCAGAGCACGTCTTCGCATCCGAAGATCCACTCGGCGCTCATCAGAAGACTGCCGAGTGCGTCCAATTAAGCGCGTGGCTGTTTTTTGCCAGGCGAAATAGGCTTTGACATGTTGGGTCTTCCCTTCTTGGTTCATCCACCAGAGCTATGTCCCAATATATGTATGCCTGGGACGCCCACTGGGTAATAATTATGATGGACTAGTGCCGTGTTTAGAAAGTAGCGTTACTCACATCGCAGAGAGGCTGTGGCCGTGGTTTTAAGTGGAGGTTTCATTGCGAGTTTTGAGATGTATGTGGCGTGCCTCAGGTTGCTGTTTGTGCTGTTTTACATTAGCCATTCTCTCTCTCTTACACACACACACACACACACACACACACACCTCCTATTCAATTGTGCTTCTTTTTATCCAACATTCAATTATTCACTTATTGATCACAGTGTATCAATACAAAAACACTATTTCTTTGCAGTATATAATTGTGCTGTAATAAACTTCGCACGTTTCGATTTTTTATTTCTTGTACTGTATAAATTCCACCCAAAAACGCGCACAGTGTTGTACCTGTAAATATTTTCGGGTACAATATATTCCCTCTGTTTTGTAAATAGCCCTATTTTATTAAAAATACAAGTCCATTACTGCTGAATTATGTCACTAGTTTTCTTAAATTCGAATCCATTAAAGTAGAACTATGTCAGAAGTAGAGCTACAGTATTTTCTCATAACGCGTCCATTAAAGCAAGATTATATCATATTTTTAATAATAGACCATTACAGCAGACCTTTATCAACAGTACGAGTCAATTAAAGTGGAACAATATCACTAATACGAATCCATTAAAGAGGAACTTTATCCATAATTTTTAATACACGTCCATTAGAGCAAAACTATATCTATAAATTGAGTCCATTAAAGCAGAATTGCATCGATATTTTTTAATATAAAACCATTAGAGCAGAACAATATCAGTATTACGAGTCCCTTAAAGCAGAATTTTTTCATACGAGTCCATTAGAACAGAGTTACAGTAATAATCAACGACAAAATCACCTTCACAGATAGCATTCGATTTTGTATTAGCTACTTTAAAACCACGACTGTGGCTATGGTGTTAGTTTGTTTTTAAGGAAGAATGAGGTGACCCTCTCGGGACGGGACGTAAGGGAAAGTTGCCCAGCATTTCCCTACCATTTCACAGCTCAGTACTGTAACTGAACATTTAGTTAGTTTGGATTTTGATTTTTCACTTTTTTGTGTGCTACGTTAGATGTGCACGCGCTAGCGCTGTTTCTATTTTCCAACCGTTTGTCGAACAGTGTGATCGCGTTCGCGGCTTCTTATCGCTAGAGTTGGGGGGAGTGCCGTAATATGCGCACGCATGGTTGTGGAGGGGGGGGGGGAGCACATGTGCACGTGCTGTGGGCGGGCCGACATGCGCAGACGGCAACGTGAACCTCATAATTGGACGTCACTGGCAGCGGCATGCGAGCGGCGGCAAACCCGTGAAGACTGTTTATGTTGATTTCATTAAACAGTAATTGTTTCAGATTAGAATTGGGATATAGAATTTAAATGCAGTTTTTTTTATTTTTAATTTAATCTCTTAAGTGAATGTACCTGTATGGAATCGTATACGCCTATACGGAGTTTAGAAAAGTAATGTTTATGAATAAAAATGGAAGAACGGAATAAATGTTTTTATAAATATAGATTGCCACCTTCCACACACACACACACACACACACACACACACACACACACACACACGCATACACACACACCAATCCATTTTCTTGTTGAGTACTGGGCAAGCCGACCCAAAATCTTGAAATATCGTTGTGTACGGGTGCATTCACAGCAGTAAATAGAGTTCTCTCACTGAGTTAATATCGTCAAATTGAGTTGTATAGGATTCGCTTTGTGTATGACTTTTATCACAAATAATAGAAATTTTTTTTTAAGTGTACAAATTTGGAGTGATATTTTTAAAATTTTAATTTAATACGAGACTGTGTGCTAGTTGATAAGTAGGCGCACAATTAGGCCGAAACAAGAAAGACTACTGATCCCTGCATTACCTAACGTATAGAATTGAAGGACAAATCGACGGAGTCAACAGTGGATTAAAAAATGATCAGTAGGATAGTGTGTCATAAAGTTATAAGACCTTAGTACAAAATCTACCCATACTTATGTCATCGAGAAAGCTTAAACAAATGATTCTACTGAATCGGATTATTTCTCTTATCTGTTATCAATTGAATCATAAACTATGTCTGTAAACTAAACAAATATTTTTTTATAGACGTAGCTATACCATTAAAATTCAGTCGTTTAAATCATGAACTTATTTCACAGTTGATTTAAATTAACGTGCAGTTGATTATTTTATATTTTACAAATAATTTAATTTGCTAAGTTTAAGATGAATTCTGCAGTACAGTATTTTAAAAAAAGGCTTATAAACACAATCGAATGGAAATATTATCGATAACCTGTATTATTATGTATTTGTTTATTATGTTTAACACTGAATATTATTAACACCAAAGAATGCGTTGGTGATGATAAAGTTGGATGTGGTCTTATACTCTTATAGTAATGATTGATCTGTCTATCCCTCGAGCCTTTCAGTTCACATCAAGTACTGTCAACATTTCTACACTTTTAGCAAGGCTTGCACTGTTCGTGTTTGCTTTACATGTGGATATAGAGTGTTTATGGAAAGTTGTTCTTGTTTGGTTTGTTTATACCTTTCTATAATCTATATTGTTAGTGGATAAAAAGCAATTGTTGTGGGTGCTTTGTTTACATTTACATTCTATAGTTAGAATTTTAAAAGTTATTCTTGTGTTTGGTTTGTTTATATGTACTTATGTGAGACTGTTTTTACTAGTTCTTGTATTGGGTTTGTTTGTATTTACATTATATTGTGTAAACGATATAAGTATTTCTCGTGTTTGTTTTATTTAGAGCTGCATTATAGATTTTGAATGGTAAAAATAAGTGTTTGACTTAATTAGGTCTACATTATATGCTTGGAATGATAAAAGTATTTCTCGTGTTTGATTTGTTTAGCTCTACATTATACATTTTGAATGGTAAAAATAGTTCAAGTGTTTGACTTAATTAGATCTACATTATATGCTTGGAATGATAAAAGTATTTCTCGTGTTTGATTTGTTTAGATCTACATTTTATAGCGTGACTTTTAAAAGTACTTCTCATGTTTGTTTTTGTTTAGGTCTGCATTCTATAATGCGGGTTTAATGTTAATCTCGTGTTTGTTTTTTAGGTCATGTATTAGTTGGCTATTTTATATCTGTATTCTTTAGTGTGACTGTTAAACATAATCTCGTATTTCTTTCTTTAGATCTGTATGGTATTGTACAACGATTAAAACTTATGCTATATTTTTTTTGTTTAGATGTATATTTTATAGTACGAATTTTAATATTAGTTCCTGCACTCTCTGTTGAAATCTATATGAACAACTAAGTACTGAGGGAATTTTTCAGAAAAGAAAAATAAATACATTTGTTAGTGGGAAAGTTAAATTTGTCTTGAGGAAGCTTTGGACTGTATTGATGTTTATCATTGTTTTTATTTATAAATATATTTTAGTTATATTTTATAGAGTTAGAGAATTCGATTAGTTGATCACTACCTTGGCTAATCTCATTTAAATTGAAAATATGTACAATACATGCACATAAAATAGTTATGACTTTAAATTGCTGTGAAGAATTGGGAATAGTACTAGATCTGCAAACATTAACTTGTTACTTAAATTCAAACATTTGAAATAGTATAGTATCCTGTGAATTAGTAATTTACTTAAAATTCTCATTATTTACGATATACGAATGTGCCCTTTGAAATAGCAAAACTTGCCATCATAAATCAGCAGAGTGCAGTGTATTCTTAACACTTACACAATGCAGTAGATGCTTCTCACATATACCACAGGTGCAGCAGTTTATAATCAGTAAGGCAGGAGATTCAGGTAAAACAAACAAAGGCTGCTTATTCTCTGTAAAATATAATCAGGAAACAAATGCTAAGTTTCCAGTTTATTCATCTTTAACTCCATTCTCTCTTGCATTCAAGTCTCAACTTACAGTTTCCTGCAACAGTTTTAACCCAATACATGTACAGCATTTCAGTTTTAGGAGCTCATTCACTAGAAAGAATGTCAAGCGTTTAGCATACTATATATGAGCATCTTAGTTCAAACATTTTTTAGAAACACTAGTCTACTCACATAATACATCTCTACGTAAAACACATGTATCACATATCAGCAGCAAAATGCGTAAAATATTTCTAAGTCCATTCTCTCTCAGTCAGTTTACTCACCATTAAGTTAACAGCCACCTTTCGTGACCAGACTTCTTGCCACACCAAATTCATGTGATTAAAGAATAGAATTCTCTACAAAAGGTAAACTTTTTATCTCAACCCATTGGCTGGTCTTGTTCCCATAAATCTTAACCATTGGATAATAAAATTAAAAAATACCATCTACTCATCCATTTGGAATGGATTGCATCAGCAATTTCTAGCATATTTTCAAGTCAAGTTGTTTACTCCAACTCTGACACTTACTAAAATACTATCATAAGGAGTGCCCAAGGTCGGCTCATTTCGACAATTTAACAATTTATATAACATTTAAGTCTAAAAATAGGTATATGCAAATTTACTCTGCCACACGGTGTTTGGTCATTTAGTTAATTGATGATTGTTTTCCATTGGTATTGTAACACTCCCCAACGAAAACTAATCATAAATCTATTACTCATTTACTCTAACTATTGCTTTTTCCGTGTCCTAGTGTTCCTTCCTGTGTCCTTTGGCGTATCAATCATCCGTACATATCCGGCATAGCAGTTCTTTAATCACCCGACAAATCCGGCATAACATTTCGCTAATCACCCGACATTAATGTTTTTTTATTGCTTCTACTTTGTTTATTAAACCTCACTGTTATTTATAGCAGCCTGGTTATCCGACATTACTGTTACAGAAGCAGCTAATTTGCCCGACCTTAACTATAATAGTAAGCAATTAATTTGCTCGACCGAATGTAGTTTTTAAGCAGCCAATTTTAATCTTCCTTGCTGTTGTCAGCAATCTGTTTTTCCGACCTTATTCCTGTTGCAACCAGTCAATTTGTTCGACCTCGTTTCTATTGCAACCAGCCAATTTGCCCGACCTTATTCCTATTGCAACCCGTCAATTTGCCCGACCTTATTCCTATTGCAACCAGCCAATTTGCCCGACCTTATTCCTATTGCAACCAGCCAGTTTGCCCGACCTTATTCCTATTGCAACTAGCCAATTTGCCCGACATTATTCCTGTTGCAACTAGCCAATTTGCCCGACCTTATTCCTATTACAAGCAGTCGATTTATCCAACCTTATTCCTTTCCTAAGCAGCCAGTTTGCCTGACTTTATGTTCATTGTTAGCAGCTCGTGTGCCTAAGGCTGCCGTTTGCCTGACTCATCTCACATTCTGCCATTCAGCAATTGCAGTGACATTGACAAGTGCCGGTAAGAGTTTGGTTTTCCTCTGGGCGAGCATAACAAATTAGAGAATAACAAATAAGAGAAGAGCTACTTCGTGCAAATAGCCGGAGAACCTATGCAGTTCCCTTTATGGTTTGTGGCGGTTGTCTGTCATAAATGGCAATCTGTGCGATCGGTTTCTGTTTCGTCTGGCATCGTGAGTTTGAATACGAAACAATTGTTAATCATCCGCCGTGCCCGTGTCTCCATAAATTAATTTATTAATGATTTTTTTCAAAATGTCCCCACTTTAATAGTTGTACGATCTCTTACTGGCCCAGACTTGTACAAATTTGTCCTGTTGAAATTAGTCATTTACCGATCATACAGCCTTACCGGTGCAGTCTAGTATACACGATGTCTTACTGTTCTAGTGTTACTAGGCTAATGAGACTGTACATTAGCCTAGTCTTGTACACACGCTGGCCCAGTTTTATACTCATACTGTTTGACTGACCTAGTCTTGTACTCATACTCTTTGACTGACCTAGTCTTGTACCACACGCTGGCCCAGTCTTGTACTCATACTGTTTGACTGACCTAAGTCTTTTCGTACAGTCTTACGGAGCCAATCTTTACACATTCAAACAGCCTCATTGGCCCAACCTTGTATACACGATATATTACTGACCCAGTCTTCTAGACATTCTGTATATGGTCTTCTATCGAGCATACACAGCCTTCCTGGCCCAGTCCTATACACACGCTATCTTACAAAATTACTAGCTCTGGTCTTTCACCGATCTTACTGACACAATTTTCTAATAACACTGGCTTTACTGGCTCAATCTTGTATACACTGTCTTACTGGCCCAATCTTGTGTACACACTTTCCTCTTACTTGCCCAATTTTGTTTGCGCCAGCTGTCTTGCTAGATATGTCAGAGTTTTTGTTTTTTTCTTTTTCTATCGATACATGCATAGTCTTATGCACACCCTTACAGATCCAGTATTTTATACGTACAGTTTCTTTTTTCTTTTTTGTCCTCTTATACAGTTAGTATGGTCCACTTCTTACATATGCTCTCTTACTGGCCCGGTCTATTACATATACACTCTTACTGGCCCGGTCTATTACATATACACTCTTACTGGCCCGGTCTATTACATATACACTCTTACTGGCCAGGTCTATTACATATACACTCTTACTGGCCCGGTCTATTACATATGCTCTCTTACTGGCCCGGTCTATTACATATGCTCTCTTAATGGCCCGGTCTATTACATATGCTCTCATAATGGCCCGGTCTATTACATATGCTCTCTTACTGGCCTGGTCTATTTTATACACACACACACACACACACACACACACTCTCTCTCTCTCTCTCTCTCTCTCTCTCTCTCTCTCTCTCTCTCTCTCTCTCTCTCTCTCTTACTGGCCAGGTCTGTTACATATACACTCTTAAATTCCCGGTCTCATATATATATATATTAATATATATTATACTCTTACTGGACATGACTCATACATATAGTTTTAATGATCCGGCCTCTTATATATACAGTCTTAATATTAATAATCCAGTTTTTACAAATGCTGTCTCTTTTAACCCAGTTTCCTACACAAGTCTTTTTGATCCGGTTCTTACATATGCAGTCATGCTGGCGTGATCTCTTGCAAACAATTGTACTGCTTTCAGATTAAAGTGTTTGTACATGGTATAATCATACTGGTCCAGTTTATAAAATACGTCTTACTGGACTGCCTGCTATGCAGTCATACTGGTCCCATTCTTAAAAATAAGTCTTACTAGTCTGTCTGTTACAAATACAGTCTTGCTTGCCCAGTCTCTAATTAGCAGTCTTAGTTCGCTCCTGATCGAGACTTAGCCCCCAGGCAAAAAAGACGATGTAATAGTTTTGGTAATCATAACAGCTGCCTGGGCGGCGACGCTCTTAAGCCCCCTGCTCACCCCACCCGACGGTCCAACATCAATATTTGATTAACAAAATGGACGAGCATCAGTTTAATGAGGGGACGAGTGCATTTCGGCGGAATTTCCCTCCATTGCTTGCCAGCTCCATTAGAAATTACGCCTAGGCTGATCGCTGCCCAATCGAGTTACCTCCCTTGTAATTTGATTTGCGTCCTTTTCTCTGCCCGCTCGCCTTCGATCGGAGATGGCGTAGGGAGCAAGCCTCTGACGTCGTTCTCCTGCCGAGTTTGGAGCCTTGTGTGGCTGAGGTGTTTGGCCATGCATTTCAGCCTCCCCTGTTTTTGCTTGGGTTTCTGAGGAGGTACACTGGTACTAAAAAGCAAAAGTCTGCAATTTCAAGGCTGGTTATAGCTGCTTTCTCTTCATGACATCGTATTTGGTGACTCGGGACCTAGAGCTGCTCTGAAACGATCGCTAAAGGCGTAGTACGTACACTACAGGTCTTTTTCAGCAGTCACCAGAATCCTCTTGTACATTTCCTCAAACTATTCTCTCAGCAGTCACCAGAATCCTCTTGTACATTTCCTCAAACTATTCTCTCAGCAGTCACCAGAAACCTCTTGTACATTTCCTCAAACTACTCTCTCAGCAGCTTGTCAACTGTTCACGTAACCAGTTGTTTACAACCATTTTTCGAATAGCCACCAGATCTGCTTACAACAGCTGGTCACTTAATCAACAGAGCCGCTGGCAACTACTCTTCAGTTAGTTACCACAGTCGCTTACAACCATTTTCCATTTAGTCATCAGAGCCGCTTACAACCGCTGTTCAAAGCCAAAGCTCCTTGCAACCATTCTTCAAGTAGTTACTTTGAGTCTTTTGCAACCGCTCTTGTAACAGGTACCAGAGCTGCTTAAAGCTGTTGTTAATTGACAATTAGAATTGCTTGTAACAATTCTTCAGCTAGTCGCTAGAACCCTTTGAAACTTCTAATAGTACTAGAGCTGCTTACAGCTGTTTTTAGTTAGTAATTGTAGCTGCTTATAAGTATTCTTCAGGTAATCGCTAGGGCCTTTTAAAACAGTTAGTCGTACTAGAGCTGCTTACAGCTGTTTTTAGTTAGTAATTATAGCTGCTTATAACTATTCTTCAGGTAATCGCTAGGGCCTTTTAAAACAGCTAGTCGTACTAGAGCTGCTTACAGCTGTTTTTAGTTAGTAATTATAGCTGCTTATAACTATTCTTCAGGTAATCGCTAGGGCCTTTTAAAACAGCTAGTCGTACTAGAGCTGCTTACAGTTGTTGTTAATTAGTAATTAGAGCTGCTTGTAGCTGTTCTTCAAATAATCGCTAGAGCTATCGCGATTTGCACTTGAAAGCTTTACGAGAGCTACTTACAGCTGTTCTTAGATAAACCATTGGAAATATTAGCTCCTCCTTGATCTAAATTGTCACGATTTTTTAATTTACCATCGTATTTTCGACATCTTCTGTGAGGGTGTTTGTAGGTAAGATTGGTTGGCTGTTGGTATTTTTGTCGGTTGTTGTATTATTATCGAATTATTCCGCCATGTTGCTGTGGTTTGGATTTTGTTGTGGAATTGTCCTACACATTCCTCCTGCCATTCGCAATTGTTTGCAACTCCTTGTCTGATTTCCTGTTGTCTGTATTTATGCTTTCATGTTGCAACTCATTGTTTAGTTCCATGTTGCAATTCAATGTCTAGTTTGTGTTGCAACTCAGTGTCTAGTTCGTGTTGCAATTTAATGTTTAGTTCCATATTGCAACTCAGTATCTAGTTCTATGTTGCAAGTCCATGTTGAATTTCTTGTTACAACTCCATGTCTAATTTTAAATGACAACTCCATGTATAATTTAATATTACTTGCATTCTTACTTTCATTGTATTTCTTTAATTTTTTTCTTTTATTTTCTTTCTATTCTCAGTTTCGTTTACTTGTATTCTTGTTATCGTTTGCTTAGTGGAGACACGTGAAAACCAACTATTTAATGAAAAACTGGAAGTTTGTGACGACAAAAATCGGATATCAGAGAGGAAGAGGGGGGGAAGAAAGACCTGGTGGGATGAAGATGGGGGGTAGGAAAGGCAGCTGATCTCTCACCCCGATTTCTGGATTGTGGTGGTCACGAGGGATTACGAGCGTTGTGTTCCGTTACACGTCGTGACCCGTCTTTTGACACCGCTACGATTTGCTATGATGTGCACGGCCCGGGATTTTAGTGTTATTGTTTTAGTGTTCCTTACAGATACGCTCTCAGGGGAAAGCACGCTGCTTCTGTCTAGGGATGGGTGTGTGCGAAACTGCCTAGCTCAGACAATTGTCAGTAGACCCGTGCCTTGTGGGATTGTTATAAAGCCGGGTAGAATTATCTCAAAAACAGTAACACAACACACACACGCACACACACACACACACACACACACACACACACACACACGCACGACCCACAACAGTCGCAGTGAAACAAGCACCAGAAAAAAGAAACACAACAGCCGCAGAACACAACGCCAACCATCCTCTTCAGAATAATGTGAGAAGAGGAAGGCTCCACAGGAATCTTCCAAAAACCGAGAACATCTAAAGAAGTTGAAAAGTTTTCACGCACTTCCTGTGGAGCAAACGAAGTTAACGGTACTACTACTACTCTCAAAAAGAATGTAGTTGAAATGCCGGATAGTATGATTTCGTAAACAGTGTAGTTGAAATGCCGGATAGTACAATCTCGTAAACAGTATAGTTGAAATGCGGGATAGTACAGTCTCGTAAACAGTGTAGTTGAAATGCCAGATAGCATAATCTCGTAAACAGTACAGTTGAAATGTTGAGCAGAATTGTCTCGAAAATAGTATTGAAATTCAAATAGTACAATTTCTTCGGAAAAGGAGGGGGGTGTTCTTGAAATGCTGGATAAATTTGTCTAGAAAAAATTGTAGTTTAAACACCAGAGACAATTGTCTAAAAATCATTGTAGTTTAAATACCAGAGACAATTGTCTAGAAAACATTGTAGTTTAAATACCAGAGACAATTGTCTAGAAAACATTGTAGTTTAAATACCAGAGACAATTGTCTAGAAAACATTGTAGTTTAAATACCAGAGACAATTGCCTAGAAAACATTGTAGTTTAAATACCAGAGACAATTTTCTAGAAAACAGTATAGTTGAAACACCAGTAAAATATTCTCAAGAGCAATATGCTTGAAATACTAGAGAGAATTGTCTTGAAAACAGTATAGTTGAAGAAACACATAGAATACACCCAAGAACTTTGCTATTCTCTTGAGGCTAATCTGAGCGCTCTACTGTATTAGCTCCTTCAAGCAGAACAACACTGTAGCAATTTCCAATAAATTTCTCATACCAGAAATTCCAGGATTTAGTCAGCATACTTTGCCACCATACATCAACAGAGTGCAGTGTATCCTTACACTTACACACTTGGGTAAGAAAATTCTCTAATCTACCACAGTCATGGCGGTTTATAAATCAGTAAACTGGCAGGTTCAGATAAAAGAATAAAGCCTGCTTCTTCCATGTAAAATATAATCAGGAAACAAACGCTAAGTTTCCAGTTTATTCACCTCTAAGTCCATTATTTCTTATATTCAAGTCTCAACTTACAGTTTACTGCAACAGTATTTATTAGCCCAAATCACGCATACAGCTTAATAAACAATCAATTTTATGAACGTATTCACTAGAAACAATGTCATGTGTTTAGCATACTACATAAGAGCATCTTTGTTCACAGTTTGTAGAAATAATAATCTACTCACATAATACATCTCTGTGTAGAACACAAGTATAAGATATCAATAGCCAAATGCACGAAATATTTCTTTGTCCATTTTCTCAACAATCATTAAGATAACAACCGCCTTTCATGAGCAGACTTCTTGCCACATCAAATTCAAAGTGATTAGACATTAGAATTCTTTACAGCAGATAAACTTTTGATCTCATCCTACTAGCTGGTCTCGTTCTTGTAAATCTTAACCATTGGATAATAAAAACTACTCATCCACCTAAAACCGGTTTAGATTACATCAGCAAGTCTAGCACATCTTTACCTGAGTTGTTTACCTCCAACTTTGACACACAAATATTAGCACAAGCAGTTCCCACGGTCGGGTCACTTTGACAGTTAACAATTAAGTTTAGAAATAGGGATAGCAAATTTACTCCACCACAGTACATCTACCGACATCTTGTGGTCATACAGTACTATCTTTGAATCATGCAAGCTAGTAGTGCGTAAACCCATCTCATAGGCATGCAATACTTTCTATGAATGAATCATACAAGCTAGAGGTACATTATCGACACCTCATGGTCATACAATACTTTCTGTGAATGAATCATATAGCTAGAGGAAGATGAAACTAGCTGGGAACAAATAAGAATAGCTAGGGTCAGTCAAGTCAAGACCAGATCATACAAACTGACACATCAATATAATCAGAGGTAGATTAATCTAGTTAGAAGGAGACAATAGTTACCAAGAGCAGGTCACTGTTAAGATCATTCTCATTTACAGACAGATCAGTCGTCCAGGGGGCAGATCAGTCTAGGCTAAAGCATGTTAGCTAGGGGCAGACTGTTGTCAATACTTACTTATGTTTTGTCATTCTGATGACAATCTTAATAACATGCTTGTAGCTGATGGTTTAATCAAGATAGGTACCTAACATTTAATAAATGTACATACCTTACATTTTCGTTTAAAGTGCATGTAATATTTAAGTCGACGAAATATATCGCGGATTTTATTGTAAGACTTAACATTCATATTCACACACACACACACACACACACACACACACACACACACACACACACAAGGATTTAAGAGAATATTCGCAGACCAATTTACAGCATAAACTCTGTACTAACGTTTGTTTTTGCTGGAGAGAGAAAGGGCGAGAGAGCGAACGCAATTCTAAAGAGCAGCGTTGCTATAGAAACTAATTGATAAATGAACTCTGGAATTTGTTTTGATGCGAATACACGAGAGTTACTTTTGCTTGACCTCGCACGCCCACTTACATCACTTGTTCTTTTGTGTTTTGTTGTTTTCGTTTGTGGAATTTTGTGTTTTGTTGTTTCCGTTTGTGGGATTTTGTGTTTTGTTGTTTCCGTTTGTGGGATTTTGTGTTTTGTTGTTTTCATTTGTGGTATTGTGTGTTTGTTGTTTTCGTTTATGGGATTTTGTGTTGTTTTCTTTTATGGGATTTTTTGTTTTGTTGTTTTCATTTATGGGAGTTTGTGTTGTTTTCTTTTATGGGATTTTTTGTTTTGTTGTTTTCGTTTATGGGATTTTGTGTTTTGTTCTTGTTTGTGTGATTTTTGTTTTGTTGTTCTCTTTTATGGAATTTTTTGTTCTCGTTTGTGAGATTTTTGTTTTCTTGTTTTCATTTGTGGGATTTTGTGTTTTGTTGTTCTCGTTTGTGAGATTTTTGTTTTGCTTTTCTAAGACAAGAACGTAAATAAATTCCACATAGACCTTGGGTGGGCGGTTGATACGGGGTGGGTGGGGCTCTAGTATTCCTTCGTGAGCCAAATGAATGAACTAATCATTACACCGTTAATACCTTTCGACTAGCGCTACCATCTTTAACCGGCAAACACTTTCTCAGCTCATTACGTCATGGTAGTGGAGGAAATGGCAAGTGATTATTTTTTTAGAATTTCTTAATAATTATTAATATAACGGCTTTTGCAATTCGGAGTAGTCGAATGTGACTTGATCGAATTTTCTCCCACTTTTTTAATCTCCCGGCCGACGAAACTACACTTCTCGACAGTTGATGGGTTTCTTTGTCTTGTCTTATTAGTCTAAAGTGAGCTAAAGTCTGACATTCTTTGTTGTTAGGAATGCGAAAGGGGTGTGGTAGGCTTCTTTTTTTTTTAATGTTTGTTGCTGGATTCTTAACATCATTCGTTTCTTTATACATATACTAGCTTTACAAATGTTCGCTCGATCTTTCTTTCTTTCCTTCTTCCTTTTTTTTCTTTCTTTCTATATTTCTTTCTTTTCTTTCTTTCACTCACACCACACACGCGAGAGTAGATTCAAAGTCGGACCTAGAGGTTAGTGAATGACGATATGTTTGACATGTTTTGCGGTCGGTAATTGATCCACTCGCAGCCAAAATAGTTAAAAGGGAGGGGAGGGGGAAAGAAGAGGTAAATTTGCAGGGCGATTTTGGATTTGAATTATTAATAAAATTAATATAACGATTTGTTGTTAATAAAATTAAGGTAATTTTTGCATCTAAACTATGGGAGAAGAAAATCACAACACTCGCATGTTTTTCATGCTATCAATCTGTCAGGGACACTACATCACGTTCCACAGAGTGGTGTCTTGGTTGCTTTGCTTTGTTTTGTCTGCCTGTATCTGTCTTGTTATGTTTGTGTTTCCGGTTCTCGTTCATTATGAGTTTCGAGTGGCACTTGAACGAGAGAGGAGAATTTGGACGAATTGAGCATTGAAGAGGGTGGCGAGTGAAGTGAAACTAGGATTTTTTTTTTTTTTAATCATGCTGTTGATAACATCTTTTTTTTGTTTGGTTTTTTTATTTTTAAGAAATCTGTTTTTTCTCTACAACATGGTGTAAGACTGAAAACAATTCTTCCTACCACTCCTCAATCGCTTTTTTGCTCTTAAATGTTATTTCAATGACTAAAATAGAGAATAATTATTTGTGTTTTACGAAAATAATTATCCTTTATATGTGAATGCAAGTTATTGTTTCTCGCGTTTTGCTTTCGTTTTTAGTGCTCTTTGGTTGCAGTTTATTACTTTGCCTAATTTCATGGTGTACTATGTATCCCTGCCATAAACCTGTTTGTGCCTTGATGTACTATATATCCCTGCCATAAACCTGTTTGTGTCTTGATGTACTATATATCCCTGCCATAAACCTGTTTGTGTCTTGATGTACTATATATCCCAGTCGTAAATCTGATTGAGTCGTGATTAGGACTGTTAACGATTAATTCAAATTTAATAGTTAACTTTTGAAAAATTAACGATTAATTAATAGTTAATTTTGATTAAAGCAAAAAGGTTATAGTCACATAACTCACATTATAGTCGTATTTGTCGAAAATCGAAATAACACTGGGTTGTCTTGTTCCTATGTCTTCAAATAACCAACTATGCAAACAGACGAGTATGTGGACAGTATTTGGTTCAAGTGACGAACGCGTCTTATTAACAATATAACCAGCAGAGCTGAGCAATCGTTCACATGGAACTGATGTAGCCGGTATGCACAGAATGGTCTTGGCAAGGAATGCCAATTTTGGATATCGATGTTCATTAAGTTTCCACCATTGTAGAGGGTCAACCGATTCAGCAACTTTCGTCTCCATTTTATAACGTAGTAATTCATCAGAAGAGCTGTCGACATGATCTTCCGTGTCTGAGTCAGACTCCATTAGCTTAATACGCTTTTCATTTGGTTCACATAGAGTTTCATTGTCAGTGTCAGTATCATTCATTGCAGCAGTCTCCATCTGCTCATCATGAACATAAACTGCTATTTGTTGTTCAATACGTGACCAAGTTCTTTCTTTTGCATCTTTTGACAAACACTTCAGGTATTTGTAGCATGGATCAAGTGCTGTTGCAATCTGTAGTATTTCAATACTTGTCATATTAACTACACATTCACTGAAGTCATTAATCGATGCTGCCTTAAATTTAGCTATATAGCCCAGATCATCATCGTGTACTGTCATGTGCTTTGTCAACGATGATAGCAGTGGCAATACACAGCTACATGAAACATAATCTTGACCGCCAAGCAAGAGCGATGATAGCAGTGGCAATACACAGCTACATGAAACATAATCTTGACCGCCAAGCAGGACCGTGGTCTGACAGAATAAGTCCGAAACTTTGACATATTTCGAAATCTCCCAATCCGAGTCTGATAGTTTGGGACCTTATTGCTTCTTTTCATCTGACATGTAGACAGTTAATGCTTCTCTGGCCTATAGAACACTCTACAACATAATAAAAATACTGTTCCATTTTGTTGGTACATCTTGCTGCAGCATACAAAATGGTGACTCAGTACAATTTTGCAACTCGGTTGTGTTTGCACCACTATGTTTAAAATGTCCGAAAATTTTTCGACATTTGCCAAACAATGTTTCGATATCAGTTTTCGATTAATCGTTAAAAATTGAATCGTTAAAAAAAAAATTAATCGTTAATAAATACATACATCCCAGTTGTAAATCTGCTTGTGTAGTGATGTACCATAAATCTCAGTCGTAAATCTGCTTGTGTAGTGATGTACCATAAATCTCAGTTGTAAATCTGCTTGTGTAGTGATGTACCATAAATCTCAGTCGTAAATCTGGTTGTGTAGTGATGTACCATAAATCTCAGTCGTAAATCTGGTTGTGTAGTGATGTACCATAAATCTCAGTCGTAAATCTGGTTGTGTAGTGATGTACCATAAATCTCAGTCGTAAATCTGGTTGTGTAGTGATGTACCATAAATCTCAGTCGTAAATCTGGTTGTGTAGTGATGTACCATAAATCTCAGTTGTAAATCTGGTTGTGTAGTGATGTACCATAAATCTCAGTCGTAAATCTGGTTGTGTAGTGATGTACCATAAATCTCAGTCGTAAATCTGGTTGTGTAGTGATGTACCATAAATCTCAGTCGTAAATCTGCTTGTGTAGTGATGTACCATAAATCTCAGTCGTAAATCTGGTTGTGTAGTGATGTACCATAAATCTCAGTCGTAAATCTGGTTGTGTAGTGATGTACCATAAATCTCAGTCGTAAATCTGGTTGTGTAGTGATGTACCATAAATCTCAGTCGTAAATCTGGTTGTGTAGTGATGTACCATAAATCTCAGTCGTAAATCTGGTTGTGTAGTGATGTACCATAAATCTCAGTCGTAAATCTGGTTGTGTAGTGATGTACCATAAATCTCAGTCGTAAATCTGGTTGTGTAGTGATGTACCATAAATCTCAGTCGTAAATCTGGTTGTGTAGTGATGTACCATAAATCTCAGTCGTAAATCTGGTTGTGTAGTGATGTACCATAAATCTCAGTCGTAAATCTGCTTGTGTAGTGATGTACCATAAATCTCAGTCGTAAATCTGCTTGTGTAGTGATTCATGAACGAGCATCTCAGAACTCTTTAAAAATATTTTTAGTGGCATATTTTTATGCACAGTAATCCTGTCTCTGTGTACTAACAGTTTTAATAAAAACTGCCATGTTATCTCGTGTATGTACTTAATTCAAATAAAGAATCAGTATCCCTAAGAAAGTATAGTGTGGGTCATCCCAAAGACAATAGACTAGGGTTTTCCTAAAGAGAGTATAATTATCTCAAAGAAAAGTAAATATAAATTTAATATTCATGTGACATACACTTATTAATCCTTAATTTATTACCCTACTATTTTATAAATATGTTTTAAAACTAATGCTAACTTTATTGCTATAGTGTACACGTTGACTACTGCAGAGTTATTACTTTATTACATAAATGCTAGGACTACTGCATAACTTATACTTTAGGATATAAATGCTAGGCGTACTGCAGAGTTTATTACTTTAGTATGCAAATGCTAGACCTTTCAGTATATAATTGCTAGGCCTAATGCAGAGTTATTACTTTAAAACATATAAATGCTAGGTCTAATGCAGAGTTATTACTTTAACATATAAATGCTAGGCCTAATGCAGAGTTATTACTTTAACATATAAATGCTAGGCCTAATGCAGAGTTATTACTTTAACATATAAATGCTAGGCCTAATGCAGTTATTACTTTAACATATAACTGCTAGGTCTAATGCAAAATTTACTACAATAGTATACAAATGTTAGGCCTAATGCAGAATTTATTACTGTAGTACATAAATGCTGTCTAATGCAGAATTTATTACTGTAGTACATAAATGCTGTCTAATGCAGAATTTATTACTGTAGTATGTAAATGTTAGTCCTAATGCACAGTTTATTACTGTAGTATGTAAATGTTAGTCCTAATGCATGTTACGTTTCCAGTATTTATTTAAAGACCCTGCTTAGGAAATTATAGAACTTTAATTTACTATTTAAATTAATTCCCTTTCGTTTAACCTAAACAGACTGGTTGCTCAAATCATCATTCGACTAAATTAAAAATGCATCTTTGTAGTCTAGATCACAGATTTACGAAACTGATAATTTGCGTACTTTAGCTAGATTGGAAATCGTTAAAAACTCTCTTAGATTCATATGCATTCATTACGTCATTCGTTTTGCTCAGACAGCCCCCATCCAATCCACGTCTTTTGGTCTATATGCATACAAATTTACTACAAAAAGAGGTTCTTAACAAAATGAAATAAGATTTAATAAGTTTAACAATTAACGGCAACGATAATTCCGAACGCGATGTCTTAAATTCTATTCAGAATTCTACCGTCCTTGTTAAAAGTCTTAACGAGAATTTCTTTGCCTTGCCAAATAGTCACTTGATTCTGGACCCTAGTAGATATACTTAACTACACTCTTGGTCGCATGTGGGGTTCAACTGGTTAGAACTTGTCCACATCCTTTGGCTCATCGTCAGTACTGCATAGCATAACAGTCAATCGTCCACTCAATTACTGCATCGCTAATGTACTTGCGACGAATCGTTAACCGTAGTTAACACAGGTACTTCTGCATAGTTCACGTATGGGTCATGAAGACACCCGAGTCGGTGTACGACTCAAGAAGTACGAAGGTAGAGAGGAGTAACATAAGAAGAACCCGGCTGAAACAAAGGATTTGGGCTCTGTAACTATTTGCGTGTATATTCGCAAAACCCAAGCACATGTTTCTTTGTTTAAGGTTCTGAATTTAGAATCTTTGACTATCGTGTCGTTTACAATTCAAATATGGTTATATTTAAATATACATTGTGGTTCACGTGTGTGTTACATATAACGTTACACGAACGTATGAATTCCCAAATATTTACAGCATTAAAAATTGGAATTCACACAAAGGATTAATTCAAAATGAAGCATGAATGCTTTACAATTTTACACGAAAAATTATATGCAAGAACAATTTGAATTACAAAGAAAAATTCACCACGTGCACAGACATACTGGCGGCACTAGTGAATTTAAGATTATATAAATTAAAGATAAGAAAAGGTTACAATAATTTATATACAATAACTTTTAGATTTGTCCCTTTTACATCGAAACACGTGCTTTGGCTAAAATAGCGCTAAGCTGCACAAAATACATACGTCAATTCAATTACAAAATACAATCAATAAATGCAATAGATACTGTAAGAAGTAGACGTGTTATTGTTACCTCTTAAAAGTAGATTTTACTGCTCTAGCGCGGGTTCATCTTCGACTCTCTTACGACTCTGGTATGGCGGCGGGACGGAGCTATGTTAAAGCTGCCTGGTGTGTCTGCCGGTCTGGAAGTGAGTGAGAGTTTTGGCGCGTTATGATCGTATTTATGAAACTGCATTGAACGCATCACGTGACCGTTCACGTGGTATGTTGTTGATCTCGAAGGTGCTGGACACTGGCCTAAAGTTATGCAACAATCCGACCTTGCTAGAAGCTTCTAGATACTGATGTATCACGGGTGAATTTCAACAAAGGTCCGTTCAAAAATTTAATTTTGAAACGAGCAATTGGGTCACGAGGTCATGACACAGAATTTGTCACACATCGTCACACCCCCTTGCTTTTGAGGCGTTTATCTTACCAAAAGATAAATGCCTCCTACAAATTATGTGTTATAAAATGTAGAAGTGCAAAATGAAGAAAAAATTTACAATTAAAAAATTTCAACATAACCAGAAATAATGTAACGCGGCAGAGAAACCAACTCTAGATTAACGGCACTCTCATACAATATTTCTCACTTCAGAAATCAGAGAAAAATGATTTAAGAAAAAAATCAAATAAAATGATTTAAGAAAAGGTCCAGTCTAATTTAATAGACATCCATCCAATGGAATAACATGTTCTGAAATTCTCACTATCTGTCCCAATAATCAATAGTTCACTCACAACCTAGTTCGATCTAACCAGATTATTCAGAATAGAAATCCAACATCAACCAATTCCACTGAATACGTATCCAACAATAGTGTGATCAAAAATTGACTTCCAATGAACAACACTATCAATATGCAGGTTATGAAAAGTTCCAGATATTGATTTCCTGTATCAACCAAATATCAGAGTTTGTGAATTACCAACTCTAATGAACTATCTATCAGTCCACCTGTCATATTCAGAGTTACAACACTAACACAATTCAATCAGTGTTATAGCTTGTCCCAAGTTTCATGAAATGTCCAACATATTTACAATAACAACCACCAACTACGGTACAACAAGAAAATAATGAAAATTCAAAGAAGGTACCAAATCATTATTCCTACTGCTGTACTATCCTGCCTAGCACAATCTTCGTAGTTCTGTCCCAACCCCAATACACGTCATCGTCCATGTGTGTCAACATGTCTACGGCATGACAACTGTATTCTTTCTTTCTTACTCTGTTCGCCAGAATGTCACTGTGAGGTACAATATATTGCATGTCAAGTTTAGACTTTTCATTTCTTGTCCGGTAAGTACGTCCTTGAAGTGTTTTATCTCTTTCAAAACTCTCCAAAGTACTTGTCAAGTTTAAAATGTTTCTGGTAGTGTCAGTTTCTGCATGACTGGTCTCTACCCTGTCTAACAGTTTCAAACTTCTCGATACGTTTCGTATCATGTCAGTGTCACTGTGGCATTGATTATGCGAAGTCTGAATTTCAAATCTATCGCTCTTAGCCTTGTCACTGAACTCACGCAAATGGAGATTTGCTCTCTTGGTGTTTCGTGCATCTGTAGTTACGTCATTGTGTACACATTGAACGTCTCTAGTTCGCATGCACTCAACGTCTTTCGTCAGAATGGCGTCAGATCTACTATGGGTCCATTTCGCATCTAGTCTAACGTCATAGGTTCGCAAATGTGCTCTGTCACGGCTACCAGTCTCTCTGAAGTACCTGAATTGCAACATTAGCGTCCCCTCTAAATCTGGAGGTTCCGTTCTCCTGATCTTATCATAGACTGAAGTGAAATACCTCATCCCACTAGTTGTTTTCTGTTTTAACCCATTCACAACTAGGTGTTTGACTGTCATTATGTCTGTCAGCTTGTCTCTCTCCCTGACAACATAAGTCTGTGTCTCTTTTGTGACTCTAGAATTGTCTAACTCTCCACTCGAGTATTTTCTAGTCACTGTGGGGTCAGACTCACTCGCTAGCAAGTCAGATTCCCGTGGTTGTATGAACAAGGGTTCTGTCTTAAACTCTCCAAGAGTTATCGATTGTCTCCCCTGGACCATACCGTTTATTGAACCAACATAATCTGTCTCCACTGACTCAGTTAATTCAATACGTCTTCTCATCAAATCGTCAGAATCTATGATGGAAATTCTGTCAGTTTCAGTCACCAACTGGCAGTGAATGTTACCTGTCTCTATTACACTGAATAACATCACTATGTCTACTCTCTGTGTGTCGTAGGCTACACTCCCACTGTTTCCTCTATCATAATTCTCTGCATCTGATGTCAGTAACAGCCCTGATGCCCCACCTACTCTGGTTATCAGTCCGTCACTCCGGTTTTCATTATCTATCAATCTAGTTCTGTCACTCATTTGTACTGTGTCTTTGATCAATTCGGGATTACACTCCGTACTTTTCATCAGTGAACCAAGGAACCTATCAGTTAATGAAACCCCCTCCTCCTTACTTCCACTTGTCTCAGTTTTTGGTACGTACTCACGACATTCCTTTATCTCAACAGGTGAGTCAATAAAGGTAGTCCCTGTACCGTGGCTTCTGTCTACGTCACTAATTCCGTTAAGTGATTTATCTGCAGACGGTTCTGCCATGTCTCCGACAACTGCGTGCATACACGTCAGTACACATGCATTATCGTTGACCGTCTCTAATATCCCTATGTTAGAAATACTAGATTTCGTCCTTGTACAGTTTTCGACTATATCTTCTTCCATGTCACGTTTGGAAAAGAACTCTGTCTCAGCTCTGACAACTGTCATGTCATGTGAAGTAAATGAATTTATCATAGGCACATTGTCTCTGTCTGTAATGCTACCTATACTGTCATCTGGATCAAATACTTCTGTTTCCCTGGCTGTCAATGTGTTAGCACTCGAAACCTCGCATAACGCAATAATCTTGTGTTCCAAAATTACGTCATGACTCGCGTCAATCATCAGAGATCGAGATCTACCGATGTCAGTCTTCCTAGCGAGCACATTCTCATGACTCCCTCTTAAACTAACAGTTCGGTCAGTAGACTCAGTCGATGCGTCACTGCCCTTCGACGAAACACAACTGATAGAATCGGTTTCTATCTTCTCATGCATATTTGTCCTGTCAGAAAAATCAGTCACTGTGTTGCTAGAAGTTTCATCACACCTTAACGGTACACAACCGATAGAATCTGTCTCTATCTTATCATGCGCATTCAGTCCGTCAACCAAGGTGTCACACGTACACGGCGGTGTATGTGTTCGTCCAAATTCTACACGTGTTATTAAGTCCTTAACAACAGTGTCTTTTCTTGTCTCTGTTTCAAGATCAAGCTTTGGTGCGCTAACTGTTTCTGTAAACTGGTTAGCATGTTGAACTGTAATGGTTTTGTCAAAACATTTGTTCTCGTCTATTTTGTCTGCTGTGCTCGGTAGCGCGACTAATTTCTGTGTGTCAGTCTCCACGCTCTCGGCGTTTGACCTCGGCAAGTCAAAGTTCACGGCCTGACCTTCCTGTCGTAATTTGTCAACAGTACTACCGCCTTCCCCAGCAATTTTAGACTCTGTTTCGATTTCTGTCCACAACCATTCTAATTCTAGACTTTCTTTCCTTTCTATAAGCCTTAGCCTCTCTTTCTTCAACTTTCTAATTTCGAACGTTAAGTCTCGTATTTCGGCCTCCCCTTCCCCTTTGAATCGGAAATCTTTATCACACAACTGTTTTGCTCGTGAGCTTAATGAAGATCTAATTTCTTCCCTGTGTTCTATTTCCTTTTCATTGAGTTCTAGTAGGACGAAAATACGTAGCTGTTCACCTCTATATTCTAGTGATATGCCTATCCCGTGTTCGCGTTTTAGAATCTCCATGAGCTGTAAGCTCCCTATCCGTTCATCGATCCTTAGATCTATTAAAGTCGTAAGGTGATCATCTTCTATCTCTATCCGTTCCATCTCTCGTTCGTGTTCCTCTCTCCTCTTTTCGCGTTCCTCTCTCCTGTCTAGTTCAGTTCTCACGAAGTTCATTACCTCGTCTTCCGTTCGGTATCCGATTAAGGAACCTATCTCTCTCAGACTCGCAATAGTCTGTTCGAGATCCATCTTATTTATTTAGCGCGTCTGGCTACAATAAATATCTCTCGTGATTGTGTATCTAACCGTAGGCGATAAAACTCCGCTTTTATCCCACAATAACTTTTAGGCTACGACCTTACAAAAATTATTGAATTTATTCAGAACACCTTCCGAAATAAATTACGCGTTGGTTACACGTTCACCTGCTTGGCTACAAATCTGTTGTCTCCAAGGCTTTCGTAATGTCACGGCTCCAACCATACAACATTACACATTATACTTAGCACCCTAAATATAATAGTCCGAAGTCTGTTACTACCGATAACTCTCCTAGCTGGCGGTATAACACGTCGACCTCTTACAATGAAGTATCCAGTAACACAATACTAAATAAATCATCAATAGCTAACATAATGCTTAACTACGCTTAAACATATATTAACTAACATGCACGCTACTCTGCAAAAGAATACATGCACATGTCACAACAAAAGCAAGATAAATATTTCAACAATCCTGAATCAATAGAATATTGGCAATTCTCCGATGTTCGTTACCTAAAGATATGATACGCCCTATGTATATAAAAATGTTACAATTTAATACATATCAATCCCATGACGAGGCCACACTTGTTACGTTTCCAGTATTTATTTAAAGACCCTGCTTAGGAAATTATAGAACTTTAATTTACTATTTAAATTAATTCCCTTTCGTTTAACCTAAACAGACTGGTTGCTCAAATCATCATTCGACTAAATTAAAAATGCATCTTTGTAGTCTAGATCACAGATTTACGAAACTGATAATTTGCGTACTTTAGCTAGATTGGAAATCGTTAAAAACTCTCTTAGATTCATATGCATTCATTACGTCATTCGTTTTGCTCAGACAGCCCCCATCCAATCCACGTCTTTTGGTCTATATGCATACAAATTTACTACAAAAAGAGGTTCTTAACAAAATGAAATAAGATTTAATAAGTTTAACAATTAACGGCAACGATAATTCCGAACGCGATGTCTTAAATTCTATTCAGAATTCTACCGTCCTTGTTAAAAGTCTTAACGAGAATTTCTTTGCCTTGCCAAATAGTCACTTGATTCTGGACCCTAGTAGATATACTTAACTACACTCTTGGTCGCATGTGGGGTTCAACTGGTTAGAACTTGTCCACATCCTTTGGCTCATCGTCAGTACTGCATAGCATAACAGTCAATCGTCCACTCAATTACTGCATCGCTAATGTACTTGCGACGAATCGTTAACCGTAGTTAACACAGGTACTTCTGCATAGTTCACGTATGGGTCATGAAGACACCCGAGTCGGTGTACGACTCAAGAAGTACGAAGGTAGAGAGGAGTAACATAAGAAGAACCCGGCTGAAACAAAGGATTTGGGCTCTGTAACTATTTGCGTGTATATTCGCAAAACCCAAGCACATGTTTCTTTGTTTAAGGTTCTGAATTTAGAATCTTTGACTATCGTGTCGTTTACAATTCAAATATGGTTATATTTAAATATACATTGTGGTTCACGTGTGTGTTACATATAACGTTACACGAACGTATGAATTCCCAAATATTTACAGCATTAAAAATTGGAATTCACACAAAGGATTAATTCAAAATGAAGCATGAATGCTTTACAATTTTACACGAAAAATTATATGCAAGAACAATTTGAATTACAAAGAAAAATTCACCACGTGCACAGACATACTGGCGGCACTAGTGAATTTAAGATTATATAAATTAAAGATAAGAAAAGGTTACAATAATTTATATACAATAACTTTTAGATTTGTCCCTTTTACATCGAAACACGTGCTTTGGCTAAAATAGCGCTAAGCTGCACAAAATACATACGTCAATTCAATTACAAAATACAATCAATAAATGCAATAGATACTGTAAGAAGTAGACGTGTTATTGTTACCTCTTAAAAGTAGATTTTACTGCTCTAGCGCGGGTTCATCTTCGACTCTCTTACGACTCTGGTATGGCGGCGGGACGGAGCTATGTTAAAGCTGCCTGGTGTGTCTGCCGGTCTGGAAGTGAGTGAGAGTTTTGGCGCGTTATGATCGTATTTATGAAACTGCATTGAACGCATCACGTGACCGTTCACGTGGTATGTTGTTGATCTCGAAGGTGCTGGACACTGGCCTAAAGTTATGCAACAATCCGACCTTGCTAGAAGCTTCTAGATACTGATGTATCACGGGTGAATTTCAACAAAGGTCCGTTCAAAAATTTAATTTTGAAACGAGCAATTGGGTCACGAGGTCATGACACAGAATTTGTCACACATCGTCACACCCCCTTGCTTTTGAGGCGTTTATCTTACCAAAAGATAAATGCCTCCTACAAATTATGTGTTATAAAATGTAGAAGTGCAAAATGAAGAAAAAATTTACAATTAAAAAATTTCAACATAACCAGAAATAATGTAACGCGGCAGAGAAACCAACTCTAGATTAACGGCACTCTCATACAATATTTCTCACTTCAGAAATCAGAGAAAAATGATTTAAGAAAAAAATCAAATAAAATGATTTAAGAAAAGGTCCAGTCTAATTTAATAGACATCCATCCAATGGAATAACATGTTCTGAAATTCTCACTATCTGTCCCAATAATCAATAGTTCACTCACAACCTAGTTCGATCTAACCAGATTATTCAGAATAGAAATCCAACATCAACCAATTCCACTGAATACGTATCCAACAATAGTGTGATCAAAAATTGACTTCCAATGAACAACACTATCAATATGCAGGTTATGAAAAGTTCCAGATATTGATTTCCTGTATCAACCAAATATCAGAGTTTGTGAATTACCAACTCTAATGAACTATCTATCAGTCCACCTGTCATATTCAGAGTTACAACACTAACACAATTCAATCAGTGTTATAGCTTGTCCCAAGTTTCATGAAATGTCCAACATATTTACAATAACAACCACCAACTACGGTACAACAAGAAAATAATGAAAATTCAAAGAAGGTACCAAATCATTATTCCTACTGCTGTACTATCCTGCCTAGCACAATCTTCGTAGTTCTGTCCCAACCCCAATACACGTCATCGTCCATGTGTGTCAACATGTCTACGGCATGACAACTGTATTCTTTCTTTCTTACTCTGTTCGCCAGAATGTCACTGTGAGGTACAATATATTGCATGTCAAGTTTAGACTTTTCATTTCTTGTCCGGTAAGTACGTCCTTGAAGTGTTTTATCTCTTTCAAAACTCTCCAAAGTACTTGTCAAGTTTAAAATGTTTCTGGTAGTGTCAGTTTCTGCATGACTGGTCTCTACCCTGTCTAACAGTTTCAAACTTCTCGATACGTTTCGTATCATGTCAGTGTCACTGTGGCATTGATTATGCGAAGTCTGAATTTCAAATCTATCGCTCTTAGCCTTGTCACTGAACTCACGCAAATGGAGATTTGCTCTCTTGGTGTTTCGTGCATCTGTAGTTACGTCATTGTGTACACATTGAACGTCTCTAGTTCGCATGCACTCAACGTCTTTCGTCAGAATGGCGTCAGATCTACTATGGGTCCATTTCGCATCTAGTCTAACGTCATAGGTTCGCAAATGTGCTCTGTCACGGCTACCAGTCTCTCTGAAGTACCTGAATTGCAACATTAGCGTCCCCTCTAAATCTGGAGGTTCCGTTCTCCTGATCTTATCATAGACTGAAGTGAAATACCTCATCCCACTAGTTGTTTTCTGTTTTAACCCATTCACAACTAGGTGTTTGACTGTCATTATGTCTGTCAGCTTGTCTCTCTCCCTGACAACATAAGTCTGTGTCTCTTTTGTGACTCTAGAATTGTCTAACTCTCCACTCGAGTATTTTCTAGTCACTGTGGGGTCAGACTCACTCGCTAGCAAGTCAGATTCCCGTGGTTGTATGAACAAGGGTTCTGTCTTAAACTCTCCAAGAGTTATCGATTGTCTCCCCTGGACCATACCGTTTATTGAACCAACATAATCTGTCTCCACTGACTCAGTTAATTCAATACGTCTTCTCATCAAATCGTCAGAATCTATGATGGAAATTCTGTCAGTTTCAGTCACCAACTGGCAGTGAATGTTACCTGTCTCTATTACACTGAATAACATCACTATGTCTACTCTCTGTGTGTCGTAGGCTACACTCCCACTGTTTCCTCTATCATAATTCTCTGCATCTGATGTCAGTAACAGCCCTGATGCCCCACCTACTCTGGTTATCAGTCCGTCACTCCGGTTTTCATTATCTATCAATCTAGTTCTGTCACTCATTTGTACTGTGTCTTTGATCAATTCGGGATTACACTCCGTACTTTTCATCAGTGAACCAAGGAACCTATCAGTTAATGAAACCCCCTCCTCCTTACTTCCACTTGTCTCAGTTTTTGGTACGTACTCACGACATTCCTTTATCTCAACAGGTGAGTCAATAAAGGTAGTCCCTGTACCGTGGCTTCTGTCTACGTCACTAATTCCGTTAAGTGATTTATCTGCAGACGGTTCTGCCATGTCTCCGACAACTGCGTGCATACACGTCAGTACACATGCATTATCGTTGACCGTCTCTAATATCCCTATGTTAGAAATACTAGATTTCGTCCTTGTACAGTTTTCGACTATATCTTCTTCCATGTCACGTTTGGAAAAGAACTCTGTCTCAGCTCTGACAACTGTCATGTCATGTGAAGTAAATGAATTTATCATAGGCACATTGTCTCTGTCTGTAATGCTACCTATACTGTCATCTGGATCAAATACTTCTGTTTCCCTGGCTGTCAATGTGTTAGCACTCGAAACCTCGCATAACGCAATAATCTTGTGTTCCAAAATTACGTCATGACTCGCGTCAATCATCGGAGATCGAGATCTACCGATGTCAGTCTTCCTAGCGAGCACATTCTCATGACTCCCTCTTAAACTAACAGTTCGGTCAGTAGACTCAGTCGATGCGTCACTGCCCTTCGACGAAACACAACTGATAGAATCGGTTTCTATCTTCTCATGCATATTTGTCCTGTCAGAAAAATCAGTCACTGTGTTGCTAGAAGTTTCATCACACCTTAACGGTACACAACCGATAGAATCTGTCTCTATCTTATCATGCGCATTCAGTCCGTCAACCAAGGTGTCACACGTACACGGCGGTGTATGTGTTCGTCCAAATTCTACACGTGTTATTAAGTCCTTAACAACAGTGTCTTTTCTTGTCTCTGTTTCAAGATCAAGCTTTGGTGCGCTAACTGTTTCTGTAAACTGGTTAGCATGTTGAACTGTAATGGTTTTGTCAAAACATTTGTTCTCGTCTATTTTGTCTGCTGTGCTCGGTAGCGCGACTAATTTCTGTGTGTCAGTCTCCACGCTCTCGGCGTTTGACCTCGGCAAGTCAAAGTTCACGGCCTGACCTTCCTGTCGTAATTTGTCAACAGTACTACCGCCTTCCCCAGCAATTTTAGACTCTGTTTCGATTTCTGTCCACAACCATTCTAATTCTAGACTTTCTTTCCTTTCTATAAGCCTTAGCCTCTCTTTCTTCAACTTTCTAATTTCGAACGTTAAGTCTCGTATTTCGGCCTCCCCTTCCCCTTTGAATCGGAAATCTTTATCACACAACTGTTTTGCTCGTGAGCTTAATGAAGATCTAATTTCTTCCCTGTGTTCTATTTCCTTTTCATTGAGTTCTAGTAGGACGAAAATACGTAGCTGTTCACCTCTATATTCTAGTGATATGCCTATCCCGTGTTCGCGTTTTAGAATCTCCATGAGCTGTAAGCTCCCTATCCGTTCATCGATCCTTAGATCTATTAAAGTCGTAAGGTGATCATCTTCTATCTCTATCCGTTCCATCTCTCGTTCGTGTTCCTCTCTCCTCTTTTCGCGTTCCTCTCTCCTGTCTAGTTCAGTTCTCACGAAGTTCATTACCTCGTCTTCCGTTCGGTATCCGATTAAGGAACCTATCTCTCTCAGACTCGCAATAGTCTGTTCGAGATCCATCTTATTTATTTAGCGCGTCTGGCTACAATAAATATCTCTCGTGATTGTGTATCTAACCGTAGGCGATAAAACTCCGCTTTTATCCCACAATAACTTTTAGGCTACGACCTTACAAAAATTATTGAATTTATTCAGAACACCTTCCGAAATAAATTACGCGTTGGTTACACGTTCACCTGCTTGGCTACAAATCTGTTGTCTCCAAGGCTTTCGTAATGTCACGGCTCCAACCATACAACATTACACATTATACTTAGCACCCTAAATATAATAGTCCGAAGTCTGTTACTACCGATAACTCTCCTAGCTGGCGGTATAACACGTCGACCTCTTACAATGAAGTATCCAGTAACACAATACTAAATAAATCATCAATAGCTAACATAATGCTTAACTACGCTTAAACATATATTAACTAACATGCACGCTACTCTGCAAAAGAATACATGCACATGTCACAACAAAAGCAAGATAAATATTTCAACAATCCTGAATCAATAGAATATTGGCAATTCTCCGATGTTCGTTACCTAAAGATATGATACGCCCTATGTATATAAAAATGTTACAATTTAATACATATCAATCCCATGACGAGGCCACACTTGTTACGTTTCCAGTATTTATTTAAAGACCCTGCTTAGGAAATTATAGAACTTTAATTTACTATTTAAATTAATTCCCTTTCGTTTAACCTAAACAGACTGGTTGCTCAAATCATCATTCGACTAAATTAAAAATGCATCTTTGTAGTCTAGATCACAGATTTACGAAACTGATAATTTGCGTACTTTAGCTAGATTGGAAATCGTTAAAAACTCTCTTAGATTCATATGCATTCATTACGTCATTCGTTTTGCTCAGACAGCCCCCATCCAATCCACGTCTTTTGGTCTATATGCATACAAATTTACTACAAAAAGAGGTTCTTAACAAAATGAAATAAGATTTAATAAGTTTAACAATTAACGGCAACGATAATTCCGAACGCGATGTCTTAAATTCTATTCAGAATTCTACCGTCCTTGTTAAAAGTCTTAACGAGAATTTCTTTGCCTTGCCAAATAGTCACTTGATTCTGGACCCTAGTAGATATACTTAACTACACTCTTGGTCGCATGTGGGGTTCAACTGGTTAGAACTTGTCCACATCCTTTGGCTCATCGTCAGTACTGCATAGCATAACAGTCAATCGTCCACTCAATTACTGCATCGCTAATGTACTTGCGACGAATCGTTAACCGTAGTTAACACAGGTACTTCTGCATAGTTCACGTATGGGTCATGAAGACACCCGAGTCGGTGTACGACTCAAGAAGTACGAAGGTAGAGAGGAGTAACATAAGAAGAACCCGGCTGAAACAAAGGATTTGGGCTCTGTAACTATTTGCGTGTATATTCGCAAAACCCAAGCACATGTTTCTTTGTTTAAGGTTCTGAATTTAGAATCTTTGACTATCGTGTCGTTTACAATTCAAATATGGTTATATTTAAATATACATTGTGGTTCACGTGTGTGTTACATATAACGTTACACGAACGTATGAATTCCCAAATATTTACAGCATTAAAAATTGGAATTCACACAAAGGATTAATTCAAAATGAAGCATGAATGCTTTACAATTTTACACGAAAAATTATATGCAAGAACAATTTGAATTACAAAGAAAAATTCACCACGTGCACAGACATACTGGCGGCACTAGTGAATTTAAGATTATATAAATTAAAGATAAGAAAAGGTTACAATAATTTATATACAATAACTTTTAGATTTGTCCCTTTTACATCGAAACACGTGCTTTGGCTAAAATAGCGCTAAGCTGCACAAAATACATACGTCAATTCAATTACAAAATACAATCAATAAATGCAATAGATACTGTAAGAAGTAGACGTGTTATTGTTACCTCTTAAAAGTAGATTTTACTGCTCTAGCGCGGGTTCATCTTCGACTCTCTTACGACTCTGGTATGGCGGCGGGACGGAGCTATGTTAAAGCTGCCTGGTGTGTCTGCCGGTCTGGAAGTGAGTGAGAGTTTTGGCGCGTTATGATCGTATTTATGAAACTGCATTGAACGCATCACGTGACCGTTCACGTGGTATGTTGTTGATCTCGAAGGTGCTGGACACTGGCCTAAAGTTATGCAACAATCCGACCTTGCTAGAAGCTTCTAGATACTGATGTATCACGGGTGAATTTCAACAAAGGTCCGTTCAAAAATTTAATTTTGAAACGAGCAATTGGGTCACGAGGTCATGACACAGAATTTGTCACACATCGTCACAATGCACAGTTTATTACTGTAGTATGTAAATGTTAGTCCTAATGCACAGATTATTACTGTAGTAAACACAATACGGGAGAGGGTGGGATGGAGCTAGTCCACTACAGTCGCTATACTCTTTTTCTCATATATGTCAGCCGTTTCAATAGTGTAAACTCCTTACAAAAGCCTTATGCAATTCGAATTTTTAATGGGGTAGATCTGTAGGACGATCGAGTAATAGCTGGCTTGTTGTTAACGTAGAGTTGGCTAGGTGCTTTTTTTAATGTTTTTGTTTGTTTATTTGGAGAATTTCTGTACTTTTATTTTCATTCACCTGTTTTAAAAGTGTGTGTGTGTGTGTGTGTGTGTGTGTGATATCAGAAAGATGTTTTACATTCACGAAATGCAAGTATCAGGTAGGTATCATGGACATTCACAAAATGCAAGTTTGAATTAGGAATCATGTACTTCACGAAGTACAACTATCAGGTAGGAATCATGGACATTTTCGAAATGCAAGTATGGTTTAGGAATAGTTCGACAGTGTGTGTGTATGTGTGTGTGTTTCTGCGCGCGCGCGCAATTGTAACATAAAGTTGTTGTTTTTAAATTATTTCTCTAATGTATGAATCACTCTTACTGTTTGGAATTCCTCAATCATTTGCGCTTGTACGGGCTTTCCATAATAACGGCTAACAGTGTTGCGATTCTTCCCCGCTCAGTGTCTCCTATCTCTCTGTGTTTCAGTCGTACGACTTCATTCTCTTAGAGCCTTACGTCAGCAGGTTATTTTCTTTTTCTAACAACGATTACTTATTCACTCAAGCTTGAAGCAAGTACCGGTTTACTTGTCTATACATAACGTGTATGATTACTTATTCACTCAAGCTTGAAGCAAGTACCGGTTTACTTGTATATACATAACGTGTATGATTTACTTATTCAGTCAAGCTTAAAGCAAGTACCGGGGTTTAACGTGCATGACTTTGATGAATTATCACACCTGCTAAATAGTGATGTGAGTTGAGACGCTTTAAAAAAGAAGGATCGGAGTCTGAACGAATGCTAAATATGTCAGAATAATTATCGATGGCCCTCTAGCTGGTCAGATTTTGGTGACATTTTTATATTGATTAATTACAGTTTGTGATTGGTTATTTAGAATGTAATTAATTATTTGCACTTGTCATTTAAAATAATTCACTTAATTGCACCTGTCAGTATTTATAACAGCAAATTCAAAGAATGAAACTAAGTTATACATTAAAAGAATTTTTTTTTTTAATCTGAAAAGAATTTATACATTAATTTTTTTGGGGGTACTACAAACGACTAGAAATTGTTCTTGAAATTACCTGCAAAGTTTGGTGAGGTTATTCACCAATCAAAGGCCTGCCATGGTGTATAAATATTACATGGTAGTGATAAGATTTTTGAGCAATTTTTTAGTTATAATATTTTCAGGGGAAATTATTCTTATTGATTTATTTCTGTTTATAGTCCACTTTCATTGTTTGTGTGATTTCGCGGACGGTAAACTTAAAAAAAAACAAAACAAAAACATAAAGTCTTGATCGAACTTTACGGCACTGTACATAAAATACAGATATTTCAACAGTGTGAGCAATTTGATATGGTGAGACGAATATTTTAGAAAATATTGCCGGGTTATATTCATCAACAAATCGATTTCTTTCTTTTTGTGACACTCCCTGAAATAGCAGTGGATGTGTCGACCATTGATATGGTCAATAAGGACACTTTAAAGTTATAAGGGAGGGTGCTCTGTTTCAAACTTGTACAACCTCCACATTACCACCACAAATATTCTTTATGTTTCTGTTTTACTTATGTAATATTGAATTTGAAATTGCAGAACTTGTTATTGTGAGAGGGTAAAAATAAAAGTGGGTGGATGGATGGTGAGGCAATTGGCACAACACACTTTAGTGATATACCCTTACTACCATAACTATTGAAAAGAAATATGGCCGCGTGTCCTTTATTGCATTACATGTTTACGTGCCCCTTATTGCACTGCATGTTTACGTGCCCCTTATTGCTTTACATGTTTACGTGCCCCTTATTGCACTGCATGCTTGTCACCACAGCACGGTATTTCTTAATCTATGGAATTTGTTTTGTTCAATAATTAAGTCGTGCTAAATTAAAATTTAAAATTTGACATGTCAACTATTCGGCTATATACTGTTAGGTACGTTTGTATATTATTACTGGGCCAAAAGATTGCTGTTACTTCTAGCTGTTATTCGTGTAACGTAGGTCTTTAGTTTCCTTAACTTCGCATAACGACGCTTTGCTCCCTTTACTTACTCCTGACCTTAAAAAGGCGGACCAGAAATGACATTCAATTTATCTCATTCAATTTCATAGTTGCCATAGATTCTAATTAATCGATTTAACCATCAGTCGTCTTTAAAGACGTAAATCTCACCGAAATATTTATGTCACTCTGTCTAATCAATCTATCTGTCTATATGTCTGTTTTGAATATCTGTTTAAATGTTTATCTGTCTTTATATCTTTCTGGGTTTTGTCTCTCCTCTCTCTCTCGCACATACGCGCTCGCTCGCGCACGCACACACACACAAGACAGGCGCTTTAGTACGAAGATAAACTTGTACATATTACTACAAATATACTAATTTCTGTCACTGACATTTACAACACTTTGATTTTGATCACTCATAATTACAACGCTTTCATTTTGATCACTCATAATTACAACGCTTTCATTTTGATCATTCACAAGTACAACGCTATGATTTTGATCACAATTACAACGTGTTGATTTTGATCACTCACAAGTACAACGATTTGATTTTGATCACTCACAAGTACAACGCTTTGATTTTGATCACTCACAAGTACAACGCTTTGATTTTGATCACTCACAAGTACAACGCTTTGATTTTGATCACTCACAAGTACAACGTTTTGATTTTGATCACTCACAAGTACAACGCTTTGATTTTGATCACTCACAAGTACAACGCTTTGATTTTGATCACTCACAAGTACAACGCTTTGATTTTGATCACTCACAATTACGTTTTGATTTTGATCACTCACAAAATCAAAGCTATGTGCTCTCGTGCGTTAATGCTGGTTATTGCAACGTTTTCGGGGATTGCAGGTTTTTATTTACTTGCCTTCGGATTTCTGCCTACCAGTAGTACTTACTTGTGCACAGTACTGGAATGTTTAGTATTTGTACGGATATTGGCGAAATGTACAGTGTGGCATGTTTAGTATTTGTACGGAAATTGGCGAAATGTAAATTTGGTATGTTTATTTGTATGACCTTTACTAGTCTATTTGAAAGCAGGCGAAATATGGGGAAGGGGAGTGTTTGCTGGATTTACTTAGAGCCGTCATGTGACATTCACTGATTTCGAAGACAGGGAAATGGGAAGTTGGTTGGGGGGACGTTTGATAATCTCCTCTGTTGTACCTGTAGATGTGTGTATGTATGGGTTATGAGAAAAGTGTTTCTGGTGGCGTGTTGGATGTCTTTATATGTTCGTTTGTAGATATTTACTGGCACGTTTTAGCGGCAATATCTACAAGCTGTTCATCACTTGCCTTTCTTAGGTGGGGATTTGAATTTGTCAGTGGCAGCCATCATAAGTAATTAATTAATTAACTTGTTGTTAGTAGAACTGATTGAAAAAAGCAAAAGTTTTACATAAGTTGTATTTTCCTTCTGTTCTGTGTGCAGACTTTGGCTTATGTCGATTGTTTACATGGGAAATGGAGCTTCGGCGAGATGCGCGCCATCTTCTCCCGTCGCTGCTTGCTGCAGAACGTCGCCATCGAGATCTTCATGGCTAACAGGAGTGAGTAGACAACTCTGCTTAAAATCAGATTCCTTTCCCTTTCTGTCGCGCTTGATAAATTGCTTGAAATTCCTTGGCCGCTATTGCCATATATTTAAAAATGTCCTGTATGCATTCTTTTTAGTTATCTTTAAATCACACACACACACACACACACACACACACACACACACACACACACACACACACACACACACACACATACACACACACACACACACGCCCACACATTATCAGAGAAGATATAATTGAGTTAATTTTAAATTAACGATCGCTGATTGTCCAAGCCTCTCTGTAAGACTGATGGACAGTCTGTAAACCTTTCCAGTTCATTTCTCCCAGGAAATATTTTGGATATATTTCATACTTTGGAGGAGATGTACACGGGCGCTTGTATCAGTGGTAATATTATATCATGATGGTGATGATTTATTTTCTTCATTTTAATTCGTCAAACTTCATTTACTAAAACCCAAGCTTGATGCTCTGTTGACAAAAGACTACAAAAATCTTAATTTCAGTTTTTGTTTGAATCTGGATTGAATATATTATTATTTTGAATTTTGGTTGGTTGGGATTGTACAGATATTTATTTTTTTTTAAATTTATTTTTGACGCGAAGAAATAAATAATAAATGTTGACAAAAGCGCACAGCAGTGAGTGGCTGAGTACTATAAATACAGTCGTACACAAAATACAAGACGTGGACTGAAATAGATAAGAAGAAATATAATAACTCTTATCCCTCCATATAGAAGTCATAGCACAACAGACTCGTGATGATGAAGGTGATAATGACGATAAATGATGACACGACGATGATTGTCGGAGTTGTATGTCCCCTTATGGCATTCAGTGAACAAACTTTAATTATAGAATTCTGTTCATTTAGTGTTCAGTGAACATTTAGGGCGTATTGAAACCAACTAGTTCATAGGTAGTACCGGTTCGGACTGCGTTTATAAGGACAGCTGTAGCCATCGTGGTAGTTTGTGTCAAGATGGCGGCAAGTTGTTGAGACACGCTAAGCAGTACTGTCGGTGTCAGTACAGAAAGTATTGGAGTTATATGATGTTCTAATCTCTTCTCACTTTGGTATTTCTGTTTTCTTCTTCTTTCTTAAAGTTTTAATAGGGCATCAGTTAACGTTGACTAATAAAAATTATAACGTAAGAAATAATAATTGAGTACTAGAGCAATATTTATATATATATATATATATCAGATAAATTACGAAATATAACACTGAATAAAAACAATGTCATTGAAATAAAAAATGAAACTTTAAATAATCAAAAAATTCATTTATCCAAGTTTATTTTAAAATCAGTTATGTATATATATATATGGAATGTGTTTATCTGATGTGTTTATGTTTATACGTAGGAGTGTGTAATGTTTGTCTTCCTATGTGTGCGCGCGCGCGTGCTTGCGTGCCTGTGTGATCTTACTTGACACATGAGTGACTTACTTAACAAATAGGAGGAAGTTGATAAATTAACAGCACTAGACGATAAATTTAAACTCTTGATTTTATTTTTAAGTAATTAGAAAGTCGGGGGGGGGAGGGAGATTGGCACTTATTTTTTATTTTTTATTTCAGCCTATACTTAGTATGTGCACTGTGCATGCATGAATGCCTGAGTGCAAACTTCATTTGAAGCGACAACGCAGTGCGATAGTGGAGTTAAGAGGAAAGTCGCTGGTTTTAAAAAAAAAAAAAAGGATGAATTATTTAAACTTAACTCAATGTGAGAACTGTATAATCTAATCATCATTTTAATCTCCCGCTAAACAACTGATATCCGGAGCCCTAAATACTGAAGAAAGCAAACTTTTTATTGCAAAATTGATTTAATTTTTGCATTGTTTAAACAACAATCACCAATACACATAAATCAATCATTTTTGCACCATTGTGCGTGTCTGGTAGAAAGAAAGTGACCAACGATATCAACAGCATCTTTCTCGTTCCCAGTTCGACGTGTGGGACGGTACTCTAGCCCTTATTATATTTCTTTGACTATTTCAGGCGCCATGATGTCATAAACAAAGATGTAGTTAAATTAACGTTAACGTTTTAAATGCAGTTTATTGTAAATTGTGGGATCAGATCTATAGCTACGTGTGAGACCATAGATATTTAGCGCTGTTAAATTAGATCTGTATCTGTGCCTGAGACTAGATGTGTAACGCGGCCTGAGATAGATCTGTATTTGTGTGTGAGTTTAGATCGCAACGCTATCTGAGATCAGATCTGTATTTGTGTATGAGACCACACCTAGTTATTTATGTATGAGAGTATATGCGTATCAGCTCTGTCTGAGACCAAATAGACCAGATCTGTAGTTTTTTTTTCTTCTGAGATCAGATCTGTAACGCTGTCTGAGACCCGCTCTGTAAATTTTTGTGAGACTGATATGTAGCTGTGACTGATACCATATGTTAGCACCTTGGAATCAGATCTATAGTTGTGTTGTAGTCCAGAATTTTAGCATTCAAGATCAAAAGTGTAGCGCAGTTTGGTACCAGGTAGACTGTATGAGAACCAGGTCTGTAGCGCAGACTGAAACCAGATCGCTTACTGATGTCGTTTGTGGACGAACACTAAGCGACTTTTGCTGTAGTTTGGCGTTGACCTAGACAACAAGAAAAATGTCATGGACCACGGAACTCTGCTTGCGGTGCTGTCTGCTTTAGGAGTGATGTATCTACCTTGTCACTTTGTCTTCAGACCCAACATCGGTAGCATAATTGCTTTTGTCTCCATGGCGACAATTGTCTGGTCACCAGATCCAGCACTGACATTTAGAGGAGGTGTGGTTGTAAAGAAGAGAGAACGGGGTGGGGTGGGGATTATATTTTTAACTGTAAAATGAATCAACCGTATTTATAATATATATTAATTATTTGTCCAGTGGCTCATTGACGTGGTTGGCAGGAGGAAATGTTGGTACTAATGACAGAATCTCTGCAGAATCTAACTTCATGAGACAGTCTCCAACAGGAACTTCTGGAACCGCTTATGTATTTGCTGCAATTACAGAATTCATTAAATTTAAAATTCCATAACAAACAAAAAGAAGGTGGTTGGTCGGTTGGTTGCTTGCTTGCTCGCTTTAAAAATAACATGCAATTCAAAAATCAATCCTCTCTCACCTACCGCCCCTCCCTGCTACATTTTAACCCCTTTGCGCGTGCATTAATATCAGTTTGTGCAAACCAACAAAGTAAACAGCAACAACCTACTCAGCAACAAAAAAAATAAAACTAATAAAAATACCCACTGATCTGTTAACTTCACCTGTTTCGACGAGTGAAAATCAGAGTACTATTTGTTTCCTTTTGCACTCTTCTTCTGTCCCCTTGTTTATCTCCAATCTCTTGCAAATGAGGCATCGCTCAGCGGTTAGTCTTCGCGAAAGGGCGTAGAGGCAGGCCCCGCTCCCTCCCTCCTTCTCATCGCGCCTTGACACAACCTGTAGAAGGGGGGGGGGGTTGAGGAAGGAGGATGACACTGACTTCCATTTCGGATTATCTGGAGATGAATATCGGGATTGTTGCAGTTGGCAACGGAGCGGGATCAGAGTTGAGAAATATACCTTCCTTTCTTTATTGTTTTGTGATATGGTATATTGTGGTCTGATCTTACACAGTGTGTTGTGATATAGCAAATATTGTTTTGTTGTTTTGTGATATTGCATACTGTGTTTGCATACTGTATTGTATATTGCATACTGTGTTTGCATACAGTGTGATATTGCATACTGTGTTTGCATACAGTATTGTGATATTGAATACTGTGTTTGCATGATAATGCATACTGTGTTGCATACAGTATTGTGATATTGCATACTGTGCTGCAATATAGCACGTAGTGTTCTGACACTCTACATTGTGTTCAAAAGTGGGGTTTTTTTTTTATTTTGTTGTTCAGAAGTTGGATTAATACCTCGTCAGACTTCGTTGTTTGTTATAATCCTAAGGATCTTTCTGCCTCTTTGTAAAGGATAGTCCGCAGCAAACACTACTGGTATGTCGGAGATGAGTGCATGGGGAACAGGAGAAGAAGGGAGGCAAGAGAGGGATGGAGAAAGAGAGACTTGTTATCTCCACTTAAATTGCGGAGCTTAGCGCTGCCAGAAATCAAAACAGATTTACTTTTGAACGCGACCGAGGGTCCAAGTGCCCCCGCATTGCGCCTTCCCATTGCATTTGGCACTGTCAGTCTTGTCAATTTCGGTTTGAGTTCCAATCCTGCCACTGGTTAGGCACCTGACACCCGACTTAAGACAGGTGAGCGCCGGAGGTCTGTTTTACCAACCTCACACTGCACACACTCCGAGAAAGCTGGGCGAAACAGGAATCTTGGTGCTTTGGATCTGTAGGATATGGGAAGATGGTGTTGTGAGGGGGGGATTGGGGGGGGGGTATATAAGTGGTGTACTGATTATAAAATATTATTTAAGAATAAAACAGATAAATATGCGCAAGCTCGTAAACCAGCATCAGAACGTGCCCATTTGTTTGAAATAGAATTCCATTGTGTAAATTTGAGTTCAGACAAACAAACAAACAAACAAAACCCAGTTGAATGGCGTGGTCGTAATAAAGTTTATAATATATATTTTCTTTCTAGATACTCATTTGGAAGTCATTTAGTATTTGCCACTGGACTCATTCAATTTTCATACAATGCTTGTTTGTTTGTTTTAATCTATTCTTCATCAAAGTATTTAACTCAGTAGTTTGTAACCATAGCTCAAACAAATATTAGAATGGTTAACTAAAGTTAAAATATTACTTATGGTATAAAAGTTGAGCATTACTGATGAAATAAAGTTAACCATCATTATGATGTTTGTCCATTTTTAGATGGTATAGGGACCTGAATCCGGCATTGGTAAAGTGGCACTATGCTAAAGGCATCGTAAAAGCTATGGCAACAGAAGTGTAGCATTTAACATTCAGAATTATAATATAATTTCATCATCTGAAATCTCTTGATATTTACTGTCAAACACCTTTCATTATATTATTGAATCTTCGGAACCACTCTTCAGGGTTCTCGGGCAATGTTAGAGTCTAGTCCTGGGGCAGTATTGGAGTCTTTATTCATCAGAACTACGATTAGTAGCGTAGTTTCTGTTGTTCCCATTCTTCTGTCCATCTAATAGTTACTGGAGTCGTTTTTGACTCCTATGGCCAGTAGTAAGTATAGTCATTCATGACTTCTGTGTTCGGCAATGTAGTTAATATGTTACTTTAGTCGTTCTTGACATATGCGTCCAGTTGTGTAGTTACTATAGTGGTTTGTGATACCTATGTCCAGTAGTGTGGTTACTAAAGTCGTTTGTGGGATACCTGTGTCCATTAGTTTAGTTACTTTAGTCATTCCACTCTCCCGATTCCTATAACCAGTAGCTTGATGAATGAAGTCATTCGTGACTCCTGTAACTTGTTGCTTAGTGAAAGAAATCATACATGACTTCTGTAACCAGTATCATAGTAAATGAAGTCTTTCGAGACTCTTGTAACCAGTAACCTAGAGAACGAAGTCGTTTCTGACCTAAGTAACCAGTAACATAGTGAATGAAATCGTTCGTGACTCCTCCTGTCTGACGGTGTGATTACTTCAGCAGTTAACTAGCCCTACTTCCTGTCGGGTCGTCTCAGTCTAAACTGAAGTCAGATGACGTCCTTGTGCAGTCTCTTTAAAAAGAGTTAAACCGCCACTACTCCTTACGGGGGATCGGCGTAGATTTGAACCACCAGGACTCTCCGTGCAGGTAATTTATTGTTGAACCATCAGAACTGATGTGTCATAGTTGTCTTGAATTGGCATTTATGTTACCGCCTGGTGAAGGATCGCTATAGAATTGAACTCACAAAATTCCCGTACGGGTCATTTGTTGCTGTACCGTCCTACTTGCTGGTGATGAGGGTCGTAAAATGACATTTATGTTGCTGCATACTAAATTGGAGAAACGTCTTGTGACTGAATGGGTTTCAGCCCTGGTACGATTGCAAATGTCACCTATGACAGATGAAGGACTGAATCACGGACACACATATCCTGGTCTACCTTGCCATTCCAGCCTGCCTGGGCATATTTGACCCCACACAGATTCAGATATTCCTTTGGATAAGACGGCAAGATTCGTTGATCGCAGCATCGTTTTGCGGTGGCAGTTGTTGCCGTCCTTCTCATGAATTTTATTTTGGAGCGTACAGTTTTTCTTTGCGCTCTCACGAATTCGCTCCCTTTCATTAGAAACACTGGTATGGCAGCAATAACAGTCTTAGCTGGCTGTTGCAAGTTTTTCGTTAATTACTGTTAGTGTTACCTCCCATAAACTCTACTCTTCCAGAGGTTAAAAAGAAAAAAGAAAAATACAGAGCTTTTCGTTTAATTACTGTTAGTTTCACCCCCCACTAAACCCTAGTCTGCCAGAGGTTAAAAAGCACAGAACCTTTGTCTAATTATTGTTAGTATTACCTCCCCATGAACCTTAATCTTACAAAACTAAAAGAACATAGAACCCTCGTTTAATTATTCTTAGTGTTACCTCCCCTAAACTGTAGTCTTCCAGAGATTTTTTTAAAAGGAGCCTTTTATTTAATTATTGTTAATGATACCTCCCTGTGTTTTAATCTTTCTCACACTCTCACACACACACACACACACACACACATATATATACACTCATATGCATGCACACACATGCATGCACACACACACACACACACACACATGCACACCTCTCATGTGTTTATTTATTTGTTTATTTATAATTATTGTAAATTCAAAAGCCAACTGTACGGTGCTTTGAAAAACTGCTGAAGTACTTATCTGGGTATGGGTGACTGCAAGCTACAAAATGTTCATCATGAAAACCTTTATTGTATTATAAACATTTTATTATTACAAAATCTAATAACCTTGGTCCTTGTCACTTTGATGGCTGTTTTTTTTTTTGCTTTTTCCTCAGTTGTGCTTAATGTATGTTGGTAACTTTGACCAGTAAAATAAAGAAATTGTTGATTTATTGCTCTTGATTGGATTTGGTTTTTCAGCTCACAGTTATTTTTAGAGTTATGGTTATAAAGGACAATTTTGAATAATTACTGTTATCATCTTGTTTATTTTATTCATATGACCGACTGCTTTTATTGAATAATTAAGTGGTCACCATAATCTTTCAGTGTTTTTAAAGTAAACCTTAAATTTTAAGCAGCAACATAGAATTTCTAGTATCAAACCATAGACTTTGAATCCATTATATTATCTCCATTCTTAGTTAGCCATATGTCAAAAAATATCTTTTAGCTTCCACTGGTTAATATTTACCTATTATTTACTTAACATTTTATCACATTTCTCCTCATCATAGTCCTTTTGAGAATGGTCATTTTATATATTGCATTATTTTTCATGAAAAGTAAGTTAATTATTTGTATGTCAATGCTCTACTCCTGTGGGAGAATCTGAAGTGCCTCCTATGTACCAAGTTACTTTACTATGTGTGTGTGTGTGTGTGTGTGTGGAGAAAGAGAGAGAGAGTGAATGTGTGAATGAGAGGGAGGGGAAATCATCTGAAAGTGTTTACTTGAATACTTTCTGCAAACTTTCTTCCATGCATATAATATGTCTATGTATGTTTGCTGAAAAAAAGCACCGAATCTTTAAAATTTATAAACATCAGAAAATGACAAAAATTCAAATTTCAGTCAGACATTTGCAAACCTAAGAATATAAGAATATAAAACATAAGAATGTTTTCAAATACAACAAATGAACTGACATCAGGAGAAAAAGCAAAGAGTATATTGTTATGCTTTCCATCACGCACTCCAAGACACTTTCTTTCTGTAGTTTCCCATCATGCACTCCAAAACACTTTCTTTCTGTAGTTTCCCATCACACACTCCAAAACTTTCTGTAGTTTCCCATCATGCACTCCAAAACATTTTTCTTTCAGTAGTTTCCCATCATGCACTTCAAAACACTTGTAATTCTGTTGTTTCCCATCCCATCATACACTTCAAAAAAATTACCTGTATGTTTTCCATCTTGCATTTCAAATACCTTTCTTTCTCTCTTTTTCTCTCTCTTTCTCTCTCTCTCTCTTTGGTATTTCCCATCTTGCACTATAAAACACTTCTGTATCTGCAAACATATCAAGACACACTTTGTCATTTGATTTTTAAAATAACTTTGTCACTTTTCAGCTGCTGTCATGTTTTCATTTCCTGACCATACCACAGTTAAAAAAGTCATTGACCTACTTCCCAGAGTTGGGGTGGGCATTAAGTATGGACTTCAGCAAGCCAGGTTGGTTGGTTACTTGGTTATAGTTATTTGGATTTACTTATAATAGGAGCAGCAGTAATGGCAAGCACAAAAACATTTGAAACTGGGTGATGTATTTTTATTGGGAATTTTTATTGAATAGTTATCGATATATTGGATAAACTAAACAATAATTGTCATATTTTAACTAGAGATTTTTTTTTAATAGCTAAATTTAATGTTGCTACCTTGTAAAAGAATTTATAGTAGTAACAGTCAGACAGATATGTATCATTGCATTACTATAATACTGCTGTGTATATCTTGAAGATTTCTTATCTAGAATTAATTGATTTATGCAGGTACTGTATTAATTTCTTGTAGCTTACAAAAGAAACTAACTGTTACTGTATATGTTGTGCTTTTCTAAATAAATATTACAACACATTTGTTTTCCTAATGCTAATTTGGGGGTTCCACCATCTTTGAATGCTTGCATGCAGTTTGAAAGGAAGTGTAGAATAAAGACATGCACTGCACTACTGTGAATGGGAAATAAGCCTGGAAAACTGGTTCTTTCTGTCATTCTGAGTTATCTCTTCTTACCTCAGAAGTTTCATATTGTATAAATCATTGTTTATTGAAACAACTATTTGCAGCCAGGTAATTTTAAGGTAAAATTTCATTAAGTACATGGTAATCTAGAATATCATATAATAAAATGGAAATCAGGTGGATAGCATGAACAGGCCTCATCTTACAATGCAGTTTTAGATAAACTAAAAGCAACAAATGTTTTCTCCTGAATGTTTTTTAAAAAATAATTTTCATTGGTGTTTAATTTTAAATATAATTTTATTGTTTTACCAAAAAATGTAATATATATTAATACTAAAAATCATGCTAGTCAGCAATAATGTAAAACTTTATAATTATATGCCTCAGTCAAATTAAAATACATTGTATGCTGTCATAACATTGACTTGATAATATAAACATATTTTGATGACAGATTTAAGACACATTGCTGTGTATTGATATGTTAATATTATGAATTATATTTGTTTCTAGCCAGACAGACTTCGTGAATTGTTATCATGTCATAAATAATTGATGTGTTAAAACTGTACTTATGACACATAAATGTCTGGACTTTAGAGGGACAAAGTAATATTTTATGAAAACTTTTTACAACAGACGTATGTCCTTGGCATCTGGAAAGCAGCTGTTCAAGTTGTCCAATATGACACAAAAATGGCAACGCCGTGAGATCTCCAACTTTGACTACATCATGTATCTGAACACTATAGCTGGTATGGCATTTATTCAAAATAAAATTATATGCTGCTACTGTCTCAGTATGGATAGAGTAGAAGTAAATGTGTCCTGGTATTTTAAGATTCATTGTTCATTGAATAAGCATTGGCTTTTACTATATAAACAAGTCAGATCTGCTTGGTGACAGTGTGTGTGTGCGTGCATGCGTGCGTGTGTCATCAAAAGTTTAAATTTATCCAATTTGTATTATTAGTTTATATGTTGATCTCTTGATTTTGTGTTTGGGTGGCAGCATTAGCCAGCAGTATTTACTTCACAACCAATTTGACACATTCACCTCATAATCCATGTCCTTTTTGGATCAGCACTATTTTGGGATCTATGTTAAATCTGGTGTATTAACACAGACTTAATAACTCAACTTCTGTTTTGATCTGTCTTAGGTCTAGAGTATTAATATAGACTTCATGATCCATCTTCAGTTTCAATCTGTGCTACTCCTGGTATATTAACATAGACTTCCTGATCTCTCTTAATTTTTTATCAGTATTAGGCCTGGTATATTAATATAGACCTCATAACCCATTTTTTTGTTTTGATCAGTGTTAGTCCTGGAATATTAATATAGACTTCTTGATCTATCTTCTGTTTTGATCAGTATTAGGCCTGGTATATTAATATAGACCTCATAACCCATTTTTTTGTTTTGATCAGTGTTAGGCCTGGTATATTAATATAGACTTCTTGATCTATCTTCTGTTTTGATCAGTATTAGGCCTGGTATATTAATATAGACCTCATAACCCATTTTTTTGTTTTGATCAGTGTTAGGCCTGGTATATTAATATAGACTTCTTGATCTATTTTCTGTTTTGATCAGTGTTAGGCCTGGTATATTAATATAGACCTCATAACCCATTTTTTTGTTTTGATCTGTGTTAGTCCTGGAATATTAATATAGACTTCTTGATCTATCTTCTGTTTTGATCAGTGTTAGGCCTGGTTTATTAATATAGAGTTTGGATCTGTGCTAGGCCTGGTGTAAACATAGATTTTGATCTGTGCTAGGCCTGTATATTAGCATAGAGTTCAAGAACTATCTTCTGTTTAATTTCTATTAGCCTGGTATATTAATATAGATTTTGACCTATGTTAATAGACTGTTTGTTTTGACCTGCATTAGGTCGGACATACAATGACTTGAACCAGTACCATGTGTTTCCCTGGGTGCTAGTCAACTACGACAGTGAAGACCTTGATCTTTCTACTGCAACAACCTACCGTGATATGACCAAGGTACAGATGTGTGCACATCATAGTGTATATTCTTTTGGCACGCATTACAAAGCACAGGTTGTCTCTGTTTTTAGTGTACTGTCATCTTGTCTACCTTCAAAGCCTTATGCAGTGAAAAGAAGCCTACAAATCTTTTTCATCATCCAAAGCTACACAGTGTAAATTTAACTCTGTTATATATTCAAACTAAAGTTTTTAGACCAAATGAAAAGTGTAAACTTAACTTTGTTATATATTCAAACTAAAGTTTTTTGACCAAATGAAAAGTGTAAATTTAACTCTGTTATATATTCAAACTAAAGCTTTTAGACCTAGTGAAGAAGAATCTAGATCATTCAAGGAAATAATCTAATTCAGCTTGTTTTTTAATGTTTTCATTTCAAAAAGCAAATTTCAAAGTCAGTGTCTCAATGATTGTTTTGATACAAGCAATAGGAAGAGCATGTGTGTGCTGTTTTTGTTGTTTGTGTGTATTTGAGATATTTCCAGTTTTACTATTATTCATTTGCAAGGATGGCTGTAAAACAGTAAAAATGGAACTCTTTGTATGATACATGACACAACACATCACCTATACCAGTAACTTGTGATAATATACATCTGTAATTGTATGAAACAAGACACAAGTCATGTTGTAAAGCAATGGAATTTTAGACATGAAAAATGACATGGGACATCATTTATACAAGTGTCTTGTGATAGTGTAGATCTGTAATTGTATGAAGCAAGACACAAGTCATGTTGTAAAGCAATGGAATTTTAGACATGAAAAATGACACAGGACAACATTTATACAAGTGTCTTGTGATAGTGTACATCTGTAATTGTATGAAACACAACACATAAATCATGCTGTGTATCACTGGAACTCTGAGGACTTTAGACATGATGTCAGAAAGAAAGCAGTGACGCTTTTAGGAGAAAATAAATAAATAAAGTAGACATCTAACCATATACCTTTGTCTTGAGTGAACACTTGCAATGCTCCTTACAAAAACAAGTGACATTTGTCCACTATAAAAAGTAAATGCATCATTAAGAAATCTTATACATCTATGAAGCTGGTTGATTTTTGTTTGACTTTAAAGACTAAAATAGTCACTGTAAAAAATAGAATACATCATTTAGAGAGATACTGTTCATTTATGAAGCCATTATTTTTTGTTTGACTTTAAAGACTAAAATAGCCACTATAAAATGTATAATATATCATTTAGAGATCTTCTTCATTTATGAAGCTGTTAAATTTTGTTTGACTTTAAAGATTAAAATAGCCACTATAAAAAGTATAATATATCATTTAGAGATCTTGTTCATCAATGAAGCTGTTGATTTTTATTTGATTTTGAAGACTTAAAATAGCAACAATTTCTTGACCTTGGTCAATTTTTAAAAATAATTAATTTATTTCTTTACTGAGTAAGTGATGTATTTGATGAAAATCATGAAAGTTGTATATTAATCCCTTGTCATGGGACACATTTACCTTTGACCTGTAGAGGTATTCAGAATCATATTTGTTTTGATTGTTTTGGGTTTTTTTTTGAATTTCTTCATAATATTGATGATAATAATTTAATTTGTAAGTTTAAATATACTTTTACATATACTAAATCATTTAACCAATACATTGGTTAAATCTTTATACATTTGACTTTTATTCTTAGTATCACTCATCTAAGTAATTAATGTGTAATCAGAAATGTGTATTTTATAAAAGGTATGTTTATTGATGAATTAATTTTGTTTTATACAAAACCCATTAGCATTAAAAAGTTATTTTGAGCATAGGTAAATGTATTAATAAAAAATAATATGTTTCTGTAGCTGATGAATTTAATTATTTTGCAGCCAATTGGAGCTCTGAATGAAACACGGAGAACTTATTTTGAAGAGCGCTACTCGGCATGGGAGCATGAACAAATCCCACCATTTCACTATGGCACTCACTACTCTACTGCAGCTTTCACTCTCAACTGGATGATTCGCATCGTGAGTTTTTTTTTGTGTTTATTATTTCATTTGCTTTTAATTTGTGCCTACATATTTACCTGTCATAATCAACATTCCCTCTAATATTTTCATATGTGCGTGGAACTTTTTCCTGTGTGCATGGAACTGGTGGTTGTTTGAGCTTGCTATCAAAACTTGTGTGCGGAATTTTGAAACTGCTGTGCAGCATTTTCTAATGAACTGTGCAGCCGTGCATCTTAAGGGAACATTGGTCATAACAGTTCAGGTACATTGTTTTCTGGAGTAACCTAGTGTAGATTGGACAGTATAATACCTGTTAGCATTGTCTTTCATTTTTTAAATGATGTGTGGCTTTAATCACTAGAGCTCATGTTGCCATAGACATACACACAAACACACACTCACATACATGCAAGCACATACATACCTAACAACCAGTGAAGAAATAAGGGAACAGATTTTGATTTATTATTTTGTCTATTATTTGTTGAGTACATTTTATCTGATTCTATGTTTTCTTTTCCTTTTTCCATGAAGGAGCCATTTACGTCACTTTTTCTTAACTTGCAAGGTGGCAAGTTTGATCATCCAAACCGTATCTTTGCCTCCATTGCTCAGGCATGGAAAAACTGCCAGCGAGATACATCTGATGTGAAGGTGCTTATGAGATTTACTTGAATTACTTGAATGTTGTATTTACATCAGTGTTATTTCACTTTCATTCCAGCTATCTGTTTGTTGTTTTAGGTAGGACTACAGAAATAAGATTTTTAATTTATTGTTTTAAATGTTTTGGCTCTTTAATATTTTAACCATTTATCATCACATATTAACAAAGTTGGGATAGATAGGATATAGATGAAATTGGTTGCTTATGAAAAATTGTTGATCACAAAATGTTGTAATTTTGTCTTGCAAAGACAGCATCACTGTTTTCATTCCCTTATTGCAACAATCAATGTTCATTCAGTTTTCATTCCTTTATGATAATAGTCGTGTTGTTTCACTTCTTTTTTCATTCCCTTACAACAGCAGTCCTGCTCTTTCAGCTTTCATTTCTTTATGATAACAGCCCTTTTCTGTCAGCTGTCAACTTTAAACTTTTGCTTTTAAGTTGATGTTACTTTTAATGTTTAATTCAAGCTAGATTACAGTATACAGATCTTTCTGTAAAGGGTTTTTCTATGGTATCACTTTAAAGCTTATTGTTTATGTGGTCTAAATAACATGGAAGCTAGTCAGCAAGAATTGGCAGGAAAAGCATTAAAGATATGCTCCATTTTCCCACTCTGAATGTAACAGGATTGGTGTCTTTTATTGACTACCCTTGCTTCTTTTAAGCCTCAAACCACTCTTTGGTATTTTCAGGAACTGATTCCAGAGTTTTTCTTTTTACCTGAGATGCTGACTAACAGTAACAGATACAAGCTGGGTAAGCAGGAGGATGGTCATGTTGTCTCCGATGTCGAATTGCCACCCTGGGCTAAAACGCCAGAGGACTTTATCCGTATTAACAGACAGGTCAGTCAGGGCAGTCTGACAAGTATTTCTATGAAATATGTTATTTGTAAAGAATTTTCTTAGAAGAAGAGTGGTTGGGGGGGAAGGGGGGGTTCTAATGAGGCTTTATTCATGGAGGAAAGAAAGGTGGAGGGTAACGTGGACTTCCTGATCCATGAGAGTTGTTTCAGTGACATCCAAAACAACCATCATCAAGCCTTCAGATGTTTATGTGCAAGCATACATGTATGTGTATTAGAAAAAAGGAAGAGAAGTTCAGTGCTTTGCTGTTTTGTGTTTTGAATAAAATTCTTTTACTGAGAACTGTATGCATTATTAATTTTTTTTTTACAGCCTGATTGTATTTGTTCAAATAGAATTCCTTATAACTGCATGCCATACAATTGCAAATGAATCAAACTCATTCAGTCAATGCCTGTTTAATTAATCCTTAACTTAAAATTTCTGTTTCAGGCTTTAGAATCCGAGTTTGTTTCATGCCAGCTCCACCACTGGATTGATCTTATTTTTGGATACAAGCAGAAAGGTGTGCCTTAATCATCATTTCATTATTAATAATGTTGTATTCATTATCATCATCATCATAATTGTTTTATCCCTTGCCTTCATCAGCTTACATGAAAACAAAATGTCTTCATCAGTGTACACAAAACAAGATGTTTTCAAAACAAATGAGTTTCTGTGAAAGTGGGGAATGGGGAATTGGTAAAATTTCTTAGGGATCAGAATTTCATTTACATGCATTGTCTTCTTATTGCCACTTGAAATAAATGCAAACTCTAATATTTCTGTACATTTCTATGTAAATTAAGACTCATTTTTTAAATCATATGATAATTGAATGAAATAGCCCATCATGTAAATTAAAGGCTCATGCTAAACTCAGCCATTTGAAAAATCATGATTGTTTCTTATAAATCTTTTCAATAAATTGAAAATAATGTGGAAGAATGTCATCAAATATAATAGTACATGTACCTGATGTCCAAAAGTCATTGAATTTATCTATTCTTTGTAGTTTTCTCCAGAGTATGCCCCCTTTTTCACACGAATTTCCAAGAGAAAAGAGACAGATGATCAGGTGATGTTGACATGTGCCATGTACCACCAGCAGAGACAGATTGCATTCATAAAATTATACGTTTTGCAGCATAAATATGTTCTTTATAGACAGTAATGCATTTCAAATGGACATTTGATCTTTTGTATAAAAGTAAGATATGGCTGAAAATTTGTGATTTAAATGTTTAGCAGTTAATCAACTTTTTGCTACAGATATCTCTATGTGCATTCCAGCATAAGTTATTTCCCTTGCTTAATCTCATCTATGCAAGTATTGATTTAGGAATGTTTACATTCATTGCATTTGATGTCACAGTGTTGCTGCATATTCACTTCTTGTAACTTTAATAATGTAACAGTTCTTGCATTCACTATGCAGTGCTCTGTATTCACCACTTGTAACTTTAAAAGGTAATAGTGTGTTCATTCCGCAGTTTGCAATTCAGCTAATGATCTAAGAACATCTGCATTCACTACAAATAACATGGTAGTCACCAAAGTGATTCATAGAAAATATTATTATTTTTTCCTTGCTAGAATTAATTTTTTTAAAATTAAAATTGTCTTAATAATGAATTACTTTTAATGGTATGGCTTTTGTAATGGAGAATTGTCTTTCATGTTTGTGTAGACAATGGTAATTAATGTTAAATCTTTTTTTTTTTTGGGGGGGGGAGTGGGGGTGGTGGAATAATTTGTTGAAATGGTATTTTTCCAGTTTTGTGTTGCATTGATACTTTCCGCCAAACAGATTGTTGGATTAATATGGCGACTGTGACTTTGTTGCCTGTTACAGGTCCTGAGGCTGTACGAGCAACCAACGTCTTTTACTATCTGACATACGAGGGAAATATCAATCTGGAAGCCATCTCTGACCCGGTTTTGAGAGAGGTGAGTTAGTTCTACACTTTCAGGCAGCAGCTCAATATATTTTTGGCATACATGTTCCAAGCATTATATGTTCTTGGTCACCATGGTGACCAGAGTGAGGAGACATAATTGTTAACTAGACCATAAAGCCATTAGATGAGATGTAACTACATTTTGTCAAGCAATCAATGGGATCATGCAGCAGATGGTAAAATGTAACTGGATGTTGTTAAGATGGCTAGGGTTAAAATAGTAAATGATGTATTACTAGATGTTATCTAGGAGATGACCAAAGATTATGACAAAATGAGGAGTAACTAGACATTGTCAAAGAGGTGGCTAGAATTAAGACAAAATGTTTTGTAACTGGGTATTTTCAAGGAGGCTAGGATTAAGGAGAAAATAGTCATGAACTGGATAGTGTCAAAGAGGTGGACTGAATTAAGACAAAATGTTTTGTAACTGGGTATTTTCAAGGAAGCTAGGATTAAAGGAGAAAATAGTCATGAACTCAATAGTGTTGAGTAGGTGGCTAGTATTCAGAAAGAAGATGACAGATAAATTTGAGAAAAGATGTTAGCAGATATTAAGGCAGGAAATGTTGTATAGCTGATATTGTTGTGTAATTAAATTTAATAAGGCAGAAAATATTGCATAGCTGATATTGTCATGTAATTGAATTTAATAAGGCAGAAAATGAAGGACAAATATGAGGAAAATATTACACCTAATCTAGAACAGAGGCAGAAAATGACAGACTAATATGAGAAAAGGTATTGAAAAATATCTAAAACAGCATCAAAATGATGAAAAGATTTGAGAAAAGTTATTGATAAGTATCTAGAGCAGGCAGAAAATTTGTGTAAGTGGATATTGTCAGGTAAGTGGTTAAGACCTGATGCAAGAAAGTGGTGGGTGCAATTGAAATAAAATATTGGTACATCTACAAGATAGAGGTAAAAAATTGTTGATTGTTTGGGGTGTCAGAATTTTTTAAAAGGTTTCTGATATTCATCACATTTTGGGGGCAGATACAAAGGACCTCTCTAAATTCCTGTATTCATATGGTAAAAAGACATATTCGACTGAACAGAGGGTTGATTTACTTCTTAAGTACTCTTTAGGCATTCTCTAAAATTCTTTCATAATTATTAGTTGGAAAATTTGTTTGCCTCAATTAAAGGGAGTTTCTGATGACTCTGACAACAATGGTCATTCACTAATCAAACAGAAAGAAAAGGCATTTATAAAAATATAATGGTTATAGGGTCATGGACAAATATTCCCTTTCAGAGGTTAAAACATGGATTTTATGGACAGCTTATGACAAAAATAAATGTGTGCTATTTGAATGTAAAACAGTTTACAATATTTATATATATATATTTATTAAAATGACATTGTGAGTTTGAATAAGTTATTAGTCATTTTCAGTTTTAAATGACAAAATAAATTTTGATAATTCATTTGAATTAACCACATATATCTGTGCTGTTTCAGTGGCACACAACTTGATACTGACTGAAACTTTTTATTAAATATAAAATTCATAATGGTACTGATGAATCTACAATCACATGCCACAAACAATATAACAGTCAGTTTTAGTAAATCACACTTTTGTGTCTTGATTATGTGGGAACTGAATTTTCTGTATTCAGTGATTGTATGCTGCTTGACATATCTGTATCCAGTTTATGAACAGAGACTAAATGATGTTTAACAGTGCTGGAGTTTCCACCTTCAGCAGACAAAATGGCTCCACGCACATTATATTTGCACATGTTTAATGGGCCTAGCCAAACACTTCACGTGATTCACTATTGATGGAATATTACCAATGATTTAAAAAGTATTACTATTTATTTAAACCAGAATTACAGTAATTTGATTGCAAAATGTTCTTGAATACAAGTTAACTGACTATCAGATGATGACACACTGACAACACAATGCTGATGCAGTGAACTGTTAGTGTCTCCTAGCTGATGTATGCCCTCCCCCTACAGTGAGAGCTTTCATTGATGACACAGATGACTAGCAAAAGATGGAACACAGTGTATACAATGTGTATAAGCTGTCTGGATTTCAGCTTTTAGAACTGGTCACTGTTTTCTTGGATATCTACTCATAATTTACTCACCCAGTTTAGAGTGTATCAGAGGGTACTCATTGACAGCACTACTCATGGGTAGGACCATAAGACAATGTGATATTGCAGGAAAAGTTGTATGTTCAATTTTGAAATGTTGCTGTGTGTTAAGTATTAGTTTTATGAAAAAAAAAGGAATAAATGTTTTTGTTCTTAAAGCTATAAATGCTGGTTTTGTTAGCCTAATCTTCTTTATCATTTAATTTACAAATGCAGAATCCAAGTAGTAAGTTCATCATTCAATAAAGAAATCTTTTTTCTTGCTTTAACCTGTCAAGGCTATTGAAAATCAAATCCGCAGCTTTGGTCAGACACCAAGTCAGTTGCTGACTGAACCACACCCTCCTCGCAGCTCTGTCATGCACTTGGTGAGTTATCTTTCACTTTAGTAGTTATGCCCACTTTAATTTTTCACAGGTGGCATGAGTATGAGTTTTGTTACACACACTTTTGCTTTCCACTTTTCACATTTCCTCGTAAGTGTAAATTGACAGCAGTGTTCACCACCTGTTAGTTTTAATTATGCTCTTTATTATTACTACATTTTATTGTAAATTAACATTATATATTTTTTATTTGCTTATTACAATTGTTGTGAATCATGGTAAGTTTCATGATGCTTGTATTAGATAAATTAGTTTGTAATGTGTGTGTGTGTGTGTGTGTGCGTGTGTGTGTGTGTGCGTGCGTGCGTGCGTGCGTGCTTGCGTGCGTGCGTGCGAATATACGGTTGTGTTGCAGTGAACTGTGCTAAGTTTACACTTTAGTGAAGTCAGTGTTTCTCATAGGAGAAACCTATATATGACATCATACAACTAAAGAGAGGGATTCTGACTTTTGAGGTGTTAAGGAGACAATAAAAAATATTTTCATAACAATGTTGCTATAATCACAGTGTTTATATAACTTGGCTGAAAAATAAAGCAGTCAGTTTTGTAATGATTTCTATTTTAAGCTCTTATTTTGTAACCGGCATTTGACCTCAGTGTATGCCTTGCAATATTTTAAATCTTGTAAGTTCTGTGGTTGTGATAATAATAAAGATTGATGTCCTGTAAAATGATGTTTCATAGATCAGACTACAGCCTAAAAAGGTACAGCTTATCACTATTTGTCTTGTACTTTTCATCCTAGTAAGATGACAACAAAATAACATCCTTTATGTTTACAGTTTTTTTTTTAATTGTTATAGATTTTTTTTTTAAATGTATTTTATGAAACTAACTGCAGGTTGATATCAATATCATATTTGATGGAACCAGTTTTAAATGAATAACCCACCTGTAAAATTTTACCCATGTTTGGCTACTTTATGTGAAAAAATACAGATGTCTCCAAATATTAGACCTTTATGCAGCTTTGAGATTTTGAGATCTTTATTCAACCATTTATTTGAATGAATCACTCATGGTCAGTTATAGAAACTAATTTATCTGCAAAATAATGTGTGGTCTAAATATTGGATGCATAATTTTCAGCCCTAGGTCAGTATTTCCTGAGTGAAATTGTTTAACTTTATATAAATTTCATTCACTTATTGTTTGTGTTTATTTCTTATTTAAAACAGTTTTTAAATTGTTGCCATGGCAACCAAAATAAAAGTTGATTTTGATACATTTAAAAATAACATCAGTGAAGTAAATAATATGAGTGCATAAGACTTCAATAGCCCATTTCAATTAAATGTACTTTTTTTTGTGTTGTTGTTTATTAAGAGAAAGAGTTGGGATCAAGTATTATATAGAGAGTAATGTGGGGCAGGGTTTGGGATTTGAGATTTCATGACACTGGTAAAAAGAATATCTTTCAAAAATGTTTGATGTCATTTATGGATGACCCTGCATATGATCTTGTCTGTTTTAATAATCACTATATACTTATATTGGTGTTGTTTGTTTCATTGTGTTAATGTGCTTACGTTATGGTATGGTTCTGAGGTAACCATCTGTCATGAAAACTTTGCCTAAATGAATTTCAAATTATTGTCAGTGAAATTAATGTTTGTGCCATGTTTGACTTTCTTGAAAACAATTAGTTGCCTAATTTGTCTTTAAAATAAATAATACTCAAAACAGATAATCTTTTCAGTGTATATATAATATTTACCATTAAATGTTGCTAAGGATTAGTTTCATATGTCTGAACTATACAGACATTATAAACCAATTAAAAGAATATGTCTTCTTTGTTCTAAACATACCTGCCAACCCACCCTCCAAACTTTCCTGGTGAATATTATAAGCCCAGTCCAGGCTCTGTTTGAATACACAGGTTTCGGTATATAATGACATTGACTTTTGTTCTTACCAGTGTGTAAAATAATTTACAAAATCTGTAGAGATTTAAGTTTTACCTCTTATAGTGTCATACCTTATTTATTATACGTTTGGTCATGCCCTATGCCCATCACTTTCTATCCCAATTTAAGAAAGTTCCCCATGAATGAAGACAAATGCCTGGACAAAATTGGTTTCACATGCCGGTTAATAATTAGCTCACCTTAGAGACCTAGGTGCTTGACCATCATATTTAACATAAAACGTAGACAGATACAAACATTATAGAATGTATGTTAAGAATTTTATGAGATGAATGAAAGTAAAATAAAAACTTTATAGAACAACAGTAATAAAATTTGAATAAAAGAAAAATGCAATTATTTTTTTAGGGATGCAGCCCAAGTATGGTTACACAAGAACAGCTAACCTACAATGTCACTCCCCAAGACAGTAAATGTTCTGTGCCTGACTGTAAACTTCTAGACACTAAATGAAATGGTCCTGACTTCAATGAATAGATCTCCAATGGTATGAGTCCTATTGGGATCAGAGATCACCACAAATGAGTCAGAATGAATGGGGTGCTACTTTTATACCCCAACAATCCTATCGATTCTTTTCTAAGAACAATTATCTCAGAGTCGACCTGTGACATGAACACTTAACTCCTGTTTTTCGTCCACAATCTTTCAGGATAAGCTGGCCTCCCTTGAGCCCCTTCCAGGAAAGTATGTCACACTTGTCAACTCCAAGTGAACCAAATGCAGACGGGTAAGCAAACCCGAAAAACAAACCAGAAACCCTTCCTTAAAGGGTGATTCTTTATACACTGTGGAAGAAATCAAATCATTCCTTCTATCTTTCTTTTCTTAGTCAAATGTTTTGACTATCTATTTCTTTTAACTGTGGTGTAGTTAATGGACTTTCCCTAGCTCATTGTTACGTTTCCAGTATTTATTTAAAGACCCTGCTTAGAATAATTAAAAGACTTTAAATATAATTAATTCTTCCTCTCATATTCTACGCAGACTGGTTGCTCAATTTATTATCTGACTAATTAAAAGTGCGTCTTGTAGTTCAGACGACAAATTTACAGACTAATAAACTGCGAACTTTTAGCTAGATTTGAAAACAGTTAAATCCCTCTAAATTAATATGCACTCGTCATCAATCTTTCTGCTCATCCGCCCCCATTCAAATCTAAGAATTAATCTAATTGGTCTATTGTGCATAGAAATCAACTACTAAGAGGTATTAACAAAGGAAATAAGATTTAATAAAGTTTAACAAATTAACAATAAATCGAATGCAACGCGAATAGTCTTCACTCTGTCTTTACGCGCCTATGCCTGATTTTTGTCAATCTAAATTGCCAGAAAAGTGTTCCTTTGAGATCTGTACACTTGATTTTGCACTTAGCTCTATTCTTGTATCCTTGGTCTCAACACTCAGTCATGCTGATTCGTTCCCTCAGTCCCCCTTTAACGACACACGTGGTGCATAAGGAATGATGTCCCTTTGTTAGTGGCTAGGAACTGGAATTTTTGCAGCATGGCCCTCAGAGTGGATTTCGACACGCTTACACCAATAAGCTAATGCAGGTGAGGCATGGTGAAACATGAACCATGAGCCGACCTTTGAGAGAAGTCGAAGGGTACCTTGATTCTCTATGGCGCCGGCTGCCTCTCACGACCCGAGTAAGCTGATGGAATTAGCTAAAATGTGCTCGAAGTGAGGGAGCGGAAGCGTGTGGGTACATATATAGAAAGGTATATTGCGTATCACGTGACTGTTCGCAAAGCATGTGGTTGGTTCGAGAACTGGACAATGGTCCTAAAGTTACATAACATCTTGACCTGTTCTAGAAGCACCTAGAAAAAGGAAGCTTTGAACAAAGGGCCAAGGGTTTCAAATATTCGAATTTGAAGTAAACAAGGCAAGTGGGTCACGAAGTCGGACAATTTTATCAGACTGTGACACCCCCTTGCTTTTGAGGCGTTTATCTTACCAAAGATAAAATGCCTCCTACAAATTATGTATGATAAAATGTAGAAGTCCACAATGAAGAAAAATTTACACAAAAAAAATTTCAACATTCCTAGAAATAAAGTGTGCAACTATATTTCATATTTACAGGAAGGAATCCGTAGGGTTCAGTTAATTGATTAAACGACATTCTATCAGTACCGGCACTTGATGGCATCAAGCACGACTCATGTAATCTGCGCCAACATTCAAAGACCCTTTGATGTAATGAATATTTGCGTCATACTGTGTCAGAAACAAAGACCAACGCATTAAACGGCTGTTTGTAAATTGCGCCTGTCCGAGAAAGGCCAACGGCTGGTGATCGCACTCAATGACAAAGGTTTTTCCGTACAAATAGTTTTCGAACTTTTTTATGGCCCAAACTATTGCAAGACATTCCTTTTCACTGGTGGAATATTTCTGTTCAGTAGTTGTGAGTTTACGGCTTGCATATGCAACTGGGTGTTTGGTGTCATTGTGTTCTTGTAATAACACTGCTCCTAATCCTGTGTTGCTAGCATCAGTCCTTAACAAGAATGGTTTTGTCAGATCTGGCAGTTTAACAACTAAATCTGAAGTCAGTCTAGATTTCAGTGTGTCAAAAGCGTTTTGGCATGCATCAGTCCACACCACTTTTGTAGGCATATTCTTACGTGTCAAGTCAGTCAGAGGACATGCAATGGCACTAAAATCTGGTACGAATTTTCTGTAGTAGTTAGCAAGACCAAGAAAACTTCTAACTTGTGTTTTTGTTAGCGGTTGTGAAGTGTCCTTAAGTTGTGCTATCTTAGCTTCACTTGGCGACATAGTTCCATGACTCAACTTGTGTCCCAAGAAGTCTAAGGAGAATTGTGCTATTTCACACTTCGTAGGGCGGGCAGTGAGGTTGGCTTGTTTTAATCTGGCTAGCACATCTCGTAAGAGTGTTAAGTGCTCCTCCCATGTCTGGGTGCCTAGAATTAAATCATCCATGAAGTTCTCAACTCCACGTCCGTACAGTGGTTCTAACAATGACCGCATCATTTTAGAAAAAATGCTTGGAGCGTTTGAAACTCCGAAAGGCATAACTTTCCATGTGTAGTTTCCTACTGGTGTAGTGAAAGCTAGTATGTGTCGATCAGTGTCCTTGACCTTGATTTGCCAAAAACCGCGTGACAAATCTATTTTGGTATAGTAATGAGCGTTAGCTAGCTTAGTGAAGATGAGATCCGGATCGGGAAGAGGTTCGGCACAAAACTCTGTCACTTGATTGAGTTTGCGGTAGTCTACGCAAAAACGGAACGAGTTATCACGTTTTTTAATCAACACGATGGGTGATCCGTAGGCACTGTCAGTCTTCTCTATGACCCCTAGATCTAGCATAGTCTTAATCTCACGTCTAACGTCATCTATCTTAGCGTGTGGCAACGGATACGGCTTCAAACGTATCGGTTTGTTGTCAGTCAGCTTCAGTGAAAATTCTATTAAGTCTGTCAACCCTGGTTTGTCTGTCAGAGTAGATGAGAACTCATTAAGCAATTCATTCACTTCTTTTTTCTGTCTTCCTGTCAAGGCTTCATTTACCCTAACGTCTTTGACAGTTTCGTCCGTCTGTGGAGGACAGTTTGGTAAAGTACCAGTGACGCAATCAGTATCCCCCTCGTCTTCTGTAACTATCGTCGCTACGACAAAATCAGCTTGAGTGGTTTGATCCTCACGGCTTATGTACTTTTTGAGTAGGTTAACATGAAAGATTTTCTCTCTCTTTCCTGTCTGCACCTTATAGTTCAGTCCCCCTAGCTTGGCGGTAACTACAAAGGGCCCCTTCCATTTCATCTGAAGTTTGTTATGTGCTTCAGGAAGCAACAGTAACACTTTGTCATTAACTTCAAATTCTCTAGGTTTGGTGTGCTTATTGTAATATTCTGCCTGTCTAGACTGAGCTATCGTCAAGTTTTCCCGTGCTATCTTGCCTATAGTTTCAAGACGGTTTCTTAAGTCAGTGACGTATGTATAAGTTGTCTTAACTTCGTCATCTGTCTTTTCATCAGTCCAAAGTGCCTTCAAAATCATCATCGGTCCGCGTACAGTACGTCCGTAAAGTAGCTCAAATGGTGAAAACCCGGTGGAAGATTGTGGCACCTCCCTATATGCAAATAGTAGGGCAGGGATGTATCTGTCCCAGTCTTTCGGTTTATCTGTGGCGAGCTTTTTAAGTGCTGTTTTTAATGTCCCATTGTATTTTTCAATCAGACCATTTGCCTGGGGGTGGTATGGTGTGCAAGTAAGATGTTTGATGGAAAGTAAACGATTTACTTCCTTCATTACGTTGCCTATGAATTGACTCCCCTGATCCGTCAAAATTTCAGTAGGAATTCCAACACGACTCCAAAGACCGAAAAGGGCTTCGGCGACAGTTTCAGTATCAATATTTTTCAATGGTACTGCGTCGGCGAATCTTGTTGCGTAATCAATAGTGGTCAGCACGTATCGATTACCTCTCGTTGATGTGGGTATTATAGGCCCAATCAAATCCAATGCTACGCGCTTGTAGGGTTCACTGATCAGTTCAGGCTCTCCTAACGGTGCGGGTCTGATTGAATTTTTAGACTGTGTTCTCTGGCATGTGTCGCAACTTAACACGAATCTACGGATATCGGCAGTGATGTCCGGCCAATAAAACTCACTTGTAATACGACTAGTTGTTTTTTGTACACCCATGTGTGCACCAAAAAGACTCTCATGACCTAATCGTAATACGTCATTTCGTTTGGTTTGTGGAACGACTAATTGTTTCCGAAATTCGTCTCCCACTTTCGAATAGCGGTACAATAAACCCTTTTTCAGAATAATGCACGCTTTCTTATTCGAATCGTCAGTGTTGACGTCACTAACAAGTACAGCTTGTCTGCGTAACTTGTCTAGTGTTTCGTCCTCAGCTTGTAATATTTTAATCTCGCTAACTGTTGCTTTATCTACGGCTGGTGCGGCAGACATCGGTGCAGTTACAGATTTGTCTTTACTACTCGCTGCTCTGGTTACAGCGTTAACCAGTGGTGGTTCAGTTGAAGTTTGTTTTTTGCACGGCAAAACATACTTGCAACCAAGGATCACGTCATGCGGTGAGTTTTCCATAACTGCCGCTTTGACTGTTCCTTCTACAAAGTCTGAAACAATCGAGACTTCAGCTACTGGTAAAATGTCCTTTTCGCCGTTTGCAAAGGTGACAGAGATTGTCTCCCCTGTGTAGTCGGTACGGTTAACTAATGATGCATTTACAATAGCGTCCAGCTCACACCCTGTATCAAGCAAAGCGATTGTATCGTGACCGTTTGCCTGTACTGGTGTTCGATTCGACTTTTCTGTTTTAGGTGTATGACTCTCTACTGCGTAAACTTTAGCTGTTTTCTTTTCAGGACATGTTCGTGAAAAATGGCCACTATCACCACAAGTGTAACATGCAAGATTCTTTTTATCTTTCTGTTTGTCGGACTTGTTTTTAGTGTCGGGTTTAGATGTTTTATCATCACGCTCACTATGTGCCTTCCCGTCATTTTTCTTATCCTTTCGAGTCTGCGGTTCGTTCGGTCGAGACTTGTTGTTCGCGTGTGCGTTCGAGAATTGAGAATGTGCGTCATCAAAGCGATCGGCGGCGTTGCCTATCTCCTCTAGCGTAGATTTTTCCCTTATTGCTAAGTGAATCAGTAGATCTGATTTGTACGACCCGAGAATGTGGTCTTTTACCATTTCATCCCTAAGACCTGCGTACGTCTGTGGAGTTTCGGCTAGATCTATCCATCTTTGGAACAAGTCAGCTACGCGTCGTATGTACTGTGCGTGCGTCTCTGAACTGGCTTTAGTGGCCTGTTTAAACTTACGTCGGTATGTATCTGCTGTGAGTTTGTAACGTTTCAATAATGCGGCCTTGACTGTGTCGTAATTATCTGACTCAGAATCGCTAAGCTTATTGAACTCGTTTTTCGCACTGCCCTGCAATAACCCCGACAAATTTATCGCCCAATGTTCCGCTGGAATGTTCGTTGCTCTGGCTAACTTTTCAAACGTTTTTAAATACGCGTCTATTTGATCTTTGTTCTCATCAAATGGGACCATATTTATCTTTGGAATGATATTTTCAATTCTACTGTGATTATTTCCATCGCTAGAACGCGAATCACCACTGCTTCTGCGATCACGGTTTGGATTGGTAACTTCTAGTTTCTTTACTTCCCATTCTAACCGTTTTATTTCCGCGTCTGCTGCGATGCGTTTAGCTTCTGTGTCCGCTGCGATACGTTTTGTTTCGATGTCGGCTAGTCTTTCAGCCTCTAATTTTTTTGCTTCGCGGGCAGCTAACCGTTCTTCCCTTTCTATCTCTTGTCTCTCTTTTTCCGCTTTTTCCGCTTTCTCTAGCTCAGTTTTAATGTAGCTAGTCAGTTCGTCACCCTGGTATCCTATCATGATACCGGTTTCTTTCAGGTCTTCGATAACCTGTTTGCGATCCATTTTACTGTCTTAGCGCGCTGGCTACAATAAGAATGTATCTCGTGAATTGTGTGTTTTAACCGTCGGCGATAACTCCGCTTATCCCGAAAATAACTTTTAGGCTACAACCTTACAAAAATTATTTAATTTACTCAGAACACCTTCCGAAATAAATTACGCGTTAACTCTTTACACGTTTCACCTGCTTGTCACAGTGTCCGCTGTTCCAAGACTTTCGTAATGTCACGGCTCCTACCATACAACATTACACATTATATCTAGCACCCTAAATATAATAGTCCGAAGTCTGTTACTACCGATAACTCTCCTAGCTGGCGGTATAACCTTCGACTCCTCACAATGAAGTACTCAGTAACACAATACTAAATAAATCATTCAATAGCTAACATGACATATTTAACTACGCTTAAATATATCAACATTAACTAACATGCACGCTACTCTGCAAAGGAATACATGCACATGTCACAACAAAAGCAAAGAAAATCAGTGATACAAAAATCAAAAGAACAATTGGCAATTCTGTTCGTTCGTTCGTTTCTAGGTTATGATGCGCCCTATGTATAAAAATGTTACAAGTTACAATTTAATACATATCAATCCCGCGACGACCCACACTTGTTACGTTTCCAGTATTTATTTAAAGACCCTGCTTAGAATAATTAAAAGACTTTAAATATAATTAATTCTTCCTCTCATATTCTACGCAGACTGGTTGCTCAATTTATTATCTGACTAATTAAAAGTGCGTCTTGTAGTTCAGACGACAAATTTACAGACTAATAAACTGCGAACTTTTAGCTAGATTTGAAAACAGTTAAATCCCTCTAAATTAATATGCACTCGTCATCAATCTTTCTGCTCATCCGCCCCCATTCAAATCTAAGAATTAATCTAATTGGTCTATTGTGCATAGAAATCAACTACTAAGAGGTATTAACAAAGGAAATAAGATTTAATAAAGTTTAACAAATTAACAATAAATCGAATGCAACGCGAATAGTCTTCACTCTGTCTTTACGCGCCTATGCCTGATTTTTGTCAATCTAAATTGCCAGAAAAGTGTTCCTTTGAGATCTGTACACTTGATTTTGCACTTAGCTCTATTCTTGTATCCTTGGTCTCAACACTCAGTCATGCTGATTCGTTCCCTCAGTCCCCCTTTAACGACACACGTGGTGCATAAGGAATGATGTCCCTTTGTTAGTGGCTAGGAACTGGAATTTTTGCAGCATGGCCCTCAGAGTGGATTTCGACACGCTTACACCAATAAGCTAATGCAGGTGAGGCATGGTGAAACATGAACCATGAGCCGACCTTTGAGAGAAGTCGAAGGGTACCTTGATTCTCTATGGCGCCGGCTGCCTCTCACGACCCGAGTAAGCTGATGGAATTAGCTAAAATGTGCTCGAAGTGAGGGAGCGGAAGCGTGTGGGTACATATATAGAAAGGTATATTGCGTATCACGTGACTGTTCGCAAAGCATGTGGTTGGTTCGAGAACTGGACAATGGTCCTAAAGTTACATAACATCTTGACCTGTTCTAGAAGCACCTAGAAAAAGGAAGCTTTGAACAAAGGGCCAAGGGTTTCAAATATTCGAATTTGAAGTAAACAAGGCAAGTGGGTCACGAAGTCGGACAATTTTATCAGACTGTGACACTCATAAAATGGGCAAAACTGGAAATAGTGATTTTAGGTTGTTCATATGTATTTTCTTTTCCGTTTTGCATATGGCTGTAATTAAATTCTCTTATATCCCGTCGTGGATTTACCCCAGTTTGGTGCCATGAATTCTGGCAAGACGCGCCCTTTCATATGCCCACTCCCTCTAACCACTTCTTCAGCTAAGGTCGAAATTAAATATGTGTGTTCTTTCCAAGGATGCACGACACATTTATTGTTATGGTTTCTTTCTGTTTGTATTTCAACTAGTTTTCATTTAATGGTCAGTTCATTGCAGTGCATGTATTATTCTGATTGATCATTGAAGATAGCTTTGTTGTTGTTATTGCTTGTAACTAGCTGCCAATAAATACATTGCTGTTATCTTTACAGATTCACTTTTGTTCATATATGATCATGTGTTATTTTGTAAACATATTTACCAAGGAACCATTAACTAGCTTTTAATAATCTGTGCAAATACAATAATTTAATTTCATTTTGGTTTGTTTGGTTTTTTGTTTTTTAATATTTTTATTGTCGTGGACCATGTTTTTTAAAGAATAAATGTTCACGGCAATTCTTTTATGTTGCTGTTTATTTTTGTTGTTTTTCTTTCAGTTAATTGAAAAACATCATGATCGTAGAAGTATCATAAACAAGGTTTTTCTTATTTTCAAATTCATTAAATATAATCCTCTTCATTTTTTTTTTGTCCTTTTTGTTGTCTCAATCTGACACTTAATAATAGCAATGCTTTCATGAATGTATTGGCTTTTGACTTCTTAAGTACTGGTAGTCAGATAACGTTTTTGGTTATTCTTTGATTTTGTTTTTGCTTCCTTAGTAAATTCCACTCTTGACCCTTTTGCACCAAAAATTAATTGTTGTTTTTTGTTGTTTTTGGTTTTTTTTTATTGTTTGTTTTGGGGGAAAGGGGACAACATAAATTTGTTTTGGTGTTGCATGCTTATCTTTCCCAGTTGATAATTTCTGCTTGTGTTGATATTATTCCAGATTATGTAATATTGTGTATAATGTTGACAGAATAAAAATACATTTTTCTTGCATATATCTGTATAAATTACATTACATTAATAGAATAAGTAAATGACCTTGACCGTCGGTTTTGTGGGTTTTTTTATCGGCTTGCTAAAAAGAAACTTCCATGTGCTTGAAAGTCAAGGATGCTTTAGCATTTCACACAGATGGATTCACAGAATTGGAAAACTGTATTTATAGATACACATGATAAATAAATATACATTTTCCTGGCAGACATTTAGCATAACAGTATATTTTTCTGGCAGACATATAACATTACATTACATTGATAGAATAAGTATATAAGAATACACCTTATTATCTGTGTAATATGTGAGCTTGTTGGTTTACTTTTTGCAACAACTTGCATTAAATTATGACAGATAAAAGATTGGCAGCTAGAGTAATATTGGGGGTGGGGGGAAGGGATGTAAAGGTTAAAGCAAAAGCAACTTTGTGGAGGAAATTTTGTTAGAACTGCTTGATGTCCATACAGGGATGTTTATTAGTTTAGATGAAATAAAAATATTTAATTATTTTGTCTATGACAGCAATAATCAACTATTCTGCACTATAGTAAAATTATTTTTTAGTTTGTTCTTTAAGTGAAGACACTTACATTTACCATGCCCTCAGATGCATCAGATTTCTTTTTTTTTTTTCAATGCACACAGGAGTTGAACATTATTAAAGAGATCGAGCCTGTAGATTTTTATAAATATAAGAACTAAGTGGTTTGTAGTTTGATCAGTGTTTACTTTTTCTCTTAGTAGACTCATTCAACAGGATGGCTGTCCATTTACAGTTTGCTTGTTGACAGAACCTGCTCCTGAAATAGTAGCCATGGCCTGGTTCTTACAATGTCTTCTATTAAAGGATTCAATAGTTATGCTTCTTTCTCTCAAGACAGGCAACTGTAGAAAATAGATCTCAGAGTGACTTAGTTTACTGAAGTAGGGGCAACTAATCATACAGTTTAATAACTAACCATTATATGAAATATTACTTATACATAAGAGGACTGAATAATTCATTTTTACTTTATCTGCAAACTGTCAAAACACAAGCTTGTTAGTACAGTGAGTTTGAAGCAAAACTTTTTCATGTCTCACAAAACAGAATTAATATAAAATGAAACAAGTTTTTTTTAGTTTGTTTTTTTTAAAAGAAAATAATACAGTCTGTATAGCTCTTAGCATTTGGATCTGAGTGTTTGGAGTAGGGGAGGAGGCTTTACATTTTCTCACAGACTTTTCTCAAACATAATACAGATTCATTCATTCTGGTTTGTTTTCTTTTTCTTTTTTCTGTATTTTTTTCATGTTTTGTTTTCTTTTGTTTTTTCAAAAATCTTTTCTCTCAACCTTTGACCCACTGAAGATAAAGATGGATGCATACAATATTCTCTCAATAGTTGAATTAAAAAGCACAGACATTAATTCCAACAGCATAGTCACAATTATAGGTATTGAACATTGTTCCATCAGCACTTTCTCATTGCAAATCCAAATTCAAATATGGTATTTTTCGTTCTTCAGTACTACTATACAAGCAATCTTTTTGTAAAATGGAAATGGACACTTCACGACATACAAGCACTGTGCAAGTTGTTAGTTCAGTTGTTTTCTGCCTATTTAATTGGAATACGTCATTGAAACTGAGCATGTTTCTTATTTCTCTTTCCTGTTTTGTTTTGCGGGGAAGCTCTTGGAATGGTTTTATGACTATATGATTTAATATTAATTATCATTATTATATAGTTTGTATTTGTTCACTTCATTTCCTGCTTGTTTGCATTAAATAAATTGTAATAATTAATTCTGTGTTTGAGATTAATACCAGTCGGGATGCACTTAAGGAAAATTGTTTACTACCTTTAAAGCAAATGTGTGATTATTAATATTTTTTTGCTATTTTTTTGCTAACAGCACTCCCTGATTTCTAGACTGCTCTGGATATACAAGACTATATTTAAAATATTTCTCACTTATTTTAGTGAGCTCAACTTACTATTTAAATTTTACTAAAGGGCCCCTTCTTGTGCATGGCTGATCTAATTCATATGTGAGTGAAGACCAGGTAAAATACTCTGGATTGTGGCTAAAATTATAATGTAAACCTATAGAGCTTGAAGGAAAACAAATTTCTGACATGGTAAAAAATTACTTTCTGTTCATAGAAATAATCTTTGGATCAACGAGAACAGTATATTTTTTTTAGTGTATGCTACCAAGCACAGCTGCAGATACTTTACTGTGAAAAGCAATGCAAACAATAAACTGACACTTCAGATTCAGTCATCGATACAGACATGTCTGTTTTCTGATTAGTTGCACTTGAAAAATTAAATGAGATATTTCAGTCAGGATCAGCCCATCATGCAGACATGGAGCTATTTTTGATGCTTTTATTAACAATTACAATACTTGAAATCTACTGTCAAGGTCAAGATGAAGGGTGCATTCTTGAGAAGATGTGTTTGCTAAAAGAGTTTGAATTTACATTGCAACAATCTCTGAAACAAGTGAACAATTTAACTATGTGACCAGCACTTTCATCATTGCCTAAGAAAGGGGCCCTATTATTTAGCACTTGCCTTTTAAACATTTCTCCGTATCCAGTTGTTAGTGTAATATACATTAGATAGTTATGCTCTAAGCATTTCTTCATTAGTACTAATCAATAAAAGTTGCATTTAAATAGTTCTCAGTGTGCATGCAAAACTTACATTTAAAATACTTCTTGATGTCCGTTAGTTAGCATGATATACAATAGTTAGTTTGTTTTTTTCTAACATTTCTTCAAGTATACTAATCAGTATGATTTGCAATTGGTTTGTGCATTAGTTAGCAATATAATTTTAAAGAATCCTGAAATATCAGAGTTTGTAGAAATAAAGTTTATAAATATTTCTTAGTGTGAGTTGGCACACTTTACATTTTAATGAATCCCGATACATTTGAGTTTGCACAGATTAAGAGTATAAATGTTTATTAGTGTAAGGTAGTACAGATAACAATTTATAAATGTTTTTGTTTGATATTTAAAAATTATATAATTTAGAGCAAAGATTTTGGAATTGCATAGTTTTTATTACTTATTAATTCCAAGGATTAACATATGGCATGGTAATTTCTTTACTGCAATTAATTTGACAGATTATATTGTTTTTGTTAAAATTATAATTAATATATATATATTTTTTTTAAATTTATTTTATATTTTCATTCCATCCAGAGTCCAATGATGTTCTCTCAGAACCAGGAAGATGTATGCATGATTATGAAGTTCCTTTCCAATTCACCAGTTGTTCACGTTGCTGCCAACACTCACCCAGCTGTTCCCACCCCGGCAGTCACTACTGTCACTGCTAATCACCATTTTGCCATCAATAAGTGGAACAATTCCTATGTTCGTAAGTTCAGTTTTGTTCCTTGACAAGTGGAACAATTCCTATGCTCATAAGTTCAGTTTTGTTCCTTTGTCAAGTGGAATATTTCCTATAAGTTCACTCTTGTGCCTTCTGAAGTGGAACAGTTTCTGTTTTCAAAAGTTCAGTTTGTATCATATAAGTACCTTTAAGTTCAGTTTTGTCCCATCTAAAAGTAGAACATTTTCTTGTGGTAAATTCATTTTGTGCTATCAAAGAATGGAACAGTTCCTGTAATCATAACTTCAGTTTTGTTTGAACTAAAAGTGGAATAGTTTCTATAAATATTTTTTATTTAATCTGAAAGTGGAACAAGTAATTGTCAGTTTCTTGGAATTTCTTCCTATATTCATAAGGTCAGTTTTATGATAACCAAAGATGGACAAATGCTTTTGTGTATTTATTTCATGACCTCCACAAAGGAAATGATTACTATTCCTATTAATAACTTAATTTTTACACCATCCAAGGTAAAAATTCATGTTTGTAAGATTGTTTTCATTGTGTACCATCAACAAAAATTCCTGTATGTTCATTTTCATTTTGTAACACTAGCAAGTGAAACAGTTCATGTTAATATATCCTGTCAATAACAGTTTTTGTTGTTTTTTTCTGTTTAAAAGTCCATTTTCATTTTTGTTCAGATGCATTCGAGCAAATTTTTTTAAAAGCAGATATATTTACAAAATAATTTGAACTCATGTAATAAATTATTCATTTAATTAATATCAGGATCTCATTTTTCCCCATGTTTACAAATAAATGTTCTGTATGTTTGCTGAGGATATCTCACATCAACATGCTGTTTTCAAATCATTCAAATTTTTGTTTTGATATCTTTCAGCATACATAATGTAATGAGATTTTTTAATACTTCTTTTCTTTTTATTTTTTTTTTGGAGGGGAGGGTGAGTGTGGCACTGAGCTATACTAGACATTTATTAACACATGTCAAGACTTCATAAATGAGATGATCAGTTTAAAGGGAAAAACCACAATTGATGAGATTAGTAGGAATCTGGATAACACAATTTCTTTCGTTTCAAAATGAAGCCATGCTTCCTTTCAGGGACTCTTGCCAGATTTTACTTTAATGATTTATTTCAAGAGAACCATTTTGAAATGCTGATGAAAAAGAATTATAAGTGGATTTCAAAGTTAACTTATTTTTTGTTATCACATCTTCAAGACAATTCAATAATGGATATTTAAAGAAACAACTTCTTTCACACACACTCATTGCAGGTTTGAAATCTAATTATGATTTTGATAATTTGCTGATTTGGATAGAAATAAATTTGTAAGTGTAGTTGTGAACATTATCCAAATGTTCACTGCTGTTTTGTTATAAATGTTTTCACATGCATCAGACGTTAATGAAGCATTTGTTAAGGTCGCAGATGGATGCGGTTTCTTTGCCTTTACATTCAGGTTACAGATGGGTGAGGTTTATTTGTTTATACTTTAAGGTCATAGAAGGATGATAAGGTTTTATTTTTCACTCGAAGGTCACAAATGGATGGGTTTTGATTGTTTTACTTTAAATCACAGACAAGTGGGTTTTATTTATTTTTGCTTTAAGGTCATAGATGAATGAGTCTTTATTTGTTTTTTAAAATCATGGATGGATCTTTTATTTGTTTTAAGTTCAGATGGACTTTTTTTTTTTTTTTTGGGGGGGGGGGAGTAGGGAGTCCAAATAGATGAGGGAGCTTTATTTGTTTCCAATTTAATGTCACAGATAGAGGCTTTATTTGGGGTTTTTCTTTTAACAGCCCAGTCTGCAGCCTCCAGCTTTTCATCTGCTGACAACAAAGACCCCCAGGCTATTCCACAGCTTCCGCTAAACATGGATCAGCTGCTAAGTACAGTGATTTTTGTTTTAATTGATTAAATGTATAGTTTTAGAATATTTTATTATTATATAAACTTAAGAACATATACTGGAAATACTGCCTACTTATTTCATGAAACATTCTACAAAACTTTTTCAAGTATTTACTTGTTTATGATGTAGGCTAGTTAATCTTCCTGGGAATTATTTTAGGTTTTAAAAAAATGTAAAAGAGTCCTAGTTACTTTTGAACATTTTTGTCTTATCTTTCTTTTGTACAATTATTGACTGCATGTATCAGTTGCTTGCCTTTGCAGACACTAAAATCAAGTGTATTTTCCTGTAGATAAAAACTCCTGTTTACTTCTGCCCTCCTGAATGTTGTTTATTATTTTGTACTTCACAAATCTTCAAGCATTTAGATAGAACGTATTGTCCTTAGTATGAAAGACTGTAGCTGTCTGTAGCAGACATTTTTTTCAGTGAGTGAGTGTAAGATGGATTATTTTGTACTTCACAAATCTTTGAGCACTTGGATAGAATGTATTGTCCTGTATGTTAAAGTAAAGGCTGTAGCTATTTGTAGCAGGCATGCACTCAGTGAGTGAGTCAGATTACTTTATACTTCACAGATCTTTGAGCACTTGGATAGAATGTATTATCCTGTATGTTAAAGTAAAGGCTGTAGCTATTTGTAGCAGGCATGCACTCAGTGAGTGAGTCAGATTACTTTATACTTCACAGATCTTCAAGCACTTGGATACAATGTATTATGTATTAAGGCTGTAGCTCTGCATAGCAGATGTGACTTCAGTGAGTGAATGTAAGTCAGATTATTTGTCACTTTGGGGATTTCAGTGATGAACACAGGACTTCAAAGACGAACGCTGGGAGACAACTTTGATGAGCGACTAACAGCAACCCACTCCAGCTTCCTGACCACAGCTGACAACCGTTTCATCTTTGCTTGTGGATTCTGGGACAAAAGTTTCCGTCTGTACTTTGCTGAGACAGGTTAAGACTGAACTTTCTTTTCATTTTTTTATGTATGCATACCATTACATAGAAATAGGGATTGGCAGATTTATTCCATCACATGTTTCTTATAACTAAACACTCAAAAGTAATCCTATTCTAGATTGGAACTGTATGATGATACTCTGTTTGATATTTCTTATGTTTACTTAAAATTATTTTAATTCTAGGTTGGTACTGCAAAGTAATACTATTTTTTTGGTGTTTCCCCATATCTGCATAGTCAGAAATAATCTAATTCCAGTTTGGTAATATAGGTTAATATTCTCTTTAGTGGTTTTCATATCTTTATTCTCAAAAGTAATTTGATTATATGCTGAAATACAGCTATCATTGTTGACTTACATGTTTCAAGTTAATAATTTGTAATATATTAGTGACACTGAACTATTGATACTAATAATTGATTTTAACTAACACTGAACTGTTGGTACCCTCTTTAGGTTTTTTCACGGCCATAACTAATTATTTTAAATAATTTATTTGAACTGATATTCATCAAAGTTCGTGTTACTTAAAAAATATTCACTACCAAGATTCTCATAACTAATTATTTATAAATAATTTATTTGAACTGACACTGAACTCTTGGTATTGTCTTTTGGTATTTTCACAGCCAAGATCCTGCAGGTGGTGTTTGGGCACTATGACATTGTGACAGTCATTGCCAGATCAGAATGCAATGTGAATCAAGACTGTTACATTGCTACAGGTGCCAAAGACTGCACTGTCATGGTTTGGATGTTCAATGCCAAGTCACAGGCCATCATTGGTGACAATGGTAGTGAGTCATCTGCATTTTAATTTCATTTTCCCTGTCATGATCATCTGTTTGTTTTCCTCTTTGTCTTGATCTTCCATTTACTTTTCCTTGTCCATGATTTTCCATTTGGTTTGTTCTTGTCCTTGATCTTTCTTTTGTTTTCCCAGAATGTGATATACCTTCCCACCTGCACCCCCATCCTTGATCTTCCATTTGTTTATTTATTGTCACATATCACCTAGTTCACTCACAGAGTAGAGAGAGAGTGGAACTGGGAGAAACAATCTATTTGGTGATGTCTTGAAACACATTCTTGGTGCTTGTTTCCAGTGGTCATTTTATGTTAATAAAGCAATAGACAAACACTATGAGACCTTACAATGACTAGGGAATCAAGGCCCCATTTGGTGGAGAAAAGCACTGTCACAAGACTGCACTGTGTTTGTGTGTGTGTGTGCGTGCACACACGCATAAAGTCAGGATCACCACTTGTCACCAAAACACTGGGAGAGGGTTGCATCAGAAGAAAAACCAGCCAACTTCTCACCTATGACCTATCACGTCAGAAGGTCACCAAAATGTCACAAGACACCAAATGTCACAAAATAACTCACCTCACCCAAAGGCTTTGCGGCTTTGTGATTTGTCAACCTTACGTAGGATTGTTAGTTGTTTGCCACAAATCCACACATGCACACACCATGGTTGTTTGTCTGGCTCTTTTATTTATGTACGCAAGGGTTATATATGCTGACATGTTTGTATGCGAGACTGCATATGGAATGGAACCTGTGAACGATTACAGGACGAAACCAAAAACGACCACAACGCACTCACTCCTTCAAAACCAAAAGCAGACACAATACTACTTTTTGAAAGAATATGATTTCGAGTCCTTATGGCATTGTAGTAGTTATTTGGTTCATTCATATGAATGCACTATAAATGAGTTAATAAGACAACACTGAATGTTTCTGAGTAAATTCTAAAATAATTCTTTGAGAAGTTGACTGAAGCTGTGTGGTTGTTGACTTTAGAGTTACATAAGTTAGGATAGCCTGACATGTCATCTAGGGTCCCAGTGAATGTCATAGCAGATGCACACATAGTTCCCTTGAACCGATCTTTGGCCCAGGGGTCGTTCTGCTCTGGGTTGCTTCACGGTTCAATTCTCATCAAAGACAGCAGCCAAGATAAAGTGCTGATCTGCCAGTAAAATACACATGGGCTAAGAATTCATCCTCATGTGTTCTCTGACAGAACACTCTTATATGGTCATCATACATTTTAATATCTTAAGTGAAATATACAATATAAAATATAGTTAATATTGAAAGATAAACATGAATAAATATTAGTTAGGCAAGAAAAACCACTTACCTTCAGCAGTAATATATACAGAGGATGGTTTCCTGCTGCATTGATAACCTGCAGTAAGGGTTAGTAATATGATTCTAACTTATTAAGGCTGGAAACCAAATGGTCAGTTGCATTTGACTAAAGATTATTAGGTGTTTCTAGCACCTTCTTTGCATGCTGTTGAGCAGCGCTCTTGTTGGTTCATTAGAGTGAGTATCTGGAATGTTCAGATATATTTCCAGCCAGGGGATAAGGGTTAGCCTTTCTAGAAGGTAGATATGCTTGTAATCTATTTTTAGAGGAGAGTGGGTGTGGGCTACATAAGCCATTATGTGACAGATGGCAACTCAGTAATCTGCGTTAATAGTCTCTTTTCAGATCTCCTTTAATTATTTACTCTATTTCCTTTTCACACTCTTCTTTATTTGGTGAATTGAAATGATTACTATTATATTATTGTTTTGCAATAGTGTTTAACATAATCTTACAAATAGCATATTGATTTAAATGGTAATTATTATTCTTTCATAATGTATCTTCATAATGTAACAGGTGTTGAAACTCCAACTCCAAAAGCTGTACTAACAGGGCATCAATCAGAGGTCATGTGTGTTGGTGTTATCGCTGAACTTGGCATTGTTGTCAGTGGCTCTAAGGGTGAGTGTACAACCATTGTGTCTCTAGGGTTGAGTGTACAGTCATTGTGGCTTTAAGGGTAAGTGAACAGTGGTTCTAGAATCTGTGCATATCAGTTTTACATTGTTTACTGATTGATCTCATAATGGCATGTTCACAAATATTCATTCATTCATTTATATGCACTGTCTTCACAATGACATCACACTAATTTTTTTTTCAAGATCTTGTTTACAACCCCAAAACCAGGCATGGATAACTTAAATCAGACATGGATGACCTATGTTTTTTAAAATGAAAACTATAATACTGTTATATATTTTTATTTTCATAGTAATTAATGCCATGAAAGAGAAAGCAAGTATACTGTATTTATATATAATGCTGATTCACACTCAAGATGAAATCTGATTTTGACATTTATACAATAATTTAATTTATTGTGATTTATCACATTAAGATATATTTTTTGAACGATTTAATTTTTTAATCATTTGTCAGATGGTCCTTGTCTTGTACACACATTGTCTGGTGACTTACTGCGATCACTGGACCCTCCTGAAGGCTGTATTTCACCACGTCTTATTACCATTTCACGAGAGGCCTTCATTGTTGTGACTTTTAACAGAGGCCATGTGTGCTCTTTCACTATCAATGGAAAACTGCTGCGCTTCATGGAACATAAAGATATATTACAGGTCAGTAACATAAGTAGTTATATCTTGTATCGATATATTACAGGTCAGTAACCATGAGTACTTACATCTCATAACAATCCATTACAGTAAAATAAGTACTTATGTCATAATAAAGATACACTACAGTTCAGTAACATAAGTAATTATACCATAATAAAGATTTTACAGTTGAGTATCATCATCAGTTACAGCATAATAAAGATTCATTACAGTTATGTAATATAGTTATGTAGTAATAAAGAGGCAATACAGGTCAGTAATATAAACAGCTGTGCTGTAATAAAGATACAGGTCAGTAGCATAAATAGTTATATCATAATAAAGATACATTACAGTTCAGTAACGTAGAAAGTTTTGTCACAAGTTGCATTACAGGTCAGTAGCATAAATACTTATATCATAATAAAGATACATTACAGTTTAGTAGCATAAAATGTTATGTCACAATAAAGATACATTACATGTCAGTAACATAAGTAGTTATGCTGTAATAAAGATACATTATACGTCAGTAACATAAGTAGTTATGTCCCATACAGATACATTGCAGATCAGTAACATAAGTAGTTATGTCTTATACAGGTACATTACAGGTCAGTAACATAAGTAGTTATGTCTTAAACAGATACATTACAGGTCAGTAACATAAGTAGTAATGTCTTCTACAGAAACATTACAGGTCAGTAACATAAGTAGTTATGTCCTCTACAGATGCATTACAGTACAGATACATTATAGGTCAGTCACAAATTGTTTATACTCCAATAAAATTATGATCATTTTAGTGACAGTATTCTTTAATCACACCTAAATCACTGTTATGTCAAACTTACATTGCAGGTTATGTATTAATTAATATATTCAAAAAGAATAGTTTTGTCTTTTATTCAGTATTTCTTGTTTTACTAATAGTTCATATTCTTTTGTATGATTCATGGTCAAATAATTGTCATTGGGTAATACAGTCAGTCTACAGTATTATTAGTCTTTATTTATTTACATGAATTACTTTGCAACATTGTTCTGTTTGACATTATTTATTTTATTTTATTTTAATAGTTTTTATTGCTTTCTAATTCTAGGCACAGATACTGAGTCGAGATGGACAGTACCTAATGTTGAGTGGGGATAGTGGCATTGTGGAGGTGTGGCGTAGTCATGACTTCACACTGCTGTACACATATCAACAGTGTGACAGCAGGATTTGTTCCTTAGCCCTTTCACATGATCACAAGTCAGTGAATACATTTATATCTATTTTATATTAAAAACTTTTTGAACAATCAAACACATGAAAATCATTTCTCAAAGAAATTGAAATCTGCCCATTTGCAATTACTAAACAGCTTTTGCTTATGCTTTCTCATCGCTTGATTAGTCAGCACCTTTCTCATCACTTGGTTAGTCAGCACCTTCAAAGAATATTAATGCATGCTTGAGCTACTTACTTTTTTGTATGAGAACATATTTCGGGGGTGGGGGGTGTGTGTGTGTTACATACCAGTGTTTGTTCAGAGACCCTTTCTCAGCACGAGGATTTAAAGATTGTTAAATTTTAACGTAACACCTATGCTGACGACAGACTGATTGCCAGACTAACCCTTCAGTCTCCTAAATTAACTCTCTCAGTTTAGACATTTATTGTCGTGACAGATAGGTCTGTGTAATATTGCATGAATTGGGCACATTATCCTAATAACGACTAATTATGCATACAGATATCCACATTCGGCTCCAGCCCAGTTCCTTTGGTCTTCCTCTTGCTAGTAATTAATCGACTTCTTTATTATGATAAAAAAAAATATAAAAATTTAATATTTAACAACTTAACAAAATAGTGAATCCATACATCAGTATATTCAATAAGAAGGTCATTAGGACTACCTATTCTATCTTTAAATGTTTCTTATCTCAGAGTCTATCAGACTCCACTTCTTATAGTTTGCCAATCCATACATAGTGGCAACAGACAATTAGGTGTCCTTGTGTCAAACTCTCCAGTGTTTGTGTCAATCTCTCCTTCAGTGCTTGTGTCATTCTCTGCTTCAGTGCTTGTACCCATTTGCAGTTTGAAGTGAAAGAATCAAACATAAAACAAATTAAACAAGTGCAAGAGAAATGAGCAAAATAGACACTTATGCAGATAGACCTATATCAGACAGTAAGCTGCCATCATGTAGTGCAATTGCATTGTGCAGTACATCTACCTTGTCCAGTACATTATATCATTCAGTACACCTACATTGTACAGTATACCTCCATCATTCAGTACACCTACATTGTACAGTATACCTCCATCATTCAGTACACCTACATTGTACAGTATACTGCCATCATTCAATACACCTACATTGTACAGTATACCTCCATCAATCAATACACCTACATTATACAGTATACCTCCATCATTCAATACACCTACATTGTACATTATACCTCCATCATACAGTACACCTACATTGTACATTATACCTCCAACACACAGTACACAATTCAGTATACCTACATCCTGCAATACATTTACATCATTGACTCTAAATGGTAGTTGTATTTTGTATTAGAGCTGGGTGCCATGTGAAAGCTAAAGTGCTCATCTTGCAAATAGAAGGTGATGGAGCTGAGCTCGGCCTTGTTATTTGGATTTCATTCAATCAATCCTCATCTAATCTCTTACTTAAAATGTTGAGCTTAGTAACCATGTTTTTAATCATATAACTGTTGGGAATTAATGCAATTATATTATATTATATTATATTATATTATTTTGATTTGAATAATAACATTAAAATATTTTCTTCTCTTTTCCATTTACTGAAAAGTGATATTGCATCTGCCTTTGCAACCAAACTTCTACAATGTCTTATATTCAGGAACACGCTTCCTTTCCCTATTTATGCTGTCTACAAACATTAGTGTTTATAGATCATACTGACAGTCACATATTTATATTTGTCTCTCCTGCCCACCATCTTTGCAGGTTCCTGATTGCAGGTCTTGCAACTGGGTGTATTCTGGTTTTCAACATCGACTTCAACAAATGGCATCATGAATACCAGGAACGCTACACATAATGAAAGACTAACCACAGTACACTTATGCCTGACTTATACCGCTAATTTGTTTCATGGCTCAACAGCTCTGGAGCAGTTCTCTGGGTACTGCTTAGTGACTGAAGAGGATCTTTTTTCAAATGGACTTCTCTTAAGCACTGGCATTAAGCATTAGCTGTTATGGGTTTTTTGTTTTGTTGATTGGTTTGATTTTGTTTTTATTAGAACCTGCACCACAGACAGCTGTTGTGAAGTTAATGGTTGGGAAGTTATTTGCCACTAACCTTTGCAACATTCTAAACAGGTATTTTTTTTTCTGAAGAGTGTTTCTCCAGTGCCAGCCCTTCCTATTGTTGATAACAATCAACCGTACTTTTGCGTGTTTTGATAGATTGAGCCAAACTTACGCATGTTCTGAGAAAATGCTTCAATTGAGAAAGATGCCATTGTATTTGAAGGTGCACACATTGATGACATTGCAGCCAATTTATAAATAAATAAATATCTATATAAATATATATACACATGTGAATGAATGAATGACTGATGTGATCAAAATTCATTTAAATATATTGAAAAGTGATTGATGCATTGTCAACAGTTTTTTTTAGGGGGTGTTGTTCATAACCTTCATGGTAAAAGTAATGCAGTCATGACTAATGTAGCTCTGTATTACTGAGCAGTTTGGGGACTTTTATTGTAAATTTTGTTTTTGAAATTATATAGTTATGAGAAATTTGAAATTATAGTGTTTTGAAATTTTATGTTCACTTAGTAGCCTACTATTTATTGAAATAAAATACTATTTACATAATCACATTCATGCAATATTTTGATCCACATAATATCTTAACAGCAGTGGAATATATATATTTATCAGTCAGAATGTCCATTCTTCATGACTAATGCTGTTTGTAATAAATCAAAATTTTCTTTTTATGTAACCTTTTCTGATTTTCAAGATACGTATGGTGTATACAGTTAAAAACCAAAGAATACAAGGTTAAAAATTTTATTTATTAAAATAAATGATGCTTTTCTTTGAAAGAATAATTTTTCAATTATGATAAATAAGAATAACAAGTAGAAAGGTCATGTCTTATTCATATACTTGTATAACCCACTGAAAACAAGGAGCTAAAGGGACCAATTACCACCTGCCTGTACTCTTAATTTAGGTTTCTACCACTGAATTGATCATTTGTCTTTTTTCTTATTTCTTTTTCTTGGTAGATTTAAGTTTGTTTTATTAGAGTTTTGTTTTGTTTTCATATTTTTTTAATCATAAATAAAGTATAATGAAGATTGTTTTTTTTAATTATTAAAAACGAAAACAGATTTATTTTGTTTTTTATTGAGTGATGTGAATAGGATTTAAGTAGATAAGTTTTTTTTATGTTGTTTGGTTATATAGAGTAAGTATATTTTGTGTCTCGTTTCTTTTATCATAATGTTCAAAATTGTCTTTAATGTGTGAATTGCTTTTAAACATGTATTTTCAGTTAATTCTTATTTTTAGGTTTGGATGTTCATTGTGATTTTTCTTAAAGATGAAATCTGTCCTGTATTATTTCTGTTTTAAAAAATTTCTAATGCATATTAAATGTTGTGATCCTGCAGTCAAAATACTAAGCATGTTAGCAAGTATCAAATACAGGGGATGTAACCCTACTTTTGCAAAACTAAGTACCACAAGATAATTAATGTTGTGACTTTTATATATCCATGTCCCATTGTGCTGTCATGCATATTCATGAAGAGACCCTGCACTCACAGTGCTGAGTGTGGTCATGCATATTAATGACATGACCCTGTGGAAAACACCACAGCATATATTAATAAAGTAATCATGCAGAGTGCCCTAATGCATATTAGTTATGACTGTGTCACAATACTAAGCACCTGAACATATATTAATTTGTATTCCCCATCTGCTCAACACCAGTTTTCTGCTTGCATAATTTTAATTTTAATTGTTATTGCTTGTGCTGGTATGTATATCAGAAATTGTTTTGATTGACATATGTCTAAATGTCATTCACAGCCCTCACTGTATGATGTACAAGCATGGTATGTTCGTCTTTTAAAGCTAATTTGTGATTTTTTTTTTTTTAAAGGAGCTATGTCAGTCCATGCAAATTTATTTCTTTTTAACCAAATCTAGTTTATTTTAATGAACACTTATATATACCAACCAACCTTGCAGTGAAAGAAATAGAAGAAAACAAAGAACAAAATGTCTGGGGTTTAGATTGCTTATTATTTTAGTATTATTCAGTTACTGATATTTTTCTCTTAGAGAATATTGTTTTCAATTATGATAAATAAAAATAACAAATAGAAACTTCATTTGCCATTTACAGTGAACCGCATGATTTTATTCCTTTTGGTTTGTAACTTTAAGCCCCTTGGTATGACAACTCTAGTCCAGCACAGGCAAACTGTATTCTTACATTTTGACTGTACATGCTTTTCAAAGACATGAGTGTACAAATGAAGAAATAGTCCATTCTTAAACTACACCAAAGTGTCTTATCAGTGAAATAGGAATTCTTGTACTTGTAACAGTGACATATAAAAGATTTTATGATTAGCTCCTTGGAAAGCTTTGTTCTTGAGAAACAATGGGTAGTCTTTCATACTTCATCTGGGTGTGAGTCCATTAATTAAAGATTTTCATACAGAAATAAACTCCAATCTTAACATTCAAAACAGGAGTGTTGATAGAAAGCATCTTAAATCTGTGATCATTAATCTGTGCACTGTGTTTCTATGAGTGAAATTTTCTCATTTTTATTGTAGCGTAATTTTGATGTGGATTGACCATATTTAGGGTTCATCATGATCCATTAAGAATCTTTAACTTAGTGGAAATCTTAACATATTGTTATACACATTCCTTTGTTTCTTTAATTTAATTTTCCAGTGCTTTTTTGTAGCATGTGTATCATATATTTCAATGCAAATAATACATTGCATTTCTTGGTAGTCTTTTTTCATGTGTATATGTTTGCATGTGTGATAGGTTCATTGCTACTCTGGTGATGTTTAGCACATGTAGGTGTTATTTATCTTTGAAAGGTGTTTAAAGCACTCAACTGTGTTATTTATCTTTGAAAGCTCATGTAACACACAAATGTTATTTACCTTTAAAGTGTGTACATGTGTGTGTTGTGTTGTTTTTTTCCTCTTATGAACACTTTTTTTAAAAATTTAACTTACTTCTTTCTAGGTTGTGGTTGAATATTTTATTCTAGATTACTTATAAATTTTGTTTCATTATTGTTTTAAATAAATGTGACATTCTTTACCCACCTTGGCGAATTACGTTTGCTTCTGTAGTTCATTTCTGTATTATATCTGTTAGTTTAATTAAAAAGAAATAGTTGTACTCTGGAGTGCACCAGTGCTGTTTTGTTTTTCCAGCTGCAGTTTGCCAGTTGTTTACATTCCATATTGATCCTAAGTTTAGATCCTTGGTCAGCAGGAGAATAACGAAACTGTATGGGTACATTTTCTTTACTGCTATTTTTATCACGGCTTTTGCCAACCAGAAAAGCAAATGTTTGTCATTTGGTCTGTGTGATGCCAACCAGTTATGTGCCTTGCCACTTTATTCCTGTACATAACTGGTGAGCACTGAGGTGACACTTGGATTCCACTAACTGGCTGCTATATTTTACATTTCCATTTGACTGCTACCAATAAGATCAGATCAGCAGGGATAAAGTTGTCATACTTGACAGATTGCTATAATTTGCAAATTATTTTGTTTTGTATTTTAAGAAAGAGATCACTATGAAATGTTGACTCTTATGTTCCTCTCTGTCAAGCTCCCAGCTTGCACATTTGAATGTATGGAATAAATTTATCACTCTTTTTATACAAATGACAATTCCAGAAGTTTCTGCTGGTAACCTTATTTAAACAGCATTCATTGATTATTGTTTGTAATGGGTTTTTTTGTGTATCATTTGCATTCCAATAATTAATTTACACCTTCTGTGATTATTATTATTAATTCTAGCATATATCTATATTTGGATCCATTAATTTTTAACTCATCTTAAAATCAATAATTTTTTCTTGCTTATGTACAAGTATGCCATACATTAGAAACATTAATCACTTTAATTCTTTGAAACATTAATCACTTTTAATTCTTTGTAACATTAATCACTTTTAATTCTTTGCAGTGGCCTTCTCTGCTATTAATAATGTCTTCTGCTATCACCTTCAGATAATAGCTGAACATCACTTAAAGATTAAGCAGAAGATTTATATAGAGATATTCTGCAAGCCTCAAGAGACACGAGTGAAAGAAACTTATGAAAGTAATATTTAGTTAACAAGATGAGATCAACATATAGTTACATAAGAATTTTTGGTCACAAAACAGAAGGTTCAGGTTCAGGTCATGCTATCTTGTAATGGCTTTAGTGAGAATTTAAAACAGCATGTTGGAGTGAACACGTATATTATTTATTTACCTTTTATGCAAATATCTGTACTAACAGAATATAATATACATATAAAATGTACGTTTGCATTTGCCCTTAAAGTAATAGTATATGCTTTATTTCTGGGAGAAAAGGTGATCTTAAAGATGGTATCATATTTACTGTGTATGTATTGGTATTTTGTGTGCAATCTGATTATGGCTAAATAAAGGATGTAGGGATGGAAGGGAACCAATAAGGTCTGTAAATTTTACCTCTATTTTCATATGCATTATCAGCAAATTTTGTTTCATTATGAACTGAGATTAATTCATTTTAAACATTTAAACAATTATTTGAAATAATTGAAAGATCTATCCTGTGAAATCTTTTTTTTTTATTTTTTGGTTTAAAGTGTTATAAAGGTATTAAAATGTTATAAACCTTTAATTTTAGCATTTGGAGGGCTTTGATGGGTGGGAATTTTTTGCAAAAATTACATATTCTTTAGTTTTTTGTCGTTGTGAATGCCCATAAGTTATGCACAGTAGTCTCCCCTTGGAATGTTGTAATCAGTCATTTTTATTTTAGTTGTATGAAATGTATTTGTTAATACTGAAACATATTGCATATTTTTTCCATTCCTATATTTAGTGCAGTCAGAATGTAAGCTTCTGTGCTAGACAAATGCATTAAAACAGTTTGAACAACCTCAAAACTTTACAACTGTATTTCTAAATCTATGACCCTACTCCAGAGGAGACTGCAACCCTCCTATGCGTGGTTGTTTCAAACATGTTTTGCTTACAGAACATATCACAATAGTTTTCTATTTCTCTTTGAATGTACCATGGATGCATGTGCAAAATTATCTTTAGAAAAGGACATTTTTCCCCTCTTGTTCCTTATGACTAATGCACACAATGTTTTATGTGGAAATAAACTTTATGTAATGTTTTATCAATGATATTTGTTATTTTTCTCTTAAAAACTATTTTTCATAATTAGTGAGAATTTGGTCAAGAAACAAAATGTCATTTCATGTAATCACCATTTCATGAATTTAAATTAGTTCATTTTTCTTCCTATGGCTGTTAGAAATTACATTTATTCAGACTCTATTCAGACTAGTAAAGCATCAATTTCAATAAAATTAATCTCTATACCTGGCCAACCCACCCAAAAAAGTGTTTGTTAATATAATAATTTATTTTTACTGGAAAATAACAGCTCCTATCATCCAAACACAAATATTAACACTTTGATTTTTAGATCAAACTACTAAACCAGTGGCTTGTGTTAAATTTTCTTTTTAAGATCAACTTACTAATCCAGTGGCTGGAATCAATACTTCGTTGCTAAGATCTAACTAGTAATCCAGTCGGAGTACCAACACTTTTTTGTTGTTATTACATCAACATGGTGATGGTGACAAATTAGTAGTCTGAAAACAAATAACAAAATGCTGCTGAGGCAAAATAGTATTTTCAGTGATCTTAATTGTCCTTTTTGATTAGACATTTAATAATTCCTATCATTCATTATAATTTGCATGTGGATTTGATTTTAGCTATTGCTGAAATATCATTGGCTGTGAGAGGATTTAATTAGCTAGTGCTAAAGTAACATTGGCTGTGAGAAGATTTGATTAGCTATTGCTAAAGTATCTTTGACTGCATAAAGATTTGACACTGTACACTGTGAGATTTTCAGGAAAATATAACCCCAGGCAATCAACACAATCAAACTCTCCAAGAATCTATATTTTATCTGATTTGTGCAACATGAGTACTGTAAAAGTTAACCTGTATAGAGCACAGTGTTTTCTTATTGAAAACTAAGTTTTGAAAGAAAGATTCCCAGTTTTCTTGAAAGCCTACCTGAAAGAAAAGTTAACTCTCCCATATATAGAGATGATGGGTGTTGTGGTTTAGCACTTCTATCCTACTCACAGCACCGAATATAGAGACATGAATGTGGTATGAAGAACAAATACCAACGATGAAGACACACAGGTTCTTTTAGATAATGATCATTTATTTTATTATAAACGCCACCTATGCACATACAGGACAGGGCAGTAATAGTAAACGAATACAGCAAAAAACAAACTATACAAAATATGTGGCCTTTACAAAATACATAATATGCACACAAATTTAAGTCCATCACTTCAACAACATAATAATAATACTCCCCCTCTCTAACCTAAGCTAATAAAAGTTTTTCACCTACCCTATCCATGTCCCTTCATTTCTTTTCTACATTCCACACTGTCACTACATGGCTATGAAACTATCTAAGTTGCCCTGTCTTGGCCAGCACAATATTACATCTTCTACTGGATCTACCCTATCATTCCCTAGAGCCATCCATGTCTGCCTCTCATCAGTCTGAAAGCTTTGGGTATTTAAAGCATATCTTGGAGGTGGGGGATGGAATGGTCAGTTGGTGGTGGAACTATTCTTGCTGCATATGTGGTCCAGAATCATGTTCATGATGAGGGGGTTAATATGGTGGATAGTGACCAGCACTCACCATTATAAGTCTAACTAAAACAATGAAACACTCCTTCAATGGGACATTCATATCAGATACCAGCAGATGTTCTGGATGAAGGTTTGAAGACAAAAGGAATTCCATCACTGCCCCTATCACTGGCACTGCCATTTCTCACTATCACTGAAACAAAGGCTACATAAATTCACAGCCAAAAGAAAACTAAAAACATTAAATCCCTACTTTAGTTACTCATGTCTGTAATTTCCTTTATTTCAGGGACACTAAATTATTGGTATCCACCAAGAACTATTTGCTTGACCTCTAGGAGTTTTAACTGACCATGACCTAATTCATAGTCTCTAAAATGTGCTTGGCATTTTGTGCTACATCCCTAAACATGGTTCAAGACATACCTAACTTATAAAATATAGATGGTAATTGGCAAAATCTCCAATCGAGTCTACCTTTGGTTCATAGGGTTCTCTCTGTGGACCAATTTTTGCATTCCTATACACAACTCTCAAGTATGTCAACATCTAATGTCACAAGAGTGGTATACTGTAAGCTGACACCACTCATATGTATGTCTGGCCATCTGAAGGCAATGAATGTTACCATCTAATACAGAGGCGGATAAACTTTTAAGAGTGCAGGATGGATAAAACTGTTGGAACAGTTCGCAGGCCGGATAGACGACCAAAGGTCACAAAGTCCAGAAAGTTTGGAATATAAAATGAGAACAAAAGTAATTTTAAAAGGTGTATTTTATTAAAAAAATAATAATAACTCAGTTTCAACGAAAAGTTAATCAGGTGGATGGTGTTGCTTACAATGAATCAATGACAGATTTAATTGATGTGGTGGACAAGCGGATTGGATGGCAATGTTAACTGTGAGTGGTTCGGCAGGCCAGACAAAAATCCTTTGTGGGCCAGAGTTTGACTGCCCCTGATCTGGTACAATGAGGAATGGATTTTATTTCTCTTGTTAAGATCTGTGTGTCATATAAAATTAAGAAAAGTTTAAAGCGTAATTAAGATGCATACAACTATTCACTAATGACTTCAGATCACTATGTGCATAACAGTAGACTTACTTCCCTTGATAATCATGCAACATTAGGATTGAAATCAAAGATGGTTTTAATAATAACAGTCACAAAGGATCAAATAAGCAGACTTTTGTTAAATGTTTTATTCATAAATAGTCACTTTTTTTTTACACACACACACACAAATTACTTCAGTCATAAGAATGCTGCCAACAGTTAGCAAAAGCCAGTATACTAATAAGAATTATTGAGTTGTTTTTAAACTCATCAGTATAAAACTTATTTATAAATTTATAAAAATCTATGCTATATTCAAATAGTTGCACAAAATGACACAATATTAAACAAAAATCCTCTAAAGTAAATAATAAACTCTGAAGTTTTTAGTTAACAGCCAGTGAAAAACATTTATATCATTGTTTTAAAATAAAATCCAACATGCAAAATATATGGGTTGGTTTTTAATTATCACTGTTATCAAACATTACAGAAAATAAAAACAGGATTAAATCTGGCACATAATCATTTTGATATGAGTCTGCCCCAAGTGTACAAGCTTAATACTTGTTTCAGAAAAAGATTTGGCATCTATATCACAATAAGTGAATAACACAAATTTGATTCACTTTGGCCCCGTTCAATTTAAATATGGAAGCATCTGATACATTTAAAAATACAATAGTTCTCAATTTCATTTAGGAAAACATTTATGAAAATTACCTAGAAACATTCCAAAGTATTAATAGTTCTTGGCAGTTTTGTACATATTAATATTATACAGTACTTAAAACACACACAAGATAAAAATGGATTAAAATATACACAAAAGATAAAAATAAATTCTTTCAACAAAGCAATTACACAACATGTGATTAAATTGTGTTCATTTTGTTTTGCACAACCTTATCAATTGACCCCATTAGAGTGACACTGATAATCAATTTAGTAGGAGAGTGTTTTACCATGGTCAAAGGTTTCAAATTCAATATTTTCATTTAATTCAGTCACTCTCTCTCTCTATTTTTGATTACAGATAATAAGCAGTATAATACTGCCAGGTATCCATGTTATAAAAGTGTAAATTAGTTATTCCTGTGGTAATATGTATAATATAATCATCATCATAGTTCACATTCAAAACAATCCATTTACACAACAAAACTGCTGTCTTCAAAAAAGATAATGTATCTAGTACATTGTGTGTAGATGGATGTAAATTCTTTCTTCACTCTGACAGCAATTTTCTTGGAATTAAATATTACAACAAAGTGAATGGCACACCATAATGTACAGGCATTTCATAAATGCATGCAACTTGTAATATGTCACTAAGTTCATGCATATTAAGAGAAAACAGTTCCAAATATGAAAGTCCAAATAAATACATCCTATATCAAGCATCAGTATTGAAACAATACATGTAAAATGTAGTATGACAATTTTAAAATATTAGATTATCTTCACTTGATGCCAGATATAGTGTTAAATTTCCTTACTAATGACACTGTTCCAAAAGCCACTCATGAACTGGCCTCTCAAAAATATTAAATAAGCATTTAAGGCAATTTCTTAAGGCACTAACTTAACATCAAAGACAACTTAATCATCTCAAAGGCCCTTTTCTTACTTTATAAAAATCAAATCATTCTTTCTTTAAGTATTTAAGATAATTTATTTTATAATTATTTTTAAGTGAATTTCTTCAAAATAAACAATGGATTCATCACATCTTTAACTGCTAACACCATAAGGCAGGGGTCGGGAACCTTTTTGTCTGAGAGAGCCATGGACACCACATATTTTGAAAAGTAATTCTGTAAGAGCCATACATTATGTTTAAAACTAAAAATTCAAGTAAATGTGTGCATTTTGTGTAATTTCAACACTGATGTAGGATGCAATGAAAGCTTATGATGCATCTGTTTTCATGCTCACAAAGAAGAGCAACAAATCTTCTGTTTTTCCTCACCATGCACGAAGCACCATCAGTACACACAGAAACAAGTTTATCCATTGGTAGATTTTTTTTTCTTTAGCAAACTCAGTGAAGGACTCTAATAAATCCTGCCCTCTTGTTGTGCCTTTCATAGACAAAACAGCAAGACTTTCCTCATGTAGTGTATCACCGACAACATACCTTGCAACCATGCTGAACTGGGATAAATTACTGACGTCTGTTGACTCATCCAAAGCGAGAGAAAAAAATGATGCCCCATGTATGTCCTTCACTTGCATTGCCTCAATTTGATTTGACATCATGATGCTACGATCGTGAACAGGTCTTGCCGACAGAGGCATGTCTTTTATCCGTTTAATTATTTTGTCCTTATCCGAAAAGTCATCAAAAAGTTCATTGGCAACATCAAGCATGAATGTTTTGGCATACTCCCCATCTGTGAATGGCTTTCCGTTTCTCACAATAGCTAAAACGCCAGCAAAGCTAGCCGAATTCCAGTCACCTTCTTGGGTCCAAACACGGATTTGCTGCTGACTAGCTTGCACTCTTTTAGGTCAGTGGAGTTTATCTCCCTTACCACTTCTGATGCTGAGCTGCAGTAGACTTTAGCTCATTTGTAGAATGAAATATTGATATGCAATTAATATGTATTGATATGCAGTTAATATATATTAAAACACTTTTTTTTTATAATCGAACATTTGTCTGGGAGCCAGATGCAGCCATCAATAGAGCCACATCTGGCTCGCGAGCCATAGGTTCCCGACCCCTGCCATAAGGATTTGCAGCCTGCCTGAGCCAGCATGTAATAGACTGGCATTTGATGAGTAAAATAGAAAAAAAGAAAGCCCCTGCTGATGCCAAATTAAATCTGGGTCCTGAGAATTTCACAACTGTAGATGCACTCTGTTTTGACATTTTCCAGCTGCATTTATCACAAGTGGGACTTTTATTTGAAATACAGAAAAATGTATAACATTATTTTACTATGAGCATGTGGAAGGTAAACATTAAATAGAAATCACAACATTTAATGTGGAAAGGCAATATTTTGTTTATTTGAGGGGAGGTAACAACTAGTATACTAAGTTGGCTGTTTCCTGATTTACCAATCTTCCATTCAGTAAAAAATCAAAAATGAGATCACTTGTGCAAGGATTTTGTTAAATGAATGAAAATGAGATCAAAACTAAAAACTCAATGCAAATAATGTAATTACTCATTTTGATACTTACGAATATTACTTTTAGCAGTAATAATTAAAAAGTAAAGTACAGCATATAAATACAACTAGAACAATGATGTTGTACAATGTCTTTCTAAATGTTTTTTTTATTCTATAGACGATTAAAAATGGTTTTGGATACCAATAATGTACATACTGAAAATGTTTTAACTTGACTTTTATCATCCTAAACTTGTCAAAAGCAATAATAAAATAGCATGAAAATGTTTTAACTTGACTTTTATCATCTAAACTTGTCAAAAGCAATAATAAAAAAACCACCCACCAAAAAAAATTAGTGTCTTATCAAAAATATAGTGTACATTATTTTATGACCAGTCAAATTCAAAGCTAAACAATGTTTAGTCACTTATGAAATGAAATACAATAAAACTTTTTCAAGAATCAAATCTCTTATTTCACACCTGAATAGAATTAAGATAATTATGCAGTAATGTTTCTTTTTCCCATGAAACCAAATCAAATATAGCCATATCCACAGTGAGGGTGTAATAATCAAGTCATTAATCAGTTTTACACAATCATGCAAATTTTACACTTTTCCTCATCTTGTGATGTGAGATTCTCATAATCATATTGTCCAGATGAGAATTTCATAAATACTATTTTCAAGAAAATGTATTCAAATTTTCCCCACTAACATACAGTCCAGATGATAGTTTAATAAATAATATTTTTGTTAAATTAAAATTTAAGCTAATTTTCTGCAGTTAATAAAATGAGCAAAACTTGTATATTCTTCACATCATCACAGCCTTGCTTTGGTAAAATTCAATTTCAAATGTAAATAATTTTTTTTAAGGAAAGAAAATGTATCCATATACATAGCAAATATTTTAATGAACAGTGGCTAGCATTCTCTTTTTTTAAGATGTTTGATGACTGAAGGAGGCATGTTTCCACCAACACTTTGCTTTACCTTTCAATTTCAACGCCACTCATCACTCCTTGAACAAAGTTTTTTGATCGCTGGAAAATACTGAAGAAAAAAGCGCAGAGGCAAAGCACAATTGCGAAGGCGGGTGTATGTGTTCACCAGTTTGAATAATCTGACCTGAAAATGAATATGTGCAGCAGAATAATCCATGCCTTTCTCAATTAAACATCGATGAACATGGTCAAAATCATTTTTACTGAGAACTTTCGCCTCATGCACAGCCTGACCTTGCAAAGCACTTAAGTGAATTATGCATGTGCGGTCATTGTTTACTAATTTCTGAACAGTACAGTAAGCCTCAACACAGTTGTCTATTGTGTCAAAGCTTAAGGCAATGTGTGCATATTTACTCACTCCATTATTACTGGATGTTTCAAGACTTTTTCTTAACTTTTCTTCAACCTCTTTCTCAGTCAGATTTTTAACTTTCTTTGGATTATGTCCATTCGTACGCTGATTACTGGTAACTGAAATTTGTTCGGTAGGGGCTGATGATTCATAAAGATTATTACCGTCTTCAGATGGAAGATGATTCACGGTCATTAAAACCGGTGTCGTACTAGTAGGGGTAAATGATTCATAATGATTAGTATAACTGTCTTCAACTGCAGCACTTGACTCATGTTCATCTGGACTTGATGAGGCAAAAGATGTTTGCGTTATAAGATCCTCTTCGTGATTATTACTTGTTTCCTCCTGTTGTAAGATACTACTTAACACTTGTGACTGCTCTTCATTTTGGACAATAAATGTAATACATGGTGGTTGATTCTTCGCTAAAGAGTCTACCTCTTTTTCTGGGTTGTGAAATGTACTAAAATTTTCATCAAGTGTTGATGACACTAGCTCTGTCGTCAAAAATGCTTCTTCAAATGTACGTTTAGGTGCTTGGGCTCCAGACACACACAATTCTTCTGAAGTACCGACAGGAGAAGTTATTTGCTTATATGACTCTGCGAGCGGCGCTTCAGCAGAATTGCTGACAATAGATTGCGGGTTCGATTCTGACAAAGTTAATTCATACCACACGTCTGAAAAAGTCTGCTTCGATAAACGTGTCCATCTGAGGAGAATCTCATCTTCTGCATATCTCTCGGCCACAAATTCCATAAACGTATCAATATGTCGAAGAAACGCGATCATTCTGTGGTGTTTCATTTTCCGTTTGTTTTCCTCTTTATTTACTTTATTTCGTTTCAGTTCATATCCGACACTAGAAACTTAACAGTTTATTTCGATATATAAAAGTATGTGACCATTACTTACTGAAAATAAATAATCTCCTCCACTGATTCACATTCGGCAAATTGCAATCGACAAAACTGAAATCAAATTCCGAACCTTATTGTTTTCAGACATTCTTACAAAGGGGGAACAACTCTGGCGGTGTTTTTTTTTCTCATACAGGTGTTCTTGTGAGTAATGAAAGGTCGTTACATTGGCGCAACACTGATCTACTCATCGTTGTTAGTACAGATTGCAGCCGTAAGCGAGTGTCAACATGCTTTCCTTGTAACGACACTTGTTGGTGTGGGTCAGTGGTACATAGGTAGGTAGATATAGGCTCGTGGCTGCCTTGACTATAGGCCTATTAGTATTAGAAGATTATATCATCTGTGACCAATCAGCAGTGAGTATGGTTGTGCTTCTATTGTGTGTGTGTGTGTGTGTGTGTGTGTGTGTGTGTGTGTGTGTGTGTGTTTAGTGGGGGAGGAGTGGTAATGAGGGGGGACGTATTCATATAATTACTGTACCTGTAGAGTGCGCTAAATGTTGTGAGCGGCAGTTTTCTCCTCAGTTCTGCGTGTAGATTGCATGGGTAAATTCTCATGAAAAGAAATTCCGATGTGGCAATGCTTTACGACTTTACGGCAATCAGTTGACGTTCTCACTCATTTTACACTCTCTAATACACACTCACCACCCAACGCACACTGCAAATAAAAAATGGCAAGATATTGTGTTTGTACCGCCATATTATCGTCTTTTGATACCACAGCATTTCGCGTGAATGGGTGTCCAGTACGAGTGCTGACAGCTACAGAAGTTGTTGCTACGGCACAGATTTTGTTTTAGTGTGAGAGAGAGAAAAAAAATGGTTTTGTGTCACTTAGAGGAGGAAAGTTTCATTGATAGAGGCAGTGTTAGTCATATTTTAACCCCTCCTTTGCGCAGGTTTTAATATTTCTTGGGGAGTGAGGGGTTAATGTCTCACTAAGTTATCCAGAAAATGTATCTTTTTTTCTGAAACCGGACACCTCCCTCCGCCAATATCCTCGCTACCGCAAATACATATACTTTTTTTTTTTCGAGGTATAATTCAGACCATAGATTGTATATCTGTATCTGACTTGAAGTATTTCCTAGGACAAAGTTAGGTGACTGTTTTTACTACCGTGGCATCCAGAATATTATTTTTTACTATTGTGGTACCTAGAATTTCGGCACTTACTGTATTAAATTTATGTTTTATAAAGGGCTGCCGGTGTAGGTATATTAATAAATGTTATACCTACGTTTGAAATGCCTTATTAAAAAATAGTATATAAGTGCCGTATTCACGTATTACACGTATATGGTTTTATTTCATGATTTGTTATTCAACTTAAAATTAAATAATGCTTATTTAGCTAAATTTTAACTATGTATTTAGCTAAACGTGAACTATGTATTTTAGCTAAATTTTAACTATATATTTAGCTCACTTTTAACTATGTATTTAACTAAATTTTAACTATATATTTAGCTCACTTTTAACTATGTATTTAGCTAAATTTTACTATATATTTAGCTCACTTTTAACTAGGTATTTAGCTAAATTTTAACTATGTATTTAGCTAAATAACAGTCTTAAGGTAAATGGTATCCAAATATTCCCGATCCGACTGCCGTTTTCCAGAAATGACACTGATACTCAGAAAGCACAAGGAGTGTCTCTGTTCAGTTGTAACACGTCTAACTGACAATGTCCGACCGCGCATTCCGAGTCACATTATGACACGTAGCTTTGTGACATTGTGACACCCCATTCTGAAGTCTGATATTAGGCCATTGTGACACCCCATTCTGAATTCTGATATTAGGTCATTGTGACATCCCATTCTGAATTCTGATATTAGGCCATTATGACACCCCATTCAGAAGTCTGATATTAAGCCATTGTGACACCCCATTCTGAAGTACATTAGGCCATTGTGACACCCCATTCTGAAGTCTGATATTAAGCCATTGTGACACCCCATTCTGAAGGCTGATATTAAGCCATTGTGACACCCCATTCTGAAGTATGATATTAGGCCATTGTGACACCCCATTCTGAAGTCTCATATTAGGCCAGTCGATTTCCCAGCAAGACAGCTCCTCTGAAAATGTGAATATCTTGTTTGTAATTGCCGATTTATCTTTACATGAGGTGCATGTTCTGTTTTCTTTAGAGACCAGTTATTCTGGGATATCTACCTATTTATTATTTGTAAAAATTACTGATTATATTTCTACCAACTCTAACCCTTTTCTTTTTGTACCTGGCAACTTAAAACCGCGCCTTAACAATGTGGGGCTGATGATATCGCTTTCTTCCGGAAATGTCGAGAGACAAACGAAAACAAGTGGGTATGGACAGGAGTGACGGAAGGTGAAGGTGACAGAAAAAGGTCACTGTTGATGTCATTTTCCTAACTCACAGTTCAGTGCAAAATGCACGCCTAGCTCTTGCTCACAACTCAAATGTACTTTAGCCTCACAGGTCTTAGTTTTGGTTGCACGCAAGGTGGTATAAGTTATTTTTCTTTTTTTTTGGGGGGGAAGGGTTTCGATGGAAGAGGTTTATTGGTACAAGATAGGAGAGATCTGAGGGTGTTATCTAGTATTGATTTATCTGTAAACGTTTGTTTAGTCCCTGGGAAATACGCAAGTAAATAGATCATTAAGTTAGTCGGTAACAGGGTTATTCGTGACGTCACATAAATCACATAAGATCAAGCGGATCTTCACCTACACTTTTCAATTTCTGTTTTCAAATATCCAGACGGGCATGTGAGACACCCCCACCCTCCGGCCATCATTCCTGTACGTCCGTTTTAAGACATTCCGCAACGTCATCGAAAATCAATGTCTTATACTGGTAGTCTGTTCTGTTCTGCCACCCCTTTCTCACTTGATTCTGCTATCCATTTCTCGCTTGGCTTCTCACTTGATTCTGCTGCCCCTTTCTCATTTGATTTCTCTTTTGAATCTGCTGAACCTTTCTCACTTGATTCTGTTACCCCTTTCTCACTTGATTCAGCAACCCCTTTCTCTCTTGATTCTGCTACCCCTTTCTCTCTTTTCTGCTGACCCTTTCTCACTCGATTCTGCTACCTCCTTTTTTGCACTCAATTCTGCTATGCCTTTCACACTCGATTCCGCTATCCCGTTTTGCACTCACTTCTGCTGTCTCTGCCGCACTCAATTCTGCTATCCTTTGTAATAGTAGTGGTTTCTTTTCAGAGCACTTAATCTCTAATATTTTTTTTAAAAACAAGTATGCTTTTTCAAAATATACACAGTAAATGCACGATACAAAATAAATACAGTAAACAGAGAATACACAGAGTGAACACACAATACTAAATAAATACAGTAAACAAACAATAAAAAATTAACACAGTAAACACACAATACAAAACAAACACAAAATACAGCAAACACAATACAATATAAACACAATAACACGTAATTAACGGCTTATGTAGCCCAATGTCTCTCCTTATCTAAAAATAGACTGCACGTAAACCTACCTTCTAGAAAGGCTGACCCTTATCCCCAGGCTGGACACATACGTGAATGTTCCAGACAACTCACTAAACTAACCAAAGTGCAGCTCAGCCAGGACATGAATGTACAAGAAATGCACCTGTAAATTGTTAGTCGAATGCTGCTGACCACTGAGGAAACACATTTTTGACGACCCATGTTAACAACGTATATTAATACTACTAACCTTATCACCGGTTGTCCACAGAAGGAAATCATCCTGTATATATTACTGCCGAAGGTATGTGGTTTTGTTTGCCTAACTAATATTATATTCATGTTATCTCTTGACATGAACTATATTTTATATTGTTATATTTTGCTTATGATATTTAAATGTATGATGACTATATAAGTAAGAGTGTTGTCAGAGAATACAGGAGGATGATTTCTTAGCCCTGTATAATTTACTGGCAGATCGGCACTTTATCTTAGATGTCACTTTATTTTGGATGTGGTTTTGATGAGCTCCGAGCCATGAAGCAACACCAGAATGGAATGACCCATGGGCCAGAGACAGTTCCACCTTGTGTGTGACCGTTTATACATATATGCACAACACTGGGATCCCAGTGTCACATCGGGAACCAAAGCTAAGTGATTATAAAACCAATAAGCTGAACATCTTCAGTCCAGTTGTAGACACACTATACCAAAGTACTTTAGAGTTCACTCAGAAACATTCAATGTTCCCTTATAAACTCATTTATAGTTTGCTGCTCTTATGAAGAAACCAAATTACTACTACAGTGCCATAGGACTCAAAACAAACATTCTCTCATGACACCACAAGATTGTGATTATGAACTTAAATAATATATATAAACTAATTGTAGCTGTTGAACTATTCACTATATGTAACCATGATGTCTTATGTTATTTCATGTTGAATACGTTTATTGTTGATACATAGACCACTCATGTTAGCATGACTTATATGTTATATGTTGTAGTCTGTCACCTGTCGTTACTTACTATCCTGGCTGTATGTATCAGGGGGTTCGAGCTATCTTCTAGAACTAGGTATTCTACATTATCTCTCATTCATCTTTCTAACACGTGCAGCCAACCAGGTGAGTTGGGGGGGGGGATTAGCATAATGTTACGGGCAGCTCGGGGTGGAGGAGAATTAGCATCTTTGCCATCTTCCAGCAAAACGTCACACACAATACAAAACAGTAACTCACAATTCAAAATAAACATAAGCACACAATACAAATTAATAGTAAAACACGATACAAAATAAACAGTAGCACACAATACAAATTAATAGTAAAACATGATACAAAATAAACAGTAACACAATACAAATTAATAGTAAAACACGATACAAATAAACAGTAACACACAATACAAATTAATAGTAAAACACAATACAAAATAAACAGTAACACACAATACAAATTAATAGTAAAACACGATACAAAATAAACAGTAACACACAATAAAAAATAAACAGTAACACAATACAATAGCATACAATACAAAATAAACATGTAAGTAAAAAACCTGCGGAATCATAGTAAACATAGAAAACACACAATACAAAATAAATACGTAACCGATATACAACAGTACGTAGTATTTTAACGTAAAATAATTACGCCCTGCAACATATAGTGCCACAAATAAACTGCTAACAAGCATGGTACACATTTAGAAATAAACAGAGAGCACACTTACAAGTGGACAAGATGTGAAATAAATAGAGATAATCAAAGATTACTGATGCAGGTGAACAAGGCTTTAAGAGGTGTTTTGAAAGATGTTCACGTCCTTAGTTTGTTCCAAGTGACACAACCCTGATGTAGAAAAAATCATTGATCATATATTTTGGGTTTCATGATGGGTTGCTAAGGACATTTGACTGAAGAAGGAAACTTAGGTGAGGTCAGCATAATGACTCCTGCTTGGCTCACTCCTGGTTCAAGGTCATGTACGAATATCCAAACTTCGGCTGTTATTATTGGCTACAATTCTACTTCGTTCTAGACTAAGCTGTCATTCACCCATCCTTAGAGAGTATCCCTGCCCTGGAAGACAACCTCTGCAATACTACTGCTATTCTAGAATCATCCTAGGACACAGAACTCAGTTGGATTTTTATTTAAATTTTATTTGCTCTGTTTATTTTAATTACACATGACTCTAACCTAACTTAAAAAAATAAGTGTATGTACAACACTCTGGATAAACAGAAATGTGACGTCGCTTAACAAAGATTTTTGCACTCCGTGACTTTCTATAAAATAAAAAAAAAGCATGTACAGTAAATCTCTATGAAGACTACATTCTTAATCATCTGTCCATTTCTTAAATCAACGAACCATTATCCAAATTTTACCGCCATCTTTAACAGATCACATAACTGTGTATCGCGTCGTCGATTTTGTGCAACTGAGAGTGAAAATACCGTGAACCCAAAGAGTTGTCCGCGAATGTTAATCGTCACTGAGGTAATGTAAAACATTCGGAGATTAGAGTTATCTTTCCTTGAAAGGTTGGCGCTGTATGTATTGTTTTAGACTGACCTTTCACCTCCATGACCCGAATTTATTTTTGAGAAAAGGATTGCTATGTTGTGTGGTAATAAATAAAATGTATATAGGCATAATAAATTCAGTGTCAAGTGTGAAGAGTACATTGAATATTATTTTATTTTTATTTTAAGTCAACTACCGCGGGTAGAGAGAATAAACACCAAAAAAAAGAAAATGCAAATAGAAATACAAATAAATAAAAGTATACATTCATTCGAGGTTTTAAACGTGATGTATTATAGATACACTTAAAAGAGTGATACTGCAACATACACTTAAGAGTTATTGTTATTTAAAAGATTACACTGTATGTCGCCCTTGCGTGGCTTGTTTATTAAATCACAAAGAGTTGTGATCTGCCTGCAAGACTTGTGACAACAGCTATGGAATCGGGACTGGTTACGGTTTGCGACTGTACGATGTGTAGGTGTTAAAACTATCTTCAAGTTTAGAGAGTGCCTGGACAGCCTCGTGCTTGTGCCTCAATGGGGCTTTCAGTCTCTGCTTCAGTGGGGCCTTCAGTCTGTGCCTCAGTGAACTGTTCTTCAGTGGTCAGTTCCTCAGTCTCTAAAGTTGACACGACGGGTGTTGCAGCCTCTGATGTGGTGTTTGCCACCGTTGTCGCCTGAACTGTTGTAGCAATTACTGGAGTTGTCATCACTTTAGCTGTTGGCTGTGGAGGTTGTAATTTTGTGAAGTGCGCGGGCGCCAAAGTTTCACCCTAAAGAGAAAGAGAAAACCAAAATCAGAAGTACTAGAGAAATGAAAGCTCCGATCTTGGGTTATTCTGCGAGGCCGCGAAATAATTTTAATTGGGTAGAGGTAAGAAGTGTCAGCGTAAAACCTTTCTACCGCTGTTGAAAATTGTTTTCAAGAGTAACGCACATAATATAAAGTATATGTGAAGGAGTTAACACTCCACTGACCCCCATCTGCGATTCTTACCTCGCCAACCCCCCCCCCCCCCCCCGCGTTCTTGTTAGCTTTAGAAGCGTGTGCAAAATGCCGAAGAGCAAAAGTTATATTTGGGAACACGACCTTGGAATCAGTCACTTGAAATAACCTTGGGCCTGATCAGTTAGCAAGCTTGTTTGTTCACTCTCTCTCACTCAAAACTGAATATCTAAATTCTTACCAACGCATTGTTTCGACAAAGATTTATTGTAACTTTTTTGCTAAATTCTAATTCAGCACTTAGTAGAGGCTTTTAATGTTGCTTAAAACAGATCTGAGTAATGACTGTTTTACACATCTGTTACTCTTGTATGTGTGTGTGTGTGTGTGTGTGTGTGTGTGTGTGTGTGTGTGTGTGCATGTTTTGTGTATGTTCTTGCCTATATGCACGAGCCTGTTTATATGTGTGTGTTTATCGGGAGGTTTTAAATTCTCTTAAGTTTAAAACGGTTATAAAAACTTGTCAATTTTCCATGTCCCTGCCAATCAACTGCAAAAAGAAAAAGACAGTAGCTTAAATCTCGACAAATGAATTGACCGCAATACTGATGTGGGTCATGGAGTACAATTATAAAAGGCTCGTCAGAAGCGAAATAGTTCTGTGACGTAAACAACAGTCGTTTTGACAGTAGTACTTCTGAGGTAAGCAGCATTTGTACACAGTCGTAATGTTGGTGTGACGTAAGCAACACTTGCTAACAATCATACCTGTGACAAAATCTGAATTTGAACAGTAGTATTCGGTCCATTCCCGCACACTCTGTAAGCAAGGGACCCGCCGAGCCCCTGCAGCTGCAAAACGAGAAAAAATAAAGGGAATTAATTCGACACTATATTTAGAATCCTAAATGTTTCTATTGAAAGTATATTACTTTTATTAGAAAGAGCGTGGTCACCATGTCATCATCACTGTCATTGTCGTCATCATTCTGTACAATTACTATTACCTTCACATACCACCAACAAAAACGGCTTCAATTAGTTACTCCCAAGAAGGAAGTACCTTACGGACGCCCAACGGGTTAAATAATACATTTATTTTTTTTTATGAAGTAAGTGTTGGTTTGACCAAAAAATATTCATATAAACATGTCATCACAACATGTCAACACAGTCGCACGTCTACTACTGTGGTACTGTGAGTGCTTCTCAACCTCAGGTCACGACCTAAATCAGGGTCGCGTGGGATATTATTAGGGTTTTATGGAAAACTCGATAAATATTTTTTTAAAATCAAATTTGTATCTAAATTCTAATTCTAAATTCAAACAGAATGATAGTGAAAATATAGCTTGTACGTCCAAATTATACAGTATGTTTTTTATGTCTTTTTATTTTTTATTTTTTACTTTTATTTCTGTCTTAAATGATATACGTTGAGTCTCCGCAAGATTTGTTCGAAATTCTGGATTTCGAGCAACAAAGGACGAAAAGCAATGACAAGAAATAGGCCGAGTCCAGCCCAAGATAGGCCGAGTCCGGCCCACACACTCCTGCATTTCACTGCTCACAGTCGATGACGTCATAGATGACTCAAATCCGAGGTTTGGTACAATTCACTGGGTTGTTCAGAGTTTGCATTGTGCGGAGTTGGGGTCAACTCTCCCTGGCTGATCGTAGTGGAACTTATGGATGACACCTCATAGCGGCCCACGTGTGCCTCAGGCCGTCCACGCTAAAGGCCCTTTATCAGCATGCAGACACTTTTGGGAAATGCATTCATATATTGGGCGCAGTGATTGTGAACTGCAAAGTTTTATAATTGTCCAATCAGATAAAGTAAGAAAATCGCTGATCTATTTTTTAGTTTTGAGAGTGATAGGAGAACGATTAGGACATTTGTGTTGTTTTTAAATCAGTCAGTCATTCACCACTGTTCACTAATGATTACTCACATAAATTAATTATAGAAGTTAGATTTCTTAGACCAACATGTCTATTTTTAGAATCTCTCTCTCTCTCTCTCTCTCTCTCTCTCTCTCTCTCTCTCTCTCTCTCTCTCTCTCTCTCTCATATCACAAAGCCGAGACACATTTTGAGTGTGTCGATAATGACAACTCCTCGACCTGGTACAAACACGTGATCAACCATCACACACACGCGCACACATACATACACGATTACTTCAAATAAGACTGACAAACTACCCCAAAACACATGGCGAAACTTAATGCATACACACACACACACACACACACACACATACACACACAAATGATTCCAGCAATTACAACTAACATAAAACATTAAAAAGCATGGTCATTATCATTACACACACACTGCAGAAAAGATAGGCTAACACACCACATATACACCAAAATACAATACTAAGGAATGTGCACAGTCATACTTAAGCGCCAACGCGCGCACACACATATCGTATTGCAAAGAACGCTGACATAATAGATCAAATCACATGACTAAACACGCACGCATATACACACGATACCGTATTGCAAATAAAATTGGCGTAGTGTATCAAATTACAAGAATACACTTTCACACACAGACTTAGATGGCATACATCATTATTTCAACTAAAGACTAACACATCATGCTATAGATACACTCATACACACTACACTTTCACACACAGACTTAGATGGCATACATCATTATTTCAACTAAAGACTAACACCTCATGCCATAGATACTCTCACTCATACACACTACACTTTCACACACAGACTTAGATGGCATACATCATTATTTCAACTAAAGACTAACACGTCATGCCATAGATACTCTCACTCATACACACTACACTTCCACACACAGACAGATTTACACATACAACACTATTTCAACTAAGACTGACACGTCATGTCATATATACATTCATACACACAACAGTTAATTGACTAACTGGAAACACCCTTGGCGGGGTGCACCACGGAAGCTGGATGACATGTGTGTGGGACAAATTGTGGACGATGCGACCTAAAATGTCTGACGTTATGATCTCTGCAAATTCTGCAACAAACAAATATTTTTTTGGGGGGGTAAAGTAATAAAAAAAAAATGTCCCTTATTTCTTGAAACAATTATTATATTTTGTTAGGTCATATATATAGCTGGTGTGTTAGGCACATGCGTATTGGATAGCATTTACAAAACTAATTACATTGCGAGATCAGACTCCTAGGTATACGAAATTAATTACTGCCAACAGTTGCGAGATCAAACTCCTAGGTATACGAAATTAATTACTGTCAACTGTTGCGAGATTAAAATCTAAAGTATGCGAAACTGAGTACTGTTGCTGCAAGGCTAAAGTCCAAAAGTGAGATAAATGCGTTATTAGTATGAAACTGTTTAAATCAGTAAACACAATGTACTGACTTATCGCAGATATTTTAATATAAAAGTCCATCTTCATGAGAGTGTTTTATATGATGCAGAGAAACCGTAAGCATACATGTACGCAGTGACGGCTTTAACATGTAGATGGGGAAGGGTACCATTTTGTTACACGAAGTGCAAAAAATAAAGTGGATTAAATCTAATTATAATGCTCACATAAAAACATAAGAAAAGATAAAAATTATAAAAATGTTGATGTTATTGAATTTGAAATACGTGAAAAGCATATGTTTTCTGTTGAAACTTAGAAAGATTTTACCCCCCAAAAATATTTTACAATAAGCAATTAAATCATCTGATTACAACCAATATATTTTCTTTCTTAACTTAATCACGGTACATTTTAATTTAAAATAGGATATAAAACTACAACTTCACACCGTGGAATCCACATTAACAAAATTATCAGCCATCATAAAAGAAGCTCAATTTTTAAAATTTTAAATATAAAATGGGCTAAGTTATTAAGGTGGAAAGAAAGTAAAAACAAAGTGTCTATTTAAATATAATGTATTTTTAAATATAATAATAAGCCTAATCGCGATATTTCTATTCTTGAATGTAATTCACATGTTTTTCCACCCTTACTAGCTCAGGTTTAAAACATACACACAGCTATGTGAAACTTTAAATGCCAAAGAAACCACGTGGATATATATTACATAAATATGTAAGCTATTTACGATGTTAATCAATTTAATCAAAATGTATCGAGATTATCAGAAATCTTAGCTGTTTGGAAACGTCGATGATTCCAGCATTTACTGTTGCAAACTTTTGATCTGAATGGGAAACGAAAGTTATTTTTCTTATTTGGTATTTAAACTCATCACGCCAAGACAGAATGTCATGAGAGTTATCTTTCCGGAATATGGCGCATTGAAAAATGTACGAAGTAGTTCGCGATATTATCGTCATTATTTTATATTTACAAATTTATTAGTTCCGTTGTAACGTGATAAAGAGGAAACGAAGTCAAATTAGTTTTCCTAAAGCTGAATATTTCTGAATATAATTTGAAAAACATTAGCGTGTGAATACTTAAGGTAAAAAGAAAACAACAACTAATAAAATCTACATGTCGTGTTTGTTTGACATATCGCGGTTTGGTAATTCATAAAAGTTTTGGATCTGATATACGAAACTAAATGTTGTGAAGAATCTGCCTTTTAAATTATTATTTCTTCACAAAATTGATAAAAGGAACATTGCATAGTGCTTTAATGTATTATCGCTTCTAAGGAAACCTTTATAGGTAAATTTTTGGATTATTTATAACAATGAAAATGGCTATATGTATCCATGTCACAAAAAGAGGTGACATTTTTCATTTTGTATTACAAATAATTAAAAAAAATAATCAATAAATATTCACGCAACTATTTTATGTATCTATCACATAACTCAGAGAAGCGAGCCTAAGGCACGAAAAGAAATTATTCTTAAAGCACTAAAAAAAAAAAAAATTACCATTAAAGCACGAAAAGAAACGACCATTACAGCCAGTACTGAGATATGACCATTACAGTCAGCAGTGAGATATGACCATTACAGCACAAAGAGTAAGGACCATTCAAGCACTAAGACCATTAAAACACTGAGAGAAGTGACAATTAATGCATTTAGAGAAATGACAATTAAAGCACTAAGACACATGCGAGACAGTTAAAAGACTCACTCTGGTTCTGCGTGAGCAGCTGTTCCAGCAGCCGTTGACTTTCTTGACTCACCTCCAACACCTGCTGCATATAGAACTGCTCATTCCTCAGGCGTAACAGTCGTTCTTGGAGTTCTGTGGTTCGTGCATCCTGGATGATCAGGGTCTGAAATGGACAGAGTTGGAATGGAGTGGGGTGGGGTGAGGGGGGAAATTCTTGAGACAAATTCTAATGTCGTTGTGCAACATCACTCTAATATTAAATACACGAACACGCACCTAAACCGTGTATCTTTCTTTTTGTTGTTATTGTTATTGAAATCTCTAATCACATTAGTATATTTTCATATTGTAAGTAAGTAACCAAAAGAAATGTGAAGCCCTGTAACATCTATGTCATAACATATATACGTAGAACCGTGTAAGTTTAGATTGATAAACCTGAGCATAAAAGTAACCGACTGTTACAAGCGTTACATAGATTTACTCGCTCGATTCACAGACTAGTTGTTAATTATCTTCTTTCATCAGTAAATGAGTTCATCGACTAAAGGATGTCAAGTGGCGAGGTTTACAGCATTTTGAAGCCTCTTTTATCTATGTAAGCATGTGCAGTAAGGATATCTGTATGTATGAAAATGAACCTGGTCTGTGAACATTGCAACTTGCAGTCAAGATCAGGACTATCAATAGGCTGGTAGGCAGTAAGCAGAGTTGTCTGTTCTGAAATTGTCTCAACGATGACATTTATTTCCCCTTGTTTCTTGAGATTACTGTTGATTTGTGTTCTCAATGAACTGCTGGATAGTTGTCAAGAGCAAGAAGGCGGTAATGATCACCATACAACAGTAAACTCGCAAACACATACACAATACACGTATATACACAATTCGCATGCACACAGCAAGTGTACACATGTACACACATACACGCACAAATACAAGTGCACTCTTCTATTCTACAAGACTTAAATTTCTTTCTAGTACCGTGCAGACTTCATCGCGCGCTCTTGGTAGCCTCACTGTTAAAGGTACGTCGACTTATTAACGCTAAAAGGAGCATTATCCTCACTGCTATCGTCATCTTCGTCCTAATGTCGTCCTCTGTTTTTGTGATCACCATTGGAAACAATCACCTGTTTTCTTTCACCGATCTCTCCCTGTTCTTGTTCTTGGCCATTTTCCTTTCCATTTTCTCCTTCCTCTTCTTTTTCTTTTTCCTCTTCTTCTTCATCTGTTGCCTCTTCTTCTTTTTCTTCTTCTTCCTGTTTGGAATAGTTATTTAATTATTTTGTCACACTTTTCCTTCATTAACCAAGATCTTAACAAAATTATTTGCATTTATAAATATTTAATGTTCCATAACAAAATCACCTTTTCTGCTTCGCCATTTGCTGCCGCTTCGCCATTTACTTCCGCTTCTTGCTCGGCTTGTTCCAGTTCTTGTTCTTGGTTCCACCTGTTTTCTCTGCCATATATCCCTTTAATAGGGTGACTGAACCCTTTGGGTAGCATAGCCAAGGCGAAGAGAGAAACAAAGACCGTCCATTTCCCGAGTCTACCCATGGCAGTATGTGATGGTCAGAAAACGTGGACACAAAGTTGGTGATATACAAGGAGAGCGCTGAAAGAAAAATATTAAATTGATATTCTGCTCAGCTTTTGTATTGATTTATGTACTAATTGATCTGAATAATATTATACACAATGATAACGGATCACTAACTTTTGTATCGATTTATGTACTAATTGATCTGAATAATATTATACACAATGATAACGGATCACTAACTTTTGTATCGATTTATGTACTAATTGATCTGAATAATATAATACACAATGATAATGGATCACTAACTTTGCATGAGAAAAGAGGTCTAAGTATTTTACAGAACTAAGAAAAAAATAAAAGTATTTACAAACATAGCAAAGAACATGTGAAATGCAGTTCATAAAAAGAACTCATGAAATGTAGTCAATACAAAGAAATTAAATTTACATTCCGTGCAAAGAAGACACAGAAAGGGAGTCCATAAAAAGAACACGTGAAATGCAGTCCTTAAAAAGAAAACAATAAACGGGAAATGCATATAGAAAATAATTGCACAAACAGAAGATTTTGATTGTAAAGAATGGTTATACGAGAAAGGGGAAACATAATGAGGTCTAGTGGTAACTTTCATGTGACGTTGTGTGAGTTTGAAAGGAAGATAACAGAAAGAACACTAGCCATGGGTCTTGGCTTTTATTATATGTGCAGTAAAGATGCAAAATGATGGTTTGAGGTTTTGAAGGTTTGAGCGAGTAGGCAGGAAGGCGTCTTTGGTTTCATCTCTCTCACAGGAAAGTAAACCACCCTCGTGTGTCTCTTTCACAAAGACATCGTTAATAAAATCTACGTATTATATCTTGCAGAGAAGAGAAACGATTAATTTAAATAAAACGTGCTCGACACTTAAAACCTGGCGATTTTAACATTCCATTTTTAGTATTTCTGACCCTAGATCTAAATTTAAATATATATGAGTAAACATTTCAGTCAGTCAGTGTACGGACACGCATAACTGACTCACATACATGCAGTAAGCAAAATATTGAGAGCTTTCAACAATTCTGCACACTTCTGTCCCACATCATATTTAAGATCAAAGTAGATTTTTTTTTCTTTCCCCGCCTGCGTTTTAACTTGGACACAATCACTCGTTTACAACGTACCTTCTTGACCAAATCAATGACGGTCGCTTCTTGACTCTAGCCAGCTACAATTCAAACCCTTTGTACTGTTCCAGTTGCAGGATGATGACAGTAATTGCGGAGGTCTGCTGATACGCACACAATTTATAGGGAATTCTTGGAGCTGGCAGTGGCAACAGGTTGCCCGATCACGAGCCGGTGCCCTGTTTTTATGTTAGATGTGATGTAGAAGGAAAAAAATTGTATTTAAGTCATAGATTGTGCTGCCTGAGAGTAAACTGACGTCATTGACGACATATCTTTCTGTCTGTCTGTCCGTCCGTCCATCTATCTATCTATCTATCAATCAGCCTGTCTGTCTGCATGAATAGCTAAGCAAGTGTTATCAGAGAATGGAGCACAACCTGATCTGGGAAAATGGATGTTATTTAATGTGAAGTAATTCCAAAGTAATGTGCCTGACACAAACCCGTACCCTTGTCAAGTGATGACAACTGTAAAGAACGGTTGCCTAATAGTGTCTGTACCTTGAGGCTAAGAGAGTACAGCCTTGTTTTGTTGTTTTGCGTGATGTTTGAATCATGAACAGAAGCTTAAAGGGTTAATGACGTCAAGAGCAAATTTTTCAATTATAGCATCCCTTGAAAAGTGTTCTTTGAAATTCTGGCGGAATTCTTGTGTTGGTACTCAGACTGGTTATTCGTTATAATACCGGCTTCAGAATAATTAAAAACAAAATATGCTGTTTTAAACAAAAATGAAACTTGTTGCTAATATATATTTATAACTTTAATTATTTAACACAAAAAATGGCATCCACCCCAAAATGGATGCACAGGTTACATGTCCCACCTGCCTCACCCAAGTTACGTCACTGGTCATGACTATACTTAGAATGGTGATCAAGTCCTCACAAGTATACAAGTTAAGGAAATATTGAGATTGATCACAAACTTGTTATACTTAGAATGGCGATAAAGTCCTCACAAGTATACAAGTTAAGGAAATACTGAGATTGATCACAAACTTGTTTCGTTTAGTAATCCTTTTTGTGAAAGAGATTCAACACCAAGTCGGAGATGTCCGTCTTGGAGGTAGAGAAAAATTGATCAAACCCCAAACTATTCAGTGCGCACATTTCTTACAACTCTAGATTTTGGATCTCTGAAATCAGGCCCTTCTTCCACTTAATAGGTTTATAGGTTTATATATATTTGGTAGGGGTGGGGGGAACAGGTGGGGGAAAGGGAATGGTTGCGATTAGAAGGAGAAACGAACTTGAGGCTTCGTATTAATCATATATATAATATATCTATTGTTCTCTCTCTTGTTTCTCTGTCTTTTCACAACCGCAGTGTTTGAGTATGTTAATCTCCTTTACGTAGCTGTGTTCATACATATATATGCAGACAATACGTTTGTACGTGCATATATAAGGTGTTTGTAAATGTGTGCACAATACAGACAAGAAAAAGCAATACATAACACCTAGACACCACGATTACTTAATTAAAGTATGGGAAGCGCTTCCGGCCTAGGCCTTTTCACGCACACCACGATTAACTACCACTCACTCATCTACCCATATACACATGTAACATCTAGACACAACGGTTAACTACCACTAACTCATCCACCCATATACATATGTAACACCTAGACATCACGGTTGATTACCACTAACTCATCCACCTTTATACATATATAACATCTAGACATCACGGTTGATTACCACTAACTCATCCACCCATATACATATGTAACACCTAGACACCACGATTGACCACCGCTCACAGTCCATCCATCTACATATGTAACACTATCTACCATGATTCATTCGAATTCACTCAGTCAATCCACCTACGCTTGTAACACAGACAGAAGAAAATCTGACACATTTTCTCATTTGTTCTTTGTCTTCTTTATTTTATTTTTAAGACGTGAGAGTTTCTTTGTCCTTTTTATTTTATTTTTAAGACGTGGGATTGTTTCAAAGTGAAACTTTAGCACGATACTGAAACACTTACAGGCAAACAGTATAGCGTGTCAAGACGTGACGTAAGGGCTACTTTTTGATATGCAATAGATTTCTGGTAGAAAAACAATCGCATTTCTATTCAACATAAATTCCGCTATATCTGTATCCAAATTATTATTAGACTGATAAATAAATCGTGAATTTAATTTATGGCGAAAAACTACACTTTATTTTGCGAAGTGCATTCAAGCACTTGTGACGAGTTTACTACGTTCAGTGTGCTTGTACTACGATCAAATTAATGATTGGGGAACCGAATTTTAAAATTTTATTTTTCTGAAATGTTACTAGCACCGAAGAAAATTACTATAAATCTCCCAGTTATGCCCCGATATTATGCGATTATAGGTCATTGAACGCCCACGCACGCACGCACGCACGCACGCACACACGCACACACACACACACACACACACATGTTCACGAAAGATGAGTGCATGGTTGTGACTCAGAAAGTGAAAGGATACACCAAGGAATGGTTGGGAGGAGACAGATGTTAACGCGCATCACAGAGCTAAATTTAGCTACAGATTACTGAGGGCGAGGACTGGTGGAATTGTTGTCATTACCAGAATTTGTTTATTAATGAGTAATGTCTTCGACATCTGTAGAAGTGTTATTTTTAATTTTACTTTTATTTCCCACTTCTGTCACTCGATCATCCGTTTACTCTGTGTGTGTGTGTGTGTGTGTGTGTGTGTGTGTGTGTGTGTGTGTGTGTGTGTGTGTGTTGATGTATTCAAGTTGTTGTTTGTAACGTCATCAGTTTACTGTGTGTTTGTTGACGCATTGATGTTGTTTGTAACGGAATCCGTTTATTGTGTGTGTTTGTTGACGTGCTCATGTTGTTTTTAACGTCATCCGTTTACTGTGTGTTTGTTGACGTGTTCATATTGTTTGTAACGTCATCCGTTTACTGTGTGTTTGTTGACGTATTCTTCATGTTTGTAACGTCATCCTTTACTGTGTGTGTTTGTTGACGCACTCATGTCGTTGTTTGTAACGTAATCTATTGAGTAATTAAATATGAGATTGCCCTATTTGAATTAAATTCAGAAGATGTACATTTAAACACTGGGCTAATTTCTAGCTTTGTAAGTCTTCAGAAGTCCTAATTGATATAAACAGCTCGGTATTCGACTAAAATTTCTTTTGTAATGTCGAGTTTTAAAAAATTGTAACCAACAAATAAATAAAAATACACATACTTGCACTTGTTTTGCTACATAAAAATTCATACTTATTAAATTTTTTAAAATCTCTTTTGGCATTTTTCTGCGGGAATCGACCTTGTCTAAAAAATTATCAGTGTTCGAATTCACTTTAGGTATCACTTCTGCTTTTACATTCCACAGTCTCTGAATTTCTAATCTGAGTTCTTTGTACTTTTCTATTTTGTCTCTTTCTTTTGTTTTTATGTTTTTTAACACTAGGAAAAGCGACATCAATGATTGTTGCTGTTGGACTTATTGAGAATTACAATGTATGGTTTTCGTGCAGGAATCACCCGATCTGTTCTTATCTCGAAGTCCCTCAGTATTTTGACTTCTTCTGTTTCTGTGACTGCTTCTGGTTGGTGCATCCATGCTCTTTCTGGGGTTTTTATGCCATAGTTCTTACAAAGATTTCTATGAATGTGTTTTGCCACTTCGTTGTGTCGTTTGGTGTATTCTGTTCCAGCCAGGACCTGACATCCAGATAAGTATGTGCTCTGTTGTCTCATCCATGGATTTGCAGAGTCTACATTTGGTATCATTTCAGATTTTCAAGATTTTCGTGTGATTTTGTGTTGAATGCTTGACCTTGTGCAGCTGTTATGAGTGCTTCTGTTTCTGCTTTCAATTCTGCCTCTTTCAACCATTTGTACGTTGATTGCTTTGTTGATATTTCGTCGGCTTGTCGTACATACTGGCCATGGAGATGTTTTGGGCTCCAGGTATGTGCTAGTGCTTGCTTCGTTGTTTTCTTCCATGTTTCTTTGTCTGTTTCTGGGGGTTGGAATAGTCCACTCATCTTTACTGCTTCTATCAGTGGATCATCTTTGTTGTTATTCCAGATGTAGTCCACAAGACCAATGACTTCTCCTTCAATGACATGTTTGATTTTCTTGAGACCTCGGCCTCCCATTTTTCGAGATAACATAGAGCCTGTCTACGTCTGCTTTGGGGTGTAAGGCTTTATGTATTGTGAGTAGTTTTCTTGTTTTTCTGACCAGTTCATTTATATCATTTGCTGTCTAATCTACGATACCTCCAGTGTAGATTACTATAGGTATTGCGTATGCATTATTATTATTATATAGTAGATGCATACATTGATTACTTGTGGTTTACCTTATTAAAATTATTATTATGACTATTATTCATATGCCTAGGAAATGCCTATATTGGTTGTCCTCGAGGCTTTCTAATTTTTTTTAATTAAAAAATACAAATTAAAAATTAAAACAATTAAATGATGTCATATAGTTAAATACCTGTTATTGATGTTTGCATTGTAACACCTTAGACGAGCATTGTAACAACTTAGATGAGGACAAAATAAAACTAAAAAAAAATGGGAGGTGAGGGTGTGTGATAATCTTCTTTTACTTTCAAATGAAATTCCACATTCGTCAGTTAGATTATTCTTTTTAAAAAATTGTAACCACTATAGAAAGATAAGAGTTGAATTATTGCTTTGTGTGTGTGTGTGTGTGTGTGTGTGTGTGTGTGTGTGTGTGTGTGTGTGTGTGTGTGTGTGTGTGTGTGTGTGTGTGTGTGTGTGTGTGTACGTGTGTGTGTATATATGTGTGTGATAGTATGTGGGTAAAATATCTGCACATGAAGTCAAATGCATTCGATGTAATTTGCATTTCATAGCAAGCTTGTTTCAAAATAGATTCAGTCATGGCAGGCAATGACATTGTTCAGATTATGTTAGGTTTTTTTAAAAGATATTTATTTTCCCCTCCTGTCACATAACGGTTTATGTAGCCCACACCTACTCCTCCTCTAAAAATAGACTACATGTAAACCTACCTTCAAGAAAGGCTTACTTTTATCCTTGGGCTGGAAACATACTAACTCTAACTAACCAATCAAAGCATAGCTCAGCTGTGTGAATGAACAAGCTAGAATCTTACCTGTAAGTTATCCAATGCAACTGACCATTGAGGCAGCATGCATTTTGACTCCCAGTCTTAATAAGTTAGAATCATATTATTAACCCTTATTGCTGGTTATCAACACAGCAGGAAATCATCCTCTGTATATATTACTGCCAAAGGTATGCAGTTTAGCTTGCCTAACTAATATTATATTCATGTTTATCTCTTGACATTAATTATATTTTATATTGTCATATTTTATTATGATATTAAAATGTATGATGGCCATGTAAGTAAGAGTGTTCTGTCAGAGAACACATGAGGATGAATCCTTAGCCCATGTGCATTTTATTGGCAGATCAGCACTTTGTCTGAGACCTTATCTGAGATGTTGATTGATGAGTGTTGAGCCACAAAACAATGCCAGAGCAGAACCACTTTATATTGGCTTTGACAAGTATTGCACCATGAAGCAACACCAGAGCAAAATGATCCACGTGCCCAAGACAGGTTCAACTGACAGGTACATCTGCTATGACATCCACTGAGACCCTAGATGACACATCAGGAGATCCTAAGTTATGTAAATTATAAAGTCAACAACTACACAGCTTTCATTCAAGATACAATCAAATTCACTCCAACTATAATCAAAGTACTTTTTTAGTTCACTCAGAAACATTCAGTGTTCTCTCATAAACTCATTTAGAGTTCGCTCATACAAACAAACCAAATAACTACTACAGTGTTGTAGGACTCAAAATTAACATTCTCTCATGATACCACAAGGTCATAATTATGCACTATAAGTATAACTGTTTTATAAACTCTAATTATAACTGTTGAACTGTAACCAAGCTGTCTTACGTTATTTCTTGTTGAATACATTGATTGTTGATACTTGGACCACTCGTGTTAGCGTGACTCACATGTTATATGTTGTAGTCTGTCACCTGTATTTACTTACTATCCTGTATGTATGTATCAGGGGGCTCGAGCTACCTTCTAGATTCTAGAACTATCATTCATCTATCCTACTTTTATCTCTCACTCATCTATCCTACTTTTATCTCTCATTCATCTATCTAACACGTGTGGCCAGTCGAAAGATGTTTTGGGGATTTGCCTAAGGTTAATGGCGGCCTGGGGTGGTGGAGAATTAACATCTTGCCAATCTCCAAGCAAAACGTCACACCTCCTCTTTTTTCTACTTTCTATTGCCCCTCACATAGAATGGTGAGAAGATGGGTAGATACGAGATTCAGTAGATAACCTTGCCTATTGGTAAGCAGGTTAAGCCCACTTTCTCCTGTTGTGGAAGCTGGAGGTTGTTTTGCTGTGTATTTTTTCAACACAAACAAACATATACACACATATCCACACACATATGCATACCCACATTCCCTGGTTGAAACTTGTCGAACCCTAGCCCCATATATGATGCGCTTACATTTTGTGGGTAAGGTCAAGCATTAACACAAAATAACAAAGTCTCCAGATTTATCAGGAATACATACAGACACATATACATACCGACACAAGAACGCACACTGGCACACATATATGCACACCTTAATGTAAACACTACTAATGAGGTGTGCAAGGTCATTGGACCTTTAAATAAGGTCCGTTCACCTGCAAGCACACGAATGTAGGTCACCCTGGTCAACACGAGACAGTGCACTTATCTCTGTACAGGTGTCACCAATAAATGGGTCAAGTTGTCCTGCCTGCACCGAAAGGAGAAAAAAAAAATCAAGTTACTTGTATGTCATTATTTATTTACTTATTGCTCGGGAGGAAGGGCGGGGTACTTGAGACTGTTTACATGGTGAAAGGAGTAAGAGCCTTAAGTCTACTGGAACGGCAGTTTTTTTTTAAAAATCTCATTTTTAAAAAGGGTAGGCCTAAATGTCATCACAACAAGTAGGAATGTAACGAGTATACACCACCCATTATCTGAGAGAGCTCACTTTCTCTGAAATATGTCCTTGTGACGGTGTTTGGTGGTAAGAAGGGGTCAAATGACTGCAAGAATCTACAGTGTTGGAGTCTTTAGAGAACAGAGTTCTAGTTATTCGTATCGGGCGGGTACTGTATAAAACCGACAGATAAACGAATAGATCTGAATAGGTGTACTCCGAATAAGATATTTCTTATGTCTCTGTTACCAGATATGGGCTCTCCAGTGTTTAAAATATCAGCTTATCTGTTTGTTTATCTGCCTTTGTTTAATATCCGTCTATCTATCTATCCATCCATCTCTATCTATCTATCTGTTCGTTTAATTACTTTTAGTCTTTTTTGTGTCTGTCTCAGTTTGTGCGGCCATTTATCATTCATCCCAATAACATACACGCAGTGTTTGTGTGTGTGTTTTCCGCTTTATCTTTCAACAGACATAAACCCTTCAAATGCTTTCAATCGAGAGACGTCATTAATTTATTCATAGTAGATTTTGTTTTTGTCAAGATAAATCATTGATTGTTAAGTGTTTGCAATGCATTTATTGTTCTCAGTTTCGTGGGGAGTTTTCGTTGCTGTGATTTTTTCCCCCCTTGAGAAAGTGTGTAAAGTCGAAAGTCGGTTGATAAGTGCCTTATCACGTGTCACATGTATTTTGTTTTGGTGGATTCGCCCTTTCATTACATTAATGTGACCAATCACGTGTCTCGCGAAGTTCACGGCTTAAAACTACTCGTCTCGGCTTTCCAGCACACAGTACTGTCAGTGAGTCGATAAGGTGTGTAGTTCAAACAAGTACATGTATATTTGAAGCATTTGAAAGTGGGACATTATGATACATCTATTTCAAAGTGCCAAGACGGTTAAGACGTAGCTTTGTCAGTCGCAAAGTTGTTTACTTTCGATTGCTCGAGAATCTTGGTAACGAACAATCCGGGAATAACTATGTGTAGGTGTGCTTGGCCATTCAAGCAAAAGAGACCCCTCTTTCTTTTTTTTTTAAATTTCGGGTGTGGTTTATAATGAGAGATATCTATATATTTGTGGCCTGCATTAATTTTAAAAAAATCTTTAATTTATTATTCTCTCTATTTTATATATGTATATCTACACACACACACACAGAAAAAGAAATATATGTCTCGGCCTTTAAGTTCCTGGTTATAAATTTGTTGAAGCATGACTAGCATTACAATTTAAAATTTATGTTCGCTTTCTCTCTCTCTCTCTCTCTCTCTCTCTCTCTCTCTCTCTCTCTCTAATATATATATAGACATACAGAGAAAAATACATCTATCTGCGCGCGCGCGCGCGCACACACACACACACACACACACACACACACACACACATACATTACATATATTAGGTGTGTCCTGATTTTCAAGTTCCTGGTTACATGTTATTTTATTGAAGCATGCGAATAGTATTACATTGTAAAATGACAAGGACTTATTATGTTCTGTCTGTCTCTCTGTATAAAAATATTATAAGTGACTTCCAGTATGTATAAAACTACAACTGACTTACAGAAAGAGTACAGTTAATTCTAGAGTTTCTATTATTTAATTGACTTTCTGCATTTGTACAAATGGGTTTCACTATTTATATAATTGATTTCCAGTATTTATATAATTATAATTGACTTCTAGCATGTAGATAACTGGATTCCAGCAAGTATATTATTATAATTGACTTCTGTATATCTATTATTATTCTAATATGTATTATTTGATTTTGAGTATGTACATAACTGAATTCATAAATTAAAAATTTCTCCATATATTGGACTGCCAGACTGTGTATAATTGATTTAAAAACTTACTTGTGACTCTAAACATGTATTTAATTGATTCCTAACGTATATATAATTTCAGCATGTGCATAGCTAACCTCAAGAATAAATAATGTGTGTGTGTGTGTGTGTGTATGTGTGTGTGTGTGTGTGTGTGTGTGTGTGTGTGTGTGTGTGTGTGTGAGTATACACACATACATATTCAACAGTTATTAGTTTTATAATTAACTTCCAGCACGAATATAATTGGCTTTCCATCTAGAGTTTTAGAAATCTCAAAGTCCTTAAAATGAATTGAACTTTCTACAAGTCGCTTTACGTGTTTGTGTCGTGTTTCATTTGTAAAATTTATCTGACTTATAGTAATACCACTGAAATCATAATTGGCATTGGTTACGTCACTGTGGTTGTGTCGTGTTTCATTTGTAAAATTTATCTGACTTATAGTAATACCACTGAAATCATAATTGGCATTGGTTACGTCACTGTGGTTGTGTCGTGTTTCATTTGTAAAATTTATCTGACTTATAGTAATACCACTGAAATCATAATTGGCATTGGTTACGTCACTGTGGTTGTGTCGTGTTTCATTTGTAAAATTTATCTGACTTATAGTAATACCACTGAAATCATAATTGGCATTGGTTACGTCACTGTGGTTGTGTCGTGTTTCATTTGTAAAATTTATCTGACTTATAGTAATACCACTGAAATCATAATTGGCATTGGTTACGTCACTGTGGTTGTGTCGTGTTTCATTTGTAAAAAATATATCTGACTTATAGTAAGAACAACGAACGGATAATTTACGTAGGTGATTTTGTTATGTTTTAATATTTAAGAACAATGAGAGAGTAATTTGCTGTAAACTAATTTCACAATACAATTAGAGCTATTATTTGACCATCTACACATGCCGAGAGCATTCTTTTAATTTAAAATTGTGTCAAGATTAATAATGCACCTATAATCTTTTTTCAAATAAACGAAAATATTATTTACTTTTATTTTATTTATTATCTACCCTTGATAACAACACTTATAAATTATAATAAGTAATAGGTTTAGAAGTGGTTGTATTTTTACCTACGAGTGCCATTCATGGTAAGAGGTTTATGGTGTGTGGATTATAATCTTCACTGTGGTGTACTTGTGAAGTCATGCAGCTTGAGTGCTTGAGAGAGTCGGGGGGTGGGGGGAGAGAGAGAGAAATACTAGTGCCTCCATTTTAGATAATGGTGTGAGTTTGTGTATGTGTGTCACGTTCTTGTATGTGCACATTTGTGTGGTGCGTTGTAGGTTTATATATGTGCCTTTCTGTACATATACGTGTGTGCTGTATCCTTGCATGTTTGTCTTATTGCATTTCTGTGTTTATGATGCTGTGTTTGTGCCTTTCTGTACATATACGTGTGTGCTGTATCCTTGCATGTTTGTCTTATTGCATTTCTGTGTTTATGATGCTGTGTACGTGCATTTGCGTGTGTTATTGTGTGTATCTGTGTGTATTTGTATGTTTTGTGTGTACGTGCATTTGCGTGTGTTATTGTGTGTATCTGTGTGTATTTGTATGTTTTGTGTGTATTGTGCCTTTTTGAGTGTGTTTTTATGTATATTATGAGTGATTATATTTTTTTTGTGCCAGTGCACGTCTGCGACTTTGTGTTCGAAGTTACGTCACGTAATATCAGTTAGAGAGCAGTAAATTTTTTTAAAAAATCAACAACAACCAAACTATAAATTAGTTTAGGACTCTCTCCTGCTTTTTGGGGAGTCTTACTTCTGCGGATTAGCCGTTACGTGGTGAGGTAGCGGAAAAACCTGTTAAGGCAGCTATAATGGCAATCCTTTCTGTCCAAGACTAATCCGGCTCTCCATTGATTTTCTCCTATCCCTGTTTACATGTAGTCAAGACGTAGTCCTGCTACAGATATGCGACCCGGATGTAAAATGGCATTCAATTTCAGCCGTATAATGGACTAAGAAACTAAAAACGGTTGTGGCGAGATTCTTGTTTTTATCTACACAGGTACGTAGCCCCCTTACATAGAACTATACCTACCTACCCCCACCATTGCCCCCCGACATGCTCTAAAACCTGGCCCTACAGATCGTAACATTTCATGAAATTGGCGGTGGGTACTAAAGTAGGTGTGCACAGTACACCAGGACTTGGGATTCTCGGGCTTTGATGGTACTTGGTCTCCAGGGGCTGTTCACTGTGTGACTTTGAATGTGTCTAGTATCCAGGGGCTGTTCATTGTGACTTTGTGTTTAGTCTCCAGGAGCTGTTCACTGTGACTTTGTTTAGTCTCCAGGGGCTGTTCGCTTTGTGCCATTGAATGTGTTTAGTCTCCAGGGGTTGTTCGCTGTGACTTTGACTTAGAGTCTCCAGGGCTATTCTTAGTAAGTTTGACTGTGTTTAGTCTTCAGGGCTGTTCACTGTGACTTTGTGTTGAGTCTCCTGGGGGTGTGACTTTATGTTTAGTCTCCAGGGGCTGTTCACTGTGACTTTGACTATTTAGTCTCAGGGGCTGTTCACTGTGACTTTGTGACTTTGATTGTGTTTAGTCTCCAGGAGTTGTTCACTGTGGCTATGACGGTACCTTAGTCTCCAGGAGACTAAACACAAAGACACTATAACTTTGTGATTAGTCTCCAGGGGCTGTTGACTGTGGCTTTATGTTTTAGTCTCCAGGGGATGCCAAATGTGTCTTTGTGTAAATTCCACATGATTCCCTCTCACATTGTAGGACACTGATTCACTGCTATTCCCCTAAGGCTAACCTGGGTGTTCCTTTGCCATATTAGCTCCCTCAAGCAGAACAATAATTGTAGGAATTTCCAATAACTTCTTTGAAACAAAAATTCAACGATGCAGTCAGTACACTTTGCCACATCAATGGATTGCAGTGTATTCTTTATACTTGCACACTGTGGTAGATACTCCTCGCATCTACTATGGTAGTAGCAGTTTATAATCAGTAACCAGTAGATTCAGGTAAAAAAGGAAAGGCTGCTTGTTTCCTGTAAATTATAATCAGGAAACAAACGCTAACTACCCAGTGGATTCATCCTTTAAATCCATTTTCTCTTTACATTCAAGTCTCAACTTCAGTTTCCTGCAACAATATTTATTAGCCCAATATATGCACACAGCTTAATGAATACAGCATAAGTTTTATGAAATGGTTCACTAGAAACAATGTCAAGTGTTTAACATACTACATATAAGAATAATAGTTCACAATTTGTAGAAATAATAGTATACTCAAATAATACATCTCTACATAAAACGCAAGTATGACATATCAATGGCAAAAATGCATGAAATAGTCAATTCTCTCTCAATCAGTCATTTAACCCACCATTAAGCTAATGGCTGCTTTATGACTGGACTTCTTGCCACACCATGTCAAAATCAAAGTGATTAGACAATAGAATTCTCTACATCAGGCAAACTTTTGATCTCAGCCCATTGGCTGGTCTCATTCTCGTAAATCTTAACCATTGGATAATAAACACTACTCACATCCAGTTGGAACTGGTTTTGATTGCATCAGAATTTTCCTAGCATATTCTCAACTCGAGTTGTTTACTCCAACTCTAACACTTACAAAAAAGAACCATCATAAGGAGTGCCCAATGTCGGGTCACTTTGACAATTTAACAATTTATGTAACAATTAAGTATAGAAATAGGGATAGGCAAATTTACACCATTACACCATAGTTGAAGGGTAAGTGTAGAAATGTAGCAGTAGAAGTAAGAGTGGCAGTAATATAATAATGAATGTCACAGCAGTAATATAATAATGAATGTAACAGCTGTGGTTTATAGTAGTGGTCGTACATCAATAGTAGTGGTCGTACACTTATAGTAGTGGTCGTACACTAATAGTAGTGGTCGTACACTAATAGTAGAAATAGTATTCGTAGAAATAATTCGACAGTTTGCCCCTGATGACGGGACTGTCCTGAAAGTATGTCACGTTTGTTTTTTTCTGTCTGGGACTCCCCCCCCCCTCCTCCTTGTCTCCAGCCAGCCCACCGACCCGTAAACGCCCTTCAAATAGTGTGTCATGTATATGTTCTTGAAATCTACTACCTACCAATTAAATACACGTACAATTTGTGTGTGTGTGTGTGTGTGTGTGTGTGTGTGTGTGAGTGTGTGTGTGTGTGTGTGTGTGTGTGTGTGTGTGTGTGTGTGTGTGTGGACTACTGTAGACACATTTTATCGAAACAAGCAGAATAAATTAAAATCGCTTTCTGTATTGAATACAGTGAAACCTTTAAGATCATTTCTTAAAGATATCAATACCTGTTGTAATCGCTTTCTGTATTGAATACAGTGAAACTTTTAAGAACATTTCTTAAAGATTTCAGCACCTGTTGTAATCGCTTTCTGTATTGAATACAGTGAAACCTTTAAGAACATTTCTTAAAGATTTCAATACCTGTTGTAATAAGGTATGTGTGATATTATGTTCTTGCAGTGTAACTCACTAACTGATTTAATTAAAAGCATTACCGGGTTAGATAGCCTTTGAATAAATTGCATTTCCTTTCTTTAAACCAAACTGTTCACGAAAGTAGTTGATGCGCTTGTAAAAATAAAATCTAAATAACAGGAATACAGTTCACAGTTGTTGGATAAAGATATCTTTTTAAAGCCAGTTGGCATATACACAATCATCAAGATGCTAATCTGTAAGTCAAGATCTGAAAAAAATTGACTTTATAATGCTAATCGTTAAAACAGCTTTCATAGATAAATGGAATCTGTGGCAGAGTAAATTTGCCTGTCCCTTTTCCTAAACTTAAGTGTTGTATAAATTGTAACATGTCAAAGTGACCCGACCTGTGCACTGCTTGTGCTGATCGTGTCAAAGTTGGAAGTAAATAACTCTGGTAAATAAATGTCACAAATAATTTACTCAGGTAAATATTGTACCTGCTGATGTAAACTAAACTGGTTTTAAGTGGTTGAGTAATTTTTATTATCCAAAGGTTAAAGGTTTATTATCCAAAGGTTAAAGGTTTATTATCCAAAGATTATTTCTACAAATATGAACTATGTTGCTCGTATGTTGTAGCTAAACACTTACATTGTTTCTAGTGAACCTGTTCATAAACTATTATGTTGTATTTATTATGGTGTGTGTGTGTGTGTGTGTGTGTGTGTGTGTGTGTGTTGGGCTCATAAATACTGTTGCAGAAATTGTAAGTTGAAACTTGAATGTAAGAAAGAATGGAGTTAGAGATGAATAAACTGGAAACTTAGCATTTGTTCTCTGATTATATTTTACAGGGAAGAAGCAGCTTTTTCTCGTTTTTTTCTAGATCTCACACTTTACTGATTTATAAACTGTTATGACCATGGTAGATTCGAAAGTCTCTAACCCCAGTATGTAAGTGTAAGGATATACTGCATTTTGTTGGTGTATGGTGGTAGAGTATGCTCTACTACATCGTGGAATTTATGGTACAAGGAAGTTACTGGAAATTGCTAATCTGTTCTGCTTGAGGGAACTGATATGGCAGAGTTCAGTTTAGCCTCCAGAGAATAATGGCTCATCAGTGTTCTACAACGTGCAAGATAAACACATGGAACTGACAATTGTATTGCGACAATGAACTTGTGATTTTCTTATGAAAGTATGTGAAAGACTATTGTGGCAATCGTCTAGACAAGGTTATGTACAAACTATTATCGTTATAATCTCAATACTCCATTTCTGTTCTCTGATAAGAGCTATCCTGTGATTTATATTGACACTAATCTATTGAATTATGTGTTAAGATATAAGACTGTATACTTATTGAAATTATTCAAAAGTGGATTTGTGGAAATTTTGTCTTTAATATTTTAAAGGACTTTTGCCTGATAAGACATATATACACTGCCAGTGCCAAGAAGGACTTTGCCTGTAATGACATATATGCAGTGCCAAGAAGGACTTTGCCTGTAATGACATATAAGGAGCTAGAGCAGCATCGAGGATTTTGCCTGCATTTTTATATAAAGAGAACGCCTATAAGAAATGTGCCTGTACTGACACTAATGTACATAGCATGCCAACAAGAATCTTGCCTGAGCTGACATATGCACATTCTATGCCAATAAGGATTTTGCCTGTAATGACATATTTCAGTGTGTTAGCACTGACTCTCGATCGACGACCACAACACGCCAAAAAGATAAGACTCGCACTACGGACTTCACACATTGAGAGCGGCAGAATACACGGACACAAAGACTGGTAGGTCTCAACCTAGTGCTCGTGGTACCAGCAACAAAACACACAAGGTGGCTCTGAAACGACCCAGAATTTAATTTTACACTCCAAACACAAACTCAACGAATTACAGGAAAAATCTGAAAGAAAAGAAAACGCACACAAGAGGACTCACAACAGTCGCAGCAATGCAAGCAGCAGAAAAAAGAAACACAACAACCGCAGAACACAATGCCAACCACCCTCTTCAGAATAATGTGGGAAGAGGAAGGCTCTACAGGAATCCTCCAAAAACAGAGAACATTAAAGATAAAAAGTTTTCACGCACTTCCTGTGGAACAAAACAAGTTAACGGTACTACTACTACTCTCAATCGTTTGCTTGTTCTCACTTTGCTCACTTCTCAGATTGCATACATTGATTATTTTTGCCGTACTGATATATATATATACGGCCTACGCAGAGTACCAACAATTATTATTTTGCCTATAGTGCCATATGATCAGTACCAGTAATAATGATTATACACGCGGCGTGTTCCACCATGTATATGGCGGGAGGGGGGAGGGGGATAGAGCTTACTGATGTGGGGCGATGACTAAAGAGACATAACTCAGTTAAAATCTTCGCGGCAATAAAACTGGAGTAGCCACCCATCAATCTTTATTGCTTCATAGGTATTTCTAATCCTATTCCACAGAGTTGTGGGTGACTGCCAACATTACAATATAAACGTATAATTTGAAGTTGGTTCAAATCATAACATTCAATCAGACTTTATGAAGTCCGGACTAAATGTACTATCTAAAAAAGATTAGCAAATGTCACCAAGCTGAAGCAGTTGTCTCTCCTGGATATATTGTCTCATGAATATTTAAATCAGCGGCGCCAGTTTCAAATATACGACAGCATGACTCATCCGACTTTGCGACAGGTGAAATAAGCCAAGGTACACAAATCAGTATTTGGCAAAGCAGATGGCAGCAGTTTTCATTGGAAAACATACAGCAACTGGTTAAGTCTCAAGCAATGTGAGTAAAATCATGTTGAATTTGAAAGTGCTTGAAATTTCGTCTTGTTATGTGAAGTTGACATGAGAAATACAAAATAATGTAGGGGTTCTTTTTCCACTTGCGTGCTTTTGCAGTTTTTCTTCGAATCAAAACGGGCGGTATTGCCAAGTGTCTTGTTTACTTTGTGATCAGTCGAGCGGGTAATCAGGTGACTAAGCCTACTTGTACTATTCGGTTACTGTAGCAGTCTAGTCAGTAGTTGATACACAAGTCGCTGACTGATAACCAAGTCATCCAGATTAATGCCCTCGTACTAAAATACAATTAAAATGTGGGTCTGTTAGTAGGCCTATTTATTTTTAAATCGAACTAAACGTTTGAGTTTGATGCAGGAGCACTGAGAACAACAATGATGACACATCGATGGACGTCCAGAGTATTTCCGGCCATAAATTGCATTTATATGTTTACCTATATTAATTAGCTGTTTTTTTAAAAATTTTGTTTGGAATTTGATAACGATAGAATGATTGGAAAAACTTGATGACAAAATACTAAATCGGATAAATCAGACTTCTTGCTGGTGTGTAAAACGGTTATTTAAAACGGCTTTATAAATGAATTATATAGCTTGTTATATGGTTTTTAAAAAAAATACCTGCAAGACGCTACCGAAATGCCCAGTCTGATGCACGAACGTGTCACACCACCAGGTCGACCAGTTTCAAACCCAGTGACCTGCAGTTGGTGACCTAATTAGGTTTATAATTCGTGGATATATTCAAGGTCAATACTTAGTATTGGAGCAATAAAATTTCGATCCTGTTGACAGAAATCACTTCAAACATAAGTGCCGACAGTGACCTCCGGAGACATCTAGTTGGTTTTATTAAAATAAAAACAGACATTTATGTATGTGTGGTTATCATTTTATGTGTGTGTTCTCTAAATCCAACTAACCTTAAAATCTCAAATCTGTGTGAATCACAGTTGTTATTGTCTATCCAGAATCTCATAACAAGTAAAATCAGTTCGTGTCTGACATAGAACAAGAAAAGTGAAACATTAATTAATAAAATCACTTATTTTTGTTTGTTCAAAATAGGCTAAAGTTGAACCCGTGAAACCAAATTATGTCACATGAAGTATGTGCTAATGATTCAATTTTTAAAACAAGAAAATGTTAACTGATCCTTAATTAAAGGTTTAGCTGTGAATATCAGTACTATATAATTTTATTTGACACAATTTGCTACACAATAAATGTCCTCAGGATAGGCTTTGATAATGAATAGTCTTATATTTGCATAGTGTGATTCAAACTTAATAGTTTTATATGCATAGTATGATTCACACATACTAGTTTTATGTGTACAGTGTGATTCACATGTAATAGTTTTATGTGCATAGTGTGATTCACACCTAACAGTTTCATGTTTGGAGAATGTGATTAAAACCTAGTAGTTTTGTATTTGGATAATACAAATCAAATGTAATAATTTATATTTTGGTTAATGTGGTTCACAACTAACAGTATGTGTTTGATTAGTGTGAGCCACATCTAATAGTATTATATTTTTTAGTGTGAGTCACATATAATAGTATTTGGTTAGTGTGAATCACATCTAATGGTATTATATTTAGTTAGTGTGAATCAAATCTAATAATAGTATTCTATTTGATTCATGTGAATCACATCTAACAGTATTATAATTGATTAGTGTAAATCACATCTAATAATAGTATTATATTTGATTCATGTGAATCACATCTAACAGTATTATATCTGATTAGTGTAAATCACATCTATTAGTATTTGGTTTGTGTGAATCACATCTAATAGTATTATATTTGGTTTGTGTGATTCACATATAATAGTATTATATTTGCACATTATGGTTCTTTCCTGTTTTATAATTGGGTAGTGTGATTCAAGCCTAATAATTTTACATGTGCACTAAATATATTTGAAAATTATATGCATACTATTCATTTATTCATTAAATAAGCAAAGTAAAATAATATTAAGATAATAATAATGCAGCATTCACTTACAAACAATAGATGAAAGAGAGAATATAAGGTACATATTAAGAACATTCTTTTATATATATATATATGCTTATCAATAACATGTATGCTTGCACTATTCAGTAAATATGAACGTTTTAAAATGTAATTTACACATCTTTTTTTTTTTTTTTTTAAATTGGACATGCTTGTATTCCATCAGCCATCTGCATTGAACCCCTTCACTATAGTATAATGAACACAGCACATTCATTCACCATACCATTAGTAGTGAGACCAGTTGCAGAACTTTGTATTCAGAGAAGAGTTTATTCTGATAAAATTGCTTACTTAAAGTAATTACTGTTTATTATTATATTTATGATTTTTAGGAAAATTCATGCCACTTTATCAGAGCAAAACAGCATCATATCTTTCAGAATTTATTTTTTAATTTTAACCCCAGTCCTGAAATAGTTAACAAGAAAATCTTAAGTGACAATCATTTGCAGTGCATGGGAAGGGTGTGGCATCTTATGTATATTCAACACATCATTACGGCCATTTTCCCAGATACTTGTGAGAACTTGAAGAGTTGCTGCCCACAATGATGAAGATTACTGTAACCCCTCCTGAACAGGATCCTGATGCAACAGTGACTTCAGTCCAGCTGGAGCGGCATTTAGATGGCACTGATGCCTACACCTGTGTTATTAAGTCTCAGAACCCATCAGTACAGGTGTACTATGGGTTACGCTCACAACTGGAGCGCTGCAACACAACATGGCTGCAGGAGTTTGTAACGTTGGGAGGGCTAGATAATTTGCTGGACTCCTTGTGCCACATGATAGGTTTGTGTTTTCTGTGTGTGTAAATTTACATTTCAAATCTATTCACTGGCATTTAAAGAGTCTTGTTTTCTAGAACTAGCCTATCTATATTATAGTTTTTGAACAAATGTTTGTAATTTATGTTTCTATTACTTTGTATTTTTATGCGCAATGTTGGTACTCTCTAAGTAAGAGAATTTTGTTGTTGGAGTCTTGGTTCAGAATTTCATTGTGCAAATTTATTTTGCATTTAATTTCACATGCGATCAAGTTATATCAGATCTGTCTGTCATATGTGGTTTATGTTAATGCAAAAAAAGATATGAGACCAAGTCACTTGACTTTTTGTTGTGTTTTTTTTTTTTTTTTTTTTAACAAAAATTAGGCAAAGTTAGGTGGAATAAACGATTTTTGATATAGTCACGAGGCTAAGTTGTCTGTCATAGATGATTTCAGATTTAAAACACAATGATGGGTCAGATAGTGATCCATGACATTCATTTGCACTAACTTTCTTATTCAGATTTTTTTAAAATTATAAATTGAATAAATTAATATATTTTACTATACAATTTGATTTTAAATTTATCAACTAATATTAGAATTTTCTTTTTCTTTTTTCTTTTACACTATCATGTTGCACAGACTAGATTGGTCATTGTAAGGGTAAGTTCAGCCATTGTAAGGGTAAGTTCAGCCATTGTAAGGGTAAGTTCGTCCATTGTACGGGTAAGTTCAGCCATTGTAAGAGTAAGTTTGGCCATTGTAAGGGTAAATTTGGCCATTGTAGGGGTATGTTCATCCACTCAATATATATAATAAATAGTCTAGCAAAATACTAAATACTACCAATATTGTCATTGTTCTTATTAATTCAGAAATTAATATGTGAAATATATGTGGGGCCCACTTGCTTGAAGAAAATACTTGATGCTTGACAAGAATTTTATGTATGTTTGACATATAATAAAACTGTTGTTTTTTTAAAAATAAACTTAATTTGAGCTCTAAGTTTAAGCTGTATAATTTATATAGCACATAATTTGAAAAATTGTAGTTTGAATGTAATTTATATAAATTTCAAAACATTTATTTATCTGTCAGGAAAAACTGTACAGAAAGCTTTCACTAGCTTCAGTGATGCCATTCTACAAATAGATTGTATATCCTGCATACGAGCTATTCTGAATACACAGACTGGTATTCGTCACCTCTTGGGATCGTCTGCTGCCACTAACAAACTTATCATGGGTAGGCATACTTCTGGCTGTTAATGACTAATGACTCAATGAGCTGATACCATTTGTGTTTTTGCATAGTGCACATTCCTGATATGTGAGCATATCTACCATTTCTTTGCATTTTGCCCACACTTGATAAAGACCTAAAACCATTTTAACTTTGCATACATGTATCATACTGAACATTTAGTGCTGCCTTTTTGCCCACTTAACCCGATATATTTTGCCCACACTCTAATGAGCTTATTACCATTAAACAAATTTAATGTGCCTGCCTGACAGTGAGGTACTACCATTTTACCTACATATCTGATAATGAGATTTCCATTTTTTTCTTGCAGTTACATACATACATGATACAGAGCATTTCCTTGTCTGTATAATAATGAGCCTCTCTCATTTTGCCCACATACCTCAAAATGAGCTTACTTACATTTTTTTTTTTTTTTGCATTTTGCACACATACTTGCTGCTTTCAAATTGGATTTGACAATTCTAAGGGCAGACAACAAACGTTCCACAGTGACTTGAGTCGGTGGTACAGCTATGTTACTTTGTTAGTCAATGCGGCATCTTGAATAATCTTGGGGCAGTGCATTTTTAGTGCTCACTTTAGAAGTATTCTCAGTTTTCAACCTCTTTCAGTGCTTGGTAAAAAATTATTTTAAATTTAGTTAGATATGATGGAATTTCTCTGTCTCCAAAATTTTCCAAATTTAAGCGCCAACTTTTGATCAATCCTGTATATCTATATATTTTTCAAAATCGTTACCTTCATGGGTACTGTTGATGAAGTTGATTGAATGCTGACATGTATGCTATTTTTAACTGACAAGCCCTAGCTCATCTGTCATAATAAAATGATATATTCTATGGTCTCTTTTATTTTCATTTTTAAAATAGATATGTTGATTTTAATAACTAAATTACACCTAAAGGACTGACCAGGCAATGTGTTGATAAATAAAATCACCACTGAACTGTACAAAACCCACTCCATGGCAAGTGGCAGACTGATTTAAAAAACAGTCTAATGTTCATTTGCCTTGGTAGAACAGGCAGGAATATTTTAGATTTTTAAAAGAAATGCTTGATGATAGGAGCTTGCACTTATCATCAGACAGATTGTTTCTTCAGCGTTTTGAAAACAACAATGCAAGTCAATGTTCACTTGTTTATCAGAGCCTCTTTACCTGAAAACTAAGATCAAAGAAACCTTAGCTAAGCAAACTATTAGATAATTATAATTATAATGAGACACATAAATTTATAGTTGCAGAAGGAATAGTGTTGATTTGTTACAAATTAAAGAATTATAAGCAGTATAACTTTCTAGTTGCATAAGTAAATATCAGTTTCTTTGTATAATTAATTAAGTGTTCATACCATTGCTTAATTAAACTCCAATATTACTGCATTATTAAGTGCTGTTACCATTGCATTATTATTCACTGCATTATTACTAATATTAGTGCTGTTGCCTTTGCATAATTAAATTCCAGTATCACTATATTATTAAGTGCTGTTACCATTGCATAGTTAATTAATTTCTAGTATCACTACATTATTTAATGATATTATCATTGCCTAGATATATGTATAAATCATGAGCGTCTTTCTCTAGGTCTGGGAATCGTCAATACTTTACCCAAGAAACAGATTTTGGAGATGGCTGCTGCACTTTGTGCCTATAGTACTTTAGGATATGAACGTGTAATGGAAGGATTCGAACACTTTAAGGTCAGCATTAGTTTTGACCTTAGCATTAATGAACTCACTATATGTGTGGTTGTATGCAATGTTGGTATTCTGCAGGGAATACCCCTGGTCCATTAATCAAGAATTTTGTCCAAGAAAAGAATATTTTGGTATTCTTTCTGTTCTAATGGTATTATTATTAATGAATATTATTTTTGCATGCATTAGTGCAACTTCTCTTTATATTGGCATTTTCCTTTCTTGGTTACAGTTTTAAGTATTCTGTTTCATAATTAAAATTAACTATTTATAAAGTTGTTTTTACTCATTATTTCATTGGTATGATTTCCTTTATATATTCTGTTTCATGACTAAAATTAGCTGATTATTGATTATTATTTCATTGACTAAACCATTTTATATTATAGAGAGAAACAAATCAGTTCCACAAGTTTAGCATTGTTGTGAATGAACTAAAGTCAGCTGAGACTGTTCCACACAAGACGGCTGTCATGACTTTAATTAACACCCTCATTACCTGCCATGCTGACCTCAATCATCGTTGTCGAATTCGCAACCAAATGATTGGTAACTAATTAATTCTTTCTCATCTGTAATTAATTTTCAGATTTATACTGTCAATATTTGTTTATAGATCTGTTTGTGTCAATATTTGACTGTTATTTAAGACTTTCCTTAAAGACCAAATGAAGAAGAATATAGGTCAACCATGCAATTGAGTACAATTTGTCAAAAGTAAATAAGTTTACACTCTCCAACATAACTTGCAGTTTTATCTTCAGTGGGGAGAATGCTTCTGCAGTATATTATCTCCCTTGGGATAGCTATTTCTAAAACTCACTGTAGTCATGTAGATGTCCTCCCTGACAGGACTGCTGACTAAGAATGAGTGGCTGACAGGCCTAGGATGAGGTAGACTTGTGCTGTCATTATTAGCTACAGCACAAGTCTGGAAATATAGCAGGTAGCCTTTCTCCAGACTGGACCAAGCAGGAACCAAAACTCTTATACACTTGTGAAAGAGCATTTCCAGCTCAAAAACTGCCATAGAACATATATAGTTATGGTATGAGTGACTGCATTTTAAAAAACGAACTATATGCAGATGTCTCATATCATTAGCTAAGACAACAGAGCAGGATACTTATACATAGATATTTTCAGAGTAAATAAATTACATTTACTACTCAGCTTGAAAAAAAACATTTAATTTCTGCTAGCAAGAGATTCAATCATATAAGTGTATAGTTTTACTGCACACATAAGAAAGTAACAGACTTTGCTTAATCTAAGAGTAGTAGACAAATTCATTCAAGTGAAAATGCTAGAAAATATCTCACATAATATCTGAAGAAGAACCATCAGCAGTGGATAAAATAAGAAACATACTTCAGGAAAAGATTGTAAATTACACTCGTGTGCAAGAAAGTAGAAATGATTAGCTATATTTAGCAACAAAAAAAATTGTTCTTTCACACTCTGAAATAGTTTAAAATTACAATAGTAAGGAAAATATAAATTTCATCACTTTACCTCACAATGCAGTAAAGTGAACTGCTTGGGGCACAATTAAATAGCTGGAACATTCAAACATCCTGTATGAAAGACACATGTCCTGTATATGAAATAAACATGTCCTATATGAAATAAACATGTCCTGTATATGAAATAAACATCCTGTATGAAAGAAACACATCCTATGAAATAATCATCCCATGAAATAATCATCCTGTAAGCACAGAAGCAGACAATGCTTAGCTGGCCATGTTGACATCCTACAAGTAATTCCATGAATTCTAAAAATGTATCAAGACCAGGTCTACTGTGCATACATCATAAATTAAGTCATAAGAGTCCTGCCTCGTGATGCTGACTTCGTATCATAATTATTGACCAGGCAGAAGAGGGGAGTGGGAGGCGAAAGGAAGCTTCTCAGTGCTACATTAGTAACTCTTTAAAAAGAAAGAAAAATTTCTCACTTTGAATTTTGGGTTTTAAGAATTAGTGACATCACACAGTGAAAAATATGATAAACAAACAAGCATGTACAGTATAACAAATGATACACAACCATCGCTCTAAGATCCACAGTTTTATGATCCTAGTATGCATACTGAATTCTCCCACCCTCATTGTTTGAAACTTTATTACTCTCATGTGAACATGGTGAAGTCTATTAAGTATTATGCCTGAACAAAATAAAGCATGATTTTTTCCCCCTTTGATAATTATGATTAAGATGAATGGAAGAAACATTTTGTTTTTTGGGGGGAGGCAGAGTCTTATATCTCTGAAATTGGGATAATCTCTCTTTTTTTTTTACTATTAAAATTTTAGTTTGAATGAAAGCTACATGCTACTGAGAGACACCATACAATTTCTGACAGGAGAGGGCATTACTAAACATTACTGAGACACACCATACCATTTCTAACAGTAGAGGGTGTTACTAGTACTACTGAGGCAGACTATGAGTCTAGAAGGACTGTCCTGCACAGCCGCAAGATTGAATTGTTGTGATATAACTTAGATATATTATTTGTCAGTTTGTTTCTTAAATCTTTTTAAAGGGGTGTGGTATTTGTTTTGGAGAAGAGTTAAAATTCTATCTAGTGCTATGTCTGTTATCAAATTCCAATAATTTGTTCTTTCTTTTGAGTAAGAACAAACTGTTAAGTAGTTTGAAAGTTTACAGAGCTATTATTGCTGATGAAATAAGGTCATCTTCTGATGATAACTTACTGTCAGAAATTTTGTAGTTTATAGTAGTTTGGCCTTTATGTGGAATATCATATGTTTTAATCATGTGATAAAATATTTACATACCATCAAATTTGGGTTCGTGGTGCTTGATTCATGTGACATAGCATCATGCAATTTTCTTCAAACTATTTGATAAAAATGTTTGACCGTGGGACACCCACTTTAGGGTTAAGATTGGAAGTTTTGTGGTTTTAATATTTAGGTTAGGGTTATTAAAATATAAATTAATGTTAATGATCTGATGATAAAGAATTAACATGCACATCCTCCAGAACATATTCTTAAATTCTTCTGTTCTAACTTTAATAGAATTTATCTTTGCTTTATTGTATTAAATATTTTGAAAATTTAAAGTATGTTAAAGGTTAAGTGTTAAAACATTTTATTTTAATCATACAAATATACACAATAGTAGTTCTAAAGTCTAATTAATTTTTGGAATTTTTATTCCTTCAGGGTTATCACTGCTTGATGTGATCAACTTTTTGCAGCGAGAGGAAACTGACGATGATCTTCACATTCAGCTTCAGGTATTTGACAAGTTGAATGCTAAACTCTAAGATAATATACAAACATTTTGGCCAAAGAATGAATCTGCATGTACCAATGAATGTTTGCTGTTCTGTTTCATAGATGGAAGGAGGCTGGATGGATAGTTGGTTGGTTAGCGTGTTTTTAGCAGCATGCATTCTAAAACTGAAAGAGTATGAATGAGTTTTGCTATTTCTGGTGCATTTGTTTAGTTCTTGAATGCATTGCTTAGTCCTTTAATGTAATTGTTTATTTCTTTAATGCATTTGAAGTGGCATAACTTTTCAAATATATTTTTCCATCATACAACCAGAGAAGCATATTGTAAGAGATGTGCAACTTGTTAGTTATAGGTCCCTCAAGCAATTACTTCTGTCTTCTAGGGTGGTAGATATCTGACCATATGCATCTACAAAAGAGATGAGAGCAGCCTGCTGTTGACTCATACCCACATGAGGCTACACCATAGGTCACCACTCTTTCTCTTAACCACCCCAAGAAATGCAGCATCTTTCAGTTGGTGAAGAAAAAAATATACAGATCATTACACATCTCCATTATTATTCAGGTTGTGAGTTGCACGCAACTGAACAATACCTCATGCCATTTTGTGAGGATAACTTGCCTTATCAGTATGGGATACCCTCTCACCTGATATTGAAGAATACCATGTGCATGATAAGTAACACAAAATAATTGTGGAACCCCCCCCCCCCCATCCCTGCTTTTTGTCATATAAATCTGGTTCTGATGGGAACCTGTTCTGCCCAGTGGACATAGAGCATCAAAAATTATTTCAGCTAATATACATCTCACTGCATGATGCTGAATGCTTTAGACAGTTGTCTATCCCTGTAGATGATCAGACATACAGATGGCATAAATAGATCAAATGGTGAAAGAAGATGGTAGCTTGCATACAGAAGTGTTGTCTCAGGCACTGATTATTTAGAGGATAGCTAAAAAGTTCAACCTTTTATTGAGGCACCGATTATTTTGAGAATAGCAAAAAAGTTAGACCTTTTACTGAGGCACCAATTATTTTGAAGACAGCTAAAATGTTAGACCATTTACTTTCTCAGATATCTTTGTCAATTACTTTACTGTTACCATTTCCTGGTGGACAGGTCAGCCTAATTTTCACCTATATTCTGATAAGACACAGCCTGTCATTCAAACTTGATATAAAGGCAGCTGCATACACCATAACCATCACAAACCAATGAAGCATGATGTATACTGATCTAGCTGGGCAAGCTATATTTGGCATGGATCATAAACAAAGTGGCTCAATACGCAGCCACGATATCGATTGCTACTAGTACTTATTAAATGATAGCGCAGAAAAGAACTGCTTTACAAACCTGTTTAAAAACTAACAGATTGTTTGATGGTATTTGGGATGAGGTAGAATTTCCTTTTGGCATTGTTCTCCCACTTGCAGCCATGCACCAAATGCAAAGGTCTCCCAAATTTTTTTCTTTCTAAATGCAAAAATAATTCATGTTAAAAAGAGCAGCATTCTGACTGCTGATGCATTTTGAGGGGAGGGGCAAGCTATATGATTGGGAGGTACCTGAAGTGGTATGTACCGGTTGGATTACAACAGACCAGTAGGGGGTGGGGTGGTTGCCTCTGTAATGGACCAGTGGGTGGGTTGGTAATGGTTGCATATTAATCTTTGTGTTAGAATGGGAAGGATAACCTCAGATAAGTAGATTCTAATTTGATTTGATAATTTGATAAGGCCTATTTATATGTCCTAATGCCCCCTCACCCCATTTTCATGGGAACTGGCACATACAATGAATCAAGTCTTTCTGGAGCAAGACATTCCATATCTTTTGGAGAAGAATGTTGTAAAGAAAATAATGGAGTAAACTCTTTCATACACAAGCTTGTTTGCTGTCTGTCTTGCAAATGTCTTGTCAGCAGCTGACTTTGTTGTTATGCTTGTATGTGAGTAGGTTGCTGATGTTTAGCACAATATAGTTTATTTCATCTAATAGCCAGTCTATAATAATCCACCTTTTGTTCCCATGTTGATATTGTCATCTTGTTGGGTTGTGAATTGTATTGTTGGGATTGTATTTTTCAAGGGAGATCATTTTATTTTTTAACTTTTCAGATTTATTTTTTTTTAATCAGTGAAGCGAGATAACTTTATTTGTTGACTATATATCTAATATTTTATTCATTCCTCTGTGATGGGAAAGATTTTAGGAAAGCAGTGGAACAAGGTCACAGAATTAAATCTTTTACAAACTCACTTTGATATTAAAGTAAAGGGTCATAAAAACAAACTTTAAAATTTTCTAACAGATTGCACTGTTGATTTCTCCACAGACTTTCCATGATCGAAAACACCTAGATGAAGAGATGTTGCGGGGCAAAGCTGAAACTGACCTCTCAAGTCCGACAGAGCTTGTTGAATTGCTGCAGAGCAAGGTGTTTGGCACGAGCCGGATGGTGGCATTTGTCAACATTCTGCAGGACTTGCTGGCCATAGAATTATTAAGAAAGGAAAAAAAGTAAGTTGTGAGAGGAACATCTTTTTTCTTGCTGTGTAATTTAAAATGCTTTTAACTCTATTTATATAGAGTATTTAAGAAGTTTCTTTCTTATTTCCTGTTCACTTTTACTATTTATATCTCCAAAACCAATCATCATAATGTAAGACTTTTTCTTAAATATCCTTTATATATATAAATTATCCAAAAGGAAATTTAAAAACCATTTTCTTTAACAGTGCCAAGAAGTAAAAGGGTTAAGTGAACATTTGAGTTTAAATCCAGATGTCATTTGAGCATAACATTTTACCGAGGTCAAAGCCAATAACAAGTAAAAGAAATTTTCACTAATTATAATCTGGATTAAATCTACCAAGGTGTGAAATATCATTCTATTTTTTCATTCATAAATAGCAGTGAGTGTATGCGCCATTCCTGCCTTTTCAGTTCACTGTATTCCTGGACTTATAAGTTTGACAGAGATACTGAACTGTATTTGCAGCTCTAAATTTTTACCTTAACTCCTTGAATTTATAATCTTTTGCTTAGTAATTCTCTAAATTTACACTATTTTTTAAAGAAAAAAATTTTAATTAATGTGAAATTTGCAAGTGTATATATTTAGAAAGGTTACAGTGTGATCCTAACGAACATAGTTGTTTAATGTCATAAAAATTAAGTATCTCCCATGATAACCAGAAATCTACAGAATGTAAAGATAGAATTCACCTATATATGGGTTGGAGTTTATTTCTGTTTGTTGAGAAAAGTGTAATATTGCAGAATCTAACCAAAAGTGGTTTTGCAAGCTGAAGACAGTATGCAGAATGAGTTACTTACAGTGATTTTTCAAAATCAGTGTAAACTCTAGGAGAGAGTAGAGGATCTGAAACAAGATTTCAGATTGTAGTAATATATAATCATTGCCTGGCACATATTTTTGTGGTGTCATTATCAGCTTAAAATTAATTTAGTTCTGTGCACATATTATTAAAATTACTCATTTATGAAGATTTAAAATGTTTTGTATTAGTGGCGTTATGATAGTTTGCAGATCAAACTTGCTCTCTGCAGGCATGGCAATATTAAAATTACTAATTTATGAAGATTTAAAAATTTGTACATTATTGATTTTATGATCAAATCAAATCGGTCTGCATAGACATGAATTTATAAAAATTGCCTAATTATAGAGATTATAAACATATTGTAAATCCACTAACACATTTTATTTAACTTAAAAATTATAACTATCATTGTCTTCAATAAACATTATCTTCTTCAGTAGCCATTTTTGTTAGTCATCAGTAAATATTATTTTCTTCAGTAGCCATTTTGTTAGTCTCCATTAAATATTATCTTTTACATTCGTCATTTTTGTTTGTCATCAGTAAATATTTTCAACAGTAGCCATTTTTGTTCATCATCAGTAAATATTATTTTCTTCAGCACCATTTTTGTTAGTCTTCAGTAAATATTATCTTCTTCAGTAGCCATTTTTGTTATCCTTCAGCATTCACTGAGTCTGTTAAAGTAAAATTATAATTATGAGGAACATCAAGACTTTAAAGAAGTAAGAAATGATTCCAAAAAAAAAATACCTGTCTCTCTCTTAACATATAAAAATGAATTAGGATGTTGCAACTTCAGTAGCTATCCATTGGGTGTCAAATTACCTTGTCAGAGTTTATGCATATTGTATTGATTCATTTAAATAAAAAACAACAACATAATTCTTACAAATAAGAGTATCTATCGTGTGTGAACAGGGATCAATTATGGGATGTGGTGGAACAGCAAGTGCACCATCTTGTTCACAGTCACCATGACAACATCACCACTTTTGCTGGGCTCCCTCCTCGTGACATTGATGAACTGCTGGACAAACAAGTGCAGGTATGAAATTCACACTTAATGTCTATGTATAGCACCCCTCATAGTATTACTTATGTTTAATTTGAAATTAGATTTGAATTTTATACATTTTTAATCACTACCAGTCCAATTATTGAATGTGCATACTGTGGCAGGTATCTGTTCAGTAGTTCATTTATAACTTTGTCCTAGTTTTATTTAGTATTTGCTTCTTAATCTATCCTTATAATTATTTATCTTTAAAATAATGATTGCACTCTTTCCTTTAGGTAACTGAAAAAAAATTGGCTCTGCATAAGAAAAGAGTGAGCAATTCTGATAATGTTTTTCTAATTCTTTGTCTTTATTAAAAACAAACACACACACACACAAAAGAACATTTTTCAAATCTGAAAACTACTCTGAAGGTTATCTCCCTTCAAAATAATAAAGCATTAACTTTGCTAAAGGTTGCACAGGTCTTTGCCACTCAAGCGATGGAAGCAGCAGGATTGGCTCCCACTGACAAAGACCAGAGCATGTATGACAATCTTGACAGTGAAGACAACTTCATGACAGAAAATAAAATCAAAATGAGAGCATCAGAGCCAGATCTGCTAGGGGATCTAAATGATCTAAATGCATTATTTCCACCACCAACTAAAAAGAAACACTCTGGGTTTGATCCCACGATAAGGCACCTGAATGCTGAACATATTAACTACAAGCCACCACGGATTTCTTTACCCATTGCAAATCAACCTACCCACAGGGCAGTGCCTGCTGGAACAGCAGTATTTGCACGGAGTAACTCATGGCAAGGAAGAGGGTCCCAGCAAAATTCCAGGCAATCAATGTTCCATCCATTTCAGACAGCAATTCCTACATGCTTAATGCGCAACCTGAAGTGGATTAAGATTCCTGATGCTATTGTTGGTAATGTAAAAGAATTACAGATTTCATATCTGATTTATGTAACATGAAATTTAAGTTTTGTGGGTTGTAGAGGTGTTTATTTTTTTGCTCATAGTTGTCTGTCCATGTTTAATCCTTTTTTCTTTTAATGTGGATAGTTTTCTTCCTTCAACTCTTTCAGATTATATTTCTTTAAGTTTAACAAAAATAGAAAGATTCTATATGATGAATTATAAATAGATCTAAATTAGTAATAGAAAAGAACTACATTTAAATGGTTTTTATTGATAAATATGTTCTGACGATTATGAAAATAATCTTTTTCGAAATGTGTCCAGAATGTTTCTTAAATGTTCTCACACCAAACAATTGTCTGCGTAAAAAAGAATTTTAATTTTTTCTTAAATGTCTGTTTAGAAACAAACTTTAAAAGGACAAATTTTGTTATATTAAATCCATTGTCTCCAATAAACGAACATGTTTAAATAACAGATGAACTAAAAAGAGTATTTGCTTGTGATAAATACTGCCTACTTACTTTTTTCATTTTCCAGTCTTTTGCTGTCCAAAGTTTTAAAATATATTGCCCTCAGATACACCCAAATGACCAAGGTTGAAACAATGAGAGATTTCCTTCTCAGATGAGCATTAATTGTTACTGCAGGAACATAAATAAGCCTACATTAGCTGTTACTGTGGGAACATAAATAAGCCTACATTGGCTGTTACTGTGGGAACATAAATAAGCTTATATTGGCTGCATGGCATTGCCCTTTATACATTTCTATTAACTGGATTTCTAGTCTAACATGATTGACACACCAAACAATTAATAAAGTCTAAATCATTAAATGCTCTTTTCTTCCAGTAATCCCACTGATCTCTAAGCTAAAATTATACAAATCTACCAATGTCATATATAGAATGCCATTATAGCAATGATATAATATTACTTTTTTCTTTTATATTGCAGATTGGCTATAGATCTGTAGCTAGTCGTCTACAGTTAAAAGTAAAATTAAATTAAAAATAATATAAAAGAATAATTTATATTTGAATGAAAATTTATAAAAAGATAGGTGCTTTACTTTTAGTCATCTATTCCATTTACAAAATAAGAGGTTTTCCTGAATATTTGATAAAAAGTTTAATCATCAGATTTGCATGTTAGTGCTGATGAAAGAGTTCATTCCACCTAAATTTAGATTGTTTAGCAAGTAATGTTTTAAAATATATATATTTTAATAGGTGTCCTATAGCGGTAAGTATTAACTTCAAATGCATGTTAACTCTAATGAATGGTTTTTTTAGAATCCAACAAAGGGTGTCTATGGGAGACAAGAGAGGCAATCCCTAGACTGGAACCTGACTATTTTCAACTTGAGCAGCTGTTTATCGAGACCCACATGTTCAACATAAATGACGAGGTGCAGTGACCATCTTTGCATATTAGTTTTCACAGTGATTGAAAAAATGATAGTTTGTTCCAGACTTAATTATATTTCAAATAATATTCATTATTTTATGACCATGTACACTTTTGCATTGTTTTGCATCGATTTTCAAGTTTTATTGTACTTAATGTTGTTTTCTTAGCACTTGATTTTCCTTCAGTGTTGTTCTCACTAGTTTTGTTTGCTTTGAATGACATAGATTCCACTCTTGTCTGGAGAAACCAGATTAAAAGTGAACTTGTTCCTTAACCGCCTAGAGGTGGAGCCTGATCAGCTGATTCGAAGCCTGATTGACAGCACTTGTCCAGGCATCTCTCTGCCTTTACTGAAATATTTGAACAGTATTCTTCCATGCCCTGAAGAGGTAAGAGTTATGTGCTGATATATATGAAACAGTAACAAAAGTTGTTTGCCTTTTATAAAATTATGTCTTCAGAAAATAATTTATTAAAATGTCCTAACAGCATTCTATATCATGAAGAGTTAATGAGAGTTATCTGCCTTAATACTACTTGAAGAGGTAGAGTTGTTTCTCTATACTAAAGCATTTGAAATATCTTAACATTTTCCCATGATATTAAGAGGCATTTAATTAAACACTTATAATATCTGAATATTCTTAATAAGAGTTTGCCTTTACTAGATAGAGATCGTAAGAATTATCTGCCTTTACTTTGACACGAAGAGGTAATGAGAGTTATCTCTTTTTACTAATACATTTGAAATATGTTTGCCTTAAAAATTTCTTCCATGACATGAACAGATAAATGAGAGTTGCTTGTATTTACAGTAAACCTCTTTATGTGAGTAACTCATCCAAGAAATTTGTTCCATGACTTGAAAAGATAAATGAGTGTTGCTTGTCTTTGTAAACCTCTTAATGTGAGTAACTCATTCAAGAAATTTGCACATTATCAATTTATCTATGTGCACCCAATTTCTTTGCATTTGCTCCCTCACAGCCATGCATGTTCATGAGTTTTCTGCTATGATGGTAGTGGTCGTTGGGTTTGCTTGGATGCAGTGACATAGTGCTCCCTTCTCTCTCTCACACCTTGACTTCCACATGATAGTTTTAAAGACCTTGTGTTAAGAAACTGTGGAACCAGCACATGTCACAGTCACTGTTGTCAGAGAAGATTTATATCTCAAGCTGAAATCAGGTTGCATTTGAAAATAAATTCTATAAAATTAGTGTAGGATAACATTGTTTTGTGGAGTTAGGTATATTTATTATGTATTTATCCTGTACAATGGAGAGTAATAGTTATACTTTGAAATGGAGATAGGGCACTTGTAACATTTGCATTCCTGACAGTTATCAAATTATTACACACTACATGTGGAAATGAGATGGATGTTATCTAATAGTCCAGCATGTGGATTTATAACCAGTATAATCACTAAATGGTTTGTAGTTTTGATCACTTTTTCATTTCTCTGCACTGACAACCAATCATATGCTAAGCAAATTTACAAAGTCCATTAAAGATTAAGCAAAAAAATTATTTATTATATCAAAGTTTATATTTAAAACTATATATTTGCCTGTAGCTTGGTTTGCATTAATATTGGTTTCGAGAATATGTTGCGTAAAATAAAATTATTTTATAGTATTTTTTAAAATTTTATCATCACATTAGAACACAGCATGCCAAAAAAGCTTTTTTTTTATATCTAAGTGTCATTGAAATCTTAAGTGTTAGTATGCCCATTTTTAAGGTAGATTGAAATTTGGTTTCACATTTGATGAAACTATCTGGCTTTCTTCCGAGTCACCCTTGCTGGCTTTGTTGTCGTCCTGTACTCTAATATGGATTTTTTTTTAAAGCATGAGTGTAAATCCAGCAGACCGTGGGAGATGGCATACATTAGTTTAGAGAGAGAAAGAAGAAAGAGAGAAAAAGAAAGAAAACAGAAAAAGTAAGAAAAGGGAGAGAAAGAGAAGGGAAGGGCAAGAGATAAAGAAGAGAAATAGATTGAATAAAAAAGAGTTATTGAAGAAAACAGGAGAGAATGGAAGAGTGAGAGAAAGAGGGAAATGAAAATGGAGGACTTGAGAAAGAGATAAAAGAAGATAAGAATATAGAAAGAAAATGTGGTTTGATCTCTTTCATTGGGACATTGCAAAAATAAAAGCTAACTGCACAGCATAATGCAACACAACTGTGGCAGAGTAAACTTGCCTATCCCTATTTTAAAACTTAATTTTTATAAAAATTGTTAAATTGTCAAAGTGACCCAACATTGGGCACTCTTTATGATGGTATTTTGTAAGTGTGAAGAGTTGGAGTAAACAACTTGAGATTATGCTAGAAAATTGCTGATGCAATCCAGACCAGTTCCAACTGGATGAGTAGTTTTCTGACTAATAGTCTCCCACTTGTTCATAACAAAATCATCCATTGGGGATAGACCAGAAGTTTCTTTATTGAACAAGTACTTTATTCTAATCTCTTTGAATTTGAACACAACTCGAGTCCAGTCATAAAGACAATCATTAGTTTATGGTAAGTTAATTGACTGATAAAGAAAGACTGGACTTAAAATATTTTGTACATATTTGCTATTGATCTATGATGTGTAATCGAGAATGCTTATGTAATTGAACCATTATTTCTATGTTTACTAATTTGATTACATTATACTTGTGAATTTTGATCGATGCTATGTTTCTTATGTTGTTTATATATCGGGCTAATGAAATTATTGCGGGATTTGTAAGTGAGAATGTTTATAAGAGAAAGGAGTTTAGAGGTGAAAGATGCCTGGAATTTAGTGCTGCCTTAATTTGACTTTTGTTTTTGGTTGTCACTTCACACTTCAGTGACTATTGTACTCTACTTGTGTGCATCCAGCGTTGTTGTCAACTTATCAGTAAAATGTGTTGCTGTTAGTTGATTCCTGTGAATTCCATTTAAGTGCCAATATGGCAGATATTATGGCTTGAATTTGTAGATAACGAGTAGTTCACATCATAGTAGAAAGTTTGTAGATAGCGAGTAGTTCACATCGTAGTAGAAAGTTTGTAGATTGTGAGTAGTTTTATTTGAATGTTGTTCCTTTATGATGTCATAAACCTAAATCAATTTTTTTTAAACTGAATTTTGGTTTCAGCATTTGTAATTTCTACATTTTTGCCAGAGTTTGAAAGAAGTTAACTTGAAAATGTGGGCAGTTTACTGAACTGAAATGGTCTTATGGTGGCACTTACTGGTGACCATTCATGTCTGTCTGTCTTTTCTGAAACCTTTGAAATTGTGTAAAACATTTTAAATAGTGGTACTGCCTATTGCTGACCATTTATGACTCTCTTTTCAGAAATATTTGAAATAGTGGCAGATCTATTAATGGTTGTCATACTCTTTTAGGTCTATAACTGATTACATTACAAGGCATCATATTATTGTCATGATTATATAAAATTACCTCAAGAGCCATATATTCAGTGGATCTGTTTTTCTTCTTTCCAAAAGCATACTCTTTTAAGTCTATAACAGATTACATTACAAGGCATCATATTATTGTCATGATTATATAAAATTACCTCAAGAGCCATCTATTCAGTGAAACTGTTTTTCTCCTTCTTTCCGAAATAATTTTATGAAAATTTGGAATAGTTGGATTTAAGTATTGTTTTTTTTTTTTTATAAATATTTGGAAATTATTATTATTATTTTTAATGTTTTTAATTTTACCGTCATCTAGTAATAACAGTATTGAATAATTTTCAGGCAACCAAAGCTGGTCTTTTTAGTCTGTTAAAGTTATAAAATCCTCACTAGATATTAGTGTTTATTTAGCATTAAAATAAAAGAAAGGATTATATGAAAGGAGTTTAATAAATTTTATTTATTTATTTTAGATGCAAATGCTGAAACAATACAATGGCAATTTGTTGGACATTGGAATGGCTGAACAGTTCCTGCTTCATCTGATGGACATTTCAGACTATCAAACTCTGGTGCTGGGTCATCTGACACGCATGGAATTTTCCACCAACACCACACGACTCCTTGGTGCACTGAAAGCCATGGTTGCGGCATGCACATTTATTCTGGGTAGTCAGGATTTGCATGACCTTCTACAGTTGGTTATCCAAGTAGGAAACTTCCTAAACCAGGTAAGTAGCAGGAGAGTAAATAAATATTTAAACTTTGAATAAAATAAGAATTAGTACAGAAAACAATCTACAAGCTGTTCACAATATGCTGATTGATTGGAATTGAAATGTCTGTGGCAAAAGCAGTAATTGACTTTCAGTTCTTGTGAATATTAAATATAGTGTTTACCAACATTTTTACTGTAATAAATTTGCATTGAAGAAAGTTCTTAAAGTGAGATTTGACATTAGTAAAATGTTGGCAATATAGTAATTTCTTTGTAAGTATAAGAAATAAATTGAAGTAATTTTTATGTTGAAATGTGTGATTGTTACATATGTATTTGGATATTTTAAATGTCTTGAATTTTGTACAGAGCAAAATAAAATTCTCTTAGCAAAATAATTGGCATAAACACTGTTGAGCCATTAATTAATTGTATATTGACTGTGTGAAACTAACATAATGACAACAGATAATGAGAGTATGACAGATTGGATATTTTGTTGAACATATTGTATTTGATGCACCCCAATCAAATGCAGAGAGCAAACTGCACTGAAATTACCTAGAATTAAAGTTACTTTAATTATATCTACAAAGCACTTTAATTAACTCTGCAACACTTTTAAAGTAGTTCAGTACAGACATGTTGGTGCACTTGAATAGTGAATTGACAAGGACATTTATAAATCATTTTAAATTTCTTCATTCAGTATTGTGTGACCCAATAGCAGACTATACAGTTTAGTTCTGCCTTAGGGTAGATATGGTTTTGAATTTGACTTTTGCACCTGACAATAGTTCAATAGTTTCACATGATTCTGTAATGGCTCAGTTAATGGATGAATAATGGTTAGAAAACTAAATTACACTTAACCTTGAAAGGTGAAATTTCATTGGAGTTATTATGAGTCAGAGTTGTGTGCCCCCCCCCCCCCCCCCCCCCCCCCCGTGACTAATGTCTCACTGGACATGAAGCTGTGTGGCCATGTATCTCCTGTCAAGAGACTCAAATTAATTCCAGTTAAACTTCACTTTCCCCTGGTTAAATCCAAGTTTAATTTTCTGATTAATTTGAGCATATGTCATCCCTTAGTTCTTGAATATCATGAACTATCTCTTGAACTATCTCTTGAATATCTCTTGATAGCTTGACAGATATCTCCTTAAAGAAAAGATTACCAGTAAATACTTCATCAAGAAAAGCACTCTATATTATAAGTATTTTTTTAAATATTTTTTTGTTTCTGTTGCTTTTCATTTAAAAGGGTCAGTTTAATGGCAGTGCCATTGGGCTACATCTGTCTAGTCTGAAGCATTTGAAAGAAGTTTCATCCACTGAACCAAACCTCTCACTTCTGCATCATATTGTGATTATTGTGGAGGAAGGAGATGAACAAATGCTGAAAATCTTCTCAGAGATTCCAAAACTGGAGGAAGCAGCAAAGTAAGTGTTCCTGGAGAAGAATTTTCAGGTGTTTATTTGACAGGTTTATTAGTTTGTTTGGTAAGGTTTATTAGTTTGAAAGAGCACTTCAGACAAGTAAAGATTAAAATAAAACTGGTTACTATTACCATAATACCTTACAATACGTTGATTACTTAAAGAGAGCATGTAATATAAATTAAATTAAAGTGGTTACTACAATCTTAATCCCACAGTACATTGATTACTTAAGAAATGCTTTCATATAAGTTAATTTTAAATGGTTACTGATATCTTAACACTGCCAGTACATTGATTATTTTAAAAGAGCATTTCAGACAAGTTAAATTAAAGGGTTATTAGTAATGATACCACACAATACAATTATTACTTTGAAAGACCATTTCAAAGTTATTTTTAAATGGTTACAAGTATAGTAATGCCTCACTGTATTGATGAATTTTGCGCAGAATTATGGAGTTGCATTTTTTCTTTTTTACCCATAACTCTGCAATCAGTTCATTCACCTGATTTGGATTTAATCCAATTTCTGCACCTCATAGAGAACAAATGATAGTCTGACAAATATTTGCACCAGACTGCTTGATAAAATTGCTGCTGCTTATATAAATTAAATGTAAACTATAGAATTTAGATCAAAGGTTACAATGAATACAAACCTGCCCATTGATTATTTCCATAGTTTCCCATAAATGGGGGTGGGTGTCGTTGGAAACATATCAACCAGGTGTACTTAATTAGTTTGTTGTTTTACAATAGACTGTCAGACAAATAAACAAGTATATTAATGCCTCACAGTACACAAAGGGTCAATGCCACTAAAATTATTTCTACAATTATATTTTGTAGGTAAGAGTTGCATTAATGGAGGATGAAAAACATATTAAAATAAGAGCTCTGTAGCTTGCATTAGTGGAGGATGAAAAACATATTAAAATAAGAGCTCTGTAGCTTGCATTAATGGAGGATGAAAAACATATTAAAATAAGAGCTCTGTAGCATGAGTCAGGTAAGAGTTGCATTAATGGAGGATGAAAAACATTAAAATAAGAGCTCTGTAGCATGAATCATGTTTATTAAAGAATAATCAACAGCGGTAGTGATTTACAATCTTTTATATTAATAAAACCATTTAAGTATAATTGATTTTGAGAACTGATTCATTCATAATGATTTAAAGAATTTTATTTGAGACATAATGGTTTTGGGTTCAGATTAAATTCTGAATAGTTATTCATAGCAATTCAGTGATTATTTTGTCCCTTTTGTTGTGACTTTTTTCTTTGTATTGTGGGACAACTACTTTCCTCTTTGTCAGTCTTTCTTGATATACTATTGCTCTCTGTCAGTCTGTTGTTTTGTTTTGTTTTGTAGCAAATACTTTCTTATCATCATCTTGATAAGATAATGCTGTCTGTCAGTCTTTGTTGTCTCCATTTGTGACTCAGACACAGGTAAAGAATTTACAGTGAGCAAACTTTAGAGTTATCTCCATGAAAGAGGACAGTTTGGTCTAGTTTGGTTCAGTCTCACTTTTCACTGACTCGATTTTTTAACACACATCAAATTTAAAGTAAAAGTTGATCAGACTGACACACAAACAGGTTTTGCAATTTCCAAGGAAGCAATAATATGTGAACATAATCACATGAATTAAAAAGCATGAAGTATGGTACTTAAATAATTACAAATTATTTAAACCTATTGCATGGTTTTGGGATTTTTAGTAACAGTCACAAGAGACTACAACTCATTATTATGGAATTCTGGCTACTGATGTTTATTTAGTCTTTGTGATTTTTTTTTTAAAATTTCAATTCTGTTTCAGTCTTTAAGGAAAGATATGCTAAACTTTCAATTTATTTTATAACTTAATGTTCAAGACATTCACTGGAAGAGATTAAGAATGATATCACAGACATGAACAGTCATCTGAAGCAGTTTGTTTACCAGCTGTCATCAGCCCACCCCAGCATCACAGATATCTTCCATGACTTTCTTGAGGTGAGAATTAAGCAACAGTTATAACTTTAAGAGATATCTTCTAACAAATGCTTTGTCAGATACAAACTTGATCAAGACTTGTGTTAGGTTGTTTATTTTTATTTTATGCTTTTGCTTAGTAGTCGATTGAAAAGAGAACAAATTTGCATTTTTGAGTATTTCCCTTTGAAATAAAATGACTGAACAGAATTCAGCAAACTTTTCTTATTTATTGTGTACTTGTATTTTTTACTATAATAAAGAAATGTCATTTTAATAAAATGATTTGCAAGTTGTCAAGTTTTTACAATCTATATTAATCTTTTTCATAGAAACATTAATTCTTTGTATTAAAACAACAAAAAACAAAGCAAGAATTGTTTTTATCATGATGTAAATATAAAAGTAGTACATTTTCAGAAATAACCCTAACAGTGGCAAAAACATGAACACCACTAACAGTTTAGTCATTCATGTTTACCCCTTGACAGCAATTTGATAGCCTTTGAATCCTCACAGAATTTCACTTTTAAACATGTAAAATCTGGCAAATACCAAGAAAACAAATCTATTTCATTTGCATGGACTTTTTAAAAAAAAAACAAACTATAATTTAGGCACAGTGTTGGTATTATTTTTACCTAAACATAATCTATACATATTTTGTCATCAATGAATATGTTTTCAAATTTATGAAAACTTGTGCCAATCTGTTTCACTTTTAAACATTTCTCTGCTTTGTCTGAAATCAGTGTACTACTACTAGGTATTGTTTTGTTCTCGTGCAAATTTTTACTTTAGGTAAAATCACCAAACTTTTGCAGTCTTAAAACACTGGGTGTTGGACTCTTTGATAACCTAATTCTATTTCTTCGATTTGTTTTGATCTATGTTAAGTTTCAAACACTGACTTCTTGAAATGTATATATTTTCATGTTGATCCCAAAATCTTTGCAGTTTATCAACATTTTTGCAATAACTTTAATTAATTTAATCTTGTCACTCACTGAAAGCTTCAGTTTATGTTTAATCATGATGTCATAAATAAGACAATCATATTTATTTTTTATATATACTCATATATATTTTTTTAAAACATAAATACTAAAACCTGTGCATGCATGTGTGTGTGTTTGTGTGTATGTGCATGAATTATTTCTTCCTTTTTCTCCTCTCTCCAGAATGTGAAAAATGATTTTTGCCTGATGCAGAAGTTGATTGCAGAATTACGTGACTTGTCTAGACAGACGGCATTGTATGTATGTGAGTCCCCCACAACCTTTAACCTTCAGACTTGTCTACAGCACTTGCTAACTTTCCTCAAGGATCTACGTCATGCACGTCATGTATGTTATAATTTATAAACATGGAACAGATTAATTTTCATGTCAGATTTTCTTTTAGTAGAAGAAGTGTTGTTGGGGGTTTTTTTGTTTTTTTTTCTTCTGTTTGAAGACTTATTTTTTAAGAAAATTAAATCACTAAAGTTTCTGTAATAATGTATTTTGTGAGATTTCTTCTCAAAGAAAATTAAATGAAGGATGCTTTTCCTTCTGGCAACTTAAAAATGCTTGTTTAATAGCAGGTACTTGAAAATATCGTGACGGAAGCAAAAACAATTTGATCTCAGGAACCCCTGCCAAATAAAAGAAAGTTTGATAATTGGATTCATGTAATTAGCACCTTGTGTATTTGCAAATTTCAAATGATTAAGAACTGATTACTTAAGTTTGGTGATGTAAATTAGCTTCAATGAATTCAGCAGGTTCAGTGAATTCAGTACGTAAATATCCTGTTAGGATTACTTTGTGACTTTTCTGGTCCCGATTCTGGTTCTGGTTTTGTCATTGTTGAACAAGTTGGAGGCAGCTGCTCTACATTACCTACTAATTTAATTGTAAAAGTGTTTGTTATTCATCTGTTCACTGGACACGATGTGTCCAGTTGAATTGGTTCATTGTATTTTATTTCTTTATCCTTGATTTAAAAACTTTGTCCTTTTCTGAGCTCTTTTCTTGTTTATTTATACTGCTGTCATGTTTGATTTTAAAATCTTGCTTTCCACCTCTCTGTCCACACTTACAAGAGAGATGCTCACTACTAGCATCCCACTCAGAATTGTGTTCATGACTTAAGGATATGTGACTTCATTCTGTTTATCTAGCCTCTCATGTCATTTAAAAATGTCTCCCATACACAAGACAAAGACACTTAAAATCTCCTTTCAGAAAAATTGACTTTTTCTCATTTTTCAAATACATCTTCTTGAAAGTAAATTTCACCAACCTGACCAACATAACCCTGCAGAAAATAATTTTTAACCATCCAAAGCCAGAAATCTTTCTTGGTGCAGTCAAGACTTGGTTACTGCAACTCCACTGTCTTATTCCTCATTTTGCCTGCTGCAGAAAGTTTAAAACTAGCCACTCAAAACATTCCTGGAACCCTTAGAGTACAACATACAATTTCTCTTCTCTGCTTCCTACATCAACTACTTGTAAATTGGAAAATCAGGCATGAGATTTTTTTCTGCTTCTTTGTTTTGGTGACTGGTTCCATTACAGAGTGCCTGTCTGACCTCTACCATTTAATACATTACAGTTTGGCACTGTGTTTTTCCTTATGCACCCATATCCACAGTGTACCTATCATGATAAAACAAAATGCATGATTAGTATTTTGTCATGTAGAGGTCCTATCACCTGGAATAAACGGTCTTTAGAACTCCGATGTAGGCACATCATAACATCTTTCTGAATAGCTCGTAATATACATATTTTTCACATGCAACATTAATCTTTACTTTCATAATTCTATCTGTTTTCTTTATTTCATGTCAGGTTCACATCTCAGTGGTTCTGTGTTACATCTGTTACAATGTACCATGTGTTACATTTTTATCTTTGCGTTTACATTATATGTTTTTGTGTTTATTGTTGTGTGTTATTGTATAATGTTATATATAACCAAACACATGCACACACAAACATAAATAAATTATATGATAATATATGACTATTTTATTTTGTTCTGTAATTTTATAATATATATTTTCATATTAGAGAACATTTAGTATTGTCAGATACTTTTTTAAAATTCAAGATTAACTGCTCTTATAATTTATCAAGATTATTGACAAGTGTCAGAAAGAGCATCATGGGTAAATGCTTGGTATCCAGTTATTCTTAGACATTGGATAACTGCCATTTTTATGTTTGAATGAGATACATTGAACCATTTCAGGAAAACACACTTTATAAGAGGCAAAGAGTACAAGCCCGTCGTCGTAGCGACCAGTTTAAGGCAAAGCTGAAGCATAAGCGCCTAGCCCTGGAGTTTGGAAAGGAAGCGAGTAAGCACGATAAACTATAGAAAGAAAGGAACTTTGTCAGTGATCGAGTTGCAAGTAGTCTTAAAATAAGTCTAAAAAAATTGACTGCACCCATAATTCGAATGTCATGCATGACAAGAACTGAGTAAATGAACTTTTAAAAGTTTCTTTAAACTCTATATAATTTCATTGATGGATTGTTCCTGTAGTATTATCTCTTGTTTGAAGTGTGAAGTCTACACCTACTCTATATTTAAAGGTGCAGTGCTCTTTGATAGAGATATTTTATTTGATTATATATTTATTTACAACACTTAATAAAGAATTAAGTGGCTACTCAATTGATTATATATATTCACATATAATGCTTACTAAACCAAATTCTAAGACTGAAACCAAATCCAATTTCAAGTGCACTCATTTGATTATGCAAGGTCTGATATAAAAATTATAAGATTTTATTTGGGGGGGAAAAAAAAGGAAATTAATAACATAACATTTTTTTACTGCCCCTTCCAAGTATGTTATCAATATATAATCTCATTTCTGCAACTTTCAGAAGTATTTCTGTAAATCTTCAGCTTTGAAATTGTTGAGTTCTGTTGCCACATTCTGCTGGATAGTTGGAATGTCCTCAAATCTTCATCTTATAGGATTAATTTTCAATTTGGGGAACAGGAAAAAAATTGACAATTGGCATGATCTGCTGGGTATAGAGGGTGGGATACTACAGGAATATTTCAAAGGGTCAAATGGACAAGGCATTGTGAGCTGGAGTGTTGCCATTGTCATATCTTTTGTAAAAAGCTTCAAACAAAACTTGATTCACATGCATTGCTCTTTCAGAAAAAAGCCTCACACAACTTGGTTTGTGCATGTTGCTCTTTTGAAATTGGTTTCACACAAAACTTGATGTACACATGCTGTTCTTTTGTGTTCACTGCAACTGTGGCTGAGGGCATTGATATTTGCTTTACCTAGAGCTTGTTTCATGGTGGTTGTGGTGGTTGACAACATTCCTGTATGTAATGCACCATTGTCTCACGCTAACTGAGCACTTTGTCCCATTAACATTAGCTGTTTTGTTTTGTTTTTTGTAATACACTGTGTCTTTGAACTTTTGATCAGACTGTATGTTCATATAAAATAACTTAATTAGATTCACATCACATAAAATCACATCTTTTCAACAGATTAAATATTAGAACTGAACTATTACAACTTTGCATCTATAACATAATCAAGAGAAGTGTCAAGAATCGGGGGCTACTAGGTAAATTGAATTAATTAATAGTTCCTATGACACTGGGATGAGTAGCTGCATCTTTACTCATTAGAGCCTCCCTCCCCCTCCTGACAATTACTAATCATCGAACTAATGACACAAGATAATACAAACATTACAGTATGAATTTTATGTAAAGTGAGGGTGAAAAAGAATCAACACAGAGGAATGAAGAATTGTAAATAGTTAAATAACAAAATTATAAATCAAAAGTCGAGATGCAACTCACCACCTCAATCCCAGGATATTAGTTTCAACTTGGCAAAATTCCTATTTCATTTACTTCAATAATTACCACACTAATCTTGCACTTTCATCAGTATTTCAATGTATTGTTTAATTTCAAATAGAATATATTAATATTATTACAACAACATAGTACATAAGTGCAATATAATGCAATATACACAACATAATGTCATAAGTACAATATAGTTTACACAACAGCATAATGCAATAGGTGCAATTAATACTGTGCACAAGAACATAATGCAGTAGGTGCAATATAATGCTGTTTGCATAACAACATAACACAGTGTGCACAACCTCATATAAAATGTTCAGAAATGTGACATAGAATTGTACATATAACAGAAATGACAACCTACTTGAGCATTAATTTGACTTGGATTTCAAGTTGAAAGGAAAACATGAAAAATATCCCTTGTAAAATATGTTGCTTGCTGTTGAATGTTAAATTTATGAAGTGCAACTCATTTTCCTGCAAAAGTTGATAACACTTTTAATTTTGAATAGTTTTCTATTTTTAACTGTATGACACATGATTCGATGAATACTATTAAATAATTTAATAATCCAGCCTCAGAGGAAAAAGTTTAACGAAATCCAAAACAAACAAACAAAAATATTTCTACAAGAAAACTGAGGTCAAAAGATTTGCACATTATTATTAAAACTGAAAGACTTCCTAAATTTTGTTTCATGCACAGACTTAATAATCATAAGAGTTGTTGACAGTCGTTATAAAAATATATATATAATTTGTATTTTATTCAGTAAATGTGTACATTGCATGATTATACAGGAGCTAATTCCTCCATGCTGGATGAGCGAAGGACAGTATTAGAAAGAATCCTTGCAGAGCTTCATCATGGAAATTTCTGTCCACTTGTGTGTTCTACACTTCCCACTGCCCAAAATGAAGACACCATATGTGGCAGTGAAGACACAGAGCAGACTACACCTAAGACACAGGTTAATAAGCAAGTGAACATTTAAAAAATACAGACTGTTGTTTCATGAATAATTTAACAGTTTATTAAAACCACATTTCATGCTGAATCATATTATTCTCATATACTGATGTGAATAATAGCTTTATGGAATCTGTGGCTATATTTTTGTTTGTTTTTATTGTATTGTAATAATGATAATAATAAGCTTATTAATTATCATTAATTAATTAACCACAAGTTGGCAAATTCAGATTTAACCATGCTGACTGATATCAATGTTTTCAAAAGAAAAATCTATTGCCAATCTTCTAACAGTTAAAGCAAACTTGTAGCATTAATTTTTTGTGTATTGGATGAGGCTAATCAAGGTAATCCATTTCTGCATTTTGCCATATAAATGCAAAAATATACAAAGTCAAACTTTTATAAATCATGGTAGCATTAAACATGTCTCTTTGAACAAATAAACTATGACCTTGGGTGTGCTAAGCATGATTTCAGAGTTGAATTTTTTAAAATATTCAGTATTTTTAAGCTCAGCTTTCAAACTCTAGTAGAATTTACAACTTTCTGTGCTTGTCAACTGATTCATTTTCATTGTAAATTTCCTTTCAACATGCATCAGTTGTGATTTTAATTTGTGACTTTTAACATTTTTATTTTTAATTTGGGTACTATCAGTCTGAAGAAAGCTCATGTTCATATTTTGCAGGTAATTATTTTTTGTAAAATTACTTTTAAATGTCTTTTAAAATTTAAATATTAATTGTATCCTCAGAATCTTGGTTATAATTGTTTTCTCAGTATTTAGTGTGTTGCTAATAACTGTTCACAGTATAGGTTTGAAATTTTTAAAAAAATGGTCTGGAAAATTAATTTAAACTTGTGGCAGGAACACTGTATTATTTCTTGTGAATTTCCAATTTCTTCTGATTCATATTTTGACATTGACAATTATTAATCTGGGGTTTTTTTGTTACAAATAGAATATAGTTACAACAGCAGTCAGGACATCAGTAAAATCTCCAGATCAAGCCTTGAAGTGCCCCCTGGAGTTGAGTCGTATAAGTATTGTTGGCACACCCATGGGCAACCGACCATTCAGTGAAATCTATGATGATGATCTTTTGCACATCACACCTAGATGTCCTGTACAGGAAAAAGTCATCACCAGCTCAGGTCAGGAGTAATCAGTAATTAATTAAGTTAATTATAAACAGTTTATTTATGTGTATATTCTGTTCACAGACTGTTTTGATAGTTGATTCTATGTATTGTATGTATATACAATTCTTCTGTGTATTTTCTGTATATAGACTGTATTTTTCTGTGCAGTATATATTGATTAAAAGTGTATTCTGTACCTAGGCAGTTAATATATATATTTATATATAGATTTATAGCAAATTTAGTACCTTATTTTGTAAATAGTGTATTTTGTATATAGTTTATTTTTTATAATAATGTATTCTGACCAGTTTATTTTATATAAAAATGTATTGCATACAGGAACCATTTGTTTGTATAATAACGTATTATGTGCAGTTTGTTTTATATAATAGTGTATATTTTGTAGTTACTTTTGAATAATGGGGAAAGCAATGAGAAAGAATGCAGTTAATCAGATAAAGTAGTGAGCGAGGAATGTAATGAATGGGGTAAAGTAGTGAACGAGGAATGTAATGAATGGGATAAAGTAGTGAACAAGGAATGTAATGAATGGGGTAAAGTAGTGAACTAGGATTATAATGAATGGGGTGAATGTACTTTATTTGGCTTTGAGAACTCATATTTGATGGCATTAAGAATTTAAATGTCTTTTGTCCTGCACAATTTTTTTTATTTGAAGCAAGAGCACTTACCTTTATATATCATTATTTTCCTTTATTATTTTTATGCTAATCTTTACACTTTTTCAATTTATTAATGTTCTCTTTTGTTCGTCATCTTAAATTTTACCATTCTCTAATAAAAGCCATTGCATCAGACAGATATTGTTACTTTTATTGCAAAAACTATTGAATGAGGTATAATGTCCAGCTGTCCAAGGTAGCTGTACAGACATCTTATGGTCAGGTGACATTCTCTTGTACAAGTCAACAATAAATAGTTCAGACTCTTGCACATCTCAGACCAAAGATTAATTATTTTTATTATTATCTTTGATAGCTTTCGTATGTTTAAATGAACATGATTGAAAAACTTGATTGTCACTTGCAAGCAAGCAAGTGGATGTTTGTTTACTTCCCTAGTTGCCTAGCCAGAGTTCTGTGTTAAAATTGTTTTCACAGAATGTTTTTTCAATCTTTGCTCATTGTCACCCACTGACTAAGTCCTAAATCAAAATGTTCTCTTTCACATTGCTTATGATTGGAATAGAACTTAAACTTGGGTAATTTCATATTTATCTAATAAAGGTAGGCACATTGATGAGACTATTCAACTTAATATTAAGTTTTTTGGACATTTTTTTATACTTATTTTTATCAGCTAATGATTTACTAGAAAAACTGCCAGTGCTGCCAACATTCCCCCAGCACAAACAAATTCAACGGCTCCAGCATCATCTTGCTTGTCCTGTGGGGTTGATCAAAGGTACACCACAGCAAACACTCCACCACCGCAGTCGTAGTGACCTGACAGATTCTGTGTGCCTACCCAACAAGTGGTTAAAATATGAGGAAATCAAGCGGCAAGAAAAAAGATTTGAGGATGGTGCCCCCATAGCTGTCATGGAGAGCAGCTTAACAGTGGCAACGCTGAACCTCGAAGATGGGAGGAGTCGAAAGAAAACCTCTGACCTTGTTATGCCTCTTTGTGCTGGTCCCATTGTGTGTTTGCCACAGGTAAGAGTTACCTTCTGTTTTCTACTTCCTTTCTAATACTTTTCCCTTTCTCTCTCTTTTTTTTTTAAATCATACTTTAAGCATATTTTCTTGAAGACTATAAGCATTATGTATCTGTGTAAGGTTTGCACTATAAACTGCCCTCAGACATTTAAACAATTCAAAAGAATTATGGTCTTTTCTATGTCATAATCAAACGGACAAGGTAGGTTTTGCATTAGAGTTCACTTATTCTCAAAGTGTTTCTACATGTTCCTTCAAGAAATTGTTGTTTTTTTCTTAAAATTGTTCCATTTTTTTCTTTATAAGGGAGACATCTACATCTCCATAAAGATATTTTGTTAATTATGCTGTGTCTGTAGCCACGGTTTTGTGTCAAGTCAGGCTACTTGCTTTGGAAGCACTGTATATACTGGCAAAGTTTGGAATTGAAATTCTTCTTATGGGTTTGGATTCATATTTGTCCTTTCATATCATGTGTCTGCCCATTAAGCTATCTTGTCCTTTCATATCATGTGTCTGCTCATTAAGCTATCTTGTCCTTTCATATCATGTGTCTGCCCATTAAGCTATCTTGTCCTTTCATATCATGTGTCTGCTCATTAAGCTATCTTGTCCTTTCATATCATGTGTCTGCTCATTAAGCTATCTTGTCTTCAGCAGGATATAATTCTAAGCTTCATTTCTGTTTGTTCTTTAGTTGGTCCAAGGATTTGTAAATATTTGAATTCTGTTTCACCACACTCTGCCTTTGTCCATTCTAGAATGATTTATTAATAATTATTATTATTATACATGTGTACATGTGTGTTCTCACAGGGAGCTTCCAGAAATAAAAAGGATTACAATAAAGACAAAAAAACGGGCATTGGCAGCTTCCTAAGCAAGATCTCCCGGGCAGTTCTTCGACCCAAAAACACAGCAGTGAACGTGGAAGGAAAAATTTACAGCAAGCCTCCTGAATCGACACTCCAGGGAAAAACAAATGTGAGAGCACTCAAGACAATACATGAAAGCAAGGAAAATATCGGATTGTATATGGAGGAAAAGAGGAAACATGGTTCAAAGAAAACACACAAACTTGGTGGTGTCAACAAGCGTGGAATGTGAGAGGGTCAATCCATTATCAGAGGTTAAGGTTATAAGTCAGAAAATTGTAACAAGGTTGCCTTTCTTGCATGCTTTAGACACCTGACTAAAAATTAATGTTCAAACTGTGGTCCATAAATATGATTGAACACATACTGAAGGCTACAGTGGGATCTTTAAATATGATCAATAATTTTTAAAATAAACAAGCTCAAGTGTTGTGTTTTGAAAAAGCTGAAAATTCATCATAAGATATACACAGTACTTTGTTTGAACAAGTAGTTTCATGATTTCTGGATCCAACAAAATATTTTTAAAGTGTGGAGTTATGATAAAGCCATAAATTTATCATAATATATGCACAGTGTTTTGCATTCATTGAATAAGTAGCTTCATGATTTCTGGATCCAATGAAATATTAAGCATAGATTTATGAAGAAGTCATAACTTTGATGAAAGGATTTGCATTTGTATTCTTTGTAATTTGCTTCTCCATTTTTTAATCCTGATAGACACGTTTGTCAGTGTAATTTTCTTTGAATATTGATTATTTTTTATAATAGAGATCTCAAACAAAACTTGTAAAATAAAAACTCATTCAGGAGCATTCCACATTTTGTTAAAAATAAAAAAAATAATAATAAAATATAGTCATTTCATTATTTTCCCTCTTTTTATTTGAGATCAACATCCATTTACAAATTTGTCTCATTCCTGAAAATCCTATTGAATCCCTGTTAATAATGTAATCTTAACAGTTATTTCTGTCTTTCAAGTTCTTGTGTGGTTGTCAATCTTGGGCATTTTGATAGCATTGAGTTATGATAATGAGCATGCATGCAATTCTAGATCTTTTCAGTTTGCTTACTGTTCTGTTTTTTTTATGAATATTTTGATGATAACCCTTGGAGTTATTGCAGACATCTGTAAGTATTAAGAGTTGTGCTAAAATTTCTTGCTTTTGTATATAACTACAACAAATGGCTAAATAAGCTTTAAGTGCAATTAATACTTTTTCACTTCTTTTTTGCAAGGTCATATTTTTTGGTTTCCCCTGCATTTTGTTTTCTTCCGTGTTTTCTCCATTTCTTTTCAAGCTGATAGTTTTTAAAATAAATTTTTGGGGGTGTATTTTGGCTAGTTTTCATGCTGACCTGAACTTCCTTCATTATTATTGTTTTCTCATGTACTTACTGCACGACACATCAGAACTTCTTTCAATTTAAATTTTACTGTTGTCTTGAAGTCTTTGACAAAAAAATGTTTTTATTATTTTCATTTTAGTTTTAATAGTTTTAGATCTATAAATAATACATTGTTTAGTTGTGTTTAATATATTTTTGTTTGTTCAATTTTTGTAAATATTTTGTTTATTTACTTTTTTCATTATTACTTTTTCAATGTCTTTACTTTTGACATTTTAAAAAAATATTTTATATATACTAGTCATCAGTTTTTGTGATTCCCCACCCCCTCCAATGATTTTGTTATAAATTTTCAATCTTGAACCTGTTTTAATGAATGGTTTTTGCATTTATTTTTTCCATGCATATTTGTTTTTAAATTAAAAACTATATATTTCTTTAACTTGTAAAATCCTTGGTATTGAATCAGATGTCATGGAGATTATGATTACATGTTTTTGCCTTTTTTTGGATCATGAGTAATAGTTGCGCAATTAAAAAAAAATTCCTTCTATTTTGAGTATTAATTACCCTATTTTAAAAAGTTTTTCTAGTATGGAAAGTTTTCCCTTTAGCCAGCTCTTTATGAAACTTGCTTATTGCTTACAGTTGCTGGGTTTTTTGTTTATTTTTTTTATTAATATATTTATATTAGGTGTTATTGCTAAACATGAAAAAGTTAACAAGAGCACACAATTATATAAATGCTTGTTTCGATGCGGCATAAATCAGTAAAATCAGTAGAGATCTGACCGTTGATATGAATGTTGTTTTGATGCCTTATAAATCACTGAACATACAACTTTGACTGTTGATGAATGTTTGTTTTGATGCCTCATTAATCACTGAATATATAACTTTGACTGTTGATGACTGCTCGGAGATCTGACTAATGATAAATGTTTGTTTTGATAACTCATAAATCACTTTACACCTTTGACTCTTCATGAATGTTTGGAGATCTCACTGTTGATGAGTGTTTGGGGATCTGTTTATTAATGTTTAAAGATCTGACTCTTGATAATGTTTGGAAATCTGACTGCTGATAATGTTTGGAGATCTCACTGTTGATGAATGTTTGGGGATCTGTTGATGAATGTTTAAATATCTGACTGTTGATGAATGTTTGGAGATACGATGCTTGATGAATGTTTGCTTTGATAACTCATAAATCACAGATGATTCGGATTGCAGTTAAATGTTTAGAAATCAGATGCTTGGTGAATGTTTGTTTGATAATTCATAAATCACTGAAGATATGCAGATTAAATGTTTATTGTGATGCATCAAAATAAGTGAAAATGTGACTGTTGAACATTCATGCCAATATTTGTTTTTATATTAGAAATTTGTTAAGTCTGCCTTCAATAATTTTTTGTTGTTGTTTTAATTCTTAAAAAATGAAATTAGTCCAAGTTAAAAAAAAATATTTGAAACGGTGATTGAGGACATTTTTTACATATGTTGTTATGTAAGTACTTATTAATGATCAGGTATATCCTGATCCAAGAGTGGATTTAACTCTATGTGGTAATTATTAATTTAATGTCCATTTCACATATTTCTTGTGTGATTGGTATGTGTAGGGTAGAAATGAAGATAGCAGGGTACTTGTATTTGGTGGATCAGTTTTGTTTTTAAGACAAACTGGAAAACAGTGGATGTAGTGTTAAGACTAATGTAGGGGTGTATGAATATGATAGACAAATATTTTTTATAGTAGATGACATTATTCACAATTATTCCCTCCCTTTCTCATACATTAAGCTGTAAAATGTGTGGGGATTTATATACACCTGTATCACTTTATTAACTTACATGGATTTGCAGCATCTGTCTGAGGCAGATTGTTTTTTTAAAACTTAAATCAGGTTTTCTCACACATCCATTTTCATATACATCAATTCTGATTTAAAGACATCTGATGGGGGCTTGTTACTGTTACTGCATTATTCATCTTGCTCAATGTATATTTTCAAGGACAATCAATTAAATGTTTCTACTCATGTACTTTAGACAATAATGAATATGTCTGCATTAGGCCTTTTTTCTCTTTCATTTTAGAATTCTTTTATTTTCATTTCCTTTGCAAAGTACTGCCTTTTTAGTTTATTGCACCATGTTTATTTATTATCTGATTAATATGTTTAACTGTTTTTTCGGTGGCCATTTGTTAATAATAAGATATGTATTACTTGTAATTGTTTATAATTTATTATTATTTTATTAATTTATAAATGTATCTGTTCTGTAGTTTCATAGTGCCATTTAATTTTGAGTAAACATTCTTGAAATTATTGTTGTAAACATTATTCATACACCATCCAATCAGTCATCTACACTTGAAAAGACTATAGTGTCAGAATAAGGGAAAGAGGAAAAGCATCATTAAGCCCACTTGCAAAGCTGATAAGTGTCAGAGAATGAATTAATGAGAAATAGCATCATTAAGCCCAATTTTTCCTTCTTTGAAACTTAGCAGCCATGTATTAAATTAAGGTGACAAGTTTGGTTCTGTGTTATTCATCTTTCTTCTCATGTTTCTGAATAGGTGGCATTTTATGCTTGAAATACCTATTCAGGTACAGTTTTTATTTGGCTTAATATACCTGCAGTCTTAAATGAATGTGTATGGCAACCACACAAAGGTTTGTGTTTATTTATACTGGTCATTTAGTCTTTGCTGTTTTGTACAACGTCTTAAGTCTGTAACTTTCATTCCCTTTATGTCAGGTGTTTACTATTTTAAATGTCATTCCCTTTATGTCTGGTGCTTATTATTTCATACCTTTATCTCTTTACATGTGTATTTTAATAGTGTGTGTGCTTGCATGTGTGAACAGTGCTGTATGTGTATATTACATTTGTATGAGTGTGATCTCTGATAGAGATCTTTGTCTGATTTTGTTCACTGTTTTATGTTTACACATGTATAAATAACACAAATTTAACAAAGAGAGAAAAGTAAAAGCACATGTAACCTTGAATACTGTTGTACAATCATATATTTATGAATATATATACACATTTATATTTCAGTTAACAAAGTTGCTATATATTTAAATAGGTTGTTTTTTTTGACAGATTTGATATTATATTAATACTGTATATTTATTTATTTACACCATTTATATATATTATGATACAGTGATCTGTTAAACAATAAACCTAATCTTATGTTAACAGTAATACAGGGAAACCAGCACATATGTATATCATGTATTGTAAAACAATCATTTTCAATTGAGGGTATGCCTACCTCTTTTTGATTTGCAACTCTAATAAATCATGTGTTATACATATCAGTTACATATTACACATTAGATAGATAACAGAGCTATGTCAAAGGGCTAATGCATTTGCTTATCAGAAGTTCCAGACAAAACACAGATAGTAAGTAGGTCTCTTGAAATAACTCATCAATAAATTTCTTGAACCCAACATATTTCTACTTGATTTTATTAAATTGGAAGTGTTGCGCAATAAGCAACAGAAATATATTCTTGTTTTATAGATGACTTTAAAAAGAAAAGTGGATGTAATTTGATATGGAATATATATAATTGAAACATGAATGACTTTTATTTAATAAATTTACTACATCTATTAACAGCAGATAAGTTAAGGTCTGCATATTTACTGAAACTCTTCTACTTGAAAGTGTATATTTATTAGTAAATAATGTTAAAGTGTTGTATGTGCAATTTCAATAAATTATATAGTAAATGTTACTTATTTTCAATTAATTGTCTTTAAGTACACTTTTATTAAGATATTCAAATTTATATAAGTATAATAACCTGTGATTTTTCTCAAGAAATATTGTATGCTACAGTAATGCAATTATGCAAGGTATTAAATTTAATTTAGTATTTTCCTGTGCTTATTTTTTTCTTTTTTAATTCAGCAGTATACTGAACATGCTCTGTTATGATTAGCATTCAGATTGAAATGTTAAACATCTAAAACATTTGAGTCATTTCCTGTTGATTTGACACTTTGGTGTGGTCTGGAATATCTGTAAATATAAGATTAGGATGGTTTTTTTAATGAGATTTATAACTGAAATATTTTTATATATATATATATAACCATTCACTTATAAGTTTGTAACAACTGTATGAAGGAGAGAAAAATATTTTTAAAATATATTCTTGAGATGAAATTACATTCCAGATCTAAAACTGTAATAGTTTTGTTCAGTTTTGAACTATAATATACACAATGATTACCTTAATAGGAAATAGTTTTGTTTAGTAACAAACCACCTGTATTATTATGATTATTATAATTCATTTAAAACATACAAATATAACTTTAACAGAAAAGTAGTTATGTATCACAGGAGTTGTGAAATTTTCATTCTGAACAATTTTGTTTTGTTTTTTTTGGGAGGGGGATATTATTATTAAAATAATAAAGATATAGTTATGCATTTTTTTTAAAAAAAGTTTCTGTTTTGTTATAAGCAGTTAAAATTACCTCACCCTATCCCTCCACACACAAATATTTCAAGATGAGTTACATATACTAATGGTTTTTGATTATTTGAATGTAAATTGGTTATCTTAAATCAACATAGCAATTTCTGATTTAATTAAATTATCTTCCCTTTTCTTCCCTTCCTAAAAATAATCTCAGGAGACACATATTGTCAAGGAACTTAATTATAGAAACAAATGATTAATTTTAAAATATAAAACAAGAAATTTTGTTATCTAAGTTGATTTATTATAGCACTAAATAATGGAATCAAACATTATGCATTTTACAGCATTTGTTAATGTCATTTGTTAAGATTGTTTATGCATTTTTTCATACATCTTTCATGGATTAATATATTTATAATGAAATAAATCATTATTATTTTATAATTAGATCTGTTAAAATTATTTATTAAATATTTACTGCAAATATTTTCTCTATTTTTTAAAATTTTTTTTTGTCTTCTCCCTCCACCCCTCACATTGTGTATTTACTCTTTTTCTTTTTGTAAAAGAAAAAATAAATCATAATTTTCAGAAGTAAATAATAGTGAACCTAAGTTAAAAGTCAGTTATGACTACATAAATTATATTTAATAGCGAATTATCCCTTCACAATATCATTTCTCTTTGTTTTATCCTCTTTATCTCCCTTGTGTGTGTTCTGCCACTCTAAATATTAATATACATGTATATATATGCTCTTTCTCTCATGTGTGATGTTCTAACACAAATGATGAATATTTGCTTTTCTTTCATGTTGTTTTGCTATAGCTAAATAATAAATGTATTTGGATTTAGATATTTTGAAATAAATTTTATTATTGCTTTGTTCTTTTATTGATATTCTGGTGTGGTTAAACATTATACATTTTTGCTGACACCATCCACAAAAGACTATACCACAACACACCTGTTTTTAAAATGGTTTCTGTTGTTTTGTTTATTAATACCACCATCCTTGAATATTGAATGCACATGGACCATTGGTGTATACAAAAAGATTATAGTATAATTTTGCTTGCTTTTTAATGCCACATTAGTTTACGGGGTTTGCTTTAAAAGATTTCAATGAGTCACAAAGTTATTAATAGTTAAATATTTAGTTTGGAAATTTGTTGTGATTTTATTAATCAAATTAGTTTCCAATGAATTTTACAAAACTTTTAATTTCTTTAAAAACTAGAATAGTAATTAGTGTCTTGTGGCTTTTAGAACAAGATATTTGCCAATGATTACAACAGTTACTAATCAACAGAGCTATGATCTAACTAAAAAGAACAAAAAAACCCAGCCTGCTTGGTATTTATCTATATTGGTTAGGGTATTATTTAAACGTGTTTTTTTTTGTGGGGGGTTAAGATTGTAAACAGCTTTCACACAAAAACTAATTAAGCAGATGCAAATTGTACTAAAAAAAAATTTTTTTGAAAGGGGTCACAGAAAAAGGTTAAGAACCACTGTTAGACTATTTCCTTTTATCCCCTTTGATGTTATTCTCTTCCCCTGTTCTCTTGGGTGTTCTTATATCCATTTATGTTATTATCAATTCCCTCTTCTCTCATGTTTCAGTTTTGCAGTTTTCAGATGAATTCGTGTTACAATGTGTGTGTGTGTGGTTAATATTTTAGGTTTAGGTTATTTTCACTTTTTTGCCTTTAGCAGATGTAGTAGTGCTTTTGATTGATTTTACTGAATTTATTCAATTTAACATTTGCTTGCATCTGCTTTCAAAATGGTAGATTGATTTGTGGATGATAAATGCTGATATAAATTTTGACTTGATGCATTCATTGTTGTCATTAGAAAGAACTGCTTTGTACTAGGGTTACTTTTTCTGGGTAAAACATCCACTGTAGTCATTTGGTGTTTGTGTGATTTTTGTTGTTTTTTACAGTTTTCTGTGACTAGAATCTGAGTCTTTCAAATTGTGTGCTTTTATTATTTTTCTCCCCTTTTCTACTCCCCATGGAATGGTGTCCCTGTGCATAGCAAATTTTTGCATGCTTTCCTTCATTTTGAAATAAAGCGTTATTTTTTGCTTGTTAATAAACTGGCTTGGCATTTGTTTTTGTACCTGTTGTATATTCAGAAGAATTATTTGGTTTGAAAGCTAGTAAAGTACTTTTATATATGTATATATATACTTTTAAAAGTATTTTATGCAAGGTTGTTGGTGTTTGATAACTGACAATCGTTAATAGAAAGTTTGTGTGTATTTAAAACTGAGTGAGACATAAAACAGAGGAGACTGTGAAATTAATAGAAATAAATAGGGTTTTGCACTGTATAGCGATATTCTTGCCAATTTTATTTCTCTCTCTTGATATCAGGGACTGTATGCAGAATGCAGGGCGCTAGCCTCTTACTTAAGTGAGTATACTTCGGTATCTGCTCGGGGTAAAAACTCTACAAGTGATGGATAACTGCCTTCCCTAGGTGGGCTTAACGTCTAGTTCGTCAGGTGGAATGATAAATTTGATCTCATGTGCTATAGGATGTGCACACTAAAAACTTGACAGCAGTTGCGTCACTTCTGCCCCTGCAGCCCTCATATTGCCCGGGGGTGGGGGTGGGGCTTTCAGCAGAAGCAATCCAATATTTGTTCCTTCAACAAAAAAAAATGTACTTGAAATTTGAAAAAACAAGTTTTCAAAGAGAGCACTGCAAACTGATTCTATGTGGAGCAGACTGTGCGTGCGTGTAGTAAAGATGTGTGTGTGTAAGCATTTGAAGTTACGCTACCGCTTGGCAGTTAAATATCTCGAAATGCTAGTGGCTAACCGGGCAAAATTGCAGCGAAAATCTCTCCCCATGGCACTAGTATCTTTCCCTTCCCGAATGTTAATCTCTTTCTTGCGCCCGTCTGCAAAATCTGCGAAGGTTGGAAACGGATGTAGAGCCCATAAAACTTCCTATAAATTCTTCCTTAGTCACGCATTACCTTATGGTGGCGTTAACTTATGGACATCCGGGTCATGACTAGTTCATGCTTGCACTCTACCTCTGCTACCAAGGAAATGGCGCGTGCATTTTGAAAACTTACTGTCAAATGAAGGTATAATGAAAATGTAAAAAATAATCCTGGGCGCTTACAACCGCGAGCCAAATCACCTCATTATTTTTCTCGTTTTAACCTATCGGCTTTCGACACGCTTTTTGTGCAAATACTGATTAATTACAGTTACAAATCTGACCTTGATAACACAAGACGTCCGAATCGATGCAGTTGGGAACTCGAGCAACGCAGGAAAAAAAAAATGTATAACGCGCACAGTAATGCTTTACGGAAAGAAAAAAAAGTAGAGGAAAAGACACGATTGACGTCAGTGGCGCTGTACTGCAATATAATAAATACCAATTAGACGCCACTGATCTCTCTAAGAGTGACGCCAATGGCGTGAAGGCCCGGGTCTTTGATCTTTTCCAGCAAACCTGTATGAACTGTAGTTTGAGATATAATTATTCATTTAAACTAAAGGCTACAGATAATCATATATATATTGTTGTTGGGTGTGGTTCTTTGAGTTTTATTGTTTAGCAGATAATAATAATTTGGTAAAACAAATGCTGTTACACATAGCCGACACGTTAAATGTGAAGCTGTGGCGTTGACTACAATCAGCAGACGAGTTTTCAAGTGAGATACTTTCGCCACGCTTATTCAGAGCAGGCTGCCACACTTGACTGAAATGCATCCATTAACCGTTATTTTAATTGCATTCTGTTAATACTCTTGTCCAGTCAAGTGCAATCAATTGCTTCCCTCGGCCTGCAGCATTGCTATACAAAGTACTTGCAGAACGTGTAAAGTGACGTAATTTAATTTAATAATTATACGTAAAGTATAAAGGAATAAGGAGGGGTTTCGGTCAAAAGGGAGAGAAAACGTCTGTTCGTGTGAAAGGTATACAAGAGGAAGCCATAGTACGTTTGAAAGGAATACAAGAGGAAGCGGTGAAATGTATACAAGTGGAAGAGGAAGCCATAATTCGTATGAAAGGTAAAAAAGAGGAAGCCATAATTCGTATGAAAGGTAAAAAAGAGGAAGCCATAATTCGTATGAAAGTATACAAGCGGAAGCGATAATTGTATCGCTGCGTGACGTCATTCAATCAACTTGATCTTCATGCAAAACAGTACTCTCAAAGATGAAGAATTTGAATAACATGCAGGATTTGTTCAAAAATTCTGCACTTGGATTTGGAATATTTCGGAGAAAGAGAAATTTCATAATGTCTAACTAAATTCAAAATTAATTGTTATCTAGCACTGAATGAGGTTGAGAAATTCGACCGTACGCTTGAATTGAGCGTTAAAAGGGCAACACCTTGCTACCCCGAGATTATTCAAAATGTCGCTTTGACTGTCACTGCCTTACCATCAACTCAAGTCACTGAGGAACGTTTGTTTTCTCCCCTCAGAAATAATATCTGATTTGAGAGCAGCAACGAAGTAAGACCTATTACAGTGCTGTCCAACCAGCTGGCCCCTTCTAACTGGCCCGCCAGAGCTCTCACAATATTTTTTAAACTTTCAGTTATGCAAATGTGGTCATAAAACTTAAACATTTTATTTAATTTCTTCAATTTTTTCAATAAATTTGCAAATAAACTTAGAATTAGTCCAATAATTATAAATATTGGACTAATTCTAAGTTTATTTGAAAATTTATTGTTAATTTTAAATATTGCACAAAATAATAGTTTCTAAAAAATTCCAAAAATGTTAAGTCTAAAAGTATTTTAATGATCGTACTTACTTCCTAGGAGTCACTACCAGAAGCGAATGTTCTGTTGTCATAACGCTGTGCAGACGTCATTCTTACTGAGTTCAGTTAAAAGTTGTTTTTTTTTAAAAGTAATAATTTTGTAATTTTTAATTTTATTCTATTTGTAAAGATGACAAGCATATCAAATAAAACAGACAACACAGGGGTCTCAGCCTATGGACAGTTTGAACCAGTCAACAGAAAGCAGAAAGTTAAAGAAGAAAACCATATGTTTAATCCGTCATGGGAACTTGAACTTTTGTATGTGTGCTTGCTCAGCCAGAATTCCTTAGTTGTTTTTAAAAAAGCCAATCTGCAGAGACACTTCACTTCCATGCAAAACAATTTTGAGAAAAATTATCCAGTTGGTTCTAAAAAGGAAAGACAAAGTAAATTCTCTAAGACGAAATCTATATGTCCAGCAAAATAGTTTTCAATGACAAATGAGTGCAAGTGACTGTATTACTGAAGCATCCTTGAAAATTAGCTGGGTTTTAGCAAAAAAACAGAAACCATATTCTGATGGCGAAACTTTTAAAGAATTTGCCGATTCTTTGTTTGCTGAGTTTAAGAACCAAGAATGAAATCAAAAAGCAAATTTAAGATCTTCATTTATCAGACCATGGCAAGACTAGTTTCAATGCTATCCAGTGATATATTTGATCAGATACAGTTTGATTTGAAGAATGCTTCTGGCTTTAATTTAAAGAATCATATGATGTTACGGATACAGAACAACTAATAATTTGGGTTAGATTCGATGCAGGTGATACGTTTAAAGAAGAACTGTTGGCACTGATACCGCTCAAAGATACAACCCAAGGGGAAGACCTTTATACTCAAAGAATGCTTGTTGAAAAATGACATTGACATTCGGCAGCTACAGAGAAATAAGATTGTTCTTTGCAGCTGGCCATTTTTTCTTCATTATCATCACAATTTTCTGCTGAACCAATCCTCGTTCACTCTGAAATGCACACCTGACTCCATCTGCAAGCTGATGGTTGTCACATAGTCTTTGGACATCCTCAACATGGACGAGAAGGTATTGCACAAGTAAAACGACACGATGGGTTCACCCTTATTGATGACAGCCATGCTAAGTGATCTCAAGTAACAATCTATAATCAACCAGAGAGACAACAAGCAGATAAACGATGGCTATCGCTAAGTTGGGACAGTAAATAGATGATCTCTGTTGACCTGTGTTTTCAGAAATCGAATGCTATTTTTTTTTGTTCTTATTAAATCTTCTTATCCTAAACCTACATTTTGGTTAATTTGTTAGTGTAGCTGAGAAGAGTTGGCTGGGGGTTCTGAGCTGGAAATATCTCGTAATTAACCTAAGGGAAAGATAACGTTGCCAACTCGAGACACGTCAGCTGATTTGTCTGTCACTATGTTAGACGAATATGGGTCCCCAAGAATGGGTCTGATGCAGAGATCGAAGGATAGATTAGGTCGCCTGGACTGTTGTATTTGAGCTAATATAATAAATTTAATGATTTAATAATTTTGAGTCTGATACTGCAATAGGGTCATTAAATAAAACCCGACACGTGACAACCATATTCATACATGTAATCTCATATACGTATATACTTTTATACCATAAAATATTATTAATAAACTTCAGATGGAGTCCGGCCTTCTAAAATTTCAGAAGTCAGAATAGGAAATTTTGGGGCTGACTTCACAACCCTGCAGTCCACAATGCTCTGGTTATTATTTTAATTCTCTTATTTTATCACGCACAGCCATTTCTATAGTCTAAGTATGCTTACTTTGTAATTTACTCGACAACAGGTCATTCTAAGTGTTATTTTATGACGCAGAGCTGCCTCCATAGTCTTGAAAATTTGACAGCTAAATTATTAAATAAATGAACAAAATCGCTCTTTTTGTAAGTGAGGAGAACAATGCCTTAAAAGAGTAGGTCGAAGATGTTGTAGAGGTGGTGTGCTGCAAGGGAAATAACTCTTACTTTAATACCAGTGGTACTAAACCAAATAAATACTTGTGTGATTATATCTAAATCAAATATTGTCATCCCTATATTGCATTTATTCAGTGCCCGAAATATCCATTTAAAACTTAATTTTTATGAAAGGCAAAGATCAATGATGTCAAAATTATATTTCAGTAATTGCAATTATCCCATAGGCCTAGAAAGATAACTTTCTAGGCTTTTTATTCTTCTTAGCTGGTCAGCACATCACCAGGCCAGAGTTAACGAAATTCACATGCAAATTGCAAATCTATAGAGAAGTACAGCTAGTCAGTTCTTAACTTTTTTGGAACTGTCCTCCCCTTACTGTGTATACCTTGATCTACCACTCATTTTATTTTTAAATTGCCGATCCAAGAACCCAATGGTGGGCGTCCACTGCCTATCAGTCATGGCGCCGTAACACTCGAATTGTTCACCATAGTGGCAATCAGAAAACATAATTATTTGGCAGTAACGGTCACCGAGCCGGTCAGACCATTGACCATTTCACTTCATTCACCGAATTCGGTTTCGCTCATGACTGATTTAACAGCGTTAATATTTTCGATTTTTGAAAGGAACAAACGGCTTCAGTTTTGGCAGCCTAGAGCGAGCATTGTCACGTGACCTTACTCTGTGTCAGCACAACAGCTACTCAATCACGTGTGCTATGTGCACGCGGGGAGCAGACGACAGGTTATATTTTTGGCGACGAGGCCGGAGAAAGGGAGATCTGTGTTGTGAGTGGTGTAATTATCGCCACCGACTGACGTCAGGCCGGAGAAAGCGAGATCTCTATTACAAGTGTTGTAACTATCGCCACCGACGGTAGATCCGGGGAGAGAAGTTGTCTGGATATTTTTTCACTTCTGTTGTTCGTGCAAGCAACGCCGCGCGTGTTCAGTAACTCGGCGAGTCTGACGCGCCACGAAGTACGACAACAGGTGAGAAAAGTGTCATAAAGACACGAAGTGAGAATACACGCTGCTGACTTTTGTGTGCTAACGAGAAACACCAACAAGCCAAGCCGGCTGTTCGCTGTGAAACGGAGTCTTTGTTTGGGTAAGGCCAGGAAACTAGTAATTTGAAGGACAGTGGTTGAGTATTGTGGATTTTATTTATTTATTTATATTTAAAGATCAGCCGTAGACATTTTGACTACACTAATAGACGGTGATTTAGAGATGATCCTGAAATGTTCTTCATGCGCTGGAATAGTGGGCATATATCACTGAACTTGATCGTTGTAATTCAGATGTGGAACGTTGCAGGCAACGCCTTAGACTGAAATCGTATAGAGTATCAAAATAAATCATCGTATAGTTAATAAAAAATTAAGCATCGGACAGTGTATAATCACGGAGTTGGTACATTTCACTGGATTTATCATGTACGCATTGATTAAACAAATCCACTTGAAGATATCTAAGCTCTTAGCGCAAGTTAAATAACATCTAATGGTTCTGACTGCGGAATAAAAGACAGGAAACATACTGGCGGATATTTGCATACGGAACCGGGACCTCTTCATTGCTGCGTGTTGCATGCGATTCCATAATTACCCTAGGACACAGTAGATCTGATTTAAAATTAACAATTGTGTAATTAAAACAGCAGACCAGCTCGCCTCATAAAGATCGTTCTCTTCAAAAGGATGCTTGCGGTCAAGATTTCAAAGCGATCGAACTGCCTTGTGTAAAATAAATTACTTGAAAGAAAATTGTCACGAAAAACTGTTTTGTTTTTTTAATGTGGCGTCTGACTACAACAGCAAAAGAAAGACGGACTTGCACGACAGAAGGGGCGGCATGCTGTCAGCTGTAGCAATGAATGTGAATCTTGTATTTACCCAGTCAAGCGTTTCAGAGAGGTTCCTGCAAGTCAAACCACGGACTTTTCGCGAAAACACCATACAGCCTCACCCACCCTCCACTGTGGATTGTCACTGGTGCGGTCTTGATTTAAACAAAAGTAAGCCTTCAGAGAAAACAGACACTACTGGTCTACTGGTTCTCAGAGCTTTAATTTCCCCGAGTTTGTAGGTGCAAACTTTGCAGCACTGTGTTTTTAAATTTTAGTGTATGGCTCTTTAATCAGTACCTGTGCGTCGAAACTTCTTAACACAGTATCGCCGAGTTTTAAACCTAATCTGGATAGGCGTTTTATGCTGTAATCAGTGTCGCTGTGCTTAAAATTAGTAGCTGTACCCAACCCAGTGACTTTAGTGCCGAACTTCAAGTCATCGACGAAGGACTACATATTTCCGGTTAGAGGAGGGCAGACACGCAACACGCGGTTGTTGTCGGGTACTCCTGGTGACATATCACCTTGGTTTCTTTAATTCGTTTTCAGTTGCTGATAAATTCCACCCATTCACTGGCGAACAACCGTATTTCAAGGACGCCCAAACCCTAGTGTTGCTTTTATGTTGCACTCGTTGACAAGAGTCCAACGTTTTACAGAGTCCAACCTTTTTGCACTGTAATAAATAAACCGTTTCTCCACCACTTTAGTAAATCTGTCGAGCACACGTGATTTTTACCCGTACAAAAATAAAGTTTCGCTCTGCTTTTATTTTGATCTGTGATCGTTCGTGCGCGCGATTTCCAGTAGGGTGTAGGACTGTAGGGTGATCTTTGATCTTTTTGTTCACGTTTTAGTCGGGTTGGTGGTTGTTGACAGTTACGTGCAGTGGATAGACAGCGCTATCTTGAATGCAAAAATCAGTTCAGCGCGAGCAAGTTAGAAGGAAAATTACCCCACTTCTTGGAAGAAGAAGAAAAATGTCTTCATTTAAGTAATTAATTATTTTGTTGCATTTTATACAAATCCCACAAATTGGTTTAAACAATCGTTAAATGTTGATGTTTAACTTTCTACTTTAATTTCTCTGAATAAAAAGGAGACGGAAATCAGATCTGGTGGTTTAAAAGTAGCTCTAGCTTTGGCTTTCACTCAGTCTTTAAACAGTCACCACCCCACCCACCCCAAACAAAAGAAAAAAGAAGTGATTTTAACCTAGTGAACCACTGGAAAGTAACTTGCTGCTGAATACAATTTAAGATTGACAAGACAGACACACACACACACGTATATACGTAACACTTTAATGGCATTTAAAGTGCTTGGTTTAAAGCACATTAAATGTCGTCTGAAATACTAAAACAATGATCGGAATACAGATGTGAGAGGTCTGGTTCCCAGGACTTTCTGTGACTGTTGAGCCATCAGTGAAATGGGATACAGCATCACTAAGCACTGAACTAACAGTTTATTTACAAGTTATGGCCACCCGTGTAGATTCCCAACTCGTTCGGACAATAGGTGGCGGTACCAAAATACCCGTAGCTGTGAGGACGGTACCCCCAGCGGCGCCGATTGAAAGCAGAAGGATGGGACGTTTAGGGAGGCTAAATCTGGCATCTTCTGCACCAGAACACCCCCTTCACCAGGGCCCGCCTCCCGAAGACGGATTGCTAGGGGCCAACACGGCACGAACTACTGCTCTAACATCGACAGCGGTGTCCACTGCTCTGGTGCGTATGTTTCGCAATTGCTTCGTTAGTAGTTAAGTATGACGCTCTCTCTCTCTCTCTCGTGCGTATGTTTCGCAATTGCTTCGTTAGTAGTTAAGTATGACGCTCTCTCTCTCTGGTGCGTATGTTTCGCAACTTTGCACGTCACTAGTTAAGTATGACGCTCTCTAGTACGTATGTTTCGCAACTGCACGTCAATAGTTAAGTGTGACGCGCGCGCTCTCTCTCTCTCTAGTACGTATGTTTCGCAACTGCACGTCAGTAGTTAAGTATGACGCTATCTAGTACGATTGTTTTGCAGTTGCCACGTCAGTAAAGTATGACGCTCTCTAGTACGTAGGTTTCGAAATTGTCACCTCAGTAGTTAAGTATGACACTCTAGTGCGTATGTTTCATAATTGCCATGTCAGTACTTTGACACGCTTTGGTCTGTATGTTTAACTGTTACTTGTCACGTCAGTAAAGTTTGACGTGTTCTGGTACGTATTTTTCGCTGTTAGTTGCCACGTCAATAGTAAAATTTGAAGCTCTGGGACATTAAAATACATTACCTCCGTTCGCGGCGTAAAACCCGCACCGATCAATTCTTTAATCACCCGAACGACAGATATTGCAAAGACACGCATCACTGAGTTTGGATAATTTTCTTCAGTTTACTACCTATAATAAAACAAGAGTGCACTCCGGTACACTACAGTTTCATTGACTTGATGCGCACCGTTAAGATTTGCAAGAAAGCTATTTTAAATTATTCAGTGTGTGAGAGAGGAAAAATCCTCTTTAAACAAACTGACTATACTTAAACTTTTTGTCACTGAACTCACAAAACACACATTTCTTCCTTGAACAGGACAGGATGCGTTTTATAAAATTAAAAAAAAATTAATGTCAAGCAGTCGTGGCTGATTGAAAATGGTTCCCAGACTTGCTCAGATAGAGTTGATACCTGGAATTCTGTTGCTCTTTGAGAAGCACTGTGATTTACAGCAGGCAGTTAACTAGATGGAGAGGTAGGTGGATAGGTAAGTAGAGAAATAGTATTATACTTAGCTCGATCATATGAAATAGGAACAATTTTAGCTGCGTAACATCTTGGTCCTGGCAGAAATCAGCAAACCATGGGAACAAAGTTTGATTTTAGATAGTCACAACTGAGTGTTTCATTTTTCTTTCACCATCTAAATTCATAGAAACATTATCGCCTAATGTCTCTGTTTTTACATCCCTCGCCATCGTGAATCATAAAGTCACGTACTTCTAGAATAGTGACATCCACCATTATTTAACGAGTCTAATGCCAAATAACGCAATATTGGTTTATTTTCTTGTCGATTAGAAAAGATTGGGGTGGGGGGTGGGGTTAGTCACCTACTCGGCACATTTTAATTTATTTTCATTTTGCCGTTTGCCTAAAGAACGTCCGGGTTTTTTTATTTGATAAAGTTATCAAGGTGCAAGACCACAGATAAGGGCGTGAAGTAAAAATTAAATAAGAACGTTACTCGTAACTTCTCAGTACAAATCAAAGTCTTAATCGCAAGTCGCCTCTATATCACTCTAATCCCATCTGCCCCGGCTAATAAAGAGTCGTTATCCCGTGACGGACGACTTAGTAATCTCTGTAGGCCAGCCTTGAAATACCTTTTTGATTACAGCACAGTGCCTCTCTGAGCAAACTGACTTGTAATCCCGGCCACTCTTTATATTTGTCTTTAGATGTGCTCAAGGTAACTAAGTTACCTGGCATGGCAGTACAGGCGCACCTTTGATCAAAGTATATAATTTTGTCTGAGGGAGGGGGGCTCAGAGGGGTGAGGGAACGGTGAACGCTGAAGTTCGAAAAGTGAAAGTTGAGAACTTGTTGGATTTACTGATCTCTCTATCTGTCTCTCTCTCTCTTTTTGTCTGCCTCTCCCTCTCTTTGTCTCTTTTTCTGGCGCTCTCTCTCCCCCTCTCTGTCTGTCCCTCTTTCTCTCTCCCCTCTCTGTCTGTCCATCTTTCTCTCCCCACTCTCTATTTCTTTTTCTCTCTCTCTCTGCCATTGTAGCTATATAGTGCATGTAAGTTCTGTGTGATATTACTGTTGCTGTTACTGATACACGTATTTTGTTTTCAAAGAAGTGTATGTGTGTGTTTGTGTGTGTGTGTGTGTGTGTGTGTGTGTGTGTGTGTGTGTGTGTGTGTGTGTGTGTGTGTGTGTGTATTTGCGTGCTGGATGAGATTGTCGGCTTGACGTAAATTGTAAAGTGGTGGTTCTGTATAAAATCGTCCTTGCAGTATCACTAAGTTGTAAAATCGTTCCTGCTATTTATTTACTATATAGCAGGAGTGCACAAACTTTTTAGGCCAGAGGGCCACATTTCCAATTGATAGTGCATGGAGGGCCGCAAGTCAGATTGCACATGGATGGCTCATAGAAAAAGAACAACACAAATAATGAAATAATGTCTTTAGATTCGTTTTTGCCTTATTAACATAGATTTAGTCTTTATTAGTGAGAAGGGTGAACCTGAATGATGATAACAACTTTGTCAATATTTGGTTCGAGTTTTGTAGTCGCCAACCTCAAAATCGAACAGAGATTGTTGTCGGTCAAATTCGATCTCAGCTTGTTCTTATTCATGTTCATTACTGAAAACGTTTGTTCACACAAGTATGTGCTGCCGAATTCTGACAACAACTTGCAAGCCAAGTCCTTGACATTTCTGTATGTGCTCGAGCTGAGACTTCCATAAAATGTTAAAATGTTGTTCTGCTGAAATGATGACGTCAGTTCAGGTGAACATTGAAGATCAATGACCTCCAGTTGACAGTGATCAGGCACGGACTCTACACTACATGAGAAAGGATCGCGAATGAAGTTGAATAAGTCCTTGTGCTCCTTGAAGGCATCAAAGCGTTCAGTAAATTCCTTCAGCAATGTTTCACAATTGCAATGGTATCTGCTGAAGTTACATTGGTACTCCTTCTGAAAAGCTGAACAAATCGGAAAATGACAAAGATTTCTAGCTTGCAGATTCGAACAGAAGAGCCTCAACTTCAACGTGAAGGACTGCAGTTCCTTGTACATATCAAAGATAAAGTGATCTTTGCCTTGGAGACGCTGGTTGAATCTATTCAAGTGATCTGCCATGTCTGTCAGAAATGCCAAGTCTGCCAACCACTGTTTGTCAGTAAACACAGCCGTGTCTTTGCCTTTGACAGTAAGGAATTCACAAATTTCCGTTCGCAACACAACAAACCGTTTTAATAACTTTCCTCGACTCAGCCACCTGACATCTGTGTGATACGGAATGTCTCGATATTCTGCCTTGATGTCTTCAAGAAATGGTCTGAACTGTCGATGATTAAGTCCTCTGGATCGTATGAAGTTCACAGAATTAAAAACGAATTTCATGACGTCAAATTTCAAGATTCGTGCACAGAGCGATTCCTGGTGAATTATGCAATGGTACATGTGGACACTATCTGTTGGAATTCCAAGCCCCTGCAAATGTGGCAGCAAATGAGCAACAAATTCTGATGCTCTTCCAGTCATACCATCTGTGATAACGCTGGCTAGCTTTGGCACCTGGACGTTAAGGTTTCCAAGAACGGAAGTCACTCCTCCAAAAATATCTTCACCAGTCGTCCGCCCATGTAGTGAAGCCATACCAGCTAATTCTTGAGTTATTTCAAAGTTCTCATCCACTGCACCACAAAACCCAGCAGTTGTGCTATGTCAACATTGTCAGTGCTCTTGTCCAAAGCAATTGAAAAGTACTTACAGTTAGCAAGTCTTTCACACAACTGTTCACAAACATCTGTTGCTAAGTCTTCACAGGGCCTTGAATGGTCGTCAGTGAGAGTGGGACTGTGTTGAAAAGTTCAGGACATATTGGACAGCTTGGATGCAGTCTTTGAAGAGTCACCTTCAGTAAAGGGCCGTGATGATTTGGCAACAATATGTGCTACTTTGCAACTTGCAGAGCAAAATCTTGTTTTCTTCAGACTTTTTTGTGAAGAAATGTTGCTGTGCTGACAGATCTTTTAAAAGTTGTTCAATTTTGTTGTTTCTCTCAGCACCTTTTAAGTAATCAAAAGTCGCAGCGTGCTTTGTTTTGTAATGCCCCTTGCAGTTGAAGTCCTTCATCACAGTAACAGACTCACAACAAATTAAGCACATAGCTGCTCCATTTAAATACCACATAAAGTATTTAGCCATCCACTCTTCTTTAAACTGACACGTTTCGTCTTCAATTTTACGCTTCTTATGCAGCAGGTTTCGACATATTTACAAAGGGCAGTAATTTAAAAACAATTTCACTTCATGCGAAACTGTGTAATTAATTCACTACATTCTAACCAGACATCCACAGCCGCACATTCACACACACTGACTGCACCTTCCTTCCCCCCCCCCCCTGTCACCTCACCCCATCCCCAGACTGAACTTTGGCTGGCTGCCTGTAGACTTGGGTCTTTCTAATGCTAATTGATGTCGCCATACATCAAAGATGCGCAGATACTACTATTTCAACACATACACCTTTGATCAGCTGAACTGAACAATGTGCCCAATACACAGAGCTCTCACCTCAATACCGCATCCAGCGTTTGTTTTCAACACAGCACAAGATGCATGCACGGGAAAGCAGACCACTGTTCTACTCCCTTGTTCAGATTAATGTTAAAAGCTCCTTGCAGGCCACAAATAATGGTAACATTCTAAAGTCTTCTGGGGGCCGCGGTTTGTGCACCCCTGCTATATAGGATCGAATAATAATTGTACTGCTGTGTTAAATTCGACCGGTGTTTAGATGATTACATTAGTACATTATTATAATTAAACTGCTATTCATTACCTCAGTTTTATTTGTAAATATGTCCCCCAAAATTACATAGTTATGCTACTGCTTTGTAAAATCTACTCCTGGTTAAATAATTGTGCATAATCACTTGTTACTTAGGTCAATACTGTAAAGCATCTACTATTGATTATACTATTCCTGTTACTGTTAACTTTTTTCTCTTTCAGAAATCTATGTGATTAAACAGTAATAAATACTTTTAATACTGAAAATATCAATCATTAATTAAAAGGTTATATTACTGCTTTTGCTAAAAATCTACAGTTGTTAAATAATTACGCCACTGCCTTGTAATCTGTGATTAGATAGTCGCGTCATTGCTCTATATCTATAACAAACCCTTTAATGATGACGTTACGTAATTACAAAAATCGTTCCTGTTGTCAAATAGTTATGCCACTGTTCTGTAGCAAGTCTTTTAATGATGACGTTATATAATTACAAAAATCTCTCCTTGCGTCATATACGTTACTATTCTTTAACAAGTCTTTTAATGATGGTGTGTATAATTACAAAAATCGTTCCTATCGTCATATAGTTACGTCACTATTCTTTAACAGTTCTTTTAATGGTGACGTTATATAATTACAAAAATCGTTTCTGTTTTCATATAGTTACACCCACTCTTTATTCAGCAGTCTAATGAGTAATTCGTGATTGGTTAGTTTACAAGCTTGGTAGCGGCCATGATGTTTAGGTCCAAATCGTATGACAATGGTAACCACCTGTCATAACTGTAGTAAAATGCTTAGTATTAAGTAACGAGACTAGCTGAGCACTTCGATGACAACGATACATGGCGTGCGATTAATTCCTGCACATATGTGTCATCTGACATAATGTGTCAGATGTATATGCAAACAGGTTGTTTCAAATATTAAAATTCTCTTCCTCCTACTTTGTATTGACTTTTTCTCACGACTTTGTTATCCATCAATTAGCAAGTTGTGGCCCATGGTCTCCGAATTCTACCAGAAATCTGAAAACGCCAAAGTTTTAAGGAAGACGTGGGCACTTCCTAGGGGTGCTGCTTCCAGCAATGGGGAGGGTAAGAGTGTGTGACATCCGGTCGTACAAGTCAAATTTTTTAAAATTAAAAGTGTATTTTACCAACCAACAATAAGCGATAGTTAATTCAAAATAAATAAATACAAGGAAAGATTGCGATCTGGTTTTTAAAAAAATAATAAATGTAAAATCATTCGGGTGCGCCCTTTGTAGTAAACCTGCAAATGGTGTGCCTCCGTTCTGGTGTTGTTATCGATCTCTGCGCAGAGGATTGCTTTTCCTGATCGAACCTGCTGTATAATACTTCTCGAAAGATTAACTTACACATGCACTTACTGTTTCATTTAATTTTAAACTGGCTGTGTGTTTGTGCGTAGGAATAATAAGCTTCCGTTAAGACCTATTCGTCTCCCAAACAGACATTTCTGTGTGGCTGGTTATGTGGAGTTTGCTCACACGGCTCCGCGCACTAAGCCACTGAATCGCTCGTACTAATCGTGGGATTTTAAGTGTCATTGCTACCTTGTATGGCAGAACAATTGCTATAAAGTTACTGATATATATTTTTGGCTTCCTTCATTTTTAACTTTTTTTCCTTGATCCACCCTCAGAGGTTTTCTCTCTCTCTCTCTCTCTCTCTCTCTCTCCCTCCCTCTCTCTCTCTCTCTCTCTCTCTCTCTCTCTCTCTCTCTCTCTCTCTCTCTCTCTCCCCCTCTCTCTTCCCTCGGTAAAAATCCTTAAAAATCCTTAGTTTTTAGAATAGAACTGACAGTAAATATTTACAGCTCTCTGAAACTGAAATTTTATTGTTGGTTACGTCTCTTACAACTGAGTATGCCCTTACTTACTTGCTTACAATTAAAGACATTATAATTGTTTCAAAAGTGAAATCATCAAAAGATAGCAGACAGAGAGAGACCAGGAGCAGGCAAACAGACAGACAAAAGACAAACAGATTCATCAAATAAGGAGCCAAATGAAGCTAGTGTGAGAAACATTCCTAAGAGATGGAGTCAGTCAACCCTCATGTATCTGCTCAGAAAGGCACAGAGAGTTAGGTATACAAAGAGGAAAATATGGGAAAGACATAAATCACAGCGAGTTAAATTATATACAGACACAGAAAGTTAAATATAGACAAACATATATCAGACAGGCTTACGCCTAAGCCATAGAACCATATATAAAGAAAGGTAAGAATAGGCAAACCAGAATCGTGTCACGAGCATGGACAGCATAAAGAGTCCACCTATACATAGACACAGAGTTAAGTATAGGCATACAAGATTCAATCAGACGGCATAGAGAGTCCAACTATACATAGACACAGAGTTAAGTATAGGCATACAAGATTCAATCAGATGGCATAGAGAGTACATAGACACAGAGAGTTAAGTGGAGGTGAAAGAAATCACACAAGCATAGAGCCAGCCATGTATGAACGGGAACTTAGCAAACAAAAAACCGGACAGGAAGATACCATGTTAATCTGAAGGAAGATCAGAAAGAGTTAGACAAAGAGTCATAATTATAAACTGAATCATATGATCAGTAAAGACAAGATTTATAACGGGAAAAAAGTTATCCCGAAATAAATAGTCCTTAGTTTTTGTTTCATAGAAACAAAAAAACAACAAACCAACCCCAAACATAACAAACAATAAATATATACATCAAGACAGACACACCTCACTTATAATACAGCAGACACATCTGAATGAAAGATACCCGTATAGACATGTACACACAATATTGCAAGTAGACAGTTACACGTAAAGTTGCAAACAGACATAAAGAGTTACACGTTTTAAGCAGACGCTGTTACACTAGCAGACATAAAGAGTTACACGTTTTAAGCAGACACTGTTACACTAGCAGACATAAAGTCACACATAATTTTTCAGACAGATATAAAGAGTTACATAAAGAAGCTATTTATAGCACTGCAAACAGTCGAAGTTAAGAAACAAAGAAAACCTGCTCAGCGAAAGAATCTTTTCATGGAGTCAACTGATTATTAATGAGCAAGTGTGTGTGTGTGGGGGGGGGGGATCGAAAGGCAATTGGTCATAAACAAAATATTCTGAGTCATAGATAAACATAGGGAAAATGCAGAATGCCGTTTGAAAATACTTAAAACAAAAATATTTCTGTTATTTGTTATACGCACCTTATCAACAAAATATTGGATGTGTTCTCTGTCTGTGAGAGGTCAGCTGAAACTTAACTGAATTGTTCAGAACGTTAAATTAATTGACTAAGTCAGAAAGCGAAGACAGAGCAATTGAACAATTTGTGAACATCCAATGTAGCAACGAGAAAGGTTCGCATTAATCACATGAAATGACTACGTATCTGTGACTAAAGCACTTACTCGTTACAGTACCATTTAGAATACCAATAATCTGACGTCATCGATTGCGTCAGATGGCTCAAGAAAGTGTGAAGGGTTCATAAGTTTATACCGGTCTAATCCAGTACAACGCTTAATGTCCGCAATACTCAACTCGGTTTAGATACTCAAAACAGACCACAACTGACACCTTCTGACTTGAGAGTGTATACTACAACAGACTGGAGTATGCTGGACCCAGAGGAATGACTTCGATCCAGTCTGACACAACACATTAAAAAATGGAATCCGTTATTGCATTGTACTATTCAGATTGTTCCAACCTAATGAACTCTGCGTTCGAACAGAGTACTGCAATCGACATACTGGTGTCATTGATTGAGAACATGATCATACTGGTGTCAGTACTTGAGAACATGATCATACTGGTGTCAGTACTTTGAGAACAAGATCATATAAAATCTAGAACCTTTTAATCACTAGAAGCTGTAATCTAAACTTTCACCCGGTGGTACCGTTGGCTGGTTTCCTTTCTTTCTTACTTCCCCCACCCCTACTCTTTTCTCTCTTTCAGTGTGTGTGTGTGTGTGTGTTTCGATAGCAGTTTTACGTCACCACTGGAGCTTTTTTTTTTTTTTAAGATCATTTCGTCATCATACGTTATCTGATCTGGAGTGCCCCAGTGGGACCCTCAGCCTCACACGTGCTCCAGGTGGAGGGCGGGAGGGTTGGCGGAAAGGGATATGAAGATCACCAGTTTGGCGCACACTCTCAACCGTTCTCCTTAGGTGGACTTTATTACAGGGTAGTGTCCCAGAAGGCAGTATTTTTTCAATCGTTATTTCTTATGGGTGTATCTTACTTGCTGTTTTAATATGCACTCATTCAGTTAATCTGTGTTAACTTACTGAAGTTTAAAGGCAGTCACCTACAGAATCTAAAGGTAATCACCTGCCTTTATTTCCCAGGAGGGGACCAGTGTTTCTACGGAGACTTATAGGGTCGTTCAGACGAACCGTACATCGCGTGAAGAACCTGTTTACCCGATAAAACCTTCCCTGCTTACTTCCCTTAGTGAAGACAGAAACCATCGAGTGGCAGACCCCTTTCATTTGCGATCGGCATTTTTGCGCAGCCAGCCAGGTGTCTGTCTTATCAGGACATTTGTATTGAGGTGTTGATCCCTAGCGGCGTTTCAAACTTGTTTTGAACCTGGAAACACCTTCATAGTCATTATTTTGTGTACTCTTCATGGCAGATTAAATTTAATCACAACCATATTTGCAGACCGATATTACGGGATAAAAGGGGGCTGGTAACTAAAATGCAATTTGGAAATTAGATGCTAATCTATCTATTGATGCTGCTTTATTACAAACGCAATAAATTTTTGGCTTTATTTACAGTTTAATATTATTTTATATCGGTTATATCGAGAGTTTGTTACTTGTGACAATAAAGATTTCCTCATTCAGAACACTAATAGCCCCCCCCCCCCAAAAAAAATAAATAAATAAATAAATAAATAAATAAAAATAAAAATAAAAAAATAAATAAATAACCAGAAATTTGCTGGCATTTTACGGGTTTGTTACACTAAGTTCATATTAATTTATTGTAGATGGGATCTAAAATTGTGGTAGAAATTGTTACACTTAGTTCATAGTTATTCATTGTGGATGGAATCTAAAATTGTGATAGAAATTGTAATTAAAATTGTAATTAAAACTAAGTTGTAAATTAAATTTGTAAATACTTAATTTTCTTTATAAAAGGCATATTTTTAGTGTTATAAAAGAAAACTAAATTAACACCTGTTGCTTAGTTTTATAGCATATGTAATAAATACTTTAATTATCATTTAAATGTAGGTGTGCGTTTTATGCCTAATCAAAATGTCACATGTTTAGCTGTACATTTTCAAAAACGACTAGTTTAGCAGGTGTGTTTTGGGTTTAACCAAAATGTCTGAACAAGTTCAATTTTACATGTTTACAAGCAATGAATAGTTTAGCAGTTGATATATTTTGGGTCTTACTGAAATGTCAGGTTTTATTTATTTATATACATTCAAAAAGACGCGAACAGTTTAATGGGCGTGTGTTCAGCTGTAACCAAAATGTCAGGTCCTATTCAGATTTTATACATTCAGGTACACGATGACCAGTTTAGAATGCTCGAGCACAGAAACAGTGAAATATCACTCTCTACATGTTTTGTGAAAGATAATACTCGAGTACAGAAACAGTGAAATATCACTCTCTGCGTGTTTTGTGACAGATAATACTCGAGCGTAGAAACAGTGAAATATCACTCGCTGCGTGCTTTGTGAAAGATAATACTCGAGCGTAGAAACAGTGAAATATCAATCGCTACGTGCTTTGTGAAACATAAACTGAGTATCTTCACACGTCACCATAAGTGCGTGTTGCTTCATGCTTCCTTGATACTGAACATTGCGGCAGTGAACGTCATATGAGCAGCTGAGTGAGTTATTGCTTCATTGTTTAGTTTTCATCTTTAAGTGTGTGTCTATATATATGTTATGCACTTTCCATTCAGTGTATATATATATATATATATGTTATTTATTTTACATTCAGTGTATATATATATGTTATTTATTTTCCATTCAGTGTATATATATATATATGTTATTTACTTTCCATTCAGTGTATACATATGTGTTATTTACTTTCCATTCAGTGTATATATATATGTTATTTACTTTCCATTCAGTGTATATATATACATGTATATGTTATTTACTTTCCCTGTGCGTCTTCTCCATTCCCTCTGTTCCCTTTGAAATGCGTAATGCTTGGGACACCAACCTAAGAACATGTTTAAATAAATTACTCGCCAGACAATCCACACTTTTCCCTTTGAAATGTGCAGTGCTTGCCAGACTTGGATTTAAAAACATCATCAAATAAGTGATTTGCCAAAGAGTGCACATTTCAGTGATAAGTATCCTATCGTAGTATCAACAAATCAAATTCGATGTTTCATAATCTATTTTAAACGGGTGTACACTAATGGTGTGTGCGACGTCAGTAGATCGCGATTCATACACATATATCTTTAGCACCGACTTCTAATATTCATTGCATTATTTTAGCTCAGTGGTTTTCAGGAATAAACAAAGCATTCTAAATATCCTAACATTGGGTTAGGATTAGGAATGTGAATGGGTTAGGGTTTGGATTACAATTATTGTTAGATTGAATTTACATTTGCATCTATAGATTTCTAAATCGTAAATGTCATTTACGACTTCAAATAGCCCTCGGCTAGAATGGTACAAGTAATACTTAGACGGAGGCATTGTTGGTAAATAATTCGGGTTCGGTTTTGTTGTTGTTATCTTTTTACTTTTAATTTATTTTGAATCGAAAACGAACTTTTAAACTGTGAAAGGATTGTACCATGATCTTCTGTCATACAAATCGTATGAATGTGAATGTGAATAGAGGGTGGAGTTGAAATAAAGACAACACGCGCACACTCTGAACAAACACAAGCACAAAATAGGGTGGTATGAAAAACCCCACAAACCAATGCTAAGTAAAATAAACTAAATCCAGGGATTACTCTATTACTGACTGTTACAAGCAAATGCTATTTGGTCAACTATCGAGCTAGTGCTATGCATGGATGACTCTAAGACATTTAAATGAGAGTTAGGATAGTTCTGTAAAGACACTTCCTTTTAGGACAAAGTCAATTATCGGTGTGTACCAGCTCTGGCATTTGTAAGAACACACACTCTGTGATACACAGACAAGTCCCATTTGTTATAGCAATTACCCCAAAGCGTGGCCAGGTCAGGCACACAATGCTGTTTCCAAAAATATTTATCAAACTGACACCTGTGACGTCAGACATTCAAGAGGTGCCAGTAAGCGTTTTTCGAGATTTGTTCATCCGAGTGCACGGTTTCAGATCAAACAGTACCATTGGTGTCAGTGTGTTTGGAGAGGGGAATATTGATAATGGGTGAATATAGGAGAATAGAATAAAGGGGGAATTTAGAGGAAGAAAAGAAAGACTGCACAGGAAAAGAGGGAAGAAGGTAAGGAAAGAAAGAATAAGAAAATGAGGAAGAAATGAAAGGAATATGGAGAATTAAGAAACGGGGAGGATAGTCGAAACGTTGACATTTGGCAACTAAGCGTCCTTAGTATTTCTTATTTGGTTCGAATTATAACTGATTGAAAGGAAACAAATTGTGTCAGTAAATGGTAAACATTCCAGCCCAGTCTGTCTTTATTATGATGTCCAGTTCTTTGCATGGTACATATGCGCAGTCCCTATCTAATGCCACAGGGTTCTGTTCTTGGACCAGTTCTTTGCATGTCACAATACACAACCTCTAACCAGTGTCACAGGGCTCTATTTTTGGACCAGTTCTTTGCATGTCACATACGCACAGCCTCTATCAAGTGTCACATGGCTCTATTCTTGGACCAGTTCTTTGCATATCACATATACACAGCTTCTTGTCACAAGGCTCTTTTCTTTGACCAGTTCTTTGCATTTTACATGTACACCTCTACCCAGTGTCACAAGGCTCTATTCTTTGACCAGTTCTTTGCATTTTACATGTACACTTCTACCCAGTGTCACAAGGCTCTATTCTTTGACCAGTTCTTTGCATTTTACATGTACACCTCTACCCAGTGTCATAGTTCACTATCTTCAATCCCGCTCATTGCATGTTGATGGCACTCGACTGTACAAATCAAGTTGCCCTAATCAGGCTAATGAAATTGCTTCAACCATCCAGATTATAAGAAAGGTGTATTTGTGATGCTGTATGCTTTGAGTAATGAGTAATAAGTAAATGATGATAAAGTTTAGAAAAGTGTATTCATAATGCTAAGTCTTGGATGATGAGTAAAATGTTACAATAAATAATAAAGCTGATGTGCTTGCCGCTGCTAGAAATATTTCTGATTCCTGTCATCTGTCAAAGTCAATGAATGTTGGTGACTCTTTCATTAACTGACTTAGTCATTTAGGAATCTTGTTGTACTTTGTGTCAACAGCTCTCCTTACATTAACACTTTAGTTTGTAGAACAGCATATCTGGATCTGTGACACATCCACTCACTATCCACGTCTCTCACTGTTTATGTAACACCAATCTTGTGGTGTAGTAAATTTGCCTATCCCTATTTCTAAACTTAATTGTTATATAAATTGTTAAATTGTCGAAGTGACCCGACCTTGGGCACTCTTTATGATGTTATTTTTGTGTAATATAATATTCTCAAACAAATCTGAAGGAACATGTCAAACTAGAGTGAGTTTTATTTTCTTTCAACAATTTTTTAAAATTTTGTATTAATAGTGCCTGTACATTTCGTGGGACCAGAAATTTAAGGTTTGCTGATACAAGTTAAAACACTCTTGTAGGTGAATTAGTTCATCTGTATATTGGATGGTTGACTGTTGACTCATTGATCGATTTTGTCAAAGATGCTCTCAATGTAGTTTATTCTAACTTATAAAAAGCCCCGCTAAAATCAGCTAACCAAAACAGTTAAGCAAAATTAACAGTTTCACAGCATTGAAATTGATGGTAGCAGATACGTAACAATGTGTACACATGTAACACACAAAGTATCATTATAATTTCATGTCAGTGTAACTCCACAATGAGACATTTCCTTTTGTAAGTAGCTGCAGGGTGGGGTAGGGGTAGAAGAGAAGCGTATCGATGCGATCATTAATTTGCAGCTTTTAATGGGGTAACCTTATGTCCATGAACAGAAAACAGTTTAAAAACATTTATTAGAAGAAAACCTATAGTTTGCTCTAAGAAGTATTGATTTAGTTAATGTTTGTTTGTTGTTAAATAAAGAATATAAGGTACTCAGAATACATCTTCTCATAAAATAGCATCTGCTGGATAAAGCTGTCTTAACAACCAGAAAAGATTTGTTAATAAACCACTGTTGATTAATAATTTACTCCGGACAACTCCATAGTAACAGATTGCCCTCGAGGGTTGACGAGTTCTGCTAAGTTCGGTTCCATTTATAGAAAACATTAGCTCGACTGAAATATGTTGCCTAAGGCATGTCTGTTTTGCACCTGGCAGATTTACACCACTGATCCGTGAAAAGTGATAGCCGGACTGGCCGTCATCAATGATTTCCCCTGATAGTGACTCAGTGAATCAATATTGTTGATTTTGTATATGATATTCCTTTCAGTAGAGTTTATGCGATTGCGTTTTTGTGTGTGTGTGTGTGTGTGTGTGTGTGTGTGTATTTTGTAGTATTCTGATAGGTATTTTCAATGTAAATGCGTCAGTTGGAATTATTTCAATAGTCCTTTAGAATGTGTAAGTAATTGTGTTGTTTTGTAGTATTTCATCATATATTTTAATTAAACATTTCCTCGTTTGGCGATATAAGTATTTTCTTATATATTTTTTAAAAAAAACATATGTCGTTGGAGATTCCTTAAATTGATTTGCATATACTAGAATCTACACGTGTGTGTGTACTTTTGTAATATTTCGTGTTTGTGCTTGTCACAAAACGGGAGGGCTCATTACAAGCCGACCCCGAGCTGAAGTTAGAGATGCAAGGGGTGAAGTCTATTTTTGGCCTGCTCCGGTGCACCTCCAAGAAAAGCCCATGTGACGTATGCCAGTACTACGTCGTGTCAGGTTGTTACATAGACACACATGACATACACCATTGATGTTTGGGTGGGGCCCAGTTTATTAGTGTCATGCCAAGGAACGTTTTATTGGCGGTGTGTGTTGTGAGTGTGTATCATAAATGTGAATAAATGGACGAACAGACGAACGGTGCAAAACAATAGTACAAATTCTTTCGTCCCTCTCAAAAACTATGAATAACAAGAGAGTTGAAAGATGTTTAAATCAGGTTATTTATTTCCCGATTTAAAAGGGGCACTACTCTTTCGCACAGTGATTAATCATTCATTCAACTTTCCAATGTCATACACTCTGTGGGAAATAAGGGGAGATGAAAATGATGAAATTCAAAATATAAAATAAAGATTAATTACACAATTCTTATGCGGCAAATGGGGCCGCTTTAACAATAGTTTACATGTAAAATAAGCATTACTTTTAACATTAGAGTTCTTATTTTGCAAACGATATAATAGTGTTCATTTTCTTAGAGTTCTAGAGTTAAGTATGTGCGCGTTAGCCGTGCGAATTTTTACTCACTATTAATGTCAGAGTTCCAAGGAGATGACGTAAGCTCACACGTCACTTATAAGCGGCACTTCAAAGTGAAGATCACGACGCAATTGAGGCGTCGCATTACAGGTGAAGATTCTGCAGAATCTAGGCACCACTTTCAGATTATCACTGGGGAGAAATCTGAAATTTAGCTGACTGTTGTCAGCCTCGATAATGGTCGTTGTAAACGGACACGCCAACGACGTTTAGCATTATCGGGTGGAGTCGTCCAGTGGGATGTGTCGTCGCATTACATTGAGTGTAGAAATCCGGATATGTATCTCCGGCGCTAGCCTTCTCAATTGCGGGATAGACTGCCAAACGAACTCAGACAGGGGGATACAAAATGGGTCCCTCGTGTCGTTAACTGCATACAACCAGTGTCGCATACATTGGGTTTTTCTTGACAGCGAACTTTCCACTTTGCCAACAATTATACTGAGTAATTTTGCCTCGTTACTCAATATATGGCATCAGACGGATGGAAAACGGACGGAAAGAGATTATTGCAGCTTTCCTTTATGAAATCTCTGTACATGAGATAATTCATACGTGAAGTTAGACTGGCTTCAGACGAATCAACGTTTTCAACATTGAGAGTAAAATCTTCATTTTTGCCTCTTATATAGCTTCCACTGAAGGTTTCCAAAACTTCCAGAAGCTATGTCCTGTGACATGATTTTTGCCTTGGATATATAGTGGTAATCGTGATGCACGCTTTTCTGTGGTCAATTCTAATGCGCACTGGCCATTTCTCTCGTCAACAACATGTGACTCGTAGTGCGCAGTTGTCCCAATTTATTTAATATACATATTCTTCATAAACTAATATATATATTCAATATGATAATTGACACACACTGCGTCACGAACGTCTGTCTACTAAAGAGATCTTAGGTGACCGTTACTGGAAGTTGCATGCTACATACGAAAAATAACAAAACTCGGATTACTTCAATTAGTTTTGTTAGCGGTTTTTTAAAATGAAATAAAATATAATTTCGGTCCCTCATTTCCTGTGACAGTGCTGATATGTGTAAATATTTCAATTGATGACATTTTCATCAGGTATAGGGCAAGTGTGCGCAGGATATTCATGTCCTTTGCTTTTTTCTTTTTTAAAACTTCCATGTAAATCAGTGTTTGTGTGTTCGTATGAAGAAATGTAACATTGACTGGTAATGCGAGCAACTCTCGAGTACTGCTTACTCAGCTAACGAACATTGCCTAGCTGGTCGCATTGCGTCTTCCCTCCTTCCTCCCTTCCTTCCTTGCTTCCTTTTTGACCCAACCTTACCTGTACTTTCATTCAATGCAACTCAGCCTCACTCTTTGCATGTACACCTCACTTATACTTTCATTGAATGTAACACCTCACTTGTACGTTCTCTGAATGTAACACCTCGCTTGTACTTTCACTGAATGTAACACTTCACTTTTACTTTCACTGAATGTAACACCTCACTTTTACTTTCACTGAATGTAACACCTCATTTGCACTTTAACTGAATGTAACACCTTACTTGTACTTTCACCGAATGTAATACCTCACTTGTACTTTCATTGATTGTAACAAATTCATTTGTACTTTCAATGAATGTAACAAACCTCACTGTACTTTAATTGCGCGAAACAAACCTCACTTGTACTGTTACTGTAGAGTAGACTATGTAATTGTGTACCGATAAACGGTTTGTTATCATTGTTTAAAAGGCGTACACGTTTGCTACACTCTTACCTGATTTTCATTGATTGAGACAGCGCCTGTACTTTCAAAGCTATAAAACTGCAATCTAACCTTTACATTCGTATTTATACCTTAGAAATTTGTCCAGTGCGTTCTGTGCTTTTGTGCCAGAGGTGAAAACTAGAAATTTGTCCAGTGCGTTCTGTGCTTTTGTGCCAGAGATGAAAACTAGAAATTTGTCCAGTGCGTTCTGTGCTTTTGTGCTAGAGATGAAAACTAGAAATTTGTCCAGTGCATTCTGTGCTTTTGTGCCAGAGGTGAAAACTAGAAATTTGTCCAGTGCGTTCTGTGCTTTTGTGCCAGAGGTGAAAACTAGAAATTTGTCCAGTGCGTTCTGTGCTTTTGTGCCAGAGGTGAAAACTACAATATCACCTCTACTGTCTCTAGGAATACATTTCTTCTAATCTGGATCAATATTTCGCTAGTACTCGGTGCAGATCTGTCTGCTGCAAACAGATCATATTCTCTCTCTCTCTCTCTCTCTCTCTCTCTCTCTCTCTCTCTCTCTCCCTGATTTCCTTTCCTTCGCCACACACACCCCCTTCCCCCAGCATATGTATTTGTTTTTGTTCTTTAGAGGGTTGGATAAAACGAGTCTGTTTGCCGCGTTTTGCCATTTCCAGCAAGTATCATTATATGCAAGCGATTTTAAGCAACGTCAATATACACGTCATTGGTACTCTCGTAAACAGCTCATAACACACACACACACACACACACACACACACACACACACACACACACGTACACACACACTCTCTCTCTTTAAATTTTGACTTTAAATGGGTTTTCCCTGTATTATATATTTATAAAGAAGCGCGAATAAAAATGGGGCTTACTTGTTTATTTTTGCTTTTTTTGTTTTTGTTGTTTTTCAATATTGAACACATATTTTCACTGACGATATTGAACATGATTCAAGTGCTAATATCACTGTCTTTCTAGTTGTCTCACTATCTTTGTTTTCCTGAAGCTTAAACGATTATTGGTGTTCCTATTCAAAACTTCTCCATTGACTGAGTTCGCCTACTCGAGAGTTTAAATACACTCCCCACTGCTCGCACTAATCTCGTTGTTAGCCTTTCATTCTAATGGAGACACAATAACTCGATTACCAAATAAACACAGACAATTAATACGGTACGCCCACCCATAACAAATATAGTTTCCATAGCAACCCACCAAGCAGAAATATTCATACGTTTGGAGTGTAATTGAGATTAATTTCACTGACTTCTATGGAAACCGACATTTTGTGTAGTTAATCACACTGTTAGTCCTATATGGATTTATTTGCGGCCATTAATTCAGTTAGTAGGCTGAGATCTGTTGTCGTTTATGATTTAGCTGTTAATGTATTTGCGTATTTCTTCATATGAATCAGTTTGTAACGGTGTGGGATCTGTTTACTACCGTTCATTTATGTACCTTATACACAAGTCTCTGATTAATAAGTACCATTCATTCGTGTGTTCTGCAGACCTGTAACTAACAGATTCTTTTGGCGTTTTGCCAAGTGTTCGTGTGTTGTGCAGGCCATAACATTATAGATTTTGCTCTTGACCTCATTCATTTGAGGTAAATTTTACATTTCTGGTTTTGTGGTATAGATTTGTTAACTACCTCATTTATTAGAGGTCTAGTTTGTAGTCTATAGTTATATAATATCGGTTTATGATCTCATTCAATTGTCTGTTACATCGACCTGCACTGTCAAAAATGGTGTCTAATACATACCAGACTTTCAGTTATATATAAAGTTAAAATCACAAACGTAAAATAATTGCTTAGTAACAAAGATGTGCGTGCGTGCGTGCGTGCGTGTGTGTGTGTGTGTGTGTGTTTTAAGGATTATAACGAAAATATTTCAATAATGTGTTTAGTAACAAAGCCTCTCTCCAAGAAAATATCGTTATCTGGAAGTAAATACTTAACATTTATTCAGATTTACATAACACTCAACCAAAAGACTACGCAAAACACCTTTGCATTTAACTGAAAAACAGAAGAATTTTTAATTTTCCACGTCGTTGCATATACACGCACTTCATGGTCTCTTAGTACACAGTACCTGTAAATTAATTCTGAAGGAATTAATGAAGACACTGTAACATAATTACTTTGGCTCATTAATCGCTCTGTTCCGACTGCATTTCTCATTCTTTCATTGGGGTCTCCCGTTCCATGTCCCGTGAAATTGATCAGTACGACAATTACATGTATAACAATTGTTCCCCAGTGTGACAATTAAATGTACAACAATTGTTTTCAAGTACGGAAATTAAATGTACAACAATTGTTCTCAAGTATGACAATTCATTGTACACGCTATTTTTCTCCAGTACGGCAATAAATTGTACAATATTTGTTCTCCAGTACAATTCTCTGTACCGCAGTTGTTCTCCTTTAAGGTAGTAAATTGTACAACAATTGTTCTCCAGTACGACAATTCATTCTATCGCACTTGTTCTCCAGTACGGCAGTTACATGTACAACAATTGTTGTGCATTAAGGCAATTACATGTACAACAATTGTTCTCCATTAAGGCAATTAAATGTACATCATTTGTTCTCCAGTACGGCATTTAAATGTAGAACAATTGTTTTCCAGTACGGCAATTAAATGTAGAACAATTGTTTTCCAGTACGGCAATTAAATGTAGAATAATTGTTTTCAAATACGGCAATTAAATGTAGAACAATTGTTTTCTAGTATGGCAATTAAATGTAGAACAATTGTTTTCCAGTATGGCAATTAAATGTATAACAATTGTTATCCAGTATGGCAATTAAATGTAGAACAATTGTTTTCAAATACGGCATTTACATGTACAAATAATATTCTCCAGTAAGGCAACTAAATGTACAACACTTGTTCTCCAGTACCGCCATTAATGTACAACAGTTATTCTCCAATGTATATCACTTGTTTTCCAGAACGAAATGAAATATATAACAATTGTTCTCCACTACGGCAATTAAATGTATGACAATAGTTTTCCAGAACGACAATTAAATGTAAAACAATTGTTCTCCAGACCGATAATTAAATGTAAAACAATTGTTTTCCAGACCGATAATTAAATGTAAAACAATTGTTCTCCAGAACGGAAATAGTTACAGAGATCACTATCATCGTCACATTAATTTTTGCAGGCCAATTTTAATGGGTAAATTGGCAGAAAAATCGGCGTTGTTTGGGTGTGGGTGGGACGGGCGTCCCTATGGCCAGGAATGAACCCTGATCTCCACTCCATGTCCTTCATGTAGTTAAACCATGTCACCATTCAAAATTTCAGCTTCTTGGTATCTCCTTTATATTAAAAGCTCATCTTATATGTGTGAGTAGACGAGGTTTTCCGGGGCCGGAGGCGGGCCGTAACTCCTTTATATTCACACACACACACACACACACACACACACACACACACACACACACACACACACACACACACACACACACACACACATACACACATTTTCTTCTTTATTTATAATATGTACATAAGCATATTTTTAACCTGCCCATACATGCTGATTGCCTCTAGTTTGACTTGTCCTCTTGCAACCGTATTTGTCCGCTTTGATGCTGCGGGTCCCATTCCGGTCGGCCAAAGGTAGAAGATTATTATTATTTTAATTTTAAAAATTATGATTATTTGTAGTTAAATACAAGCCTGTTTGCTTGTACAAGCCAAGTATACATGCATTTAAATCCTCTCTTCAAAAAACTGCCTGTCAGAATTGACGTCACAAAACTCTGACGGAGACACACTAATCCCACCTTGTCTGCTATTTATACTTACTTTTCATTTATTCGTTTTTTCTAACATTCATTTTGCTACCTTGAGGATAAAGCACCCATAACTTTTAATAAACTAGTTGTTTTTAAATTATTCCAAATGTAGTGCACATTTTATATACACGATGAAATAGGCCTACTTTTAAAATTTTATGCCTGCTTCAGCTTTGAACACTTACGAACCCTCTGTAGACAAAATCGTGGTATAATGGTCTATAGAAAATCTTGAGGTCAAGATCGAAAGATTGCTAAGGAGTCACGATCTAAAGAAAGTCAGGAAGTCATGATCAAAAGAAAATCATGCGGGTTGGTGATTTTTAATTCCATTATCAACATATCCTTTTGTTAAATTTGTTAAAGACTAAAGACAGTCATAGATTCATGATCTAAAGAAAGTCGGGAGGGGGGGGGGGGGCATCCTAGAAACTGTAGTCTTTCTGACAACATATATTACCAAAACATATGTGCACGCCAATCTTTTATAAACATAGTTAAAATGAACCGCATGCCTGTCTTTTATGACCACAATTTTAAAGAATGAACAGTCCATCTTAGCAGAGTACATCGAAGCTTCTGGATATTGGCCTTCCTCCCATTGTCGACTTTGATTAGATCTTGACCCCATGGTCTGACTTGATAAAGAACTAATACTTGTGTTCGAAAGACTTAGTGCTAGTACTAAATTACGCTTGTCTTTCAAATCATTGCAGGAAATACACTCATGGTTACCATGGACATAATTTAGAATATTGTTCGAAAGGTTTAATTAAATATGATAAAAGATATGGTTCTATTTCTAAGAGATTTTCTTTATTTCTTTCTGAAGATTTTTTTAATTTTTACATGTTTATAATGAGACAGAAATATTAAATTAAATTATGCCTGGAAAAATCTGCCGTTCTTAATTTTATATAATTCCGTCTACTATGACAGTATACAGTGTTTATGGTAAAGCATAATATAGAATAGATAATATACACACGACAGCTGCAATACAGAAACAGCACCAAACTAACTACGTACCTCCAGCAAACTGTGTGCTGAGAAGTCTTGCCTCGCCTGACTGGTGTTAACTGAAATATTTTAATGATTGACTGAAATTGCAACTGTTGCACGTGAGGTCAGCTTAGCGGTGCCATGAGCAGTGGCAACCTAGCTGTAACCTGAACACCTACGGGTCACTAACATTGTAGTAAAAAAAAATGTATAATATTTTTAAAATATAAATAGGAACGCGGATCATTGACTGTTTTAGTAAAGTGAGTGGCTTTGATTATAATCAATAATTATTTATTGTTTTAATGATCTATTTTCTTAGAAATATGTATTTTTATTTTTTTAAAACAAATTAAATTCGAATATATATATATTTGTAATATAAATACTTTCGAAATGGCCCTGAACTAGCGTTATGAACTGCCTTTAGGTATACATCAAACCTATTACTTTCATAATGTGGCAATCATATGAAGACTAATGACCCGCTGCTAAATTATTTTGGAGGCAGTTTTTACAATTACTTTAAAGGAGAATCTACATGAACGAGTGAAAAAAAAACTCAACAAGAACACCCTGCGGATCATCTAGCTCTACATTTAATTTATATTTAAAAAAATATATATATTCTTTTCATTTTACGTGATTACTGGCACTCGAGGTCGGTTTTACCACTTCCCCGGGAATCCTCTGATTACCCCTATTTGAGTTGATCGCGAAGGCGAGGTTGAATTCTTTTTGGGGCCATTGCTCAGGGCATTTAGTGGTTGCCACGTAGAAATCATTCTGACATATCACTGCTATAGTTATTGGCCTTAGTGGTCCATTGCTCAGGGCATTTAGTGGTTGCCACGTAGAAATCATTCTGACATATCACTGCTATAGTTATTGGCCTTAGTGGTCCACTTTATATCAACAATTCGAGGAATGGACTCAAGATAAAACGTTCTTTCAACAACAAAAAAAACAAAACAAAAACCGGGTTTAGGAAAATGAAATAAACCGTTTGTGTAAAACCAAACCTTACTTTCATAATTTAAAATGAATTTTATGATTCTGTGATTCCACCCCACTCCAGGCAGTGCTTTTATATTCTTTGTTGGAATACATAAGTTCTAAAGTTTATCTCACAGTAAAGGTAAACAAAAACTGAAACAGAAACGATGGGTGATAATGATGACATAAATTAACAAAGAAATCTTTTAGAAATACATAAAACGCATGACCTTGCTGTCAAAAAATTTGTGAAACTGTGATATATGAATGCACTCACTTTAGAGTAGTGAGACATTTCCATGTGAACAGACTCGCTATAGAATTTTTGAGATCTTACTTTGTGAACAGACTCCCTTTAGTCATGGGACTTTAGTATGTGAACAGATTCGCTATATAATCTTTAAGACCGTATTTTGTCAAACTCTTTTTAGAATCGTGAGACCTTACTCTGTGAACAGACACGCTATGAATTCTTGATAGACTCATTTTAGAGTCTTGCTACTTTACTATGTGAACAGATTCAATTTAGAGTCTTGCTACTTTACTATGTGAACAGATTCAATTTAGAGTCTTGCTACTTTACTATGTGAACAGATTCAATTTAGAGTCTTGCTACTTTACTGTGTGAACAGATTTAATTTAGAGTCTTGCTACTTACTATGTGAACAGATTCAATTTAGAGTCTTGCTACTTTACTATGTGAACAGATTTAATTTAGAGTCTTGCTACTTACTATGTGAACAGATTCAATTTAGAGTCTTGCTACTTACTATGTGAACAGATTCAATTTAGAGTCTTGCTACTTTACTATGTGAACAGATTCAATTTAGAGTCTTGCTTTTTACTATGTGAACAGATTCAATTTAGAGTCTTGCTACTTTACTATGTGAACAGATTCAATTTAGGGTCTTGCTACTTTACTATGTGAACAGATTCAATTTAGAGTCGTGAGAATGTAATGAAAATGTATCTTGTGTACAGATTCACCTTAAAATTATTGAATTTTATCTTGCTTAGTAACTCAAATCTTTTAGGCCTGTTTCATAAACCGTATATCGCATACCGATAAAAGATTTCCACGCTAATCTTTGAGATCGACAGTAGTATTATGAAGAATTAATTTAAGGATTTCTGTTCACAGTGGAGTTCATCTACCATTCTACTACCACTTGCACGCGCTTAGGTCAATAAAACTCTTTGCAATGCGTAGGCCCGATCCCTTCTCTACGGTTCACCATAAACCAAGCTGTCAAAGCAAAGTGGTGGGTACCGAATGAATGATTGTCAGCGAGAGAAAATGCTGGGTAAAACAAAACTTACATGCTGTTATTTTACCTGGTTCCAAGTTCTGTTGACACCGACGAAACCGCTATTACTGTCTTTGGCACAGTTATTCTTCTACATTACCTTGGTAACCTATAGTCGGGCACTTTCCAGATCTTGTAATGTATTATATTACAACAATATTCACTGTCAGTTGAAAGGGGGGATGAATTGTTGGACATATTTGCAGATGTCTGAGTTAAAATGTGTAGAATAATATGCTACTAATGGCAGTTAAAAAATTCTGATGAGTCAACAATTAAACTGCTCTCTTGTAATATAGACATCGTATACCGTGTCACATTACGCAAAGCACCATGCTTTGCGGGAATGGGTAATACCTTGAACTTTACAGGAAGGGTATTTTTTCATTTACCTTTCACTTTTTGTATTATTATTTATATTATCTGTGTTTTATTTAGTTGTTCAATTATCTTTCACCTATTTTCTTTTTATTTATATTCTCATTACCTTTTAGTAATATCATTTACAAATTTAGTGTTTCCATATAGGATACATTATGTTTTATAACATCGGAGCTCTGCATTACTCTCCTTGTTGCCTTTCATGCTGGCTAATGTGGTGACGTCAAACACGTCTTACCACAAGAGAACAGAATGGTCCCCTCTACAAATTTTCTTTCAATAACACTCCACTGTGTTTCTCCATCATCTCCATCATCTCCATCCCTCTCAACAGCGACACACCTCGTTCCAAGCAGCGAAATCATCTGTTATCCACAAAAAAACAAAAAAACAAAAAACCCCAAAGAGAATGTTATTGATGAAGATTTTAAGCGCAGACGTGGTTGTAAGACGTGGCACAGCTTTCTACATAGATTCCTATCAGTTCAAACTATGGGAGATTTAAAAAGAAATGACTTAAGTAGATATTGAAAGTGATGTTACTTAATTTCTGCAGTTTTTTTTTTTTTTTGAAGCATGCAAGAAGGCTAGCCTTCAAATTCTTCATTGTGAGTACGGCTCGGTTTGCGTCATCAATCCGTTTAGGTCCGGTTAGGAAAGTCATTAGGGAAACCATTTTTAAGATAAAAGCCTGTTTAATAAATAATATTAACTATAAATTACAAGCTGTTGCATTTCTAATTATTGTTTCATTTTCTTGAAACAGGAAGTAGCTAATTGCACACGAATTAATAATATAATGAAACTTGCTCTTAATCTAACCTTCCATTTATCTGATAGATAGATGGATGGATAGATAGATGGATACATAGATACTTGCATGCAGGCACACATATTACACAGTGTATGTAAAATGTAAAGACTTATACATATAATTATACGCTTACACAAACGCATACACACACGCACAAACACACTGGTAAATCACGGCATTCAGTTTCGTTGATACTGAACCTATCTTCCCGCTGCTTCTGGAGTAAAAATTAAGTAATAACTGTAACTGTCATGCACGAAAATGAAACAGATTTATTTGGAAGAACAAGATCAGCTCAATTTGCTTTAATATTAAATTACTTTTACTGATATCGCTAATCATTATCACTTTTGCTTCTCTCTTTCTCTCTCCTTTCTCTCCCCACCCCACCCCACCATTCCATTTTCAAAGATAAGTCAAAGTAATATGTTATAGATATTAAAAAGCGTTAATGTGATATCAACACAATTGGTTGTCAAATATTTGTTAACACCTCAACGTGAAAGATAATCTGGGATAAGAGAGAAACGTCAAACATCCGTGATATATGAGCACAATAAATACACGTGTTTCTTTTTTTTAAAAAAAAAAAATAAGAAGTCTTCCACTGACGTCTTTCAAATTGCATATTTTTTTTATCACTCTGCAAACAGTGTTGTATTGGAATGTTTTGCGGAGTATATGGACTCGTGTTTTTAGTGATAAAAAGGTGTGTTCGGTTGTATGTCACTGTGTATCAGCTTTCTTCGCACGTATTTATCAGTTGTGATAATAGAATCAGACAAGGATATCTCTAACTTTGATTTACTATTGTGGTAATAGTCAGACTTGGAATCTCTAAATTTAATTTAAGAACTATTCTACATTGTACCATAAGATAATTTATCATTGTGCTAATAGTCGGAAATGGAATCTCTAAATTCATATATTCTACAATATAGCATATAGTAATTTATCAGATGGTAATAGAGTCAGATATGGAATCTCTAACTTTGATTTCAGAACTATCCTGCAACTTATAAAAAGTATATAGTAATTTATGTCCCCTCACCTTTTTATTATTGTTAATTTTAATGTTAATTTTAATTCTTATTTATTTATATGTATATTTAATTTATTTTATTTAAAATATATTTTATTTATGAATACTTTCTTTCATTCTTTATAGTTATTTTAATTCTTATTTATTTTATATATATATATTTAATTTATTTTATTTAAAATGTATTTTATTTATAAATATTTTCTTTCATTCTTTAGAGTTATTGTTTAATGTTAATTTTAATTCTTATTTATTTATATGTATATTTAATTTATTTTATTTAAAATGTATTCTATTTATGAATATTTTCTTTCATTCTTTAGAGTTATTTTTTTGCAGGTTATATATAGTACGTGTATTCCCTCACCACTCCCCAAGAAATTTCTTTTCTGGTTTAATTTTTTTCTCCATTTTAACTTTTTAAATTTGCATCAACATATATGATATACAAAGTGCTTAGCAGTTTTTAAGCATTTGATAAAAAATATCTTATAAACACGGGCTTTAATACACACAAATTTACAAAGCAAATCCCAGCTTAAGACGTTTATATTTTGTATTGTAGGCCTATATCCCTGCAGTGGACTGTTCCTTTAGCTTCGTGGTGCAGTCCTGTGTTGACTTCTTTCAGCTCAAGAGTCTTGTAGTTAAAAAAGATTTTCATATCTACCGTCTTTTTTTTTTGACCGAAAGGGACGTGATATTGTGAACAAAATCTTGCGCTAGCTTGTTAAAAGCCCTGTGTTGAGTGGTTGTAGTATCAATCATGGCCATTGCAAATCAAAGGCTGGCTTTGAACTTGGTTGTGACCTTGGCATTACTCAATCTCCGCTCTACCAAATCTCAGACTTCTTCTCAGATAGAATTCCATTGAGACTTGTATAGCATTTTATTTTTAAATAACTGCAGGTTGAGGATACTACTGCCTCTCCTCTATAACAAATTTTGAAAACTTAATTAAGCAAATGCATGCTTTAATGTCGTCGACTTTGATGGCATTGCCCATAAGAGATAAATATATTATTTTAATAAAAGATAAATATATAATATATTATTTTAATAAAAGAATGTTGAGAAAGATAACTTCTGCAGTTTTAAGCCACATAGATATACCGCATCCTATAAATTATTGACAAACACGGTTATCACAGGCGACCTAAGTTAGAGTGAAGGAGTTACCACATCAAAGAAATAAATGACTTAAGTCATTATGAGTCATTTCATACCTCGAGTAGCAAGTAAGAAATTAAGGTCGGTATGACTAATACAATACCACAAAGAACAAGTGATGACAGTCAGCATTAAAAGTGACACTGGAAAAAAAATTCTAGTATGCATGTCTAGAGTGGCACTGAAGAAAGAATTTCTAATAGGTATGTCTGAGTTAAACTGAAAAGAAAAAAAATCATTGTCACATTCCAACCCCTTTCTTATCAAAGAACCCACACACCTATACCAACATCACAAAAATCAGTGACACCTGGAATTTCGAATTCTCTTCGACTAATAACTGAATCCATAGAATTATTGCTTAGAGATGAAAGTAACTTCAGAAAAATGAACATTAATGGATTTCAGGTGTAATGTTTTCATTAATATTGTGTGTATCGATGTGGACAAGAGAGTTTTAATGTTTTCTTGTCTTTAACTAGTTTTATAAATATTGCCAATAACACTGTATACATTTGGAATATTGAGGGTGTGGTCTGCATGCAGATAAAACCATCAATCACCGGTTTCACAGTCTTTAATTATTTACACTTAATTCTATGAATATTATTTATTTTGTTTTTGATTAGTTGTGTGCTCAAAGGCCTTTGCTAAAACATACTGTCGTCTAACCAGCATTTTACTTTGTGTGGCTGTATTCATTACCCCCTTTCCGTCAATTGGATGTCTTGGTTTCACACTTTGCCTAAAAAAAAAAACATGTACAGTGAAAGGGCGGGCTCTGACTTTTGTTAGGTTTGGGCACGACAGTGTTTCCTAGTAAAGCAACTTCCGTCTGATAATACTGATCCCTAACACCTAATCTGCACTAGCCGATAGATTTTGAAATCTGTCCACAATTGGGGAAGCTGTCTGCACTCACATAACTATCGATTTGTAACTTCGCAAGCGACTGAGGCTGAATACCATCGTGTCTACACAGTCGCATTAAAAGAAAGTCTCCTGTTTGTTGATACTGGTAGTATATGGCGACACCACTAGCATGAAAACTTGATTTTATTATAAGACAACAGGCTATTTTTAGCATAGAAGCATGAGCTTACGAAGCAAGTATTCACTTAGTGCGCTACATGCTTAGTTTTTTTTAATTATACCTTTGATATTTATTATGTATTTATTATTTATGGTATCGTGAATGTATTTATTATATATTTATTTTGTACCGTGTTATGCTGTCTGTTTATTTAGTACTGCATTTAAAGCGTTTTGATGAGAGCTTTAAAAAATGTTTAAATATGAAATGCTTTTAGAAACTCACATTATTATTATAATTAATTAGTGCGCATAGTAAAACACGTAATTCTTTTTGCTGGAGTTTTATTTACGTACACTAGTTTGTCCAGTCTTTTAAAATGGTTGTTTTTATTGTAGTTATTTGCCTGTTTTATAAGCTTTCATTGACACTTCTACTGATATTGTCAGTGAGAGAGAGAGAGAAATATGGATCCTGACGGTTTTATTGCAGAAACAAAGACGGTTTAAGAGGTAAAACACGTAGCATAAGAACCAATTAGAAGCCAGACTGTCAATCAGAAAAATTGCGATATTATTATTAATTTCTATTATTTGGGTGTATTTTACCGTCATTAACCCTATATGGTATTTTACCGTCATTATCCGTACAAAAGCGACCTTCCAGACGGCGATCGCCGGTATAATTACTGTTGTTTTGCTAATTTTCCTCCATTAAGTTCACTTTAGAGGGATATTATCGCCATTCACCGTATATAGACGATTTTCAGTTGAAGGATGGGGTTGATGGGTGGGTGGGATCCTCTTCGAATCCGCCACTGGAACCAGTAAACGTCAGTGGAAAAAGGTAACGGTACAATATCCCAGCGTGCATCATTGCAGAGGAGAACTGGATCTGCCTGGAAATCGTTCAAGATGTTTGAAAGAATGCAGAACCAGTTTGTGTGTTTCGAGAATTTGTTGATCGAAATTGTATGAAGTTCACACTTAATTGAGCCATTGGAGTCAATAATGATGCCATTTGTTGTCAAAGAACCCCTCCCATTCTGAAAGATTGCACGATGCAATGATAGTACTTCTACACCGGGTTTGTGGTCGCTTATTCGGAATTACATATATTCATTGTGTTCTGCCTCTCTGACTAAAAAGCAAACATAAAATCCTTTATGAAAATATTACATATATTCATTGTGTTCTGCCTCTCTGACTAAAAAGCAAACATAAAATCCTTTATGAAAATATTACATATATTCATTGTGTTCTGCCTCTCTGACTAAAAAGCAAACATAAAATCCTTTATGAAAATATTACATATATTCATTGTGTTCTGCCTCTCTGACTAAAAAGCAAACATAAAATCCTTTATGAAAATATTACATATATTCATTGTGTTCTGCCTCTCTGACTAAAAAGCAAACATAAAATCCTTTATGAAAATATTACATATATTCATTGTGTTCTGCCTCTCTGACTAAAAAGCAAACATAAAATCCTTTATGAAAATATTACATATATTCATTGTGTTCTGCCTCTCTGACTAAAAAGCAAACATAAAATCCTTTATGAAAATATTACATATATTCATTGTGTTCTGCCTCTCTGACTAAAAGGCAAACATAAAATCCTTTATGAAAATATTACATATATTCATTGTGTTCTGCCTCTCTGACTAAAAAGCAAACATAAAATCCTTTATGAAAATATTACATATATTCATTGTGTTCTGCCTCTCTGACTGTAAAAAACAAACATAAAATCCGAAAATTTTATATAAAAATTATACATGATTATTTATCCGGATCTACTGCTTTTATTTTTTTATTCTCAACATTAAGGCAGAGTGCAAAAAAAACGGCCTTAGTAATGACCACTCAATTTTATTCTTTTTAAATATTTTAAATATACTTAACTGTTTAGTCACAACTCGCTGAGGGGTAACGATATGGTTAAATAATTATGTTTACTTAGGAAAAATATTGGTTGATGTAAAATTTGCTGTGACTTACTTTCTGATGGTGCGATCATAATTTCACAAAAAATAAGACTCACACCATTGTTTTCATAAGACTTAGTAGTAGTAAACTTTATTTTTTGTCCTGAGCTTTTGTTACAAATAAATATTGGATTGATATTTGGTAATAATTGTGTATACTTGATAAATTTTCCATTAAATATTTTTTGCCATAACACTATTAAACATTTTGCGCTGAATAATGTGTAAAAAAAAGTATCAAATTAATGTCTTCGGTTATTGAACTAAAATTATAATTTATTTAGTCAAATACTATGTCAAATTCCTCTGTTTATTATTTCACTAAATTATACTCTATTTTGTCTAAGTCCTGTATTCGACTTATTGTTTAAAACTAAAGCAGTAATGAATGTTTAGTCGTATACATTATTTTTAAGTCAAGAAATTTCGTAATCATTTTAATAACTAAATATTTATTTGACTAAAACAAAATTGCCTTGTTTACTAAAATTTGACACATTTAGATAAATAAAATATTTTAAAATTAATATGTGTCACTTTTACTTTAAATAATAAATGGTTATTATGACTAAATATTTGCTTATTTCAATAAATTTATCAAATACATTTTTTTCCAGATTTCAGTTACATTTAATTTTAATACATAAATATTTCTCCCACATTTAATTTTAGGTAGATAAGATATTGTTTGGATATAGTGGCATAGGGCATAAGCACTTTAGTTTTGTAATTAAGCAACAGTACAAGCACAAACACCTCTTTATTCTTATTCTCGTGTATATATGTGTGTGTGTGTGTGTGTGTGTGTGTGCGTGCGTGCGTGCGTGCGTGCGTGCGTGTGTGTGTGTGTGTGTGTGTGTGTGTGTGTGTGTGTGTGTGTGTGTGAGTCATGGAGTGCATTCAACTAAATTCCTCAGACCTTTTTTTAGGCAAGATTACTTCAGTTCCAGTCGAATAAAAAGACTGGTTTTGGTGCATGTTATAGTTCACTTCTCGTGTGATTAAAAGACTATTTTGGTGCATGTACTTAGTTCACTTCTCGTGTGATTAAAAGACTGTTTTTGGTGCACGTATTATAGTTCACTTCTCTTGTGATTAAAAAGCTATTTTGTTATAGTATAGTTAGTATAAATAGTATAGTTAGGTCTCATTTGATTAAAAGGCTATTTTGGTGTATATAGTATAGTTAGTTCACATTTGATTAAAAGGCTATTTTGGTGTATATAGTATAATTACATTTCATTTGATTAAAAGGATATTTTTGGTGCATTATGTTTCATTTGATTAAAAAGCTATTTTGGTGCATATAGTTCAGTTACGTCTCATGTGGTTAAAAGGTTATTTTGGTGCACCTAGTATAGGTCACTTCTATTGTAATTAAAAGGCTATTTCCTGCATATAATATAGTTCGTTTCTCATGTGATTAAAAGGCTATTTGGTGCATATAGTTTACTTTACTTCTCGTGTGATTACAAGGCTATTTTGGTACAGAGTGTAGTTTACTTCTCGTGATTAATATGCTGTTTTGTTGCATATAGTATAGTTCACTTCTCATGTGACTAAAAAGACATTTTTTTTGGTTATAGTATACTTATCTCATGCGATTAAAAGGCTTTTTAAAAATAATACAACATATGTAAGCTTCTCGCTATTTAAAGGATGATTTGGTTGCTATAATTTAGGCTTTATACATCCAGCATGGTGGTGATTGTATCCTTACAGATTAAACTAGAGCATTTTAAAATTTTAGACATCAGTCGCGTGCTCTTTGCTGTAGGCTATTAGGTCTCTGTGTTCAGTCAGTGACACGTCTCCTGGTCATTCAGTTTCAAACGCAGACGACGTGCTCTTTGGTTGCTGTAGTTTGAAATGCTCTTTATCAGTAATAATGAGAAAAGGGCAGTTTGGATGAGGTTGGTTCAGTTCACATTCATGGACATAAGACTGTCTGCATCTGTATGTTATTATAATTATTCAAGTTAATATTGTTTGAATCTATCTATCTATCTATCTGTCTGTCTGTCTTCCCTCCCCTATTCCTACCAACCAATTATCCATCCATCCAACCATTTTAAGTTCACATTATTCTTTGAAAAGAAAAATCGTATCAGTTGATAATAAATCATGGCTTCAGACATTACGCTTTCCAAAGAAGTTTCTTTGATTTTCTTATCATGTGATTACTAAATTTTATTCCTGCTGTGATTTATAGTGATTACATTATTTAGCCGAGTAGAGTTGGCTAGGTGGTTCTTTATTTACCTACAAGATTTATGGTACACACCGAAAGACTATATCATATTGCAAATTTTCTTTTCATTAAAGGAACGTTACTGATAAAATCACCTTCTCTCTCTCCATCCCTTCGTGTCTCTCTCTCTCTCTCTCTCTCTCTCTCTCTCTCTCTTTCTCTGTATACATAATAGCAATTGAACAAAAAAGATAAAGGAAGAGCGGAGTACGCGGCTCATTAACAGAACACCAAAGAGCTTGTGATCAATGCGGAGATAACTCAGTATTACCAGAGGAGCAAGGACCGGGCTCCGCACTTCGCTCATACGTCCAGACGGTTGGACAACAAAGAAATAATAACAGCAGTGGAGCGCAAATGCCCACCAGATCTATGACGTCTCCATTAAATAGCAACCCTCGTCCAAATATAAACAGCGAAACGTTTCGATATATATCTAAAATATATTCTTGACATTGTTTTGGGTTATTTCCTATTAATGCTTTAAAACGTTGAATGAAAGTGAGATCAAAGCGTGACTCAGTGCTCCAACAGCAGAGGCATTATTTATTCAAGTACTTACTGTCGCTCTTGAAGTCTTGTGGAACTTCTTTGTATTAAAACTAATAAATAATTTATTTATTCTAGTCATCCAAGGTGCTATTTTACTTGCGTGAATAAATATAAATAAGTACAGTGATAAACTGCAAAGTCATTTACGGTCTCGAAACCTTCTTTCTCTCTCCCCAGTCCCTCCTTTGTCGTCACTCATACGTCATATTTCTTGGGATTTTTTGTTTTAAATGTAGCTCTTGCTACAATAGTTTTTTTGTTTTGTTTGGTATTCTTGGTTTCTTTTCTTTCTATTTTATCATGTTACCCTACCAAAATAGGTAACGCTCATTCGAAAAGGAAAAGTGTGTCTCTGTCTCAGATTATTTAGGTAGGCTACACACGTTTAGGCATAGAGGACAGTGAATTTGAAATCAAATAAGTAACGGCAGATTGGTACAGTTAATAAAATGAAAAGTATGTATGCAGTAATTATCATTTTAAAAATGCAGTAATTATTATAAAGAAATCATTCTTAAACTGCTTTTTGAAATATATATTTAACAGGTTTGATTTCGTAGCGACAGCGCCCTTAATAGTATTTCTTTTAAACTATATTTGTCACGGACCTAACATTTTACTGTATGGTTGAATTTAAATTGGCCAAGATTTGTGTGTGTGTGTGTGTGTGTGTGTGTGTGTGAGAGAGAGAGAGAGAGAGAGAGAGAGATTAATAGTATTTCTTTCAAATTTTATTCGGCTCGAAACTAATATTTTATTATATGGCTGAATTTAAATCAGTCAAGATTTTTGAATGTGTGGCATTAATAGCATTTATTTCAAACTCTACTTGTTACGAACCCGACTTTTTATTTAAGTTGAAGTGAAATTAGTCAAGAAATTATTGTGTGACATTGAAAACAATACTTTTTAGAGTTTTGAATCACGAATCTAACATTTTGTTTTTATGGTTGAAGATAAATAAATTATTTATGCATATATATATATGAGTGTGTCTGCGTGTGTGGCATTAATATGTGATATAGTATCATTCATCATAACAAGAAAAAGAAACCAAGAATAGCAAAACAACAAGGAAAAAAATGTTGCTTCGTAGCAAAAGCTAAATTTAAACGCAAAGTGTGATGCAACCATTTAGAAATACATGGTGCAAATTTTTTCTTTATATTTACATGATTCAACATACATCGAAGATTTTTTTCTTCATATTTAAACGAAATTAACAGTTATTGCACCAATTTTATTTTTAAAAATTATGCAATCTGCTTCCCATTTCCAGGACACTCCCAAGAATGAGTCTATGTCCATGACCGTTAGGGCGGGTCTTCAGCGCGTATACCTGGAAGGCATGGACTACATGAAGGCCAGAATCAAAGACATTCAAGACGACATTGTGCGTATCCAGTGCGAGTACTACCAGTGTCCAGAACCCGACGAAGAGAAGTTTGAGGCCTTCCTGAAAGAGTGTGACACAAACTTCCTGCGAGCGAACACCGAGCTCCGAAAGCGCTCCATTAAGCTCGAAGTCATTGATGGCGAAACGCGACTTGTGTCTTTACTGAACCAGGTTCGTGAGTTCGAGACCTTTGACCCCGAGTGTGTTACATACCTGACGAAATATTGGGAAAACGTCAAGTCTACGGTGGAAACGTTAAGGACCGTGGTTTCCAAATTCCAGGGAACTGTTTTAAACCGATTGAAGCAAAACTACATTAGTTACAATAACGCAGAAGTCCGTGTGGACGTCTGCGTTCAGTACACTGAAGACATAACGGGGTACATATCCGACATGGAGCGAATCCTCACAAACACTCAAATCCTGCTCAAGAGCTTCAACAGTGGGATTCATCAGGATCTTTACGACAAGTCGAGGTTTGCGGAAATGCTTATAGTCTCCTGTGATCTCAAGGCTTTCCCGTTACTTCGGTTCGTAGCCGATGTGTGTGGGAAACTAGATGTTCTGTGTGACGTGGCACTGACGTGGCTCACGCGAGATGAGCGATTCATGTACGATGTTCACGAGTTCATACGTCAAACTCGATCCATGACGCGTCGACGGGAAGAAGATCTAAGGTATTTATTTTAGTTCGCAATGATTATTTTTTCTTTCTTCTTCGGGCGAAAGGGATCTAAATGTTGCTACGTGTGACGTATCAGTGACACACGTGACGTGACAGATCATTCCTGATTTCGCGTGATTCGAACACACAATTTTATCTACTTCACATCATTCAGTCACACTTGTCTACTTTACATTACTCAAACACACTTATTCACTTCACACCACTGAAGCACACTTAATCCACTTTGCACCATTTCAACACACGTACCCACTTCACAACATTCACATTTACTTATCCAGTCCACATTATTGAATACACTTATTGACTGTATTTTGCGTCATTCTGGTGTGCATTTCGTTAACATGGCATTGACATTATTTTTCTCAAGATAAAGTTTTTTTAGATAATGATGGGTAATGTTACGGTTTTCATACCTTCACACAGAATAGACATTCTGTGAAATATAAAGATTTATTTTGGCACTGTTGTAGTTCTTCATGTAAATGAATGCCTCGAAGCGGTGGTATGTTTGAAATTTACTTTAATAAAGATATACTTAACCATCATTTGATTGCAAACTCCGTAAAAAGGTACGGGGGTGGTTGGGGTCGGGAGGAAGGGTGTGGCGTGACCCTGTATTCTATAATTTAGTTTCTGTTTGTGGGAAGATCTCAGAAGGAAAAACAGAAGAAGTACGAAAAGAGCGTCAAGGCGACGCAAATCTTGCTGAAGAACAACCGTGACAAGCTGCACAAAATCGAGACAGAGTTACAGGTTCTGGAGGAACAGCTGAACGAGAGCGAGAACGAGAAAAAGTACCGTTACGACGAGCTGCAGCAGAAGGAGAGTATGGTCGACTTCCTGAAGATCACCCTGTCTCAGACAAAACGCAACTACAATCTTCAGTCCAAACGGTCAAAGCTCTTGAGACAGGTGGGTAGCTATTGGCTAGTCATTGTGTGACGATATTTACTTTCCTTTTAGAGTTCCGTGTGTTTTTGACATAAATATTGATTTCCCGTGTGGATGGTTTTCTGATAACTAATACTGAATAGTGTTATAAGTTATCGACTGTTAGGCGTGTTAAAACTTCAAACATATTAATGAAATTTACTTTAAGAAGAAACAACACATAAATAATGCATGAACCCAACCCCTTTAAAATAAGTAAAATGGAAAGAATAATCTAAAAGAATTAAAAATAAGTGTAATTATCAAAGCAAAAGCAACACTAAGAGAAAAATGAATAAATTTATTTGTATAAAAACGTTTACGTTGTTTCAGTTTTCTAATTTTAAGTCTTGGTTAATTTAGACTGAAGGATAGAAAGAGAAAGGTGTCCAATAGGTATGCTGGCTACTCGGAGAACTGTTTGCAATCTATAAGGCTCGGGACTATTATTTTAAAGGTCAAAAGGTCGTCAAGGTGCGACTCGTAATAGCGACTTCAGATCAGATTCCGGTCAATGACCAAACGGGACCAGACACGTTCAAATCGACACTAAGGCAAGTCACGGACCAGGGTATTCTGTCCCTAGTAGGCAAGAAAAAATTCCCACAAGTGTAAGAGTTAGTTAAATTAATATCTCACAATACCTATTTACTAATGACCATTGGCCATTGAGCTGACTCCACTTCCATCAAAATGGACAAAAATTAGAATGAGTTAGATCATTTTCGAACGTTTAGAAGTGGACTTAAAAACACCAACGCCGTCAGCTTATAAGTTTTTGTTTCGAATAACAGTTTCCTTGTTTTAGATGTCCATCTTTGTTTGCAATTACTATTGTTATTATTATTATTATTATTATTACCGCCATTATTAATATTAATAATATACGTAGACGTATGCACATGATTACGAATGAAGTAAAAATACTCTTACTAATATTAAATTATAAAATAATATATTTGTATAACTAGTAAACGAATCATTCATTATCACTCACAAACACATATATAGGATTTTTTAAAAATATTTTTGTTTAATTTAGTGCATTCTTTAATATTTTTACAGAAAGTGTGAGTCTCCGTTGTGGTTGTTGTTTATGTTGTTTCATGCCTCATTTTTCTAGACATTAGTTACCGAAATTTGTTTGTTTCATGCCTCATTTTTCTAGACATTAGTTACCGAAATTTGCTTGTTTCATGCCTCACATTTCTAGACATTAGTTACCGAAATGTGCTTGTTTCATGCCTCATATTTCTAGACGTTAGCCTGTTTCATTCCATACATTTCTGGACTTTAGTTTCCCCAAAGAATATGTTTCTGTGAACATATTAATTAGTACGCAGAGATTGGAATTTAAACCGACCTTGATTAATTATCAGACTACACATTTTTACTAATATTTTTGTGCTGACCTTAACAGTTCAATCGAAAACCGTAAACATATATTTAGGTTAGCGTTAATTACCGAACGAAGACTGGCAATAGCGGGTACATTACCAGAGAGTGCGAATCATGTCATTTGTGAGCCTTCAGCCCGTCTTGTTTTTCTTGTGTCCTTGGTTACGTGCGTTTAATGTGCTCTCTCTAACTGATCTCGTTTGACAATAGCTCCATTTAATGGCGGCTTACTGACTGACTTCAGTTACAGACGGTTGGGCCTAACGATGTTTAGGCGACGAGTCTTTCCATTGTTTTTTTTAAAAGACCAGTGAACTTCGAGATCAGAATATGAAGGTCGTTAAATCTAAGTATGACATCAGTATTTTTCCAGTGCAATAAATGTGGCAGAGAAAAGAAAGGTCATAGACTAAACAGGGGCATCGGTACACGACGACACCAAATATTCTCTTTAAGAATAAATTGGAAATGCTTCATTTAAAAAAAAAAAAAATGTTGATTATCTCACTGTTAATTTTCACGCAAAAAAAAAAAATAGAATTTAGATAGATCTTGATTATCAGACTACGCAATTATATTTTTATTTCCCTCCAGGTAAACGATTTAAAAGAACTGTTGGCTTCTATGGAGCGCGACCTAGTAGCCATTCAGGGGGAGATCCACGTCAAGGCCGAAGAGAAGGTCAGACTCTCAGAGAAAGTGGAGCACGGTGAAAGGTCTTACGAGTCACTCAAAACAGACATGGACCGATTCTCAGACAGTCTCCAACACCTGGAGACCGAGGTGACCAGTCTATCCGGTCAACTCCTGCAGCTAGAAATAATCCACAATTTGAAGACGAGCCCAGAGAAGGTTGAAGAAATATATGATCGACCTTCGACTGTGAAGTTAGCGCCCTCGTTGAAAGAGAAAATCAAACTTCGGAAAAGAAAAGCCTTAACAAAGAAATGATACAACACGAAGCGGCTAAGTTGTGGGTAAATAGTAAAGTTTTGAAGGACAACAAAAATCCTTGTAAATACACAAATAAAACCTCATTATTATGAAATGTGCTTCAAGGTAATTTAACAGAATTCAGGACAACTGTGTTGTGACTGAATCAGATTGAGAAAAACTGCGCTGCATAACAATACATCTAGCAGTGAACACAAAACGCCCATGAACAATGAACACTCAGTGTTATATTGAATCAGTTAACTTGCTTATCAGCCTGAGAGCAAGCTCGTTGTCGTGTTTAAGTTAACCATCTTGATCACGTAATTCCTGTAGTGGAGAAATTGGTCGCATGTGATATTTTACAGCTTTGGTTTAACTAAAGGCGTTAATTAAAGGCATTTCTCTCACTGCTTGCCGATTGGGAAGGAAATGCTTCATGATTCACGCTGTATGCAAATTCATAGGGCTCAAGCCTCTCTATAAACCAGTGGAACGAAAGTTATCCTTTATTGATTTCCCGTTACGTCTTGTTGAACGATCAGCGAGAGTCTCAACACCTATTTCAGTTAAAGGTGTGAAAATAGATCAGTAAACTCCGTCTGACTGACGTCAATTCAAAACGGTGTACATGCATAGAGTGCGATCAGTTGGTGATCGATTTTTCTTTTACTTCTTTAATAAACTAAAATCAATAATAAAATGTTGGTAAAAGTACATATACAGAAGTCTGGGATTATACATCAAAGTATACAATGATGCAACTATATCGCAAAATGGGATAATATATTATATATATATATCATCAGTAAACAAATTGAATGTTATAATCACAGAACGCTACCCGCTGAGCTTCCACCTAATCCTACACTATGACGTCATAAATATGGACGTCAGTGATCAAAGACATATTCAAACCAACAAATAGTAGAACGAATCACCTCGGGGCAGCCCGGGAAATAACGGCACCACTGCTTTATAAGTAGCTTTGCTATGGACTAGACAGCTGCACGCCTACTAATGCAGACAGAAGGGTCCCCGCCGACTATTCAGCAATGGACTATTGCACAAAATACCTCATCCTGGCTGCGGTGAACCAGAGGCAATTGGTGTTGCGCAATATAACTGGCGTCGATTATTCCAGACGTCCCAGTGGAAATGCAGAGAAAAATCCGAGATCCCCATTGAGAAGTCTGTGTTGAGCATTGTTTAGAAAAGGCTTTTGTGCTTTATTACTGAGCTATTATTTTAATTGTGCCTTCTGGTCTTTGATATGTTATTTATTTAATCGTTTTACTTTTCATAAGACGTCGTTCGTGTTCTATGTTGCGATTAGTGAAAATGTAGAAAGGGCCGCGACTATTTTGCTGTAAAATACAATTAAGCTGTCGTTTAGCATTTAGTTATACTACTACTTTCATACTGTAAATGTTTTTACTACATATTTATTAACCAGTGAATTTATACAGAGATTGAAGTCAGAACAGGACTCGCTCATATTTGCCTTCATCATAGAGTTGTCTCTCAAACTGTTTTCTTCCAAGGAATGTAAACTATGTTGAACTACTACGGTTAGCTACCCACAACCAGATAACCACCACCAATTGACCACCGCAATTTACTACAACAAATGACCACCACAGTATACCAGCAACAAATGATTACCTTTTGACTACTACCCAATCAACACCAGCAAATAACCACACCAAAAACACTACCAAATGACCACCACAGTATACACCAACAAAAGGTTACCTTTTGACTACTACCAAATCAACACCAGCAAATAACCAACAAAAAACACTACCAAATGACTACCACCATATTACCACCAAATCACAACAAACAGAACTGCTGTTGACTCGTAAACCTTTTCGACAGTTTTAAATCAAACAAAAGGGTGCCTCCCGTGAAGATACGCATATATAACCTAATCAAATAATTTCAACAAACGAGAGATTTGGGGGTGGGGGGAACAAAACAACGCTCAATAACTGCTAGTGTTGTTTATTATGACGACTCCTTTCAGGATAAAATAATTTTTTTTGTGGAAGTTGGTCTGTCTTCTAGCCCGATGCTTTTATTAATTTAACAGTGCACAACACAGTCAAGCGGCTTTATATATAAAAATAAAAAATAAAAAATTTAAACGTGAAACGTGACCTTCGCTCTGCAACATTGTGACGGGCGTTGTCAAGGCGTCTTTTCTTTCAGACTTTTCCATTTTAATTTTTAATTCTGTAAAGGTTATCGCCGAGTTCGCATTCAGCTAACGCTCGTGACTCACTCACATGTAAGAGATTTTAATTAAGTAAGTTTATAGCGGTGTGTCACACGAGACACTGCCGCACCGATTTATGTAGAAAGCGTTTGTCGCTTTAAGATTTTAATTTTTATTAAGTTCACTGAATCTAATGGAACATTTTAGCGCAGTATAAAATCCGTCGGATTAGAGTAAAGAAAATGTTCATAGCGTATGGTTTATTTCCAGACTAATTACTTTCCGGATGATGGTTCATCTGGGGAAAAAATCTTTGTTCGAATGAACGTGTAGCAAAATCAGAAGACTATGAACGGTTTTTTTTTTTTTTATCAGTAAATAGTTTACCTTAAGATTACATTTTATCAGTAAATAGTTTACCTTAAGATTACAATCTTCCACTCTTCGGTTGAACAGACGATTATGGTTAAATTAGCTTGAAATTACAATCTTGCATCAGTAATCAGATGAACACATGATCAGGTTTAGATTAGCATAAGGTTACAATCTTGCAGTAATCATTTGAACGCATGATGAGGGTTTAGATTAGGATTACAATCTTGCATCAGTAATCGGTTGAACACGTGTTCGTGTTTAGATTAGCGTAAGATTATATTCGTGGAAAATGACACTGAAGTAATCTTTAGGCTGTGGTCTTATTTTTCGACTTGACGCGTAATTGTTACTTATTTAGGCGGTACTTTTATTTTTATTGGTAAATCGACCTAACGCCAATAAAACTTAGTTCCTTAGAGAGGTACATTCTACCGGTAATCCAATGAAGATTTTGATTACGTTGACGTCATTCTCGGTAACCGAGTACAGGCTTCCTTATAATTTATTAGCATACGTCACTGAATACCTGCACAATTTGTTTATATTTCATTTTATTAGTAATATTTATACAAGATCCACACGTCATTTCTGAAACTCGTATAAAGAACTATAGGCTACTACACACAAAATTGTCCACCGACGAAAAGAATTTTGTGTATGACGTCAAATGTCAAATAAGATTGTGATATTTTAAATACTTTCAGCAATTCTGTGTCTATACAAAGTAAAGCTTTATAACCTAAGCCAGTTAAAATACGTCTTCACACACACACACACACACACACACACACACACACACACACACACACACACACACACACAAACGCGCACGCTCACACCACTCACATCTATTCGTATGATTAATCCGCAGAAAGCAGATAAAAAATAAATTGATATATGGCGGGTTTCATTGTCATAGACGGGTTACACTTACAGTGTTGTGTCAACTGAAGCTTATGAATGAATCAATGAGTTAAATCACAAATATATGCTAACTGAATTAGTGACATTTATTGCGTGATATACTTTTTTTCTGTGTACCACAGTATATGTGTATTAAAATATAATACAGAGTTTAATTGATTTTTTGCCCATAAAAGCATTGTCATTTGCCTCTACGTAAACGTGCGATCAACAGAAAGCTTCCAAACGATTGTTCGTTATATCTTCACTTTTCGTTGTCATTTGATAATTTTATTATGTGCTAATAAATTATTTTTAAAAGAGTCTTGATTAACTTGTGTCAGTGGTATTTTATTTTAAATATGTTCATGTCTGATTAAATGGTAAGTTATCCTATTGCTATTTGTCTTTCTATCTGTCTTCTAGCAAATTTAATTCATCTCCATCATTACACTCAAAAGAACTGGTCAGCCCAGCGAGAAACATGACTGTAAAGAAAATCTGATAAAACAGATACGGAAATATTTCACAGAGAAAATCGAGATTGTAATGCCCCACAGGAAATCTACAGAAACCGAGAACATCAAGAAGATGAAAAGTTTCCACGCAATTCCTGTGGGGAAAAGAAGTGATCGTGAAGAAGAAGAGATTGTAATGCGAGAAAGCCCATGAGATGTGGTTTGAAAACACGCAATGAGTACAAAGCACAGAGACAAGAAGATGGTGACGATAAAAAAAATTCGTGCGACTTCTAAAATGCCATTTAGTTACAGCCAAGTGCAATCAGATGAGAAAGAAACAACAGATAGAGAGAAAAAAAAAGATAGATGCAACAAGTAACAGTAACAATTCGCCAGTAGTGAACTAACAGTGGTCGTTAACCCAGAAGTACAGGCGATGACTAGCACGTAATCGTTTTTCTAGCAAGGGGGAGGGGCCTTCAAAACTAATAAAACTCAACACACAAAAATTACCCGTTAAAAAAAAGAAAAAGCAGAGGCATAAATAACAGCAAAAATGTCAAATGACTACACTGCTGTATAATTACACCAGTTTGACTACACCATTGTATAATTGCACCATAGTATGATAGCACCACTGTATAACTATATCACTGTATGACAGCACCACTGTGTTTTCTCTCATACGTCGAAAACACTGAAGCACTATTATTCTCTCAAAAACAACCTAGTCATATTCTTTTCATCGTGCCAGCTCCGTCAAGCAGAATAAGGATTACAGCAATTCTAGTACTTCCTTAAACCAGAAATTACTCATGTAGTCAGCATTCTTTGACATGATAGATCAAAGGAGTGTAGTGTATTCTTTTACACTTACAAACATTGCAGCAGACATTCCCTCAACTCCCTGGTCATAGCAGTTTACAATCAGTGAACCAGTAGATTCAAATCATACACAGAAGGTAGAAAATAGAAAAGGCTACTTGCTCTGAAAAATATAATCAAGGAGCAATGCTAAATTTCCAGTTTATCACTTGATAACTCCATTATTTTTTACATTCTAGTCTCAATTTACAATTTCCTGCAACAGTATTTATTAGCCCGATATACGCACACAGCATAATAAATACAGCATATCAAGACAATGTCAAATGTTTAGAATACTGCATGTTAGCAGTTTAGTTCAAACATTTGTAGAAATAATAGTCTACTCACATAATACATCTTATTAAAACATAAGTATACCAGATCAATAGCTTAATGCACGAGATATTTCCAAGTCCATTCTCTCTCAACCAGTCAGTTTACTCACCATCAAGCTAATGGGCACCTTTCAAGACCGGACTTCTTTGCCACTTCAAATTCAAGTGATCAGACAATAGATCTAAACCTTTAGATCTCAGCCCATTGGCTGATCTAGTTGTCGTAAATCATAACCATTGGATAATAAAAACTACTCAACCAGTTGGGATGGTTTGTACTACATCAGCAATTTCTAGCATATTTTCAACTCGTGGGTTTACTTCAACTCAGACACTTTCAAAAATACCCTCATAAGAAGTGCCCAATGTCGGGTTACTCTACAATTTAACAATTTATATAACAATTAAATTTAAAATTAGGTATAGGCAAATTTACTCAGGCCACAAATACTATATTCTTACGCAGCAGGTCCCGATAAGTAGTAAAATCTATATATAGTAACTTCTGTAAAGGAGTTCTTTGATTCGCAATGTTGTCCTATATAAAGTGTATCAAGTTGTTAATGTGTATGTGGCGATGTAAAGTCAATATACCCATTGCATTCCTAAGGTATGTCTCGATATGCACGAATATTGCCTCCACATTCCTACAGTGAGAATTTCTGTATCCACTGAATTTATATAAACTACATTCCTATGTGGAGAGACTGATATTGCAAAACATGTATGCACCACTATATTCCTATGTGGCACGATTCGATATTGCAATGAATGGTATACCCTACGCATTACTAAAAGATGTTAAGTCTCGATAGCAAAGCATAATGTATTCACTCTGTCCCTATATTGTAAGACTCGATATTGCAATACATATATACCTTCCGTAACACTTAAATCTCGATAGGCAGTATATTTAATTCCAACATATAAGTTCCTACGTTGAGATTCGATATCCAGTGCATATGCCCACTGCATTGCAACAGTCTTCATACGCAGTACATACAACCACACTTCAAATTCCTATTGGGCAAAACTTGATATATGCATATCAACGTAACATTTATATGCCGGGAACCTCCAATTATGTGCATGTAACCGTAACATTCATGTTCGGCAAGCCGAGTCGTAATGCACAGCCATGCTTTGTTACATTGTGCAGCGTTTGAAAGTCGCCCATTATTTATTCGTTGCATTCACTGCTTTGACATGAGTTGTCAATCAAGCAGGCAGTATTGACGGCAGGCTGCTTTTGATCAAATTTCTCAACGTTGGGTGCGGGGTGGATGTTTGGACCGGCACAGGCAAAGTTCAGGCCAATGTTGAAGGAGATTGATAAAACATGGCAGGCAAGCTCACGGTCTACGAAACTGACACCTCATTTTCCTTTGGCATATCTGATTCTCTGAGGGTGGGTGGGTGGATGAGTGGAGTGAGACCCCGAAGAGTTTCTGAACAACATCTGACGTAAAGTTCACATAAACATAAACATGACAACAGCATCAAGCAAAAAATAACTAAATCAGCCTCAATGAAGGCTTCATTCTAAGATCGACGACTATGGTGCCTGCAGCACGTAAACAAGTAAATCATTCGGACATGATAATGGTAGCTTAAAGTGGAGTCTGCTGGTGCCGTAATTATGTAGATACTTTCAAGTAAGGTATCCGGCCTTCTTTGGAATTGATTGTCCTTGCACCACGGATATCAAAGCTATTCCTCGTCGACAAAGAGCTGATTCCGCCCTTAAAATAAAAATAAAAAGGATGAGAATTGTGGAAGTATTTTTCTAGTCCCGCTTTTATTCTCCAACCTAAATACGCACATGCACACACAGAAACACACACACGCACGAATATATTCAATTTTGACGATTTCATCTATTAAAACTCTACTTTTTAACACACACACACACAGATTCGCACGAGTATATTCGTTTTTGACAATTTCGTCTATTCAGACTGCTTTTTAAAATACCAGGTATGCATTCTCACACACACACACACACACACACACACACACACACACACACACACACACACACACACACACACACACACACATCTATAGCTTACAGTACAGACGAATACATTTGTGCACGGCATATACCGTCAAGGCAGGATTAGGTTCAGAGTATACGTTTCTGGAATTAAGCGTCAGTAATTTTGGATGCTAGTGGCTTGTGTCGTGCTGTGGCAGCTGAACAACACAGTATGTTTAGCTGGACCTGTTTAAAGAACTATATAGTCATTCACATTTATTGTCGCTGAACCTTAAAGAACTATGTAGTCTGTGACACAACACCACTCTATTTATTGGTTATGATTTAATATTGAATCATCCATAACTAATTAGAAGTGATGAGAATCTTAATTTATATTATTAATAATTCTATAGAAGACACTACTCGTCTTGGCGGATATGCCGGCACTGTAAACGTTTTCTCTCTTCCACAATATTAAAGACAAAACTTTTACTGTCACACAGTATTTCCGTAGTTGGAAAACTTCTTACCAAAGAAGATAAATCAGTCTTTAATCTATATTTAGCGAGACCCCATCCACCCATTATCTTTTCAACATATGGTTATCAATATGTGTAAGAATGTCAATAAATTTAACAATAAATGTATTAAATGAACAATCAAATGTACATATAACGAATACAATGAAACAATTATTTGACATCAATATTTCACGAAATCACATTTGAATAATTTCAATCCTTATACAGTCTTATATCCTTTCAGCAGATTAAAAATTACAGTATCATTCTTATCAGAAAACAGAAATGGAGTTAGAGAGATAAGCAATAATAGTTTGTACATAACCTTGTCAAGATGCTGTCACTCGCTTTTGTAACAATGTCACAAGTTTATTGTTCACAATAGAATTGTCAATTCTTCAGTGTTCCATTAGCACATTGTAGAATGTTCCATGAACTGCTGTTCTCTCAAGACTAATCTGGGTGCTCTTTCGCTGTATTAGTTCCCTCAAGCAGAACAACAATGTAGCAATTTCCAGTAACTTCCTTATACCAGAAATTCTACAATGTAGTCAAGCAATCTTTGCCATCATAAATTAACAGCATGCCCTCACACTTACACACTGGGGTAGAGACTTCCCGAAACTACCAAGGTAGTAGTGGTTTATAAATCACTAAACTGCGAACTATTCAGGCTTGTGTGTTTACTGTGCACATGTGCCATGCTATGTGTTGATCGAGTGTCCCGCATCAGTATGGATATATGTGTGTATGGTTGTATGTGAGAACTAGAATAAGCAACTTATCTAGTTAATTGTATTTGCTAATTTGATAAGATAGGAATAAGGAATTATACTTGTTTTCTTACCAATGATAAGGAATTATACTTGTTTTCTTACCAAAGATAAATTTTAAAATTCGTCCATTTGTAAGTTTGTCAGGTCTAGGACTAATGTTTGATTGCTTCAATCCCTCTGATAACCTGTCGCAATGATTTCCTCCATTTGAATGACTCCAGGTCTGCTGTGATTTTACTCAGTCTATTACTCAGTCTATCACATACCAGCTCTCTCTTACTCACCAACAGTATTAATTTTGAGAAGTGTCATTTAATTACCATTAGTTTCTCTCAATTTGAATTAAGTGCAGAAATTAAAGATTATAATCATATGTATTGCAGCTGAGTTAGTATAGTATTTGTTAAGTGAACAGAGAGTTATCCTTGTTTTAAAAAAAAATGTAGGGGGAGTCACTCATATTATCAGTCGTGTTTCCTGTGAATCAGTCCTTAACACGAGGATAATATGGAGCGCGGAAAAGATGAATTATCTTACGAGATTGAGTCCAAAAATCTTAAAAGATGTTTAGAAATACTTAAAAATGCTAGTTCAGATAATGACAGATTTGCAGCTTTGTTGTTGGTAAGTAATATTAAGAATATATTGTTAACTCAGTGCATATTGACAGCAGACAAAACTGATGACACTGAGTTATCTCAAGTTTTACTTTGTCACTTGTTCGAGTCTTTCAAAATGATCTATTCCAGCCTTCATAAACTAGTATAATTTTTTTTAAAGTGAAGAGCTTCTTTACTTATTCGTTCAGCGACTAAATGCATATAACAAAATAGTATAATAAAACGTTTAAATAAAGTACATAATTTAGGATTTTTTTTCGACGGTTAGGTTAGCAAATAGCACAAATAGCAGTACTAGTTTTTATACTACTACTACTTTTACTAGTCAGCTCAGTCAACTACTACAGTACTAGTGTTAGAGTAGATATGACAGTAGTCTTGCCGCACATTTTCTTTATTTTACCACCTTTCATTTGATTTAATTAGTTTCAATTTGTATAATATAATATATCACCTTTTCTTTCAGTAAATACTAAAATAGAGATAACAGTAACACGAAATGATCTTCAGCATTGATTTAAAGAATTCATTAATTATGTTTTCTACTTAATTTTTTTTTTTTTTGCAAAGAATATTCTAATTATTTTTCAAAATTATTTTATTTTCAGAATGGGATAATACATTTTAATTCCAAAAATTACTGTAGAACTATTTTGTTTGAAAACTTATGGTGTTTTATATTTTGTGCAGTATTAATATATGATTGGGAATTTAATGTGCATCAAGGCCACAATTGTAGGCCTACATAATGTATACCAACCTTTTGCACATTCATCCCACACACACACACTTACATATGCACGTATTCCAAAATAACCAGTCATAACTTAGCAATTGCATTAAGATACTTTAAACTAAAGTAGAAAGAAACAACCTTTGAGTAGTATGTGCATTCAGACCTAAGTTTTAACTGACAAACTTATGTTAAACTATTATCAAATGGAAAACTTCCTTTGAGGCCATAATTTATTGTAAAAAGCAATAGAATATCACACACCCCCAATGCACCTATTCCCAAAATGGTCAGGTCCATCACAGAGCTTATAATTCCAGCTTGTCAAGTCCATTTCTTAGTTTTTATGGACAGTGGCTGTCTTATCACTTCTAGTGTCTGAATTAAACATTATACTTTCGATTTAATTTTATTCCTTTACATCAGTCTCTCCTCATCCTCTCCCTCCCAAACACAACAAGGATAAGTTTAGTTTTAGGAATTGATGCAAATTAGTAGAACAGTACTTTTGTGTACAGTATACTTAAAGTTAAAGTCACATAAAGATAAAGCTTAAGTTTCTATAAGTAAAATGTATAAGCTCTAAGTGAAACCCTGAACCTAAATTTCTTCATATAGCAAGTTCATTTTCTAACCTGTTTTTAATACTAGTTTAAGTTTAGTGGAATTTGGTAGCCTAGACTTTAATGTAACCATAATTAAAATAATTTGACAAACTTCAACATATAATTATTCATGTGAAGAAAGCAGTTTTAGCCTTTTATGGCTTATTTACAAATTAAGTAAATCTTTAGCAGTTTAGTGGGTGTGACTATGAAGGGATTGTTCTTTTCATATAGGTTACCAAAGCTGTGAAGGCATCAGACTGCTCAACAGCTGATCGAAAACAACTTTTAGAAGCTGTGGGCATGCCCTTCTTATCAAGACTTCTAAAAACAAGTGAGAATTTTAAAATTAGTTTCTATTTCAGTTTTATATTTTGAAATTCTATTAAACTCTAGAGGCATTAATGATTAAATAGTTAATATTAATTACTAATTTTGCTCTTTGCACACATTATTATTAACTTAAGTAGGTACTTACTTTATTTTGATTTAGCTATAAAGCTAACTGTTCCAGTGCTAAATCTTTAATATTCTCATTTATTATTAATATTATTATTTATTTTTGTTTGGGGGTATTTTTGAATAGTAGTAATAGTACATTGTAATCATTGAAACTGAAACAAATAGAAAAGTAAACAGTGCTTCTTTGTGTGCTTGTAATATTTAGGGTGATCTCTTTAGTTTATTGCTTGAGTTTGAATGCTAAAACAAAAAAAAAACCCAGCTAAGTACTTTGTAATAGCTATTTTGTGTTCATTTGCATATTAATATTATTATATTTATAGGACTAATGGTCTTAAATTTCCACAAGCACTTAAGCAGTTTTGCCTACCAAGAGTGTTCTCAAGCCTTTCCCTGGATTGCAGTGATTATTTATTTTAGAAACTAATAGTTTTTAGAAACTAATAGTTTTGAAAGAAGTTAATACTTTAACTATAAAAAGAAATGTTACTGCCTGAATTTCAGCATTAGCATGCACATAGATTTATGATTGTATAATTACAATATAACTTTTTAAAAACTTTTAAAATTCACAGTGTGTTCTGACTTAAATACATGTTGGTTTATTGACACAGGAAGTGTGCCTGAAGGTTGCCCACCAAGTATGTATAAATCTGTAGCTCTCAGTATCTTATGCAGCCTTTGTGAAGACCCACAGTTGGTAAGCTCTATTTTATATGATTATACACAGTAGGCCTTTATGTTCTCAGTTTTGACTAAGGAAGGTCAACTCTCATGATATAATAATTTCATCTAAGCAACTTATTGTAGCACAGAAAACCAGTTTGCTGTTATTTATTCATTTCTAATGCCTAATTTTATTTCAAATGGAATGCTTATTTAGATTTAACTCATTGAAGATACAGCAATTTAGGTACTATAATTGTTTTCAAAGATTTTTTTTCTTCTTGTGTTTGTGGTGTCCAACTAATTGCAAAAGTCACTAATAATTATACAACATTCTGCCATAATAGTTATAAATATATTGTGATAGAAACTGTTTAAATAAGTAAAATAATAAAAATTAGTTATTGAAAGAAAAGATTATTAATATTTTTATTTCTTGTTAGTAGAAAGTCATATAATGATATATACTGTTTACACTAAAAGAAAATATTGAGACATGATTGAAGAAAATACAAAAATAAATACTGTCATTGCATTATTAACCGTCAGAATTATCATAAAGTATACAGAGAGTTCAAATTGAACTTTAATGAAATATTTGAAAATTTAATGAATATAAAGGAACAAACAAAATGGGAACAATGACATAGTTGGTCTTATTGTGGAGAAGGGGGAAAATTACTTCTTTTTTTGCCTGACGAAGGGAATTTACCAGGTACAAATTCAAAGTCTGTTTCCATAAAGATTTCATCCCCTAAGATCAAATGTTAAACACACATTAAAGTTTAACACTTTGGGGGGAAAATAATAAATGTGCTGCTCTTTTTAAACATGCTGTCAAGAGCACAACCCGTGTGTGTAGTGTTCTCAAAGATTTAATCTAATTGTATACACTTCCATACCTGTAGAACATCCATAAAAATGGTGCTTTAGTGTGGAATGTTCGTTCACTCACTCTTGCTCTGGTTGCATTATAAGATATAAATCTTTATACAGCAGTTAGACCACCTTTACTCATTTTTATCTTGGACATTTTTGTATTTTAATTTACTCTCATTTTGATATAATCATATTACTTTAAAATTGTCTTAAATCTTATTCATTTGTTTTGTGCATCATGTAATTCTTCATTTGATGTAATTTTTAAATGTTTATATAAATGTGATGGTCCTAATGGTTGTTTTTCTTCAACTTTAATAGGTTATCACTAAATATCATTATCACCTACAACTTAAATTTTTGCTTGTACCATTTTAGGCATGTCATCCAGAGATGAGAAAACAAGTTTCAGTGTTCAATGAAATCTTGCTAGAAACAGCCAGGTTGGTGTCATAATGTTCTTTCTGCTAATTAAACTGTCAATAATGGAGTCTAATTTTCTTTAAAAATTATTTTTAAAAATATAGATGAGCATCTTATTATCATGCTCAGTCTAAAGTGTCAAATTTGGGTTAAAAAATCACCCAAATGTAAAAGATTATGTTGTTTTGTTCCTATTACTGAATATATCATCTGCAAGACTTAATAACCTTTGTCTTTCAGACTACATCAGTAACATTTTCATGCTTGTCATCTCTTTCTCACTCTGGGGCACATGCTCATTAAATATTTTTTGATGATCCATTTAAAATGCTATTTTTATTTCTTTCTTTTGCTTTGTCAAGTATAATTAGTTGAATTTGCATAGGTATGGCTCTGCTATGTCTAATTACACAATTATGATTTTTAAAAAAAAAGTTTCAAATATTTAAATGAACTAAAATAATGACCACAAAGTATAAATGTATCAAGCAAAGGTGAATATTGATTAATCTGAAACATGTAATTCAAGCAGGCCATACTGAAATGTAACTGCTTCTCCTCTCATAACTGAAACACCTACAAAGTACACTGTCAGCTATGAGCACCTTTGTTGGCTATCATTTTGATACATATTTAATCGTATTGTCTGCCTGTTAAAATTTTATAATATGCTCTGTAGTAATACACATATTTTCTTTTATTATTTTGGCTCCTGTAGATAAACAGTATATAATGGGACTATTTTAGAATATTAATAAGAAAATAATCTGAAAAAGTATTACTTTTCTAGTTACTGTTGTTTTTTTTCAGTTTATTTCTTTAAACATTGTTCATTTAAATTTCCGGTTAATTTAAATATTTTCTTTTATCCTATGTTAAATTAATTGGAACCAAGCAGAATCTGCTGGATATTTTTTATTTTAATTTTTTTTTGGCTAACACATTTTAATTGTACACATGAACCTTTTCACCTTATTTTAAACTTTATTTGATAAATTTGGCTATTTTAATCAAATCACTGCATTTTACTAATTTTTGTTTCTAGTTCTAGCAGATGACTATTACTTTTAGTATGTGTAACAAAAAAAAAAGTTGCTTGCTTTTTCTGCATTTTATTGGTAATTTCTGTCAACATACCATTTGTTCCTAGCTCACATGAGGATGATGAGATGTTAAAACAGATTCGAGCTGACTGCTATGCACTTTTATTCAGAATGGCAACAACTCCAGCTGGTTGTCAGTATCTTATTCAAGGAGGATGTCCTACTGCCCTAGTTACCATTATTATCAGTTCTCCAGCTGGTAAATAATTATTATTTTTATAATGTGAAGATATTTACTGTGGTTCACGGCTTATCACTTCCATTTCATTTACTCCCTTGAAAGATTTTGAAATCCTGTAAAATTTTAAAATAGCAAACAAACATCATTTATAGCTTTTTCACCTTTTTGGTATCTTTAATGATGCTTTAGGAATGGTAACATCAGAAAGGTAGCAAAATTTTGCTGAATACATGTTTACATTTTAAAAAATTCCAGATGAAAACAAAGCAATGGGGGTGCTACTACTGTTGCTACGTCGCTGCAGTCAGGCAGTGTGGGCAGACAACCTGGTACCACTTAAACAGATGCTGGCCCATCTGTCAAAGCAAATCATACTTCGACAGGTATTTCCTCTTTGTTCTAAAGTTTGATACCATTTTGAAACGGCAGGACAGGTTTTTAAAATTTATTTTGCAGATGTTTTTATCACTTTTAGTTATATAGTTATTGATACCTATCACTTATATCGAGGCATTTGTTGAAACCCATCACTCTTAACCAGGGGTCACCAAACCTTTTACACAGTGGGTCGGATAACTGACAAAATGACGAGCATGGGCCACATAATCATTCTGTACGATACTTGCAGGCCAGAACAAAAGCTCTGGAAAAAAGATGAAAAACTAAGTTTAGCATTCCATGTTAATCATGGGTGAATGGCTTGCAATGCACAAAAATAAAGACAACCAACATATTTATTTACTAAAAAAGTTATCAAAGAAGGTGACGTTAGCAAAAAGATAGTTACATCAGACCTAGTATGCACATATCCAAATCTCACAAACTAAGCAGCAAAAAAGATTAATGAGATTTGTGAAAATGACGTTTGGCTTTCAAGATATCATCAATGTTTGGTTTGGAATCGATGCATCCAATCAAGAGAATTGCTTTCAAATGTTCATCAGTCAATCTTGTTCAATGTCTTGACTTTACTTCATTTTTGAAAATGTTTGCTCACAGACATAAGTTAATGATGCCATAAACACTGATGCCATACCCAGTGGCAAATTTCTTGTTTTGGAACCTGAACATCAGGTAAGCAGCAGTAAAATTCAACAAGTTTTCCTTCTCTATGCTTCTCCAACAAGTCATTTGCTTGCAAATCAATGAGCTCCAACTGTAGTTCAACTGGCACATCATCAAGGTTACAATCAAACGGATTCTGGAACAGAAGAATGTCACTCTCAATTCTGTCAAGATCTAAAAATCTCAAAAAAATGCTTCTTCAAGTCACGAATAATTTTTTTCTGAAAATTGAGGTTGATATGTTCAGCGATTGTAACGCAAAACTCTTTCCCTGAAATTTCATGTTCAGTTCATTCATGTGCAAATTTTTTCAAGTACCTTCGGCGGGCCAGATGAACCGACGTCATGGGCCATAGTTTGATGATTATGGTTATTATATGGTTATTGATGCCTATCATTTATATTGTTGAAACCATAACTTTTGTTGTTGTTGTAGTTTAATACTTGTTCATTTGTTGAAACCTTTAGTCATATATTTGAATATTAAAATGATTATATAATTCAGTACATTAATTTCAACTTCTAAAATATTGAAAACTTGGTGTGCTTTACTGTGATTAGTTAACAGAAAAGAGAGATAAAATGTAATGCTTCTTTGTTCTGGTTTTTATATATGGATTTTTTTTCACTCAAGATTAAAAATGTATTCTTAGTTTATTTTATCTGTATGCCTACTAATGACTTACAAAAGTAATTCAACACACACACACACACACACACACACACACACACACACACACACACACACACACACACACACACACACACACACACACACATATTACACAGCACCACTCACAAACACATGCATCAATGCACATATATATAACACTGAACTCACACACACATATATATATTATACAAGTCATAAACATACACATACATGTATGTATGTGTAATATATATTACACAACACACACACACTTTATATGCACACAAATGTGAGGATGAGTAAGAAAATTTCTGCAATGATTTATTTTTAAACTTGCGTTGATAGATAATCATGTTCAGAAATGTTTGATAAAGAATGATTGGGATATCCATCCACATCTACTACAGAGAAAAACATTGAACAAGTAGTGCCATTGAATTTGCATTCACAACCTGATATTCAGTTTTAATCTATAATCTGGAATCCAGTTTGATACCATAAAATAGTGAAATAGCTTGTATATTTGCAAACAGTATATATTATATTATAGCATATTGTTCATGCTGTTAGTTTATTTAAACACAAACTTAACACATTTAGTTTATTCAAAGTGAAAAAAAAGAAGACAAAATAGTCACATTTAAATGTACACACGTTTATATCTCAGTAGTTTGTGAATCAACAATCCAGAGTATTTCTTGAATATGACATTTGTCAGTGATGAGTGGGTTTGCAATTTCTTTCTTTAGTATTTATGTTAATCTCAGTGTACTTTCTTCATTTGAAAAGACAGTATTTTAATTTATATTTCATGCTCAGTAACTTTATGCAATGTTCTCATCTTTATGCTTACTCTGTTGTTAGCAGAATTGTATAATTAGATTGTTTGAGAGGGAAGTGGTATTGTGCATTGGGCTTGATCAATTTAGATAATTCATAATTTAAAAATTCCTGTATTTGTGATGTAAATTTATGCTCCCTCCCTATCATTACCACTGTTTACAGTCTTTATATATGTTGAACAATCTTACTGATGCCAGTTTTTTGGGGGATTTTTTTGTTGTTGCTAGGATGTGGGGAAGTTTGCCATGTGTGACATTTTAGCTTTCTTCCTGTCGGTGACTCCAAAGGTGAGACAATTTTTGTGGACTTTTCAAATTTACAAAATGCATTGAAGATAGAATGTAAAGATTGCAGACATGCATTTATATGTTTGAAAAATATTTGAAATATGAATATACTTTGTCTAAAATCCAGACTACAGTAGGTAGGTAAACATGTAGATATTTACTTTACAGAATGTTTAATTAAAGAAACAATATTGACATATTTATATAATTACAATATAGACTATGAATAAAAGATCATTTAATTTCTTCCTGTTTTAATTATTTCAAATCATGATTATGTGCAATAGGATAACACACATTTACAATAAGTATGTAGTAACAACAATATATGTATAAATTAATTGTAATTCTTGAACAGATGTAGTGTAATTAATCCCAGTAGCTTCATACCGAGAATTAAAAACAAGTACACTGGTTAATTCCACTATTATAATAGTTATAGAATATACTTTTATAAACAGAAAATAATAGTTATAGAATATACTTTTATAAACAGAAAATAATAGTTATAGAATATACTTTTATAAACAGAAAATAATAGTTATAGAATATACTTTTATAAACAGAAAATAATAGTTATAGAATATACTTTTATAAACAGAAAATAATAGTTATAGAATATACTTTTATAAACAGAAAATAATAGTTATAGAATATACTTTTATAAACAGAAAATTATTTTTGTACAGATATAAAGTTCATAATATTGGATCTCTTCACTGTCATACCCTTTTTAAAACCAAACTTGGAATTTTTATTATATATAAGTTCATGCAATCATCCATTCAAAAATATTTTTATTTTTCTAAAAAGAAATGTAAAGATAAAATTGTATACTGCTTAGCAACTAACAGTAATAATGTGAAGTCAAAAGTACATACTTGCTAAAAATTAAAAGACAATATCAACTATTGAACTCTCACAATTTTCACTCTTCAAACTAAAGTAAAATATCATAAAAGAAATATTTTAACATTGCTTAAAACATTAATTACAACTTAAATAACCTGCTGCCTTGATACTTAAGCTTATTCTTTATTTATGTAATGCCAAAGAAATAAAAAGAGTGTTAAACTAGACAAGCCTAAAAGAGCAAAAGTTGAAAATTAATTTTATAATTGAAGGAAGAAAACCTGTTCAAATTAAAAACACAATAAACAGAAATAATTTTAAAAACATGCGTGCAAGAACACAAAGATTAAAATTTTAAAAAACAATATCTTTGTATAGTAAATGCAATGTTTGAAAGAAATGAAACATTTCACATGTTTACATTTTTTAACATCTAGAGTTTATCTTATTTAAATTATCGATGTTTGAAAACTATTTTTCTAAAACATAAATTATTATCCATTGCTAAAATATAAACAGTAAATAAAATAATACCAACGAATATACTTTGCATCTTTAAAACTAATTATTTGCAGAATATAGCACACTCCCAACTGTTGCAAAAGTTTTTGCTAAAACTGACTTATATTTAAACTAGCGAAGCAGTAGCTCAAGAGAAAATTCAATAATTCTACTTTAAAAAAAATATATATATATCTTAAAAATGATTGAAAATGAGAGTTAACTTACACAGATGATTACAAATAGATCTTTCCACTAAGAAGTTTCATTTGATCATACATGGCGTGTCTCAGAAATGAGAGCAGCAGGATAGTGCTATAGATTTTCAATTTAGCAAGAACTGCGTGGACTAATAATCTTACATTATGTCATGTCTTTGGAAAAGTGTTAAAATGTTGAATAAAATGATATTTTTTCTATGATTTTGTGATAAATATTTGATCCCCAAAAGTTGTCTTCAACTTTTTTTCCTGTTCACACACAAATATGAAAATATATGAGTGTTGAGAGTTATCTCTCCTCTTTTTAATAGACCAGTTCGAATTTATGTTACAAATCCATGCAGGTCTTGCAAAAACCTTTAAAAATGGTACCCCAAAACATGAATTTGACTTTTTCAGCCATGATGCTCCTGGGGAGAAATTTTCAACTTAACCCTAAGGTACTTTCGGCAAAGTTTGTGAATACAATAATAAAGTTCAGAAGAAAACAAACAAATACTTTAAAAGACTAAACATAGCTCTTGCTGTTGGTCATTTACCTGTTTGTCTACTCTGGTTCCCATTAGTTCAGAAATGGACGTTTTATAAAAATAAAACAATCGATAATAAAAGAACCTATGTGCCTCATTTGATTGATTTTAATAATTGGTGCTGTATGCAGAAGACAAGAAGATAAAACCAAAGAGACATACATCAGACGCACATCACCATCATCTTGCGACATCATTTTCCCATTAACAGATATAATCTAAGTAGTATCAGACCTGCTTACCTTCTGTTTTTAGTGGAAGAATCTCCCAGGCTTGCCTCTAAACTCCTGCTCTTCTGCTTACAGAAGCGATTTTCTGCTTTCAATTTCATTTTCAATCATTATAATTTTCTGATCATTTATGACAGGATGAAAAACCTGCTTATTTTGTATACAATCACCCGCTCTTTGTTGGCCATCCGGTTGGTTAAGACACAATCATCTTCTAAGAGCTCTTCAACATACAAGTCCTTTTTTAACACTTCCGGAATCTTATTCATTGGCCATTATTAATTTTAGTTGACAAAACACAATTTCGCTCGTGAAATAAACATTTTCTTTAAATATTTTTTTATGTTTAGAAGTCAGAGCTTGATGGGATAAAGCACAATTCAGTACATAACGGTTCTACTGCCTGATCGACCGATAGATGAAGTTCACATTTTCAAAATGGCGGCTAAGTAGCGATAGTACATGCACTACACCGTGTCATTGATCTTATGGTCTGCTGAGGAAGGGGGTAGGCAGTAGTGGTGCCAACGGGTACCCATTGTCGTACTAATACCCAGGTAGTAAAATTGAGAACGGGTACCCATGGTAATGCAGTCTTTATGTCTATACACAATTTAGCACACTCTCCCTCCAGTGACACTCGCATCCCACTCGTAGATGGCAGCCTGCTAAATTGTGCCGGCTGCAGGTTGGCTTATGCACTGTGCTTGTTAGCATGTTATTGATATTAATAAAACTTCAGTAAACAAACTTGTCATTATTTTAATGTCAATATGGGAAGACATCATCTGTGTTGTGTCACGCTAAGCAATTGGATAGTGACATGACGAAATGCAATCTGTGCTATGAAATTCTGTCAGCGAAGGGCGATTGAACTTGATGCCTTATTTTTAAATACGTTATTGTTGTTATTTTATTTAGGTTTAGTTTATGTAATGATTGATAATATTAAAAATAAAAGTTTGTGTTGTACCTATAAAAGATCATAACTAATAGAGACGCACACCATTGGCTACTGCGTGAAGCTTAATGGTTAAGTAGCTTTGTGGAGAGATTGCGAGTTACGATGGAGATTATGCTAATTTTTGAACGGGTACCTGTTTGAAATCTGGACAGCCCTAGTAGGCAGGTCTGTAGTATTAATTTTCTCCTCATGAATTTGCAGTGCACTGAGCCCTTATCAAAGCAGTCTTGGATAATGCCTCTGGTTACTACAGTAGCATCAATGGTGAAATCAAAACTTGGTAAGTTGTTTAGATCTATATCACATTGTGATTATTTCAGAAAATAAATATTAAGCAATCCACGTAATTGTAGTAACTGTAGCAAAGTTTACTTCCTCTGCTTTGCTTTTGGTATCACAGTCTATTGTATATTTATATACTTACTGGTTCTACATATGCATTAAAAGAAACATTAACCTATAAGCTGATCGTGACTTGTGCAGCATACATGATTCAAAAGTGCTCAGTATACCTGGCCAAAGGATACATTTCTAACTGTGCATATATATATATATATAATCTGAGAAAGGATTGACTGAAAGAGAAGTTCATGTGTCAATGCATAAGTGTGTGCTGACATGAATAAAATGACCCACGACACAAAAATAAAATCTACTACTTTTGTAATTTATGTCCTGAAGATAACTTAATTACCAAAGTAACATTAGTGTGTTTCACCTTTTCCTTCGATTTTAAATTCTTCACCTGGCTTACTCAACCAACAGCTGAATCAGATATTGCAGATGACTTAGCATTTTCTTTCTCATCAGATAATGATATTTTTCCACTGGATGATTAACAGCATTGGGAAGTTTACTTCATAAAACTTAATAAAAATTTATATATATAAAAAAAATTAAATGTACAATTTCTTTTTAGAATTTTATCATGATTGACAAAAATATTTCTTTTAGGTTATAAAGAAGCTTTTTAGATTATGTCCATTTCATAAAAACAATTTTACATTATGGATAACCAAAAATTTTAATTTGTAGTTGACAAGTTGAAAGAAATTAGCAAGCTTTATAATTCATTTCTGTACTTGAATGGTTTTTCAAGAAAACCTAAGATTTTTGAATGTTAGTGGTACAGCTTTTTAATTAGTAAGTCACAAATGTCAGTGTTTTTAGAGAAAGGATCAGGTTCATTTCACTGAAGTACAATTTTACAATCATGGCTGATATAAGATTTTTCATTATTTTAATGTGATAAGGAAACAAATTTATTATATTAGTCACCTCATTTTGTAATTCATTTTAGAATCTTTTTGGATATTAATTTTGGAATAGTCTTGTTTGAAGACAAGGCTTAACTTTCTTGCTTACTATGTAACCAGTACATATTTAATTGCAAATACTTAACCATTTACTGTTGTTTGCAACATAACAGGCACAGATTTCATTGCAAAATACCTAACCATTTACTGTTTGCCACGTAACAGGTACAGATTTCATTGATCAGTTAAAAATGTTAGCATTGTCTTGAGATTCATTGACTAAAATTGGAATTGGGGTTGGGGAGCAATAGTCTGCTTTCTGTTGTCGGCAAAAAAATCACAGTCCAGAGAACCACTGATTTTCATGTTTTAAAAGATTTCTTTCCTTCAGTATTCAAACTACTTTATCTCTAACCTTCATTCATATTAAAACAATTGTGATTTTCATTTTCTCTTTCTGTGACAGGAGAAGCTCAGCGTCACAGTGTCTTGATGCTGGTTTCCGAACTCGTAGAATTTATTGGGGTGCCCTGCCTGCTTCCACCTTTGGTGGCTGATCATAAACTGTTGTTGCTTGTTACACACCTGGCATCTATTGAGGTGCGCCTGGCCACAGAAAACTCGTTTGCAGAACAGGTATGTGATTTGTTGTTAATCATAAATGTGAATGTCATTGTCAAAATTGATAAAATGTATAAAGTTTTAGGTTAACTCACATATTCCAGTTTAGTCAAGAGGTATCACACATTAACCACGGAAATAAACTAAATCACTGGTGTTAGGTGTTATGAATGAAATACAGCAGATTTTTATGTCTTTATTATTTTAATGTGAGATTAAAAGAGTGGGATTGCTGAGAGCTGTACATTTACATAATTCTTAGCAGGATTCTTTTTTTTATGGAAGCTATGACATTTATGGCAGAAACTTAACATTGTCTGTAAATTATGACTTGTGCTATTCCAGAACTGCCTGAAAGAAAACACTTGTCTTAGCCATGTTTATACCAGAGAATTTATAAAATTCATTTGCCTAACTGATGAAATTCACATTTTCATTAACTAAAAAACAAGGAGAGGAACCAGAAAGTTTGTAATAACATTTCATTTTTATCTCTTTTTTTAAATTCCCACCTCCAATTCATAATTTCCCTGCTGTATGACCATATGGATATATGGTTGAGGAAAAGAATTTTTTCTGCCACTAGATGTATGTACAAACATGCTTTACCACTATCGTCAGGCTTTACAAATATAACAGAGAAATACGGGGGATAACTCTGCTAGTAAGTGATTTCAATTTGCCCCCTTAGAGAATTTACTTAGAACCCTTGAGCTTGAGTAATGGTAGGAGAGTACTTACTCCTAATATATGCACATCTGGTAAGTATTCAGGGGGAAAATATTTTTTATTTTTATAAAGTACCTTTTACATCGCAAAATACTGTGACACATACACATCTCCAAAAATTTATATTATTCTGTGTGGTGAGAGAGAGAGATTACTTGGATTCACATTAAACAGATGTGGATTAACTAGGATGTTAACAATAAATAATATACTTTTACATGGTTGTATGAAATATAGAATATGATAGGTTGGCTGTTTAAAAAAAATAAACAAAAATATGGAATACTAGAAGATGGCTGATAAATATATATATCAAATAAAAAGCAATGCTGGGATGATGTACAGTATGTACATTAATTTATATAGATGGTAGATTAACTGCAACCTAATAATAAATTCAGATATTTTACTTCTTTGCATTTTAAACATTTTTAATACATCTTAATTAATTCAGGAAGTTTTTATTCCTAATTTGGTCATGTAATATATATTATTTTTAGAGCATGCTAAAGAAGAAACAACACAGAAATTGTTGCTTTTATGTGCTAATCTCACATCTTTTCCAATATCTTTTGTGCTGCTGAATAAGTATCGTTAAAAATGTTTTAGTTGACATATCTGTCATACACCTTTTAATACATTTTATTTTAAGTGTCTGTTACTTTTGAAATTTAATTTATCATAAATCTTTTTTTGATTTTTTTCATATTTGTTGGTGTATTGCTAAAATATTTACTATTGTGAGTTATTAATTGTTTTGTTTTTATGTAGTTTGCTTTTGTTAACCAGTATTTTGCAATGATTTTCTTCTGATAGTGTTTATTTTTGTTTTCATTTAACAGCTGCGGAGCAAAGTGGGTAAACTGGTATCTTACTACAGCCTTTTGGAAAACATTATTCACTTTCTACTGACCAATGACACCTTTGCACTTCAAGCCAAGGAGTTGCAGCAGATACATGTAGCTTTACAGGGAGCCCTCAGGGGGGTACTCTACCTCCTCTCACAGATAGCCTGTGGTTCTATGAGTGTAGTAGGTGTAAATTTATTAGCCTTGTTTTTTTCACTTCTTAAAACTATATCTTGGTTTGAGAACATTTAATGAGACAGAAAAGATCTCCATTAGTAGATAGATCTTAGTATCTGGCAGCAAATTGCTTAACTTGTAGACTGAATGTACTCTCATATGTGTTTTTCCATCCTCAGACTTTGTCTGTTGTATTATTCCTACACTGCACTTTGAGTGCTTACTGTGTTTATCACCATATAACTTTGAATGGTCTTTTGTGATGTTTGCTTAACTCTAGAGCCATGATTAATTAATACCTTTGACTTATGAACTGTTGACAGTGGATAGTTAATATGGATCTTAAGTTGGGACAATTTTGGTCGATTAATTAGGTAAGACTTTTTTATAATTTAGGTGAGCATTGAATGATGTCTGGTGACCTGTTTAAAGTTAGCCTTGACTGATGTCTTGTGAGCTTTACATCTAGACAAGTTTTGACTAATGCCTGGTGAGCAAATTTTTTGAGGCAAGCCTGGACTGATGTCTTAAAATTTTCTTTTCAATCAGATGTTCTTAGTTTTCACAGTATCATTACTATTTAAAAACAAATTAAAATCTGATGTATTATGCGTGCAGAAAGTGCTCGATCCAATTGTCCAGTCCTCAGTGCGGATTCTGGGTGCTTGGTTGGCTGAGGAGACACTGGCTTTAAGGACTGAAGTGATGGAACTTTTGCCATTTATCATTAATATGTGGTTAGTGCAGATCAACTAAGCATTACTTACAAAATTGTAGTCTCTTCAGTTTCTTCAAACAAAAATGAATAAAAGTTTTACATCCTTACATGTTATTTCACTTGCCATTCTTGATTGATTTTGGTTTGTTAAGACTGACTGAACATCACTTACAGAATTACAGTTCTGTTATTTAAAAAAAAATTCTTAAAAAGTAAACAACTTTAAGTTATTATAAAAGCTGATTCACACAGGCTTGATGTAAAAAAAATATTTATGCATTATATTTAAACAGTCTGCTATCATTGAAGTGTTTTCTTATAGAATTAATTTGTAAAAAGAAATATTTTAGGTAGCAATTACTAATACATATTTTCAACTATTTAATAAGGATATGTTATTATAATAATAATAAATTACACTAAGAGAGAATCCATTATAGTACTTTGAAAATGAAACATTGCTAAGCTCCAGCTATAGGATGTTATTTCTCTTTGCAGCAAATTGGAAGTAGGACTTGTTAGCGAAGACAACAACCTCTCAGATGTGCCAATGATAGAAGACACTTGCCTACTGCCTGTGGCCCAGCCCAACCAGGAAGCCAGAACATCACAGGAAGCAGAAGAAATGGAAATTATTTCAATGCAGGCGAGCCAAGCTCCCATCAAATCAAATAGCAAAGTCAGAGCTCTAGGTCCTTCAGGAGTACACAGTGCAGGGTTTGATTGCTTTAATCACAACAACCCTGATGAAAGTGATGAAGATGAAAGATTTTCCTCAGATATTGGGTGTCTCCCTTCTGCCCAGGCAGGGGTCTCCAGTTTTGATGCAGATAGTGAATGTAAGGCCCAAGATCCCTCCAGATTGCCTGAAGTAGAAAAATCTGCCACAAGGATCATGGGTGGTAACATTGACCCAAACATGACAGGACTGGCCGAAGACTTTGCAGATTTGCTTACTGTACAAAATGAATATGCTGTTGGTGGTGGATTCTCAAAGTCTGAATGGGCTGAGCTGGATGTTTTAAGGTGAGTAGTTTTGATGATTTTTTAACAGTTGGCAGCAATTATTGTTGTTTTTGTAAAATAAGGTGCAAGTGTGCAATGCAATGGCATTCTATTAAGTTTGGAAAATTAGGGATAGGGATATTTTTGTAATTAGTCAAGAGGGAGACAGGGTAATGTTTGAGAGATAGGGAAGGGATACTGTTTTGAAAAAGCTCTACTAGTGAATGCACACATGCTATTGTCTTTTGTGTGCATGAGCGTGTATTTTATATACTGTATAAATGCATTCTAATTCATACATTTAGTTCTGTTTTTATTAATTTTAATTGTAAGTCCATATGCATGTTTATTATAGACTGAATAACAGTAAATAGAAGTAAGTGACGGCTCATTAGGATCATGGTTTGATTCTCGCTCGGGGTTAAATATGTGTATATGTGTTATTTGTATAACATATACATATAAATAAATATTATAATTCACACATTTAATTATATGATTTATTCATACTTATCTTGTTATGCATGGAGTCCGTAAACACGTATTTAAGTTTCAGTACTGTATATTTTAATGCGACTGGAGTGCTGTTTTTGATTGATATATGCAATCAGCATTAGAGAATCAGAGTTTTTCTCTTAAAATACACCAATATTTTTCTTGTAAAAATAAAACACATCAATATTTTTCTCTTAAAATTTTGTGGGTTTTTTTTGCAGGTTTTTAATGCCTGGTTTTTTGCATCTGACAGTGGATGATGATTCTCGAAGTATTTTAGTGAAATATGGGGCACCTGAAACTTTCTTGCAGTATTTTAACATTTTGCATGAGCGACTTGTAAACAGCCCGGACATGGAAAATTTGAAGGTGAATGTAATTTCACTTTAAATAAAATTGATAAGAATGAAAATCTTGGCTAACTATTTCTAAGATGTTATTTAAACGGTATTTTATTTTGCTTTTAAAGTCTACAAATTTGTAATATTAAATGACGGAAAACTTAAAGGATTTTGAAATATTTGTTAACAGCACAGTAATTCATAAGAAGAGAATTCACTGCTGATCATTAGAGACCTAAAGTTTATTTTCAATAATGAATCAGCAATATTTGTAGATCAAATTGGTATTGAGTAAAACAAAATAATATTCTGGCATACCTATGCACATTTTATTTTAATATTATTTTTAGAAAGAAAACAATTTTGCGTGTTTTTTTTCTGCAGCCTGCACATCTATTTCTTGGACCAGATGAATACATAATGCAACACATTCTTTAAACTTTGGTAAATGTCATATTTTGCAATGGCTTACATCTATTTTCAGGACCAGATGAGTACTTTGTGCAACACATTCTTAAACTTTGTTGTGACTGACGCAAACTTATGCTCTACTGATACTGTTTTCCATGAACTTTTGGACAAAATTAGCAACATCTTGCCAACCATTGGTAAGTGATGTAGCGAGAAACAATTTTCTCCAAAATACAACCACATGAGTACACTAGAGCAGGGGTGGTGAACCTTTTTTAGATCGCATGCCAATATTTTCAATTTAAAGATATATATTGCTGCGTGCCAAATAGGCCTACAGTAATGTAACTATGCCAGGGGTGTGGGGCTAAGCCCCACCCAAAACTAAATGTGCTGTCTTGTGACTTTATTCCTGAAACGTAGTGTGATTTTTGAATGGTATGATCATATAATGACATGACATATATAATGCCATAATAAAATTAAATAATTATTATATTATACTGTGCTGAAAGCAGCCAGTAGCCTACTGAATATACCTGTAGTTGTTTAAGGTGTAGTTTTGTATGTCATTCCTGTTAGTGATGTTTGGAAGGGAAGAGTGATTTGTGCATTACCTTTGTGATGTCATCATTGTCTTTTAAAACAGAATTGTATATATTGTATATTTTCCATGGTTTGGGAGAGATATTGGATATGACTTTATGAGTGTCAATATCAATTGTACTGTTTCTAACATCCTTTACTTATAGTAGTAATTATAGTGAAAATATATGGGGTAGGGGAGTGTCCACATAGCTCCAAAAAATATCTTCAAATTGCATACTGTATATAGCTATATGATATAAGTAAGAAAATGTTTGCACTAAAATATTAGCAGGCGGGACAATTTGTATTGTGAAAAATCCGATATCAGCCTGTTGGACAAAAATTATGAGAGATTATAAAAATACTTTAAATAGAATGGAGAGGGAAAAATATGAAGTCCACGTGGTGGTATTGATAGTCACTGATTTCTAGAATAGATTACTTACTTTTGAGGAGACATCCTCTTGGTTTGGCACTGAGCACTTTATAACATAGATCTTCTCAATCCACTGCTTTAATTTCAGTGTATGACTTATGTTACATTTATATTTTACAATATATTAATTTCTGTTGATGATATGATTTACTTTTGGAATGATTTCAGTGTATGACTCACGACTTATCCTCTATTCCTGCCACCTCACTACTCTCGGCCTTATGCTGACCCGGGTACAAGCCCCATATTTCAGTAAGTATTGAAGTCATATTTAGTTATCTACTCATGCTACCTCACTATTCTTGGCCTTATGCTGGCCTGGTGCAAGTCCTGATTTTTCAGTAAGTATTAAAGTCATATATAGTTTTTATCATCTTAACCAGGTACAATCAGTACAATTTTAATGCAATTATAGTACAGGTTATAATTACATCTCATCTGTTTTAATCATATTTTTTGATTAATTTAATTGGTTTTCTCCTATAGTATTATGAGATATTGATGTAATAGATTACATTGTAGCATGGCTTTATAACTAAACTGCTGATGATAGAAGTAGTATGGGATGAAATTGATTTATTTTGGCTGTGTTTTTGTTGTGGAGATTTCTTTTTACACTGTTGTTGCCATATCTTTGCTTTTCAGTGAAAAACAGTAGCACTAGAAGAAACATTGTAATAATATTTTTTTAAAAATAACTGTTCCTGGTTGAGTTTTATTGTTTGTGCATTCCTGATTGCTAGACCTTCAAAGTACTTGGGATAAAAAAATAAAATCATTTCATATTACTATTTCACTATTCATTCGAATAAATACTTCAGAATTGTGAATTTGAGGAATTTAAGTTGATTTAATCTTAAATTTAAAATTTTGATAATTTATTGCTGTGCTTAATTAAGTGACTTAATTGTATTTTAAAAGTTTATCAGAACCAGTTGTACTCACATATCATATGACACATCCTACACATTCTCCCATTTAATCATCTTTTTGCACTTCAGAGGTTGATGCAGAAAAGCGTAAGAAATTCTTGGCTGCCTGTGTGACATTTCTAAGTCGGGCACACGTTGTCCAAGAACAGCATCAAAGGACAATCACTGTAACACTGTCAGAAGATTACCAAAAACACTGGTGTCAAATGCGTGATCTGTGGGTTATCTCCGTACAGGGTGAGTTGGTTTGTGCTTAGAATATACTTTTATCATATGATAATCAGTTCGGATTATTTTTTATTATACTTTTTATTATTAACTTACGGAATCTTATATTGTTTATGCTGTAATTTTCTTTTAAAATGTTTATAAATCCATCTGTTTTTAGTCCAGAAATATACAGCCTTCCTGTTTGATTGATTTTTGTGGGTTTGCGAATCCATATGTATTAGTAATTTGGTGTTTGTTATTTTCAGAGTTGACTGTGATCAAAGAGCACTTTCCAGAGATTATAGAGATCATTCTCAGGTCTGGTTACCTCCCCATACTTTGCAAGATTTTTGTGGATGTTGAAGGTCGGAAATAGTTTTGATTTAGTAGTTTTGTAAACAATTCTCAGAGTTTTTATTTATGTTTTGTAATACAAGTTTCAAATTTCATTGAAATAAATATTTTCATTCAATGACAAATTTAATGTCAGTTTTATAATGTATTATAACTAATGATTGCCATATTATTCATATATATTTAATATTTTCATTGTTCATGAAAGTTAAAAAAATATACAATGTAAACCACTACAGTCTATTAAAAGTGAAGAATGCTTCACAGACTACTTTTGCCTTTTCAGCCGTGGGATTAGATCCAGATATGAAACCAGTTGTGTTGACTTTTATATGCAAGCTTGCAGTCACAGATCCACGGGTACGAGCTGTGCTTTGTCAGCATAGGGGATTGGAACTAGCAAGGTGAGAACATTCAAGATATAGTTGCATGCATTGACTTAGAAATAAAAATTGTAATTCTTTTAGAAGAACCAAATTGTGTGAAGATTAGAAAATGTTGATCTATCACAACAGAGTTTAAATTTGTAATAATTATTTGCAGAATACACCAGCTGTTTGATCTGGAAGAGTGCCTCAAGACTCATCTGTGAACCATGAAGAAATGATTGCAGTTTCTGAAAATTTTTATTTTATTTCACAAACATTGTTTGTGCAAATTATGGACTGTATTGATGAAAGCTTTAAACATAACATTTTTATTCAGTTTTCTTTTGATTACATGCACACAAGCATGCATGCATTACACATGCATGGGTTGCTTGTTTAATGTGTGAATTTTATTTTGTATTACTGAGATAATTTTCCATGTATTGAAATAAAACACTTCTTAACTTGTTATGAGTTTGGTTCATTCTTGTTTATTGTAGTTTTAAAAAAAATTAAATCCATTACATTTTAACTGATATTGGATGGTCTGAGGACTAATTTCAACCAGCAGTGTTTACATAGAACTGAAGGTGCAGTTTTAGTATCTGATAATAGAATTTACTAAAGCATAGATGACAGACATCTAGAGTAATCAACCACAACAGGATTCAATTGCATATTTTGCTGCTTATCTTGTAAGATTGGAAATAATGTTATTAGTTTTGGAATACTACATGCAATTGTCTTCTCTCCCAAAACAAAGCTATTGTACTGGAATATGCATATAATGGCAGGATCCATTGGCCCTGACTGTGCTGATATATTTATGTAATTGCAGGATCCATTAAACCTGGCTGACTAGTTATTTGGGTCATGTTACACATGTGTAAGGCTGCAAGCCAATCTAAGTACTTCACACTAATCATTTAAAAAACAGCCCAATCCACAGCTCTATTGACAGTAAAGATTTGCATAACGCATTAATTTAAGTCATAAATTCTAATACTGACTAGGAGTTGCTAGTTGCTTTGCCATTGTATACCATCAGACATTCTGTACACTGTTCCAGATAAGAAAAATATTTTGCATAAACTTGGTTGTTTCTTGCATTTTTCTTTGTTTACAGAAATTGAATTAGCTCATCTCTCTTGCAATCTTATAATGGCTTCTGTGTCATTTTGATTCTGGTATTGGTTTCAATGCATTTGTCACAATAATTGCAGGTTACAAATTTTTAACATTTGAATTTTTGGATTAATAAAACAACTGAACACTAGAAAGATAGCTTCTTCTTCTTTGGTTGAGATGATGGCAGCTTCCAGCCTGCACAAGTATTTAATTATTATTTTGTTGTGGTCATACATTGCCTCTTAAAAATGAGTAACTTGAAATTAGTATAGACACCCCCCACCCCTGACCCTTATTTCTTAAACTTGAACAAATAAAACATTCAGCACTGAATGCTGGTGTTGTTTTTAACTTTGCATCAATTTTGGTGAGAACTATTGAAGATAGGCCTACATTTACATTAGAATAGACTACAAGAGTCTTTCATTTCTGGAAGTAATTTAATATGATCTAGAAATGCATCGTGGTCAATTAATTTTTGGCTTGTTTTCCAAACTGAGCAACCTTCAGTAGAAAACTGCAAAAAAAATTTTTTGAAAATTTAGGAAAAGACAACAGCAAAATACTGAATTATTTTGAATAGAATAAACAATCCAACTTCTGAAAACTTTTTTCGCTATTACCTAGAAATTTATTATGGTACCGGTTACCATTAACTAACGACCAGTTTCATGATAGAAAAATCAAATTATGAGTCGGTCCTATAGGAGAAAAACATTCGAAAGGAATTTTCCATTAATATCTGTTCTTTCTGAATATTAGCTTCCATATTTGCATGAGTTGCAGCAGAAATTGACGCCGAAGACGTTTGAGACAATAGGTCAAGGTAAGACATATTCTGCTGGAGTTTCAAGCCACTGGACAAAAGTATCAGGCGTAGAATTAACGTGGTGTTTTGACATCTCTTACTGACTGTACTGATACAGCAAACAAACATGTCAACGGTTTAAATTTTTTGTGCGACTTAAATCACTGAGTGAACACTCAATGAAGACATCAGTATTTTTATTAGTAATTATCATGAGCACCATCAACAACAAAGAATAATGCAATAAACAACATTTTACAGATCGAGATGAAAACAGAACAGTTATGAAGTAATTCTAATTCCTAATTATACATGAATAAGTGTTTTCAATACACTTTGAAAAATACATTGAATTTAACAGTGAAATACATGGGTGAACCGGGTTTTGTAGCGTTTTTAGAGTTAATAAAAATAGAGTCTATGATTACAAAGGCATAAATCACCAAACAAGACGGACGGACAGCGAAACAAGCTATTCCCCGTCCAAACACGCCCCAGTTATACTAGTACGTCCTGGTACACAAACAAAACGATCAATGGTTTAATGAAGAAAAAATGTTGCCGGAAGTTTTAAAGACTCAGTCAATATAATTGTTTAAACTATGAATGTAATTCTGCATCTGCATACCTTGCTGGATGTTGTCACTTCCTCAAATACAGGTAAAACAGCTCTTTTGTTTAGTATTCTCATAATTACGAGTGTACTCTTACAGTACATACATATTGCATCCCGTTTCCAGTAAGCCTCGTTTTCAGTGCGGCCACAGTGGGGGGGAGGGGGGAGGAAGTTGCTGTGAATTGAACCCTGGACACTTGAGAGCTGGGACAGCAAATCCAGTCACTGAATATACTGGTGAAGATCGCGTTGCAGACAAATTGGAGCCCAAACGCGTCACATGGTGACGTAGTGCATTCTGACACGACGTAGATAATGACGTAACAATGTGATGGCGTCAGGCAGCCAGGAGCTGTGCCAAGAGCAGCCAAGCTCTGACGAGAAGGAGAAGAAACCCGATTTACTGCTCAGTGATTCGGAAGAAACGATCCGCTCCTATACCTCGACTCCTCAACCCACAACGTCGACTGCGGACGAAGGTCAGAGGGACTGCTCGTCGTCAGGGGAAGAAGACCTTGCGGTCAGCCATGCGGAAACTGACGCGTTGCCGCATATTTCCCACATCTCTGATCAAGAGGGGGCAGGATTTTTTAAGATTCACTCCATGCCTTTAAAGCTGGTGGCATCTCTGAGCAAGCACGAACTGCAAGACTGCTGGCCTAAACTCAAGAACTTCGTGGGGAAGGCAATTTGGGGTCAGTGACCGACAATCCATATATATAAATTATTTGATTAGCTTCAATAGGTTGGCTATTCTTTGTCTCTGTGCGTATGATGTCATCGAAGAGAGAGAGAGTGAGTGCGCGTAGATATAATATAGATAAACAGACTGTATGTATAGACTGTAGGCAGACAAAAGTACAAGTGATACAAAGCTAAGAAATGCGACAAAACTCGGAACGAGTAACAAATTGTAAAGAACAATCGACCTTTAGAATTATCACAAGAGCAATCAAACTGCAGAACAACTAGATTTTAGATATCTTGGAATGTTGCGAGAGTAATATTATATATTTCTGAATTTTTAAATAATGTATATACCATGAAGAAATTGATAAAGTACTCAATAAAACTAACTCTATCTAACTGTCTATCTGTGAATATATCAGCCCAGACTATTAGTGAGCATAGTGTGCCCTGACTATCAGTGCTGTAACTGTTATCAGTAAGCATAGTTTGCCCTGACTCTTACTAGTTTTAGTGCTGTAACTGTTATCAGTAAGCATAGTTTGCCCTGACTATTACTAGTATTAGTGCTGTAACTGTTATCAGTAAGCATAGTGTGCCCTGACTATTACTAGTATTAGTGCTGTAACTGTTATCAGTAAGCATAGTGTGCCCTGACTATCAGTGCTGTAACTGAGCAACATCAAATTTGTTGTCTTAAGTTTTTTTGACGGATTTAGTACAGTCTTTAATTTATACTTAGCGAGCCCCCCTCCCTTTCTTCTCCAACATAAAGTTATCAATATGTGTAAGAAGGTCAATAAATTTATTAAACCAACAATCAAATATACAAATACAATGAAATAGATTACTTGACATTGATATTTCCACAAAACCGCGTTTGCATACTTTTTATGTTTCACAGTCTTATACTAAAATACAATTCAATAATTCTGTCAATACAAATCACAGGAGAGTCTTATCAGAGAACAGAAATGGAATTATTAGAGATAAGTAATAATAGTTTTACATAACCTCGTTTAACTGATGTCTCAATAGTCCTTCCATGTGCCTTTGCAACAAACACAAGTTATTATCAGTAAGTATTACATCAGCTTTACCTGCCTCACTCTCATTGAAAAAACAATGTTCGCTACCTGGACGCTTCTTTTCACCTGCCAACTCCTTCAAACAGAATAATAAATGTAGAAATGTCCAACAGCTTCTCTACACTAAAAATTGTTCAGGTAGTCAGCATATCTTGCTGCCACATATCAGTAGAGTGTAGTGTGTTCTTCATGCCTTTACCATGGTCGGTTGTAGTCGTTTACAAACAGTAAACCAGGAGGTTCAAATCAAACATTGAAAATGGAAAAGGCTACTTGTTTCATCAAGCTAATGGCCACCTTTCAAGACTGGACTTCTTGCCTCTCCAAATTCAAAGTGATTAGACTAGATTTCTCTACATCCAAGTAAACATTTACATCTCAACCAACTGGCTGGTCTCACTCTCGTAAAGATAATAAAAAAAACCTACTCATTGGTTTGCATTACATCAGCAATTCAAACATATTCTTGCCTCTAGTGTTTACTTCAACTCCGACACTTCAAAAACACCATCATAAGGAGTGCCCAAGGTTGGATTACTCTGACAATTCAACAATTTATATAACAAGTTTAAAAATAGGGAGAGGCAAATTTACTCCGCCACATACTTCTATTTGTAAAATGTATTGCTATGGAATGTCTAGGTCCGTGTTGGCTGTTGCAGAATAAACATTACTTTGATAATAAACTCAATAGTAATTTGGAGTAAATTATCCAACTTATCAGAAAATATTAATTTTACAAATTATTCAACTTCTCAGTACGATAAATATTTATCTTTAATTTTTATCATTGAAGAAAATATTCTATATTTAAGCGCATTAAAAAAATGACTATGGTATCACTGTCAATTTGAATAACTTCCATTATTAATTAATTACTGTTATTGTTTTAGTATATATTTTTTAAAGTATAAAAGTACTATTTGCATTTTCTTAAATACAGAGTATAAATTTGGCTAACTTCAGCTGCTCTTGTTCTAATCAATATCCGTTAGGCAACAAAAAGATATTTAGATCACTATAACCATTAGGCAACAAGAAGATATGAGTATCTCTTTAACCATTAGGCAACAAGAAGATATGAATATCTCTTTAACCATTAGGCAACGATGTATATATTAGGCAATATATATATATTTAAATCATTAAATCTGTTAGTCAACAAAAGTGATATTTGGATCACTTTAATTGTTAGGCAACAAGTAGATATTTCAATCACTCTATCCTTAGGTAACAAAAAGATGATTCAATTACTTTATCCGCACGTAACAAAAAGATGTTTCAATTACTTTATCCTTTAGACAAGAAGAAAATATTTTGATCACATTATCCATTAGGCATCAAGAAGATATTATTTTGATTACATTATCCATTAGGCAACAAAAATATGTTTCGATCTCTTTATCCTTTAGGCAAGAAGATATTTCTATCATGGTATCCGTTAGGCAAGAATAAGATATTTTAAACACTATATCTGATTAGGCAGAAAACGATATTTGGATCTCTTTATCCGTTAGGCAACAAGAAGATATTTCGATCTCTATATCTGTTAGTCAATAAGGAGATATTTGGATCACTTAATCGGTTTTGCAATAAGAATATATTTGGATCACTTTATCTGTTAGGCAACAAAAAGATATTTGAATATCTTTATCGGTTAAGCAGTAAAAAGATATTTGGATCAATTTATCTGTTAGGCAACAAAAAGATATTTAGATATCTTTATCGGTTAGGCAGTAAGAAGATATTTGGATCTCTTTATCCGTTAGGCAACAGGAAGATACTTCGATCACTATATCTGTTAGGCAAAAAAATATATTTGGATCTCTTTATCCGTTAGGCAACAAGAAGATATTTCGATCACTATATTCGTTAGTTAACAAGAAGTAACTTAAACCGTTAGGGAAAAAAGAGAGAGAAGATATTGTGAGAATACGGTTCAAAATTGAACCATGAATTTGCAGACAAAAGATAATTTTCTAGATAAATTTGAATTTTGATGGGTATGCTGTGTATATGAATGCATTCTTAAATTAAGATATCCTCCAGTTGTAAGCATTGCGCCTTTAAGATATAAAATATACTTCTTAGTTGTAGGCAAACGTGCAATGGTTATACTTTTATATGTCTCGATTCTAAGAAAGATTGGATGACCAGATCATAGTGCTAGACTGGCTAATGGATGCTAATGTTCGAAATCCTATTACGTAACTGTGTCAAAAGAGAAGGCATGAAAATACATTGCGCATTTATTCAGGTGATGAGAGATTCGAACCCGTGCCCACTGTGATCGAAGGTGCAGTTGATCGGTACGAGTTGGGAGCTGTGCTCCTGAAGACAAAACTCACATCTAGAGAAAAATGGCGTCTTCAGCTCCCTCGCTGCCAGGCGATCTCTTCAATTTACGACCTCATCTGGGATCACGACATGAGCATAGACGCAGCTGTGGTGAGTTGAAACAAATGCTCAGACTGTAATGTGTCAATACTGTCATGTTAAAAAATGAATTAGTGGTGAATTTAATAAATGCTCAATGACTGTAATGTGTCAATACTGTCGTGTTAAAAAATGACTTAGTGGTGAATTTAATAAATGCTCAATGACTAATGTGTCAATACTGTCGTGTTAAAAAATGACTTAGTGGTGAATTTAATAAATGCTCAATGACTGTAATGTGTCAATACTGTCGTGTTAAAAAATGACTTAGTGGTGAATTTAATAAATGCTCAATGACTGTAATGTGTCAGTATTGTCATGCTAAAAATGACTTAGTAGTGAATTGAAACAAATTGCATTATGAATGTAATTTTTAAATACTGTGTGAAAAATGACCTAGTGATGAATAAACAAACGCATTGTGAACGTAATTCATAAATATTGTCGTCCTAAAAATGATTTAAAGGTGGTTTGAAACAAACACATTATGAACTTTTTTGTAAACATTTTCGTATTGTGCCTGACGAAGTGGTGAATTGAAACAAACACATTATGATTTTCATACTGTTGCTGGCGAAGTGGTGAGGTGAAATGAATACTTCACGAGCTTAATTCATAAGTACAGTCACACTCTAGTTGGCATAATTGTGAGTTGACATTAAACGTCAATTTTTAAAAAGAAATTGTAAATAGTGTCACACTGTGGTTGGCATAGTGATGACCTGACATTAAAATGTCGTGAATATGGTCCTACTTTGGAAATATTATACTTTGGTTGGAGTAATGGTCAGTTGCATGAACACACTATAAATAGTGTCATGCTGGATTACAAGTAGTAATGAGATGAAATAGTTAAGAATGTAATGTGTAAATATATGAATTACGTCAAATTTTTCTTTCTAGTTATTTTATATAGCTGTTGGTAGTTAGTACTGTTCATAAGGATCGTGAGTGAATCAATGTAACTCTGCCATCTTCTTGATTATATTTACCATCTGTTACTTTTGTACTATCATTCATACCATTCTGATTTAAGCAGACAGAACTGCTTCCTCGAAACAACTCTTTAGAAACGAAATTATTTTAAAGTGTTTAAAAACCTTAGCAGAGAAGGAATTAATCATAGAGTATCATTCATACATTAACTTATACACGATTGCATTGCCCACCTGTTCAAATTTCTACTTCAGAGTCGATCTTATGGATGAGCCCGAGATTTCCTGTTCATGCTTTACGTGTGTACACTCATTTAATAATTTTCTTCAACTATTACATGTTATATTCGACATTGCCAAATACACCCTTTACAAATGAAAGCAATACTGACAGACATTAATATTTTTACGTACTTTTGTAGGATTCTACAAAGAATAAGAAAATTATTTGTGTTGGGGGGGGGGGCGAGAGAGAGGGAGAAGGGACAAAAATAGTAAACAATAAAGCCTGAATAGTAATAATAATAGGAGAGTCATAAAAGGAAATTAATCACACAAAATATAAACACAAGTGAATGCCTGTTGCGTTAAATTGAATTAATGCCAAGGCTTATGTCAAACAGGAAATGGCTGCACCCATGCGAGTGGAGAAGGGAGCACCGTGGCCCAATCACCGCTTTCATGGGCTGGCGTTCAAGGGAGGCTATGCACGGCAGGTTGCGGTGACGGTAACTGGCTGTCACAGGGTGGCGCCTCGCGCATTACCACGACCCGACAGCCTCGTTCTCAATTTATACCGCTACGGTACTACTACATGGAGTGTTCGGAGATTATTTCTGCTTTAATGTTATTTATTTATGTTTTATATATTGAAAATGTTTTATGGATTTCCAAAAAAGATCGAAAGCGTACGGCATTTCTAAAGAAATCAATGAAAAGAACAAAAAAAACCCTCGATTAACACCTAAATAAAGTTATGAACTGTGAAGACGGAATCAATTTCTACTAGAGACTTTAAAACATTTATCTTTTCTCTCTGTACGATCAGTCTTGACAGTTTCTATTTCTTTGTAATTAAAATTCCAGTCAATTTAAAATCACCAATTTCGCACCAGAGTAAGATGAAGTCGGATAAGGTGCAGTAAGATGGATCGGGGGGGGGGGGGGGCAAGATTATCGGCTAGCGATCCATTACAGTAGATAATGGGTTTTTGGATTTATTATTTCTAGTTTTATTTATTTTACTTTTGGGTGATTTGAAAATGGTGGCGGCCACCCCTCCTATTGTCACAGCCACTAATGGTGCTCTCAGAACTGTCCTGTGCAGTTCAATAGATTGTTCATCAGTTCCTCTACATTCAAGATTGACTGGATTTAGTTTTATTGCAATGGAAAGATGGTACAAAGGCATTATACTTGAATTTAAATCTCTTGTTTGCCTCAAAGCTAGCTAGAACGCAATGGAATATTGGGGCCAATAGATGGTGAATGCATTCAAGGGCAGTTGAATATATCTTTCTGTTTATCTAAACTGTTAGCATATATATGGCACGGTTTTAAAATGGAGCACGAGTGCCTGCTAAATGGCGGAAATTTTTATTTTGTTCTTTTATTAAAAAAGTAATAAAATTAATATTTGGGATAGTGAATTACTGTTTTGTAATTCAATCGAAAGGTAGACTGTCATCTTCGGACTCATCAAGTCATCAAGTCATTTCTTGAGAGATTTGAACAATCAATAATAACGTACCCAATGCCTAATATTGCTATTCACCTGACCATTTCTTTCTCATGTCTTTCAGTTTCACCCTTATTTTCAGAATAACAACAAACAACAGCAATCATCATCATCATCGTCGTCGTCATCATCATCATAATCATAATAATTATAATTATAATAAAAATAATTTAAAATAGCACACTCGTTAAGAAATGCCGAAGTAAAACAATTGTGAACACTAATTCATTTTATGTTCAGTATATCCATCAACCAGCTCTGTCAGTAAAGAACTAGAAACTGCCCAAATGGAATCACAATTCGCTCTCCATTAATAATATATTGTATTCAGAACTACTGATTAATAAATATATAAATTGACCAAAGCTGGATATTAAAACTGAAATAATGGTAGGGAATGCGGAATTATACATTTCTATACAGTTTTCGTTTTCATTTTTTATTTTAATTGCGCAGCGGGCCGGTATCGTACGGATAAGATTTACGTCATAACGGAAGTGATATATGCCCAAGAGCTGCATGTAACTGTGCGAGTCAGCATTAATAGGGATGATGTCAAAATCCTACGCCGAGTGCCTCTGGCTTTTCGTCTGCATGTATATGATGTCAGGTATGGCGTATACATTGATTTAGAAATCTTTTTTTATTTTATTTATTTATTTATTTTTTTTTTAGAAAAACAAAAGCCCTGTGTATGTTTTTGTTATGCAGTGGAATTATCAAACTCGGCACTGGAGTCAGGGGATAGTTTGAAAAAAAAGTGTTTTGAAGTGGTCACCTGGAGAGAGTTTTAAAATAACACATTAAATCTTTTGGAATAATACGGCAAAAAAAGTTTCAACAATAGCTGGAGTCAGAAATCCCTCCATAGAAAATATGCATAATAGGCAAACATCAACAAGACGACCGATGTACAGACAAACTGAGAGACACTGGACAAGACGGCCGACGTACAGACACCTGGAAGACACGGGGACAAGACGGCCGATGTACAGACAGCTGAGAGACATGGGACAAGACGGAAGACAGCTGAGAGACACGGGACAAGACGGAAGACAGCTGAGATACACGGGACAAGACGGAAGACAGCTGTGAGACACGGGACAAGACGGAAGATAGCTGAGAGACACGGGACAAGACGGAAGACAGCTGAGAGACACGGGACAAGACGGAAGACAGCTGAGAGACACGGGACAAGACGGAAGACGGCGACATACAGACAGCTGTGACAGACTAGGCAAAAAGAAGCACTTATCACTTGTGCACAAAATCAAGTACTGTGCAAAAATCCTACACGGTAACAACCGTGCAGGCCTTCAAGGATTCCAAAAGTCAACTTATGAAGAGCATGGACGACACTACAGAACATAAACTGTCTGGATAATAGTTTCTACCCGGAAGAGTGCCTCAGAAGCACAGTAAAGTGGATCAAAATTTTCCAAAGAAATCTTTGAAAAATCTATGGAGCATGGCACCGATCAAAAACATTGAAAAGTGGAGAAGTTTAGGATTGCGGGACTTCAAAATTAGGAACAGCTTCTTTAATTCTATCAGTCAGGACAGTAACAATCATCGATGTCGCTGTACCAAATGTGGGAATAAATTTTAGAATACCAGGGCGTCCGATTAGAAATCCAGAGACTGAAATGTAAGAACAGAAATGCCAGGAGTAATAGCAGCACTGGGGAACATGACAGGAACTTGAAAAGTAACTGAATAAACTGTCCGGAAACGACAGACACACTCCTGAAAGAAGTTCTCCACGGAAATGCCTAAATCCTCTGTTAAACCTTGAATCTCCCAAAATTCTGGTAAAATTTCTAATCCAAAGTTAACAACCATTCCTCCTACAGATAACAGAGAAGATTCAATAATAATAAAAACAAAAATCAAGAAGAGTTTCAACGACTCCAAAATGCATACTGCCTAAACATGAATGAAACAACAGAACACACTATCTGGATGTCAGTGTCTGAGTGAAACAGAATGCACCAAAAAGACACAGCGAAGTGGCAAAAAATCCTACATAGAAACGTATAAAAGTATAGAGTAGGGGCTGGGATGCACTAACCAGAAGCAGTCACCGAGACAGAAGAAATCAAAATACTGTGGGAGTGCGAGATATGAACAGATCGAATGATTCCTGCGCAAAGACCATGATCTCAATAAGTCTAACAGAACATCAGCAATCATTGATGTCGCTGCTCCAAGTGAGAGAAACAAAAACAAAAAGAAAGAGAAAGATCTCAAATTGGAAATCCAAAGACTGGGGAAAAGCAGAAGTGAGGCCTGTAGTGATAGGAGCTTTTGGAAACATAACTTCTGAGCTAGAAGGCTATCTAATTTAACTACTACATGGATGGAACCCACAAGCTTGCCCTACTACTAAAAGCACTGTTCCTCGGAAGTGCCCACATCCTCCTTAAAATTTTGGATCTATCAGAATCTTGGTAAGATTCCAAGACCTTGGTTCACAACCGACTGCCAACAGAAGTTGTAAAAATTGGCTGAATAACAATACTAATATTTTCTCTGTATATAAACAATAAACTTGATTATATAAAAATAAATCAACAACGTTGATTATTATTATACTTCATTAACTATTATTTATTTATACTTTAGTGCTTTAAATCTCTCAACAGACTCTCTCTCTCATTTCATATCTTCTCATTTTTTATACTTATCCAGGCTTTCTTTCTATGACCAATGTGAGAATGAACATTGACTGCATGCTTCTTCTTAGAAATATTACACTGATGTCTGATGAGATGTAGAAAACTTCTCTTCGCATCAACTCTGGAACATTATTTCATTTAATCTTATCGGAGACCTGTTCTCTCTGGTACAGAATTGCATCTCGTCTTATTTAGGGACCTGTCCACATTGGTTCGCCAGCGAACCTACGACAAGCCACTGCGAGTTCGATGGACGGGACTTGCAGACAAGACTCAGCCCTCGACCAATCCTCGCAGGAGTCGTAAGTGTTGGAACTAAGTGACGTGACATGTGTTCTAACGGACCTTAGGTGTAAGAATTCAATTCCCCTTTGTTTCTTTTATGAAAAAATTTCTTTAAAATAAAATGCATGCACGCTCTTCTGTGTCATGTATTTCTGTATTTTAAAAAAAAAAAAAAAGCATAAAGTTTTCTCATTATTTCTCATTACAATGATTAGGAAATTTAAGTTTTTAACCTGAGAATTATTTAAAGGTCCTCACCTTAGAAAGTTTGGATGGGGCTGGTCATGCCTCACGCCGGTTTGTTTGAAGTATCGTTACATTAAATCTGAATATAATAGATGAACAGTGAGTATATAGGGAGTGTGTGTGTGTGTGTGTGTGTGTGTGTGTGTGTGTGTGTGTGTGTGTGTGTGTGTGTGTGTGTGTGTGTGTGTGTGTTGGGGAGTATAGGTGAAAGTCTTCCACTATTTTCAAGGTACAAATTAAATATCACATTCGTTACTCTCTCTCTCTCTCTCTCTCTCTCTCTCTCTCTCTCTCTCTCTCTCTCTCTCTCTCTCTCTCTATATATATATATATATATATATATATATATAATTTAATTATCATGATAATAGTGTTGCGAGTAAAAAAAAATCATTTAAAGCACTGTAAATATTCTCCGACTAAGTGGTGCAGATGGAAATTTTCCTGTTGATTTAAAAGCCGGAAATCTTATGTAAGTGTTGAAGAAGATCAGTGTACCTCAAATAATAATAATAATAATAATATATTGACTTAAACCATTTATGGATTAATATTACACAATACTAAGTGAACAGCATTCACACAATTTGTTGTGGGATGTCTTCGTCAGACTTGCTGAGACATACTAAGACAGCTGATATTTACAATTTACAATAGTTAGACGCTGAGATATACATGTGTTATGAGATATTTATGCGTTGCGACATACATATCAACAAGGGAAAAATCATACGCAAAATCATGCAATTATATGATTTAGGCTGAAATGGTATGAGCAAAATCTCCCATTAATATGATCTGTCCTCACTCTGCATGTTTCTGATAGTTCTAGTTTTCCCCTTCAACTGCAAACCTCTTCAGCTGAATGATCGGTTCATTTCTGCTAAATGTCCACCTCCAAAGCTTTCAGATACCATATCTATTAATTTTTGTTTAATATCCACTTCCAAAGCTTTCAGAGATCAGATTGATCTATTAATTTGTTACTTGTCTACTTCCTCAAGCTTTCAGAGATCAGATTGATCTATTTAATTTTACTTAATGTCCACTTCCAGAGATCACATTCATTTTTTTAATTTTTACTTAATATCCTCTTCCAAAGCTTCACGAGACCAGACCTATATATTAGACTCTGTCCACTTCAAAAGTTACCAATCACTGATGACTGGACGTAATTATTGATGACTGATGATTGGCTGTAATTACTCTCATGACTATTTGATGTAATTACTAATCACTGACTATTGGATGTAATTACTAATTACTATTAGAGGTAATTACAAATCACTTACTATTGAATGTGATTACTAATTACTGACTTTTGGGTGTAATTAATAATCACTGACTATTAGATGCAATTACTAATTACTAACTGTTAGAGGTAATTATTAATTAATGACTATTGGATGTAATTACTAATTACTGACTATTAGATGTAATTACACTATGTAACAAATTTTCACTTTTGTTCTGTTCCTGGGTTGAAAGTGTGTTTTCCTAATCCGTTAGGTCTAGAACAGAAAGGAAATCACTGTTATTCCAGAAAAACTTTGCTTCTGTGACCGGGAATGAAATTTGGAAAATCGCGTGTGTTCGAGAAAATTCTCAATTTGCTTTCAATGCCGAGCTTCCTCCCTGAACTGCTAGAGTTGTCCACATGTTTCTACAATTCTCCTGAACACTCTAGAACGTTCAAGAAACTTCCAGAACTTTCGAGAAACTCTCAGAACTTTCTAGAACGTTCTTGAACGTTCCAAAAGTAGCTGTACAAGTATAAAAGCACAGGTGTCTCGAACCAAGATTCCAATTCGTGTTATTGCAGACTGAAAGGATAACGATTCGTAGTTGAAGAGAAGTTATTTATTTGATATGGCATCAAGAGATTGTTTGCATCCAGCTGATTCATTCATCGGCCATCTTCAGGGGACAGCAGCAAGTCAGATAGCGAGGCAGATACTGGAGATATGGACTACGATTCCGCAGATGAAGTTGGGGATAGAAAGCCGTACTTCCCTAACCAGAAAGACGTGAACGATTTAATTAGGGACCTCGGGCTTACGAAATCGAATGCTGAGCTTCTGATATCCAGGCTCAAACAGTGGAACTTGGTTGATGATAGCGTACAAGTCACGGATCAGAGGAAGCGGCATCAAAGATTCTCCAACTTCTTCAGTCAGCGTGATGGGCTGTGCTTCTGCAACGATGTTGCCGGTCTATTCCAGGCTATAGGTATCGCATGTAATCCTATTGAATGGTGCCTATTCATAGACAGTTCATCCCGGAGCCTCAAAACCGTGTTGCTTCACAATGGAAACAACTACCCGTCTCTCCCGATGGCCCACTCTGTGCATCTCAAAGAGGACTACACCAGTGTCAAAATGTTGCTGAGTGCATTAAAGTATGACGACTACGGATGGGAGGTCATCGGTGACTTCAAAATGGTATCATTCCTCATGGGTATTCAAGGAGGTTTCACGAAATTTCCTTGTTTCCTCTGTCTCTGGGACAGCCGTGACACTAAGGCGCATTATCGCACAAAGGACTGGCCACAACGGACCGAGTTTTCTGTTGGGAAGAGCAATGTGAAGTGGGCGCCGCTGATAGAACCTCATAAAGTGCTTATGCCACTGCTGCACATCAAGTTAGGCCTCATTAAGCAATTTGTCACTGCTCTTGACAAGGAGTCAGCAGCATTTCAATACCTCCAAGATCTTTTTCCAAAGCTGTCCGAGGCTAAGGTCAGGGCTGGTATATTCGTCGGACCACAGATCAAGAAGATCATAGAATGTGAGGATTTTGTAAAGCTGTTGAACAGGACGGAGAGAGCGGCTTGGAGCAGTTTCGTTGCAGTTGTTCAGGGCTTCCTAGGCAATCACAAAGCTGAAAACTATGTGGAGTTGGTGCAGACTCTCATAAAGAATTACGCCACAATGGGATGCAGAATGTCTCTGAAAGTCCATATCCTTGATTCGCATCTCGACAAATTCAAGGAGAACATGGGCGCTTACTCGGAGGAGCAAGGCGAGCGCTTTCATCAAGATATATTGAACTTTGAACGTCGTTACCAAGGACAGTATAACGAAAACATGATGGGGGACTACATTTGGGGGCTACTTCGAGAGAGTGATTCACAGTACAATCGTAAATCTAGAAAATCTACACATTTCTGAACCTTGTTGAGTGGTTTCCGACTGTGTTTGTCTATTCCTTGTGCAATTTTTGTTTTTACCTGATCATAATGACGAAAATGAAAAAAAAATCGTTCTATTTTCACAAAAAAACGAGTTTTCTTCGTGCTGTTGTCGTGTAAGCAAAGTTTGTGCTTAATGAAGTCATTTTTTCACGTACTTTAGACATAAGCAATTGAAATATAACACTTAGAAGCCAGGAACAAAAATTGTGTTACATAGTGTTATTAATTCATGACTATTGATTCTAATTACTAATTACTGATTATTAGATGTATTTACTAATCACTGACTATTAGATGTAATTACTTACTCCTGACTATTAGGTGTAATTACTAAGCACTGAATATTAGATGTAAGTACTAATTAACTATTGGATGTACTAATTACTCTCTTGATTATCGAATAGTCTAATAGAATTATTAAATATTACTATTGGATGTAATTACTAATTACTGACTATTAGATGTAAACACTAACTCCTGACTATTAGATGTAATTCCTAATCACTGACTATTAGATGTAATTACTAATTACTGACAGTCAGATGTAAGTACTAATCACTGACTATTAGATGTAATTACTAATTACTGACTGTTAGATGTAATTATTAATTACTGACTATTAGATGTAATTACTACTATTAGATGTAATTACTAATTACTGACTGTTAGATGTAATTATTAATTACTGACTATTAGATGTAATTACTAATTACTGACTGTTAGGTGTAATTACTAACCACTGACTAATAGATGTAATTAATAATCACTATTCGATGTAATTAATAATTACTATTAGATATCATTACTAATTACTGACTATTAGATGTAATTACTAATTACTGAATATTTTATGTAAGTACTAATCACTGACTATTAGATGTACTTACTAACACCTGACTATTAATTGTGATTACTAATCACTGACTATTAGATGTGATTACTAGTCACTGACTATTAGAAGTGATTACTAGTCATTGACTATTGGACATAATTACCAATTACTGATAATTATAATTAAACTTAATTACAGATCATTGGCTGCATTTATAGACTGATAGAAGGAATTACTCGTTAATGGATTTAGTTAGTGATTAATAAACATTTTGACTAACTAATGGAATTGATTGATGGTTCAAGGACACAATCAATGATTCAGTCATGAAATTAATGGCGGAAATCTGTAATTATTAGATAATCCCTAATGAATAGTTGAGCACACTGTCATCACCATCAGCCCCGAGAACGTACGCACACAAACTCCTACAAGTCAAATGCTAAATTTGAACGTAATCTATACACTTCATTTGTTCCCTCGTCTCTCCCTAGCGCCCATTTTAATTATTGCTAGTGCCAAGAGTTCTGGTTATAATATTACGTTTAAATGAATCGGCTTTCTGAGTTTATAACGACTAGCTGTAATCCTACCGCAATGACACTGAAACTGATTTAGGATGAGGTTAACGGCTCTAATTTCCTATCAACTGTTACTTATTTTCTTATTTATTTGTTTAAATTTTAACCTTTTAATTGTATTTAAATTTAATTTTAAACAATTTATTAAATATGCAGCTGCTATGCTTTTATACAAGCACTGTAAAACAAATTTGATTAAAAAAAAAAAGTTTGTTGCAACCGCGAGACTGGAATGCAAATAACGTTATCGTTGTTACCCTTTGGATTGTTTATTGTTTTGTTTTTCTCAGGCGGCATGGGAGACGTCACCAAACGCCCGGTGAGGCTCGACATGGTGCGCCGAGGTCAAGGTTACGAGCTATTCGCGAACAGAAATGACCGCAATCAGCGCTCTGTGGACAATGGTGGTGACCGTCCTGGACAGATCGTCCCGAACTGATGTCATGTTGTAGCCGCTTGTAGGCATTCCGTTAAACCATCCCTAACTGACGTCATGCAGTGGCCGTTTATAGGCGTTACTCGATGCTGTGTGGCATATTTCTCGAACAATCACTGGTAGAACTGTCGCCGTTAACTAGAAAGATATGGGGGAGGGTGGAGAAGGGAGGGGAATTTTAAAAAAAGTGATTTAAGTGATAGAATGAACACAACGTGAACTTCTGTGCAGATATAAAGCTAGGAAAGTTGTAAACTCACTTTTGTTGTTACTGAATATTTATATACTTTTAATTGTCATCAATTTATTTTAAATATAATATTTTCGCATAGGAAAGGTAGTAATATTGAATCCATCAGTGTATATTATTTCTTTTAATGATAAAGTGTGTACGTTATCTCTGCCGTTGGAGGAAGAAAATATATATATATACATGTATACTTCAAGTCCACTCACCATTGAAAGTGTGTTGTTGTTTTTTTAAAATTTCTATACATGGATCATAACTTACACGCACACAGTTTATAGAAAAGGAAGCACAATTACACAACATAACCCATTCAAGATAACGGTATTTTAGTCAGTCCGCAGGCACATAATGTGCTTTGAGACTGCATTGAACATAAGTGGCCCATAGATATAGGCTTGAAGTGTGGTTGTGCTACTTAATATTCACATAACATGAAGCACTTTTCACCCGATGTATGTGATACTAATGCATCAACGCAGAATTACCTGCACTGACAATTCTTGCAGTCGCTTGTGGTTCTGAAAATCGTTAGCATGCAGTCATTGTAATACCGAACACTATTCATTTAGCGTCTGTCAACACAGAGTTTGACGCAGCTTTTCCTTACTTGCTCTTTCGTAAGATAAACTAGTTAAAACACATTTTATTAAGCTCATCGAAGTCACACACACGCACACACAAGCACACACGCACACACATTGAAAACAAGTGCCAAAGTACTTCATATACACAGACAATACAAAATAAAAACAAATATAATTAATTTAGCTGTCTTTCTCAAATACAGTTATGTATCTAAAACAACTACGAAATGCATTTTAAAAAATAAGAATCTGTTAGTGTGCTAATGACCTTTAATTTTACAACATTTGTAACTTCACATACAATGAAACACAGTTTTACTTTTTAATAAAAGTAAACAGCCGGCAGTTGTAATTAGGACTATACCTTGTTCTCACAATTACTTACCAATGTAAATTCTCACATTATGAATGTAAATTCCCAAAACATTATTTACCAATGTAAATTTCCAAAACAACGTAAATTCTCACAACATTGCTTACCAATGTAAATTCTCATAAAATTATTTAGTGTAAATTCTCTAAACATTATTTACCAATGTTTCACACAACACTGTTTCCAAAGGTAAACTGTCCAGAATTATTTACCTTAGTAAATTCTCACAACATTATTTCATCAATATACATTTTCACAGAACATTGTATACCAATGTAAATTCCCGTAGAATTATTTACCGAGTACACGATGGGAGGATAGTGAAGAAACATATGGTCGTAAATACGTTTGCTTTATGGTATAAATAATGCAAGTGAGTGCTTTATGATATATTTTATAAATCATGACTGGAACTGGAATTTTATGTGCATAAAATATGCACATACAAGTCAAGGAGAAATCAATTGAAATTAGTATATATGTTTTGCACATACAAGTCAAAGAGAAATCAATTGAAATTAGTATATATGTTTTGCACATACAAGTCAAAGAGAAGTCAATTGAAATTAGTATATGTCTTGCGCATACAAGTCAAAGAGAAATCAATTGAAATTAGTATATGTCTTGCGCATACAAGTCAAAGAGAAATCAATTGAAATTAGTATATGTCTTGCGCACTACGTAAGGCACTACATATTACTAGAGGAAGAAAAGAAGAAAAAATTAACTGCACAAGAAACGTATCGTGTGCGCATTCCGTCAAAACAATAATAAACTAGTAGAACCCACAAGACAACATTTTGTCCTTACCGCCCAAACGTACTTCATTCTTGCCTCCCTTTTATTTAGTTATGTCATCTAATTTTTTTTACCAAAAGCAGTCACCAAACTAAAATAGCCATATTAGAATAGTAGAGAATGTAGAACTAATTTACTCAGTGTGAGAAAGATGAATGAAATATGCCTTTATTAAATGGATTTGTCATTTCTGTGTGTAGCAATTAACAAAATAATACTAATAATTAACATATTACTACTACTAAATTACTTTTAACAATTCTTTTCCATAGAACTGTTATTATACATTAATTTAAGAAAATATATTATATTTTTTTGTCTCCTTAAAACAAAAATAAACATAGCAATGGCGTACCAAATGGGCGCGGGGGGGGGGGCTTTCAATTACATTTTGAAAGTAAAAAATAGAGTCCGCTCCCCCCCCCCCCCGCCTCCCGTGCATTGCACAATCCATTGTTGCGCCACTGCAACATAGCATTAAAAAAAACCTAGGAATACCTGAACAAAACGAAATTCTGTTAAGTTCGTCAGGGTTATCGTTATTGATCCTTCTCATTTGTCACCATAAATAAACTGGAAGGATAAAAGATCGATACATTTGTGGCACGGTTGACGGCGATCATACCCACTTGTGAAAATGATGAACCTTCTCTTTAAAAGACTGAAATTGAGAGGCAAACGGCAACCAAATGTCTGGTGAGCTTTGCCCTAAAACAGGAGAGTGGAGGTGGGGCACAATCCCCCCCCCCATCCCTTTGGGGGTTGGGCGGTGGCTTCGATATTCAGCAGTCCATTTGACCCAGAATGCAGTGAAGGGAACCTATTCCCTTTAGGGCAAATCAAGACAGAATATCTGAAGATGAAGCGTCCCACGAAAGCTCAAGAGATGACAGAATGTAAGCGTAATTACCTACAATAAGCTCTAACTAACAGACCACTCGGGTTGGGGGTAGGGGCTACGATAATGAGTAGTCGACAAAAGTGGTTGGGGCCTCGGAATAGAGTGAGTGGGACTAGGTCCTTCAAGTGCCGAAAACTTAAGACGGAAGGCCCAAAGCAAGCTTTGGAGAGAGAAAGAGTATATAACCACCATCGTAAATTTTATTTTACTTCAAACATTGACTCGACAGTTATTACAAAGGCTCTGTTTTGTGTTAAAATTAAAAAAAAAAAGTAGTCGTTTTAATTGGCGGCAGACATCGTCTGAACAAAAGAGTGTAACAAAAGTACAATATGTAAAATAATATTTGCATTATGAAAAATATAGTATATTTACAATTACAATTAAATCAACGCATGACTAATTCTCGTATGAACTAGTATACATTTGAAGACAACTACAAAACTGCTGATAATCTATATAGAATGCAAAGAGAGTTAGGGTGAGGGGGAATCTGTACATAATTTTGAAATTACATTGTGCCTTTCGTTTGCCAAAACACGATCAATATAACCCTATTGAAATGCAATCAGTACAATATTATTGAAATTGCAATCAGTACAATATTACTGAAAGTTCTATCAATACATCATTATTTAAATTGCAATCGCTACAACATACACTACCAAATATTTAAACTGCCATCAGTTTAACATTACTTAAGTTTCAATCACTACAAAATTACTCAGTACAACACGACTTAAATTGTCATCATATATGACTTATAAAGCTATCACTGTACAAGACGACTTATATTGTCATCATATGTGACTTATAAAGCTATCACTGTACAACACGACTTAAATTGTCATCATATATGACTTATAAAGCTATCACTGTACAACACGACTTAAATTGTCATCATATATGACTTATAAAGCTATCACTGTACAACACGACTTAAATTGTCATCATATGTGACTTATAAAGCTATCACTGTACAACACGACTTAAATTGTCATCATATATGACTTATAAAGCTATCACTGTACAACACGACTTAAATTGTCATCATATATGACTTATAAAGCTATCACTGTACAACACGACTTAAATTGTCATCATATATGACTTATAAAGCTATCACTGTACAACACGACTTAAATTGTCATCATATATGACTTATATAGCTATCACTGTACAACACGACTTAAATTGTCATCATATATGACTTATATAGCTATCACTGTACAGCACGGCTTAACAACGAGTATGGTTTGACAACATTTGTGGCATTTCATTTGAACTCCATCCTACCAGAAATGTACGATCACCGAACTAAATCGCAAAACTGTGGCACTTTGAATTCAAGCCAAATAGATCTGTGCTGACCACCGAGCTAAATACACAAAAATGTGGCACTTTGTTTGAATTCAAGCCAATAGATCTGTGCGGACCACCGAGCTAAATACACAAAACTGTGGCACTTCATTTAAACTCAAACCAAATAGGTATGTGTAGACAACTAGTAGAATTTGTGTTTTCCTCTCGTAAAGTCAAAAGCGGATATGAAGCCCAAATCAAACAACAATGCAAGCAAATTCAACTCCCGCTAATAGTGGACGGCATTCGCCGGCCATATGAAATAAAATATATTTTTAAAATAACCAGTAAATGCTGCAAATATGTGAAGGTCGACTGAATTTGTCTGAAAGAGTCTACTACACAGGGTTTCTCAAAGGGCGCCGCACTAAGCCGCACTAACATAAACGCAACTGGTAGGTGTTTCCTGACTGGGCACGGTGAGGTAGTCAAAACTGCACTAACATAAATGCAACTGGTAGATGTTTATTGACTTTGAGCGCCGTTGAAGTAATCCTGATACACTTAGGGAGCCGTGAACCATGAAAGTTTGGGAACCGCTGTACTAAAACCACAGATGCCAATTTCGTCAATGCTAGGGGATGATCACTTATATAGTTTTCCAGATCTGTCTATCTGTGTGAAATGCTAAAGAATTTAGAGGGGTGCTAAAGCGTCCTTAACTTTCGAACGCGTGGGAGGTTTTTCACATGGCCGGCTTTATGTTTCTTGTCGTGTTCAAAGTACTCATAAAAAACGATGGTCAAGGTCATTTACTAAATGACGCTCGTAAGATATCTTTTCACATCGCCAGCTTTATGTTGCTTTATCGCGTTCATGAAAAACACCCGACGGTCAAGGTCATTTGCTAAATGATTCTTGAATTTTCACTCGCAATGTGACTTATATGTAAAAATAATAACCGATCAGGTAAGGAATAAAAGTTATAAAAACTGTCAGTGGGCGTTCGGACAGAGAATAATGGATAGAATGAGACAGTTTTAACTCCTGAAATGTTTTGGCAAACCCATTGCACACCACACAGTCAAGTACACTATGATGTCATCAGTACAGCCTCAGGCACTGAGTTTAATTTCATTCCACTGATTGGTCCGGCGACACACTTTTGTTTGCTGTGTGCCTGCCTGAATACATAATGTGCGATGAGCGGCAGCTTAGGTACGGTCAAGGTCATTTGCTAAATGATGCTCGAATTTAACTAGCAATGTGACATAATCAAACCTTCCAATAAACAAATTGTTTTATGTTCCTTTTATGTGCATTCATTTTAATTTTCCACCCGTCAACACAGGTGGCAAATATCTAATTAATAATGACGATCAGTAATGTAAAAGATCTCATACCATTTATAATTTACCACTGTGGTTTGCCTCCCCTTAGTTTGATTAGTTCTAATTGGTAGCACCTACACACAAACATTTTAGGCCAGAGGGCCAAATTTCCAATTGATAGTGAATGGAGGGCCGCAAGTCAGATTGCACATGGATGGCTCAGTAGAAAAAAACAACACAAATAATTAAATAAAGTCCTCTGGGGGATCGCACAGAGCCCTATCTCTGGCCGCGGTTTGTGCGTCCCTGACCTATATCTTCACATCCTTAGAGAGAGGATTGAGGGTAAGAATCGGCGGTGTGTCGCAATAATCGACAGGAAATTAATTTGTAAAGAAAGCAAGGGGAATAACTTTTTTATTTTTAACAAAATATACATTTTAGACTTTAAAAAATGTACAAATATCTAAATTTAAAAGACACATTTAGTAATTTAATAAAATAATCCGCATTTTGAAAAAAAATAGATGTGATGCTAATTTGAACATTAATGGCTATTTCTATTATTTATTTAGTTTTTTAAAAATCACCTTAATATCAATACAACCATTACAATACCAATTATATTGAATTTCACGATGTTGATATATATATATATATAATTACACTGTGAAAATAAACCACGATAACGGCAAATTGTTGTCATAGTATGTGCTAGACAATACTTTATGAAGTAACTGGGTCAAATTCACAAAGCTGCATCGGTCAATGAAATGATAAGCGCAGCAAGGCAATATTAATCAGTTGTTCCCCTTGATTCAGTCAATGCCAAATGGAACTGCGCAAGACTCAAGGCTAACAGGATCCTAATAATTCTGCCCATCGATTATTGCTGACTTTAAGGCAATCATGAATAAACAGGATCTCAGAAAATGACACAGACAGTTCTCAACCTGTGCCTTAAGCGTTATAAACCCTTCTCACTCACACCGCATATAGACACACATACCAGTTTCCAAACCATTATTACCTTCAGCATTATACTCATTCACACGCACCGTACACAGAACTATTCAGCCAGAAGTACATTTTGTTGACAAATGTGATCTTCAAATATTTCAAAGAGAGAAAAACAACAACTTCAACAACGATTAAATTTGATACCTTGCTGGCATGTTCCCAGAATTAAGTAAGAAGTTAGCAATATCTAAAATTACGTTTGAGAGTAAACTTGTCGAAAATTATTTGTGGGCACGAAATTCATTCCACAGTTGGGCAAGTATTTAAAGTACCTAAATACTCAAGGGCCGCTAAAATGAGTGAGTGGAGAAGAGGAGGAGAAGAGACAATTTTATAATTTAAGAAACCCCAACTGACTGATGTCAAAAGCATCTCCCCCACCTCCGTTAAAAGAATAGCAAACAATCAAAAAAACAACCCCCCCAAAAAAAACAAACAAACAAAAGCCCCCCAACTCTTTCCGCATTCCAGGTGGCTTAGGAACTCGCCTCTTACTAAGGCATAAACATCAGTGGACATATTCCTCCCTACTCAGGGCATTAGAGAGAAAGAAAATACAATTTCACGACACTAGAGTTGTAAGTGATACAGGCAGAACTCTACTGATGAATTCTAGAGCTATAAATAATACATGGCTGAACTCCGCTGATGAATTCCAGAGCTATAAATAATACATGGCAGAACTCCGCTGATGAATTCTAGAGCTATAAGTGATACAGGGAGAACTCAGCTGATGAATTCTAGAGCTATAAGTGATACAGGCAGAACTCCGCTGATGAATTCAAGAGCTATAAGTGATACAGGCAGAACTCCGCTGATCATGTATTATAAACTATTGCCTGGTAAAACTCGCTTGTTATAACTGTTTTAAGAGAAAATTCACATGCTATAACTGTTACAAGGTAGAACTCAGGTGTTATAATTGTTACATGGTAGAATTCGTATGCTGTAATTGTTACATGGTAGAATACATATGCTACAAATGTTACATGATATAACTCACGCTAGGACTGTTAGATGGTAGAATTCATGTGCTGTAACCGCTACATGGAAGAATTCATATTTTAGAACTGTTACATAGTAGAATTCATATGCTACGACTGTTACATAGTCAAGCTTTGGTACAACAGAGAAGCTATTATCACAGTTGATATCAAGGTTCGCTTGGCACTCCTCTGGAATATGGAAATCTGAAAATAACAAGGAAAAGAGAAGGTATAAAATGGATAGTCGTGTTATGATCATCAGCCTCGTTATTATGACGTTCATCGTGAACGATAATCAAGACAAATGATCCTTGCCCTCTTCTTCATTGTGTAACTTAACATCATTTTTATAACAAATAAACATCACGGTCATCACCATCACTGCCATCATCATCATGATGCGGTCATCGTTTTTATCACCAGCAAATAATCACCATCATGATGGCCATTGCTGCCATCAACATCATCAAGCGATGAGCACACCCCACATTTTAGTATTGTCTCTTTTGAAGCACTATAGTATAATCATATCATAATAATCATCATCATCAAACTCATAAATAACTTCTTTAACATCAAGTTCACAATGAACAAATATTCAGTCATAAACATCATCACCAGCACCACAATCAGCACCATCATCGACAAGTGAGGAGCACAAAGTGACGTTTCTTAAAAGAGAATAGGGTGAACGACAAACTGTCCTGAGAAGAGGAAAATTAAAAACTGTATTCACACCTTCCTCATAACTGAGTGTACAGATGCGTTTGATACAGTTCTGACATGAGCTGCGGCACGGCCTGGGGGGCTGGCATGACGCTGGTGTGTGCCATCCCGAGTCCGGCCCCTCCCACAACCCCATTATGCGGGCTGCATAGGTAAGTAGTCATCATTTGCTTAGCCGCCACCCTCACCTCGTCTTTCAACCCTGACACCAACTCTCGCTTTAACTGGTCCAGTTCTCCTTGTGTTAGCAGTCCTTCGTTAATGTTGAAGGACCCATAGCCCGGCCCGGGGCCGGAGGGGTGCGGGTACGCGTGGGAAGGCGTAGTGCGATCCGGGTATATTGGCGGGTAGTCGCTGCCTGCTGCCTGGTTCATGGTCATGAAGGAATGGCGAAGGTCGTGACGCAGACCGAGAAGGTGTCCCGTCGTACGCTGGGTCTCTCGTTTCCTGTCCTCTCGCAGTTCAAACCTATTGTGTTTGTGATTTTGTTTGTTTTGTTGGGGATGTGAGTTGTAGAGAGAGAAAAAAATACAAAAGAAAATGGATTAATATTTTAAAATTTTTTTCTCATATGGGTGTATGAGAGAGAGAGAGAGGAGAGAGAGAGAGAGAGAGAGAGAGAGAGAGAGAGAGAGAGTAAATCCGTCAATTTTATTTACTAATGTACAAAACTTGATAGAAAATTATTCCATTCTTGCAATATAAAAATTAATAATATAAATTATGCGACATCATTAAGAATGGGCTTACTTCCCTTTGATTCGCGAGGACAGTTTTATGCTCCTTAGCTACGATAACTATCAAACACTAAATTAAAAAATACAAAACAACCTACTGTAGTCATTTCTGTTCAAATTAAAATTTAAAATGTAAAATACAAAATATAATAAATTGTAAAGAAACAGAATATGGAATGATTGAAACTTAAAACTAAAAACGAGAGGGGAAGAAATCTACAATATTAAAACAACACTTACCATGTAAATACAAGTTGCAAAGATATAATTTCTCTAATAAATGGGAAGGTAACTCATGGAAGATGAATCCTCACCCACACAAGAAAAAAAGAATAACTGCAAAAATTTTCAACACTAATTTTATTTGAAGGTGAGGCGGAGTAAATAACGGGCACTCCACCTGGGTGGCTAAGAGGTCAAAGTTCAGACAGTCATATAGAAGTCCAGTGGGCTATTGGTTTCGACCAACACGCTTATGATTTCAACACATCTATGACCCCAAAGCGTGTATGACTCCAAAACATCCAAAGGCTCGAACAAGTCTATGACTCCAACACTCTTTGCCTTTACACTTTACCACCTCTCATAATGTAGACAGAAAGAGTCGACCACGCGTTCGTTGACATGGTCAAGTTCAAGGTCTTTCATGGAAGTTATGTCGTATTCATCGTGCTGTGATATTTTGGTTGATGCCAAAACGACACTAGCAGGAGCACTGCCTTGTCTGTTGTAAGCTTAGTGATTTTGCCCACCACTGACTTAATAGTTGTATGCTTAGTGATTTTGCCCACCACTGACTTAATAGTTGTATGCTTAGTGATTTTGCCCACCACTGACTTAATATTTGTACGTTTGTATTCGGCAACACAATGGGTTAGGGTTAGGGTTAGTTTTATTATGTTTATAATTATAGTTAAAGAATAAATAAATAAAACATCGCTTCAGCACCATATTTGTCAGGTGGGCCTGTTGGTTCTAAGTTTCGTTAGAAAATGGGTCTACTATTAATCTTATCTGGTGTCAACTTTGATCGGTCAAGAGAAAAGGTCTACTATTAATCTCCTTTGACTGGCGATAAAACATTCAGCTATTTTCACCCTCTCTATTTCTAATGTCTTACTACCAATCGAAACGCAGACCGAAATAGCCAACCAATGAAAATGCATTCATTGACAAAGTCATGATCACTTTTCGCAGTTGTATACATCGCCGAGTGTTTTTGGCTGACTCCAAATTGTCTCTTGTTTGCTGTGCGTTTAGGATTAATCTTCTCTGACTGTCAATTAAAACACAGTGCTATTTTCATCCTCCGGAGGTCATCTCCGGTCGACAAGATTTTTTCAGTCAACATATCCTTAGCTCACGGCTTGACGAGCTCGCCGATCGATTAGAGATCTCAGGACAAGAAATACAAAAAGAAAAGAAAAATAGTTCTCTTCCAAACCACCACCACCAGAAAGCGCACGTTATTATTACTTACCTGAGGCTAGAAATGTCTTGCTTGATCTCCAACAAGTCGTCCTCATTGACGCCATCTTGGCGGGACTGTTTCTTCGTCTGGTGAATGTAGCGACAAATAAGTCGACGCATCACTTCCTGTCATGTGATAGCAACCGGGTCTTAGAGAGTAATCATGTTTATGTCAGTCACAAACAGGAAATAAAAACACAAAAGCATTTCATATTCGCAGTGCATACACACAGAAAAAGGCATGCAAAAGAAAAAAGTTAGCAAGGTAAACTTGTCACTGTAAGAAAACAGTTTGGGAGTCAGTGCTGTGTATGCTACTCTAGAAATTCAGAATGCATTGTATAATCGCCATCCGTCTGAGAATAATAGATCAGAGTTGCCCACGAAATCAGCCACACTGTAAGTTACTGGACGTTAATTAAGCAGAATATGCACGTACCTGATATTGCAGGGCATCGTGGCAATAAGATGGCGCCCCCCGGCCACTGCCATCGGCACTGTATGTAGGTCTCTGTAAAAACAAACAAACTCAAATATCACGAACTATAAGCATGAAGATTTTTTGCAATTAAAAGTTATATTGCAAATATTAGAATAGTCATAGCAAAAGTGTCACTAACTGTGAAATGTACCCCTGTAATTAAACGATTAAAACAGACCTAGTGTGTTTGTCTGAAGAACTTCCCAATCTGTGCAGTTTTAACTGAGAATTAAAGTCTTTCCAAGTTCAGCCGCCTTACTGAAGCTGTTGGGGAAATATGAAAAGTTATGTAATGTTTTTGTCGTTGGCAGCACCTTTTAAGGGATTACTTCAAAACTAGTTTATGATAAAAGGGATACTTCAGATATACATAATTTGATCTCAGTATATTTTATGATTAATATCGTTTACCAGTTTACATATGTCTGCTTACTATTCTTTCTTGAATTAGTACCATGAAGTCTGTCAGGTGAGACAAAATATCTTCATACAATATTTTGATCAAACTTGAAATCAATCACATATTTTCTTTTAATAATATTTTAAGCTTAAACTTTTTGCTGACAAGTGTTATTGTCAGTGATAATTATTTACAGCCAATTACATATTTTCTTATTATTATTCTTATTTGTTTTTATAATGTTTGCAATTTAAACTGTATGCTAAGTGTTATTTTCAATGACAGTTTTCTATAATGAAAACTAAAATTAATTTGATATATTCACTTTTGTAAACTTCATATCAAGGATGCTAAACCTTATTAGAGACATATACTTTTAATGTTCAAATTATATTTAAGATTGAAATGCAAAAGTATCTTCAATTAAAAAAAAGGTTGAACAAGTACCCGGTCTTATAAAGAAAAATTTTAAATTGAAATGTCAGAAAATGACGGCTTTATTGTGACGAAAAGACTAAAATTATAAACGAGCAAGAAAAAAGTCCGTATTCCAAAAACAGAGATAGCTGCTTATTGGGGGAAACAAATTATTTAAAATCTCGCAATTATGTACTCATCATAAGGGTTCATACTGAGAGTGTTAGTTATTTTATCTAACTTATCGTAATAACAAACTGAACAGAAAACAAGAGAAATAATTTACAATTGCTTCTTAATATAACCATTCATTCAATCAATCAATCATCATTATCAATTCCATTATCTCCATCATATCGGTGGACATCATCTTCATTACATTCAGCATCTTTTTAGCAATGTGAAAATGAATAAACCCTACATCTCCCCCTTCCCTCCCAGCTCCTCAGTGAACAAAGACTTCAAGTATTAAAAGTTCTTGAACGATGACATCGTGACGTCAATACTGAAATCAATGAATGTCGACAATGTGCATCTCACGTCAAACAATACAGAATCACTGAGATGTGGTAGGACGTGGTTTAGATTAACAAAACAAAATCACTGAGAGGTGGTAAAACGTGGTTTACACTAACAAAACAAAATCACTGAGATGTGGTAGGACGTGGTTTAGATTAACAAAACAAAATCACTGAGAGGTGGTAGGACGTGGTTTAGATTAACAAAACAAAATCACTGAGAGGTGGTAGGACGTGGTTTAGATTAACAAAACAAAATCACTGAGAGGTGGTAGGACGTGGTTTAGATTAACAAAACAAAATCACTGAGAGGTGGTAGGACGTGGTTTAGATTAACAAAACAAAATCACTGAGAGGTGGTAGGACGTGGTTTAGATTAACAAAACAAAATCACTGAGAGGTGGTAGGACGTGGTTTACACTAACAAAAAATCCCTGGTAGAGTGTGGTTTACCCCAACAATGCAACATTACTGAACGAATGTAGTGTGATGCTAACGCCACCTAGTTAAAGGTTATTATTATTATTATTATTATTAATCCATAACTAATTACAAGTGTTGATAATCTTAATTTGTCATTAATAATTCTCTAAAAGACACAACTCGTCTCTCTCACTGGATATGCGGGCGCTGTAAACGTTTTCTCTCTTCCACAACGTTAAAGGCACAAACATTTACCATCACAGAATATTTCCGTAGGTGGAAAATTTCTTACCAAAGGAGAAGATAAGCCGTCTTTTAATCTATATTTAGCGAGCCCCCATCCACTATGTTTCTTCTCCAACATAAGGTTATCAATATGTGGTAGAAGGTCAATAAATGTAACAATACATTCATTAAATCAACAACCAACTATACACATAACAAAGAGAGTGAAAAAGATTACTTGACATCAATATTTCCACAAAACCACGTCCGAATAATTTTATATCTATACAGTTTTACATCCTAAAACACAATTCGACATATTAGTGTCAATACGAATCATAGAATAGTTCTTATCAGAGAACAGAAATGGAATTATTAGAAGTAATTGATAATAGTTTGTACATAACTTTGTCTATATCACAATAATATTTCGAGCGCTTTTTTTATTTTAACCAAGTCACAAATTTATTGTTCACATTATTACTGTCAGTTCCACATGTTTCCCTCGCATTTTGTAGAACACTGATGAGCTGCTATTCTCTTGAGGCTAATCTGGTACTCCACCATATTAGCTCCCTCAAGCAGAACAATCATAGCAATTTCCAGTAACTTCCTTCAACCAGAAATTCCACAATTTAATCAGCATACCTTGCCACCATACATCAACAAAGTGCAGTGTTTCTTACACTTACACAATGGGTAGATACTTCTTGCATCACCTACAATGGTCATCGTAGATTATAAATCAGTAAACCTTCTCCAAGAATAGACTACATTCAAACCTAACTCTAGGACAGTTGACCCTTTTTCCTGGGCTATTTATATTATGTATTTATGTATTTATATTAAGTCATAGAGCATAATGGATATTGCTGAAAGTTATTATAATACATATTTATATTGCCTTGGTGCGTACAGCTGAAAGTTACAATAATACGTATTTATGTTAACCATAGAGCATAATGGATAGTGCTAAAGTTATAACAATACATATTTTATGTTTACAACAGTGCATAATGAATACTTCTGAAAGTTACAATAATACGTATTTAAATTAACCACAGAGCATAATGGATATTGCTGCTGAAAGCTATAATTAATAGATACTTAATTTACGTTAGCAATAGTGCATAAAGAATACTGCTGAAACGTTAATAAATAAGCGTTTAAGTTTGTCTTATGTGCCCAGGGCATGCAGTGAGCTATAATCTGTTCGTAATTTATGCTTGTCTTGTTCAGCTGGATTCATCCACTCACGTGACGATGTTCTAAAAATAAACTGAACTGGAAAGACTCCATAGCCTAGTGGTTAGAACAGAATCCGCTTTACATTCAACAATACAAAGAACACTGAGATGAGTATGGGAACCACCTATTGCAATAACACTCACAAATACAGAAAACACAATTCAGCGGGTGGGTATTGCATTTTAGAATATATGCCATGCTGACAATCAACCAACATTACACTCTGTGAGCAGTAAATTTTACTGTAAGTAAATATTGTTTCATACACCAACAAGGATACTGAATGAATATTAGACACAGATTATATGGTAATGTCTTACACCAACAGCAAACTGGGTGAGTATTGGACATTAGGTTGTGATATTATTATTACCACAAACAATACACTCAAAATCAGCACTGGGTATTACAATTTAAGCTATTGCTTCACATCATCACTACACTGGTGAACATTGAATATTATAGTATAAGGTATTGTCATAGACCAAGTTTGTTATGTCTAAAAATCAGCATTATACTAGGTGAGAATTAGATATTATAATATATGTTACTGTGTTTGACACCAGAATTATACAAAGTGAGAAACAGACATTAGAATATTCGATACCGTGGTCATACACCATTTTACAACACTAGTATTATGAAGGTGAAAATTAGACATTAGAATATTGAATACAGTGTCAAACACCATCAACATAAAAGTTAAGTATTAGACATTAGAATATTGAATACAGTGTCAAACACCATCAACATAAAAGTTAAGTATTAGACATTAAAATATATGGTTGCATGTCTAACATCATCATAAAAGTTAAGTAATAGACTTTAGAATGCATCTTGCAACAACAAAGCAATGGGTGAGTACAAGAGTTTAGAATATTTGAAAATAATGCCAACAAAAGTGGGTAAGTATATTAGCCAAAGCATAAATTGCACTGCTGTACACCAAGATTACAATGGGCGAGTATTGGATTGTTACACCAGGTTGCGGTGAGTACATTAGGTGAGTACTAGCTTGCACCAGGTTTAACGAGTGCAGGTTACATATCAAAGTGCAGTCAGCTGAGTGCCACCGGTCTGACAAAACGACATTATCTGACTTTGAGAGTACTGGCCTTTCTACTGATACACGTTAGTGTCCAGTCATAAAAGTTAGGAAAGACCAAGCAAGAACGCCTGGTTAAAGTTCTAAGCCTTTGCCAGGCGCACAATTATCAATGTTGTCTCATGAATAAATGCTTTTCTTTTCCAGGTATATGAATATCAATCAGCTGTGGTCTGGTAAACAAATGTTTTTCTTGTCCTGGTGTATGAATATCAGCTCTTGTTTGGCGAACAAATATTAGCTTTGCCTGGTGAACAAATATCTTTGTGTTCCTGGTGTATGATTATATTATCAGCTCGTGAACAAATATTCCTCTTTTCCTTGTGTACGAATATAATCTCATTTCTGGTGAACAAGTGCTATATATTGCCTGGTGCACAAATATCAGTCCGTGTCTTGTTCAAGAGTAATATTTTTAACAGTTATACAGATTTATCTTTAACAGGCTCACGACTATCAGTTTTACCTGATTTTGCAGAGGTAAAGAAGAAGTAATAGTACTGACAGTAGCCACTGCTTTAGAATCCTAGTAACAGTAATCACTGTAGCAGTAGAATAGTAGTAGTAATCGTTATATTAGTAGTCGTCGTCGTATTGAGTAGAAGTATTAGCAATCGTTGTAGTAGTAGTTATTGTAGTTTTATTATTCATAGAGTAGTAGTAACCATAGAAGTAGAATAGTAGTAGAAGAGGTTACAGAAAAATGTTGAGTAGAGACTATACTTAATTCATCCAGTCTATGTTGTTTTTCAAGTGTCCGAATAAGAAATACGGCTCTTATAACTAAAGCAGGGACTGTAGTCAAAGTCACGAAACACTACAACTGACAACCTAATACTCGGAGGCCGCCAACTATTACACTGAATTACTTACTTATCACTCACAAATCTACAACCTAATACTCGAAGGCCGCCAACACTTACAGTTTACCGATTCTAAACAGTAGTGGTGCTGATTCCCAAAGATCAGTCATGAAAAATATCTTCCACTCTCCACCCACTCCCATCCACCCCATGTTTCACGTGCTGTGCAGTGTAGCAGAAGTGTGATTACAGGATCATTATTTTTCTTTTCTGACATAACATCCATCAACAACAATGCGAAACGTGTTCAAGGGAAATAATATACCACAACGCCTGCAGAGTTGTCTACTCACAATAGAATCAGAGTCTTTGTCAAGATTGCTAAAACCTCGACTGCTCTCTTGTGTCTGAAAGAAAATAATTATAATGGAAAAGAAAATAATTATAATGGGAAAGAAAATAATTACAAAACACGAAAATAAGGTTCCACGACAACAAAAAAGGACAGAATAAAAACAAGTAAATTAAAACATTGTGAAGCAGAATGCCAAACTACAACAAACATATTCTAATAAATATTTTCTGATAAGTGCTTTCTATTTTATATTTATTAGAATTTTCTAACTTCGTACAGTTAAGCAGAACATTACAAAGTTTGAATCAATGAAGATAATATAACTTTAAAAAAAACCTGTAACGAACGAAATAAATATTGATTAGGATAATTTTCAATCTAAAAAACCAAACAAAAAAATGTTTAACATAAAAGAATTAGAAATATATATAAAACTGGATATAGAGAATGTCAAATAAAGAATACGTGAAGAACTGCAAACTGTCAACAAACTGTTGATTGGTAGACAGAAAGCACGTGACTGGAGTCAGATGATCACGACGTTATGATGTAAAACGTGGAACAAAACGAAGTATAATCAGTATCACGTGATATTATGGTTGAACTAAATGGAAAACATGAAGTAATCAAGCCGAACTGAAACAAGTATGTGTGCAACAATAAATAACGATCTCCTGAATACGAATGAATAAGTAATACTTATAGTTACATATTGATCAAATGTGTGTGTGTGTGTGTGTGTGTGTGTGTGTGTGTGTGTGTGTGTGTGTGTGTTTATATATTTATGAATGTGTTTCTGTAAGCGTTGTTAATGTATGAAGTGTTAGAGGCTGCAGTATTAAAGTATTGAATGAATTTATTTTTTATTAAATGTTCTTGTTGTAATTAAAAAGCCACGTACAATAATTTTCTGATTTATTTTCCAAGGAAATTTGCCTGTGATTGCTTGCCGTCTTATTTTTCTGGGGAATTCATTGAAAGGGAATGACAATGATAGATGCAATATTACAGACATTATCAATGGATACAGTGGAATAATGACATAACTATGTTCATTGCACTGGGTCATCATCAATGATAACCAAATTAAGTGATGAACGCAGTGTCTACTTTTAACTTGTGTCATGACTAAAACAGTATGAAGTGGTTAGAGATAAAGGAAAAAAATGTCATCATTGATAACTATGATGGTTGTATTATGTGTGTGTGTATATATATTATATATATATATCAGGGTCAATATTGTACCAAATTGCGGTATGCCAAATGAAAATACGTTAAACTGCTTTCATCTTTAGGACTTCAGATAATGGCCCTGACTTTGCTTAAAGGCTGACTGATAACTATTACTGAGGTCAAAGTTTAAAGGAAGAATGGTAATGGCAATGCAATGATAATGATGACAGTAAACTGTGTAAAGATCACACAAGTTGTAAATGATTCTACTGAAAATCATTTAATATCGTCGTCATCATCGTCGTCGGCGTTGCCAGCATCAATTTCATCATCATTATTATCAGGGATATCATCATCAAGATGAATAATGTAAGAGGTACTTTTTAACAAATGTTTAGACCATCGATTATAATAGTCGGCAGATGGTCCGGCTACTGTATGCGTTAGTCCTATTCTAAACAGATGGTCTGGCTACTGTATGCGTTAGTCCTATTCTAAACAGATGGTGATGTTGTACTTGTAAAAGCTCGTAACTGTATACGTTCATTTTATTTTAAACATTAGATGATAATGTTAAACTTGTAAAAGTCCTAATGTATACGTTAGTTCTATTGTAAATACTGGATATTACACTTAGAATCCTAATGTATGTTAGTCCTATTCTGAATACTGAAGGATGATGTTACACTTGAAAAAAGTTCTTGTGCTGAGATCATGTATTGACGCTTACACAGGTTAATGGTAACTAATGAAGTTCTTGCTTGATCTCTATCACAACTAGGACATTAACATGTAGTTTCATCCTAATACGAAAAATGAGCGGGGAGTGGGGGGAGAGAAAGGAGGATAAACGAACGACAATTCTTGACTGCTCTCACCTTGAAAACATCAAAATCTGAAGGTCCAACAGTCTGGCGAGACTAAAAGAAATATGTTAAATTCATCAATCATGCATACATTATAATTTGATTGTCCAACAGTCTGGCAAGACTAAAATAAAATGTTAAATTCATCAATCATGCATACATTATAATTTGATTGTCTAACAGTCTGGCAAGACTAAAATAAAATGTTAAATTCATCAACTATGCATGCATTAAAATTTGACTGTATAACAGTCTGATGGAACTAAATGAAAATGTTAAATTCATAAATCATGCATACATTAAACAGACTAGAAAAAAATTCATAGTAATCCCCGTGCATTCGAAGAAATTAAAACTATAAAAATCATGAAGACATAAAATCTAGTAGACAGAGAAAGCTACATTCACACGCTTGATCTTAAAGCCACGTTCGCACATTTCACCAAGGAGCCACACCCGCACAGATCACAACGTTCAGACACAGTAAATGAATAAAGTAAATTAAAAACCATTCCAGGACGTGTCCCCTAACAACACTAACCAATCTCCCTCTTCCTTCTATCGCCTTCCCTCTTTCTTTCTCTCTTGACTCTCCTTTTCCTTCTTTCTATTTCCCTTCCACTAACACTAAACAAAATGGCGCATGTCCTTGTATTGGACAGGCTGTATGATGGTGTTGGTTTAATTTTATTTGCAAAATAAATTTTGAAACTTGTCGATAAGTCTGAATAATCATGTAGTGCTATAAATTAAATTAAGAGTTTAATTAGCTTATCATTAAATATTATGAACACTAAACAAGTGCTCGAATAAAATGATTAACAACAAGAATAGTGGCGACGGACATTAAAAAGAACCTGAGGTATTAAAATGACCACAGCCAGATTGCATAAAACATCCCTGATAAACACTTTTAAAATGTTTCCATTGAGCTTTTTCAGTATTTTTTCTTCTTTCATTTAAAAAAAAATTATTATTATGCAAAACTGTCATTGCCTCCTTTAATAGGTAAATAGCATTTAAAGATGTTGCAGTTGTTATTGTTTAAATTTTCTAAATACGAAGTAACAAACAAAAATCATATAAGAAAAATAAATATCTATGCAACAGTACACGTGCCTAAAAATAAAGACTATAGTGTATTAATAGTAAAAACAAACATGCTAAAAATTAATGTTTAAACAGAAATTTCAGCTTACCCTTATCGTGCCCTCGGAGGATTTACGCCGTCTGGAATGTTTGTTTTTCTTGCAGAACAGATCACGCAATGTCCGGTGAATACCGGAAGTGAGGTAGTAAATTGACTTTGGACTGATGATCAAGTTAAACGGCGATGGGAGAGTTGAACCCTCGTCAAAATATCCCATCCACAGCTTCGAGCGTGAGAATTTCCACTCCATATCAGCATGGTTCTGAGATTTATTTTAACAAAATTCAACTGAAATTAAATATAGATTTTTTAATTATATATACATTCTCTCTGTCTTTCTTTATCATTCTGCCCAATGACACTCTTCCATAACACCATCGCAACATATTTCCTCTTATGACTCTCTACTTCTTCTTTCTGTAACTTTTATATCTCTTTTAATACTATTATCTTCTACTTTATTATGTTTCTGAGATATATAAAATTATTATTATTCATTATTACGGAATATGATACATCATATTACACACTTTATATTATATATTAAACAGTATGCTAATTTCTACTATTTGTGACTGAACAAATTTTTGTCTAATGTAACATTCACTTAATGATGGCATAATATATCGTGTTAGATAGATACTGTAGAGTGTAGACTGTACTCACAAATGCTGGCAACACTGCCGGATGTCACAATGACGTCATCGGGCAGAATAATAATAAAAAAAAATGGTCGCGAATCAGAAAGAGATTTTGAGCGTGCATTTGCCACTTTAGTGACAGAATTCTGCGCGATGTTGACCGAGTTTATTTTGGATAATCATCGCATTATCGTAAAGGAGTTGGCTGTTGGGTATTTTGTTAGAATTGAAGCAATCATCATCATTATCATGAAGTAGTTGGCTGTTGATCATTACAGTGAAGGAGCTGGCTGTTAAGGTAAAGATTATATTAGTGAAATGTTAATATTGAAACAATCATCATCATTATCATGAAGGAGTTGGCTGTTGAGGTAAAGATTAGTGTTTTGTTAGAATTGAGGCAATCATCATTATCGTGATGGAGTTGGCTGTTGAGGTAAAGAATAGTGTTGTTAGTATTGAAGCAGTCATAAAGAATTGGTTGCTAATGTAAAAAATTGTTATTAGTATTGAAACAAACATCCACAATCAATAAAGTCACTGCACGATGGGTACAAAAAACAAGTCGTTCGATATGAAGCAGACATTTTAATGACCACGTGTACCGACCATTTAGAGAGCTTACTGATTCTGAATTCTTCTGACCCATTTATACTTTGATCTTCTTGAAACACATTCGTCCCCATATTGCTCTGACAATTTCATCTGGTTTAGTCTTTTCAATAACCCGCCATAACACATCGCTGTTCTAGCACAATTGTGACGGCATTGTTGACAGCATTTGTGAGCAAAGTTCAATTTATTTTATCATTTTTGCTTCCAAACGAGTAAATATTTTATCTTTACGTAATGCCGGTAACCGATTTGAAACAGATTGCTATGAAATGTGCTATATTTAAAATAAAATATTTTCTTTTAGTCTTTAGAAATTAGAGCTATTTCACGATCCCTGATTTATCTGCCATCGGATTGGAAGGTAAATCCGCAAAAATGTTATTTCCTAAAATTAAAAAAAGAGGGAAGTGTAATTTTTTAGAATTGTTATCACAAGTTAATGTAAGACTTCATCTATATAACACACTTGCAAACAGACGTGTTTGAGACACCTTACTCTTGAAAGTGAATGAACTCTGAACTCTGACCTCGATATCCTGGAAAGAGTTCGACATCATGGCGATAAGCATGTTCAGGAGAAGGATGATGGCCATTCCATGGTACGCCATAAACAGCAGTTCGGCGATCGTCTGCGTGAACCCCTGGCCGTCCTTGATCTGGATACTGCTAGGGGGTGTCAGCGAAAACATGGCCCAGAACAGGGTGATGTAGCTAGCAAACAACCTGCACAACCGAGATCGTAACAATGAATAGAGAGGTCTTGGTTTTCCAATTTATTGACACAGCAATGGGGCGATAATGTGTAGTGGGCTCATGAGGAGAAACCGAGACCATTTTGATACAAGACGCCAAGTTGGAATTGCTGGTCGTCGGTGGAAAACTACATAGGGACTAGAGAGTAGGGAACAATGGGGTCGCTGTTCATGCTAATATCAGCAATTAAAGTTGAACCTTGGGACTACATTGGCAGAATTGACAATCGTGCACAAGAATATGTTAATGAGACGCGGAAGTAATTTTCTTTTGTTTTAAATTAAAAAAAAAAAGAACTTCACTTCAGCAGAAACTTCCGCTCTCATTAACTTGGAGACCTAGGCGAAAGTAAGTTGCAGAGAGATTAGACAGTTTAAGATGTGATGGGCTGAAACTAAGATCTCAAAGTAAAAAAATATGGGATATAAGTGACGGAGAGAATGAGCTCTGAGAAACCAAGACTGGGAAATGAGAGACAAAGAGAATGACATCTGAGACAAAGTTCTGAGAGAAAGTTTGAGATCTGCAAAACAGAAACACTGAGATCTGAGAGATAGACTGAATGAGAAATTGTGATCTTAAATACAGAATCTTGGAGATAGAAAAATAAGACCTAAGATTTACAGAGAGTACAATCTGAAATTAGAAAAAGTGAGATCTGAGAGACAAAAAATATGAGATCTGAGAAACAGAAAGTAAAATCTAAAAGACAAAAGCTGGGTTTTAATCTAAAGATCTGCGATTCACAAACACTTAGAAATCTGAGACACAACGAGTCTGAGATATGGGAGATAGAAAACTGGGATTTACTTGATAGAAAGTTATTTAATCTAAAGCTCTGAGATTCACAAACACAAATCTGAAACACAACGAGTCTGAGACATGAGAGTCAGTTTTTTAAGCAACTTCAGTTGATGATAATTATCACAACTTCAAGCTGTTCTGACAAATTCATTTAGCAATATTATAAAATCGAATGCAATAGCTTGAAGTGATATAATTGAAATAATTAATGACACCATAAAATCAATCGATCAGAACAGACAGACTGATAGATGGATGGATGGATGGATGGACAGACAGACATATACATACATACATAGAGTCGGGCAGACATGCAGAGATAACACGTCATAAAGGGAGACTAATTTAGACAAAGATAAACAGACATACAGAGATATAGACAGAATAGAAATAGAAAAAAGAAAGAGAGAGACTGATAAAACAAATGCAATATCTGCAAGATGAAGTCAGTTGGTGAATAATTTATTTTGTAAGTGTTGTGTAAAAATAAAATTGTCCAATAAATTACTCACGTAAAGAATATGTTCTCCTTGTCTGCACTACTTTCTTTGTAGTACCAATACAACTGGTTCAAACCGCAAGCAAATGATGTCAGAACAAGAAAAAAAATGAAGAGAAATTTGGCCACGTCAATCAACATACATCCAAGAGAGATTTGTAGAGGCCCTAAATGTTGATTGGCCTGGGATAGAGAGAAAGACAATAGTTTTTTTTAAAATATTCAAATAAGGTTTACCTTTTTCAGTAATTATTTCATGTAGTATTCTTCATGTCTACTTGTAACTATTGTTCTGCCTGCCTGCCTGCCTGCCTGTCTGTCTCTCTCATAATGTTGTTATGAAATTCTCAGTTATTTCCCTTTTATGAATGAACAATAGGAGATATTAAGATTTATTTTGGTGAATGTAATTTAAACACTTAAAAATAATCTGCCTTCCAATGAGGGACTATAACATTAAAAGCGACTGCTTTATATTAAAACAAAACACCAACAAAGACAGATAAGTCTGTAACTCTACATTTACAAATTTTTCAAAGATAATTGCTGTATTAAGAAATTTACTTGGACTGTCATTGGATGGACTAGATTCACTAGAATATATAGATAAGTTAAGAAAGGTAGAAAGGGGGAGAGACAGAGAGAGAGAAGACGAGAGGTATTGATTTAAGAAAGATGTAGAGAAAGATAAGAGAAGAAATAGAGAGAGGAAGAGAAAGAAAATAGAGAGGAAGAGAAAGAAAAAGAGAGGGAGATATATTGAGACAAGAAAAAGAGAGGGGTAGAGATAGGAATAGAAACGTAGAGAGAAGACGAGAGTGGAAGAGAGAAAAACAGAGATAACAAGAAGGAAAAATATAGAGGAAGAAAGAGACAGAGCGAAGAACAGAAGTAAAGAGGAACGAGAGAAAAAAGAGAGAGGAGAAAGAAGAGTGTTGGATGTCTTCGTTCGTAAATGTAGCTAATTTCTGTTGGCATATTTTGCAAAATGGTATTCTTTAGTACTAGCAAAAATAGATTTCTCAGTCACGTACTCACCAAAACGTACATTTCGTCATTTAAACTAGTACTAGCAAAAATAGATCTACCCAATCATATACAAGATGTGGCGGACCAGCAACCCCCCCCCCCCATTGAAGAATTATAAATCTTTTAATTCAAAATATTAAAACAAGATATTACACTGAGTAGAGAAAAAGAAGCAAAATAATATTACTAATATGTAAGACGGCAAAAATATCAGCGAGATAAAACAGACTGGCTACCACAGTTCAAAAGAGTTCTGACCAGTTTGGATTTTGTCTTAAACAACACGGAATGCTCATTACGTAACCAAAATATTCTCGCCTGGACACTGTCCCGTGACAAAGAACGCACATTAGCATGCAAGTGGAGTTGTTTAAGGTCAGTCTACATAGAAAACATGTAATGCAGCAAATTGTCTTGAATTTAAACTGTTCGCCTTTACAACCCGTCGCTTTTCCTCCGTGAATGAGATAGCGCACTTACTTACATTCGAGTGTTAGAGCTTGGGTAAAAGTCTGGGTAACACCTCCGAAATGCCACCAAATGCTTGCCGCAACGCCATCAGAACATACGCCTACATAAAACTTAAAATCAATCTGTAGTCGTTCCCGTCTTCAAATCGTCAAACTATTTGAATTTGTTGGTAGAGAAACTGAAAACATTGATTCTTCCTTCAAATCGCCATCACGTTCGAAAACGCATAAACAACAAATCACCAGATTTGAGAAGTGTTTGAAATTTAAATCTGTAACTCTAGACAATTAAAAGCTCTAGAGCCAATGATAAAACATCATTTAGTGTTTGACATTTAAATCTGTAACTCTAGACAATTAAAAGCTCTAGAGCCAATGATAAAACATCATATTGGCAACACTGGAATCAAATATTTATCGCTCTGGGCCGCGCATGTGCAAGGAGCCGCTTGCCTAAGTTTCAAGTTTGTGCTTACAAATGCAAACTATGGTGGTATGACGTATCAAATTTCTTTTTGTTCCTGGAGAGTTTCTGCGGACCGGCGAATGATTGCTGTCGGACAGGCACCGTTCAGCAGACCACCACTTCGAGAAGCACTGATTTATACCACTCTTTTGCTGCAAACTCACCTGAAACTGGCAAATAACGCGAGTGAAAGTGAAAATACCACTCACCTGAAACTGGCAAATAACGCGAGTGAAAGTGAAAATACCACTCACCTGAAACTGGTAAATAATGCGAGTGAAAGTGAAAACACCACTCACCTGAAATAGGTAAATAATGCGAGTGAAAGTGAAAACACCACTCACCTGAAACTGGTAAATAATGCGAGCGAAGCTGAAAACACCACTCACCTGAAATAGGTAAATAATGCGAGCGAAGCTGAAAACGTTCGCAATCGCGAAAAGTCCTTCGGAAATGAGCGTGGGGTCGTTGGGTGGCCAGTCTTTTCTGGCCAACTCTCGGTCTCCATACAGTCCAGACTCGATCTGGAAGTAAGCCACGACACGTAGAGCAAAGGTCGCCAGGTAAAGAGAGAGCATCATGAAGTCTAACCAGTTCCACCACTGTCTGACATAGGCCTTGTACCCTTCTTCCCAGAGTTGTTTGCATTCCGCCCACACAAAACCTGCACAAACACACACTTACATATATCATAGGTATACAAACATTCACTCATGCACGTATCCCTGAACACACACACACACATACATACACACACACACACACACAAACACACAAACACACACACACACACACACACACACACACACACACACACACACACACACACACACACACTCCACTCTGCACGAATACAAATATGAACCAAGGACACCGTCGACTGATACCTGGCTTGTCTATATTTAGCTAATTGTATTACACATGGCACAAAATAACCCACCTTTAGATATCAGTTAAGAATCGATTTTTATTAATTATTATTGATACTTTTCATGCGTTGCGCCTTATTATAATAGATACATACTGTGACATCTAGGACGATACACACCATTAGGACTACAATTATATTAGACGATACACTTCAATTTAATGTAGCCTTTCAATTGGTTACATTAAATAAACAATAATGTGAAAATTTATCATCACAGAATAGGTTAGAAATTGCTGATGGAATCCAAACGAGTTCTAACTGGATGGGTAGTTTTTCAGACTAATAGTCTCACACTGTTCATAACAATCTCAACCAATGGGGATGGACCAAAAGTTTCTTTGTTGAAGAAGTACTCTATACTAATCACTTTAGAGTTTGAACATAACTCGAGTCCAGTCATAAAGGCTATCATTAGCTTATGGTAAGTTAACTGACTGATAAAGAAAGAGTAGACTTAAAAGTATTTCGTACATGTTTGCTATTGATCTATGATTTGAATTAGAGAATGCTTATGTAATTGAATTATTATTCCTATGTTCATTAATTTGATTACTTTGTACGTTATACTTGTGAATTTTGATCTATGCGTTATTTTTTATGCTGCATGTGTATTGGGCTAATGGAACTGTTGCATGTTTTGTAAGTTGAGAATGTTTGTAAGAGAGAAAAGAGTTTAGAGATGAAATATGCCTGAAATTTAGTGCTGCCTTAATTTGATTTTTGTAGAGGAGAGCAAGCCTTTTTATTTGTCACTTCATGCTGCAGTGACTACTGCGCTCTACTTGATTATGTTGGTGTGTGTATCCAGCGTTGTTGTCAACTTATCACTAAAATGTGTTGCTGTAAGTTGATTCCTGTTAATTCCATTCAAGAGCCATTTCAGCAGAAATGATGGCTTGAGTTTGGTCTGAAGAATTCTCGAAGATTATTTTGGATGTTCCCCCCTTGGTGTGTTGTGTAAACACACATGAAAATTCGAAAATATTCCTCCTGACGTGCTTGTTAGCATATATGAAATTCAGGATGATTCACTAAGGTGTGCTTTGTGAGTTCATCGAAGATTCTTGAACAGTTGTTTAATGTGCCTGGAAAGTCACATGGGGCCGTCACCTAAATAAGAAAGACAGTGACTTGTTGCAAACTGCGTGATTGTGAACGCGTGCCGGCAACAGCTGTCATCTTTGAACAAGTTATGTGCATTGACTTTAATTATTTCTCTGAAACTCTACTTTCATTTCCGTGATGATATCCATGAACTTAATTATATATTTATGTTAAGTACTGCAAATGTCTATGCTAGGATAACTGAACATTGTTGTGAAGTGAGGTAACTGTCAATGCTCTTTGATTATATTATATTTATATGTTATATACTGGATTGTTGATTTAATAAATTTATTCTTAAATTTATTGACCTTACACATATTGATAACCATATGTTAAAAAGACAGTGGGTGGATCGGGGCTCGCTAAATACAGATTAAAAGACGGATTTGTCTTCTCCTTTAGTAAGAAGTTTTCCACCTACTGAAATATTGTGTGACGTTAAATGTTTGTTTTTAATATTGTGGAAGAGAGAAACACTTACAGCACCCATATATCCGCCAAGTGAGAGAGACGAGTGGTGTCTTCTGGAGAATTATTAATAACTTAAATTAAAATTCACATCACTTGTAATTAGTTATGGATGATTAATTAATTAATAATAATAATAATCATCATAACCAAGAGCTAGTGATGCGTATGCGTCACATATTGCTTTCTTGATTTTTCTCTTTCTAGTTCATTATCACTAATTTTGCTCACATAAAATATTAATTGTAGTTCAGTGAAAAATGTGTGTTTAAGGTTTTAAAATTTAACGTATAATAAGGGCACCTAAATGCACATTATTTTATGCAGTATTAATTAAGATTTCAAGTTTTTACGCATGTACCTTTTTTTTCCAGCTAAAAAATAAGTATTACAATTTAATTAGTTTCAATTAATAGTTTGAAAACTATTTCTGATAACCTACTTACAGACACAAGAAGAACTGATTACTATTTACAAACACAATAAAATCTTATCCTATTTACAGACACAAGAAGATCTGATAACTTTACAGAAACAATACATTCTGATACCTATTTCAGACACAATAAAATCTGATGATAATATACAGACCGAGAAGGACCTGATAACAATTTAGAGATACAAAAAGACCTAATGACTTCGTACAAAAACATCTGATAACATCTGATAACATCTGACTCAAAAGGATCTGATAAATATTTACAGACAATAAAATCCGACTGTTTACATACAAAGAAAGATCTAATAACTAATTATAGACACTTTTGATAACTATTTACAGACATACAAAAATTAGATACTTAACTGCAGAAGAGCAAGATCATATATACATCTAAATATCTAAAATATCTACAGACAAACAACAAGAATGCTAACAACTTGTAGACATATATCAAAATCACATATTTTTTTACTAACACAAAGCTCAGATAACCATCAGATAACATACAAGATGATATAATATGCAGACACAAATATCAGATAGCCCGCTGTCACACAAGATTATATTACGAAATATAAACAAGATAAGATAATTACACGTACTTACAGATACACAGTAACATTGGATAACCGCATGGATACATACAACACGATAAAATAACTTGAAATCGCCCGCCAAGTTCAAATAAAACCATAATCAAACAAGATCAGAAAAAATCCCGTAACACACAAGACCATATAACAACGTGCGGACACACAAGTTCAGATAACGACATGCATATACATAAAATTATATCAGCTGCTTGTAGATATACATCAAGATTAGATATCAACCTGCAGACACCACAACAAGATCAGATAACAACCTTCAGACAAACAACAAATCACAGCAAGATCAGACAACCTACCTGTCACCCACAATACAATCAGCCATTCCAATTCTGAGGGGTGTGGGCCCCGGATCCGATCCCTCTTGGACGACACCGTGACAATATCGGTAGAGGCGCAAATCAGCAAGAAGAGGAAAACTCCAAAGGAAGCACTGTGGTACAAGAACTTCATGAAAGGGCTGCGCAAGAGCTGTCCGATTTTGCTGCGCGGGAAGATGAGGTAGTAGACAGCCATGAAGGGCAGGAGGACGATGAGGCCGATGCAGGTAAGGAATTTCATTATGCCATTGCGCTTGCGCCATCCTGGAAGACCCTCGTACCAGATGGAGGTCAGGAGCTGCTGGCAGTGAGGATGTGCCACAAACTGGGGAGAGGTGTTTTTTTTTTTTAATTTCCGCAATGTAAGGAGTCTGTTCTGGATTTTTACATTGCTCTCATTCACAATTAAATAAGGAATGAGGAATATGAGACTTGGGGAATATAATATCTGAGATGGAAGGCTATCTGAATAAAATGCTACACTATATTTTAATGTTAACAGCAACCCTTAAGTTTCAAGGTGTTTAAAGTAATTACAGTCAGTAGCTCTACGCTATACCGCTGTAGTAGGAGTTTTGACTTTACAATAATTACTAGTCAAAGCAAATGACAATACTACACACAACTATTACATAAAAAGTAGTGTAGCACTTTCATTCAACCTGGCATACTATGATTAATAAGTCATGAAATGCATAATTGGTTAACCGTTAATAAAAATTTAATATATAAAAAATTCAATACAATCAACAGCTTCACTCCATTATTTGTACTGTCTATTTATATTTATGTTTTAACGGAAAATTATCCTTGGGTCTCTAGTTTATAAATTGTAAATTACAAACTGAATAGTTCAACCCCAAGTTGAGATTCAGAAACATGTGAATCAAACAATTCCAAGTATAATAATTTAATCGTGAGACAAGCTTCCCAACTATGTGACGTTTTGCTGGGAACTGGGCAAGATATTAATTTTCCACCACTCCGGGCCGCCCATAACCTTAGGCTAATCCCGAAACACACCTTAAGGCTGGCCACATGTGTTAGAAAGATGAATGATAGATAATGTAGAATAAAAGAGTGATAGTTCTAGAAGATAGCTCGAGTTCCCTGAACCATACAGCCAGGATAGTAAGTAAATACAGATGACAGACTACAACATATAACATGTGAGTCACACTAACCCGTGTGGTCCAAATATCAACAATAATTGTATTCAACAAGAAATAACATAAGGCAGCATGGTTACACACAGCAATAGCCAGTTTATTTATTACTGCTAGACACAGTACAGGTTACTGGATCGAAGTGAAAAGAAACAACAACTGATTTAGTTTAAAAGACTAGAAAACAAACAAAGAAACAAACTAGCAAACAAAATGCAAAATTAAAATATAAAACACAATAACCATAACTATTCATGGAAGTTCGCGTTTAATTAATGTAGCCTTAGATTATATTTACTTTCAAAGGGAGCTTACTGTCAGGGAGTGTAAACCATTATCCCAAATCAACCGTGCGAGAATTGGCCATAATGTCAACGACCGTTGAGAGCAATTCATAATATGCGTTTGTCAAACATGAGATTTCAGAATTTTTTTGTCTCACTCGAGGGGTGGTGTGGGGCAAAAAATAACCCAGGATAACATTAATCATATCTATAGTGTAAAATTATTTTTAAATCCTTTATTTATTTTTTGTTACAAGGTTGAGGATCCATTACATTTATAAAAAGTCCTTGACCTTTAAGAGCCTATATGTTATGGAAAAAAAATAAAATGGCGACTTGTTAGCGAGAAGTTTCACCTGCTTCTGCTCGTACTTGAGTGCCAGTTTGAGTCTGGACAAGGTCAGCTTGTCGGTGTCCACCTCTTCGTCGTCATGGTCGCCATCGTTCACCTAATGTCACAAGCAGAGATTGAAAAGTTTATTGGTAGACATTTCTAGACATACTGAACTTTACATTTAGTACCAGCCATTTTAAACATATTGAACTTTATTTTTAGTTTGAAATGTTTCCAGAAATATTGAACTTTATTTTGAATTCCAAATGTTTCTAGGCATATTGAACTTTATTTTGAATTCCAAATGTTTTTAGGCATATTGAACTTTATTTTTGGTGCCAGACATTTCTAGAAATATTCAACTTAATTTTTAGTGTAAGACATTTCTAGAGGTGTTGAAGTTTATTTTTCATTGTCAGACATTTCTAGAAATACTGAACTTTATTTTTAGAGCAAAACATTTCTAGAAATAGTGAACTTTACTTTTAGTGCAAGACATTTCAATAAATAATGAACTTTATTTTTAGTTCGAAGCATTTGCAGAAATACTGAACTTTATTTTTAATTCCAAATCTGTCTAGGCATATTGAATTTTATTTTTGGTGCCAGACATTTCTAGAAATATTGAACTTTACTTTTAGTACCAGACGTTTCTAGAAATATTGAACTTTATTTTTCAATGTCAGACATTTCTAGAAATACTGAACTTTATTTTTAGTGCCAGGCATTTCTAGACATACTGAACTTAATTTTTAGTGTAAGACATTTCTAGAAGTACTGAACTTTATTTTCCATTGTCAGACATTTCTAAAAATATTCAACTTTATTTTTAGAGCAAGGCATTCCTAGAAATATTGAACTTTACTTTTAGTGAAGACATTTCAAGAAATAATGAACTTTATTTTTGTATAAAACTTTGTTTTCTATCTCTGATAATTTATAATTTTGTTTTGTCTATTAGCAGTTTATCAGATTTAAAACAATGTTTTGTTGCAAATGTGCTTTAGCTAAAGCATCAGGTACCAACTCAGACAATAAGTTATTCCAGTTTTATAAATTTCACACCTTACTTTGATTTTCCATACCATTTTAGGAAAATCGCTGTTCATATTAATTAACCATAAGCCTATTTTGGTGTATAATCTTTAATAGTCTATGAAGGTTACTTTAATTAACCGTAGGCTTATTTAGATCTATGACACTTTATGAAGATCGCTACTCAATTATCCATAGGCCTATTCAGGTCTATAACCAATGACTATGTATGAAGATCACTCATCAGGTTAATTAATCGTAGATTTAGGTCTAAAACCTATCATTCCACGAAAGTCACTGCTCATGCTAATTAAATGTTGGCCTGTTTAGGTCTAAAACCTATGTCATTCCATGAAGGTCACTGCTCATGCTAATTAAATGTTGGCCTGTTTAGGTCTAAAACCTATGTCATTCTATGAAGGTCACTGCTCATGCTAATTAAATGTTGGCCTGTTTAGGTCTAAAACCTATGTCATTCCATGAAGGTCACTGCTCATGCTAATTAAATGTTGGCCTGTTTAGGTCTAAAACCTATGTCATTCCATGAAGGTCACTGCTCATGCTAATTAAATGTTGGCCTGTTTAGGTCTAAAACCTATGTCATTCCATGAAGGTCACTGCTCATGCTAATTAAATGGTGGCCTGTTTAGGTCTAAAACCTATGCCATTCTATGAAGGTCACTGCTCATGCTAATTAAATGGTGGCCTGTTTAGGTCTAAAACCTATGTCATTCCATGAAGGTCACTGCTCATGCTAATTAAATGGTGGCCTGTTTAGGTCTAAAACCTATGTCATTCCATGAAGGTCACTGCTCATGCTAATTAAATGGTGGCCTGCTTAGGTCTAAAACCTATGTCATTCCATGCAGGTCACTGCTCATGCTAATTAAATGGTGGCCTGTTTAGGTCTAAAACCTATGTCATTCCATGAAGGTCACTGCTCATGCTAATTAAATGGTGGCCTGTTTAGGTCTAAAACCTAATCTGGTCAACGAAGATCACAGTTTATATGAATTTTAACCGTAGAGCTACTGAGACCTATAACCTACGCCATTCCACGAAGATTTCTATTCACATAATGTGAATCATTTAGAATGATATAAATCTACAGTTCAATGGTAATTTGTATTATTTTTTAAAAACAATAATTATTTTTATTTACTTGAAAAAGTTGACAGTACGGAATTTTCCTTGTACATCCGTTTTCTGGGGTGAGAACGTAAACGGTACTAAAATTGAACCGCCTTTACGAGGAATAATTATTGAGACAGAAATGCTTCTTTCATTAAAAGAAGTTTATTATTTATTGGTTCAAGAGAAAATAAGTAAAGCATGATTTAAAAGTCTCGTTGGTAAATGCGAAGATTGTTTGAAATATGATTCAAAAGTTTAATCATCGTATTAGATTTGTATTGCTCTCAAAGGAACACTTACCAATCACATTTGGATTGTTTGGCAAATAATTTTATTTGAATCTATTTGTAAATAGGCATCCAATTTTGTTATAATACTTTATTTTGAACTGCAGTATCAATACCTGAATGTAAGCACTATTCATGTTAATGTCGCTTAAGATTAAGGATGGGGATAGTAAATGATGATTCACCTTATTTAGACCTGCAATGTCAATGGTAAAAGAAGAGCATTTTTCATGGTAACACACCTAATTTAGAAATGCAATATCGATGGTTAAAGGAGAACATTTTCAACGTCAACTGAACTTAGACCAGCAACATGAGTGGTTAAATGTGGGCATTCCTCACAGCACACTTTATTTAGAACCGCAATATTAATAGTTAAATGTGGGCATTCCTCACAACACACCTTATTTAGAACTGCAATGTTAATAGTTAAATGTGGGCATTCCTCACAACACACCTTATTTAGAACTGCAGTATCAATGGCTAAAGGTGGACAAGACACAACACACCTTATTTAGAACTGCAGTATCAATGGCTAAAGGTGGACAAGACACAACACACCTTATTTAGAACTGCAGTATCAATGGCTAAAGGTGGACAAGACACAACACACCTTATTTAGAACTGCAGTATCAATGGCTAAAGGTGGACAAGACACAACACACCTTATTTAGAACTGCAGTATCAATGGCTAAAGGTGGACAAGACACAACACACCTTATTTAGAACTGCAGTATCAATGGCTAAAGGTGGACAAGACACAACACACCTTATTTAGAACTGCAGTATCAATGGCTAAAGGTGGACAAGACACAACACACCTTATTTAGAACTGCAGTATCAATGGCTAAAGGTGGACAAGACACAACACACCTTATTTAGAACTGCAGTATCAATGGCTAAAGGTGGACAACTCTCAACACACCTTATTTAGAACTGCAATGACTTCCTCTGACGACCGACACTGCTCCAGCAAATCGCAGGCGTACCTCTTGCACTGCTGACTCAGCATAAGGTAGGAGTCCTTGAACTCGTTCTCCCTCAGCGCAAGGTGCTCCAGTTCCCATGACAACTGGAAGGCCGTCAAGATCGGGTCCGGGCTTGTGAGAGAAATCCAGGCTGGACTGGCCAGGGCACGATATGTGTTGATCCGCAGCAAAGAGTGCCTGAGGCTGTCTGCATGCACCTATCAGGAAACCGGAAGAAAAAGTCTCTTAAAACAACAGGGCATGCTGCCAAGCCACTACCAGCAACGACAACAAAATGACTTTAAAACTAAACACAGGATCGAGTCATCGAGAAAGCTTAAATAAAAAAAAGAAAGAAAAGAAAAGAACAAGCGACGAAGACCGAACAAGAAACGTTTCAGACGCCGCCAAAGAAATTTACATCGAAAGTATGTGGCCATTCAGCTTCCAGCTGTCACCGTAACCGGCTCTGGTTGTCAGACAAAGACGCGGCACTAGGAGTAATGCACGCAGGACTCTCTGACAGGAAAATCTTCGGAAGAATTAAGATTAATCGATACCACTCCGAGTGGGGATTTACTGTCATTTAAGGGATCGAGAACACCCCGAAAGCCAATGCATTTCAAAAACTGACTTGCAAGTTTAGTAAGAAATATAACATTCAATGTTACTGCGAATCACTAGTCAAAAGTGCATACTGTGTTGATATCATTCCAGGTGAGAATTACGGGTCACTAGCCAAAAGTGCATACTGTGTTGATATCATTCCAGGTGAGAATTACGGGTCACTAGTCAAAAGTGCATACTGTGTTGATATCATTCCAGGTGAGAATTACGGGTCACTAGTCAAAAGTGCATACTGTGTTGATATCATTCCAGGTGAGAATTACGGGTCACTAGCCAAAAGTGCATACTGTGTTGATATCATTCCAGGTGAGAATTACGGGTCAAATGGGAGACGACATCGACAAACACGTGCACTTTGAGTTAAGTCATTAATGCTTACTTTTTTCATATCGTTTCAAATGGAGTTCCGTTCTAAATTCGTGCAATTCGAGTAAAATACAAGTACTGAAGCACCATGAGAAAATACTTGTCAGTAATACATACCATGTCTTGTCAGTAATACATACCATGTCTTGTCAGTAATACATACCATGTCTTGTCAGTAATACATACCATGTCTTGTCAGTAATACACACCATGTCTTGTCAGTAATACACACCATGTCTTGTCAGTAATACATACCATGTCTTGTCAGTAATACACCACCATGTCTTGTCAGTAATACATACCATGTCTGTATCATTCTATTAGGAATTATGTACTCATGCATATCAGTGAAGGAAAAAAGAAAGATTTAGGAATTGCACCTTTGGTCGAGCTATGTCAAGTTATTGTAAAATTCAGGCGTGTAAAAATAGAAAAGGTAAAGAAAAGAAGGTACAATTTTTCAGTTTGTGGAGGAAGTAGATAAAATGAGGAGTTAGCTATAAAAAAAGGTGAGAAATTAGACAGAAGTAAAAAGAATGAAAAATTAGTTAGACAGAAAAAGGAACGATAGATCAGACAGAATAGAATGGGGAATTAGTCAGGCAGAAAAAGGATTGATAAATCAGGCAGAAGTAGAATAAGGAATCAGTCAGCAGAAAGGAATTATAACTCAGGCCGAAGTAGAATGAGGAATTAGGTAAGAAGTAGGACTGAAAATTAGTGAGAAGTAGAATTGACTGATTCCAAATCTTTGTTTCAATCTAACATATGAAGGAATTAGGAATTAGAATTGAGGAATCAGTCAGGATAAAATATGAATAAGGAATTAAGGAAACAACAAGGGAACGAGGAATTAAATTAGCCTAGCAAAGAGATGTCTGATGTCAAAACGTGCCCCCTCCCACCCCAAAAAAACAAAAAAAACAACAACAAAAACTCAAACACAAAACGGTGGGGAGTATGTGTTTGTGTACTTCAACGCGCGCGCGTGTGCATTTATGTGTGTGTGCGTGTGTGTGTGTGTGTGTGTGTGTGTGTGTGTGAGAGAGAGAGAGAGAGAGAGAGAGAGAGAGAGAGAGAGAGAGAGAGAGAGAAGTCATCTTACTGCACAGAACCTTCTCTTAATTTACTGATTTAAATGAAAATAAAGGAAAATAAATCATGATTCATCTGGAGAAGTGTAATGGAGAAAATGTTAGGAGTTTCACAGTTCGCCTCTAGCCAAGCTCTTGTGAGACAAAATGACTCATTTTTTCTTCCCAGCATGAACTTACAAATATGTAAATCAGTTCCTTGACCCACATGTTACTGGTGTAAAATAACAGAAACAAAAACAAAACATCCCAAAGGCTTAGGACGTCAATACTAGTAATTGCGTGTTGAGCATGGAAAGGGTTAAGCATGCAAAAATATTATGAATTATATGTGTGAGAATTTTTGTTTTCATATTTTTTACAGTTTTACTTTAGATCAATTTTTTTTCCATTTTTTTTATCGTACGTTATTTTATTTACTCGATGACGTTTTATTAATTTGCCGGTTTCTCCCAAGATCACAACGAAGATAATTTGTGGACTACATTTAAAAGCAATTGGTTACATTTGTTTTAGGCGGTTCTTGGGTGAACATTTTGTGGCTTTAGCATGAAGGTTAAGCAATTGCATGTTCACAATTTATTTGCTTTAACTTAGGGTATAAAGTATTATTTACTTGAACATATAGTTGAAGCTATTATCTGTTCACAGTTTATTTGCTTTAACTTAAAGAGTATAGTATTTCTCTTGAACATATAGTTGAAGCTATTACCTGTTCACAGTTTATTTGCTTTAACTTAAAGAGTATAGTATTTCTCTTGAACATATAGTTGAAGCTATTACCTGTTCACAGTTTATTTGCTTTAACTTAAAGAGTATAGTATTTCTCTTGAACATATAGTTGAAGCTATTACCTGTTCACAGTTTATTTGCTTTAACTTAAAGAGTATAGTATTTCTCTTGAACATATAGTTGAAGCTATTATCTGTTCACAGTTTATTTGCTTTAACTTAAAGAGTATAGTATTTCTCTTGAACATATAGTTGAAGCTATTATCTGTTCACAGTTTATTTGCTTTAACTTAAAGAGTATAGTATTTCTCTTGAACATATAGTTGAAGCTATTACCTGTTCACAGTTTATTTGCTTTAATATAAAGTTGAAATTATTACCCAAAACACAGACGATACGGGCAGGCTTGTCAGTTCTGGCAATACTAGACATTAGTTCTGGCGCCGTTTAATTGTCTCTGGCATTGATTTTAAACGAGAACCAGTTTATCATACAGCAATAAGCTTTCCCTTTGAAATGAATTGCAATTGTTTTGGAGGAAGAGTGGTGCGGGATGTCAAGCTGCGTTTTTTTTTTTTTTTGTGGAGTGTTTTCCCTCTACTCACACCCCCCTCCCCAATCGTTGCATTAATAAATGTTTATACAATAACATTCTTGTGCCCTTATGAGTAATCTTTTTTCATATACTTTACTTTTCTTTTACCTGTCCGTTTACCCATAAGAAAAAAGGGGATAGTAAAACGTTAATCTCTGGTCTATGCTGCTATGTTTCTTGTACCATATACTATACTGTAATGACGAATGCCGATTGGAGCCTGTTGTAACTGGATTCTGAATATGACAAAAATAATACTTTGAAAAAAAAATAAATAAAACCAACTGAAATTTATCAATAAGCTAATGGCAGCATATCCGCAGCACAAATATACTTCGACTCCTGTGCATAACCTGTTTAATGATGTTGTAAAGAAATGTTATGCGTAGTTAAATACTCAAGGAGTAAAACAAAAACAAAACCACAAAAGACTTTGTTGGATTACTTAAATAATATTTCGTGTAATTTTGAAAACCGTGCCTATTACAATTTAATTAAACAACACATTGTTAGGATGTTTAGCTCACGGAGCCTCTTGTCTGAGGCAGTTTTCAGAAAAGAAAAAACAACGTAATACTAATTCATTGTTTTGACAAATGGTGGGCTATGGGATTTGTAGGGCTAACTTCTAATTAATTTAATAAAATTTCATTAAAATTGTTATGAATTTCTTTCAGTATGATTTGTTTTGTATTTTTTATGCGAAGATTACATTTCTTTTGTCTAGAATACAGCATAAGCTTTTATATCATGGATACAAGCAAAACAACATCAGTAACGCCTCCTGCCTGCAACAAAAACACGACTGTCAAATGTAGAAAAACCTTTAAACAAGTGACTGGTAAAAAGGCAAAAAATACTTTAAAGCTTAAACAAATGAGTGTCAAAAGAAGAAAAAATCTTTAAACAAGTGGCTGTCAAAAGTAGAAAAACCTTTAAACAACTGACTGTAAAGAGATACAAATACTTTAAACAAATGACTGTCAAAAGAAGAAAAACCTTTAAACAAATGACTTTTAAAAGTAGAAAATACCTTTAAACAAGTGACTGTCAAAAGATGAAAATACATTTAAACAAGTGACTGTCAAAAGTAAACAAAACCTTTAAACAAGTGACTGTCAAAAGAAGAAAAAACCTTGAAACAAGTGACTTTCAAAAGTAGAAAATACATTTAAACAAGTGACTGTCAAAAGTAGAAAATACATTTAAACAAGTGACTGTCAAAAGTAGAAAATACATTTAAACAAGTGACTGTCAAAAGATGAAAATACATTTAAACAAGTGACTGTCAAAAGTAAACAAAACCTTTAAACAAGTGACTGTCAAAAGTAAACAAAACCTTTAAACAAGTGACTGTCAAAAGTAAATAAAACCTTTAAACAAGTGACTGTCAAAAGAAGAAAAAAACCTTGAAACAAGTGACTTTCAAAAGTAAAAAATATTTTTTAAACAAGTGACTTTCGAAAGTAAAAAACAACCTTTAAACAAGTGACTGTCAAAAGGAGAAAAAACCTTGAAACAAGTGACTTTCAAAAGTAGAAAATATCCTTTAAACAAGTGACTTTCAAAAGTAGAAAAAACTTTAAACAAATGACTGAAAAATTATAAATATAAACAAATTATTCCCAAAAGAAGAAAAAACCTTTAAACAACTGACTTTCAAAAGTAGAAAGTATCCTTTAAACAAGTGACTTTCAAAAGCAAAAAACAACCTTTAATCAAATGACTGTCAAAAGTAAATAAAATCTTTAAACAAGAGAGTGTCAAAAATAAAAATTGATTGCCAGAAGTAACTTTCAGCAGCAAAAGAGATGTCTGAGCATTGCGTGTATGGGCACAAGGGCTCACTCACGTACAGACCACGTGACCCATGGGTTCACGGAGGCAGACATAACGCAACTTAGGGTCAAGGCACTTATTTTGTTAATTTGGGCGGTGTGTGTGTGTGTGTGTTGAAAATACCAAACAAACTATGTGTCTAATGCAGTTAACCTGGCGAAGAAAACAAAACAAGAAAAACCCACAAATACTCAGCTCAAAAGAGCACATCTTACCTGTGCCTGGCAGTGCTTACAAGAGCACGACAGCTGATGGGGACGGTTAATGTTGGCTCCGTGCACTAGCAGAAGCTGCAGAATCTCAAACTGGTTGCAGTGGGCGGCTAGGATGACTGGGGAGATATCGGGAGAGTAATCGAAGCTCTCGTCTCCCTTATGATGAGTTTTTGCCCACTCTGCACCCAGCATTTCGCGGGTAATAGATGGATGTTCTATCAGCATCTGGGTACAGAACAAGCTAGACACATAAAAATTGGAGGTTGGGAGGTAGATCTGGGTGAAGTTTGAACGCCTTTCAGTTTCGCTTAACCTTGTTTGAGAAGATCAATCATTTGTGTCAGCAACGTTTGATTGCTCATTCTGTTTGATTTGGAAACACCGTTTACACGTAGAAACAAAGTGAGTTAAAATTATCAAGAACACATTTAAAATATAAAATATAAAATAAGTACAATGCCTAGTGTTATATAACTACGATGAATAGTGTAAAATAAGTACGATTAACTATATGATTATTAACGGTCATTTGTGAAATATATTAATAGCTAGAATATTAATATTTAACCGTTATCAAATAACAACAAGATTGCATTTTAAAAAAATTTAAATTGGAACGCAACCTTTCAAACATATCTGCAAGTGAAAATGTTCAATTAATTATAAAACACAACAAAGGAATGCCACGAGTTGCATTTTGTTTTTGTTTGATTGTTTGTTTGTTTGTTTGTTTTGTTGTTTTATTTTTTTGGGGGGTGGGTTGGGATTTTTCTCCCAGTTCTCTAATGGTAAGCAGGAAAAATACTCGTATGTAGAGACAGTTTATTGCCATGAATCATCTTATGCATTATGTTAATTATCTCTAATGACATTTTCATCTTAAACATTATGTTAATTATCTCTAGTGACATCTTAGTGACATTAATAATCTTAGCCATTCTGTTAATTATCTCCAGTGACATTATTTAGCCATCCTGTAGATTACTTCAGTGACATTACTAATCTTAGCCATTCTGTTGATTATCTCCAGTGGCATGCCTCATATGTAAACCATTTTGTAAAGTATTTCCAGTGAAAACGTATTATCTTTAACTATTTGTAGATTATTTCCAGTGACAATTCTTATTATAATCATTATCTCCAATGATTTCTTAATGTAGAAAATATTGTAGATTATTTCCCGTGAAATGTCTTATCTTAATCATTATCTCTGTAAAACATCTCTGATGACATGCCTTATCTTTAACATTTATAAAGATTATCACTGATAACATGTATTATCACTTCTGCAAGTTATCTTCAGTTGTATAATAAACAAAACCTTTTTCCTAAATTTACATACGTGTACACCTGAATTCCCCTAAGCTACAATCACTCTCTCAAAATGTTTACAAATAAATACAATAAATACAAGATGGACCCCAGCTACCCAATTCTTCATATGGTTCTGAACACGTTTTTTTAAAAAAACTACTTATATAAAAAGGTATTACAAAATATATCATCATTACATTTCACACCTCTGTGAATCGACACAACAAATTCTCCCAAAGGGCGTATAGATAACCGTACAAAAAAATAAATAAACCGCACTTGTAAAACTCTCCATACATGAGACAGCCGACTTCCAAACGGTTAACATAAACATATATTTTATTAACAGACACAGTTCACTTACACCGTTCTACTCGACACCGAGTAAGCCCTTCAAGTGAACGCCCTACAAGTGAACGAGGCCATTTACAGACTGTGCCACTCACCTCTACGATTCTGTAGACCCCTTCTCTGATGGCGTACAGGAGAGCGTCACCAATCTGGACGCCATCTTGCCTGAGCAGAAGCTCCACCAGCTCCGTGTTCTCGTTGTCCACGGCAATCTGGATCGCTGAACGGCCAAGCATGTCCGTGCAGTTCACGGAGACTGGCTTTGTTCCTGCAGGTACAGTATCTGAAGTCAGTGGGGGTATTGGTTAACTGCTGGTTTGGTTGGCTAGTCAGTTGTTTGTCTGATTGGTTAGCTGCTTGTTTGCTTTGGCATTGAATGAAAAGTTGGTTGCTTAGCCAGATGGCTGGTCAACTAAATGAATTTCTGATTGGTTAGAGAGTTGGTTGGTGAACTTATCCAATTACTGATTGAAAAGATGGTTGGTATATTTTTTTTATGAATGTTCGCTTGCTTGCTCATTGAATAATTTGTCTATCGATCAGTGGCTGATTGCTGACTGACTGATTGATCGTCTGATTAATGAGGTGTTTTGTCTCTTAAATCTCTGATAGTCCTTCATGTTTTTGCGTTTTGTTAACACACGTGACTTTATCACTCTCTTGTGAATAAATGGTAGGTTTGGGTAGGGCGGGGGGGGGGGGATTAAAAACAAATAATTTGTTTAAAAGTTTAAAAGTGCTCTTTTTAATATTGAATACAGTAAACAACAAGCATTTTATAGTTATCAGGTAATTATATTTTTACAACTCCTCTCTTGAACAAAAGTTTGCCATTCGATAACTAGATTTAAAGCACATACCTGTGCAACACACACCTGCCTTTAAAAATCCGCATCAGACGAATGTTGATAAATTTACAGGTAAGCTGCCTATGGTGTATGAACTAACTGTATGTCGAAGCAAAGCCTAGTAATATTACTGATTTAAAAAAGAAGTAAATTCATTTACATTTGTTAATTACTGAAATATGTCAGTGTAACTGATTCATTATGACAGCGGGCGATGTCATGGGAAAGGTCTTGATATAACTGAAAATCTAATGGGTCGGCTTTCTTTGATCAGTTTATGATTCGGGATCAGATACTTTATTATTTACAGCTTTAGACCGTTATTAAGCTTTCAAAGAAATGAGAAAGCTTTAAATGAACTATATTAATCAAATTTTAATTTTATGTACAAAAATTATCTTTCATTTTCAACTACTACACCAGCTTTCCTAACTGAACATGTTTTCACTCTAACTCTATTAGATCTTGGCAAGAAAGTAAGCATACGTCTTAATGGCGGTCTATAACTTCTTTAAAATGCATGCTAGTGTTTACTGTATAAGTCTGCAAGAAAAAATACAACCACAAATAATAACTATGACGTCTAAAAATAGACTGACTCGCTTGTCAACAGGCATTTATATGACTGCGATTATTATACTCTCAACATTCTACAGAGTCGGAAGGGTAATCAAGATGAGGGGAGATAACTCTAGGAAATAAGAGTCGCGTGTGCTGTCTTTGTAATGAATGTTTTGCGTGACCAGAAGGCACTGTCGCACGATCGAATACGTGACTAACACTTTTCAGTGGTTCGTACCAGACTGCACAGATTTTAATCAGTTCGTCAAATGAGGTAAACTAATACTTTTATCTAATGAATAGACTATGAAGTAATACGGGGTAGCCATAGTATTGGTTGTCATTAGGGCAAGCGTGCATTAAAATGATACTTTATAAATGAATGCAACAAATCTCTAAAACCGTGCCCAAAGACTGCCTCGAGCTATCGGCCTTCACCTGAAAGACATCGGATCACAGTTGGCTTGTCTCCCTTCTCCACGGCCTCTAGGAAGAGACGTTCTTGGGGGTCCATTCTGTTGCCGTGCTTGATCGTCTGCAGTGGAATGGTCACACCACGGTTAGTGTTCCTGCAAGAGCCTCTCTTGGTGGTGACCGAATTTATGGCATGGCCCACCATTTCTGCCGTGAGGATCGGCAGGAGGACAATGTCGTGGTGACCGCTGGCTGAGTACAAATTGAAAGAGATCACGTGACCAACACACGCACACACAAAATATATATAAAAGATCTAAAAGTTCCATCACTTAATTAATTGCATAATTAATATTCTTGTAACTATTATATATTTATTATTTGATTAAAATTCGTATTGTTTAAACCTTGTATTCGTAGTTAGTACTTGTTATTTTGAGTCAGGAACCTTTTAGCTGATCATGTCAGCAGGTAGTTCTTCTATTGTAAACATTTTATTGAGCTTTGTTTGAGGGATGTATATAGCTGCTTGTGTGTGTGTGTTTGAAGTTTTGCCGACTAGGGGGAATGTTTTTTATATTGGCGTTATTATCGAGACATGAGCACTGTTCTAGTACATTTTTGGCCACACTTGGTTAGAAGTGGCTTTGTCTCAGAGGTCATGGATTAAGATTATGCCAGGCACCAGAGACCCACTAGGTGGGGCACGCCTTGCGTGGTGGGAACTGTAACTTGAGATCAAAAGGCAAGAGTTGGCCGGGTCCCTTTAGTCGGGGTGCTGAAAAAGTCGCCTATTTAGGGGTGACCAATGCACTGGACCATATCTTCACAGTAGCTCCAGCTGTTGGCTGATGGGTTTGTTTGCCAGAATGTTCCCGTGCTCTCAGTCGTGCAATCATTAATCCCACATGCTATCAGAGCTGTAAATAAATTTACATTTTTTCCCGAGAACTTTGTCAGTCTCATTAATCACCGGAATCCCTGAAAGATTGTTCCCTCTAGGAAATGTCTAGCCTGTAAGACGGTGGATGTTAACTATTATAATTAAATTATAATAACTAATTTTATATCGTAAAACACTCTTGCACCAGGGTGTCAGTGCAGGGTTAGTACTTACCAATATATATTGTGACAGAGGCAAAACGAATGTTATCTTCTGTTTGAATAATGTTATTTTGCAGACATACTGTCATCTCTTTCCTTAAACTGTTGTGCTTACACTTTGCTTCTTTGTCCGAGCTGATCAAAGTGCCTAACATCTGAACTTCGAATTCAAGACTACAAGCCACAATCCCAGAACTGTAGTAATAAGTCAATTACCATTAGGCTCATCCCAGTCCTGTGGTAACAGATTGGTTACCATTTGAGTCGTCCCAGACCTGTGGTAACAGATTGGTTACCATTTGAGTCATCCCAGACCTGTGGTAACAGATTGATTACCATTTGAATCGTCCCAGATCTGTGGTAACAGATTGGTTACCATTTGAGTCATCCCAGACCTGTGGTAACAGATTGGTTACCATTTGAGTCATCCCAGACCTGTGGTAACAGATTGGTTACCATTTGAGTCATCCCAGACCTGTGGTAACAGATTGGTTACCATTTGAGTCATCCCAGACCTGTGGTAACAGAGTGGTTATCATTTGAGTCATCCCAGACCTGTGGTAACAGATTGGTTACCATTTGAGTCATCCCAGACCTGTGGTAACAGATTGGTTACCATTTGAGTCATCCCAGACCTGTGGTAACAGATTGGTTATCATTTGAGTCATCGATGTGAACAGAGAGCTACCTGATGTGCAAGCAAAACCATGTCAAGCACATTCGCTTATGTAAATTATAAACCAGTCTGCAGAGAAAAAACGTCAATTATAAACGTGTTGAAAAAATGCATAATGAAATTGTACATTTATCTGTGGAGGAAAATGCCGATTTAAACTGCAATTCTAGCGGCAGAAATAATGAAACTGTACATTTATCTGTGGGAGAAAATGCCGATTTAAACTGCAATTCTAGCGGCAGAAAACCAGACATTTCTTAGGTAAACTATACACCAGCCTGCAGAGGAAAAATAATCGTCCAATAAACTGTACACGTGAGTTTAAAAGAAAAAAGCATGCATAAGCAAAAGTAAATTTATCTGTTAGAAAAAATGCCTATTTAAACTGTAATTCTACAAACATTTCAATGTAAAATATAAAAAAATCTATTTAACGGAGTTAAATGTTATCAGTGTTAAACTATATATATATCTGTATATTTATTGCATTTAGATTACATTTTCATTGAGGAAGAGTGGCGATTGATATGTGCATATAAGTGTGTGTGTGTGTGTGTGTTAGTATGCTTGCGGTTATGTAAAAGCATATAAGTATAATTATAAGTGAATTCAATTTTGTGACGAACAGATGACAATCCGATCATTATTCTTCACAATTTGCATCGATAAAATTGAAATCTAAGAATTGTTTATGATTAATAGCTAAAGTAAACAATTTCGTTTTTTTTTTTTTAAAAAAAGCATGAAATTAAATTAGCAAAAGGGGGGGGGGGTAGGAAGTGACATGGGCGGGGGGTGGATGTAAATATTACGCGAAACCTACAATTTAATAAATCTCACTCTATACATACAATACAAACGACACTTTAACAAAGTGAAAATTAGCATCCATCCACATCCGTTACAACCCAAAATCATCTCACACACGCGAACACAACAAACAGCCACAAACTTTTATCACTACATTAGACACCACTATAGGCGTCCACTTGCACTCAAAGGTGTTCCAAAGCACTCGGTAGCATTGGACCGCACCTTTCATCGCTAGAAAGCACTGGTCAACCTTCTTCTGGCACTGTTCGTTTATACTTTATAGTGTACAGCTTTCCGGGAATGCCGCTGTTAAACCCAGCAACTTTACGACAACACATGAGAAGCAGATCTGTAATTTCTGGCCGTGTTCAGTTGCTGTCTGTGGGAGAGCACTATGCGCAGTTAGGGGGAGAGCACTCTAACTGCAAACGTGCAGTTTGCGAGAGTTTATAAAACACAACAGAATCATAAAATAATATTAACTGCACTCTGGCTGTAAACGAACAGCTTACTCGGAATCGTTGCAAACAATTGTATTTTTTAAATCGGTCTGATTGCTAAAAAAATAGAGAGGCAACAGGAGTAAACAACTCGTTTATTCTGTACCTCTGACGAGTTGTTTAATTTTCTATTCTCCTTTTGATTTTTGTCCAATTGCGCGCTTTGCTTAGTCTTGTTTTGATTGGGACATTATTGATGACGTCACCATTAACTCTTTCAAAAGTTGGAGCAAAAGCCTTAACGGTCTGTAAAAATCCATTCCTTGTGACGGGTATAAATCCTGCAGTAGAACTGGTGTTCTTGGCTTAATACCTCTTGTTTCCTAAGAACAATGAAGAACTTTAGTTGACTGAGTGATTTCTCTGTCAGTATCTCTTGAGTTTTTTGAATGACATTTGTGCCATTTCCTGTATGGAAAATAAATTCAGCATGCCAACATTTCCGGCATCATTTGCCATTTTCCACTTTTGCATGCCATTTCAATGTGAATCAAATGCCATTTTCATAAGGTTTCGAGTGCTTTTTTCCATGTGATTTCACAGATATTTTTTTCTGACATTACAAGCTTATTTTTAGTTTAGCTTTTATTTTTAAAAAAAAGCCATTTTCCTGTCAAAGGGTATTATTTTTCCTTTTATTTAATGGTTCCGTGTGCCAATGTTGTTTACAAATTCTGTTACGTCATTTATAACATCAATGTGTATTATATGTATATTATCAAGAAACTCCCATATCAGGTATATTGTATAGCACGTGAACAGTGATGGGATCGGGTGTATTGTTTAACACATTAATATGTGGGACCAGACATATCGTATAACACATGGAATGTGTGGGACCAGACATATCGTATAACACATGGAATATGTGGGACCAGACATATCGTATAACACATGGAATATGTGGGACCAGACATATCGTATAACACATGGAATGTGTGGGACCAGACATATCGTATAACACATGGAATGTGTGGGACCAGATATATTGTATATAACACATGGAATGTGTGGGACCAGGCATATTGTATAACACATGGAATGTGCGGGACCAGGCATATTGTATAACATGAACAGTGATCAGACCAGGCATATAGTATAACGCATGAATAGTGATCGGACCAGACATGTTATTTAAGGAAAAAATAGTGTTGAGAATATCAAGCTAGATATCATAAACCCGGACCAAGCATGTTTTAAAATAAACAGTGTTTCATATATCGGACCAATCAGGCTATTAAAATAAAAACAATATTTCGAATATCGGACTAGGCATGTTGTTCAACATAAACAATGTTTCAAATATAGAACTTGGCATTTTGTTTAACATAATTTAGTGTTTTGATTTTCGGCCTAGACATGTTCTTTAACATACATGTAAACTGTTTTTCAAATATCGGCCTAGTCATATTCCTTAATATAAACACTGTTTCAATTATCAAACTAGGCATATTATGTAACGTAAATAATATCTAGATTGTCGGACTTAGAGTCATACGAAATATTAATTAAATTTTTGTATGTGAACGATTTTCTTTCTTTTTTTAATTTTTCTGGGATTTTTTTTTGAAGGGATGGATGAGTTAAACATCAGGAATTTAAGGTGGAGGGGGGAAAACATTTGTTGAAAATCCTTGTATCCAGCATTAGCCCCAAAAGGAGTTAATGCGCAACCGTTGTCACTGGACACAAAGCGAAAGCTTTATTTTACATGAGTTGTGTGTACATGGCGAACTTAAGATCTCATTTGTTTTGCTTTCGAAATGCGTAAAGACGTCATGCTGTTGAGAAGTACCACATGCAGAGACTTAGGAGAGTCTGGTCTGCGCAGATACAATGTTCTACAGAGGACGCCAAGCTCACGATCGTCTGTGTTCTAACACATTGCTAACCAAACCATAGAAGGTGTGTATAGATATTATTACTCATAAAATCTGTGTTCTAACACATTGCTAACCAAACCATAGAAGGCGTGTAAGGATATTATTACTCATAAAATCTGTGTTCTAACACATTGCTAACCAAACCATAGAAGGTGTGTATAGATATTATTACTCATAAAATCTGTGTTCTAACAGATTGCTAACCAAACCATAATACGTGTGTAAAGATCTTATCACTCATGAAATCAAACCTCGTTTATTTCCTAACAGCAATACATATTTTTAGAAAAATATTTAAGCAAGTTATTTTCGGTTAAAACCAAGTAAGACAAGGCTGAATTCAACGTCTGTAAAAATCGACAATACACTATGCTCTTGGCAGCGAATAGATTTAACCAGGAGTAGGACAAATCAGCAAAATAGCACGTTACTTTAGTGTTTAATTCAAGTTGGTCGGTCATATTTGTTGATATTTAATGTTTAGGCAATTAAAAGAATGACGTAACAGGCAGCTTACTAAAGAACAAGTAACGACTGAAATACGTAACTAATAAAATCACCATGACAACGAACAGGTTTCCCGAGTTGTTCGGCATTAGTTATTTACAATAATCTTGAAATTAATATTTACTATCATGATAGTGTTTGTAGACAGAATATTTGTTCGTTAGTACAATGTATATCAACTTAATAATGTAAAGATTAGCAATATACTTTGTGTTTATATATCCAAGAGATATTGAGATTAATGAATGTAAAACACCACGCTAATTTCATTAATGAACCTCATATAATTATGAACTACATATAGAGTCTAAATATATGAATTGTATGTTTCTGTGTGCATTCTATTTTTATTTCATTCTAGTATTCGGATTTATACACATGGGCGACATGGTACTGGACAGTCAAACTCAGTACTGAAAGGATAATATACATCAATACTGGACAGTTAAATAATTCAGTACTGGACAGTTAAATAACTCAGTACTGGACAGTTAAACAACTCAGTACTGGACAGTTAAAGAACTCAGCACTGGACAGTTAAATAACTCAGTACTGGACAGTTAAAGAACTCAGCACTGGACAGTTAAAGAACTCAGCACTGGACAGTGAAACAACTCAGTTCTGGACAGTTAAACAACTCAGTACTGGACAGTTTACATACTTTATAAGAGGATAGTAGAACTATGTCAGAAGTCGACGGTTTAAATACCTCAGTAATACAACAGTATTGAAGGTGAAATATCTTAATACTTGACATTTTAAATACATAAATAATGGACAATTTAAATACTTCATTATTGAATGGTTTAAATACATAAATAATGGACAATTTAAATACTTCATTATTGAATGGTTTAAATACATAAATAATGGACAATTTAAATACTTCATTATTGAATGGTTTAAATACATAAACACTGGACAATTTAAATACTTCATTATTGAATGGTTGAAATACATAAATAATGGACAATTTAAATACTTCATTATTGAATGGTTTAATACATAAATAATGGACAGTTTAAATACTTCACTATTGAATGGTTTAAATACTCCAGTATTTGCAAGTTTAAGTATTGGATAGTTGAGTTCTAGAAAGTTTAAATATCTCAACACTGGGCGATTTTGTGCATACATCAGTATTAGACGTACCTCAATACTGAGCGGGGTTTTTTTTTGCATGCCTCAGTTCTAGACAGTTTAAATACCTCAATATTGCACACAATGAAGAAAGAAGTCAGGTAACTCTGAGGGAGAATAAAGATAGATAATATTTATATTTTTCTTACAACTGCTCATATTATTACCTTATTCTATCATGTGGCATTGAGTCAAACAAATAAGTGGACCAAGGGCATTAGCATTTAAAATAAACAATATGAACAAAACATAAGCAAATAAACAGCTATTACAAGAAATAAATAAAACTAAACAATAAAAAAAAATTTAAAGTAGAACATGAAAGCAAATGAAATAAACAAACAGCTCAAAGAAACAACTCAAATAAACAATGGAATAAAGCACCAATACACGGATAAAGTAAGTAAAATAAAACAAACAACTCAAATAAACAATGGAATAAAGCACCAATACACGGATAAAGTAAGTAAAATAAAACAAACGTAAAGGAACTCAACAAAGTATAATAAAACAGACAAAAATAAACTGCTGCAATAAACATCTAAAACTTATCAAAGAAGCAAACAGTTGGTAGGGGGGGGGAATCAACTGCATCCTCAAAATAAACAACAGATATAGCATCCTATTGAAACAAACAACTCCAATAGGCAAACAAGTGAAACGAAGAGAAAAACGGAACAGTTTACTGAAGCATGTACATAATTTTATTGTATTGACAGAATACAAGAGAACCGAAAATAGTATTAAACACATTTCTTGCGTTGTAAAAGGTATAAACAAAAAGCAAACAAACAAGAAATGCTAATACCAACAAGTAAACAAAGAAAGAAACTAGTGAAAACAGAAAAACAACAAAAACAACTACATGGAACAGAGTGCATGCATCTTTAAACAGAAACAAATAAACAAAAGAAACTACGCGATGCAATAAACTGGACAAACAAACAAACAATAAAAAAAAACAACAACAGCAAATCTTAAAACTATTTTACATATGTGTAAGGAGTATGATTTCTGGTAATGTTTAGAAACATTATACTTAAATCTTCAATATGTACCAAATTATCTCACTCACACACACACACACACACACACACACACACACACACACACACACACACATACACACACACACACTCACGCAAATGTAATGTATCGGTACAAATATAAATTTTTAATCGAAGGCACGGACTGAAGAAACTCAATTATAATATTTTGTTCGGATTATAACAGAATAAATTAATTTGTGACATTTGCTTGTACGAATAATACCGAAATAACAATTACTATATTTCGGTATTATTCGTACAAGCAAATGTCACAAATTAATTTATTATCTTATTTTTGTCTTTAATTCCATTTAATAGTCAATATTGTATGAATTAACGTTTTGTCTGGATTAGTTCATAACTGACAGAAACATTTTTATCTTAAACTTATGGCTAACCCAAACTTACAATCAGCTAACCAAATCTACTTCCGGCTATCCATTTATAAGAATCGCTAGTCAAAACTTACAAACAAAAGTATAGTACCGTTATAGTACACACTCACCTTGTCTACTGGTCATGTTTACAAAACTGCTGACACCGACACAAATAGTTCCAGAGAAGAAAATCCTCGACCAAAATGAGAAACCTCTACGGCACTGCAGGAAATAACAGTTCAGTACCAGTATGGCACTTGCATGCTAGCGCGTACCGGCAGCAATCGTTTCCATAGTGCCGGGAACTGCTTCTTTATCATATCTCTTGCGACCATATTGTCTCTAGTGAAGACTGCGGCGTGCTCAAACATTAACTAAACACATTTCATAATTCATAAACCTGTCTCCACTCTTCGTGAACCCTCTTCTGTCTCAGATAATGCAATTTTGTTTGGGGGTGGGGGGAGAAGGAGTGGTGATGGTGACTGGAGAGTTAGAGCCGCCTGTTTGCGGTGGGGAGGTTTGTAGTTTCCGACAGTCGTTGGTCGTGCAGAAGCTTGTGCCGCTGAACGACGACCGCTAAGCTCATTAAGTCTATCCTTTGCAGGAATGAGAGAAGTGAACATTATGGCTAACGCAAAACTGTACAAACTTGTGTTTATTCAAAGAACCCCCAGTGACATAGAGGAGGTCGGCACAAGGGAGGCCACTCTATCCGGTATTATGCCAAAACAAACGCTAAGCTATCATGAGATAATGATAAAGAGAATCTGCTCGTTACGTCGAGCCATACATAGCCGTGTCTAAGTCTTGACACCACACACCGTTCATTCCCCACCCTTTGTGTTTTATGGTCGGATTAGCATGTCTAAAGCGTTGTCATAGAAACGTACATTAATGCTTTTTTTTGTTGTTGGGGGGGGGGGGGAGGGAAATCGCATTATGTGAACGCCTTCCGTGGATGCGTTAGTTAACCCTTTCACTGCTGACATTTCAAAGTAAAACAAAATGTATTTCGGATGACAATCTGTAATATGCATGTATGTTTTTATTTGTTTGGGTTTTTTGTTTATGTGTGTGTGTGTGTGTCCAGACAATAAGTTTGCATTGTTAAAATTTTATAAATTAATTATAATATTATTGTATTTGAAGTGTGATTATGTTTTTCTCACATGTAGTGCATTTATAAAATTATCGAAATAACAGTTTAACTGTCATTGTTTTACTTTATTACGCAATACACATTTAAGCAACACTTAGGGTTAAATTAAAGTTACCGGGTTTTCATTTAAAGGTTAAAGTTTAAAGTTAGTTCAAATGGAATTTTGGGTTGAGTACATTATATATAGTTGTTTTGCTTTGATATAATTGTATTTTAGATAACAGGTTTTCCTTTCTGAAATAAATTTTGTTTTCGAGTTTTAAACGTATGCATGGCATTGATCTCTTGTTAATCTCCTCTTTTTCTGACACGTTGGGTGGTGAGTGAAATCTTTCTAGCTTTGTCGCATGCAGTACAAAAGGCAAAGGTCTCCCCAAAGAAAATGGCAAGTTCTACTTCAGTTCCTCGATTGATTTTAATCAAAGAATACTGCCAACGTACAGACTAGTGATGTCCACGTACAGACCAGTGATGTCCACGTACAGACCAGTGATGTCCACGTACAGACCAGTGATGTCCACGTACAGACCAGTGATGTCCACGTACAGACCAGTGATGTCCACGTACAGACTAGTGATGTTCACGTACAGACCAGTGATGTCCACGTACAGACTAGTGATGTTCACGTACAGACCAGTGATGTCCACGTACAGACTAGTGATGTTCACGTACAGACCAGTGATGTCCACGTACAGACTAGTGATGTCCATGTACAGACCAGTGATGTCCACGTACAGACCAGTGATGTCCACGTACAGACCAGTGATGTCCACGTACAGACTGGAATATCAGGTCTATGACATAATATGTCACGTGAATATGGGATCAAAGAGACAATAGACTATATTCCATTGAGGAACTAACAGCAGCAGTACATAATTCAAAGAAAGGAGTAAGATACCTCTATGATACATGACACTAAAAAGGCAGCCTAAATACATGCCTCAGCGAAGATAAACATAATGTTAGCTGAAGCACTCACAAATAACAACAGAACCTTTAATAGAAAGAAAGAGATTGCCCTAGAAATGAAATCTGTAATGGTAAAATACAGCAGACATTATTTAACAAATACTATTTCAATCCAAGAAACATGAACACTACAAATAGGGCGCCAAACAGAGATGAACAGGAGTAAGTCACTGACTTAAAGAGATGCAATGCAAGATGATAGCAATTCCAAGAGAACAGACTTGGAAACTTCACCAAGAACCCAACGAAAACAGTAAAATAACACAAAAACAATCAATCGTCAATATTTTCAGTGAATTCAATCAAATGACAAGAAAGATCAGTCCACTAAGGGCCTATAATTTAACATCGAGAAAACGGACGGTGTTTGGGTTTGTTATTTTTTTTTTTTGCGGGAGGAATTACAAAATCTGAGGATACTGCAATATAAAAAAAAATCTGTGGCATCAAGATGAAGATTAGAGAAATGGCGAAATGAAAAGCCCCAATGCTAGTGCAAATATTTCGGTTGAATGTCTGGTCTCACTACAAGGAAGACTTGCTGAACAGTTGCAAGATATACTAGGCACCATAGAAAGGTGTTAAACGCGTAAGCTCAAAGAAAAAGTGCAAAAATCAAATAGACAGCGTAACAATGTAACATACAGAATTACATTATAAAAAAAGGTAGCATTTACAATCTACACTCATACGTATAATGTAACACTCTAGCACAGCCGTAACACATATGGCAGTAGAACAGTCACGTTTAATATTTGCCAGTCAGTCAATGTAACACTCAAATTTAGCGGTGTAACTGAAATAAAAAGTGTCAATTCAGTTATTTAGATAGCTCTGTCCAACATCATTCTCGGTGATTAATGATCTCTACTTCAAACTTCTGTCCAACATCATTCTTTGTGATTAATGACCTCTACTTACTTCAAACTTCTGTCCAACACATTCTCGGTGATTAATGATCTCTACTTCAACTTCTGTCCAACACAATCTCGGTGATTAATGATCTCTACTTCAAACTTCTAATCCAACATCAATTGTGATTAATGGTCTCAATATAAAGCTTCTGTCCAACACATTTTCGATGATTAATGTCTACTTCAAACTTCTGTCCAACACATTCTCGGTGACTAATGATCTCTATTTCTTTGCTGTCCATCGCAGAGGCATGTCTTGCTGACGCATATTCTTCCAATAATCTTCTAACGATATGGCAATATAATGCAATAAGCAAAGGCACACGCACGCACACACATATATACACGCACACAGTAAGAAACTCGCAGGGCTTCATCTCTCCCGACATGCAATCATGCAGCGATATGTCAAGGATATGCACTTTATTAAGGTACAATATTTCCCTAATCACGCCCTAAGGCAATATGTAAACTGACCTTCAGCCAGTGTAAATCTTTGTTCCTCTTGATGTTAGCAAACGGTGGGCGTCTTTGGACCCCAGACTTCATTTTTCTTACAATTTTAGAAAACTTTTTTGTGTTAAGGTATGTTTGAATGCGTCTTTGCGTGTTTGAATTTGCATTGATTGTTTGACAGACTTCTTGAGTCAAATTGATTTTGATTGATGACCTGACTACTTGAATCAAACTGATTTTGATTGATGGCCTGACTACATGAGTTAAACTGATTTTGATTGATGACCTGATTGCTTGAGTTAAACTGATTTTGAATGTTGACCTGAAAGCTTTAGAATTGAATTGTGTATTTGATACACTAAGAGCTGTAAGGATAAATTGTGTTTGATGATTCATTGAGACTTTCAGAATTATATTGTGTGTTTGATACACTGAGAGCTGTAAGGATAAATTGTGTTTGATGGTTCATTGAAAGCTTTAGTGATAAAGTGTGTTTATTATATTGAAATCCTGAGTGTTAAAATGTATTTGATAAACTAAAATCTTGAATGTTACTTTGTATGCATAAGCGTCCTGCTGTTGGAAATTGTCACAAAAATAATCAAATTCTTCTTTTATTGACAGGTTGCATTTGAAAAATCATGTTACATCGTGTTTCACATATTATTTATAATTGTTGGAAGTATGTGTGAGTGGGTTGTCAACTCGACCGTTGCATAGTGAGCACCAGGGCGGGAGGCTCAGTGGTTATGCAAAATAGTACAGTTTCAATAAAGTAGGACAGACAAACAAACATGACTGGAATGGGATTGAGTTGGGTGGATGAGTGTTAAGGGTGTGAGCAAGAGAGGAATGATTGAGTGGGGTGGATGAGTGTTAAGGGTGTGAACAAGAAAGGAATGATTGCGCGGGGTGGATGAGTGTTAAGGGTGTGAACAAGAAAGGAATGATTGAGTGGGGTGGATGATTGTTAAGGGTGTGAACAAGAAAGGAATGATTGAGTGGGATAGATGAGTGTTAAGGGTGTGAGCAAGCGAGGAATGATTGAGTGAGTGAGCTAGAAGGACGTATTCTATCATGTTTATCAATGGGATATAATGTGAACAAAAGAACTGTTGGCTGGATGGTAGTGTGTGAACTGTTGGCTGGGGGGATGTGTGTGAACTGTTGGCTGGATGGAGATGATGATGATGATGATGATGATGATGATGGCGACTTTAGTGATAAAAAAATAAACACTTATTTTGAGGTTGACGTAAAAAATGGCACACCAAGAGACACTTCTCAAATTCATAGCGCCAGCTTGGGGAGGGCTGAGAATAAAAGCTGTAACAAGAGGGTTTTTTTTTAATCTGTGAAGTAAACGACTCAACCCTCACCTCTTCCATTCCACCCCTACGCCCATAGGCGCGCCACCTATACTTTTGTAATCAGGGGAGAAAATCGATCTGAAGTAGGAATGATTAGCGTAAAACGGAACGATTATTATCCAGCGAAGTGGTTGCGTCAGAGTTCGGATCAGAATCCCCCCACTCCCATCCAGACTTGTGGAGCTTCAAGTAGGGAATGGAAATTCTAAGACGGTCTGGCACCATTGAAACACATCAGGCACTTCCACTATATACCATTCCAGAGCGTAAACGTTTGTTGTAATGGCATCACCGGAAATAATCAGGGAACATCAGCGGCCATCATCTTCGCTCGTTACTCGAGCCGCTCGCGGGTTCAGACATCTTTGAAGTACGTTGCATCACGGGAACGTTTGTATTAAAGAGTGAACATTACTTTAAGCGGACTACTTTGACAGTAATGGCAACGTTTGGACACGACGGTGTGTTAATGTCTGACACAGAGACCTTCGCTTATGATCAAATTGGGGGTGACGGGGGCATTTTCTCTGGATTACTGGAATTTTTCAGTCTCAGTGCACGGTCTGTGACACGACCGCTGTCTAAATGCATGACACAGATAGCCTCGTTTGCCATAGAATTCTGGGTAATGTTCTCTGTGTGACAGGAATTGGCGCATAGTGTATGTACAAGGTTTCAGCTGTTTATTTCGGAAAAAATATTAGAATTACAACGGCGTTTTCTTCCTGTATAATTTATTTTTAATTCGTAAAGGCACCTTTGTGGTATTATGAATTATCTAGGAGACGTGTTGATTTGTGTGCACAGGTTGTTCTCCAGCATGAAAACAAACTGCAAATCTGTGATGGTCCATGTACATAAATAGATACAGACCATGGAAACAAACTAAATCTGTGATGGTCCAAGTACATAAATAGATACTGATACGCCAATGCCATATAGTTAATGATTATGGTTATCATTATTAATTATTCATCCATAATTAATTACATGTGATGAGAATCTTACTTTATGTTATTAATAATTCTCCAGAAGACACCACTCGTCTCTCTCACTTGGCGGATATGCGGGTGGTGTAAACGTTTTCTCTCTTCTACCACATTAAAGACAAACATTTACCATTACACAATATTCCTTAGATGGAAAATTTCTTACTAAAGGAGAAGACAAATCTATATTTAATCTATATTTTGTGAGCCCCATCCACCTACTTTCTTCTCTAACATAAAGTTATCAATATGTGTAAGAAGGTCAATAAATTAAACAATAAGTTTATTAAATTAAATCAAATATACATATAACAAATACAATGAAAATATTATTTGCTCTCATTATTTCTATGAAACCTCATACAAGTAATTTTTATATCCATACAGTCTTATAATATCCTAAAATACAATTCAACAGATTAGTGTCAATACAAATCACAGGATAGTTCTTATCAGAGAACAGAAGTGGAGTTATTAAAGATAAGCGATAATAGTTTGTACAGAATCTGGTTTAGGTGGTGTCTCAATAGTCTTTCACTTACTTTTTGTAACAAAGCCACAAGTTTATTGTTTACTATATTACTGTCAATTCCACATGATTCCATCATGTAGAACACTGACTAGCTGCTATACCCTCAAGTCTAACCTGGGCACTCCTTCACTGTATTAGCTCCCTCGGGCAGAACAAAAATTGTAATAATTTCCAGTAACTTCCTTGTACCAGAAATTGCTTGATGTAGTCAGTATATTTTGCCACCATACAATGGAATGCAGTGTATTCCTTACATTTACACACTGCAGTAGATACTTCTTGTGTCTAGCATGGTGGTTTATAATCAGTAAACCAAGGAAAGGCTTATTTTTCCATATAAAATATAATCAGGGAACAAATGCTAAGTTTTCAGTTTATTTATTTTTAATTCCATTCTTTCTTACATTCAAGTCTCAACTTACAGTTTCCTGCAACAGTATTTATTAGCGCAATACACACATATAGCATAATAAATACAGCATAACTGTTTTATGAGCAGGATCACTAGAAACAATGTCAGGTGTTTAACATACTACATACTACATAAGTATCATAGTTCAAAATTTGAAGAAGTAATAGTCAACTCACATAATACATCTCTACATAAAATGCAAATATAACACATCAATAGCAAAATGCACTAAATATTTCTAAGTCCATTCTCTCTCAATCAGTCAGCTAACTCACCATTAAGCTAACAGCCACCTTTCATGACTGAACTTCTTGCCACACTAAATTCAAGTGATTAGACAATAGAATTCTCTACAACAGGTAAATATTTGATCTCAGCCATTTAGCTGGTTTCATTCCCATAAATCTTAACTATTCGATAACAAAAACTACTCATCCAGTTGGAACTGGTTTGGATTGCATCAGCAATTTCTAGCATATTCTGAACTCGAGTTGTTTACTCCAACTCTGACACTTAACAAAAATGCCATCATAAGGAGTGCCCAAGGTAGGATCAACTCGACAATTTAACAATTAATCTAACAAGTAAGGAAATAGGGATAGGCAAATTTTCTCCACCAGAGATACAGACCACGAAAGCAAACTATAGATCTGTGGTGGCACATGTATATAAATAGATATAAACCTAGACATCAATATTGACACGTGGAAATGTATAGATAAGTACCTAGCCATAAATGATGGTGCATATACTTGAAGAGATAAGGACATAGAATCAGTGTTGGCATGTATAATGAATAAACGAAGGCCTAGACATCAACAGCAACGCGTAATTAAAGAATAGTAACTTCTTAGACATCACATCAGTAGTAATACGTATACTTCACTAGATAAGACTCACATAGCAATAGTGAGACGTCTACATATATAAGGAATTCATAAGGACACAGACATCGGTTTACACCTCTATATATGAATTCATAAGGACACAGACATCGGTTTACATCTCTAATGAATTCATAAGAACACAGACATCAGTTTACACCTCTCTATAAATGGATGCATAAATACATGATGTCAGTTTAAATCTATACATGGATTCATAAGGACATAAACACTTCTCTATACATGAATTAATAAGGACTTAGATGTCGGTTTAAATCCCATACATGGATTCATAAGGACATAGATGATGGTTTCAACCTCTATACATGGATTCATAAAGACATAAGACACTTCTCTATACATAGATTCATAAAGACATAGACGTCGGTTTAAATCTCTATAAATGGATTGTTAAGGATATAGATGTCGGTTTATATCTCTGTAAATGGATTCTTAAGGACATAGATGTCGGTTTATATCTCTATAAATGGATTCTTAAGGACATAGATGTCGGTTTATATCTCTATAAATGGATTCTTAAGGATATAGATGTCGGTTTAAATCTCTATAAATGGATTCTTAAGGACATAGATGTCGGTTTATATCTCTATACACGGATTTATAAGGACATATACCTGCATATGAGTATCCGCACCAGAAAATTTCAATCCACATTAGTACAGGTATGTAAGCATGGCACGCACGCACGCACGCACAAACACACACACACACACACACACACACACACACACACACACACACACACACACACACACACATATATATCAGTGAATATATTATTATTAATGCGTGCGCACAAACATACACACACTCACAAATACATATCCATCACATGATCAGTATACAACACAAGCACACACACACACACTCACACACCAATACATACCCATCAGTACACAGAAACACTCAGTCACGCACTCAAGACACATACGTATAAAGCAATCTTTAGTGATTTGAATTTGCGTGTGACCTTAATGATTACATTAACAACATATGAAAACATTTCACACAGTAAGAAAACAACAAAAACAACAACGATATAATTTTCTCAGAGTTAGTTTTGATATTGAAAGAGAAATAAATTTATAAGAATTTAATAAGACTTTTCCATTTCTTAGGCAATATGCCTTGGAGCTAGATCCTATTAAGACTTTAATCTCAGTTTGTTTACTCCACTCAGGCATATGTGTGCATTTTCAATGCGCTGTTTGCAAATCAATAGCGTAAGGTATAGATCAAGGTTAGTGTCGCACTATGGACATAACATACACTTGGAGTCAGGCCTTCTTTCGTTTTCCGTTTTTCTTGTTTTATGAAAATGATTTTCTTAATCCTTTTCTGTTAAATTCTTTCTTTCTGTCAATCTAAACGCAATATTCCTGAATCTTACTCAGTGTCTGTAAACTCACCATGGCCGGATCTGGTGAAACTTCTCTTTCCTCTCTCACCCCCATCCCCTCAACCGACTGTGTACAGTTTATTAACAGTATTGTCCATAGATATTTTTCATAGATGTTAGCGGTATAATATTAAGTTGTGAATGTCAGTGTGTCTGTTTGTGCACTTCAACCTGTCACTATATTTGAATGTGTGTGTGTTGGCATGCTCGCGGCATTAATTTTTGCACACGTATATCCGTACGTGCGCAGGTGTGCGCAATTTATTATTTTATAGCATGTCGTTCAAGTTTCAAACTTCGTATCTGTACACGATATATATTTTACATGGGTTTACATTCTTTACACAGTTAATTTCCAGTTCCAACATCGAAAGAAATAAGTAGCGTTTGGATAATTTTATAATAAAACTTTTAAAATTATTTTTAAAAATGTGGCTGCGGATATGAGATCCTAACTTTGTGCTGTGGTGACTGGGAGTATGGGTGGGTGAAATATTCGGACTTAATTCATAACTTTCGCCCTTATAAGTGTACGTCACAAAATCTGTCATTTACTGTGAGTCACAAAAGCTGTCATTTACTGTGCGTCAAGAACTGAAGATTAAAAAAAAAAGAACTGCACGTTAAAAAATATTAAGTATAGGTTAGAATTGACAATAGTTTTCAGCTTTTCAACACTAGTATACCTTCTTGTTAACCGATGGTAGATGATGTCAGTGTTAAATCAACGTTATGTTAGATGATATCAGTTTTATGTTAGATGATATCAGTTTTATGTTAGAAGATATCGAAGATCAGTTCGTAAATAGACCAGTTTTCAACTTTTCATCGATAAAATTTCGATCGTTCGTTTATTCGTTTGTTAGTTCTTGCAGTTCGGCTCGGAATTCTGTAAATGTCCTAGCTCTGTCTACTTCTAGAAAATGTCTCTATACCTACTTCTAGAAAATGCCTCTATACCTACTTCTAGAAAATGCCTTTATACCTACTTCTAGAAAATGCCAGCTGTGGAATACCTTCCGGTTTGTTGCTTTGCCATAAAATGTTACGACATTGGACCATTGAAAACATCATTATTTTACTTTTTTTTTAAAAAGTAGTCTATATTTTTTTAGTACAACAAATTCCCACCTCCACATCCATCTTGTTTTTGGAAGGAAATAGTTCATTATAAAATTATTCACTTCAAATATGTCTACACTTACTAGCAATAACGTACAAAATAAAAAACGCCGCCCCCCACCCAATCCTCCACGGCACTGATGATCACAGACAAATGTCCACAGACATAAATGAACACAGATACGCATCCTCACAAGCACATACGTCCACACAAACGCATATGTTCACAATGATGGAAGTGCCCAAGAGCACGGCCATTTGCATAAACATAGATGTTCACTCAAACACAAATGTCCATAGATATACATTCCCACGAACTCAAGTGTTCACAACTGACGTCACTACAATCACAGATGTTCACAAAAACTGATGACCCCTTAAACTCACATATCTCCACTAACATATGTCCACGAAGACAGATGACTCCATGATCTCACATGTTCCCACAAACACAAATGTCTCCAACAAACACAGATGTCTCCCACAAACATAAATGTCCACAGTGATAGATGTTCTATAAACTGATATGTCCCTATTTACATAGCTGTCTCCCAAAAACACAAATGTCCACAGTGATAGATGTTCTATAAACTGATATGTCCCTATTTACATAGCTGTCTCCCATAAACACAAATGTCCACAGTGATAGATGTTCTATAAACTGATATGTCCCTATTTACATAGCTGTCTCCCACAAACACAGATGTCCACAGTGATAGATGTTCTATAAACTGATATGTCCCTATTTACATAGCTGTCTCCCACAAACACAGATGTCCACAGTGATAGATGTTCTATAAACTGATATGTCCCTATTTACATAGCTGTCTCCCATAAACACAAATGTCCACAGTGATAGATGTTCTATAAAATGATATGTCCCTATTTACACAGCTGTCTCCACAAACAGATGCAAGCAAAGACATCTCTACAAACGCCGATTCCATACGAACACAAATGTTCTCATATATCCTTAAGAAGATATCATATGTCCACACAAACAAGGAGATCAACATTTGACTTGCTGATCTCAAATTTTGACAAAAATCACTCAGAAGCCATTTCATATTTGCATACAGGAAGCTAAAGTTCAATTTGCAAAACAAAACAAGCGCGGATCTGAATTGCTGAAAGATGCTGTAATCTCGAGGAAATCAAAGTAAGATGTGAATCTTTCAATGTTTTTGGCGTTGTCAAGGTGATTTACGAAGATTCCATCTCAAAGCCACGTCTCAGCCCCCCCCCCCCCCAAAAAAAAAAAAAAAAAAAAAAAAAAAACGACCACAAGGACATTTGAACGCCGCCATCTTTCTCTAAACTAAGTACCAGTACTATGTGACGTCGCTGTATAAGCTGGCAAGAGAAGGCAATGCGTAACGAGTTATTTCCCTTATTTTCTGTAGATATTAAATCCAACCGATGCAGTACGAAATTGACTAGCTGTAAATGGTTTTCGCCGGGAAGGTAATGGCTCTAAGTGCCGCTTCCAAACTGAAAGGTACAGACAGACATTCTTTGGCGTTGCGGTTGAATTCTTTATAATTCAAAGGGCCTCAAGAGGGATTTAAAAAAATACTATCAACTGAAATTATTACACCACATGAATTTAAAATTACTTAACCAGATTAAATTATTTGCAAATAATGTCTAGTGATAAATACTTTCTTTTCTCCAAGAAACAAAATTAAGCTGTCCGTTTGCATTCCGACGATTTTTCTTTAAAGTAGAAAAATAAAGAGTGAGCTTCTTAAAAATCGCGTGCGACCTCTCCAATGGAAAAAAAATTGATATTTATTGAGGTTACTTCTTGTGGAAAGTTTTTGTATTCGACATTTAAGAAGGATTTTTCGTGTTCCTGAGAAAAGTGACGAGTCGCGAATTAGGTAATGTATTCCTTTTAACAAATAATTACACTTCTTCACAAATTCACCTCTTAAAGATTGTCGGAAGAGTATTTTATTTTAAAACATTTTTTAATGATTTTTATTCCTTTCATTTCACCATAGATATTCTGTCTTATTTATACGCAGATATTGTTTTAAGTTTTACTGATCAGAAAATAATAAATTGTGAAACGCACATCCTTAAAATTCCTAAATGTCTCTATCCTTTGCGTCTATTGCAGGTCAAAGGTTGCAGCCAACGTTGTGGCATCAGAGATACCATACATGCAGTTTAGTGATTCAGGATGATTCAGAGAGGAAACGGACTCTCTCTCTCTCTCTCTCTCTCTCTCTCTCTCTCACACACACACACACACACACACACACACTTAATGAATTGTAGTTTGTGTCCACAAGGCTGAATACCTTTGTGCACTAAAAGCACTGTTTCTTTATTAAAATATAGTTAGAATGAAATTAGAAAATAATGAAACTATATCTACAATTAATTATTAATGATTTGTCGATTTTTAAAATAACATTCATATACATAACGAACAGTTTGTAAATGTACATCTCTACTGTTATTACTTTTCGTCTAAATCACTGTGGAAAAAGTTGTCAATGTTACATCTTTACTGTGTGCCATTTTGTGAATAATTTTCTTCTAAATCACGAGAGGGGGGGGGGGGGATTGTCAATGTTACATCTTTACGTTTTGCCATTTTGGGAAAGATTTTCGTCTAAAATTCTCTGGGGGAAAGGTTGTCATTGTTACATCTTTATTTTCTGCCATTTTGTGAATAATTTTCGTCTAAATCACGGGGAGGGGGGGGAGGAGTTGTCCATGTCGCATCTTTACTGTCTTTGCTATTGTGTAAATATTTTTCCATCTAGATAAGTGAATGACTTAATTTGACATTTATACTAATGCAGCAAAAACAAATTCCTTCTGGACATAGTACAAAGATTAAGAAATAAATGCTCCCATTTAAAAAAAATAAAACCATCATGAAAGTCATCGTCTTGCGCAAGAGAACAATTGTTCGAATGCCGTAGTTACTGTAGCAGTGACCATTCAACCATCGTCCCTATGAGAGTAGAAAATAGATTACCTGCCAAACAGTCACAATTTAACTAGAAAGCGTTCTTTTTAAAAGAAGATTAAAACTTCTAGTCGATATCCCCAAATGGAGGTCTTTATTTCCAAACGGAATTCGATATCCGGAGATGGGGGTCCCTGAGTCATGACCTTCAGAGTTTTTTATATTTTTGTCATTTCTCTATAACGTGCCTCCTGCCAGTTCCTTGGAAGAAACAATCTGTCCATGAAACGTGTCACGACTGTATTCTGTGAAGTAAATATCAATGAGTGCGTAAATCAAACATTAAAACATTGTCTACGCCATGTTTGCATGCGATTAGCGTATCGCAAGAGTACGACAGGATGATGACTTTTGCTACATGTTTAAAGTGGATTCGCATCGCCATCAACTGTCAGCGGGTTATGATTATTATCTCTCTGACGTACAATTATTACTAATACTACATTTATTCAGTTATTGATTGATTAGTATGCATATAATAAATGTCTACGGGGAAGCTACTCTTTTACCGGAACAGATAATAAATAGGTTATCTGCTCTTTGTACATCACGGACGGTAAAAAAACAACAAAGCGCTCCCACAGTCTGACTTATATATTTATATTCCATCAGTTCACATTTACTCATTAAAGATCTGCTAGTGCACTGATTCTTACGAACCGACTTGGGCAAATTCACTCTCATGAAGTTTTCTTTCTTGATTTAACTGACCGTCGTTCTAGTTCACCTGCAATAACTCATCCATTTTCGTGAGTTGAAGAACTGAGCCCCTCCCCCAGACTGGATGTCAGCTGAGTTCTCGGCAAATTATGCCATTTAGCTAAACATTTTATTAATAAGTATTCTTTTCATCCTTCTATAATAAGTGTAGTACCGTTAGCCAGATTGCGTACCTGTAGTGCAATAGGTGTTTACGATCTATTAAGATGTGGGTCACTCAAAAGGGTAAAGAACGCAGAGGGGTAAAGGGGGATGGCAGGATGTGGGAACCACTAGCTGGATACGAGATGCCCATATTTAGTCATTCGCGTTCCGTGTTGTGACGTGGTAGAATCTGCTAGCTGACCTTGGGACATTCATATATATATATATATATATATGTATCAATGACCCCTGTTCACAGGTGCATATTCACTGCACCCATATTCCAAGGGTTGACTTCTTGCGTACGTTGATACTGAGCACAAATTACGAGAGCAGTAAATATAATTGACTTCTCTAAATTATTTGTATATATTATATATTGATGTAATGTTATGTAAAATATTCATGTGGTTTGTTAATGACATTGTATGCACTATTGTATTTTCTCTCACAGAAGCTAAGTGGCGTTAGCGATGATTACATTTATGTAGGAACGTTGAGATGATATAAGCACGTGTATACGCCAAACTCATGCAACTGTGAAACTATTTGTAGCTGGAGTTAAATAGAGATCAGAATGATTGTTTAATGAATATTAATGTAAACCACTTGTTGAATATATTGTATCTATGAATTTATATAATTGTAGTAGTGGAACTATTATTGTTCACTTGTAAATATTTCATTGAGTTTGTGAATTATATGTTAGCGTGTAGCTAGCGAGTTGTGATGAACGATGTAAAGAGTAGTCTATCACTGTTACCAGGAAGCCCAAATGAGTGTTCATGCCTATAAGTTGCTTTAGAAGAAAGTTTGTTCATTTCAGCCAGTTCCTGGCCTGAAGGTATACTCTGAATCCTCAGACTACAACGTCTAATACACCTTCTCAGCACCGAGTTGTTTCTACCTGGAAGACAACTGCGATGTGACGTCACACTCTTTCAAGGGATGCCATGGGCATTTGCTCTTCTTCATGAAAACTCTAGTTAAGTGTGCACTCTCCAAAATAAACTGATCAATCAAATACGAACTTTATACGAATAATCGGGCAAGACAGGACAGACAAACCCATTTTATATATCGCGATTTGGAAATTGATGTTCTTTCCTCATTATTATTATTATTAAATTTTACTTTCTTATCTTCATCCACATTTGCATAATTTGTTGTGAATGGTGACTGGGAAACTGGTATGAATTAATATCATAATTATAATTGATAAAAGGGGGAAGATAACGTTACCAGCTTAGGCACGTCAGCTGATTTATCTGTTGGTATGTTATTTCAATAATAGCCCGAATACCTGGCATATTAGTGGAAGGATAAGTCAGGCCATCCGCCTGTCACTAGTATTGGAAATGAAACAATAATCTAATATTGATACTTGGGAGTCTGATATAGCAGCAGGGTCATTAAATATAACCGGGCACATGACACTGGGGAAGGAGAGACCAAACTTTAGTTTTATAAAGTAATGCTTCTGTCAAACTCGACATGACACATGACACTGGGGAAAGAGAGAGAGACCAAACTTTTGTCTTATAAAGTAATGCTTCTGTCAAACTCGACATGACTCGTGGTATTTATTGGTGCGATCAATATTGAGTACGCACAGTATGGCTAAATATTTTTTTTAAATAAAAGAAAGAAGAAAAGTTGATACGAATAGACTGCAAATGAATATTCATGCACCAAATGCAATCTGCATCAGAACGAAATGATCTTGAGTTTCCATCTTCGGTCATACACTATAGTATCAGCCCTAACAGTTTCTATAATTTTGGCCGTTAAAGGCACAAACGACATTACAGTCTGGAATATTAGGTTGTCAATACATCAATACTACGCTGCTGAGGTTGGAGTTGAAGAAATTAAAAGTATGGTCAGCAAAAGACTCCAATGATCTTTTCACTTTTAAAATTTATTTTAAGGTTCCATGTCCCCCTTATCTAAGGCCGAGGTACGCATGGGCCTAGGGAGTAATTTTAAGTTTGATAGGGGAGGGGAGAAAAGCAAAAGAAAACACGAGTGAAGATTTTGGCACAGATTTCTCGGTTCACGGCGCCCTTAGTGTATCAGAATTTTTTCACGGCGCCCAAAGCCAGAAAACAACTACCAATTATGTTCTGTTACCCTGAAAATTTTGAAAATCCCGCCCCGCGCCCCAGGACGCATACTAGTGTGTGTGTGTGTGGGGGGGGGGGACAACAGATTAATGTCTAATGCTTGACGCTCAACGAAAACCAATCACTTACAATACATCGTTATAAATGTGACCAATCAAACAACATTACAGTATAAATTTGACCAATCAAACAAACTTTGCTTGATAAATCTGACCAATCACTCAACACTGCATTATAAATTTGACCCATTAACTATCACTGTTATAAGCTGGACCAAGTAAGCAACATGACCTTGACCAATAAACAACATTTTACTATGATCTTGGTCAATTAGTGCAAAACGAAATATCTATTTTTTTTTAGCCATTTCTTTATCTCTCTTATTTAATTAATAAGAATGTAATGAAAAAGCAATGTCAAATTCTCAACAGACACAATAAAAAATTAAAGAAGACACAGGGTAAACATTTCTCTAACAAACACACTCAAGAAAGAAAAGAGGACAAACTGTAACATTTCTCTTTCAATTATTAACATTCTATAAACATCAAGACGCCGCACAATTTGCGATTAAGATAATATTTCTTTCTTAGAACTTTTGTTTGATGATTACATTTTCCTACATTCACTTCAAGAACTGAGAACTTTTCAACAGGCGATTGTTCTCAGCTCTGAAGTGTCTAAGAGGGACTTGCCGCCTCCTCCTCCCCTCCCACCCAACCGTTTTTTGAGGTGAGAACACATGTGCAAAATTTACAACTATTTTTTTATTAAAAAAAAAAAAAGAAGAAGAAGAAAACATCGCATAGCGATATACATTTAACTTGAATATGTTGTAAAAAAAAGTGATAAATCAAATGTTCTTGAAAAACTCAGACAGGTCACTCACGCGTACTTGTACATAACACATATACTACTATAATACTATAACACATATAACTACACACACACGTACACACACACATACACACTCACTCTCACTTATACATTGATCACGAACAGCGTACGCACTCACACACAAACACACACACATTCAAAAACTTTTATTCTCCCCTTCCATGGAGCTATATTTCTCCTTTCCAGAATATAAAATCTCGCTCTATCTCTGCTTTCAATAAACGCTCAATAACAATAATCGATCTGCATATAACATGAGAAAATAGTGCCAATGCAGAGACACTAAAAACAACTGTCGTGTATATTAAGATAACAGGAATTAAATTGCTATCGGGGGCTGTTAATAATAAAAGTACTTAGCATCTCTTAAAGAGAAATGTTGTGATCAGATGTAAAATAGTAGCAGTTTGGGTCACGGCATGTATAAAATCTCAAGGCTTCGACTGTAATTCAAGCTTGTCTTCAACAGAAATAAATGTCGATATATTTATTTTGTTCTTGCTTTGTTAAACTTGACATTGACCTTGCTAGCGACAATCACTCTGCCTCCCATCTCCACTTTGAGTGTTGTCTCCAGAAAGACTTCCTTAGTTATGGTCACACTTCAGTGGACACAACAACGTTGTGGTTATAAATGGTAATTCTGTCAAAATTATCATTTTTCAATTGGTCCCATGATTTATTCAGAACTAATTTATAGATCGATCAATTTTATTTGATCCACAGCGTGGAGGAGTGTTAAAATTGCAATTCTTTCGGATCTATTTTACAATTATTATAAATACCATACATAGATAGATAGATAGATAAATAGATAAATAGGAAGATAGATGGATGGATGGATGGATGGATAGATTGATTGACTGATTGATTGATTGGTTGGTTGGTTGGTTGATTGATTGATTGATTGACGAACCGCAAGTTAGACCAATATACAATTGGGGATATCTATGCCAAAGTATATTTGCAAATAGGAGACACACTGACCTCTAATGCACTTCTGACGTCATTCATTAACTCCTTCTACACTCTCACCAAGGTTTAACCACCATTCCTGTTGCATTCTTGTCCTAAATCATTCCGAGAACAGCTTCGATACCTGGAGATATGGTTGTCAATTTCACTCAAGTGCTCTGTCATCAGATACTGAAGTGTTGCACGCACAAGAAAATCCCGTCCAAACTGCCTATGGTCAAGCTGGTCAGCCGCTATTGACTCGTTTGCCCGCAGCATAAAACTCATGAGAAACCAGTGGTTGGTGTAGAGAGCACCACTAAACCAATCCAACGTCTGCGTTCAAGCGATGCAATGCCCCTGAGTCAGGACTGCCTGCTAGGGAATAATAACATACTCAACCGATATCTAATTCGTGCTGCAAACACCGTTGTTGAAAACACAAAATGGATTTGTAATCATTTCCTCTCAGCAAATTTATCATTATTAAATCTGTGGCGAGAGTTAATGGGAACTTAACACCGTATACGTACTCCTCCCATTAGGAAACCTTATTTTAGTAATAATTACAGTATTACACTCTCAGTTAATGACACTGCGAGAAAGCCCGATAGCTTCTCCTCCCATTAGGAAACCTTATTTTAGTAATAATTACAGTATTACACTCTCAGTTAATGACACTGCGAGAAAGCCCGATAGCTTCTCCTCCAATTAGGAAACCTTATTTTAGTAATAATTACAGTATTACACTCTCAGTTAATGACACTGCGAGAAAGCCCGATAGCTTCTCCTCCAATTAGGAAACCTTATTTTAGTAATAATTACAGTATTACAACCACAACAGTTTACATTCTTACGTCACCCTGGCATTCCACTAGCAAATACCAAACACGTCATTAAAAAAGCAAAGAATTTTAAGTTATTGAAAATCAGTCACACATCACAATTAGTGACTCGTTTCACGCATTATATACTATTGCTTTAGGTGTACTGGTGACAGAATCAGTTATCATGGTCCAACGTTAATCAAGCAAAGAAAAATATTAATATCAGCCAATGCTTAATCTTTCTCTCTCCACGCCTAATCAATGAGAATCACTTAGCGTAACCGAACTCATGAACGTGCTGCGGTCGTACTTTTTCACAATGCCAACCCCTATTTCCCAGTTCAACCACCACTTCTATCTACCACCCCACTATCGATGAAACGTGTCTACCAAGAAAATGTCAGATCTAAAAAATACTCACTCACCATTTCTCGGGTTTCTTTCTCTCTCCTGTCTTCTCAGGCAGTGATCAGTGAAGTTAGATAAAAGGCTGTGATGCAGGGAACCAGAGCAGTGGCATGCCCAGAGTTTTTTCGCCGAGTGGGTCGGGCCAGGCGAGCAAAATCAATTCTTGTCTCCCCTGTTTATGGTACTCGTATATAGCCGCACTTGTTGCGGCAAGAACCAGCGTTTTAGGGCACGAGCAAAATTTGGCGGCGATCGGCAGCAACCCGATGTCTGTCACTCCCTCGCTCTGTTGCCTTTAAGGACGTCACCGCTGCTTGAAGTTGTGACGTTGTTAGGAGCGGACTGTTCGTGGTAGAAGTTGGTGTGTATGATGTACCCCACACACGCACTCTCCTCCCCCCCCCCACTCATTCTTGAACGAGAGCGGCCTTAGTCGATAGATTTGGAAATGACGAACAGAATTGTGATTCGCACCCGAGGCAGTAAAAATTAATGTTTAGTTTTAAAGTGAATGATTAAAATTGCTTAGCATAGTGTTTAATATGACAATCCGTCACGTGTTTGCGGAGATAGTTCAGTTTAATATGACAATCCGTCACGTGATTGCGGAGATAGTTCAGTTTAATATGACAATCCGTCACGTGTGTGCGAAGATAGTTCAGTTTAATATGACAATCCGTCACGTGTGTGCGAAGATAGTTCAGTTTAATATGACAATCCGTCACGTGTGTGCGAAGATAGTTCAGTTTAATATGACAATCCGTCACGTGTGTGCGAAGATAGTTCAGTTTAAAAACAAAGAAGTGGTTGCTCGTTAAGATGGGAACATGACAGTTGAAGTTCGCCAATAAAGTTCAAAGTTCGCAAATAAAGTTCAAAGTTCGCTAATAAAGTTCAAAGTTCGCAAATAAAGTTCAAACGAAGCTACAGATATACGGTCTTTTCCACTTCAGACATCCAGACAGATATTTTCGCTGATCAAATGCTCTCAGGAAGCCAGTGAGTGCATGAAGAACTTTCCTAACTGAAAAGAGAGGGAGGGAGATATGATCAAAGAAAGAAAGAAAGAAAGAAAGAAAGAAGCTGGGTAGAGAAAAAAGAAGACAAAGATGATCCAGATGTGAATCTCGTTCGGCTGGGAACAGAGCGAGGTTCAAATTCCAAGTTGAGGCCCTCGTCATTTCGGCGGATTGAAAATTCTGTTTCCTTGGATTCTTTGATGAGACTTACGACACATAAAATCTTGTATTACGTGACATAAAACTTGCATTACGTCACAACATCTTGTATTACGTCGCATACATAAAAACTTGTATAGTGTCACATAAAAACTTGTATTATGTCACATTAAACTTGTTTTGCGTGACATAAAACCTGTATTATGACACATAAAACTTAGTATTGCGCCACATAAAACGTATTTTACGTCACATACAACTTGAATTATGACATTTATAAACTTGTATTGCGTCAGATACAACTTGTATTGTGTCACATACAACTTGTATTGCGTCAAATAAAACTTCCATTGCGTCACATAAAACTACCATTCATCACATAAAAACTTGTATTACGACACACTAAAATTGTATTACCACATGTAATAATTTGTATTATAACACAATAAAACTTGTATCACGACACATAAAAACTTGTATTACGACACATAAAAACGTATTACGATTCATAAAAACTTCTATTACGACATATAAAAACGTATATTGCGACACATAAAAACGTATATTACGACACATAAAAACTTCTATTACGACACATAAAAACTTGTATTACGACACATAAAAACGTATTACGACACATAAAAACTTATATTACGACACATAAAATCTTATATTACGACACATAAAAACGTATTACGATACATAAAAACTTGTATTACGACACATAAAACGTATTACGATACATACAATTGGTATTACGACATATAAAACTAAAAAATGTATGCAGTCTGCACAAAATATACAAACTCTTCCCAGCAAGGTGAGATACCACAGCCCTAATAAGCATAATAAATGTTACTGTGTTATGAGGCACTATTTGACCTTGTGATATCTATTGTATATAACAAATTTATTTCACAGCTTGCCGTTTTACGGTTTGGTCACGATTGTATCTCACAAATACATTTCACGATTTCAAGTTAACATCGAACGCATTTCTATTCATTCAGTGCATGTATCAAGACTCTAAATAGATTTAATAATGCGTGCTTGAATGACACGAGTCAGTAGCTGATAGGACATACACGTGCATTTATTGTAGGCTGGCACCCACAGACAAGGTGCTTTCGCTTCCTGAATCTAGACGCGATCAAAAATAGTCTGATCAGGGCGCTGAAAGCTTCGTTCAAGACCAAGGCACTGCGCTAAAACAGATTTAACACAATGGCTTCGTTCAAGACCAAGGCACTGCGCTAAAACAAATTTAACACAATGGCTTCGTTCAAGACCAATGCGCTAAAAGCAGATTAAATACAATGTAATGGCCTCGTTCAAAATCAGTGCGCTTAAAGCAGATTAAATACAATGTAATGGCCTCGTTCAAAATCAGTGCGCTAAAAGCAGATTAAATACAATGTAATGGCTTCGTTCAAAATCAGTGCGCTTAAAGCAGATTAAATACAATGGCCTCGTTCAAGATCAGTGAGCTAAAACAAAAACAATACGATGGACACCATCAGTTCAATATCAAGATTTGTTGCAGTGGTCTCATTCAAGGTCAGGAAGCTGTCAGTTCCGTATCAAGCTTCAGGAGAATGGTCTTGTTCATTATCAGTGCTCTCCACAAGCAGATTTAACACAATGATCTCGTTCATTGTCGGTGCTCTTTACGAGCAGATTTAATACTTCAAATAGTTTACCCCAAACTCTATTCATATAATGAGCGATAGATCAAAGGAGACTTGACAGAACAGCCATGTTTCTTTTTATCCACACATAGGTCAAAGGACACTTGATAGAATAGTCATGTTAGATTTTATCCACACATAGGTCAAAGGACACTTGACAGAACAGTCATGTTAGATTTTATCCACACATAGGTCAAAGTCTTTTGAACAGTAGCACACTGGGCACACTTCATCGTCGCATCCGACGGATTTAGGAAGCGGTTAAAAATCACAAATCGGTTTGTTTGTTTTTGAAACCCTGGTACAGAAATCGAACCCAGACTTGTCAATCGAGAGGGTTGTATCCGTTTACCTTTTTCGCCAGTTCTCTTCCCCTGGTTCGCAGGTTTGCCTCTTTAACTGAACGGTAAATAAACCACAACGAACTGTGATTGGAAGATGAAAGATAAAAAAGTTCTTCATGCTGTTCTTAAACTTGTACTGTGATCTTGAAGTGGGGACTTCAACGAACTAGAGACCGCTCCACGTCAAGAACAATGACGTCATCACGAAATCTGCATTTTCATTACTGAGACACCGTGAACCCCCTGAAGACGAAATCGATATGTATTTAGTATGGCAGTTCGTCACGAGATTTACTGCCGCGAGCATTTCAGTTTGTCGAACTTGACAGATCTTTAGACGCCAATGAATATTATCTATCTATCTATCTATCTATCTATCTATCTATCTATCTGTGTGTGTGTGTATGCGTGCGTGTGTGTGTGTGTGTTTGCGTACGTGTATGCGTGCGTGTGTGTGTGTGTGTTTGCGTACGTGTGTGCGTGTGTGTGTGTGTGTGTGTGTGTGTGTGTTTGCGTACGTGTGTGTGTGTGTGTGTGTGTGTGTGTGTGTTCATCATGGAGTCATCAAGAGTTGCAATTTTAATGGCGCTGTGCCTTCACTGGCTCGTGCTCTAAATTGATTTTAAATGTTTTATAAATCAAAGTTCCAAAAGTGGTCTCTCTCTCTTACTCTCACACACACACACCCTACACGTATACACAAACACACACATACACGTACACATAAATACACACGCACACACACAAGCACAAATGCATATACACATACACATACGCAAAAAATATTTATAAACATCATAGTAGCTCACTCTCCACTTGATCTTCCAATTCATACTTCCAAATATACCACACACACACACACACACACACACACACACACACACACACACACACACACACACACACACACACACAAATAAAGTTTATGACATATATGCCCTATCCAAGTAAAAAAAAACAACAACAATGGTTTATAACCCGCCACTAGCTTCCACTTTACACCTGAGATTGCCAACACTGGTTTGATGGGGATGGGATATAAAATAAATTACAAATCAAAGGGTTTTGGTTGGGTTTTGCACTGGAACCAAGGCACTTTGCAGAAAGGTAGCGGGACATTTTTTTTTTTTTACAATGTGGAGGTGGTAGAATAACACCAATTCTTTAATAAAACCAATAACGCTAGACTGCAGATCCGATAATTAGCATTTCATTGGAGAAAGTTCACAAAGGAAAAAGTAGTTCTTAACCTATGAGACAAGAGTCCTTCTTTTTGTGAGCCAGCAAGTTACGGCAACAATTTAAACAGCACGGATAATCACCACTGTCTTAAAATAAAAAAAAGCAACTAGAAAAGTAAAATTAAATGGTCAAATTAAACGAATAGCGTTTTGTTTAGGGTTGCAAATTAAGGTTTTTTAATTTAAATAAAGTGAAGTTACGTTATAATGTCAAGCAATTAAATGAAAGGAGACCAGACCGTAATCTTACACATTAGTACTGAGTTACCTCCTCATTAATTTTTTTTATTATTATTTGTAAGTGACGCTACAGCATATGTCACGCGATTATGGACAGATAGCTTGATGTAATCTTACACGCTAAAGTTGAGTTACCTCCTCAATTTTTTTTAAAATCACGCTACATCATGTGTCATAAATGAAAGTTAGCTTAACTTCGTAAATCTTATACCTTCATACTGACCTACCTCCCCATTCAAGGCTAGCGGGCAAGTAACTGCTGTCATTAAAAACTGTTCGAGATGGAAAACCAAATCCGTTTAGAGTTATTGGTCTTTGATATAGTGATTAATTCTTAATGTCCGCTTTCGGAGTATGACCTTTGTTATTTAATTTTCGTTTTCCAGTGGACTAAGAACAGTCACAACACAGGCTGACTACAACCACATTTGACAATATGAACGGTTTGCTGTGCGACTGGTAAAACGCTCAGATAAAATTGACAAGACTCGAAGAAAGATGACGTCAAAGATCACGTGCCCAGAAAGAAACTTGACATGATATACACCGTCTTGCAACTTGACACTGGCGTAAAAGTAATAAGACTGTCGAGAGGTGAGTCACGAACGCTTTCACGCGTCACGTAGGCCGTTCATCACCGACTGGCCACCACGAACTGCCCGCAGAAACCCCCGAAAACCAGCATTTTCCTACCGGGCCATCTTCATCAATCGGGTCGTTAATTCAACGGAGAGCTAGAAAGAGTAAACTTATGCACCGATGAATGATTTATTTCATTAGTGTCTGTTAACAAAACTCGCGAGTGTAAGCTCCGAGTCCCTAACACCTATACATTTTAAATGTGAAACACAAAAAAGAATTTAAATTCGTGTGCCAGCCAAATTAAAACCGTAGAGTGATGTCCCTTAAAATCCCCTTTCCCCCCACCCCCCTCACATCCAGGTTAGATGCAGAAAAAGTGGCGGCGGAACTGCCAGAAATTGATTTATGCCAAAAAATTCCAGAGGCGCGATGTTCCCCTGGATCGATTGAGTCATTACTGCGGATGCACGAAGCAAATTCTTCTGACATATTTCCTTGACTAATCAAACGGATTGCTCGCAAAAACCCACTTTAAGGGAGTTAATTTCTCTAGTAGATATTTGCGCTATGACCTTATGAAAGTAATGATATGTAATTTAAATAATATTTTATTTTAAAGCTCATACTGAGGTTAATTATCAGCTACGTAAAATACGTAAAGATGTACTTTCTAAATAAGCAATATTTATTTTCGTTATTATTTTCTTTCTAATTTCGTTGCTTTTTGTTAGAACTGTGGTATTTTTGCGTGCACCTTTATATGTGTATGCTTTAGGAAAATATAGTAATATGGCTTATATATTATTCCTCTTTTAACAAGTCTCGTTATGTTAAAATTAGCAAATTCATTTATTCTATTTTATAAATATGTTCATTATTCTCTACGTAAACCTGCTTTATAAAAAACAACAAACGAGTTTGAGTCACTGAATCAGTTACCGCATATAATTTCAAATAATCCATTTTCAAAGGCTTTAAATTTTTAAATATATGTATGCTTGTGTGTGCGCATGTATATGTATGCGCGTACGTGCGCGTATATGTAACAAAACATTTGTTAGTTTATCAAACACTTTCGTCGTACAAAAAGGTGCCTTTCCTATTTAATTTCCACAGCAACAGTTTTGCGTACGTGATTACTTGTTTAGCAAAAACAGACATTTCTTTATCGATTCAGTTTGGGTGCATTATTATGCGCGTGTCCAGGGAAGGGGAGGGGTTATAGGATCACACAACTTCACCCTACCTCGATCAAAATTTTTTTTTCGAATAGCACTTTATTATGAAAAAAGGAACAAAATTGCATGCCGAACTCAAACAGTTCTTACAGCACTTTAACACAAAAAAGGAAAAGCCGTATGTCGAATATAAAACAGTTCTTATAGCACTTTAACACAAAAAAGGAAAAGCCGTATGTCGAATATAAAACAGTTCTTATAGCACTTTAACACAAAAAAGGAAAAACCGTATGTCGAATATAAAACAGTTCTTATAGCACTTTAACACAAAAAAAAGAAAATGTCGAATATAAAATAGTGTGTCCGTTTGGGTTTCCCATAAAATAACGTGATCCTCCGCTGTTGTTTGTTGGTTTTTTTTGTTTTTGTTTTTGTTTTTTTTTTTGTTATATGACAATTTTGGTTAGGAAAAGATATATTTTGTCAAAATGTCACAGTTTTTGTACGGGACATGATCCTAATCTTGATCACTGAGCTAAGTTCATGCAGCCATCACAGTGTCATTCATGTTGTAGAGTAGTTGTGGTGTCTCAAGCCGCCTCTGATAACGCTGTAGATGTTGTTTATTTTAGTGAAGCAAATTAGATGTAGGAAAAGCCGACACTAAAATAAAAACACGAGAAAAAAATATACACGCCATAATGATGAAAGTGACCTACTCACTACTAGAGGCCTTCCGTTTAGAACAATTTTCGATCATTTTCCATTGTTGCTTAAAAAGAATGAAAATTAAGATATCGACGTACAAGGTCAACACGCTACAGAAGTATTTTAATAACAGTTGTCACGCTGTCGAGTACTGAAAAGTCGCGTGACCGATACTCAGATGGTTATTTGATGAGTTGCGCTTGTCTCTTTGCATGTAGCGTAATTGTCTTTTACTTACTCATTTTGTGGTTGTCTTCCCTTTATCTCCATGTAGCGTAAATGTCTTTTACTTACTCGTTATGTGATTGTCTTCCCTTTATTTCTGCGTAGCAAGATCTCTTTATCAAAATGTAGCGTGATTGTCTTCTCTTTATCTACACGAGGCGTGATTGTATTCTCTTTAAATGTAGTGTGATTGTCTTCTCTTTATCTACTTGTAGCGTGATTGTCTTCTTATCTAGTTGTAGTGTGATTGTCTTAATATCTAGTTGTAGTGTGATTGTCTTCTTATCTAGTTGTAGTGTGATTGTCTTCTTATCTAGTTGTAGTGTGATTGTCTTCTTATCTACTTGTAGTGTGATTGTCTTCTCTTTATCTATATGTAGCGTGATTGTCTTCTCTTTATCTACTTGTAGCGTGATTGTCTTCTCTTTATCACATGTAGCGTGATTGTCTTCTCTTTATCTACTTGTAGCGTGATTGTCTTCTCTTTATCACATGTAGCGTGATTGTCTTTTCTTTATCTATTATGTAGCGTGATTGTCTTCTCTTTATCTACATGTAGAGTATTGTCATTTACTTATTTACACATCTGAATCAACAACTTGATATTTCCTAATAATTATTTAAATTATAGTTGGCCTGGTGCGACATGTGACTTGTTAATAATAAATTGTATAAACTTTAACACGCCACCAAAGTAGTAAAGTTATTTTTCTATTGAATGTTGTCAATTCTAAATAACCTATCATACCTTGATTTTTGACAACTCTAAGTAACCAATAAAATTTATTTATAATATTCCCACTAAATTTCAAAATTTGTATTTACACAAGCTGTACAACCGCGGGACTGCGCGCTTTCATTTTGTTAACTGACATTCTTTTGACAGATTTATTGATAAATTACGACTCGCAATTAATCCCTAGACTACATGAACATTTAATTTTATATGCTTGAACATGTAACTGTAGATTGCTTGAACATGTAACTGTAGATTGCATGAACATTTAACCCTGGACTGATTGAATATTTAACGCTAGACTGCTTCAAAAGATTTAAAAATTAGACTGCCTCTAGATTGCTAAACTGCTTGAACATTTAAACCTAGACTGCTTGATGATTTAATTGCAGTCTGCTTAAACATTCTGATGTTGTAGAGGTGTATGCACCATCCGCCATTCAGTATTTCGGTTTCATAACGTGTCATACCACCTCGTACCACAACTACAGCTGTCACTAAAAATTGATATTGCTAAGTATTATGGTTTCATAAGGTGTCATACCACATCGTAACACCACAGGTAAATATCGCTAAAAATAATGAAAAGTATGGGCTAATTACGGTTTCATAAATGTGTCAGCAATTTGTACGGAAAGATTTCGTTTTGACTTGGAAAATAGACGGAGTATCAAATGCTGTTTGTGAAAGTGGAGCTTTGTGTGAAAGTGGAGCCCAATAGTAGTCGACAAAGGTATGGATAAATTAATTAACACGCTTGTTTACAGTTTATTAATCAGTTGCCTAAAAGTATCGAACACTTGCTAAATGACCACACCCTCACTAGCAGCTCTTTCCAGGAAATGATTGCCACCCCTTCCTTGGCAGCTCTTGTCATAAGCACATTTGTGAAATCACGTGGCACATTAAAACGGTGGAATCGGATCAACTACACGAACCGAACCATCAATCGATAAAAAATTTAAAATTCCCCATGCGTTTACTGTATTTTTTTCACTTTAGCTTAATAGATTATTGTCTCTTACAGATTGATTTTTTTCTGTTTGGACGCAACATGTCTACACTTTCTAACAACCTCCGTTTTGCCAACGGATCGATATTCTATGGATTGAAATACAATTCTGAAAACCTTCCAATTCCGTTGTAGGCCTATTATTTGAGAGGTGATATCATTCAGTTTTAAGCAATTACATAGAGTTCTGAAAAGAAGTTTCCAATTTAGTGACAGTTCACACAGTGAGAAGCTTTACTTACAATTCTGTAAGAAAGTCCTTTTCATTACTGACAAACTTTATCAATTTCTCTGATTTCTTAGAGATAGAGAAAACAAACCAACAACAGCTAAACCTTAAGCGTGCGCGTGTGTGAGTGTGTTTGTGTGTGCGAGTGAGAGAGTGAGTGTTTGTATGAGAGTGTATGTGTGTGTGTGACAACTGAAGCCGCAAAATCCAGAAAAAGACAAAAAGACCCTATTTCTACTAGACAAGCACGCCAAATTTAGCGCTATGCTGCTTCAAGGGACATAACTCAGCCTGATCTGTGTCGACACTGAAGTTGCTGAGACAGTGATTAATTTCATTTACACCCAAAGGCTCCTTACTAATAAGACGTCGAACTCCTTGAAAAAGAATAAGATAAATGGAGGGAGGGAGGGAGAGCGAAAAGAGAGAAGCCTCCTGGTCTTCATTAACATATAATATTGATAAAATTTAATTAAAAGAGGAATAAACATCTTTTCACAATCCTGTTTCATTTACTGAATTTGTAGTTGCCAATTGTAGGCGCACAGATTACAGTAGTACATCCACAACTTGATGACGGTGTACAAACAAAAGAATCTCAATATCACTTTTGGGGGGGGGGTCATTATTTTGTCTGGAAGAAAAGCATGCAATTACAGTGTTCGTGGTGACACTCAGAGAGCGAGAGAGAGAGAAGAACAGCGGATGTAATTAATTTTAAATTGTGCTTGAATGGTATGTGACGTTTTGCTGGGCAAGATGTTAATTCTTCACCACTCCGGGCCGCCCGTAACCCTAGCTAATCCCCGGAACAGACCTGGCTGGCCACACGTGTTAGAAAGATGAATGATAGATATTGTAGAATAGAAGAGTGATAGTTCTAGAAGATAGCTCGAGTCCCCCCCTCCCCGATACATACAGCCAGGATAGTATGTAAATACGTGTATAACATGTAAGTGAGTCACACTAACACGAGTGGTCTATGTATCAATAATTTGTATTCAATAAAGAAATAACATAAGAAAGCATGGTTACATAATTCAACACTCACAATTAGAGTTTATATATATACAGTGTATATATAAAAGTTCATTATCACGACCATATAGTGATGTAAAGAATGTTTGTTTGAGTCCTATGACACTATAGTAGTTATTTGGTTCACTCATATGAGTGAACTATAAATGAGTTTATAAGAGAACACGGAATGTTTCTGAGTGAACTCTTAAAGTACTTAACTTAGATTAAAGTTCAATTGAATTTAATTGAAACTTGACTGAAGCTCTTCAGCTTGTTGATTTTATAGTTACTTAGCTTTGGCTTCCTGATCTTTCATCTATGGGTCCCAATATATATTGGTCGCATACGTGGTCCTTGGAACTGTGTCTATGGCCCACGGGTCATACAGTTCTGTGGGCTGCTTCATGGCTCGATGCTCCACAAGGTCAGCATCTCAGCCCCTGAAGGAAACAGACACAACAGTTCTGCATGCACACCCTATCCAATTACCCAGCTAAGATCGGATGCCTTAGAATTCATACTGCTGACCCATTGAACTTGCTCTTCTCATTAGGTCAACAATCGAATCTCATAACGTGATCGCACTGTCACCCGGATGTTAACTGTTCATAACTCCCTTGAAATTCTGAATTATTTGACTTTGAAGCTAAACGCTTTGCTTGTTGCACTATGTAAAAGAAACCATATTCGTGTAAATACACAAAATTTTAAAGAATAATTAACTTGCCATATTTAGTATGTCAATATCTTGATATTTCCTATATAATCGAGTTCGTCATTATCATTATTATTTTGTAGCTATTTTATCATTGGTGTTAGTGTGGTTTAATAAACTTGAAACCCTATTATTTTGTAGCTATTTTATCATTGGTGTTAGTGTGGTTTAATAAACTTGAAACCGTAATTTTATTCTTATTTAGGGGGTGTCACATAATGGCTTATATAGGCCACACCCATCACCCCTCCTTTAAAAATAGACTACACATAAACCTACCTTCTAGAAAGGCTGACCCTTATCCTCTAGCTGGAAACATACCTGACACTCACTCTAATTAACCAAACAAAGTGTAGCTCAGCCATGCAAACTCATGTACCGGAAACTCTCCAGTAAATCATCAGCTGAATGCAGCTGACCACTGAAGCAACATGTATCTTGGCTTGGTTATTGGAAACCGTTCTCTGTATGTATTACTGCTGAAGGTATGTGGCTTTGCTTGCATAACGAATATTATATTAATGTTTATCTCTTGACATTAATGCTTGAGCAAATTAATGTGATAGTGCTTGATTTTACCACTTATTTTAATGGCATAGTGGATAGCCAATAACTTTTGCCAAGTGACTTCCTGTATATTAGTATAAGTAAGGAGTAGTAGCAAGACTTTATCCCCTACTTCTAGTATTCTTTCGTATGCCCTTTTATTGTAGTATTTGGCCTGTTATTGTCTGGCTTTACACAAGTTTGTTTGCACTGGGCCCTTTTATTGTAGTATTTGGCCTGTTATTGTCTGGCTTTACACAGTTTGTTTGCACTAGGTCCTTGACCATTTGTAAACTGTCCTTTAGTTAATTTAGGTACTGATGAACTGTCTTTAGTTCAAGGGTTGTCTGTTCCTTGGTCCATAACTGATGTAATATTTCCGATGGGCCTCGGACATCACGGCCGTACAAAAGCCAAAGAAATAAGTATCCGAGTGAACGGTACAGAAGTTCACGGCACACAAAAACAGCTGCTGATAAATATTGGTCCCAATTAGTGGAGTAACCATCTACTAGACGTTTCAGCATCATCCCGTTACATTGGGGGTGGTAAGGAGTTGTGGTGAGGTGTGTAATGGATAGAAGTTTCAATACTTCAGTCATCAGTGTTCCTGTGAAATGCAAACCATTATCCGATAACAACTGTTCAGGAAATCCCACGCGCAAGATGTTAATTCACCACTACCCCGGGCCACCCATAACCTTAGGCTAATCCCCGAAACACACCTTCTGGCTGGCCATGTGTTAGAAAGATGAATGAGAGAAAATGTAGAATAGAAGTGTGTTAGTTCTACAATCTAGAAGATAACTCGAGCCCCCTGAAACATACAGCCAGGATAGTAAGAAAGTACAGGTGACAGACTTCAACATATAACATGTGAGTCACTCTAACATGTGAGTCACTCTGGTCTAGGTATCAACAATAAATGTATCCAACAAGAAATAACAAAAGACAGCATGGCTAAATATAGCAAATAGTTCAACAGTTGCGATGAGAGTTTATGTTATATAAGAGTTTATATTATGTAAGTTCATAATCACGACCATGTGGTATCATAAGAAAATGTTTGTTTGAGTCCCATGACACTGTAGTAGTTATTTGGTTCATTCGAATGAGCAAACTATAAATGAGTTTATAAGAGAACACACACTGAATGTTTCTTAGTGAACTCTAAAAGTTCTTTGATTAAAGTTCAATTGAATTTGATCAAAACTTGACTGAAACTCTTCAGCTTGTTGGTTTTAGAGTTACTTATCTTTGGCTTCCTGATGTGTTGTCTAGGGTCTCAGGGACATAAACATGTATGGTCGCACACATGGTCCATGGAACTGTCTCTGGCAAGTGGGTCATTCCATTCTGCTGTTGCTTCATGCCAGATGAATTCAGTGTCTCAGATAAGGTGCCAATTTGCCATTAAAACCCAAATGCTAAGAATTCGTCCTCATGTGTTCTCTGACAGAACACTCTTACATGGTCATCATACATTTTAATATCATAAGCGAAATATAACAATATAAAATATTGTTAATGTCAAGAGAAAATATAAATATAATATCAGTTAGGCAAACAAAACTACATACCTTCATAATATATACAGAGGATGATTTCCTGCTGTGTTAATAGCGGCAATAAGGTTTAGTAATATGATTCTATCTTATTAAGGATGGAAGCAAAAATATGTGTTGTCTCAACAGTCAGCTGCATTCAACTGATGATTTACAGGCGAGTTTTTGGTACATTCATTCACATGGCTCAGCTACGCTTTGATTTGTTAGTTTAGAGTGAGTGTTTGGAACATTCAGGTATATTTCCAGCCTGATGATAAGGGTCAACCTTTCTAGAAGGTAGGATTATGTGTAGTCTATTTTTAAATAGGGGGTGGGCTATGTAAGCTCTTTGACAATGTGATGTAATAGAGGCATGATCTATGTACTTACTGTACATTCTTTCAAGCATATATTTACATCATTTGCTATCGAGGCAGGGGCAGTAAAAAAAAGACAAAATCAGATAACCTGAAAGCTAGGTAGATAAAAAATAGATATATAGATACACATACAACTGACAGTACACAATTAGATAGAAAAACAGATGTACAAAGAAACAATTAGACGAATGGATGGATATATGGAAAGATGGATCTGTGTGTGTGTGTGTGTGTGTGTGTGTGTGTGTGTGTGTGTGTGTGTGTGTTTGATCAAGAGAATGATACGTAGAATAAACAAGAATGGGAACGCATTCATCTGGTAGATATTGACTGATTGAAAATGGCGCCTCCAGGTGGGCGTAGGGTCGGCGATCTGGTTAAGGTTTGGGAGTCTTAAATCTGCGTGGTTTCATATGAATCAACACTGTTTGGCGGGTGGCTATTTTCTGGGAGTGGAGGCCCTCAAAGCCACCCCTTAGTATCGTCTTTGCTAATAAACATGTCTCGTACAGACACTTGTTAGTAAGTGATAAGCATATGTGGTACAGACACATATCAGTAACTGATAAGCTACATATGTGGACTATATGAACTGGTTCAGACTTAGTTATAAAATTATTTGGCTTGAGGAATAAGTTGGTATATAGATAAGCTGAACTGTTGAGACTAAGGTTGGTTTCTGAACTTCAGAGTCAGATAGATGTACAGATTCAGGTTTTATCTGGTCTGTGCTACGTTCGTCATCACCTTGATTCTAGAAATAATAGTTGAATCGGTTTTATCTAAAAATCTCACTGCAGCATTTCACGGATTATAATTATAGTGATGATATCTGAGAATCTCACTGCAGTATTTCACGGATTATAATTATACTGATGGTATCTGAGAATCTCACTGCAGTATTTCACGGATCAGAATTATACTGATGCTACACGTTGTTCGGGAATAGGTGCAGATTGAGGGCAGAATAAAAAAAAATATGAGATCAAGTTTGTCGGCAAGAGAAATGCATCTTCCATTGCTAACTCTCAGAGCCACAAAGATCGATACACTTAGCGTGCTCCTCACTGCAACCAAAAGAAGTAAGTCCGATTTATACGTGTGACTGTATTACATATACGTGTGACTGTATTACATACACGTGTGGTCGTATTACATATACGTGTGACTGTATTACATACACGTGTGGTCGTATTACATGCATGTGTGACAACGCACTATGGTAGTATTGCATACACGTGTGTCTAAATTACATACACGTGAGGCTACATTACATAGATATGTGGCCGTATTACATGGACGGGTGGCCGTATTACATAGACGGGTGGCCGTATTAATTGAATGTGTGGCAGCATTATATACATGTGTGGCCGTATCACATACACGGGTGTATATATATAACTAAAACAGTGGATTTGTTTTGATCAGCCAATGTTTAGTAGCTGAAATACTGACTACGGAACAAAACGAGTTAAGATTCAAAGAGTGGCTTGTGTTTTTTTAGGTTTTAAAAATATAATTTGTTTGACGATTTTCAGAGTGCTGCAACATAAAATGTGCACACACCACAAATTTAAATACTGGATGGAGTTAATATTTTCCATTGTGTGACGCTGACGCCACCCAGTTAATGGTCATGATTATTATTATTATTAATTAACCATCCATAACTAATAACAAATGATGAGATTATTAATAATTCTCCAGAAGACACCATTCGTCTCTCTCACTTGGAGGATATGCGGGCATTGTAAATGTTTTTCTCTTCCACAACATTAAAGACAAACATTTATTATCACACAATATTTCCGTAGGTGGGAGACTTCTTACTAAAGATGAAGACAAATCCGTCTTTTAATCTATATTTAGCGAGCCCACACCCACCCACTATCTTTGTAAGAAGGTCAATAAATTTAACAATAAATTTATTAAATCAACGATCAAATATATAACATATGAATATAATCAAAGAACATTGACATTTACATCGCTTCACAACAATGTTCAATTAATACTGGACAATCTTTCAGTTTATCCTAGCATAGACATAAGCAAATACATAATCAAGTTCATGGTTATCATCACAGAAATGAGAGTAGAGTTCAGAGAAATAAAGTCAAAGCACATAACCTGTTGAAAGATGGCAGGTATCACAGCACGGGTTTGCAACAAATAACATAACTGTTCCAGAATCTGTGACACACTCTCCAAGCATGCTGTAGAGAATTGTCCTGAATTTCACAGACGCTATCAAGCACAAGAAATGTTTTTGAATTTCCATGTACTTTTACTCAATACATCATGAGGAACATTCAAAATAATCTTTGTGAATTCTCAAGATGAAACTCAAGCCACAATTTCTGCCATATTGGTACTTGAATGGAATTCACAGGAATCAACTTACAGCAACACGTTTTATTGACATAGCATGAAGTGACAATTAAAAAACAAAAGGCCTACTTCTCTGCAAAAGTCAAATTAAGGCAGCACTAAATTTCAGGCATATTTCATCTCTAAACTCCTTTTTCTCTTACAGACATTCTCAACTTACAAATTCTGCAATAATTTCATTAGCCCAATACATACACGGCATAAGAAATGTATCATCAATCAAAATTCACAAGCATAATGTACAATGTAGTCAAATTAATGAACATAGAAATACTAGTTCAATTACTCTTAAATGTGCTGGTTTGTGGTGGTTTGAGGTGGTTTGTGGTGGTTTCCTCTAGTGTCTTCCTTTCCAGAGCCGGTGTGGGGTGTTTTGTCTTAGGACGGTCTCAGTTCCTGGACATCTTTGAAGGAACTTGATTCCCTCACTATATTCTGGGATCCCGAAAACACACCAGGTGGATCGCTCAGCATCGAAACATCACCACCCCACCCACCCACCCACTAAAAGGACCCGTATGAAATATTTTCGCTCTCTGAAAAATCCTTTGAATGTTGGACAGTATCAGTTTCTCTTAAGGCGATCTCATATCCCAGAGTCAGGGTATTACTACCTACATATCTTTATTTTTGTAAATGGTAATTTAGTTTGAATTAATATTAAAATTGGCAATACTGTTTTGATACAGCTCAATGTTGTCTATTGTTGTGTTGTGTGATGCTAATCATAACCACACCAGATTATCGTAAGTTCTTATTTCTTGAGAAAGTGTATTATAGGAAAACTGATTGGAATTTAAAATATTTTTTCAAGCTTTAAAGCACTATAGGGATTTTAGAAAATAAAGTGGCGACATAATGAAATTGGTTATTATCATATATATTCCCTAATTATTTGGTGTCTTATCCAATATGCTCTAATTAATTTGTCATTATCATATACAGATATATCTCCTAATCATTTGGAGCCCTATTTAACATGCTCTAATTAATTTGATCACTATATGAAGTGTGTTGTAAATAATTTGATACCCTGACAATATTTAGCTGCATTATATCCTGCATTTGAATATTTCTGTGCACACAGCCCAAATGAGAATGAGAACTATATCGTCTGAAACCTACACTTGATTGAAGACACTGTGAGTAGCAGAAATGTTTTCATCTTATGCACGTGGTCCACATTGACTGCCGGACTCCCTTCACTTCAAACTAGGCCATAAAATGTCATAGTATATATATATATACACACACACACACGCACACACACACACACACACACACACACACACACACACACACACACACACACACACACACACATTCTCTCTCACACATACACTAACCTAAATGGCTTCATTAAAACAAAACTGCTTCCATTTATGTATTCATTCAAGGTTATAAAAGTCTTAAGATTGTTAGAAGAAGTCTGGCCAGATTGTGCATGTTTTAATTGGCTAAAGATTTTCTTATTCCTTTTTTCAATTAACTATTTTTATTAATAAGGCAATTTGTTTGTTTTCCTTTTCTTCAATAATGACTAATGTACCATTATTGACCTTGAACTGTGGTGCAATACTTGTTGTGTACAAGGGATATAGGTCATTCAGGCATCATGCTTGAATGGTTGAGAGGTGAAGGGTGGGGGGGATGCCGCTTGCTAAACCAGACGATTGGTGACCATATATAGAGATATGTTTTCCACTGATGACTAAGTGTGCAGAAGTCATGGGTGTACAGAACTCTACAAATAAGGGCTGGGTACATTAAACTGTTATTCACGAGGAAATTGAGCCTAAAATTCCAAAGGTCGAACCGATTCCATGGATGAAGATTTTTAGAGCCCACCGTTACTTCAGAGAAAAGGTAAAACATATAGAATTCTCAAACTATTATTGTATTAAGAATGCTGTAGAATAATTGTGTATTTTTCATTTCATTTTATATGAATTATCACCATTTTTCATGACTTTTTGTGGCATAGTAGTATAAAATCAGATTTAACATGTGCTCTGTGTTACTGTAACTATTTAATTTATTGTACTGCATATTGATATAGTGGGATGACATTTCATCTCCATTGATGTAAAACTAATTGTAATGACTGTAACCCACATATGCATGGGCTGGGGCTTTCCCCATTTTATGAAATATTAATTGTAAAATATGATCAAGGTCAAATTGTAAGGGACACCTATTTCTGCACCACTCGAACGAATGTGACAGGCAAATTATGATAGCAATCATACTGTGTTTCAGCAAGTTTGAGGTGTGCTTGATGTGTGCTATTTACTTGCTACACACATTGTGTTGTGTCGAGGCAATTCCAGAACAGTCAGACACTTAGGGATTTAGTACCCACTCCCAACATTGGTTGATTGTGTAGACAAAAACGCAAGATTAGACATGGAAATACATAAAACGGGATTGTGTGTATGAGATGATGATCACAAGGATTTTTGACAGATTTTATTTGGGTAAAATTAGATATGCAAAACAAACTGGAAACAGTCAAAGAAGTGTAACAAAGAAAACGTTTTGTTCTGCGAACAGAAAGTTAGTTGAGGCTGTGGAAAAGAGGAATTATGAGATAAATTTCTGGCGCTACAAGACAGAACTAATTAGTTGCAGTGCTTCATAGATTTCTTTGTTTCTGCGGAAAATGTGGTAGTAAACTGGAAGAAAAACATAACATCTCAAATCAGTGAAGGAATAATGAATGCACAAGCACTATGTCTGGCATCATCTAATCTCCATTAACTGACATTAAAATTTTTATTATGCTTCTTTCTAACAGTGTCCTTCTGTCAGGCCAGGTAAAAATCACACATCACTGTTCTCTCAACACTTGTCAACCTCTTCAAAGGTATCCAACTCACCATGAGGACAGTCGTTTGCGAAATCAGCTCAAATATGAAATGGACTGTAGACATATATCTATCAATCAAAACTAAAATCACAGTACAAACACATTTGGTCGTTTACGCTACCTTTGCAAAGATGTTGGCCGGTTTAGTTTAAAATCTAAAATGCATTGACCACTCAGAGAGCGGTCTGGACTATTGAATATGAGCTGTTATTTATTTACTGGTCAGGTTGTCAAGCTGAAAGCTGGAAATGGGCTTCTTTCGTCGTAATTTCTTCCGGACATTTCAGTCTTTGCAAACAATAATATAAAGTATAACTTTCCAGATATCGGAATAATGATTTTCTTACCAACCATTTTGTCCTATTATAACTGGAAATTAGCTATTTACCGGAGTGAAATCAGCCACACCAGACAAAATTTTAATCGAAAATTTAATTTAACATGAAAATTTTCATGTATCGCGTGCCAGCCATTTAAAAAGCTTTATAACTGTTTTGTAAAAGTCACTATTCACTACACGTTATAGATGGAGCATTGCCAACATCCAAGTGATTTCGAGTGACTTTCTGACAATAGTCTTTAACGGAAACTGACGGGAGTCGCCAACACCCAAGTGATCTCGAGTGACTTTCTGACAATAAGTCTTTAACGGAAACTGACGGGAGTTCGATTCCGATTGAAACAGCATCCTATTATCATACATGAATCGGTGACCAAGCCTACGACACAACGGCGACAACGATAATGTGGCCGACATTTTAAGTCAGTGAAAAGGTGACGAGTGGACAAGTCCCTCGGTGAACACACTTTTCTTCATCCGTGTACAGATGGAAGTAAAATGATATGAAAAAATTATCACACTTAGCATGCATTTCCAAACTGTTAACTTACGGTAATAAAATTAATTCATTCCCAGAGCGTTCCAAGGGTGAGCTATGTTTAAGAAACTAAAATAGTTTTCAAGAAAACGTTCATACATGCATACGATACCGGAATTCAGCCTGTTCACGAGTCGAGAAAAGTGAACCTGTATTTTCCTTCTGAGAACGCCAGTATGTAAATGAACTTCCTAAGAGTGACGACGACCAGCAAATAACGATCCCAATTAGTGCCATTCGAGTGTTACGCCACAGGTCTTTTGGCTTTCACAAATACAAAATTAGCTTTTATTTGGGCAATTCAAAAAGTTATTATAATGGTATGTATTCTAACTGATATCCATTAGGTAAGAGTAAAAATTGTTTCCCCTTTAATTGAAGGTCAAGCGTATTTCCTGCAGTCCCCTTTTTGCTGATTACAACAAAGCATTTTATGAAGATATATGTAAATAATTTATTAAATTTATTTATATTATTTTATAATATATAAGCGGATTCCGTCTAATTGTTTCTGAAACGTAATCAGAATCTTTTTCTCACAGCCAATAATAAACGTGGACAAACTTGATCTGGCACTATGCCGATAATAAACGTGGACAAACTTGATCTGGCACTATGCCGATAATAAGTGTGGACAAACATGATCTGGCACTATGCCGATAATAAGTGTGGACAAACTTGATCTGGCACTATGCCGATAATAAGTGTGGACAAACTTGATCTGGCACCAACAAACAGAATCGCATTTTCATGGCCAGAGAGAGGACATATGGTGTTCAAACGTGCACAGGCAGAAACCCGGCAACCGATCTGGGCCAAAGAATTGTCTGTCTTGCAAGTCTGTGATGTGATTAGAATCTAGTCGATGAGGCTGTTGCTCCTTCGGTTTAGCGATCGATATGTGACATTTACGAGAGCGCTGAAAAGCGAAGAATTGCTCATAGGGGCAATCACATTTTATGAGACAGAGTGATAATAGAAAAGCGGCAATCTGCTGGCCCTATAACATGTTGAAAATTTAATTCCAAACTTACTCCTGGCCATGTTGTGTGCAAGAGGAAAATGTGTTGGGGGTTGGGGGTGAACTCGTCCGCACTGGTTACACATTTAAACTTTCGTTGCGCCATGCTTCTGAATAATCCTCCGGACGATTCCCCCCCCCCTCCCGCCTTCTCGCTCACGCAAACATACTTATTATATACACCTCTATCCCGGGGCTAATGTGAACGACTCTGAGCTTAGCTGAGATTTTAGTCCACTTAATCCTAAATTTATATTTCCCATCAGACTTCTGGAAAAATTCCCTTTCGTAAGCACGGACTTTATAGCTGTAAACACACAATGAAAGTGACATGCAGTGCGTAGATACAAGATCAGCTAGACTACGAACTTACAGACGCATTAGTTTCAATCATGAGCCACAACATTTATATATGACGTTTATAGACACATTACAGTATAAATGATGCGTCACGATCTATATAGAATACGTTTAGAGACGCATTACAATATTAGTGATGAGCCACAACCTTTATATATGACGTTTACGGACACATTACAGTATAAATGATGCGTCACGATCTATATAGAATACGTTTACAGACGCATTACAATATTAGTGATGAGCCACAACCTTTATATATGACGTTTACAGACGCATTACAGTATAAACGATGCGTCACGATCTATATGGAATATGTTTACAGACGCATTACAGTATAAACGATGCGTCATGATCTATATATATAATACGTTTACAGACGCATTACAGTATAAACGATGCGTCACGATCTATATAGAATATGTTTACAGACGCATTACAGTATTAGTAACGAGCCCCAACCTTTGTATATGACGTTTACAATTAAATGTTGAGCCATGATCTATACACACGACGTTTACAGATGCATTACAGTATTAATGATGAGCCACGCTCCAAATCCATGAGGTTATAAATGATGAACTACAATTGATATAAATGAGAAAATACAGTATTAACGATGAGTCATGATCTTAATGTATGAGGTTTATAGACACATTTCCGTATTAATGATCAGCCACGCTCTATTATGTACGAGGTTTACAGACACATTTCCGTATTAATGATCAGCCACGCTCTATTATTACGAGGTTTACAGACACATAATATTAACGAGCCATGACCATTAATGTATTAACGATGAGCTACAGCCTGTATGTGTTCACAGGCATAAAGTTACGATCTATATAACGACGTTCAGAGACGTATTAAAGTGTTGAAAAGTCACGGCCTATACGTACAACGTTCAGAGACGTATTAAAGTGTTGAAAAGTCACGGCCTATACGTACAACGTTCAGAGACGTATTAAAGTGTCGAAAAGTCACGGCCTGTATATACAACATTCACAGACATTAAAGAGTTATTGATGATCCACGACCTGCAAGATGTTGACACAGGTATCAAGGATGATGTTCCAGTTATTAGCGTCAGAGTTTTGAAGTTACATTTCATTGTGCTTGAAATGCTGCACGCGACTGACATTAACGGTAGGAATTTTTTTTTTAAAAACAATGAAACCAGTCTCCTAAGTAAGGAAATTAATTTCGCGGCCGGATATCGAGGGAATCCCAAATTGCCGTCCATTAACTCCTTGGCTGGATGTTCTGTTTCAGATTTTGTATTTTATTTCTGGATTAAAGTCTTTTCTGTGCTTTTTCATTCCAAAATACTCTTGTTAAACATTTTATACACACTAATTTCACGTCGACTGGTGCATTGGAGTCAAAATATTAAAGGCGCAGTTTCCTTCGTGTAAGAAACTAGTACATCACTTAGATTTCCCAATTCAATATGCAGTTCACCTTCATTACAAAATGTCGGAGAACTCTATTTTATGCACACACAAAAATAAATAAATAAACGATGGCTTTTATTCCCCCTAATAGAAATTGGAAAATTCATTTATACAGCCACTCCCTATGTTGACTAATGTCATTCTTGTGATCAGTTACACAGTCAGTCCCTGATTATGTTGACTAATGTCATTCTTGTGATCAGTTACACAGTCAGTCCCTGATTATGTTGACTAATGTCATTCTTGTGATCAGTTACAACGTCATTTTATTTATCGTGAGAAAATGTGTGTGTTTCCTCCTTAGGAAAACAAAGAAAGTCGCGTGACGTGGATGCGAGTTGGGATGGGTGGAGGCTATAAGTAAATGCACACTTCTTCGAAGTTAGTTTCCTTCTTTGGTTTACCGTGAGAGAAATAGATAACTGGTAAATGTCCCATTTACCTGCTGGTTTGTTAACACCTTTGTCTGGTTTATCATGAGAAATAGATGGCAGTGGTATATGTCCCACTCATCTGCTGGTTTAACATATTTGGTTTATCGTAAGAAATAGATGACAGTGGTTTAACATATTTGGTTTATCGTAAGAAATAGATGCAATGGTAAATGTCCTATTCATCTGTCCCACTCAACTGCTGGTTTAACATATTTGGTTTATCGTAAGAAATAGATGACAGTGGTAGTGTGACATCTTTGTCTGATTTACCGTGAGAGAAATAGATGGCAGTGGCAAATGTTCCACTCATCTGCTGGTTTAATATCTTTGGTTTATCGTGAGAAATAGATGACAGTGGTTTAACATTTTTGGTTTACCGTGAGAGAAATAGATGACAGAGGTAAATGTCCCACTCATCTACTGGTTTAACATCTGTGGTTTGCCGTGAGAGAAATAGATGACAGTGGTGATGACTGGGAATGAAAAGAGGTAGATTTTTGCAATGAAACAATCTATTGGACACAAAAAATGATACACAATCTAAATTACACAATCTATGACTGCACAATCCCTTAGACTGGCTAATGTAAAGGTCTTGTTGCCTCGTACAGTTGTTTGATTGGTTGGTTTATATCAAGATAAAAACTGATAGGGGGTGTGTGTGAATAATTGAAGATAGTGTTTAGGTGAGGAGGAGGTGGGGATGACTACAGATGTGGTCAAAAGTATTGTAATTTCGGTAAGACGGGCTCAATCTAACATCTACCGAGCAGGAAGAATTAATTTACGTACAAACGTCTTCACTAAAAGAAATACATTTCATGAAAATAATTACACTGGCTGATCCTGCCAAACCCGTCGTCGCTTTACGTATCAACAAATACTTTGAAAAAAATAAAAAGTGTTGGTTAAGAGGGTGGGGTATTAAAAGGGTTGAAACGAAGTGTTCTAAAAGATTTTTTAAAAAATTAAAATGTGGACGTGCTGAGATATAAATCTTGTGAATACAACGGACGTGCTCAGAATTAAATCTTGTGAATACAATGGAGGTGCTCAGAATTAAATCTTGTGAATACAATGGACGTGCTCAGAATTAAATCTTGTGAATACAATGGACGTGCTCAGAATTAAATCTTGTGAATACAATGGAGGTGCTCAGAATTAAATCTTGTGAATACAATGGAGGTGCTCAGAATTAAATCTTGTGAATACAATGGACGTGCTCAGAATTAAATCTTGTGAATACAATGGACGTGCTCAGAATTAAATCTTGTGAATACAATGGGACGTGCTCAGAATTAAATCTTGTGAATACAATGGGACGTGCTCAGAATTAAATCTTGTGAATACAATGGGACGTGCTCAGAATTAAATCTTGTGAATACAATGGACGTGCTCAGAATTAAATCTTGTGAATACAATGGACGTGCTCAGATATAAATGCTCCCTCACCTTTGTCGTACCCGTGGTTCCAGCTGGTCATGAAAAGAGCTTTGAACTCAAAGCACGGTGACAGTAAATCTCCAGGAGTTTCGAACACAACGCGACACAAAAGGTCATGACCGACTTGACTCGGTACTGTTGTAGTAGGTAGTTTTCACACGGCTATAGACAGAACAGCCTGTCTTCATCACTGGCTGCATTCAGTCTCATCGCCAGACACACAGCCAGTCGGCGCATGGTGTGTGCAGCCGGTGCCAGTTCTGAGGTATATTTCACGCACAACAAAATAAACGCACACATTACAAAAAAAAAAAAAAAAAGAAAAAGAAAAAGAAAATTATTTTTAAAAAAAATCTATACTAAGAACGATAGTAATGCCATTTGTCTCATCCAATTTTTAGGGCGAAATTTCAGAACCAGGACGACGACAAATATTTGTCGAGTTAATTTCCAATTGAGATGCAGTCAAACACTGGGTGCAGTTTTTATTTACAACTGCAGGAAATATTTCATTTTCTTGGATTGTCTTTAGGGAAGAGAGACAGAGAAAAGAAAGTAAGAAATATCAGACAGTCTAAAGTAATAATAACACTTTTCAAAGAAGAATCAATACTATCACTCGGGAGAGGGGGAGGAGAGAATCAATATTGCTCCTCGAGGGAAAGAAGAAAGAGAGTGAGTAGTAAGTGGCTGTGAAATACCTGGTTATCTAAAGTAATAATAATGTTTGAAACGACCAATACTACCGTCGATGAGAGAGAGAAGAAAAAGAAACCTGGGGAGTACCTGGTAACCTAACATAATAACAAACAAAAATCAATACTACCCCTCGAGAAAAGAGAGAGAGAGAGAGAGAGAGAGAGAGAGAGAGAGAGAGAGAGAGAGAGAGAGAGAGAGAGAAGAAGCCTGGGAGTACCTGGTAACCTAACATAATAACAAACAAAAAATCAATACTACCACTCGAGAGGAGAAAGAGAAAGAGAGAGGGAGGGTGTAGGAAAAGGGAGGGAGATAAAAGGCCGAGAAGTACCTGGTAACCTAACATCAAAAGAAGAATCAATACTATACTCCGACTATTAAAATTAGGATTTAAATTAAATGAATGGTAGATTGAATAATGACAACAGATAAGACGTACAAAATACATAATAGTGTCACATTTAATTAACTATTTCACGACAAAGACAATTAATTAATTAGGGCACAATTATTCAAATTTGCCTGAACTCGACTCCTGAAGTCATGCCAATTTGCCTAGAGAGAAAACAACAACAACGAATTTCCGATGATTCTGCGTTATAAATCTAACAAATACATGTAAATAAATTTGATCAAAAGCAGTGTTAACTATCGCCACAAGACCGTCGTCAGCCTTGGCCAGCAATCTATAAACACACTAACCGGTTAAGTAAAATCTTTCCGATACTCAAGCGGAAGTGGTATGCTTAATTCTTTCGTGCCAAAGACAGTTTTGTTAATTATGATAACATTAACAATGGTATACTTTACATTCTCGATTCCAAAGATCAGTCAGAAATCATCGCCGTCAACTCGCCATGAATTTTAAGAAAGTCAAAAAAAAAAAAAAAAAAAAAAAGGCAAAGCGAGAACATAGCAATACATAAATCAAATCAAATTGGAACAATCCTCAAACCTCAATAAGAAATGACGCTACAACCTGCCCATCGTCAATCAAGGTCAACACGCCAAACAAGCGTCCTAGACTGATTTTAGTCATAACGACTCATATGAGGAGGATATTTGAAAGAAGGTTGGCGTAAGTGTATAATTATTCAAACTATTTGTATGTATTTATATGCTAGGCCCAGCTAACACTACACTCATATGGAGCAACCACCATTTTCCTGGCGGCCGGTTGACTTGTTTATGTCGGCGGCTTTATGGAATCCCGTCGAGAAACGTGCTCTTCGAAATCCAATGACGTCATCGGCTGTGCTCAATGAATCAGGAAATGTAAACACCATTTAGAGGCTGGCTGTATTGTTTCCAAAGAGAGTTCTGTCAGTGCTGGAGTCCATGACATCAAATGATGACGGAACGTTTCGGATAATCCAGTGGATCCCTATCGATGACGTCATAGTGGTCCATTTACTCAGTGTGTCTTTTGGTGTGGTAGACGGCTTACGCTGGACTTTGCAATAACACTAATTATTGAATCCAAATTCTTAACGGCATTTGATCTCAAAAAGCTTTTACTGTGCCAGACACATTGCATTGCTAGTGTAAGTGAACTATACATAAATGTGGAGTCTACATGCATTGCTAGTGTAAGTGAACTATACATAAATGTGGAGTCTACATGCATTGCTAGTGTAAGTGAACTATTCATAAATGTGGAGTCTACATGCATTGCTAGTTTAAGTGAACTATACATAAATGTGGAGTCTACATGCCTTGCTAGTGTTAAGTGAACTATACATAAATGTGGAGTCTACATGCACTGCTAGTGTAAGTGAACTATAAATGTGGAGTCTACATGCACTGCTAGTGTAAGTGAACTATAAATGTGGAGTCTACATGCACTGCTCTAGTAAGTGAACTATAAATGTGGAGTCTACATGCACTGCTAGTGTAAGTGAACTACATAAATGTGCAGTCTACATGCATTGCTAGTGTAAGTGAACTACATAAATGTGCAGTCTACATGGCAACAATCTGCATGACGCCATACGAGGGCTTTCGCAAAAAATATACAAACAGCACAACTTGCTAAGCATTAAAAACGAAACCAACCTAACACGAAAATTAGTAAAGCCTGGCGAAAATTTCAACTGACCCATTGGTTAGTGGTAAGATCTACTTTGCGTAATGTAAAGCTTTTAAACTAGCGCAATCAAGACCCAAATCCATGATTTCAAGAACACAAATCCAGACGTATTGCATAGACCATTAGTGTAAACGTCACATAAAGTGTTGTGCTGCAACACTTCTATTATTTTTCATTAAACTGGCTTTCATTTAAAAAAAAATCATGCGAGCAGCCAGACGATAAGAATAAAGCTGCATCTACATTGGCTATTGAACTGTACAAACGTCAAGACGTTGCTCGCTAGTCAAATCATATGACGTCATCAAGTTTGTCCAATTGATGTAAACGAGGCTTAAGACAAATTTGCAGGTGAAAATACTGACTCTGCAGAGGCAAAGAAAGAGTCTGGTCCAAGTCACTGATGACAGGAAGGGAATGAGATCACATAATAAGAAAATATATTAGCTACGCAACGTGTTGCGCAGTAAAACTATTACCCATACATATCATCCACTTAGCGATCGTTAGGTTTTACTGTTGCTGCCGTTGTTTGTACTTGTTGCAACAAGGAGTCAATGAATGGAGAAACCAGCGGAGATATGTAGCGGGAGTAGCCATTGCGCTAGCTGGAGTGCTCACCTACAGTTCTGTTAGATTGCAGAGTGGCATTAGGTTTGCGAGATGTCTGACTGCCGCAGTGCCTAATATCTGTCGTCCAAGATTTCAAATTAAATTAATTCATTGCCGTCAGGCCACGGGTCCAAGAATAACTGGGCGCAAGCAGTTTATATACATAAGCTGAGACTGGCGCACACATCTTTCGTCCTTGCGCAAATCACTGTTAGATGTTGTATTACACAAAATATACACATAGATCAGAGGCAGGCAAACTTTTAAGAGCGCGGGCCGGATAAAACTGTTGGAACAGTTCGCGGGCCGGATAAACGACCAAAGGTCACAAAGTCCAGAATATAAAATGAGAACAAAAATAATTTGAAAAGGTGTATTTTATGTTTAAAAAAAACAACAACTCATTTTCAACGAAAAGTTAATGAGATGGATGGTGTTGCTTACAATGAATCAGTGATTCAATGACAGGCTTAATTGATGTGGACAAGCGGGCCGGATGGCAATGTTAACTGTGAATAGCTTAGCGGGTCAAACAAAAAATATTCGCGGACCAGATTCAAATTTAGAAAATACGACATACAGGTATAAAACTGAGCTGTAAAAGTGGCCAAATATTCAACTACCCGTCCACAGCAAAGTGGGGGTGTACAATATGACGAATTTGACTTAAATGTAAGAAACAAGCTGACAATGATCGCAAAGCAAGAAAACTCGTACATGATGAATCTGACCGAAATATGTCGGAAACAACAAGCTGGCAATAATAGCAAAGAAAACTCGTACAACATGACGAATTTGACCTAAATATGTCGGAAACAACATAACTGATAATGACAAGAAACTCGACACGACGAATTTGACCTAAATATGTCGGAAACAATAATCTGGCAATGATAGCAAAGAAAACTAGTACAACATGATGAATCTGACCTAAATATGTCCGAAACAACAAGCTGGTAATGATAGCAAAGGAAAGTAGTACAACATGACGAATCTGACCTAAATATGTCGGAAACAACAAAGCTGACAATTACAGCAAAGAAGGAAAAGTCGATCAACAATTAAAAAGTCGCAGTATGCAATAAGAACCGAATCGACGTTTATCGGGTGTTTACGTCTTGTTTCACGGGTGGAGTGGGAAGAATTTAAAAAAAATACCTATTGCTATTTAATTTCTTCTTTCTTTTTCTTTTTTAACCTACATTATGACATCGCTGTATCGACTAGTTGGATGGTTTGCGTGCGGGCACTGAACCTTTATCTGGGTCATGTACTACTTGTTGCAGCAGTTTATTCGATACAGTTTACTGTAAGGATACGTTCCATTTAACCGAAGTGTGTGTCTTTGCTATGAATTTATATTCAAATTAATCATGTTTTCACGGTAATCACTAAAATCATCTGAAGCATCGATTTGTTCCAATGGACTGTGCATGCATCAACATGGTCTGCAGAATCTGCATTTGCTCAGTCCATTGGATACAATTGAATAATCATGATTTCTAAGAGGTCAAGATTTTAATTCCCAATTTACACCACTAATTTTCTCAATGAAAGATACTTAAATTTATAGAAGTAGAAAAATAACAATAAAATAATGATAATAAACACAGACACATCCGATCACTCAAATAAAAACGAAACAAAACAAACAAAAAAATTAAATAAACTGAAATAGATTTGTTCTTGTACTGAAATAACATTTACAAAAAGTACTGCAAAGCTATATCATAACTTTGCTATATGTATAGATTACACCCCATGTATAACTAATATTATTAATAGAAGCATAAACACATTCAATTTTTTTAAATAAAAAACATCATTGTAACACTTTAATTTTGAAACAGAAATACTGGTGAATAAACCAACAAAAACATTTTTCAACACCACTCTTACACCTCCTCCTTCAACAAAGAAAAAAGATGAATAAATGAAAAAATACTTTATAGTAACTTGTTTGTGAAAAAAGCTCCAAGAAACAAATAATTCAAATAATGATAGCTGTTTAAGAAATAACGTCCACAATTAATTATTTAAGAATGGTTTGGGTGTGATTGTATAACATTAATCATTAGGTGGTGTCCCAATAGCTAATGGATTAGGTGTGTATGTGACCAATTAATTAGACATCTAAGCATCCAATGGATCAGGTACTTAACAAATCGTGAGTCTACATGTCCAATGGGTTGAGATGAATGTGCCTTTTGACCTATAGTCAATACTTGTGCAAATATTTACTGTACCACATACTGTAACCAGATATATCTGTTTACCGGCAACTATACATATAAATATTTATTCTAGAAAGTGCAACCAAATTTATCTATTTACCCGTATGTAGTTAAGCAAATATTTAGTATTGCAACTAGATCATCTGTTATCCATAAACATACTTATAAGAAAATATTTATTTTCTATGAAATAGAATGCACAAAACGTATTGCAAATTTACATCACAATTCTGCCAAAATATAAATAATAATAGCTGTACAGATTTGCAAATAATAATTAGATGAACAAATATAATACTCTCCTTCCCCCCTAAACACACAAACACTGAAATGATGAAAAAAGGAACAGTGCATGAATTAATAAAACATGTTTGCAATAAAAAACAAAATCAACAGTAAAACCTGAACATCATAACTGGAAGAATTCAATCCAAAAGAAACAGTTTAGAGTAATAAAATATGTGGTGATTGTGAACCTGTGTGTGTGTTTAGTGTATGAACACTTGCATGTAAGTTTTATGCTCACATATTAATTTCTTGTGCATTATATGCTGGTAACAAAAATGGTGTGGAAAAGGGAAATAACTGAGGGAGAAAAAATAGTTACTATATTTATTATTTACATGAAGTGAAATTAATATGAAGTGATATAAAATATGACAAATACTTTTCATCTCTGAACATATATATAAAGTGTATGTTCAAAAATAAAAAAGTATTTGCATATTGTATATCAGCTCCTGTTAATTCTTAATGGATGATTTAAGCAAAACGTTATTCAATGTCCCAATCATTTTCTTAATGCCTAATTATCCATAAATGTATAAAACTTAAAATATATATTTATTCAGAAACATAACCACACACACACACACACCCAATGTGGGCATATTCTACAAAATCTCTCTTTCATTGTCTTCCAAATAGATGTTCCGGTGTTAATAGGTTTTGATGCAAACTCTAGGCATACATTATTCAGCTCATTACATAACAACACAATATAAGAGGCTTTTGAAAATTAGTTAAGTGGCAACTCCATTAAAGTAGTACTATTTCTAACCAATATAGTTCATATAAGAAATGAGTGTGTGTTTACATGCATATGTGAAAGTGAAACAGATGTATTAAACTACTAGTGTTCACTTTCCAATGACTATGAAACACTCTGGATAATGGTTTATGTATTGTATCGCTGTTCATGGGACTCATATAGCATATGCTTCAGTACACACACATACATACATTCTCACTAGATCACTCTCACATTATGTAGGAAAAGTCACAGTCCACTTAATCTTTCAATTATTTGTAACCTATAGTAGATAGAATGGTTATTGTTTTCCAAGAAAGTATTTATCATTAATATCATATTGTAAGCACATAATGTTATGTCCAAGTTCTGTTAAAAATAATACAGGGCCATGTGCAGTCTTCTGGAACAAGAAAAATAGCAAATGTGTTTTTAAAAATCTCCCCTCCCCCACCAAAAAAAAAAAGGGGGTGGGGGGAGGGGCAACAGTAGTGGAGTGTTTTCAAATTGTTAATTTTTTCATATTAAATGTACAGTTTTGATCTCTGAACAGAAGAAAACATATCTAGTACATTTCAAAGTTAATGATAAACGACAACAGATTCATGACCACGTTACACTTTTCTACTATGTGTGCTTCACTTATGCACATTTTGAGAAGACAATGAGAAAAGAAAAGTTATGTGTGAACACATTTGGTTAGGGTTGTCCCAAAAAGTCGTGTTCTGTGGCCTGCTGGGAACCACATTACACAATAATGGAATTGTCTTTAGTTAGAATAATCCATGCATCCAACCACTTTACTCTGACCTTGAAAGAAAAGAAAGAAAAAGAAAAAAAAGCTGTGGTTGGTGGAGAGTTTATTGCTACTCCATCCATCATGCCTGATATTGGAAGTTTTGTTTGTGAAGCAGTGCCAAGTCTCGTATTGACATTTTGCCATTAGAGATAAAATAAAATGCATGTTTGAGATACACAACTTTTCATCAAGATAATGTTATTTTCTCTCATTAATACAGTTACAATTGTATTTTTATAAGTAAAAATAGAGCACATGTATAATTTTATACCTGAGGCAACTGAAGTCAAAATCGTTAGGTGTACCGTTTGTGAGTTTTGCAAAGTGGCCCACAAACTAGTTCACGATAACAGTTGTGGCTCTATGCCCCCAAAAGGTCAGATTAAGTCTCTGACAAAGATAGAATACTAGTTGTATACAGATGACATCAATATTCATTTGCTTATATAAATGTAAATCTTCACAATTCTCACCATTCCATAATTCAGGTATTTTAATGATGCTAACAAAAGTTGTTAACATTTTCCCTCTTTTAGCTCTTGATGTCTTAAAGTTTATATTTTTATTTGATATTTATCACATCTGCTGAAAGATTTCAAATATATTTGGTTACAGCAACAACTGAATTTATTAGTCTGACATATCTCTCTCTGCTTCTTGTTTATGATGTAGCTGGTGTAAATAACATTATGAAAATGATTGTTATAGCAGTTAATAGCTTTGCTGGATTAAACAGATTACACAACAGGCACAAAGTTCAATCAAACTGGACCACATTTGAATATATGAGTTGGAACTAGAACACTTTTCAGTCCACAGAAATGAAAACTGTTATTTTTTAATATTGAAACTAATCAATATGAAAGTATGCCTTGGCATCCACTAACTGTTCACAAATTACATACCTCACAACTGATAATTTTCATGTAACATGTAACATGCGGGCCCAGCACATTATTATGATTGTTATTCACACTACTGTTATCAATATTATTACAATGCTGTGCAAAATATACCTACAAAAAAAACAACAAATCAAACTAGACTACACAAAACATGAGTCAGTGAATACCAAAATAGAAGAGCAAGTAATAGAAAGTTTGCAAACCAAATATTATAAAAGTTACAAATAGTATAGGACACTGCTGACAACACAGTGCATGAGTGGGTTATAACGCATTAACTTTCAATGATGGAGATCAGCAAATAGTTTAAAATACCACAGCAAATAACAGCAAAAGGCTTGGGTATATAGTTTTTTTTTTTAATTTAACATTTATATATTTGATTTGCAGATTTGCAGTTAATATGATAAATGAAAATAAATACAGTCCTTATCATGTAGTTGTTTTTCAATCTGAAGGAGAGGATGAAATGCTTAATAAACTAAAGACAGGAGGCAAACAGGAAATACTTAAATAAAAACTTTCAGCCATCAGTAACAAACACATGAAAGTGAGCATGTTTATATTTCACTGTTAACTACCCCTCAATTATACGTACATATTTAATCTCTTACATATAGGTTGCTCACAATTTTCAGATAAATCATCACAAAGAATAAAATGTAAAAACTGTATAAATAAAGATTGCCGGAGGAGGACTGTACAGATGCTGGTTTTCTTCAGGGGTTCAATTGTCTATGAAAAGAATTGTTTTCAAACTCTTGCCCTAACCATAGACAAGACTTTACATAAAATAAGCATTCTTGTTATCAGGCAGATACACCAGGCAACAATGTAACCAGCAATTAATTATGAATGAGGTAAACATTCACATGATTGAACCCATATTATTTTTAAATACATGATCAAAAAAGAGTTTTTTTTTATTGTTTTCATACTATTAACAATTTCTGACTTGATAATGGCCAAAGGTCTGAGTTTTCCAGAAGTCAAAAATTGGACTAGCGAAAGAGCAATAGACAAAATCCATTGCAGCAATTGAGGGTGGGTGGAAAATAATTAGATGCTGTGAAATGGTAACTGGACACCCTCAAAAATGAGCTGAGACAAAGAAAGGAAGATGGATTTGTGGGCATCATGCAGTGAGGTTGTCAGCAGCAACAACGGGGAAAAACTGCTTTGTGTTCTCCAGCCTGAAATCAAACACACATACAAAGTGTACTTTCAGTAAGAAATACAATCACTCTCTTTTATTTCAGAGCAGTTTTCAATGCAATAAAATTTCATAATGAAAAATTGTTTCTTGATCTTGCTTTTAAGAATTCTACATCGATGTGTGAAAAACATGCATACTCTTCAATGCTTATAAAAATAATCAACGCTGGGGGTGGTGTGGAGAGTCCACAACACTCAAATGAAAATTGATTAGGACATTTTAGACAGCATATAACTTTAATACTTTTGTTATATATCATTAAGAATAAAAATGTTGAAATGACAACAGTAAAAGAAAATAGGATTTCTGTCTTTGGATAATTAAATCAAAATTATTAAAATATATTTTATTATATTTTATTATTTTAAAATATTTATATTATTTATTATTTTATATATATTATTAATGTTTATATATAGTTATGTTGTATGAAAGTTATAATATACAGTAAAGAAAAAGAAGTGAATAAATGTACGATGAAAGAGTGAACCCTTTATTGATAAAGAGGTACATTGCACTATGTGCTCATGCATACAGCTGCCTAATGGAACACAGAGCAAATAGTAAAAGGATTAAGTCATGGACAGTAATTCAGAGTGACAGTGAATGAAATCAAAAGTGAAATGCCTGACTGATCAGTAGGTGTAAATGAATGAATGAATGAAAGTTCAGGTGCATTTAGTCAAGCTTAAGACAAAGTGGAACTATTTTAGAATGAGTCAACTCTATCAGACACCTGTCTGGAGAACGCTAAAAGTATGCCATGAACAAAAGCCAAATCATTTTACAATCAACTATGTGGTAAATCCAGAAGTCATGAGTGCATTTTGTAAATTGAAATTATTTTGAAGTATTATCAGAGAGAAAGAAGGACAAATCATGTTTCTTCCCTTAGTGCAGGGGTGCACAAAATGTGGCCCACAGGCCGCAAGTGGCCCAAGACAGGGCTCTGTGCAGCCTCCAGAGCACATTATTTCATTATTTGTGTTGTTTTTTCTACTGAGCCATCTATGTGCAATCTGACTTGCAACCCTCCACACACTATCAACTGGAAATTTGGCCCTCTGGCCTAAAACGTTTGGGCACCCCTGCCTTAGTGGAACGTTGGACTGCTCTGAGTATTACATTTTAGAGAATAACTTGATGATAGCCTACCATTCAGTCAATCAGTGACATAATAACACAATGTTTCTTTTCAATAACAAGAAAAGTTTTCAATATGTAAAAAAAACATCTAAAATATATGATGGTTCTTCTGCATTAAAAAAAAATCCAATTATTTTCTTCATCTTAAATGCTTTTACACCACATCGAAATATTTTTCCTACCATAAATCACCGAACTTGGAAGCAAGACAGTTACTTCACTGATGTTTCCATTAGCTCAAAGCACTGCCTCATTTTTCTTCTGGGTTTAGAAGTGATTCATGGTACAATTGTTCACTTCCACCATGAAGTGAAAACACAGCAGCAAATCTAATGAAAATTAGAGCAAGAAAGCTACTTTTCAAGTGTGGTACAAGGTTTTACTAAGATAACCAATGAACATTTAGTACTCTGTGAAGGAGAGATCTATTTAAAAAATATGAGGGAAAGAATGAAGGAGAGAATTATTAAGAAAATATGAGGGAATGAATGACATAAGCAGTCAACTGAAATTGGTGGTGCATAGACTAACTATAAATTTTCGTTAATTTACAAAATCTAAGTGTTTCTTTGTATACAATATTGTGATTGTTGTTATCGGGGATGCAAACGAAGAGATTGTCACTCCTGCTGGTTCTGGAGTATACAACGAACAGCTGTCTGTGTGAGAAGCCTGAGACTGAATTAATGTTTGATCTCTTTCAGGGAGGCATTGAAAAGTAAGAATTAACTATACAACGGAATGCAACCCACCAAAATCCAAAATAAAATATTTACTACAGCCTAAAATCCAATATCCAGAATGAGAAACACAGAGTGAAAAATGAATAGTCCACTGTGCACAGGTGTTTTAGACAAGCTTGTGTACATGCACTTTGATTTTAATGGAAAGTTTTTGTAGTTTTAGGGCTACTAATGAGGCCTGTATGTTCTTTACTTTTAATGGAAAGTTTTCAAAGTTTTAGGGTTACTAATGAGGCCTGTATGTTCTTTACTTTTAATGGAAAATTTTCATAGTTTTAGGGATACTAGTGAGGCTTGTGTGTATGTGCTTTACTTTTAATGGAAAATTTTCATAGTTTTAGGAATACTGGTGAATTATTTTATGGGATAACGTAATGTAATAAAGTATATCTTGATTCTAGAGCACTAAGGTGTACAAAAGAAAAAATCCTATGAAAATCTGTCCAGTACTTTTTCACTTAAACCTGAACAAACCTGCAACCATAACAATTTTATTATGTGTATTGATACTGGGTAAATAATGACATTAATAATCCAATGAAATCTACCCATAAATTCTCAAAGCAAGCATTAGGACTTTGTGAAGGAGAGACTTATTTTTAAAACACTGGAAAAATCATGACATTAATAATCCAATGAAATCTACCCATAAATTCTCAAAGCAAGCATTAGGACTTTGTGAAGGAGAGACTTATTTTTAAAACACTGGAAAAATCATGACATTAATAATCCAATGAAATCTACCCATAAATTCTCAAAGCAAGCATTAGGACTTTGTGAAGGAGAGACTTATTTTTAAAACACTGGCAAAATCATGACATTAATAATCCAATGAAATCTACCCATAAATTCTCAAAGCAAGCAGACTGAAGTGAACTATTTTCTAAAATATAACAATGACTGTATGTTATGTATCATATTATGTTGTTAATATTACAATTTATTAAACATTTCTGGTAAAAGTGCAACAGCACTAATGATTAAAGTAAATTATCTTGTGTTGAGTAAAAGTTATTTTTCTTATCATTATTTATATGATATTTTCTTCAGGACTGTATATTTAGTTCAAACAAAGACAAATTTGATGAAGAATGTCACAAATCTATTCTTAGTACATAACAATAAGGCTACACCTGAACTTGCCAGCTGAAACATTGTATAATATCAACGATAATTTCTCTAATTCATTCATTTTAAGTTAGTCTTAATGTTGTAATGAATGTTTCTTATTTTCTTTTTAATTTCTGCATAATATATATTCACTCAGTTGTTTCATTTATCTTAAAAAAATAAAAAAAAGTGAATATGATCTACATTGAGAGCTGTTAGGTATTTTTAAGTGCTTTGGGGAAAGCACTAGATACACGCAGAAAACTGAAAGATAATTTGAGTCTAATTCTTATGTTGTTCTGTCTTGAAAGGTGGAGCTAAAAATGTGACAGTTATGATTTATGTCAATTTTTCCAAATAGGAATTTATTTTTGCAAACTGATATGTGCAAATGTCATACATTATTAATTTAGTACTAGATGTTTTCAACACATTTTTTTAAACACTATTAAATAAGATACCCCTATGACAAAAAGTTTCAAATATATTTTTACATGTTTAACAGCAATATATCCATTTACTTTAAATCACAGCAAATGGTTAATCACTAATGGTGGGTTAACTGCCTCACCTTATGTTATGTGAGATTATGGTTTTCTAAATTGTTAACATATATATTTTGTATTCCAGCACCTTCAAAATAAATGTTATACATATATGTTTATTACTTTAGAAAGATATTAATATTTAGTTATACCAGTGTATTAAAAACAAAAGTTTACATACACAGTTCATTATTACTTGTTAAACTGAACAGATATCAAAATAAAATATGATGATAGTCATAACATACCATTTTATTATACAAATATGCATTTATTAATTTTGTCTGACAGTTAAACAACAGGTTAGACGGATCACTGAAAAGTAGGTCTAGTTCTCAATTAGAAATGCTGGTACAAAGTGGTAGCAGGAGGACTTCAAAAAAAAAAAAGAAACTAAGTCTAGTTCTCAAATACAAACACTGGTAAACAGTAGGATTAAAAGAAGACCCAGTCTAGTTCTTAAATACATTGGTAAACAGTAGGACTAAAAGAAGACCCAGTCTAGTTCTTAAATACATTGGTAAACAGTAGGACTAAAAGAAGACCCAGTCTAGTTCTTAAATACATTGGTAAACAGTAGGACTAAAAGAAGACCCAGTCTAGTTCTTAAATACATTGGTAAACAGTAGGACTAAAAGAAGACCCAGTCTAGTTCTTAAATACATTGGTAAACAGTAGGACTAAAAGAAGACCCAGTCTAGTTCTTAAATACATTGGTAAACAGTAGGACTAAAAGAAGACCTGGTCTAGTTCTTAAATACAAATACTGGTAAACAGTAGGACTAAAAGAAGACCCAGTCTAGTTCTTAAATACATTGGTAAACAGTAGGACTAAAAGACCAGGTCTAGTTCTCAAATACATTGGTAAACAGTAAAGAAACTAGAGAAAAATGACTGGACCTAGTTCTCCAATATAAGTAAGACTGAACTAGTGAAAGTTGACTGGGTCATATTCTTAAATATAAATACCTATTCACTTAGAAATGAACTAGGTTTAGTTTTCAGATACTGGTATAAATGCAAAGTAATATACTGACTGGGCCTAGTTCTCTAACAATGTGACAAAGAAGAACTAAAACTGACGGTCTAGTTCTCCAACAATGTGACAAAGGACTGAAAAAAGATTCTGAAGAAGACTCTGATGAAGAACGCGATACTGCATGCCACACATGAGGTTGGGATGTGACATTTGAAGACAGATCCATAAAGAACAATATATTCACACCTATTGACTTTAAAATTAAGTCAGGAAATCAAAACTGGACAAATCTTTCTCTGACCTAATATGAAGTCTTTTTCTAAACTTTAAAGGTGAAAAAGCATATATAGACCTAGTTAATGAAATAACTGGGGAAACTATGGCACTTCACAAGGCGCTTGAAAAATACCTCTCAACGTCAAGAAAACCACCAATGACAGACAACACAACTCAAACAACAATCACTGGACGTCCCCCTTCTCCCACACTGGTGGCAACAACACCACAAACAACAGAGCCATCAACAGAAATGAGGGCCCAACACAAAGAAAAGAAAAAGAGAAATAGACTGCCTCAACACATCAGGTGTGATATGAGACAACAAGAGCATCAACAACAACACCGAAGAAATAATCAACAACAGTGGAGGCGACAACAATGGCAGTACTATGCGCAGCAGTTTCCGCAGTGGGGATATTTCAGCTACCCCGTTGTGACATGATCCAACTGATGCTTGACCACTTATATTGGCCACTGGCACCCATCTTCATGCATCCCAAAGGACATCGGGGATGGCCACAACATCAGCAACAACAACACCATCACATCAGTAAGGAGGCCTGGGGTTGAACATCCTGGGCACAGGTACAGACTTGGTGTGTTACTAGCCTGGGCTCTGTAGACAAACCCTTCCACCCACCCTCCCATTTCAACATCAGGAACAACAACAACATCCACCAAAACTTTAGTCCATTGAATACCAGGCTGAAGTCCGCTTTTGCCGGCCAGAAAATGGGCCACCCTTCATCATCACTTTCCTCTCTGTTACCTTCCACCCCGTCATCATATTCAACTCAACCTAATGAGGCACACCTCGTGCCAGGGGACGAAATTGGTGGAAGCTGCAAAACCCCTATCACCTAAATATCTGATCAGGACTGAAAACTGACTTAGTTCTCCAACAATGTTACACAGAAGAACTGAAAACTGACTGGGTCAAGATCACTGAAAGATTTTAAACATCAGTACACAGTATGATTGAAAGATGACTGGGTCTAGTTCTCAAGAGTACACAGTAGGATTACATGAGGACTGGGTCTATTTTTAACACATTGGTGCACAGTAGGACTGCAAGATGACTGAGTCTAGTTATCAAACATTGATACACAGTAGATACACTGAAAACAGAAAGGACCTAGGTCTTACACAGTGATACACAGTAGAACTGAAAAGCGACTGGGTCTAGTTCTTAAATACTAGCACCTAGAGGGCTGAATGATGACTGGGTCTAGTTCTTAAATACTAGTACTAGTTCTTAAATACTAGCACCTAGAGGGCTGAATGATGACTGAATCTAGTTCTTGAAAACTGGTACATAGTAGGCACTATGACGACTGGGTCTAGTTCTGGTACACTGGTACATAGTAGGTCTGAGCGATGATTGCATCTAGTTCTCAAATACAAATACTAGAATACAAGTAGGCAATCTGAAATGTCTACAAACAAACAAAAATACTAACAGTATTGAGGGAGAGATTAATAAGAAGCAAATAATTGGAGAATATTCCTTTTGAAGTATGTAGCCACTATAACTACTCCCTTGAATAGTGTATTGCCAAGGACTTAGTTGTTGGTATAAGTAAAGCAACTTCTTATAGAGCTGTATCTTCATATTTTTATACTACAGGTGCAATTCTAAATGAATTAAAATACGAATGAACAAACGAGGCATAACAAGTATCAGAATCTATTCAAAAATTATACCTGACTATAAGACCTGCTTTAATGGCACAATATACCTCCATGCCTGTAAAGCAGTCAATTTGTTGTTGACTGGAAATATCCAATGACAAACATTATCCCAATAAGCAGCATCTATGCCAGACAACATATACATACTAAACAACACAATATACCTCCATGCCTTTAATACACTCAGTTTGTTGTTGACTGGAAACATCCAATGAAAAACAGTGATCACAATAAGCAGCATCAATGCCAGACAACATATATATACTAAACAATACACTATACCTACATGCCTTTAATGCGCTCAATTTGTTGTTGAGTAGAAGCATCCAAGTGAATGAGGCTGCCTGTATCTGTTGAAGATTCCTCCAGGTTTTCCATGGAGTCTGCATTAGCTGTATGTTTAAAGCTGGGAAGAGAAATCTGGGACTGGGTAGGGGTACTAAAATGGCGAGAATCAGGCTCTAAAAGAAGGCTAGAAAAATCACCAGAAAAAGCCATATCATCATACTGAACCGGAGAAAATTCCTTTACCAGGGTGGTAGAGAATGAATCATCTTTGCTCTCTTTCTTGGGTTCTGTTGAAAAACGTTTAAAAAGATATAAGTACCAGAGACCATGACGTAAATATTTCAATTCAGAGCCAAGCTTTCTTTTAATTAATTTCATAAAAAGAACTTATATAAGACAAGTGATGAGAGCAACTAAAATACCAAATCATAAGTGCAATTCTCTTTCTTAAAAGTCAAACAACTTTTGGTAAAATTACTTTACTATTTTTCTGTACCTCTTAGGAACTATACAACTCATTTATGAATAAAACAAGATTTTGAAATAAAACTTAGGTACTGAAACTAATGAATGCAAAAAAATGTTTGTGGGGGGTGTCTTCAAATTGTCACAGTTACTTGGATTAGCAAATTTTAATGTAAAAGCTTTATGTTATTGAGCATGCAATTTCAAATATATAATTTTTATATTAATGTTTTTCATATGTGCAGTACCTATAACTTACATTTTACTTAACAACTCATGCATAAATAAATAGCAAAAAAATGATGGATGCACACAACTTCCACTTTACCATTGATATAATTCATGCTTGTAGTTTCATCATGAACAAGCATTTATTTTAAAATATTCCAAATAAAGTGAAGTAAAAGTGTATATGCAATCTATGTATTATTTAAAATATGTCCTGCAAAAATAAATTATAATTAAGATAATTACATAAATAAATTATTTTACAATGATAAGCATGATAACTGCATAAATAAATTATTTTACAATGATAAGCAAGATAAGTGCATAAATAAGTCATGCTAAAATAATAAACATCATTTTAGACTTGCACTCCAACTAAAGTCTCAAGATACATGTCCACAGTTTTAAGGGTATGTGCAGCCCTCGAAAATTGGAGCCATGAGTAACTTGCAATTTGTTAAGACAACTCGCTAGCAAAAGCATGCCAATGTGCATGCATGTGTGCATGCATATGTGTGAGGAACGACAACTATTAACACACTGAATATATGGTAATAGGTTGAAGTAAACAAAAACACCCCACCTGACTGTATATTTATCTTTGTTGTAATAATAAGAAATACTTTTTTATTAAAAAAAATAATTGAGGTTTTATTAAAATTATTTTATCTAACTAAAAATCAGATACTGTAACCTTCCCTCTTATTTTTTATTTGCATTTGAAGGGTTCTGTATCACTTGAAAATAGCTTCATTTTCATTTATTATGTTGATGATTTATAATTATTTTAGATTATTTTAATTAGCTATGGAAGTGGGTGATGGATAAAAGATTGAAGATTTAAATGAATCTAAACAAAGCCTGCGGAAACTAACACAAAACATGTGATATCCACTTCAGCCATGTGATATTTAACTTGCTGCTGATGCAATTGACTCTTTTTAACAGGATAGTAGAGCCATCAAAATTTTGCAACACCTGAAATTTTAGAAGTTCGACTCTCAACTCCAGACTCTGTAGTTTATTACTAATATCATATGGCACAAAATTATAAATTTTTATGGAGTTTTATGCATGAGCATGGTATAGGTGTCAATAAATGAAATAGTTTTCACAGATTTCATTTTAGAACTACTTTTCAATCATACAATAATAAAAAAAAAAACCTGCAAAATATATTTAACATGTTTATTGAAATTGAATTGGTTCTTTAAAAAGATCACTTTTAATAGGTCCGGCTTCATTGCTGCTCTCAAATCAGATTGATTATTCTGAGGGCAGAATACAAGTGTTCTACAATGATTTGAGTCGGTGGTAATGCTGTGGCAGTCAAAGCGGCATTTTGAATAACCTTGGGGTAGCAGGGTATTGCATTTTTAGCACTCATTTCAGAAGAATGATCATATTTCTCAACCTTTTTCAGTGCTTTGTAAAAAAATATTTTGAATTCAGTTATTCATGATGAAATTTCTCTTTCTCAGAAATTTTTCCAAATTTAGGCGCACCACTTAGATCAATCTTGTGTCTAGATATTTTTCAAAGAAGGTGATTGAATGCTGTAATGTAGCAGCCCATCTATTGTCTCATCTTCCACTTGTATACCTTTCATATGAACTTCTAATTTATATAGCAGAAGATTTTTTTTGTTTTATGACCACCATTTCAATAACTTCACAAAGTACTCTTTACTTCGGAAGCTTAATATTGGAAAATTGGGACATTTTTTTACTGACTCCCAATTCCACTAAAAATCAACCAACTCCGCAGTTCGGACCTACTTCTGAATCTAAATTGATCCAAATATTGCTGAGTTACTTCAGTAATGATGCGGTCAATGATATACCAAAAAGGGTGGGTCCTCTGCACCAAATATGTGCCTCCAGCCTGCGCATGGCTCACATTCAAGACGTATAAGTACAATATTATTGTTATTCTAATTATATATTCATGGTAATTGTGACTTGCTTCTAACCTGAAATGATAATAAATTGATTGCCAGTAATAACATTATTTTTTTAATCACAATTTTGTTATTTTTGAGCTTGCAAATGACATTTTTCCACTCGCAAATTGTGAACTTGTGAGTGGGATTTTCAAGGGTTGGGTATAGGCATAGACTTTAATGTTCTCTAGATACATATCTGTTTTAATTTTTTTTAAAAGTGTGTACACTTTATTACTGAATTTACAAAATCCAAATATAAATAACATTAAAATGATAGACATAATCAACCTGTTAAAATCCTCTCATTCATGTTTGCATACATGTGCGTGCGCGTGTGTGTGAAATAAAATCTTGTTCATCACAAGTGTGTACTCTACATGGCCTACTTTCTGTATAAAAACAGAAACATGTAAAACATCAGCCATACATCTATCATTATAAATAAGCATATATATATATATATACCAATATGATTTTTTTATTTCACATTCATAAAAAAAAATATTTGCAGGCACTGGAAAGATCTTGACAAAAATCCAAACTTTGTAATTAAAATTTACAGTTAGTGATATAGACAGGTACCAATGATCTGAAGAGCTAAGTGGCTGATTGTGGAGGGAGGGGGAGTTGAGACCCACTATGCCATCTATAGCTTATGGTATTTGGAGTTTTTTTTAAACCTAAATACTCACTCCCAACTTGGGATTACTGAACTTCCCCCTGATTGTACAGCATCTCCAAATGTATTTATTTCGAAGTGGAATCATTGCCTTAAGCTGTCATATAATCTAAACAATGGTATCAAACTGCAGCAATGCTTATCCCTGGTAAAATTACTTACTTTATTTTATCATCTTTCAATTCAGAAACTGTTGTTATATAAAGTAAAAATGTTTTATTGCTATATTATCTAAACAATTTTCTCCACTAATCCAGTTAAAATAAAAGCCTGCTACTTTAGTTCCTATTACATAAATATATACTACTTTAAGTGCATATTTGTCAATTTATATATAAATAAAACCGAATCTACTATGAATTATTTCTTTGAAACAATGCATTTGAAAGTAAACAATGTTTTTAATAACTAAAAATTAAACTATTTATATGCTGGGAAAGTTGCAAGTGTACTGTGCATTTCAGGAAACAATGAAAGTAATTTTGCTCCAGAAAATAACAAAATATAAATAATATAATCAAACAACAACAAAAAACTCATTAAAATACTACATATTTATACTTTACATAATAGATGTATTATAAAGTATACTGAAGTACTTGTATCTTTAAAAAAAAAAATGGGGTAAAAAACATTAAAATTGTGCAGTAATTATGACTTTAACTGTAATAATCACTAAATAAAGTATTAAATAGCATTATGTTAGTGATTCTCATATTTTAAAGTGCTTATATCAGATACAAATATATATTAAATATTTCTGCTTTTGTTAATGTATACCCTCAGGTGCTACTTTTAAGAGTTTTGCTTACAAAACTTGCCACTTAAAAGAATCAAAATATGAAGCAATACATGCGACCACAATAAGTAGTAAGATTCATCCATTTAGCACAAATAAGTTAATAAGCATCATGTTTTTTAGCCAATCAGACCTTTCATATAATGTAATTTTACTAGTATTAAAAACAGAACAGTAAATATGAATAATTTCAAAACTATTCTGAACCTATATTCTTGTCTATTATTTGTTTAAAATTGGTCAAATATAATTAAGAATAATGTGATGAATGTACTGACCATCAGAGTTAAAATTGTAATTAAAACAAATGGATGCCTGATTTGCTGGATAAGGCTCCAGGAAAAACCATAGCAGTTATTTGCAGGGTGAAACCAGATGTCTAATGAATGAAGAGATTTTATAAAATTTAGATTCTTGTTTGATGAGTAACATTACATATTCCATTTCAAATAATCAATTTTTGGGGGGGCCATCATCTGTAGTTCAGTCGCACTATGTTCTGTTAGGTATCAGCAAAGTTCAAGAATTTTTCATCCATATGCATGTACATTTTTGCTATCAAGTGAATGAATTTTTTATTTTATTATTTTTGGGGAGCCAGACATTGTGAGACTGCCCTATCTTATTATATTCTTTGCTCCAAAGCAATAAAATGGTGTCCATTAGAGTCGATATGAGTTGCCCAGCCATTTAAGCTAATCATGTAGAATTTCTCAAAGTTAACAAAATAAGTCTCATCAACACTTAAATATCTTTTCACTTTATTTTTTATTTTCAGGTAAGAAAATAATACCATTTATTCTTTGTATTTTGAAAGGTTAAGTAAATTAATATTTTTTTTGTTGTAACATTTGTTTCTTTCCTGGCAAACAAAATGTTAGAGAGTAGTTAAACAGTACTGATTTCCAGAACAAATTCAAAATACTAATTTACTGTTTGCTACATTTAATAAATTTAACTATAAAGTGGGCTATCTGAAGTGAAGATGCTCTGGGCTTGAGCAGATTTAAATATATTAAACACTTATAAAAGTTATATGTTTATATCAACTCTAAAATACATAAGACAACAAATTAGCATTTTCATACAATTTTAATTATTATTTAGAATTCCACAAACAATTTTAATGTTTTTCTTTGTAACATTTTTATTATGAAAATATAATCTTTTCAGAACATTATACCGCCCCCCAAATTATATCTAAACTGGAAAAAAATATGAAACTATATAAATCTGCCATTATAAATACAAATTAGGTCTCAGAAAATATGCAAAATGAATTGGAATACATTCTTGCAATGATGTTTCATCAACTTTAATGTCCTAAAACAAGTCACTTGTTGTCTGTAGCATCCTAATTTTCAAACATGCTTGTGATGTCTATATTAAAAAGTGCCTAAACAAAAACAATTCTGGAGAGAAAAATATCTCAATAAAAGGCACATTTTTCAAATCAAATTTAAATATATATTTTTGTAAAATAAAATCTGATGAACTGAAATGAAATCTTTTGCAATCATAATCAAGTAGGTTTTACATACTATAGTAGCATTACAATTCATTCATCCATTTAATGTTGCTAATTTTCTTTAAAAATAAACATTTTTCTAGTGTCACCTGGAATATATTAATAAGTAATACCCATTTCAAAACACGGCAACTAAGATTAGTCTTAGAAAGCAAGAATCGATCATGATACCCCAATTCTCCACTAGCTACACAAGATCTCTTCTCTGTTATGTTTCAATATCTGATTCCAGCATTAAATACATTTCATACTAATCATCAGACATGCATTTTCAACATTGCAACAACAAAAGTATGTCATAAAGTCCAGTGCTCATTGGCTTATCAGGATCCATCTATCAAGGATTTGCTGCTTTGTGAGCTGAGACAGACTGGTCATTTCAAAAGAGCTTTCATAACATCTTTATCATCAGCAAGAATAGCAGTATCTCTTCTGTCATAGTTTATGCACATTTGTTGATCTAGTTTATTCTTGTGTTTTACTTTTAGTACATTTTATTATTTTCTATAAACTGGTATTATTTTACATGTGGATTTATTATATTTGGTTTTCTTAAGTCTTAAATAGATTGTGTGAATGCCATAGTTTATTATAAATATTAATATTGTAATGCACTTAGAGTTTTTATTAGAATAAATTCTGTACTAAGTCATCATCATCATTATTTTATAAACTACCACATGCACACACACACACACACACAGAAAAAGACCATTTTGTCTCTGTGAGTACTAAAAAAAGATCAGCTAGTGATTAAGCAAGCAATTGGATGTTGAGATAAAATAAATAAAATAGAAAAATAATTGCAGCAAAAATTCACTAACTTGTATTTAAAATGACAGGAACAATCCATTAAACAAATTAATTTCATAAAATTATAAATGCACAGTATTCAAATTACTAAACAGACTACAATTGTAACAACACATAATGTACTAGGTCAGTGCGACTAGTAGAGGGACATTAAAATTCTTACCAAGAATTTATATGTTTTAATTTATAGTACATATATTATGTTTCATTTAAAATGTAATAACAATATTTAAGATGTTATATAACAATATTTTTTGAAACACAATGCAGCATCATTGCAGTTCGTCCATATGTTTTCCAGCAAATAGAAAGACTTTTACTAAATCAATCAGATGAACCTGCATGAATGCTACATTTTTACAAAGCTATTACTCACACAACTCTGAAAGTGTCTGTAAATGTTGATGATTCAAACAAGATAACCAACAGCAATCAGCATTAAGAAAGATTTCATTGACATTTTGAGACTGATCAAGATAACCAATAGAACAGATAATTATTAAGATATATTTCATTCTGACATTCTTTAGACTATCAAGATAAGGTTTAAACATTTTGTTTTAAATATTAAATTAACTACTACCATATATACTTGAATACTGGTCGAGTCAAATATAAGTCAAAACCTAAAATTAAGGAATGAATCCTAGTCTAAAATTCAGCATCTGGGTATAAGTCGAAGGGCCAAAGAATTAAATGGGGTGACGCAAAAGACAACAAATTGTTACATTCTTTATCAATAATTTTATATAAAATCACCTTTTATGTACTGTGATAAAAACTGAAATAAAATTTAAACTGTTTGAAAATCATTTCTAAACAATCAACACGTGAATAAAATGAATAACTTCTGTTCTCTACTTCTAGTTTGTATAATATTATCTCTGCAGTCAATGGGCAGTAAAGAGTAATTTCCTGTACTTTTCCGACCTGACCTGTCACAGCCTTGCCTCGCCAGTCCAAAATGCTGAAGTAAATTTGTGTGCTATAAATATATTATTGAAGTGTTTGCTATTATTTCTATGCCCACGAGTGATAATAAGGGCTTTGTTGACAAAGAACAACATTATATGACTTTACCCTAAAGTATTGTTCGCAGATTTTTCAATTTGACTCCAAGTCAAAAGTTCAGTATTTACTGTCTCAAAGGGTGAATAAATTTCTTGACCAATATTCGAGCATATATGGTAATGCAATTTTTTAAAATTAATTTAAAGGACTAAATAAGAACATATTTAAAAAATACAAATAAAAATTAACCAAACAAAACAAAAATAAAGACAATAACACACTTCATTATTTAATGCATACAAAAATGATTGATTTTTTTTTTTAAATTCAACATGCTAAAATTATGTTTATAACTTGGATAAAATTAATAAAATATAATTGCAACTTATTTACAAAAACCCTTGATAAAAGTTTTTCTTAGTCAACTCCCTGTGCTTCTGAAAACAAAATTAAATAAAATAAAACAAAAATTAAAATATACTGTCCAGAAAACATACAAAATGCCTACATTTATATTGAATATCACTGCAGATAAGGATTCTTAAAGCCAATATTTGGAATTGACTGTCAAGTAAACAAAACAAAATATAAGGAAAAAAAAGAAAAAGTACTAATTAAACATTTCAGATGATAAATGGGTTTTAATTCAAAGGATTTTCAGAACTACATAAGGTTTCAAAAGCTAGGTGGACAATAAATATTCAATTGTTCAAAATAAAGAAATACCATAATATTAAAACTGTTGTTAGTCTTACTGTCTGGTTTCACACAAAAGCACAAGACATAACTAAGAGTTCCATATTATATAATATTATAATTTCAAGTACATGTACTTATAAAATTCTAGGTAGTGATTACAATAAATCAGAGGTCAAACATATGCACACAAAAATTAAAAATATTGTGTGCAATACAATTACTTTGCTAAGAACTAGAACTAAAAATCAAAGTTTATTAAAAGAAAAATATCTATTCTGTTGTATTCACTTTAATATAATATTAGTAAGTAGATTTAACTCAACTGTAAACTGAAATAAATAAGCAGAAAATGCAATTATATATTTAAATTTGTGATGAATGAACAAAACCAAAAACAAGCAATAAAGTAAACTCAGTTTTAATTTTATTATCTATAGAGAAATAAAATAGAGCAGGCAAAAATATATTTTATTTAAAAAAAAAATTATAACGCTTTGTAAAGGAAAGTAGACATCCACTGTGAAATAATGTGCTCCAAAACAGTAAAGAGAAAGTGCTTTCCTGTCTTGTCTAGTGTTCAGTGGAATTGCATCTTAAACACATTTAATGAATTCATTTATACCCATTGGGCAAGAAGCAAACAAAACAAACACAAAATAATGCAGACAATTCTGCATGTCATTTAAAGTAAGCTGCAAGTAGAAAATGTGAATTTGCTATTCCCTCAGTTGATCTCAGCTCTTGTGTACCTCTCAAAATGCCCTGTGTGATTCATATGTAATTTTCATACAACATGGCTGGCAATCGCAAACCAACTATTATGTATTTCATCTGACATTCGGCTGAAGAAACAGCAATCTATTCCAATACTGAAAAAAAAAATTCATCATGATGGATTTATTTGGATGGCATGTCTTGTTATTCATCAAAGTGACACTGTATCATCATCATAATTTGAACTGTGTGATTTTCACCTTATGCATGGACATCAGAATATAACTGCATAAGAGGTGACTCCACTGTACTTGTATTCTGTGTAATTGCAATATTGATGTTTTGACATTTAACGATTACCATTACATATTCAGTATGACTGAAATAAATGCCTGCCTTGGATCAAAAGTCAAAACAAAATTGAGCAGATTAACAGCATTCTTAAACTTTCACTCCAATCTTCACTGCATAAAAAAGTCTTAACTGTAAGTCTTAATTAAAGTTATAATACTGACAGTTTAAATTCAATCAGTGAACAACAAAACCATGTAGGAAGAGGTAGCAATTTTCAGTAACTGTTATAATACAAACAGCCTTTGCTTTTATAATCTAATCAATCTAATCTTGCCTAATCTATCAAAAAGTTTAATCTAACTTCATCAGTGCTCAATGCTGCTGTCTTGCCAATCTAAAGTTATTACAAAACCATCCACTATCAGTGCCTCATCTCTTAAAATGTGGCTTGTATCAAACTTCATGCACACTTAGATGGCTAAGCAACAAGTAGCACATGCTCCTATTTGCTAAAATACCAAAATCATGTTACAAAAATCTGTTAATATGTAATTGAAAACATATATTTTAAGTGAATTTTGCATTTCCCTAAACATTATATGCAGAATAAACAAACGAGTGGTGAAATATGGCTGTATGCAACAGTATTTAAGTGTTGTTAATTCACTGTATATTCTAAGTTTTAAAATAACTGATGCAGTTCAAGACAGCAGGTACAGTTTAATCACTGCAGAACAGATTTATTTATGAATTCATCATGCTACTTCTAATAACAATATGTTTATTACTCTAGTAATGTTCAAGCTTGATGCAAAAGCAAATCTGATTTAATATGGTAAGATATTTTCTTTGCTAAAATATTTTATTTTCTTTAAAGACCATATTATTTTAGGATAACAATGTAATATTATCACTCCAGAAAGAAGTGTATGGCTTAACCTGTATGTTGTCCAGTGGGTTTCTATCTAAAAACAAATAAAATCCAGGATTAAAAAAAGCAACAATGGTTTTGTACTAGAATGAAAATACAAAAATAATCCAGCACAAAGACAAACTTACCTCCTAATTCAAGAGTTAAGAATGGATTTTTTATTTCATTTTTTTTTCCTTCTGTCAGTGGTGAACTAGGGAGTTCTTTATTTTGTGCCTGTAGAAATTAGAAAGAAGAAAAACAAGAATCAACTTTCTTTAAAAACAAGAAAAGTGTTAACAGTAAGGAAAAGAACAGAAATGTCTTAGTGCTCTCCCCTTAAAGATCTTAGTAGCAATTTTCTTAACATTTTGAAATGCTTAGGTAAAAAATGGGGCTCACAACTAATAATTTATTGCAATCTTTTGACCCATGCATTTATTTCATGAATGGACATTTATCCTTGATAATTCCACAACAAATGTAATTCCTTCCATCACACCCTAATAATTCTAGATCACTGAAAAATGTATATATTTTACTACAGTCCAGTCAGTAGTACATTATGATCATGCATCCTCACAAACTAATTTGGCCTTTTTCCAGAATTGCTTTTAAAAGATAAAAATACTGCCAGATGTTGCACTAGCTCAAAAGAAAATGTAGTATAAATATCTAATCTATGCTGCACTGAAAATGATTGTGGACTATAAAATTTAGTGTATGAAATAAAAACAAGACCATATTCCTATTAATATCATTAACAGTAAGTAAGCATTAATTCTGTTTTCAAGTAAATCGTAACATAAACTTTACAATTATGTAATCAGCACACCGATTTTAGTTAAAATGAAAGTACATAAGCGGAAGCAAGAATATCAGCCAAATTACACCATTTATGAGGAAATACAAAATGTAGACATTTTCATAAATTTTAAAATCAATCACTGACCTAATACAAATGTTTAATGGTTAGATCTAAACAATTAACAAGAGAATGAGTAAAATCACAAATTAAACAAAAAAAAAAAACAAAAAAAAACTGAATGCAACATAAGGAGTAGGCACACATTAGTGAGGACAGGTAATCTGGAACTAAAATGGTGAGGACTAAAATGGGTGGGCTTTTAAAAAAGAAAGTATATATTTATATACAAAATCATTATCTTGTTGTGAAAACTCAGCTGGATAATGTCTACATGAACAAAGCTACACCCCCAGAAAAATGGTGCATTTATTTCAACTGAGTCCAAGCTCAGTAGTGGTTGGGGTTGGCTTTTTTTCACTTTTAAACTAAATATGTTAATTTAATATGAAAAATATATGAACAACTAAATAGTTTACCTTGCAATGAGTTGATAAACAAAGTCAGGAATGAATTATAAAATAACCACTCCATGGCAAGAGTTAGTGACACTAAGTCAGAACCAGTACATGTTCATAAGCGCCATGGTGGAAAGGAAAGGAAGGTAGAGGAAATTATTTATTTTTCTAACATCAGCTGTTGTTTGAAGACAATGCCAAGAGACAATATCACATAATTTACCCACCAATTTGAAATGATAAGCCCATCATAACATTTTGCTATCATCATGTATAGTATAGCAATTCTCTCTTTGAAAGACAGGTTTGAACATTACTTGCAGTGGCCTACTTTTGAGCATCAGCATCGGGATGTATACTAAATAAACTACAACTACAACCACAACACACACACACACACACAAATGCATACAATTCATGCACATCAGATTTTTTAAAATGTATTTCTGACTATTTTTTCAGTATTTGTGTGTGTGTGTGTGTGTGTGTGTGTGTGTGTGAGTAAAACCTCCAAATGCATTTAAAATCAGAAAACATTAGTGTCCTAAATAGCAGAAGCTAATTTGTCACATCTTTTTCTCCATAAAGCATTCCATTAAATGAGAACATAAAAGTACTTATTATACAGAGTCAGTAGTTTAATGTTTATACTATACCTTGCTTTCCAATAAAGCGATTCTATTGTCAAGTAGAATAAAGCGAGAATGGAGAGTCTCTAGCTTTTGTTTCAGATCAGCAGCCATATTCTGAACCACATCTTGATGTTCATCATCCTCAATTTGTCCCAGCCTGACTTCAACCTTAAGAAGTCGACTTTCAACAGCCTTAAACCAATACATGCACTTTAATTTTTATTTTAAAGAAAAATAATACAAAATAAATATTATGGAATTGAACCATATAACTTTATATGGAACTGATGTTATTAAAAAAAATTATATGAGTATTTGAGCAGATATCACGCATATATGTCTATTTAAAACAATTTTTAAGATTCTATTATTATTAAAAACAATTAATGCTGTTTTGAAATGTTCTTGAAAATTAACATTGACATAAAATCAAATATGTATCAATCAACAAAAATTTCGATAAAACTTTGTTGACAAATGAAAGTTAAAGACCTAGTTTTAAAAAGAAACAATGCAGAATAGGTTACTAATCTCTATCCAGAAGGATTAGAAGGATGGTTTGACAATTGAATGACTTTGTACAAAGATGAGTAGAATTTAATCACCAAAGATAGGAATCATGTGAAATGCCAGACTTCAGACATACTGGGTTGGAAAACATGTATTGAGAAACTTGGATGTCATACTCAATAGCAATCTTTCATTGTATCAGTATGTCATTGATTAGGACATCGCATCTAAAGTTGGTGTGAATAAACTCTATTTGCATTTTACTTGCAGTCAAAGCCACAAAGACACTCACATCTTTTATAAGTTCTATTAACACTTAATAGTTGAAAATCTTCTATCAATTCATCATTCTGCCTGCTGTTGAAATTTCAGATAGTTCAAAACACAGATGCTCATTTCCTCTAAGAACCTCCAGAATCCAACACACACCTTTTCTCTGCTCCCTTTGCTAGTTCATCCACCTATCTCATCTAGATAAGACAGACTGTATGTAGACATAGTATGTGTATATTATTCATGCATGTGTAAATATATATTTAAGAAGGCGTTTTATATGTATAAATGACGTTGTATTCATAGATGCATGAGTGCATGCATACGAGCAAAAGGTAACTGCGCATTAGATTTTGCCTTTTCGAGCAAGATGCATGCTTTTTAGAAGCGTGCAATTGGTGGAAAAATCAGTCACAAGACTAATAACTTCTAGAAGGTTCTACAGTTCTCAAAAGTGTATAAATATGGAGGATTGAAGGCTAAATCTGAGAGAGAGTTTTAACATCAGCCAAGTAACAACTATGGGAACACTTTGAGACACGTGCCCGCTGCTATGACGTCATGTCATGCAGTGTGGCCATCCGACTGACGACAAAGGAGCATTTCTTTCCATGTAACATCAAGCTTTTGTAACAGCAACTTTGTCCAAGAATGCAGTCTTTTGCGAGAAGGAAGAAGAAACTCTATTTGTTTGATGGACATGGAAAACATATATTCAAAGCTATTAACTTCAATTATGTGGTAAAGTCTCACTATGTATACAGAGATTTATCGAGGATAGTTGGAAAAATCTCTCTTCACCCGTCTTTCATCTCGTCGACCACCTTGTATTAAGCATCGAGGTAATTTGCTTACATACTACCTGGTGGGATGATCAGTTCAGTTTTCTAGACAGCCTATGTATGCAATGGCAGAGGACACTTTTCGTCTCTCTCAGCCTCGGCCTTGTCTGAATTCTCTATCCCACAGTCGAAGGGACAGCACCTACATTTCCTCAACGGACATGAGGATTTCTGCATTTGATAGGATGCGATGACACACTTCACTAGACGAATCATCCGGTAATGTTAAACGTTGTTGGGTTTTCCGTCATCATGGCAACCAAGAAGTAACGACAATTACCAAGTTGGCACCAGCCAAAGCACTGATCTACTTTTATAAGATCTAAGACAGTGCCTTGATCTGCAGGCGTCTACATCTTTTCGACAAAGCATCCATCAGGCGATGCATCATCTTCTCTTTGGAGCACCTCTATGAGTGACACAACAGTGAACGTCACCTCTCTTCAGAGCATTCTTATGAATGATGCTATGAGGCGCCATTTTTCATCACACCTTCTCAAGCATCCCTTATGAGTGACACAACAAATTACGTCACCCCTTTTTGAAGCATCTCTTATGAGCTACAGCTATGATGCATCATCTTCTCTTCAAAACATCCCCAATGAGTGACAAGTGAGATTATGTCACTGACCTTCGAACTTTGACAGTACTGTGAGTAGTTAAAATTAGAAGGCAAAAGCGCATCTAGAATGTTAGGACTGTATAAGAACATTTAAATCTTAGCACACCTAGAACTGTTAGGAATAGGAACATTAAATCGTATTTTTTGGTCGATCAGAAATTTGTTATTATTATTATAATTTTTGTGAATAGAAATTCACGATTGATTGTTGATATTTATATACAATATGAATTTAATATGATGGCTAAAGTAGGCCTATTTTGTATATGAATTGTTGATGATAGCGGTGGGATTTAAGAATTGTATGATTAATTTTTATTTATATTTTTTTAATATTATCATTTTCATCCTCCCCTTATTTCCCCCAGATTGTATGACATTGGAAAGTTGAATGTTTGACTAATCATTGTGTGAAAGAGTAGTGCCCCGAATTAGATAATAAACAATCTAATTCTTCACCCCTAAACAATCTTGTTATTCATAGTTTTTGAGAGGGGTGAAAGAATTTGTATTTATTTATTTAGAATTTTATAAGTTTCCCCCCTACCTGCATAAAATTAGCTAGTTGGGTAGGTAGATCACGCACTTTGGCCAAAATGGTTTCCATAGCATCTGTTTGGTCCCGATCACGATCACGTGTTGAAGAGACTGATTCATTGACGGAATGATCAGGGGTTCTGGCTAGTACATCCATAACCCGCATATGCCCTGCCTCTAAATTCTGACCTGAAAATATAAAAATTAAATAATGTTGGGGGCATTTGCTGCTTGTTTTGTATCATTAATTTTTTTTTTACAGGGCTATCATTACAATATGAACTTGTTATATTAACATATATAGTGTGATTGTAATTATTGCAGTCTCAATTTATGCAGAGGCGAAATAATGTGAGCTTAGAAAAAAAATGCAGGAGGTGGGAGAGGGTAATCATTACTATTGAGATAACTCTCTCATAGATGGATCTACCATCAAAGGCAAACATGCATGCATTATCACAATCCTTACCCCTTATGCATCACACATTGTGTTTACAATTACAGTTTCGTCATTTACTTGTGGCCTCCATGCTTATGCAAATGTACAAATTTGTTTTACAAAGTAAAATTGCTTGTTTAAATTCTTCAGACTTCAACTTGAATGGAATACCGGTTACCCAAGCCTAGCTCCTAGTAACTCAATAGTTGTGATCTCTACATGCAATTCTTTATGTAAACTTATCAACACAAGTATTCAAAGCAGTTTTTTATTATTATATGTACATACATGTATATTCTATTGAGTAAAGTCCATAGTTTCATGTTTTTATTTTTATATTTTTAAAGTTCTATATTTGTTTTCCTAGGATTTTATTATAACTTTTATTAATTTTTATTGTAATCTACTTTGTAGAAGCACCCCCTAACTGCAACAAACATACTGAAGAAAATCATCTGTTTACTTGAAATGTATGTGTGTGTTTTAGGAATGTAACCCTCTCTTGTGTTTGTGTTGTGGTATGTACTTTGCGTGGGGAATTTTTGTGTTTGTGGTGTGAGTTTTGTGTGTGGGGGTGGGTGGGGGTGGGGTATATGTGTGTATTATAGCAAGAGAATCTGGTACTGCTCAGTTTTAATGACAGTGACAACAGCCAAATAAACTGTTTCAAACAACACAAAATCATGAGCAACTACCAAAACACTGAACAAAGAACAAACACAAGTAAAACTAATAAAATGAAACATACTCCCAAATATCTAATGAACACTGAACAAAGAACAAATACAAGTAAAACTAATAAAATGAAACTTAATCCCAACTAACTTACTATATAAAATCAATCGGCAAAAGGACTTAAACCAAAAAGAATGAATAAATAAACGTAAAATAAAATTTTAAGTCATATTACAAGTAAAATACAATAAGAAAGAAACCCAGAAAAACTGTCTTCATGTAAAAGCAATTAAATAAAATAAGAAAACAATAACCCCATAAAACTTAAAGTATTGACATACAATAGCAGTAAAATACAATCAGAAAACAAAACAAAACTGAAATAAATAACAATAAATAATAATAAATATCAATTTAAAGTTTCCATTAGAACACAGGAGCATGCACGCAAACAAATCAAAGGCACAAACTGTCTAGAAGCAAAAAGTGACAATGTCACAGTCATAAATGCCCAGATAAGCATTGTCTCTGATAACATCGCAGGCACATACATTAGCATATATACTGATGACACAGATTTGGATGAAAAAACATGTCATTCCATATAAAAAATAAATTCTTCATAAAAATAAAGATGTGTTACATGGGCCAATACCTTGATGTTAATTGATGGTATTTAATTAAAAAACAGAAAAACATTCAGATACTGAAATGATGAAATCACACTACAAAATGTAAACTGGTAACATCACAGACACAAATGTTTGTATGTAAAATTATGTTGTTACACATAAAATACTTGGATAAAAATTTTCTAATACTTATATAAAAAAAATAATTTGAGGTCACAAGATTCCAGATGTTATGATGTCCACTGATCAACATAAACGGTTGTAAAACAATGACGCTGTTACTAGTGTATATACACAGATGCAAAACTGATGATAAAAATTGACAAAATGCATGAATAAGAAATACCACAAGCCAAAATGTCAAATTTACAACATCTAGGTTCACAAGCCCACTTACAACAAGAAGAGAACAGAAAAGTTAAAATTTCACTTTAATGTACAGGATAATATCAAAATAGAAAAACATAATTACAACAAATTCAAAATTTTATCATTTAAGTCTGAAATATACTTTGTTCATATTCTATTGTTTGTAAATTAGTAATTTTCACAAAACACAATAAGTTTTGTAACAATCATCTTACATTTTATCCTGTGTGCAAATAAGCAAAACTTTATGCACTCACTTGCAGGCATAGTTACAACCTCCACTGATTCTGTTCGCATGGAGCCTGCTTTTGGTGTTCCAATCTTGCAAGCCAATCTGTGTTTCCCTTCTCCCTCCATCCCTGTCATTACTCCTGTGGATATGAATTTAGGTTGCACGTACCCAATATTTTTAACACGGTCTTCATCTAGGTTAGTTTGTGTTTGATGACAAGCCCCAGCACTATATGGTCGTATTATAGTTTTTCGTGTCAGAGAATTATCTGAAAAATGTATTGTGAATTTATTTAATCAAATCAAATTTCATGTGCAGCCAAAGAAACAAGATATTACAAATGGAAGTAATAAACTATTAACTCATAGGATAGTTATTTTCAGTTACAGTAACGAATATTACCAAAGGAATGTTAAAGAGAGTGAAATAGCCTATCTTTGACAAGCATATGCTGACATGCTTAAGACAGGTCAATTCAGGGTTCACACTGTGCTGGATGAATTTACTAAAGGATCATGTTAAAGGAGTTCACAAATGAAACAGTTTTCCTGTGAGAAGTGGATATCAAATCATTTCCCAGTACTATACACTAGGTACTATTTCAGAAGAGTTGTCGGGCTGTTAGGACTTGAGTAATTAGTGCACTTGTTCATACTTGGTATTCCATTTGCTGAAAAATGTTTCTGAAAATGCTAGAGTGCCAATAATTGGTATTAATATAAATAAATTTCTATATTTATATTAATACCAATTATTGGCACTCTAGCATTTTCAGAAACATTTCTTGATTTTAAAGCATTTAGTATTCATCTTCTCTACTTTATCAATAATTGGATTCTATTTGACTGACCCCTTCTTTAGTTGTATGTATTTAGAATCTCAATACTTTTAAGTCAATTATCTGTGGATATTTTTTAAAATATCTTTAAAATTTAAATATAACTATTATTCTTTGCTTCCTTCGTTTGAAACCAGTTACAGTAAACAAAAAGACAATGCAGATTCTTAATTCTCTACTAATGTGAGATTCTAATAAATTTTCTCCTCATTGCATACAGGTCTTACTTGGAATATATTACTGTTTAGGTTCTTAAGTGTATATAAACTGGCTAGGTGTCATTTTGTAGGAAACTGAATGGGCTTTAATAAAAATACAATTATACATGTACTGTATTATATTTGTATATTTTAATAAAATAAATAAGAGCATTATTTTATTTTTTTTAAAGACAAGATTTTAATTGAAAAATATCTGTTGTTATTGAAAAATATAACAATGTCTGCAACTTAAAAAATGTCTGCAACATAAAATGAGATATCAGGTAAATGTGATGTCAAATCATGAATTCGTAAGTCTATAAGTACCACCACCAGTTCTGGCAAATTTGTGACATTTCTGAAATGTCAACATAAGCTAATCCAAATGGTCCATTAATATCTTTCTTTCCCACATAAGCTTCAATGTTAAATTTTGTTACATTTATATTACATAAATGTAACCTGTAACAACTAATTCAAGAACCCATAATTTAATTCCCTATTTTGGTGGCTTGTCCTGAATATAGTCTGAATTTATTATCATCTTTTATTTGTAATCATGTGATCATCACATTTTGTCTTGGCTGAAACAGCTTAATAGCATTTTCACATTTTCACATGAATATATGTTTGTAAAATTTTCACTTTACAAACTTTTTCATGTGGGTCCTCAGTTTGTCAATTAGATACTTTCTAAAAAAACTCATGCAGCTTTGAACCTGTCTCTGGCATAAAAGGCTCAGGCCCACAGTCCATTAGAAAGAGATTTCCTTGACCACATTCTATCAACACTTACAAATGGAATAAGTTCTCCATTCATCAAAACAAAATCGATAAAATTCATCAACACTGAGGTCACACCACCCTTAGAAAACATTTGGTTTGTTTTTCCCATTTTCGCAGGCATTTTTATTTGTGTATTTAAAGAGTCAATGGACCTCAAATATTGTTTGGTTCTTTCTCTAGTGTTGACCTCAGATAATTGCAATCCTTATACATGTTCAAAAGAAAAGAAGGTAAGGAGGTGAGAGGGCCAACATCCTTATTATCATATCCATAGATTCTAAAGGATAAAAAAATTAAAAAACACTTAGATTTATAAATAACTCTTTAACAAATATTAATAGAAGAAAAGATAAAAGACAATCTAATATTAGTGGATCACAAAAATATAATCTTTACATTCTATAGCAGTACAGGTAAGCACGAAAGCAAAAATAAGAGATCATCACTTGGTCCTTAGAAACCACTGATAGAAAATAGAAAAAACAAACATTTGTATGTTGTGTAAAAATTCTTTAAATAATGTATTATTCTAATTTCAAAATAAGTTGCAGCTGAAAGTGTACAAATTTTGACCAAAACATCAACAATTTAATATAAAAAATGAGTAAACTTTTGTCAGTAAAGAGCATTCCAATCAAATGTGAACAATATCCTCTTCAGAACTAATTAAGTTTGCTTATATCATACAGGCCTCACACAAGATCAAGCTCTATGTCAGGATCATAATAAGAACCAGAATCCATTAGAATAATTTCCAAGAACCAAGTAGAATACCATCACAAGTGAAAAATTCAACATGGCCAACATTTTGTTATGATCAGATTAGGAAGGTGAAATAAAATACAACTTTAAAAAATAATAGTTATAAAATTAACATTTTACTTTTGATGTACAACTGTTTCTTTTTAAAGTAATTTGTTTAAAAATAATATTTTGTAGGTAAGCTTTGGCATTATTCACAAGTGATAGATTTTACTATGTCCCATTTGAAGAGAGTTAATCCAATAAATGACATATGAGTTTAGAATAAGTTTTAACAGATGACTTCCATCCATACAACACCTCAAGCAAGATATATATCTCTGTGCATAATAAATGGAGGGGTGTTAAATAGTGTGCAAAATCAGAATGTAAAAATAATCAAATGAAATTTAAAGTTAAAAACATCTGGCAAGAATAGCTTAAAACTATGATTAATATCCTTGCTTGAGAAATATGGAAAACAAACAAACAAACAAGATTAAAAGGAAAAGCTAAGTCAAATTCTGATTTACCTTGAATTAATAGCACCCCAAAACTGGTGGCACAAGAAAACCTTATTTTGGATTCCAGATATTTTTCTTTTTATTCCCCCCCTCATCCGTTAAAGGGTTATTACAATATACCTAGTTGTCTGCTATCATGGACACAAAAACACTACTCTGGATAGATGAAGTAAGTGAAACTAACATGCCAGTTTGAACTTTAGTGATTTACTCCCATATAAAGAAGCACAAGGAAACCTTACCTGAATGCGGGGAAAGGTCTTGTGCAGCTATTTCTGTTGATGACTTGGGGTTACCCTAAAATATAATAAATCAAAATTAAATAAATTGTGATTAATTAATCAATTGATAACAGTGACCAATGATAAAAATGTTACCAGATAACAATTTCATTGAAAAATGATAAATAATAGAACTAAGTGATATTTGTTTAATTACAATACAAATTTGAATAACAAACTCAAAAGAACAAAAAATTGTATAAAGAGCTCCTCTTTTCTTTTCATCATACAATTAAAGTGTCCGTAAATTAAAACTACTTGGAGTTAGTCATGGACTTCAATGACAAACTGACCATCAAAAATGGCAAACAAAAATGAAAAAAGTTTTAAATAAATCAGAACATGTATCTATTCTCCAACTCCAAGCCATATGGATTAAGTTATCTGTATTTATTTGACCATAGAAAATATTTACACACATGCAGAGAGCCAGCCTCCATTAGCAGGAAATTTGTATATATAATCTGGATGTTACAATTAATAAAATGTCCAAAATATTTGAAGGCTTCACAACAGTTTGCATAATTAAAATTTACTTTTTAAATATTAAAGATCAAAAAAAGTGTTATAATGAAAGAAAGCACTCTGATGTCTAAAACTTGTTAGTCATACTTCTGCGAATCAGCTCTCAGACCGCAAGACATAATCTCTACCATGATTAACCCAAAACTCTCAAACAAAATAGGAATAGTTTATTTTTATCCCAACAGTACAATCACAAGTACCCAGAAAGTTAGAACATGTTCATGCTTAAAGGCTCAACAAATGATTCAAACAACTGCAATGTGACTGGCTGAATATTATTTTAAGATGAGAGTAAGCAAAGATGTTTATTTAAAGGTACATGCATGGCTATGCATGACAACACCAATGAATGATTCCTTTTCTTTCAAATATAAATGGTGACTCATGCAATTATTTTTCAGTACAAACCAGAGTTATGTTGTATCTCTTTCAAAGAGTCTACTTATCCCTCAGTATACACACACTTACTTACAAGTACAAATCAGAGTGTGTTGTATATCTTTTAAAGAGAGATGTCTACTCATCCCTCAGTATACACACACTTACTTACAAGTACAAATCAGAGCGTGTTGTATATCTTTTAAAGAGAGATGTCTACTCATCCCTCAGTATACACACACTTACTTACAAGTACAAATCAGAGCGTGTTGTATATCTTTTAAAGAGAGATGTCTACTCATCCCTCAGTATACACACACTTACTTACAAGTACAAATCAGAGTGTGTTGTATATCTTTTAAAGAGAGATGTCTACTCATCCCTCAGCGTACAGATACTTACAAATCAGTGGGTGTTGTTTATCTATTAAAGAGAGGTATCTATTCATCCCTATGTGTGCACACATTTACTTATGAGTACAAACCAAAGTGTTGTATGTATTTCAAAGGAAGATTTCTCCGTCCCTCAATGTGCACTCTTAAGAGTTCAAATCAGAGTTTGCTTCTTGTGACATGAGTAGAATAATTTTGTTAACTACTCATGCTTACAATTTGTATGGAAGGTAATATGTATACATTCTTTGTTCTGACATCATAAATATAATAAATGTATCAAAGTTTAATGACATGCGTGGAACATGTACTGGAAAAGTATGACTGAGAGGGAAAAGTCTATTTGAGATAATGGGGAGTGATTATTTTAACAGAATTATTAGTTCTGCATGAGTACCAAATATACTCATATATAAGTCTATTCCAAGTATAAAATGAACCTTTGATTTTAGAATCTGTAAAGTTAACGGGTTAATGGACAAGTGTATATCTGTCAAAGACATAAACAATACTCCTGAACTAATTGCTTGATAAACAAGCCAAGTGTATGTCTGTCAAGCAATAGCCCTGAGCTAATTACTTGATGGTCAAGCCAAGCGTATATCTGTCAAAGATATAAACAATACCCTTGAACTAATTGCTTAATGGACAAGTGTATATCTGTCAAAGACATAAACAATACTCCTGAACTAATTGCTTAATGGACAAGCCAAGCGTATATCTGACAAAGACATAAACAATACCCATGAACTAATTATTTGATGGACAAGCCAAGTGTATGTCAGTCAAAGTCAAACAATACCCATCCACCCCCCCCACCCACCCCGAGCTAATTACTTGATGGTCAAGCCAAGTGTATATCTGTCAGACATAAACAATACCCCTAAACTAATTATGTGATAGACAAGCCAAGTGTATGACTGTCAAGGTCAAACAATAGCCCTGAGCTAATTACTTGAAGGTAAAGCCAAGTGTATCTCTGTCAAAGACTTAAACAATAACCCTGAACTAATTATTTGATGGACAAGCCAATACCCCTAAACTAATTACTTGATGGATAAGCCAATAGTATGTCTGTCAAAGACATAAACAATACCCCTGAACTAATTTAGCTTTTTCTGCACATTCCTATTCCAACTCTGCAAATTTGAGATCATACCTAAGACCAGTACAACCATACCTTGCTGGTGCGGCGACTGTTGACTACAGAAGTGACCCTGATGTTGGGGTTGGTGAATTTGTATGGTCCCATGGCTCGACATCGCTCACGGACAAGTCGCAAAATATCACCACACATCATGATTTTGCGCTCAGCAAAGTTGTTTATTGAGAAAAACTGCTCTTTAGTGATGGACGGCTTGTAGTTAAACAGATCTCTCAGAATCTTTAAGTTAAAAGATTAACATAAAATTGTCATATTAAACGACATTCTTTTACTCTAGAAAAAGAAAAAATATGTTAATCTATTTCACAATCCTTTGGGAAGTTTATGCCCATACTATACTATATACATTTAACTTTCACTAAAAAAAAAAAAAAAAAAAATCTAAATCAGTAATTCTACTGATATTAACAAAATTGAATTCAAAGGCTAAAGAAAATGTCTAACATAATGGACTAAATTTTTCAATATATGTAGAAACAAATATAATTTTAAAAATAAAAAATCTGAATATAAATTTTCTATTATTAATAAACAGAACACTACATTGCTGTGGGCAACAATAATTCATCCTGTGGCGGAGTAAATTTAGCTATCCCTATTTCTAAACTTAATGGTTGTTAAATGTCGAAGTGACCTGACCTTGGGCACTGCTTATGCTGACTTTTTTAAGTGTCAAAGTTGGAAGGAAACAACTCACATGGAGAATGTGCTAGAAAATTGCTGATACAATCCAAACCAGTTCTAACTGGATGAGTAGTTTTTCTGACTGATAATCTCACACTTGTTCACAACAAATTCATCCAATAGGGATGGATCAAAACTTACTTTTGTTGAAGAAAGTCTATATTTTGATCTATGATTTGAACTGGAGAATGTTTTATGCTGTGTGTGTGACGAGTCAACGAAATTGTTGCAGAATTTGTAAGTTGAGAATGTTTGTAAAGAAAAAGGAGTTAGAGAGATGAAGTATGCTGAAATTTAGTGCTGCCTTAATATGACTTTTGCAGAGAAAAGCACGCCCCTTTTTTGCCTCAGGCTACATTGATTACTGTACTCTACCTGATCATGTTTGTGTGTGCAGCCAGCATTATTGTCAAACTTATTAGCAAATGTGTTACTGTAAGTTGATTCCTGTTTAATTCTGTTCGAGAGCAATAAAGGAAAAATTGGGGGTTGAGTTGGTCTTGAGAACTCATGATGATGAATTTGAACATTCCTCACTGAGTAGCACACATAAGATTTCAGAACATTCCTCCTGATGTGCTTGGAAATTCTGGACAATTCTCTATGGTTTGCTTGGAGAGCAAATCGAAGATTCTGGAACAATTGTGTAACATGCCTAAAAGGGGTATGTGAGGCTGTCATCTAAATCAGGACAGTGACTTGTTGCAAACCACATGACTGTGAACACATGCTAGTGACAGTGGCCATCTTTGAAAAGGTTGTGTACATTGACTTTAATTATTTCTCTAAAACTCCATTCTCATGTCTATAATAAATTATGCCTATGAATTTGATTATATATATATATATATATATATATATATATATATGAATGAACATTTGACCGCTGATGTCTTTGCTAGGATAGATTGAGCGATTGTCTAGTATTAATCAAACACTGTTGTGAAGTGATGTAAATATAAATGCTCTTTTGTGTTTGTTATATGCATATTTGAATGCTGATTTAATAAATTTATTGACCTTCTTACACATATTGATAGCCATATGTTGGAGAGATAGTGGGTGGATGGGGACTGCTAAATATAAATTAATGATGGATTTATCTTCTCCTTTGATAAGAAGTTTTCCACCTATGGAAATACTGTGTGACAGTGAATGTTTGTCTTTAAAAAATTTAAATGAACCAATGCTTATGTTAAAGGTCATTATCTTAGCTTTCTGCTGATATAAGATTTATTTTTATTGGGTTGAATCCTGGAAAGTTGATAGCGCGTTATGTGAGCATACCCAAAATCGATGTCGGAGGTCAGCCTTTTTCAAATCTCACCACGGACACTTCAGTATGCTTTACCGGCTGTGTTTCTCGATCAAAACGTAATAAATATGTCATTCTAATGTACAAACAAAACTTATATTTAACGTTGGAAGATTCCTTTATTTATTAAAACAATTTTCATCCATTTCTTTCTTCTAATTACCGAGATAGACAGTTTTGAAAAAGAGTTAAATCAGTCACAATGTGACGTTGTCTCCACTCTCCATACAGTGAGTGGGCTTACCTAGAAAAAAGTAGAATATGTCAAAATAAAATGTTAAGAAAATGAAATGTGAAAAGCTGCAAAGATCCAACTTCAAACCACCATGGGCAATGATGATTCTATGGTGTTTTTTCTCTCCAGAGCTCGAGTACAAATCATCTCTCACACACAAATAATAAAAAATGGGCAAGAAAGTAGAATTAATAAGATTAAAAAGAATAGTGACCAATAAACAAAGAAATAAAATAAAGTACTATGTATTTTATTTTAATATCACTGTTGACCAAAAGCTGTGATAGAAATAATGAATATTTAATTAAAATGTTTGGGTTTTATCTCCTGTACAGATTCACACCAAGTGATATAATAATAAAGGAAGTAACTTATCTCAAATAGTAAAAAAAAAAGAGAAAGAAATATGTAAATAAACAAAATTTAGGTTTTGTCGTTGTAACTTATAAGCTGCAATGTAAATGTTACTGAATATTCTTTTCAATATTTATTTTTTATTATGTAAGCTCAAACATTGCAACTCAATTCTAGTCTGGTTGGAAAACTCAAACCATACATAAAGATGATAAACTATAATTCTCTTTTTACAAACTAAAAATATATATATATATATATATACTATATAATTCATTTTAAGACAATTTATTTCACAATAAATTTATAAAAACAAAACCTGACAAAAGAACAAGATGACTGTAATCAATTAAAATCCTCATATGAAATCCCAATTAAAATACTTCTACAGTATCCCTTAGTACAAAGAAACTTTATTCTAATGTGAACATATTTACACCAGCTTAGATATTAGAACTTGAGTAAGGCTCACTTTAAGACCATATAAAATTAAAATTACAAAATAAGGAATTAGTTATAATAAAACAAACATTTACTTTATTTAAAATAAAAAATATGTTTACAAATGTTGGAGGTGGATTTAAAAGTTTCTAGGGTTTCAAAATAGGTGAATAAATGCAAGAAATTAGTTCAAGTTTATTTATTGCATGTTTATTATCAACTAACCCTATACATTGCTTCCACAAAACGAAGGTCTGATTTCCCATAAAGTCCATCGTCTAAGAGCTGGACAATCTCTTGTGTGAAAGCATTGTTGTAGTCATTGAAAATGTAGTTGTATAGTGGCAAAAAAGCCTGAGGATTTCCCTTGGATATTCTGAACAAAAACAACAGCAAAATAAACTGTATTAATAGAATGGTACACACTCCACAAAATGTGAACAAATAAATAGTATCCCAGTCCACTTAAAAGTCATAAAATTAAAAGAATATTAAGACAGTAGCTGTATTCAACAATAAAAATTACAGTAAAACCCTGCAATAATAATATTAATATGCTGTACAATAATGTAAATTCAGATGCAATGGAGCCTTAAGTTGGTTCCATTCTTTTGCAGATCATACTAGCACTAGCAGCTTAAAAAAAAATTCAGGCAATAGCAATTTTACTGTGTTGATGAGGTAGAGAAAGACCTAACTTATTGTTTTGTTAGGTTTTCCTGTTTTATTTTACATGTATATATTTAAAGGTTCAAGGATATTCATCCTTTCATACAAAATCCCTTGATTACACAACACATTTTATGGACTACTTTATAAAAGATGGCTTGCTTTCTTGTGTGTTTTCTCAATACTGGGGACATTTCAGAACTCTACCCAGTTAAGGCATATTTGAATGCATCTCAGGTGATGAAATTGTTACAAATATCTGCAGGAAGAATGAAACTGCAGCACCAGAGCTCAAATCTGTGGTGCTAATGATGACAACGACAATGATGGGCACCCCAAACCAAAAGCGTCTGTCTGAGGCAGTAAAGCAAATCGAAGCCAGTCTGAGGTGGCTAGAAACCCCAAGTGCTAAAATCCTCCAACTCAGAAGCATTTTTTATTTTGCTGAAAGTCAACAATTAGTGGCAAAAAAAAAAAAGGATCAAACTAGACAACTTTTTCAAGCAAACCACACTAGACAGCTTGTTAAGAAGTGAAGAAATTTAAATTACTGAGTCTTGCCACAAGCATATGATTAGCGTAATTGATTTCAAATGATTCTTTCTATATTCTCAATAATAGAAGTAAAAATGATCTGCACAATGATAGCATATGCTTCCATAATAAACAATCATGAACCTAATATTTTGCATCAGATTTTAAACTGTCTTTAAATGCTTGCATTTTCATTTAATTAAATTGGGGTTTTGGTACTAATTTCATTTTAATTAAGAACATTTCTACTTTTGTGCTTAAAATACACTGGGATAAAGAAATAATAACACATCAACTGTTGTTTTATAATAAGAATCAAAATGACTGGCTTGAAATTGCATATTTTCATAACTCACTAAGTGATCACATTTATTGAAGCTGAATTTTCTAATCCAAATTATCATGCTAATTTTGCTGTGTTGTTATTAATTATTAACATCATGTTGCATACAATAAAATCGCAAACTAATTAAGCCACTACTAACTACCAATAAGGAAGCAAATGTCTGCTGCTATTTTTTAAAATTATTTTTATTTTGCAATTATTGCAATTAAAAGATTTTATTCCAAAATTAGACAAAATGGCTAAAACCTCAGCAAACTCACTGCCAAAGTCATTTATGTCTTTACCCTTTTATATCCACTTCGTCGGGGTATTTTATGTGCCGAATCTCGGACTGTAGTGCCTTGAGATTGTTTTTCAAGTCCCCCACAACTAATGGTGTTGCCATCTATGTCATAAACAAAGCATGTTCAATTTTAAAATATTAATGATAATTCTAGTTTTTGTATAAACAATGAAAATAGTTGTTAATTTAAACATGTTCTAAATACAGGATACAAATACATCTGCATTAAAGTACTTATACATATTCTGGGGTGGGGTTTTTGTAACATCAAATCAATAGAAGTATTTTTTTTCTCTTTCTCAATGAATAATGATTAATGATTATATTTATAATATAGTCATGGGCACAATGTGTATTAATAAATGATTTTGCATATGTTCTTAAGGGGATAATCACTAGAGTGGGGTACATTTTTGCTTTTAATTTAAATAAGTATTTTGGCTCGGTAAATGCAAACTGACCCCTTAATATTTATAAATGACTTAAGATGAACAGACATGAGATGTAACAGATGTTTTCATCAGAAAAACAATTTAAATTTCCAATCAGTTGATCAAGTATAGTCATATTCAGGAGTGAATTGCTGCAAGGATGTGCTGGTGCAATTAAATAAGTAATTTGAGAAAAAAAATGAAGTTTAAAATGTAGAATATGCTGATAACTTAAGTGATATAAACAAGCATGCAGAGAATTATGAGAGAACATTTTGTGTACTAAGGAAAATATATCTGTACAATGTACTAAGTCAAGGAGACAGGTTCTGCTCTTTTGTTTACCTTGGCATGTGATGGTTTCACATGTTGAGTAATTAATGTGAAATTAATTCATTTGAAGCCTCAAAAGGAAAATAATTATTATTATCTTTATTCATAGAGTATTACATAACTTAATTATAATAATGCTATGATTTAAAAATTTAAAAGAGCAAGTAATATTCATTAATGCATTCATCACCACTGATAGTGATACTTGCTCATGCCAGCAAATTATAAACCATAAATTCACTGGATTAATTCTGACTAACATTTTTAGGGATAAGACTTGTGAGATATATTTGTGGAATTAAAACATCCCACTTGCAAGCTCACAATTTGCGAGCTCAGAAAATAACAAACAGGGGATATTATTTCACAAAGAAATGTGAATTTCTATTTACTTTTTTAAGAAAATAAATTAATTACTAGATTTCAATTTAACTAGTTTTTCAGGTTAGCGTGAATCGCAATTGCCAAGAACATAGAATTAGACTGACAATAATAATGTATTTATACGTTATGAATGCGTGCCTTGAACTGTTGAAGAACTTAATAAATATCTATTAATATTATCTAAGAGTATCATTTTCATTATAGCTAATTTAAGTACCCCCACTAACTTCTGCTACAATTTTTAGAAAGATTTATTACTTTTAATATTGAAAATAAACTGCACAACACATTCAAATGAAAACAAATGTAGATTAATCAGTATTAGCACTAACTAATGTACTGTGACTAACTAATAAGTAAACCTACGTTTCTCGAATCTTGATTCGTTTATAAAAAACTGCTGAAAATATAGTATGAATTATATGGATGAAAATTAACTTAATGGGATTCTTTTTTATGCTTGTCAACGAAATAGAAAACATATATAAATTAGCAATTACCCAAATGCAAACTTTTATTTAAAAGTGCTGCATTATTACATTTACAAATTAGGCCTAATGTAATCACGACGGAGGTGTTTGTTTTGAAAATAAACAATAATTTTACAAACGGTTTTTACCGATAAAATATGATTTATTTTTTTAAATGTACTAACTTAGGAGTGCTGAGACTTCTCTGGATTCTGGAAAATATCCACGCCGGAGCAATTATTCGATAGGAGTGCCAAAATTCAGCAAGAGCTGAGATCAGGTAGACACCTCTAACTCGCCGCTTGCGACTCTTTCGAATATGGCGCACAACCCCTTTAGCGCCGCCTGTTTCCGCTTGTCTTCGGTTGAGACGCACACGGCGGTTACCATGACATCGTAAATCTTCCTAAGTAATCGTTTATACGTTGATATTGTGATAATAACTGTTTGATAAAAACATCGTCATTGATCATTTAAAGTCTAGTGTTTGTAATGTCATAAGTCAAAATTTATAATCGGCAAGACTAGTAGCTTTTTTGTTTATTTCCCATTTAAGGCAAATGAATTACTACTCACTATTATCGAAGCAGTCTTAGACTAGTATATTTTTTTGTTGTTGATAGGTCGTTGAAAATATAAAATCTGTCCTGTTTCTTAGTCGGACTTATAAAAATTATAAAAATATTTGTACATTAAATTTACTGAAAATCGATTAGAATAAGATATTTAGCAGCGTACACATTGACAATTCTATTTGAATAGGACTAAAAGAAAAACTGTAAGATTTTGTAGAACCTAAGCGACACGCTGGATTAGATAGATAGATAGATAGATAATGTCTTGAAGCAATAAAGAGTAGTGAATTAGAGTGGATGGAAGAGATTGTTTAAAAATTTTTAATCCAAGCTTGAATGTTTCAAATACTTATAATTACTAGTCACTAAATCGAGCGAGCATTTGCTTTCCGACTTTTGAACGATAATGAAAACAGCAAACACGTTTTTCACCCGCTAATCAACTGAACATGACGATGACGGATAGAAAAAAACAACCGCGCACATATTTACAATGTGGCTATGCCAAAGTCCTTTGCAGGGCAAGGCAGAAAACCGCATGTTATTCAAGTGAGAACAAAATTCACGAAGAGAAATGTAATTTGCAACTCGAACTTGAGCCTCAGTCTATAATTATAAAATATAGGAATATACAGAATTAAAGCAATCTGCTGGGGGTGGAAGACACCCACCACCTCACATCAGAAAACAATAATATCAACAAAGGCCAAAATTTAAACCGCCAACAAATAAAACGCACACACACACACCTTTCAGCAACCAATATTTTAAATTAAAATGTTCATGTTAACAACCTAAAGAGAATATACAAAATGCTTACTGTTGGTGATTATGCTTTGCTGTAAAGATCACAATATGTTATCAAAACAAGAGTAAATGTTTATCAATTTGTAGTGCATTGTTGTCAAAAGTTAATATTTTACTGTTATATTGTTTGCAATTAATAGTTATTTGACATATTGCAATCATCATCTTCTTATCACTGTAAATGTAATTAGAGCCCATTACATATGTAAATATGTATCTGCACATGTAAAAGCTATGTAACTATTTGTGATGGAGTGATTTGCTGTCCATGTATAATTAATTATTTTTATTCAATATTATTTCTCCATTATTTTTAAGATTTTTAAGGTAAAGACATTACGATATTTTATTTGCCAAAATGACAGTTAACCACACTCGGTCTTGATTCAAATGCTATAGCAATGCCTATAGCTATCACATAAGGCACTGACTGTTTTCCCACAAGATGACATGTAACTGTAGAAAATGAGGGGAAACAGAAACATGCACATAACCAGATGACCCCTCCGGGTAGACATGTGGGATGAAATATGAAATGACTGTCCCTAGAAAATTGCATCAGTATCAGACTTGCAAGAAAGGTAGCTTTAAAAACCGAAGGGTGCTGAGTAAGAATGAACCAATAAGTTAGAATGCCTGCAGGTATCCATTTTTTTCTGATGCAAATTAGAAGAGTGTTTAAATGACTTGTAAAGCTGAATTTATTTTCAGTTTTATTTCTAGATTCATGTATTTTTATTAGTCTGGCAATTTAACAATTTTTGCAAATAAGTAATTTGAGAGGGAAAGGAGGAGAGAGAGAGAAAAGGTAGAAATTAACACAATAGATTTAGACTGCGCCATATTTTGTTTCAGGGTAGCAAACTAGCATGATCCAAATTTAAGCCATACGGTTGAGGGTTTGCACCAAACTAGGTGCGACCTGTTTCCGCCAGCCCTCCCGCCCTCCACCTCAGATGCACCTCGAGGCTGTTGGGCTCCCCCAGAAGCAACCCAAGACTGAGAACATTGTGAAGATGACAGGTCTATTGCAGCTTCTGGGATGAGAGAGATCTGGGGTGGAGAGAAGCACACAGAACATTTGCCATTTGAAAGATTCACTCTTTTTAGGACACTTTTATACTGTTCAACTTCAAGAAACAGCTGAACTTGCCAATATGGCAACACCATCTACCCTCAGAAAATCACAGCAGTGCAGTTACTATCAGACAAAAGTAACAACATACAAAATCAACTCAACATGACAACACAGAAACTGACAGCAAAGAGTCACAGACCACCACAATAAAAAAAAGAAGCAGAGCAATAATAACACCTAATGCCAGCACAGCATAAACTTTAAAAAAGCAGACAAAGCACAAATTTCTACAAAGTCGCCAGTGACATCAGACCAGTAAACAGAGGCAGCCATAGAAGTGTCAACCACAGGCACACAAACAAGTCTTCAAATAGAAACCTCTCCAATCAACAAACAGCAGAAGAAAACACAGAAAACAACAACAAAAAACCAAAAAAAAAAAACAAAATGCAAACAACTTACTCTCATAACAAGCACTCAAACTGACAGGAAAAAGGGGCAGACCACCAAAATGGTTAGACTCCAGCCAAAAGCAGCAGCCATCAGCGACTCAAACAATCATCACACCATGGCCAAAAAACATATTGGACTGCCACTATCCGAAAAACAAAACAAAACAAAAATCCCAAAATATTAGGAAGGAGAAAAAAAAGAAGAAGATAGCTGTTTCCTGGGTGCAAGTAACATAGGAGTCCCATCCTCGGAGGGAAATTATTCACAGCTCTGCAACTGTCTGCAATGGAAAAGAAAAATTCAACAGTACAGCCAGCCAACAACAGTACTTCACCAAATCCAAACATTCAACAACAGACCACCAGTCTTCTTCAGAGTCAACTAAGGAGAGAAAGTCTTTGCAGAGCAATGCAAGACCAGAAACATGTAAGAATGAAAAGTCTACTGCGGCTCCTGTAAGGAAAGAATTCAACGATAAAAAGAAACACTCATACCCTGTAAAAAATCACTCAAAATGCAAACACAAGCATAAAAACATAATAAAGAACACTCACACTATGTAAAGAGTAACTCAAAAAGCAAACACACAAGAAGTATAAAATTATGTTAAAGAACAGTTACAGCCTGTAAGAAGAGCCACTCAAAAAACCCCAAGAAGTATAAAATCATAACAAAGAACACAAAAACAAACAAAACATAAAACAAAATAAAACTGATAAATCTTTATTAAAAGAAAACAGTTTACATTATAAATAAAATGCATTAAAATGCCAATGATTCTGTTCACATAGATACTTTACTACAGGCTTTGCTTAAACTGACAATACAATAAAGACTGTACAATATGTGCGCACAAAAAGAAATTACTATACTATTTCAATTACCATAAACAACTGAAGTAACATTTTCTGTTTCAATCATGGCACTTTAAAACAAACATGTAAGGTTTTATATAACCATGCACATTTTATTTCTTAAAAATACACATATGAAAATGAATTTTATTTATTTACAAATGCATTTCAGACTTCTACTTTTTTTTTTTTTGATTCATTGTGTGTTGCTATGCTGTGATTTATATATGCTTGAACATTATTTAAGGCCCTTCAAAACAATTTTTTAAAAGGAAGTGGAGTACATAATTAGTGAATAAAGTTTCATGTTACATTGTTAGAGAAAAATTTCAGTCCATGGAAAAATGGTGGACATTAACTAGGAAATCAAAGTGGTGAATTTGAAGAAACAGTGAAGTGGGACTTACAGTTTTGTTTCAAAACATTGAAAAAAAACCCCAGCATTACGAGCCTGCACTACTTTGGAGAGCAGAAATTTGGAGATGGGATGAGGAATGGAGCTTTACTTTGGGAAGCAGGAATTAAAGGTTAGAGATTGGATAAGGAATGGAAAAATGTGACATAAAAAAAATAACCTCATGGAGTTTAGCACTGAAAAGCAGATGAGAGATATCTGTGCCAAATTCTTTTTAGAGATCAAGATGATGTAAACTGTGATGTCTGGATTGAGGAATGAGGAAGGTGTTGGGGGACTAATCATTATGCAGTTTGTAGAGTGATTGTGCAGACAAAAGGTGGGGAATGACAATCTTTACATATTAACAGGCAGGAAACTAAAACTTTTTATCTTAGATTAGGAAGGACGATGACATTTATAAAAGCACTGAGGCTGGTGAGCCATCTCTGAGAAGTATCAGTCCCAAATTCTCTCTAGAGATTGGGACAAATGAGAAGTATCAGTCCCAAATTATCTCTAGAGATTGGGATGAAATGATAATTTTACTCTTGTGGTGATTGGAATGAGTAACTTGATGGAGATTGACACAAACAGTTTTTCAGAGCAACTAAGAGTAGCATGGTTAGAGATTTCATCTTCTACATATTTAGCTTCTGCTAAGAGGAAACAAGGAACTTTCTACTGTAACCTTGGCAGAATGATGACCATGACATTAGAATAGCAATGAGATCAAACAAGATTTTACTGAGAAGTCCCTCCCATATTCTATCTAGAGATTATCATGCTTTGATACACTGATATTAGGACTAAGAGTAAAAAGTTGGACACTTGAGCAGGTTCAGATTAGTTCAGCATAGTATAGAGATTGTAAGCTTTGCCTATACAGCTGGCAGGAAACAATATGGGGGACTGTAGTTTTAATGCAGAGCATTGAGTATGCAGAGTAATCTCAATGTACATTTAAATCTATATCAGGGTTTGTTTTATTGCAGGTTATAAACTGCTTTTATACTGAAAATTGTTATATATGAAAGGAACCTGAAGAGTATATGTATGTGAACATACATTATATTGCTTGCCTAGACTTGTGTAAAATGACCACAATCTATCTTGTACATGCATATGATCATAAGCACATAATTTTAATTTGGGGCTGATACCTATTAATCAAACCTCAATACATCATTCAAAATTAATTATGATAAAATATAAAATAATTTGAACATTTAAAAGACATATCAATCAGTCATTCTTCAATACATCTTTCAAAATTAATTATGATAAAACATAGAATATTATGCAAAGAATCTAAACTAATACCTTTGCCTTTTGAGTTTTGTATACATTACGCCATCATAAATTTAAATACATTTTATAAATATAAAATACAAACACATGCTATTCTGAATACAATTTTAAAACAATAAAAACAGATACAATATTTCTGTTATGAGCAAAATAAGCAGTACTGTCAAATGTGTTCTATTAAAGATGTATTAAACATTTAAAAAGCCATCACTATGCATCTATAAAATGACATATTACCATGTGGCTGGGTTAAAAGTGAGCATATACAAAATTATTACTACTATCATTAGTAGTAGTATTTTTCTTTGTTGAGAATTGCTTAATATCATTAGCATTTCTATACTTACTATGAATTGAGCCAAAATTGTGAGTTATAAATGAAATGAGATGGTTCAAAATAAAATTTAATTCCATTGATTATATTTATTTATTTTTTGTAAATCCAGAGTTACTAGATATTATATCTGTTAGTCCATTGTTTTCATTTTATATTTTTTTTAATTTGAAAATGTACTTCTATACTCGTCATAATTTGCTTATGTGATTCTCTTTTCTGGAAAACTTTTCATTCAATTCAATTCATAGTAATTCTGCATATAGGTTCACTTATTTTACAGTATTTGTAAGACATTCACAAGCATCTTAAGCTATTAGATTGCAGAATTCTGTCATGTCCATTATATATGTCAACATTATATAATGGTAGAGATTGATTTATTTATTTGCAAACAAATTTGTTGCTGTCATAATTAAAATTAGTTTTCTTATTAAGTTTAGAAGAACCATGATGTCATATTTTTAAAAAAAATAGATTAATTCAAATGTAAAACATATCCCATCAACATTTCATTGAAGTAACATTTTTTTGTGTAAATAATACCAATATTTTTGTTAATAAGTATTTGAGCACTATCATTTAGTGGAGACAAAAATATTTCAGTTGAGATTTACTATCCCAGAATTATTTGGGTTTTTTTTTTTTTTTTTAGGAAAATTAAAATAATCATTTACACCTAATGGGGTAATTATTTTTTTAAAAATCAAATAAAAACTTTAAAAAAAATTAAGAATGACTATCCCAGGAATTGTTTGGAATTTTTTCATTTCAAGAAATCAAAATAAACAGGTAAAGCTATACATGATGGTAAACTACTTAAATCAACAACACAAAGAAATAAGATTGTTTAATAAAAATTTATAACAAGACATTTCTTTTTCAATAAAACATTTAACTTTTAACAAAATATTGCTGTAAAAAATAATTTCTGAAAATCATAACAGCATTATATGCTTTTGAACAGAATGTGTGTAATACATTTACTCATAAATAATGTACATATAATTTACCTGAACTGTTCAAGTGCTGGACAAATATATAATTAAGGAACTGATTGCCTCAGATGCAATCACACACTTGTAGTTACCAATCAAATCTTAATATAATTATCTGAGACACAAGTGACACATTCCAGAGTTATCAATATAATCTTAATATAACACTAACAACACATTTTAGAGGTAGCAATATAATTTTAACATAATTTTCTGAGGCACATGAGACCCACTAACAACAGATTTCAGAATTAGCATTATAATCTTAACATAATTATCTGAGGCATTAACAACACATTTTACAGTTAGCAATATAATCTTATATAATTATCTGAGACTCTTTCAATGCATCTTTGAGTTAGCATTATAATCTTAACATAATTATCTGAGGTACTTCTGACACATCATAGAGTTAGCATTATAATCTTAACACAACTATCTAAGGCACTTCTGACACATTTTAGAATTAGCATTATAATCTTAACATAATTAATTATCTGAGGCACTTCTGACACATCTTAGAGTTAGCATTATAATCTTAACATAATTATCTCAGGCACTTCTGACACATCTTAGAGTTAGCATTATAATCTTAACATAATTATGAGGCACTTATGACACATTTTAGAGTTAGCATTATAATCTTAACATAATTAATTATCTGTGGCACTTCTGACACATTTTTGAGTTAGCATTATAATCTTAACATTATTTATCTAAAGTACAAATGACACATCATAGAGTTAGCATTATAATCTTAAACATAATTATCTGAAGAATTAATGACACATCTTAGAATTAGCATTATAATCTTAACATAATTGTGTGAGGCACTAATGACTCCACATAACACCTGATGCTAATAATACAAAAAAACTCCACTACATCCTGAATCCAGCTGTCTGAAATTTGGACAAAGCGAACAGGGTTTTAGGGAAGAAAATGTATGAGATAATATATATATTTATGAGGCTTTGTAACAAATCAAAATCAAGTACATTATAAAAGATAGTTACCATAAAACTTTTGTTACTATACACTTACTGTAAATACTAATTAAAGTCTGAAGAGTTTGCATGTGCCTATTCTATGACAGTGGCTGGCCTAGTAATGCACAAATATGTGGCAGGATGCATGAGGCTGCTGGTGGAGAAATCAGTTGTGTAGAAACAATGGTATCGCTGGAAAGGTGTGTGATTTCATTGTCACCTATAGAGTAAAGCACCATGTCCATACTGGGTTCCCTAAAATTCTGCATAATCCAACGTTTGGTAATCCGAACAAACCCTGGTCTCAATTAGTATGCATTGGGAGGGTTCTACTGTATAATTCTTAGTTTCTGATGCGCAACACAATGAGATTTAAAATATAATAAAAATATTATGGACAATATTGGTAATAAATTACTTTCCTAGCATTCTTCAGGAATTAAGGCCTCTTAAAAAAGATGAGCTATGAAGAGGATTTACCTCCATTTAATGAATCAGAATGCAAGTTAGCAACATTTTAGTAATAAAGTTCATTTCTTCATAAACTGTCATATGATAACTGCAGCTTAGTGCCACAAACATTTACAATATAATGGTAATTATTACAAGGAAATTTAGTACAAAATTTACAATATAAAACTAAATATATCAATAAATAAAAAAGTAAATTATTCAATAACTAAAGTACAGTACTCTATGTGATAATAAAAAAAAAATGCACATTTTTTTTTGATTTAAATAAAGACCATAGTTTAAATACAATTTTAAAAATCTATTTTGTAATATTTGTTTATTTTATGTAAATAGGAGTTTTAAAGAAAACATAAACAAAACATTGTGCTATAGTTAAGTTTCTTCTTGCCGTTAGGAATGTATATTGTACATCAATTGCATTTTATTCAGCAAAACAATAGACTGTAAATTACCAATTCAAGGAGATAACAACAACCCCACCCACCCACAAAAAAATAGAAAATAAAAGATTTGAAAGCATGTGAAAAATGGTATTCATCAAAATATAATTTATGTAACTGTAAGAGCTCAAAATCAGCTCACAAAATTTATTAAGTTTACTGATTTCTGGGAAGAAAAAAAAAAACTCACATTTTCATCAATTAAAAAAGAAATATTTGGAGAAAATATGTGTGCACGATATGCACGTTTGTGTGTAGACAGATCAGTAAGTAATGTCAAAGTATCATTTGTTTTGCTATTTTATTTTATTGCTCTATTTTGACAAAGTCAAAATGGCATAGAGGATTTAAAAAAAGAAAACAAATTACTTGCTTCTTGTTTGCCAGTTGAAAAGTGCACTTGATTTATGAATGAAGAGCAAGAAAATAAATATGATTTTTAGGTTTCATATAAATGTATATATATTATAGTGTTTTGGTATTTTGTTTTGTTTTGAAATACATAATCAATTATTTTAAGAGACAAAGCTGAAAAATATTTTCAACTGTAAACAATTTTGTACTGATTTATTTCCCTAGGACACTGTAGCTGCCATTTTGGGGCTGTTTATTTTGTGCTTTCTGTACAGGAGTTTAACGGCTTTAAGTACTAGTTATACAACAAAAGCAAAAGTAAATTAATTTAATGAAAAAAGTACAAATAAGTAACATTAGTCCCCAGTCACCACTGTTCTCTGGTTAAGCCAGTCTAAAACATTAAAATCTCTCGATTTATGTAGAAATCTCCTAACTCAACTAATCTTTTAAAAATTGAACAAGCTCCACTTTCAACATATATGTATAAAAAAATATATATTTCAGTAATGTCACATTTCTGAATCTTCTGGTAAAGCTTAAGTAGGTAACAACTTTAATAAATGCTATTAATTAAACACGGAATAGAAACTAAAGCTCTCATTTATGCGCAAGATTGCCAAATGACAACACAACGTCTAAAATACTCTGGGTTAGAGTTCAGTAAAGGTGGTTTCTTTGTCCCATGTGCAGTAATGTATGCAATAGCACGAGATGCAGAGAGCTCATTTCCTTATGACTTAAACTTCAAGAGTGGTTAATTTGCCCCCTATGTCATCATTAAGCCTAGGTGTGCACATTGGCAACACAAAAAAATCTTTCAGAAACACATTCTTTTGATTTCTTATATTTAAATACCTATTTGGACTATGGTTTGAAATTTTATATATTTATTAGAAAACCTAACTCTACTAATTGAGCTCATTTACACAGTTGACTTAGATTCCTCTACACTTGGTCTCTAAACAATCTTGTAAGAACAAACATTACTAAAAGTTCTATCATGTCTCCCAGATCGAAAATATATATGGCAAGAAAGATTGCTTGGTAATGTGCTCAAGAATTTTATACACTATTACAGTGAACAAAATCTGATACAAGCTTGCTAGTCACTCTATTTTTTTATAAAAAAAAGCTTAAAAAAAGGTTTTCAGTGAAAGATAACAATCTGCTAAAATAGATTGTGTTTTTCAATATAAAAATTAAAAAAATTAGAAAACACACCCACCTTTAATCATCTACAAAATCTTCAAACAAAAATCACCTACCTGAAGAGTGACTAAAAAATGGTTTAAATGTACTCCACTAGTTAGAAGCAACAAAAAATTATAATAAACCAACAGTAACAAAATTAACAAGCAACATTTAAATAAGCATGCTTCAATTACAGTTGCATATAAAGAGCAAAGTAATTATACTCTTGGGAACTGAGTAGACAAAAGATCTATGCACGAGACTCCAGTTTGAGGCTGTGTGGGTTTGGGTTTAAACCCACCCAGATTTTAGCAAGATTTTTTGTTTCCCATCCAACCAACACTCCTTCCCCTAGCTGTCAAGATCAGTAACTCATCTGTGAACTGTGAAGTCCTTAGTAGCAACTGAGCATAAATAAAAATACATATTACATAATTTTCATATCTAAAAGTGAGAGGGCTTGACAGCTATATGATATTAAGGCAGCATTAAAATAATTAAAACTGAAACAAGCATACACAAAATTATTTAATACTTTTAGTGTTTTAAAATTAAAACTGCCATCTTATGTGCTAATACTGGCTAAGCAACAAGGAAGCTTTAAAAATCAGTCTAAAAAATTAAAAAGTTTAGCATATACTTTAGGACCAAAGCCAGGTATGATGTGTAAGAAGAAAATTATCTAATTATAAACAAAGTCAACATAGTTGCAAATAACAAAAAGTCAATAACATAACAAGTTTTAAAAAAATAGAAGAAAAGATCAGTGAGAAAATTACACACAGTAGCTAAATGATTTAAGTAATTATAATTTATTAGTTTATGCATTTGAGTATTTGGCAAGTGTTTCTGAGTATGTTAAAATTGGAAACTAAATAAATGTGCAAGTAGTTTTTTAAAATATACATTTTTAAAATATGTGTATGTTTTGCATTTGTTATCTGTATTTTTGTTTAGTTATTTATAGACTTTTGACTTTAAAAAAAAAATCTCTTAAGTATTTGAAAGAAAATTACTAGTAAAAACTTCTCAAAATGATCTCTCAAAAAATTCTCTTTACAGTGTTGTAGAAGAAACAGAATAGCAGAAATCTTATCACTAAAAGCACTGGTTAAAGGTCATCAAATTGATCTTACAGCCCATAATTCATCTCATTTGTGAGGACATTTTCTCTTGTGCAATGTATAGTTGTCAGGGTCTCAAACTGCTATGCCTCTGATGTAATATTAATAGTTGTGTTTAAGTGTTCTCTGATTTCTGAAAGAAAAATATTCAGAGACTAATATTTTTCTAATTAAAGAGAAAACCCCACATATCATTTTAAGTTTCAATATTTGTATATTGTGTGTTATTCAAGGCATTTTTACTTTATTATTTTTAAAAAATGATATTTATAAACAACTTGATTATTGTCTAAGTATTCTTTGATCACAAAATAAGATTAATACTAACTATTAAAATATGAACAAATTATGTGCATAACACAAAATAAACTACAGTGAGATAATTTCTTTGGTTCATTCAATTTGATTAAACAAACTTCACCAAAGTCTTAAAGTTACATGCAAATAAAATATCCTCACTGTCACTGGCAAAATGAAACAATAAAAATAAAAATAATTTCATGACAAACAAAACACTTTAGGTATATGAAAATTTATACTAAAATAAACCCTTTCAGTTTTATTATGAACTTTTTTTTAAATAGTAAACTTCACGTAATGAAAGAAATACTGTCATATGTAAATGCATAAAATTATAAATACATAAAATAACCTCTGTTTCTTGCAATGCAGTCTGGCCATGAAAATTCTGTACAAACACTGAAATTTGTGCTTCAAATTTATAAATGCACATTAGTGAAGCAGACTATCATTCAATGCATATCACTCCACTTTAGAAACTGATATCTCTCTTCAGTCCACATTATTGAAACATCCTATCATTCATGACATATCAGTCCACATTCTTGACACCAATGCATATCACTCAGGTCAATGAAACATACATCTCTTCAGTCCACATTATTGAAATAGACTATCAATGCATATCACTCAGGTCAATGAAACACATCTCTTCAATCCACATTATTGAAACAGACTATCAATGCATATCACCCCAGTCTATGAAACAGATATATCTCTCCAGTCTACATTGCTGAAACAGATTGTCAATGCAATATCTCTCCAGTTCACTTTATAGAAACAACCTATCATTCAATGCATATCGCTCCAGTCATTGAAACTGATATATCTCTCTCCAATCTACACTATTGAAACAGACTAATACTAATGTTCAATAGACAAATACAAATGTCTCTACTTCAGTCAATCAAAGAACAAATTGATATAGAGTACACTTGCCCAGTTCACTTTGGTGAAATGGACTCAGATTAATTTTTATACATCTTTACAGACAGCACAATGAAAAATACAAATATATTTATTGGGGCCTAGCATTCACTAGAGAAAAATAGCTGACTGTATAAGCAAGGTTTGAATTATGATTGGGAAGAAACTGTGACTTACTGGACAGCAGAATGCTGAACTATTTGGCAGAAACCCAGAGCTGATTGAGGATTGGGCTCAGGTGGATACAGTAGGACCACAGATGAAAGCTACTATTGGAAGTTAATGATTGATCAATCTACTGAAATGAAAAGAGCTAATGTTAAAGGACAGAACTGGATGTGATGAACATACAATCAGGTAATGATTAAGAGATTGAAATTTTACAGAAATATGAGTGCATGAAGTTCTACAAGAGAAATTTATGTCACTCATGTACAAGTATTTGGAAATGTCACTGACAAAGTGATTAAATAGAAGTGCAGACCATTTTCTATGAATCATGTAATGTTTTCTTTTGTAGCAGACATTGGGGAATCCATTAAGGCATGAACACCAGTTTAGTTTGTGTGACTAGGTGATAGCCAACAATGAATGTGTGGTAATCCATCTAATTGTAAGTTGACTGTAAAATTCATTAAGAAAGTTATATTATTGCTAAAGTTAGTGAAGAATATGCTTGTGTTAGAATAATCATGGCAGTTATTGGGTATGTATTCTGCAGAGTGAAACCAGGGAAAAACATAAAAAATGTGAAATGTATAGTAGACTAGCGACTGAATATAGAAAATGGTATATCACTGACATATAATGTATTTGTATAGCAGCCACTGAGATGAAAGACTAAAAGTGTTAATGCCAGTCTGGTTGTAACTACAGGTGTGTGAACACCAGTCTGTCTGACTAAAGATGTGAACACCAGTCTGTGATAAAGGTGTGAACACCAGTCTAATTGTGACTAAAGGTGTGAACACCAATCTGGTTGTAGCTAAAGGTGGGATTACCAGACTATTTGTGACTAAAGGCATGAACACCAGTCTGGCTGTAACTAAAGGCATGAACACCAGTCTAGTTTGTGTGACTAGGTGATAGCCAACAATGAATGTGTGGTAATGTATGGATAACTATACTGTGCACTAGATGACTGTTATGTTGCATCCTGTTGGAAGAAACTGATTAGTGAATGTGCATTCCAGAGACTTAGGAAATGTGTGAATGTTTTGGGCTAATTTCTACATTTAAGATTGGCTGAATAATATTATCCTTATAGTAATAAATGTGTTATGTTATTGTTAAACATTTCTCAGTTTCAAATTAACCAGAACATTTTTCTGGAGGATGTGTTGTGGGATTAAAAAAGGCTGAATGAGATGAACACATGAAAAGGCCAGTGAGAGACTCGCACTTTTGAGAAGATAGAAAGTATGTTCAAGACTGGTCAAGTTCAGATCCACTGGCAGGAAAGATGTATTAATGATGATTATGATGTTATTAATTAATCATGATAATGCAAAATAATTCATATATTCCTAGAAATAATGTCACACCAGGTGACATCTCTACAGAGCTATTTGTCGATTCTGCCAGCAAATATAAAACAATTCATCATGGTGGGTAGATTCAAATCAAAAGTGAACGATGCTGAACCATGTTTGTGTAATAAGTGAACAAAAAGTCCAAAAACAATTTGTCAAAGTATCCCAAGATTTCGCTCTTCATTACAATGTACTTACTGTAAATTCTTCTGACCTGTACATAGTTACTGTAAATTCTTCTGACCTGGACATAGTTATGGTAAATTCTTCTCATCTGTACATAGTTATGGTAAATTCTTCTCATCTGTACATAGTTATGGTAAATTCTTCTAATGTGTGCTTTAAATATAGTTACTGTAAACAGCAAAACATGTGTCAACAATATCAAAAACACAACTAGAGGAAACATTTAGAGCCCTGCAGTTCACTGAATTAAAAAAAAAAAAAGTCCTATGGAGAACATTCTAAGCCCCTAAGTGGGTTAGTTACAGCTCTCACACACACACACACACACCCCTACCCAAAAAAAACCAACAAACTTTCTGCATTTTTCATGTGAAGCAGCTGGATTGTTTTCAGTTATTTTATGAGTATGAGTGGTGCCAGACCCATTGAAAAACTGGTTTCTGGGCAGTAACCCATCCTTCTCCACCCTTAAAAAACATATGCATATGTGAGAAAATTATTTCCTTTCTCCATACTTCATTACACTAGGTAGTTATTGGATGTGTGCTCTGCAGAAAGAGATCAGGAAGAATCATATGAAAGGTGAACTGTAAAGCACCCATACCTACACACATTCATACATTCCAAATGAATATTCCATATATATACAGCATTCGTCAAGTATGCAAGTATGAAAATAACATTCCACTCCAAACTACATTCTTCAACTCTTAAACCAATTCATTATATAATTCTTACAGCATTGTGAAATCCCAAAATAACATTCCACTCCAAACTACATTCTTCAACTCTTAAACCAATTCATTATATAATTCTTACAGCATTGTGAAATCCCAAAATAACATTCCATTCATTTATCTCTGTGAAGTCCCAAAACAACATTCTATTCAAACAACACTACTCAGATAGCTTTGTGAAATTCCAAAATAACATTCTATTTGTATACCATTAGTCAAATCTTAAATAATTCTCCATTTCTACAGCAATGTTCAAATCTTAATCTTTCCTTTACCAGCATTCTTTAAAATCCATTTGCACAGCATGTGTCAAATCTTAAGTACCTTGTATAATATTATTAATTCAACACAGAAAAGGTAATGTTATGTGAAATTAACATTAATAAAGTATGAGAATTATAGAAAATAAACATAATCTAAAGAGTGATGAATCTTTGTCTATTACATAATATATATGGATTTCATTATTACCTTAAACTAATAAAATCTATCTCATTAAAACCGTACTCAGCTATAGCCACAATTACATTCACATCATTCTCTTGTTTTGTTATAATTTTCTGTTAGATTTGTAGTAACTATTTTTCTTCATCATTATTTATACTGTTAATTATTGATTACTTTAATTAATAAAATATAAGAGTGCTTGGGGGCTCCTTTCACTGAAGAAACAGTCAACTATACAAACAAGGCCGAAACACTCTATAACAGCATTTCTGACTGGCTGAGACAAGCTGTTTGCATAGCTTGAATGTCCAAGTTTGGCATAAACATGGTAATGACATACATGGATTCTAAAAGTTATGTAAGTACAACAAGTATCTATGAAGATCTAACATTAAGCAAAATATTGTTATGTGAACCCAACATTGTAATATGTTATTTTTACAGCGTTTGTTAAATCCCAAACCTATTTTCATTCCTAAAGGAATCAAGTCCCAATGAAAATTCCTTTCAGACAACATTCATTGAATCCCAAAATATGTATCCAATGAAATATATGTGCATCTAATTAAAATTACAAAAGAAAGTGCTGGTGCTATTTGTTAATATTCATACTTTGTAAAGGTTCGCTTTATTTATTTCTTGGACAGAATCTACATTTAAACAGTTTAGTCCAATTCATTAATGGAGTGAAATTTTACTTCCCTAGAATAAGGTATCATAGCTCTGTGTTTATTTCCTGGGACATTGTGCTGAATATAATTCAGAACTGGAATTTAATGTAAATATAAAATTATCTGTAAATATGAATATATTTAATTTAAATGAACAAATGTATTAAGAGAACTTTAAAATAAAATACAAATTTGAAGAGATCAAGACAAAATAAAACAAATAAAACAATTTTACAGTACAGACTAAATCAAAACATAAATAAAAAAAAAAACTCTCAAAACATCTCTCAATCATCAAGGCACAAGGAAGTTAAAATATAAGTGTGTTTGTAAATATATATATAAAATTTCAATTTGATATTTCTGACAATAAAACTGCATATATTAATTACATCAGAATTCGCAATTTTTTAATATAAAAAAGTTGCACTGACAAGATCAACTAGTTTCTGAAGAAGAATGCCTACTATTTTTAAAATACATGAGATAAAATTTTGAATCTGATTTAAAACACTTTCCCTGATGCTCTGAACACTAGAACAACAAAAGTGACAAATGTCCAACAAGTTCTACTTCTAGATCAGTTACTATGACAACAACAGCACCACAAAATTTAACATAACAATTTGTACCTGAGACCCAACAGCCAAAATAAGCAGCACAAGATCAAATTTCAACAGTTTGGTTAAAATCTTTATATCTTGCATATTTAATCATATAGCACTGCATTGGTAGTGCAGTGAAGTTGACTAAGTGTCTGACACAGCTTCTGTTGAACGGGCATTTTCTCGAATTTTGTCCAGGTCATCTCGGTAGTGGTAATTGGCACACTCATCAACATTGACATAGGTGGATTGGATATTGCGTCGATGTGCCCCAGTAGCATGTTCCAGCTGTTCTACCATGTACAAAATCTCTTCCACAAGTTTTGTAAATGTTGGTCGGTCAGCAGGATCTCCAGACCAGCATTTGAGCATGATTGCATACCTGAGGAAAACAATATGCTTACTTCTGATGGTTTAATGAATGTAATGTCATAAATAATCTCATCAGTGCTGAACTTTAAAAGAGTGACAATGATTTTAATTTACCAGAATAGTTTTCAATGCTTTTATGATAGAATATTCTTTACTAAATTAAACTGGTAAAAAAAAAATTAACAGAACAAACAGTGCTTAACAGATTATCACCCCTTGAATAAAACTACCATATTCCATACTACAAATTTTGATGAATGCTTGTTACATGGTAGAAAAATGGTTAAAGAAGGGTAGGTTTTACACTTTATTATTTATTTCATTTTATTTTTTATTTACTCACTTTTCTGTTACATGGGTATTTTAAATTTATATTTGTATTTAATAACATCAATCTAAAAGTTCTTAGCTTTTATATGCAGCATCTCTTTAAATTCTATCTAAATTTTATTATGCAGTACAGCTATACATCCCAACCTTATTAAGTCTCTAGAGCTAACCATGACACAAAACATATAAAGATTAAACATCCCATGAAAGCTCCAGAGACTTAAGAATGCTAGCATAACCGTCAATATCACAATCCCTTGTTGTCTTATGTTCTAATTATGTCAAAATACCCTTGCCGGGAAAATGACAATATTTTAGTGATCAGCACGGTATGAAGTGGAAGTGATTAATGTAACATTGAACAGTATAGTCAAAACAATGTGAATAAAAAGTCTTTTCTGTTCATTCATTTGTAAGAGAAGACTTAAATTGGGCAAATATCAGTACGCCCACTGATGGTGAGCGCACTATAGGTGGCACCTGAAAAAATATAAAATCTCCAAAAGAGTACTCTTGTAGTATTCTGTCAGTGTGCAATTCAGTTTGGGAAGATTGCGATCAGTTACACTGGGAACTGTTCCTAAACTACTTAAACCTGTCTTGAAATGCCAAAGAATGGAATCAGTCTTGAAAGGTAAGAGAAGCCAAAGGGTGGAATAAGTTTTGTAAGGTAAGAGATGCCGAAGGATGGAATCAGTCTTGTAAGGTAAGAGATACTGAAGGATGGAATCAATCTTGTAAAGAAAGAATTGCTAAAAGATGGAGTCAGTCTTGTAAAGAAAGAAATGTCAAAGGAAGGAATCAATCTTGTAAGGTAAAAGATACCAAAGATGGAATCAGTCTTGTAATATAAAAGATACCAAATTATGGAATCAGTCTTGTATGGGAAGAAATGTCAAAGGAAGGAATCAATCTAGTAAGAAAGGAAATACCAAGGGACGGAATCAGTCTTGTATGGGAAGAAATGTCGAAGGAAGGAATCAGTCTTGTAAGAAAGAAAATACCAAAGGACGGAATCAGTTTTGTAAGGTATTCTATCGTTTGCTGGTATAAAAAGAAATTATTAATTCTATCTTTTATTTTTTGACCCTCATGTCACACTTATGGGTCATCTTTCTAGAGAATCACTCATATACTACCCTTAGTGATAGTCACCTTGTTATTTGTGTTATGTCAAATATACTAACCATATTGTAATTGTTTTATACAAATGTTTTGGTAAAGTGCATGACCTAAATTGAAATTTATTTTGTGGAAATGAGATACTTCCCATGAACTTTTCTTGTAACCATGATATTATTAGTGGCTATGTGGTTTTAATGTCAATACTGTGCAAGAAACTTGTTGTGCTTGGGCACAATTTTTAGAAAAATGTCTGTCACCTCAGATGAGTAGTAATGTTGAAAATATTTCAAGAAATTTAACTGAAAATTTGGTAGATATTAGATTTTTTATTTAGATTTTTAAAAGTTCCATCCTATTGGGTTTTTTATATAAAGATTTCAAATTTCAATTGTTTGTAATAAGGAAACTGATTGAAAATATAAATCTTAGTTTGGCTACAATTTTGATGAAAATTAAAAAATTTCACAACAGAGTGCTTTGTTCTACATTTCTCTCTTTTGATGTCAAAATTTAAGTCATATCATATTAGTTGTTCACCCTTAGACCAATTTCTTTTTTGTTTGGCTGAATTTTTGTCTGCAAAATTGATTTCTCCAGCTCTGCACCTATATTCTGCTGGTTCTGACCATTGACATTTTAAATATATTGCATTTATCTTAATAGTTAATGTGCTAGTTTAATCAGAACTAATTGAATATCATAACAATCATTCTTATTTTGGTAATTTAGTACTCATTCATGGACACTAAATGAGTTATTCAGGGTGCTTTTGTTGACCTCAAGACAAAATTGGAAATGTTTACAAACCTCAAAAACAAATCAGAATATATTGACAGACCTCAAGAACAAACCAGAATGGTTTATAGGTAGAAGGACAAATCAGAATGGTTTCCAGGTGGCAAGAACCAGACCTCAAAAACAAATCAGAGTGGTTTATAGGTAGCAAGAATAAACCAGAATGTTTTCCAGGTAACAAAAACAAATCGGAGTGGTTAGATAGCAAGAATAAACCAGAATGGTTTCCAGGAAGCACGAACAAATCAGAATGGTTTCCAGGTAGCAAGAACCAGAATGGTTTACAGGTAACAAAAACAAATCAGAGTGGTTTATAGGTAACAAGAATAAACCAGAATGGTTTACAGGTAAAAAAACAAATGAAAATAGTTTACAGATACCAGGAACAAATTAAAATGGTTTAAAAGTACCAGGAAAAATTAAAATGGTTTAAAAGTATCAGGAACAAATTAAAACTTTACAATACTTGAACTATTTTTTTACAGACCTCAGTAACTGATAAGCTTTTACATGAAAGATATTAAAAACTGTAAATTAAATGAAATTTTATCCAATGATCAGTATTTAAAGAAAAAATTATGTTATGAATAAAAAGATGGCTGACTTCTACCCATCAATAAACTTTTGTACTTCACCTAGCAACATACATTACAGGCAGCATACCCATAAGGCAACAAGCACAACCAATAATTTCTACATTCAAGTAATTAAAATTCTTACAGCAAATCTGGACAGTAGTTAGGCTGAGGCATGCGACGGCCAGCTTTGAGATACCGAATGATGTCCCAGTTATCCACTTCAGGGTAAGGAGTCACACCCCTTGTAAGTAGCTCCCAAAGGACCACCCCATAAGACCACTAGAATAAAAAGAAAACTGAAACAATATGCACTCTCTCCCTACATATTAACTGTGCTTGATTTAGTTCTGTGGTGAAAACATATGCTGATATTCATTTCTGATCTTGGTAACATTGAAAGAATTTAACTCTTTCATTGCAAACCTAATATGCAAAAACAGCAATACGTACTAACAACAGTATTGAATAAATTCAGATAGCAAGTGTATGATGTTAATCAAAATAAAAATGTAATATTGTATTTCTCACCTCCCTCTTGCATTTTATATTGATTCTAATACTATAGATATTTCACAATTTGAAAAATTCACATGCAATCATATTAAATGTGTATGATAAGTATAACAACTTACCACGTCAGACTTGGTACTGTATGTTCCTTTCTCAAGACTTTCCAAGGCCATCCACTTGACAGGTAGTTTGGCTTTTTTGTTTTCAGAACTGTAATACTCTTTTTCATAGATGTCCCTTGCCAGGCCAAAATCAGCCACTCGTACACAAAACTCTTCATCTAGCCTATCATAAATACATTTCTAGTGAATTATTTAAATTTCTAAAGGATCATTTGCAAAAAATAAACATTAAAATTAAAAGTTGACTCAATATTATTTGTGGGGAGATTATCCTATTTGGGAGATTATCCTATTTGCAAGATTACTGTATTTGGAAGATTATCCTATTCGGGAGAATAAATCATGCTAGTAGCCACCTTAAATGATTTAGTGCTGAAGCATATGAATACAGCAGTGGAGCACAACAGTTTAAATATAATTTCATACAGGTAATGCTTTGGTACATAATACATAAGAAAAATAGTCACCTATAATTAATTATACTCAAATAGCTGAAGCAATGATTCTCTAACGCCAGAAGGAAAAAATGCCAAATTAATTATCTAAGGGTTAAAGCAATTTGAAATAAGTGAATGAAAGTAAAAAAGGAAAACAGAAAGCATCAGGGGTTATAAAATCAAACATCTAATAACAAATGTAGTTAATTTATTAATCGCACATTAAAAGGAAGCTAATCTCTGACTTTTTAAATCCAACAGGATGAGAACCACAGTCAAATCTGCCATGCTCGATAACAACTGACATCAGCAAATTTCATCAATGTAAATAGTTTTGACTGTACAACACTGCATTCATGTGTGCAGTATTTTCTTTATGTGGCTAATAAGACCTCTGACCTTTAAACACTTTTGTTATCATGTGCAAGAGAACCTGTCATGTAGGACTTTGGAAAAAAGATGGAGACGTTTTGTGTGAACAAGGCTATAGTTTTAGTCAGATAAAGAATTTGTTAATTTACTTTCATAAATTATTTTTAATTTGTTAATAAAATTCACTACAAGTGAAACTGAAAGCAATTAAATTGCCATTCATTTATTTTAAAATAATTAAATTAAATTATCTATTATTTTACAATCACAGCAGGCCAAAACAATCCTTTTCTTAATAAAAATTAGATTTTTTTGCCTTTTTCTAAAAACAACTTTGAATACTTTTTGTCAAAAATTCAAAAACCAATCTTTCTTGAAGCAATGCAGCATATTTCACTTAAGAAATATTCTTTGAAGCTAATAATTTGAAAAATATTCTTGCAATGCTTTCCTTGCAAACTGAATATGATTTTCAAAACAGATTATTTGTTATTTTTATGCACAAGTATATTTATGTACCTAGTGAAAGTTACTGAAGCTAGGACTTCAACTGCTAAACTCCTAAGTACAGAGAAGGCCTCTTTAAAAGTCTTGCACCAATTTTGCTTATCACAATAAGAATTTAAACAAATGTAAACAAAATGTCTCTTTTAAAAAGATGACCCTAAATTGGAGAGAGTAATTAAACTGAATGGGAGGAGTCACACTTGGAAGGAAAATTATAAAAAAATTTATGGATAGTGTTTCAATTATAATAAAATAATGATTTAAATCTCAATCATATTTAAAGTTTTAGGTAGTGCTTTGTGTTTTCTATGCTTAAGATAATTTGTTCCACCACCTTCTCCAATCAAGTTACATTTAAATAATATCTAATTGTTGTATTATAACTTTGTTATCACACTGTATAAACATTGCTCATTAAAGAGGTCTCCATAAATTATAACAGTAATTTTTGTTTTCTGTCAATGCAAACCTCTGAAATTCACTCTATATTCAAATAGTCCAAGTTTACTTCTTTTATTTTAAATGTTATCCTAAGAGAAAAAAAATAATCTTACATGCAATTCCTGGCAGCCAAATCTCTGTGTACAAATTTGAGTCCTGAGAGATAGTCCATTCCTCGAGCTATGTCAATTCCAAACATGATCAGATCTTTAATGGTAGGTTGCTGTCAAAAGTCAAACACATCCAAGATAATATTTAACAAGCTGTCAAAGATTCTGCAATAATATGCCTAAGATTTCAAATGAAATTTATTTGCATTCCCTAAACAATACCTCAGAGAAGAGTAAAAGTGATGATGTTATTATAAATATGATGATGGTAGTGGTGGTGAAAGGCACAATTTAAATGTTAAATTTAAAACAATAAAATTATCCAATGATTGATCAATGGATCATTCCGAATGATCCATCCACCCATTTGCCCACCCATCTCCATCTTTCTTGAAGGCACTGGTAAATACTTTTGATCTCATACTTTTATAACTATCATGGTTCAAATTTCTATATCTCAAAGTCTGAACTTTTATTCATAGTTAAGTGCATTAAAAAAAAAAAAAAGTACCAACTGACATTTTTCTCATCACGAATATAGGTCAGGAGGTCTCCATGCTTCATGAATGGCAATACAACTAAGGGCATGGCATCTAGATTGAGACAGATGCCAATTAACGTCAGAACATTCGGGTGGTGGAAATCCTTCATGATAAGAGCTTCCTGTAAAAAGCTCTGCATTTCAATCTCTCGAGGGTTGTTATCTGGAGAAGAGGAAAGTGGAGCAATTAACTTGTTTAAATCAATCTTAAAAGGTGATGATAATTCTGCTGCTGCTGAAAATGAGAACTAAAATGCTGCTAAAAATGATAACTACAATGCTGATGAAAATGATGCGCCTTGTAAAATGACAAGATTACATTTCAGAATTGTGCTCCCATATTATGATGTCAATTTCTGTACAACATTTAATGACAGAAGGATGTGGAAATAAATACTAGCACATGTACTGTGATGATAAATCAGACTAATTCAATGCACAACAGCAGAATACAAAGAAGGAAGTGAATAACACTTGGGAATGATTGAGAGAAAAATATAAGAAATGCATTCAGTCAAATGAAAATAAGCAAACTCTGCCATCCCCTTCCCTCCAATCCTCACTGGCATGAAATAGCTGGAAGGCACTTCTCCTGAGGATCCATCCAACAGTGCTTCTTCCTAATATCCATCTACATGAAATCAAACATCCACATGTAAAAGGTTGACAACAAAGACTAAAGGAAACATACTATAAGATCTATAATGTATCATCACTGATAAAAAATAAAATGTAATCTAGAACTAAAGATGGTAAAGTGAAATTCTTAAATTCTTTACTGTGCAAAGTCTTTACAGCCACTAGTATGTCTCCTTTCTGTTCCGGCAAGGTCAAGAATCCTCTCTTCACACATCCAAAGTTCCCTGCAACAGATTGCAAAAAGAAATGATTATAATTAATTAATTAAATAAATGAGGAATCTTTAAACATATTATTTTTCTCAATCACTCATCTCAAAACAGTGGAAGAAAAAAAAATGAAAACTTAATAATTGAGCTTAGTGAGCAAAACTTCTTGTTAATATTACAACATTTAATTGTTGTAATCTACATTACCTATTTATCGCCCTCTATTTATCTATAAATTTTCAACACAATTATATTATTCTGCTTAAGCCTCTGCCACAGCTGAGAATGTAATTGATAATAGTATAAAGAAAATCCTAATCTAGATAAATATCACATATTACAGTTATATTTTCGATGTATATTTTTTGTACAAATTTCGTCCTCCACTCAAAATGTGTGCACTGACTATTTTTTAATATCATCCTACATCCACCAGTTTCTCAAACTGAAATGTACAACTCATAACATTCAACTGTTTCTTGATCTTTGCACTGACCTTTACCAATCTCTTCCCCAAGAACAAGACACTCTCGGTCAACAAGCAGACTCTCATTTTCTATCAGCTTCAATATGTCTTCATCAATGTGAATGAATGGTGAAGCCTCTGCCCCCTCCACATTCTGACGATCAAAATACTCTGTAAAAAGAACATTTCATTGCAGTAACCAACTAGATGAGAATCGTCAGAGACGGAGAAAAGTACACAGGAGGATGCTTATGTTTATATCAAAATGATAACTATATAACTATTGTGCTAAACCACTAACAAATAAAGTAAAAGATACACAAGGTCCCTTCTTAATTATTGTGATAAACCATTATCAAACAAAGTGAAAGATGCAAGATATCTTGTTAACTAATATATTAAACCCCTAACAGAGTGAAAGATACACAAGGTGTCTTGTTAACTAGTGTGCTAAACCACTAACAGAATGAAAGATACACAATGTCTGTTACTAAACCACTAACAAACAAGAGTGAAAGATACACAAATATTTTATCAGTAAATGTTGCTAACTTTCACTAAATGCTGCACTTGACATGCAGAGTGCAACATCTACCTTAAACATAGCTACATAAGACTTAATAATAAGGAAAAATACACCATATTTTAACATTAAAAAGTTCATACATAATATATATATATAATAAAGTGACAAATAGGGTAAAAGTGAAAATATGTCACAAATACTACCACGTCATCATGTAGGTATTAATTCCATTAGCCATATATATATATATACACTATTTTCATGTGTCATCAAGTTGGTATTAATTCCATTAGCCATATATATACTATTTTCATATGTCTTCAAAGAGGTATTAATTCCATCATCAAGTTAAACAAAATATTCCATGTGTCAAACAAGTAGGTATGAATTCTATTAACCTTGTATATATACCATTTTATGTCATCAAATAAATATTAATTCCATTAGCCACCATTAGCCATGTATATATACCATTTTCATGTGTGAAATAGGTATTAATTCCATTAACCAAATAACATACCATTTCCATGTGTCAATAAGTAGGTATTAATTCCATTAGCATCAGGACTGTCCATTCCGACTTGATAGCCAGCTGTATATGGGACAGAACTGCCTAAGTGCTTTGGTTTGAAGAATCCAACTTTCTGGCGTTTCATGACTATCACCAGAACCACCAAACATAACAAAATCAAGAACACAATAACAATCATCACCACAAGTGGAGTTGACAAGCCAGCAGTTGCATTTCTGACAAAGGTAACGTAGCCAATATCTGAGCCATTAAACACCAGATTTCCAACTTTTATCTACAGAGATAGGGAAAAAATAAGAAAAAAAGAAAAACTGAATCCAGTCAAACACACAATCAAAAAAATTATGAAACAACAACAATAATAAGTAACATATTTATGCTGCATAGGAATTTCTCAAGCAAATGTGCATGCTTACCCTCAATATTAAGGGGCTACGAGCTGTCTTAGGTGTTTCTGGTGTTGCAAAAATGGTTTATCGCATCTGTAAGTCTGTTCATCTGAGAGTCCATTTGTCTGTGATGACATGATTGGGGTTTATTTATTTTTATTTATATGGGCAGCATTTTGCTTGGCAATTTTGTAAATAAGCTTTTGTTTTTTTTGTTGACTCAGATTTTCTTTTCTGCTGCTTAGTGAGTTTGTGATTGGGTCGGATATATTTGGGCAGCATTTTATTTGACAATTTTGAAAACAAGTGTTTTTTTTTTTGTTGATTCAAATTTTCTTTTCTGGTGTTCTGCCTATAATTAAATGAGTGAGTTTTATTTGTCTTTTTCTTTTCCTAGTGTACAGAAGGCTTTTAATCTCTTACTCACTGGCATGCAGTCCTCTTGTCTACCCCATTTTTAAGCACTGTAGCACATCTGTAGAATTATCAATAAATATATTTTCTTCCTCGTGACAGGGTGGACAAAGTCACCAGCTAGAGATTTTGTCAGATAAACTGACTTTTAAAATGACAACTGAAACAACAAATTCCACTTGAACTGGTATTTTTCAATTACATTGTTTCTTTTCATGAACTTCATCACATAATATTGATAATTAGAATTTTGCAAATTCACTGTTCTTTTTTTTTAACTTCATCACATAATACGTTCATTTTCCATAAGGAAATCAAATAGACTCTTCACTTTGATAATATTAGTATATTTTAAATTTATAAACAGGAAAGTATGTAAATCTATGCACTCAGTCAGACCCTTCCCTTTGATAATAGTTAGTAATTTGTCACATAAACAATCTCTTGTGGGTAATTAGGTAAATGCATAAACTCTTAGCACACAAAAACTCCCTTATCAATGTTAATTAAGTGCTAATTAATAGGCAAGTAAATTTATACACTCATCACAAAAAATACTTTTCTGTGCTTACAGGTAGATACTGAATCTGCTGTCCAGTGTTTATATGCATTTTCACTTGCACCACCATGAAAGGTTGTTGGGAATTTTAATGGTGCAGAATGAACATTAAGACCAAAATATTACAATTCATTTTTAATTATTTTTCTTTAAAACTGAATATATTTGTTGTTTACTATTAGGTACTGTTGCAATTTAACAATTAAAAATTTGAGCAAATCAAAAATTTAATTTGTGTACATATTGGTATGATAAACATAAATGACCAGTCCTGGTGATCATGTAATAAATGCTATACATTTTCACATTTTTATGAATAAACTAATTAAAACAAAGATAACTAAGTAGTGTATTGTAGTCATATTTATTATGAATAAACTAATTAAAACAAAGATAACTAAGTAGTGTATTGTAGTCATATTTATTAAAATAGACATAGATTACTTTGTGTAGAAGTGACCTACTCTCTGCTGTACAACGGTGTGGGTTCATAAGAAACCAATCCTCTAAAACGTTCGCCATAAAAACTAAGTCATATTTATTTAGTGTTGGAAAATTTTGGGAAAATAACTTGGAAGCTTTGAAAAAATCCTTGTCTAATCACTCTAACATCTATGTCAATAGGTTAAGTGATGTGAGCAATGCAAAACCAATCAGGCCAGACCAAATCAAAAATTGTTTCCTAGTTCATCATCACAGAATGGGATATACACGGGATATTTGTACACACTTCATACAGTATATTCCTTTGCTATAATAGGTTAATGTTTAGCCCCTTACCTGCCCAGTGACTATGCCTTTGAACACCTTCATACAATCTATTCCTTTGTTAATAAGTCAATGTTATGTCTATGCACATCATACAATCCTTTGTTAATAAGTCAATGTTACATCTATGCACATCATACAATCCTTTGTTAATAAGTCGATGTTATGTCTATGTACATCAAACCAATCTATTCCTTTGCAACAGTCTCACTGACAAGAGTGTGTCATAAAAGCATGCAAACTCACATACACATATTATTATGTGCTGTTTTCTTATTTGGTAGACATGCTATTAATTGCACAGTTTTTATTTGTGGTTTTCTTATTCATGTTGTTGTTGTTAAATATAGCACTCTGAGTATATAAATATAACCTACATATATATAAATATAAATTACCTACACAAAAATGTAGGTAATATTGCACACAATTAGACAATAGCCATGATGGTGTTATGACAGGCAAACATGTTTTTGTCAGATAAAATCAGCATATTAATACCCAAATTTTGCACTATTACAAAGATGAATAATACATATTTGTTGTTATTTATGGAATATTACTTCTTTTAATCCTTAATTTCTATCCATTCCATTTCTTCTAAAGGTGCAAAAAAAAAAAAAAAAAGATTTTATGGTACTGTTATTTTTTTCAGTTCATTTACTGTGATTTTATTTTCCTAATCACTGCCTGTTTATTACACAGTTTTATATTCAATTACTGCACTCAATTAATAAATGATTTTAGAACAAGGAATATATTTTTTCATATATGATAGCTAGGCATGGGTTTGTGATCAAAATCTAAGCATGATTTAGCCTTTGAGACCCTGTCATGCAGATTTTTCACTGTCATAAGAAATCAAAAATACTTTTAAGAAAATAAATAATATTCTTATCTTTCATACATTTAAAAAACTTTTTTTTTAAATGTATGAGTCTGGCTACTTTACTCACAGTTTACTTCTAAAGTATGCCATGTATCCTAAAGTAGTAGTTTTTATCTTACTGCCTGCAGTGTACACAAAGTCAAGGGAATTTTGACTTACAGTCTGTCATGTATACTAAGACAAGGGAGTTTTGACTTACAGTCTGTTATATGTACTAAGACAAGGGAGTTTTGACTTACAGTCTGTCATGTATACTAAGACAAGGGAGTTTTGACTTACAGTTTGTCATGTGTACTAAGAAAAGGGATTTTTGACTTACAATTTGTCATGTGTACTAAGACAAGGGAGTTTTGACTTACAATTTGTCATGTGTACTAAGACAAGGGAGTTTTGACTTACAGTCTGTTATGTGTACTAAGACAAGGGAGTTTTGACTTACAGTCTGTCATGTATACTAAGACAAGGGAGTTTTGACTTACAGTTTGTCATGTGTACTAAGACAAGGGAGTTTTGACTTACAGTTTGTCATGTGTACTAAGACAAGGGAGTTTTGACATTAACTGTTTGTTATGTATAAGAAGACAAATCATTTTTTACTCTTACTGTTTGTTATATATACCATGACAAAGGAGTTTGACTTTACTGCTTGCCTTTTATTAAGACAGAGAACTTTGACTTTGACTACTTGCTGTGTATATCAAGACAAGTGAGTTTTGACTTGACCGCTTACCATGTATATTTAGACAAGGGAACTTTGACTTTACTGCTTGCCATGTACGCTAAGACAAGAGGGTTTTGACTTTATTGCTTAAATCAATTCATTTAATGTAATTTCTACTCATGATAAAGAAGAGTAAGATACAAAACTCAAAACGAGGGGGAAATTGTAGAACCAGTAATTAAAATATGGATAAAGGGTATGATATAGAACATGATGAAAAGGGTAAGATATAGAACTCATGATAAAAAGGGTAAGATATAGAACTCATGATGAACAGGGTAAGATATAGAACTCATGATGAAAAGGGTAAGATATAGAACTCATGATAAAAAGGGTAAGATATAGAACTCATGATGAACAGGGTAAGATATAGAACTCATGATGAACAGGGTAAGATATAGAACTCATGATAAAAAGGGTAAGATATAGAACTCATGATGAACAGGGTAAGATATAGAACTCATGATGAACAGGGTAAGATATAGATCTCATGATAAAAAGGATAAGACATAAATCTCATGATGAAAAGGGTAGATATAGAACTTATGATGAAAAGGGTAAGATATAAAACTCATGATAAAAATTAAAAGACAAACAACTCATGATACGAAGAGTAATAAGAACAACCCATGATAAACCATGACAACCCATGATTTGACATAAAATTCATGGTAAAGAAAAGTCAAATTTCCTCAGATAAAGTTCAGAAACTGAAATGCTTGTGATGCTTTATGAGATGATCAGAATGAGAAGCAAATAATTTAAAAACCTCAAATAAAAAATTACATTTGTAAAATAAATACCTAATGTAATTCTACAGTAGAAGCTCACATGATACATCTACTGTTGGCATGAATTAAAAATAAATTAAATATATAACATTTATTATGACTGATAATATGATATGACCAAGCCCTTATCTATATCATTTATCTCTCCATTCAATACCGTCTTCCTTATATACGAGTCTACATAACAAAATATTCTTATGTTGTCTACATCAGAATGTTCTTAAGACCAAGCCCTCACCTGGACAACATATCTCTCTCCATAACAGAATGTTCTTAAGAACCAAGCCCTTACCTGGACAACATATCTCTCTCCATTTCCAACATAGTCTTCCTTATATGTGGGTGTACATGTCAGACTGTTCACCTTTTGGCTTGTAACACTGCAGGGATCATTTCCAATCAACACAGTTACATCAGGCATGTTGAAACCATGTTGAAGGTTCTCTCCCTTTAAAACATAATTACAAAATTAGAAATAAAATGTAAGCTACCTCAAAGAAGAAATGAACATATACTCCAATGATGTCCTGCAACTATAAACAAAGTTTAGCAGTGAACAAAGTAAGGAATGGTTCTCTAAAAGGAAGACTGACACCAGACTGACTGATGGTTACAGTTTTATGTGTGTTGATTCAACAAGTGGTACACATACCTGAGTCAAATGTAATCATGAAGTGATCCATGACATGATTGTCCAGCTTGAATCATTCTGAATGCTGTTATAATAAGCTAAAAAATTTAAAATACTTAAAAAGTTCTGAAGTCCTCATTTACAAGGGTAGGTCACACATTTTAAATGTATTTTTTAAAAAATTAAAATTAAATATTTGTTTTTAGTGAATAAGTGTTGTCAAAATACACTTTAATGATTTATACAGTTTTCCTCCAAGAATGGAAATGCAATTTTATGTAAATGTACAGGTTTTAATTATGACAACACTAAAATTATAACGAAACTCCAGAAGCCAATTAGGTCGTGTGTGTTAGGGATCACTTGAATCCATAAAGATTTATCAACTCACTATTAACAAAAGTGACTTGTGCACGCACGCACGCACACACGCACGCACGCACACACACACACACACACACACACACACACACACACACACACACACTCACACACACTCCACATACTACACATGTCATAAACACAAATGTACATATATATAAACAACACCTTTTCAAAATAAATTATTTACATAAGTATTGCTCTCAAGCAGAGGCCCAAACTGAGAGTTACCTTATTTAAAGTTAATTTATTTTAAATATGACTCGAGATAAAAGTTTAAATCAATATGGAATGAGGGCATTACTGTAGGAGTTAAAAATGAAACAAAATCTGCATTAAGAAAAATATTTATGAGTATTTTACAGTTTGCTATATAGGAGAATTAAATAAATAAAAAGAAATTATCACCAACAACATACCAACAATTCCAGCTCTTTGTTACTGACGTCAAACATTTTCACCTTCCCATCGTCAGTGAATGGGTAAAACTTGGGATCAAGATGGTAGTATAAGGTGTTATGGTCCACTATCTGCACTCTTGCACCATCCATGGCAACATACCATTTCACAGGTTCTGGAGGATTTTTTAAGGTTAGCACACCATTCAGGTTCAGTGAGGGACATGTCATATTGCTTCCATCCTTGCTTGCTGTGCATATCTGTAGGAGAGGTATTGATTGCAACAGTTCAAAAGAAATTTTACTTAAATTTATTCTGGTGCCAAATTATAGTGTCAACTTTATTTCAGTACCTGACTATAATAACCCCAATTTACTCATCCCTCAGATGCCAGATTCATGACATCTGTCTTCTAAGGAGAAAGTGTAAAGTTTACAGGATATAAAATTATTTAAATAAAAATAAATAAATAAAAAAAAAATAATATTGCTTTAACTAACCTCCTGTGATTCCAATTCCCTGTTTTCAAATAAACCATGAAGAACAGGTATTGCAGCAGCATGTAAGTTTTTCCCTTTCATTCTAATTGGAATCCCACCACTAAAACAACAAAAACTCTCCATGTAATATTAAAGCTAAATGAAAATAAAAATGATGTTTTAAAAATAAAATTATCATTACAATTTTTTTTTAATCAAAGAGAAAAACAAAACTGGTAATGAATGAATACTTAAATAAAAGTTTGTAAAAAAAAAAAAAAATGACCACAATGCACAATTAGGATCATGATTCAAAGAATTTTTATTTTTAATTATATATAATAGAAGAGAAAATTCTAACAGGTCATTTACTGAAATAAAAATGAAAAGAAAGGCAGGTGCTAAAAAGAAAACTAATTCTGAAACAAAGGATTACAAACAAAAACAATCATACATTTAAGGATAAGTTAAAGTTGCATATTCTGAAACAGACCAAATTAAGAAAACTTTCTCAAAAATTTACAAATCAATCTGGCTATTTTAAACTCAGACATACCTAAGAAAAGTACATACAGGTGGCAAATCAATCTGGCAATTTAAATTCAGACACCTAATAAAAGTATTAACAGGTGTGGCAAATCAACCCAGTCCTTTAAACTCAGACATACCTAAGGAAAGTAATGACAGGTGTTGATTCCACAATAGAAGGGTCAGTAACCACTGTAAAATCTTTCTCTGATGTCATTGTATATCCATCAATGGAGACTACCACTGGTCCATTGCTTTCTGCTGTGCTTGAATCAGTTTTGCACTTGATGCTTGTTGGAGACTTGCTACAGTAATCCACACAAATAGACAATTTAACACTTGTTGAAATAGTCCACACAGATAGACAATTTAACACTTGTTGAAAAAGTCCACACAGATAGACAATTTAACACTTGTTGAAATAGTCCACACATATAGACAATTTAACACTTGTTGAAATAGTCCACACAGATAGACAATTTAACACTTGCTGAAATAGTCCACACAGATAGACAATTTAACACTTGTTGAAATAGTCCACACATATAGACAATTTAACACTTGTTGAAATAGTCCACACATATAGACAATTTAACACTTGTTGAAATAGTTCACACATATAGACAATTTAACACTTGCCACAATATCCCGTACATACAGACACAATATAACACTTGTTAAAATAGTCCATATATACAGACACAATATAAGACTTATTACAACAGCCCACATATATAGACACAATTTAACACTTGCCACAATAGCCAATACATACAAACACAAAATAAGACCTGTTACAAAAGCCCATACATACAAACACAATATAAGATTTGTTACATGTACAGATATAGCTTACATGTACAGATGCACAATTTAACACTTACCATAATAGCTCACACACACAGGCACCATTTAAAATTTGTTACAATAGACCACACAATATAAGACTTGCTACAATAGCCCACACAGAGACACAATATAAGACTTGCTACAATAGTCCACATATACAAATATAATATAAAACTTGCTACAATAGCCCACACATAGAGACACAATATATAAAACTTGCTACAATAGCCTACACATAGAGACACAATATAAAACTTGCTACAATAGCCCACACATAGAGAAACAATATAAAACTTGCTACAATAGCCCACACATAGAGAAACAATATAAAACTTGCTACAATAGCCCACACATAGAGACACAATATAAAACTTGCTACAATAGCCCACACATAGAGACACAATATAAAACTTGCTACAATAGCCCACACATAGAGACACAATATAAAACTTGCTACAATAGCCCACGCATAGAGACACAATATAAGACTTGCTACAATAGCCCACACATAGAGACACAATATAAGACTTGCTACAATAGCCCACACATAGAGACACAATATAAGACTTGCTAAAACAGCCTACATATACAGACAATGAAGACTTGCCACAATAACCCACACATATATACACAATTTAAGACGTTACAATAGCCCAAACATACAGACACAATTAAGACTTGTTACAATAGCTCACATAAACAGACTTAATATAAAACTTGATTTAAAAGCCCACACATATAGACACAATTTAGGATCTGCTACAATATCTCATAAATAGAGATGCAATTTAAGACTTGCTACAACAGACCATACACAGAAACAATTTCAAGTTTTCCTACAATAGCTCTTGCAAAGAAATGAAATTAAAGACCGGCTACAATAACCCACACATATAGATACAATACTTGCTACAAGTAGCCAACACATAAGACACAATTTAAGATTTACTTTACTATAAGCGCTCTTGCATTGAGATGTGATTAAAGACTAGTTACAACAGCCCACACAGACAGATACAAATTAAGACTTGCTGCAGTAGCTCATAACTAGAGACAATTTTAAGACTCATACATACACTATTTAAGACTTGTTACAATAGTTCATACATAGAAATGCAAAATTAAAGTCTTGCTACAGCAGCCCACATACTAATAATTTAAGACTTGACATCTAATCATCTATTCAGAGCAAAATGAATGCATAATAAAGCATGTTAAACAAAGTAACAAAAACAAGCATAAACAGAAAGTGAGATAGTAATGATGGCTAAAAAGTTACCTAAATAAAACAGGAAGTGAGATGGTAATGATGGCTAAAAAGTTACCTAAATAAAACAGGAAGTGAGATGGTAATGATGGCTAAAAAGTTACTAAATAAAACAGAAAGTGAGATGGTTTATCATGGATGAAAAAAATTCTTTTTAAGTGTAAGTATTGTTTTCTTAAATCTCTTATCAATCCATTTTATTATATTAAACCCTATAACCAATTAAAAACAAACAATCAAATAAACCTTGCTTTTAAAATATCTATAACTATTAAAGGGTTAAAAGAAACTAGTTATTCTGGCTGTTTTGTTCAACAGTTCGAAAAGACTTGAATCACATCTTAATCTTACACCTGAGTCTTGTCATGACTTCCTTGTCTCTAATTTGATGTTGAGAGCTTATGCGTTTCCAAAGACTAATAAAGGAAAATATATTTAATCCACAAAGTGCATTTATCATTCTGTGGCGAGCCCCCACTTTATGTGATGCTAACACCATCTAGTTAATGGTTATGACTATTATTGTTATTAATGAATCACCCATAACTAATTATAAGTGATGAGAATCTGATATTTATGTTATTATTAATTCTTCAGAAGACACCACTCATCTCTCTCACTTGGTTTTGTCTCTTCCACAACATTAAAGACAAACATTTACCATCACACAATATTTCCTTAGGTGGAAAACTTCTTACCAAGTAAGAAGATAAATACATCTTTTAATCTATATTTAGCGAGCCCCTGTCCACCCACTTTCTCCTCCCACATAAGGTTATCAATATATGTAAGGTCAATAAATTTAACAATAAATTTATTAAATCAACAATCAAATAGCAAATAAAATTAAAATGACTACCTGACATCAATATTTCCATGAAACCACTTTCGAATAATTTCAATAACTATACAGTCTCATATCCTAACACATAATTCAACATAATACAAATTACAGGATAGATCTAATCAGAGAACAGAAATGGAGTTATGAAAGATAAGCGATAATAGTTTGTACGTAACCTTGTCTCGGCGAAGTCACAATAATCTTTTGCGAGCTTTTTTGTAACAAAGTCACAAGTTTATTGTTCATGTTATTACTGTCAGTTCCATGCATTTCCTCACAGGTTGTAGAACACTGATGAGCTGTATTCTCTCATTAAAATAAGCTAATCTGGTGTTCCGCCGCATTAGCTCCTTCAAGTAGAACAATTGTAGCAATTTCCAGCAACTTCCTTGTACCAGAAATTGCTCGATGTAGTCAGCATACTTTGCCAACGTACATCAACTGAGCGCAGTGTATTCCTTACATTTACACACTGAGAGTAGATACTTCTTGCGTCTTCCATGGTCGTAGCAGTTTATACATCAGTAAACCGGGAGATTCAGGTAAACAAGAAAAGGCTGCTTATTCCATGTAAAATAAATCAGGGAACAAATGCTAAGTTTCCAGTTTATTCGTCTTTAACTTCATTCTCTCTTACATTAAAGTTTCAACTTACAGTTTCCTGCAACAGTATTTATTAGTCCGATACGTGCACACAGAATAGGTTCACTAGAAACAATGTCAAGTGTTTAGCATACTACATATAAGCATCATAGTTCACAATTTATAGAAATAATAGTCTACTCACATAATACATCTCTACATAAAACACAAGTATAACATATCAATAGCAAAAATACATGAAATATTTCTAAGTCCATTTTCTTTCTCACTTGTCTTTCATTTCTTTATCTTCTCTTTTGACCTGTAATCTTTTCTCACTTTCATTTCATAAAGATCCAAGTCACTAGCTTCTTTCTTTCTTGCCTGAATATCTCTTTCTAAGAAACTTCCATAGAATCTTCCTTTCTTGCCTGAATCTATCTCTAACTTCCATAGAATCTTCCATGTTTAAATCACAAAATAACTCTACTGCAGTCACATGATGACTAGCTTATTGATGAGCTATCTGACCTGATTTTACAAAAGTATCTCCACACACACGCTCAAGCAACAAAAAAATTTAAATCTTGGTTACTTAAAATGCACAATCAATGTTAACACTATAATCTCCACACACATTCAAGCAACTAGTAAACTTTACATCTAGTTACTTAAAATGCACAATCAATGTAATCAATATAATCTCCATACATCAATAATGGAAACTATTGTAATGCATGTGTCAATATAATATGCAATCAATAATATAAATCAAAAGGTTAATAAAAAAATTTCATAAGACTAAAAAAGGATAGACAAAGCAAGACAGTTCAAGATAGTGTTATAAAAATAATAAGTGAGATAAGACTGCTTCTAGGAATGTCTATTCTTTATCAATTGTATTTTCTATTTAGGTGTTTAATGTAGCATTTCCCATTAGGTTTTAGTTCAAAATGTTTAGGTTTTAGCTAAAAAAATTTCAAAAATCGTTTCCACATTTACTAATTTCAACACTATGACAATTAGTTTAATAATTTTGAACAAATGTGAGACAGAGCCTACACACTTTATGTGATACTAATGCCACTGAGATGTTTACTTCCAACTCTGACACTTAAAAATATCACATAAGCAGTGCCCAAGGTGGGTCACTTTGACATTTAACAATTTATATAACAATCAAGTCTAGAAATAGGGATATGCAAATTTAATCTGTCACACATTCATTCGCAACAAAATGATTAGGTGTAATTGAAATAATAATTTTTGTTTTAAAATTTAATGAAAGATTTTTTGGATGCAATACTAATCCTTTAAAAGATTAAATCACAAAAATGAAGTGATCCATTTTCTTTTACTTAGCATAGTCACAAATTTTATGTAATATTTTAAAAACATGCTAATCTTATTAATTTGTATCCTTTATCCCAAAATATCTTATTGTCAAAACAGATACAAACCTAATAATATTGCAAGGAGTGTTACCCGCAACAGTAACTGAAATACGTGAGCCAACATCCAGGTTGCTTCCATCAATTGTCACTTCAGTTTCACCAGATTGGGGACCTCGTTCAGGACTAAAGGAGGTCATTGTAGGATCCTGCAAGGCAAAGATTTGTATTTAGGAGAATGCAATAAAATTTACTGCTTGCAATAGCCCACATATAGACAATCTTTTCTCATGACCAAGAACCTCACTAAAAAATGAAATCATTAAAGGGTTCTGTAATGCAAACATTTTATTTGGGAGAATGCAATAAAAGTTTTGAAATTTAACTTTATATTTTTCCTGTTGATGATGGGTGTATAGAGGACAATGCCAAAAATTATAATAATAAAAATGAAACAATGAAACTGTCATTTTTGGAAACCAGTGCAACATAAAATTTTAAAACACTTAATATCAAAGACGTTTTTCATGTAAAATGTTTTCTTAGATATTAATAGATGAGCAGAATTAACCCATTCCCTGACAGAAGCATGCCAGAACATGTTGCATTTATGTTGTCACAAAGCTGTCAGCAAATCTAGACTTCATGCACAGAGTTACTATTTTTGTTTTTAGACAATATTTTACATTTTCCAAACTTATGGAATATTTGTTCAAGAGAGGGTTGTATGCCTGTAAAACTATGTGTCAGCAGAGAGGCAGAGTAAAGGTTTTCTAAAAGAGCTGAAACAAGTGCCAAATCTACAATGAGATGAAAGCAAAATTCTGAGGAAGGAACAGTAATCTGACTGCAGTAGTGTGGCAGGATAAAAAATAAGTGGCTGTCATGTCAATCTTCAGTGACCCTACCTCCATGCAACAAGCTTACTGATGCATTGGACTCAATGGTGCTTGGTCAACATGTTCTCCAGCCACAATCCCTCTTTGACTACAATGCTCACACGAATGGGGTGGACATTCATGACCAGAAGAGAACAAAGTATGACTGTGAAATTCCAAGAAAGCCTGAAAATACATCTGGATTTCTAGTAAATTTTGCCATCACAAATACTTTCATACTTTACAATCAGACTTCAACTGCAATCCACTGTGGCAAACGTTTTTCTCATCTTGATTTTCATCGTGAACTTGCTGCACAACTCAATGCTGGATTCATGCCAGAAAACGATGGCATCCTGAAGCACTGTCCTATGATGATGAAAATGTGTGAGGTCATGTCAACGTCAAGATACCCAATACATTACAGTGAGTGATTTGACAAAATTATAGTTTACTACATCTCTGTTTTTTATGTGTCACCTTAAACATGAAAGAATCTGCTGATGTTGCTGATCCAACGACATAGTATGGCCGGTCATCATGATGTGTGAGGTCATTAATTTCCACTGTCACATTTCCAATCTTCACACCTGGAGCTTGCCTTGTCTGGCAAACCAACCTGGAGAAAAAATTAAAATAATTAATTTGATCAGTATCAGGACTGGGAATTGATTTTTAACCAAGAGGTGTGTGGCATCCTGACACAAACACACATATACATGCATGCCCACAAACGCATACACAAACACACTTATTTTACTTACTGATAAAATATAAGTGAATGCTATTGTTATTATAATATTTTGAATCTTTCTGTAGGTATTTTAAAACTAAATGATAATGATTGCTAGATATATTTATATTCAGGAATTCATATTACTATCATCATAAGATAATAAAAGATGATCACTGAGAAAAATAAAATAGGCAAGATTTGATGCAACTATTTCATTACAACAACATATAAAGGAAGCCAACTAAAAAAATGTGCATGATATATATTGTCTTAAAGTGGGAGATCTGCACATCATGTACATGTAGAGTGACATGACAGACTGGTGGGAAAGAGGAGAAAAAGATATGCCAAAGCATGACACCCTCTGATAATTTCTACATGAGCATTTACAAAGCAATTGTCAGTGCCAAAGCATGATTCTCTATGTGAGCATTTACAAAGCAACTATCAGTGCCTAGGCATGACTCTCTCTATATAAACATTCACAAAGTCACTGTCAGTGCCTAAATTAGTAAGTATGACATTCTGTATATGAGCAATTATACAGCAATCATTATGGCCAAAGCATGACATTCTCTATGTAAGCATTCACCTGCAATTGCCAAATGCCAGAGTATGATATTCTCCATTTGAGCATTTACACAGCAATTACTAGAGTTGTCAGGCAAGCACATGTTTACCATTATTCAGTGCAGATATCAAGTCAAAGAGAATCTTTACATGAATCAGATTCAAATGAAGATAGCAGCAATCACAATTCTTCCCATCCACTAGATCTAAATTATAGAATTTGGCATCTGTCCACAGTCACTATGACCCAAACAGTAGATTTGGGCATCTGTCTATAGCTGCTATGACCCAAGCAGTACATTTTAGCATAGTGTCAGAACTAAGGGGATATGCCATATAAACTACAGAGAACCTATAGTACTAGGCAAGTCTGTTATATAGCTTAACCCATTCCCTGACAGAAGCACAAATTTCTGCATTCATCTGTAGATTTCATAAGCGCGAATTTCCACAAAGATTACATAAGCATGAATTTCCACCTTTGTCTATAGAGCTCACCTGGGTGCCTCTATGTTCAAAACAGACGGATTTTTACATAACACCAAACTGAGTCTGATTTGGAAGCCAATCAAGACTTCTTTCATTTTCAAATCAGTTTATGACATCATGTGCTAATCACAAAATGGCAGCGACATTTCATTTCAGATCTGTGTCAAGCAATGTTAACTGCTCAGTCCCATAGATTTTTCTTCAGTCCAGTAAAGGAGGATCATTTTATGGGTTTCAGTTGCAGGCAGATCATATTTTGAATGCATATGATAGTGAGAATGAAAGTGATAACAATAGTAGCCAGTTAGACTCCGATTTGGTAATAATAGACCCATTGATTCAAAGTGACAATGAATGGACCTGCATATCTTCATACACCATTTATTGTCAATAATTTTAAAGCAGCTAGTCCAGGGGTCGGGAACCTATGGCTCGCGAGCCAGATGTGGCTCTGTTGATGGCTGCATCTGGCTCACAGACAAATGTTCGATTATAAAAAAAATGTTTCTTTAGACTTCTTTACTCTACATATTAATTGCATATCAATATTTCATTCTACAAATGAGCTAAAGTCTCAACGCCTGCATGAAGTTTAACCTCATCACGTATCAACCAGACTACAAAGCCATCAGCAAAGCCAAGTAGCACCAGAAGTCGCATTAATGGTAAGAAATACTCATTATTGATTAGCAACAGCATAACAATGTTATTAAAAAGAATTCAGAGACATAATTATTGTACTTGTGTTGAAATTATGCAAAATGCACACATTTACTTGAATTTTAGTTTTAAACATAATGTATGGCTCTCACAGAATTACTTTTCAAAATATGTGGTGTCCATGGCTCTCTCAGACAAAAAGGTTCCCGACCCCTGAGCTAGTCCATAAACAGTGTTTCCAGATGGATTTGATGTTATTGCAAAAGCAATGGATTATTTGTCTTTTGTTATTTTCTGAAGCGCTATTGGTGGACATTGTAACATTAACAGATATGCTGTATTTCGAATAGGAGTCCATACTTGTGCAAACTTCAAGCAGACAACACTAGCAGAGATGAAAGCATGCAATATTTTGATGGGCCTGTCTCAGTTACCAGAGAATGATCTCTACTGGCCTGCAGATCCTTTTATCAGCAATGATGGCATAAAATTGATCTTTCCGAGAAATCATTTTACATCGTACCTTCACCTCAGTGACAGATGATCAGAGTCAGTCAGAGGAGATCCGAACTTTCACCACTTATACAAAGTGAAAGGAGTGATGGATACTCTGGCAATTACCTTTGCTGATAAATTTATGTCTAGGCATCATTTGGCAATAGATGAGTCAACGATTCGTTTAATCGGGTATCTTGTGTATCTACCTTATTATTACCAAGCAACAAACTTACTTTGAAGGTGAAGAGTTATTAACCATGATCAAACAATTCACACCAGCAACTGAAATTCTAGGTAGTGCATCTTTCTGTATTCCTAGATCAATGCCAGTCAAGGTCAACAAGGTGCCTCCAGCAATTGGGCCAGATTTTGGTTGGATCTGGTTAAAAGACAGAAATACTATAAACTTTGTAGAAGAAAAATTTATAATAAAAAAAAAAAAAGTGTCAAACAACAGAAATACAAAATCTTTCTGAGACAAAAAATAAACACACTATAATCCTATCCTGTCAAAAAAAATAAACATAATATATACATATTTTATAGCAAAATATTTGTCTTCTCTGAACTATCGTTCTATCATTTTGTACATTTATTTTAAAAGGTTTTAAAATTAGTAATTCTTTTCTGATTTATGTTGCAAATTATTTCAAAAGGGTCCCAAATTTATTTATTTATTTATTAGTTAGCAATGTTCCATTTAAAGGTCTAAGAAGACATAAATTCCCATCCCAACACAGTAATAAATAATAATACAATAAACAGTAGAAAAAAATTCAAATGTATATTACCTTAGTTATCAAGAAATAAATATCACATTATATGTATATGAGAGGTTATTATTAATAACTAACCTAAACTGTGTCATTAAATGTATCATTAATTCCCTCAATTTAAGAGTTCCAAGTTCACCTACAGATAATGAAACAAGCAAGCAGGCATTTGCACACAAACACTTTATTCCTGCACTGGTATACTGATGAAAGAAAACTGATGACGAAAAATTTACTGCTACATATTCCTAGTGGAATCCACATTTATATCATTCACATGATTATAAATAGCAAGCAAACGAAAGACTGCTTAAAAATGATACAATAAGTTTAGTAACTTATTTCTACCAAAGTCTGCTTAAAAGTAAAGCAATGATTTCTTTAAATTTTTAATTAATTAAAAACATAAACAATTATTTTGGGGTAAAAATATGTGTATTGTCTATCTTTGTTTTCTGCTTCACTGCTTTTTACGCCCATTTTTTTTACTCCCCCTCCCCCCTTTTCTTTTGTGGGGTGTGTGCATGCAATTATTTTGTTTAGTTTTCTTCTCACATGTATTATAAGCCCAATATGTAATGCATTTGAAGCAAGAAACTTACTATAATCTGCATATGCAATCAATGCATTCATTCAGTATATAATACCATGTACCCGTTTGTATATAATATTTAGGCTTGTAAAGAGGTAATTAACTACCAGCACCTGTAAACAGATTTACACCTTCTTTTCTCTCTGATCGATGCACCCATTCCTTACATAATGCCTTAAACTAGTTTGTAAATATTATTTAGGCTGTGTAAAGATAGTTTACTACCAGCCCATGTAAACAGTTTTCATGTCATTTTCTCTCTCTGGTAAATGCACTCATTCACTAAATAATGCCTTACACTAGTTTGTAAATATTATTCAGGTTTGTGTAAAGGTAGACAATTGCCAGCAGATGTAAATAGATTTTCATCTTCTCTCTTTGGCAAATGAACTCGTTCACTAAATAGTCATGTACTAGTTTGTAAGTGTTATTTAGGTGTAAAGACAATTACCACCAGCAAACATAAACAGATTTATGTCATCATTTTAAACAGATTTGTCATCTTCTCTCTTTGGTAAATGCACTCATTCTTTATATAATGTCTTGTACTAGTTTGTAAATATTATTTAGGTGTAAAGCTAGTTAACTGTCAGCAGATATAAACAGATTTATGTTATCTTCTCTCTTCAAGTACAATACCTTGTATTATTTATGTTTGTACAGATAGCCCTTGATTTATGACAGGGTTCCATTCCTGGAGGAACTAGCGTAAGCAAACAAAAAAATTGGCATAAAATAAACCTAATGATATGATGTAAGTTAATGGGGAAAAAAGTCAACTTTTACATTTCAGGCCTCTTTAAAAAAAAAGATGTGTATAATATAATAATATTGCATTTAAAGTTTTGTTCTAAAATTGTGTCAAATGTATAAAAGAACTAACTTAAAAAGTTAAATTTGGTTAGATTTTACTTTTCTGATGACATTCTTGGTTAAGAAGGATAATCATTTTTTAGAAAAAAGCATGCGGTGTTGACTACCGAGATTTTCTCTTTCTTTCTTTCAGTATTTCAGGATAAGAGCCAATGGATGCCATTAACACGTTAACACTTTGTTCCCAGTCATGGTCAATCTCACAGAGTTCAACAGAGAGGGCCTCCATTGCTAAAAGTATGTGCTGTAGATTGCTTGTTTTTATAGATTTTGGAGGAGGCTCTTCATCTTTTTCTTTCTCCTCCTTCTGTTGCCTTAGTTCTTTGGCCAGTTCTTTCAAGTCTTCCTTGGCAAGAGGCCGTGCTTGCTATCTAACAGTCCTATTATGTCCTCAACTGTAATCTTGTCTAATTTCGCCACTTGCGCCAATCTGATAATATCTTCATCGATGTTCTTTACTTGGTCCAATCTTGTGAAGCCATGCATGAATTCTGGGAGAAATATGAACCACATTCCATTCAAAAAGTTCACTGACACTTCTTCCCAAGCAACATTAAAGTTATTAACACTCTTCAAAATGTCAAGTGAGTGCCAGTTAGTTTTGCCTGACCTGTCCAAAATTCACCATTTCCATGAAGGTTTGGCAGAGGTAATAGACTTTAAAGGTCTCTATCACACCCTGGTCATTGGTTGCAAAACTGATGTGGTATTTGGTGGCATGTAGACAACACTGACATCCAGAGGTGTTCTGACTTCAGCAAGGTTTGTAGGATGGCCAAGGGCATTATCCAAGAGAAGAATAGCTTTTGCTGGTAAATCATTCTCTTCACAAAAATGTAGCATAGCATAGTTGGACAAAAGTAGTCTGTGTACCAATGCAAAAAGATTTCTTTGTCACCCAAGCCTTCTTGTTTCATTTCCATTAGATTAAAAACATGGCTTTGTTTAGACCCTTTAGAGCACGTGGTGTGTATGAATGGGACACAAATGTTAGTTTAAGTTTTAAAGTGCTAGAGACATTTGCATCTATGAAACCTGGTGCAGACTGCTCTTTACAAGAAATGAAGTTTCATGATGGCAATTTCTTCCAATAAAAACTGGTCTTTTCAACATTAAAAAGTATATATTAAGAAGATAATTATCTTCCTCTACAATGGCTTGTAACTCTGAAGGAAGTGTTGCAACTGCCTCAGCATCTGCACTTGTTGCCACATAATTTCACACTGCGGCACTTAGTTTGAGATTTAAATCGCATGAACCATCTTTTGCTACCTAAAAATATCTCATTACCACCTTGTTTTCTATTAAGATCTTCAAAAAATGACTTTGCCTTTTCAGTAACTGCAGCTTTGAATCAACAAAATGCTTTTTTTTTATTTAAGTCATCCACCCACAATGACAATAATTTTTCAGTTTTTTTCTAAAAGTTTACTTCCGGTATAATTCACTTGCATCACAATTTTTTTCTAAAAGTTTACTTCTGGTATAACTCACCTGCATCACAGTTACTGCCACAGAATGTTGCAGTGTCTGTTTCATTTTATCTATAGTTATCATTATGGTAGTCACAGTCGATTGAGGCAGTTTCATACTTCCACAAATGTTAGAACATGTCCGACCATTTTCCATTATTTGAATTACCTCCATCTTCTTTTCCAACGAAATAGATCTATGTGACCTTTTTACTGTCATGTTCACATTTGGCTCCAATGCACTTCTCTTGCTAGATGTGATGGTTCTTATTGTATTAATTTAGTCAACTGACACTGTATAATATATATTGTAGCCTATACAGTGGACAAACAATAGTGCACCAACAAGCAAAGTGACTGTCAAACGATTATAAGTGACCAAAATCTTATACTGAACATGTTTCTCATGCCTGACGCCGATCGCTATAACTAGTGATCAAGAAATGCTCGATGTAGCAGCCACATTTTTCACCAAACACCAAGCTAACCAGCATCATTCTGAATCAGCAGGAAAAAAACCATTGTAAAGCAAGGGCTACCTGAATAATTATTCAGGCCTGTGTAAAGATACTTAACTACCAGCAGATGCAAACAGATTTACATATCACCTTCTCTCTTCAGTAAATGCCTCTTATTCACTATATAATGCCTTAAAATAGTTTGAAAATATTATTCTGAACTACCAACAGATATAAAAAGATTTCATGTCATTTTCTCTCTCTGACAAATGTACTCATACAATACATAATGCCTTGAACTAGTTTGTATTGTAAATATTATTTAGGCTTGTTTTTCTGCTAGCATATATATGTCATTTTCTGCTTATAACATTGTTCCCCACTTTATTTTTTACAACCAATTTTATAGCAGCAATAAAAACAAAAACTGTGTAAAATTAATAATACCCATTCAAAAATGTATTTGCTTTACTGCTTTCTTTATTTGTTTATTTTTATTCTTTAATTTTGCTTTTGCTTAATTTAAATCATACAAATTAGAATTTTCTTAACAACTGAACTCACAAAGCATCCTAAATTTTAGATGTCATTATTAACGAACTAGTTCAAGGCATCCATCATCACTCACACACAATCACTATTAACTGATTAACAAAGTCTGAGGTGTAATTATCAATCATTAATGTGAAGTATATATCATCAGTCACAAAGACATCATTGTCATTCACAGTACATAACTACAATAATTTATCAATTCATTCATTCAGAATATATCTTCACTCATATAAAATCACCATTAACTCACATCATACAAAACCGGAGTTCTTATAATTGATGAACCAGTTACAAGCAAAAATCATTTCACACAATCATCATTAACTTACATCTAACAAAACTGGAATTCTTATCACTAATAAACTAATTAAAAACAAATATCACTCTACACAATCACAATTAACATACAAACAAAACTGGGAGTTCTCATAACTAATGAATTAGTCATACAGCAAACATCACTCTACGCAATCACCATTAACTTACATCAAACAAAACTGGAGTTCTCATAACTAATGAACAAGTCATACAGCAAACATCACTCTAAGCAATCACCATTAACTTACATCAAACAAAACTGGAGTTCTCATAACTAATGAACAAGTCATACAGCAAACATCACTCTACGCAATCACCATTAACTTACATCAAACAAAACTGGTGGGCATATAGGATTTATGTTGTTGTCTAGAGGACTCCATTTTTTGGTCGATGGACAATCTACTTGGGTTGTACAAGTGTCTTGACACCAGCCACATCCAAGTGGATCAGCACTCATTATACAGTCTCGGCAGTATGTGTGCAATTTGCAAGAACTTGCTGGAAATTTGTATACCTAAAAAAATATGATCAACCATTACAGAAAAGCTGGGCAGAGAAATAAGAATTTGCTTAGTAGTTAGAGCTGGAACCCTAAAGAAAGTGGGTTTTTATAAAGTGAGAGTAAAAATAGGTTATCATGTCTGAACATAATAATGACACCTAAAACGAATCCTAATCAATATATAATAATAATAATAATAACAGTTACTGAAAAATGATTATATCATTCAAAAATCTATTTTTTAAAATCCTGGATCATTGTATTAGTTTTGATATTTTAAAAAAACTTTAAAAAATATTTCTGGTGATTATGATAATGCTTCATGAATCCACCCACTTCGATCTGCTAGTATGAAGTTCTTGAAAACATGGGAGTGCATATTTCTTGCATGTACATCTATGATATTTGAGCATGATCCACTTGTGTCAAACACCCAAAAGTCCAATCATAACCAATGAATGTAATAAACACAGCCACTGAACAGCCAGGGCTGATACATACTTTCTCTAACCAAATGGCAAAGCCTTACGAGATGAGGAAAATAAACCTGCTCATTCTTAGAATGTGAAAAAAATATAATCTGCTTATGAATAGAAAAGAATATATAATAACTATGTGTGGCAGAGTAAATTTGCCTATTCCTATTTCTAAACTTAATTATTATATAATTTGTTAAATGTCAATGAGAAATGAAATTCTGGTACTGTGCATGATGATATTTTTGTAAGTACTAGAGTTAAAATAACAACTTAAGTAAAAAATATGCTAGAACTTGTTGATGAAATCCAAACCAGTTCCAAGCGGATGAGTACTTTTTCTTATTAAAAGTCTCATACTTGCTTATAACAATTTCATCCAATGGGGATAGACCAAAACTTTGTTGAAAAAAGTTCTATATGAGGGGTCTCAAACTAGCGGCCCACGGGCCAACTGCGGCCCGCCAGACGATATTTTGTGGCCCCCACTTGATATTAAAGTTAAGTGATAGTGCGGCCCGCACGTTTTTCTCATGCACCCTGGGAGTTTTATAGTTTTTGTCACCTGTGGGCTACCATACCTCAGGATCTGCCATTTCCCAGCATGTAAGGCACTCATGGATTCTGGCACACCATTCAGTGGTGAGAAGTATGTTGCAGGAAAGAATTTGATCACAGGTTTGCAGATTTCAAGAAACACAGAACCACCTTTCAAATATTTGCTGACCCTTTCTTCAATGTGGAAGATGTCCCTCCTGTGCTTCAAATGGATCTAATTGACAAAAGTGTAATTCTGAACTCAAAGCCAAGTTCAGGGAGGTGAGTGGAAAAGCAGACAAGCTTGGACAGTTTTTGAGAGAATTGCCCCTTACCTTCCCTGAGCTTTCTAGGATGTTCAAGTGGACCAAGTGCCTTTTGGGGAGCACCTATCTGTGTGAATAGCTCTTCTCCACCATGAACTTGAATAAGTCAAAATTCAAGGACAAACTTACTGATGAACATCTTCAAGCCATACTGAGGGTCTCAGTGGCTTCCTCCCTGAAGCCAAATGTGTCTGAGCTGTGTAAGAGGAAGTGTTGCCAGGTCTCTGGCAGCAGGGAATAATGATGCGGCCCAGCTTCACCCAGATTCTACTTCCAGTGGCCCCCAGGCAAAATGAGTTTGAGACCCCTGTTCTATATACTAATCACTTTGATTTTGATGTAACTCAAATCTGGTCTTAAAGGCGATCATTAGCTTATGGCAAGTTAACTGTTTGGAAAAGAAAGAATAGAAATATTTCATACGTCTGCTACTGATCTATGATTTGAATTGGAGAATGTTTTATGTAACTGAACCATTATTTCTACGTTCACTAATTTGATTATATTGTACATTATACTTGTGAATTTTGATCACTGCTATATCTCTTATGTTGTGTGTGTATTGGGCTAATGAATATTGTTTGCAGAATATTGTTTGTAAGTTGAGAGCGTGTGTAAGAGAGAATGGAGTTTAGAAATGAAATATGCCTGAAACTTAGTGCTGCCCTTAACTTGACTTTTGCAGAAAGGAGTATGCCTTTTGATGTTTTATAACCATGTATCTGTTCAGACTGCAGTGACTACTATATGCTATCAAATCATATTGACAGATCAGCACTGTCGTCAAATTTATCAGTAAATGTGTTGCAGTTAAGTTGATTCCTGTGAATTCCATTCGAGAGCCAATATGACAGAAAATGAAGTTTGAGTTTGGTCTTGAGAATTAATGAAGATTTTTTTTTGGAACAAACTTCGTGGTGTGCTTGAGTAGTGAACATGAAGGTTCTAGAACACCCCTTGTGTTGTGCTTTGACAGTGCATACAAAGTTCTGGATTTTTTTCCAAGGTGTGCTTGTGAACGCATCAAAGGCATCTGGAACAGTTGTGTAATGTGCCTAGACATTGGAAAGTAAGTGACTTGTTGCAAATCACGTGACTGTGAATATGTGCTAGTGACAGCTGTCATCATTGAAAAGGTTATGTATACTGAAAACTCCACTCTCATTTCTATGATGAAACTATATCTATGAGCTTGATTATATGTGCGTTGATTTGACTGCTGATGTCTATGCTAAGATAAATTGATTAAGTGTCAAACATTTAATCAAACATTGTGAGTGATGTAAAATGTCAACGCTCTTTAGATTATAAACGTATAAATGTTGATTTAATAAATTTATTAACCTTCTTGCACATAATTATATTAAAACCTTATGTTGGAGTAATAGCAGCTGGATGAAGGCTTGTTAAATATAAATAAAAGACGGATTTTTATTACTCCTTTAGTAAGAAGTTTCTGCCTAAGAAAGAATTGTGTGACAGTAAAACGTCTGTCTTATTGTGGAAGGGAGAAGACTTTACTACATCAGTATAGTTAGCCATGTGAGAGACAAATGGTGTCCCCTGGGAGAATTATTAATAAACATACAATAAGATTTCTCCATCACTTGTAATTAGTTATGGATGATGAATAATAATAATAATCATAATCATTAACAAAAGGGTGCATGTTACACTATGTTAATGAGAAAACCAGGCGTGTGAGCTAATATGACTTTACATACTTTAGAGGTCATGTAGTCATCATTTAGATTTCGCATTTTGTATCCGATTATAATACTCTTATAAGAAAGTGGAAGGGAAGGGAAATTATATTCTATTGCAATATATCAGTAAGTGGTATATTATGACCACCAAAAAAAAATCTTGTTATACATTAAAAATACATGGTATATTATGATATGAAAAGATATCCTATTATAATACAAAAGAAGTGGTATTATGTTGGGAAATGAATCATGCAATCTGTCACAACAATTGAATTATAAAGCCACATTCATTCCTATCTCACCTTAGTGCCAGACAAGAGAAATAAGTTGTTCTCATTGCTATCAAAGGCTGTGTCCTTCTCAATTTTCTGGCTGCTCAAATTGTAGGTCATGTATATTTTTGAACCTTCTACACTCATCTAACAATAAAGAAATTTTTTTTTAGGTCAAAATTGTCACATTAACAAATAAGCTGGAAACTTACAAATTCATGTTAAACATTCTATCTAAACTATTTGTATTAAAATTTTAAAAACTCATTGAAATTTAGGTAACATTTTAAAATATCTTTAACTGATCTTTGTCTATTATTTAGAGAATTTTTAATTTTTATTTTATGATGCAGACAAAACCATGGCCATAAATCTGTTTTTCCTTTGTTTTTGCATCTCTTTTCTAATAGAGAAACATTTCTTTGTGGTATGGGTGTGAGATTTATAAATAAAACATAATTATATTCAAAGTATGTTCTGTCAGTCAAACTCCTAAAATATTAAAATGAATTAAAAGTAAAACAAGAGACATTTATTTAAATATATGGCCACCAAAATTTTAAAATCAATCATGTATGATTTTTTAACAGAGACTTTTAGCTTTAAGGAAACTCTCCTTGCAAATTTACACAGGAGAGTAGTTTTAAGGAGAAAACACTTAACACAAATAGAAATAGATTCAAACTAATTATTTCTTAAAATTTAAATATTAATGACTAAATATCATTTAAGCAAAAAAAGTACACAAACACACACAATTTATCAATTCTACTAGTTATGCAAATTGTCAAAGATCTATGACAGCAGTGTTCAAAAGAAATTCTATGCTACAAATTGCTAGCCATCATTTTCTGATTTTTTTCATAATGACTACATGATTTAAAAGTTTTATGCAACTACTTTTCTTAATCATAAATTCACTGATCTATGATCTTTGAAAGAGCACTAATATCATCTTAGTATAATTCATTCATACACAGGAAAATTACCTTTTAACCCCACCCCCATTTTCAATGTTGCATGATATGAGAAATAATGGAATATGGTCCCAAGGCTTACATCAGTCCTAAGACTAGTCTCACCATTATTTTTCCCTAACTGGTGCCCATCAACAGTACTAAGACTAGTCTCACCTTCATTATTTTTCCTGAACTGGTGCCCATCAACAGTACTGTTTTGTTATTGTGTTGTGTTGCTGAAAGGGAGGTCACTACATCAGATGAAAAATACTGCAGCACAGTGATATATTTTGTTTGTGTTGAGTCATACTCTGGTGTTGACTGTATTCCCAAGTTTAAAGGATCTCCACAAAACCCTCCAGGAATGTTAGTATCAATAGTCTGTTACAGAGAAAAAGCAGAAGTCTATGAAATGTAGAGGAATATTATATATATATTATATATCATTATATGATTCAAGATCAATGCTTATAATTATTAAATGTGATCTAAATTAGTAAGTATCATTACATATGTCACAAGGACTAAGTGCAAATTATTTGTGGGCTGGAAAAAACAAACTGAAAACACTATAATACAATTACTATAAAAATATGTTATATGTACATGAAATGTAAATAGAATATTCTATACATATTAAGAAACATGTACATTAACAAATAAATAAGTAAGATTTCTGAAGAAAGGCACTATAAAACATATCCCTGAAGCTGCCAAAAATACCTGAGGCTTGCACACATTTTAAGTAAATGCAAAATATACAGTTCAACTGCTTATTCGAAATGATCAATGAGTGATAAGAGCTAAAGGCCAATATTATTTTTTATTTTTACACCAAGTACGATTTCATGATGTCTTTGTAAGTGTATCATATTTTATAAAGATTATTTTTATAAGATGGATTCTATTTATGAATACTATAATTCATATTCTGTTAATTATAATTCTTGACAAACTTTAACATTTTTGTAAAATTCAAAATATCAGATATGAATTTTTATGGAAATAATATATGTAATAATAATAATAATAGTAATAATAATACTAATAATGGGTATTTATCTAATTTATTCTGCAAAGAGCTCTAACCAAAGCATTTACACTCATGGCCACTATACTCAACATTCATGAACTGGGAGCTAGAGTAAAAAAAAAACTCATAAAAGTCCCTCGACTAAGACTGGGTTCAAATCTAAGAATCGTAAGACATTCTGCATGTGAGGCATCTTTGTCTCAAAGCCAAGGAGTTTCCCCTTTAAAATAACAGTAAATGAAGAGTGTATTTTGACAATAAACGATGCCCATTCTTAATCTTAGGAACTCTTGGATAAAGGTCCACCTCAATGATTTACAAATTTTCATCTCGGCCACAAGCAGTCTGATCTTTATACTATATTATAGCTGTGGATTTAGTTTTGACTAAATGTGGTTTTAATTTCAGTTGCCAAGAATTCTAACAGGTATGCTTGTTTAATCTTTAATATTCCGTGGATTTAATTTCAGTTGCCAAGAATGATTAGGGCAAGTGTGTTTGTTTGGTCTTTATAGCTGTGTCAGTGGATTTATTTTCTGTTGCTAAGAATGTGTGACACCTCTCTGGACACCCTTCACTCATTATGATTATTATTTGTTAATTAATAACACATAACTAATTACAAGTGGTCAAGAATCTTAATTTATAGTTATTAATAATTCTCTCACAAAACAACATGTCTCTCACATGGTGGATTATAAGTGTGTCTTAAAACTATTCTTTACACAATAATAAGATAGCATTTTAACTGTCGCATAATGTTCAACAGGTGGAAGCTTCTTACTAAAGGAGTAATAAAAATATGTCTTTTATTATTATCCAACATAAAGCTTTATGTGCAAGAAGGTTAATAAATTTAACAATAAATTTATTAAATCAACAATAATATAAGACATATGAATATAATCAAAAGAGCATTGACATTTACATCACTTCACAACAATGTCTGATTAAACATTAGACACTCATTCAGTTTATCCTAGCATAGACATCAGCAGTCAAATTAACACATATATAATCAAATTCATGGGTATAATTCATCGTAGAAATGAGAGTGGAGTTGTAGAGAGATAATTATACTCAATGTACATAACCTTTTAATGATGGCAGCTGTCACTAGCACATGCTCACAATCAAGCGGTTTGCAACAAGTCACTTTCTTTCTTATAAGATGGTGATCCAATGTACCCCTTGCAGGTACATTACACAACTGTTCCAGAATCTTTGATGTGCTCACAAGCACACCCTGGAGAATCATCCAGAACTTCACATGTGATATCAAAGCACATCACTGGGAGTGTTCTAGAATCTTCATGTGTGCTACGAGGAATGTTCAAAATAATCTTCATTAATTCTCAAAACCTAACTCAAGCTTCAATTTTCGCCATATTGTCTCAGAATTCACAGGAATCAACTTACAGCAGCATGTTTACTGTTAAGTGCAACGACATCGATGGACACACACACCAAAAATGGTCCAGTAGAGTACAGTAGTCACTGCATTCTGAAGCTGATATAAGGTTGCAAAACAAAGAAAAAAGTGCGCTCCTCTCAGCAAAAGTCAAATTATGGCAGTGCTAAGTTTCAGGCATATTTCATCTTTAAACTCCTTTTTCCCTTACTACACACATTCTCAACTTACAAATCCTAACAATATTCTTTAGCCTGATATACATGCAGCATAAGAAACACAGAAACAATCAAAATTCACAAATATAATGTACAACTTAATCAAATTATAGAAATAATGGTTCGATTACATAAAGCATTCTTCAATTCAAATCAATAGGTCAATAGCAAACGTACAAAATATTTCTAAGTCCATTTTTTCTTTATCAGTCAGTTAATTTATCATAGGCTAATGGTCACCTTTATGACCGGACTTAAGGTATATCAAAATCAAAGTGATTAGAATATAGAGCTTTCTTCAACAAAATAACTTTTGGTTCATCCCCACTGGATGAAGTTGTTATTAAAAAGTGTGAGACTATTACTTGTATTAGTCAAAAATCTACTCATCCATGGAACTGATTTGGATTGCATTAGCATATTCTCCACCTGTTATTTAAACTCTGGTACTTACAAAAATGTCATCATGAGCAGTGACCAAAGTCAGGTCACATTAACATTGGCAACAAAGATATAATTATTAAGTTTAGAAACAGGGATAGAAAAGTATGGTATGTGGAGTGAAGCTAAGCATGTTGCTTCTAAATTATGCATAAAAGTGAAACTCTCTGGAACTCGGGGTGAAGCAAAACACACAAGTAAGAGGTTCCATGATGAAGGTGCTAGAGAAGTATTAGATTTATCAAAACAAGTTGAAATGGATGAATCCCCTAAGGAAGCATATTTGAGAAAGTCTGTCTTCTATTATTTTGGATAATGTTATTGGTGGACTGACCGTTCGTTTCAATGCTGGGCGAGAAGTTCAGCTTCCTCTGGAAGTAACTATCAATTCCTCAAAATGAACTAAAAGAAGAATTGAAATTACTGGCAGATCAATATCCCACTAATATCAGTGAAGATCTTGTAATGGAGATAAGTCATTTGCCATCTGTTCATCAAGCAAATTTTGGAGAGGGCCAACTTAAGTCCATTGGAGCTACTGAAATGCTTGAAAAATACAAGCTGGAAGGGCTCTTTCCAAATATGTGTCTGCCTCCCTATTCTGTTGACAATTCCTGTCACTGTCACCGCTGCAGAGCGCCCATTCAGCAAACTAAAGCTGATAAAAATTATCTAAGATCAATTGTGTCACAGGGGCGATTGGTAGATTTGGCAAGACTCAGTATTGAGTCTGATCTTGCAAAAACGATTGATTTTAAATGCTATAATTGCTATCAAATATCAACTATAATAATTGTAATGAGCTTGTAATCAAGCTAGTATTAAATTCATTGCTTATGTATATTGCTTCATTATTGTTTATATACTATATGTTTATTGATATTGTTAGTAACAATAAGCTTTGCTGATGACATTGATGGCCTTGCAGGAAATGAAGAGGAGCTAGCTCAATGGGTGGAAAAACTGGACAGGACAGCTACTGCTTTTGATATGGAAATTAGTGCAGAGAAGACCAAATTGATGACCAACAACACCAGTGGCATTGGCAATCATGATTGGTGATCAGAAATTGGAAATAGTTAATAAATTCAAGTACTTAGGACCCATTGTGACAGATGAACGATCAAAACCTGATATATTGTCCAGGATTGTGATGACAATAACAGCAAAGACAAGGCTGAAGACAGTTTGGAAAGACAGAAACATCTCACTCAGTCAGCTCAAAGATCAGACTGATGCACTCCTTCGTTGTATCTGTGTTTTTATATGCCTGTGAATCATGGACCATCACAGTGGATCTCAAAAGGATACAAGCTACTGAAATGAGATGCTTTCAAAGGTTGCTTGGCATTTCATATAGAAGTCATGTCACGAATGAGGAAATGAGAAACAGAATTAGGCAAGTCATTGGGCCATATGAAGAGCTATTGGCCATTGTGAAAAAACGCAAAATGAAATGGTATGGCATCACACGATCAACAGGGCTTGCCAAGACAATCATTCAAGGTACTGAACAAGGAGGACGAAGGAGAGGGAGACAGAGGAAAAGATGGGAGGATAACATTTCAGAGTGGACAGGACTGAAACTGAGCAATACGGTAAGATTAGCAGAGAACAGAATAGAATGGAAGAAATTGGTTGTCAGGTCATCAGTGGTGACCCAATGGTCGACAAGACTAAGGGATAGATAGAAACTTAATGGATTCCTCAGTATCTATATATCTATTTATTATAATGAATGAATTAGTACATTTTTAAAGCAATAAGTGAATTCTATTTTATTGCATAAACAGACACATAAATCATGTCAGTACTTCTGATAACCATTAATTGGCTGAAACTGAGGTGTGTTTTTTTTAAAAACACAAATTATAATCCTTTCATAATCCTAAATGCTGTAAATCCCAATTTTAAAAATCTTAATTTATATCCTATAAAAAATATAAATCTGATTTTTAAAGTCTTGATTTAAAATCCAATGAATCTAGATTTCAACAAATTCATGATTTCAAATTCTGTCTTAATCTAACTCCCTTTAAATAAATATAAAAAATTAAACCTGACATCTGATAGTGATTTCAAATCCTATTATTATCTTCAATCCCTCAAAATTTATCATTTCAAACTATTTCAATCTAAAACCCAAATTAATTTTAAACCTTTGTAATTGTGTGTATACTTGCAGACAAAGTAGTATTTAATTTTTTTTTTTACAGAGAAATGAACCATAAAGAATGTAATAATTCATACAATAATGCCTAAACTAGAATTTTAAAAATTAAATAATATTATCTAATATAGCAATTTCTCCAAAAATATTATTTTTCAAACGTTCCTATTGTAAAAATCATTCACAACAAAATACCAAACAAACTAATCTTACCGGATTGGAAGAACACATCTGATCTTCTCTTCCAGACTTCCAGGCAGGTATACGAAACTTCCAACCTGAGTTTTTATAGCAGTCATAGTTGACCTCGGCAAAGATGGTGTTAAGCCTGTTGATTGGAATTGCGCATACAACTGATCCTTTGCTGGCATCAACTTTAAATGGGAATTGTTCTAGGGTTCGACCAGCTGCGAAGAATAGGGTATTGCTGTGCATAACAGCAGCAAGGATGCGAGGGTATTCATTGCCACCAAATTGGCAGAGCAACCCAATTTCAACATATGACTGATATATTAGATCGTTAATACAGATGCGACCAAGTCTTGGGTAAGGTTTATTCAACTCTATCAATGATTTCTGCTGCACTGTGAGAAAGTAGACATAATTGCTGTCAATAAACACACCCATAATTTCCATGTGGTAATTAGGTAGGTTAGGAGACAGACCAAATGCTGATATTAGACTTGCCTCTTTATCAAATACATTAAATTTAATTCTGTAATCATCACCTAAAGCTAAAATATCTTGAATGGAAAATATAATTTTATGATTATCAGGTTCTTGTGCAGCAAAAATTATATTTTCTGTAGAAGATGGTTTCTGATAAAAAAGCACTTCAACAGACTTTTTAGTTCCAGATAAATTTGAATCAGAATTATTGTAAACTTCTTTGAAGTTTGAAATGTTACTTAAAGAATGAAGAAAACAGTTTTGCTGAATAGAACCACATACTAGAAGTGTTCTTTTTGCATGATCTACTTCCAGAACTGAAATGCTATTAGCACAAACAGTTTCTTGCACACAGTCCCCACTCTCTTTGAGAGAGCTAAGCAACAATGAGTTCTCAACAGTCAGGTTTTCAGAAAACTGCAACAGAATATTCTCTCCCCCTATGAAAACTCTGTTTCCTGCCCGATCATAAGTGACTTTGAATAAAGCTGTGCCACCATCATGTGACATCACATTCAAAGAGCAACTTGTACTACAAAAAGCTGCATAAATCACAGCAACAGTAAAGATGTCAAAACGTTTCACCAACATTTCAAATATTTTCAAACTGCTACAGTATTATCATACTGGACAAACAAGGGAATAAATGGTTCTCAAATTAAAAAAATCACTTGGATATTTAAAATCATCTTGGTCATTTATTTTAAATTTTTACTGCCCGTGTAGAAACATTTTCTTCCACTATCATTCCAAGAGAATCATTGTACTACACCTCAAAGGCTGCTAAGATATTTCCAAATTTGTTTTCCTTGCTTGCATTCCTGAAGCCGTTCTGAAGCATTTAAATGATCTTTAGTTTATGACTCACTTTTATTTAGGGAATTTGTAATATCTACAGATATTAAATGTTGTTTAGTTTATTTCTCATTATTTGCATGACACAATTCTGCTTTTATATTAACAAACCATTAATAAAATTATTTGTTCTCTTTCAGAAACCAGAAAATGTCTCACAAATTTGTTCTTCATGTATTGGATCTTCAAAAGTTAAGATAACTCTGTTGTCTTTCAAATAAGGTGGTTCCCCAAATACTGAGATGGAACAAACTGCAACAATTATAAAGAAAAGAATGGAAATAAGTAATCAACAAATCACCCACACGACAAAACCCCAAACCTGTCTTTATCAGAAGTAACAAACAGAAGTTTTTCTCTCTCACTTATTTGAAACCATACTAGAATTACTACACAACTGTTCTTTCTCACTCATCCGAAACCATACTAAATAATCTTTCTCTCTCATACTCATTTGAAACCACACAACAGCTGCTCTTCATCTCTTGAAACTCTCCTTGCCATCATTGTCTCTCCTAGCTCACTCACCTGAAACTCACCACCTCTCACTCCTATTTCAATCTTCTTTAAGTCCCCCTACCATCATTTTCTCCTACTGCAGTACATCTGAAATCAAACATTGCTGCTGTTTTTCTCTCTCAATCATCTGAAACCACACTATACCACTCTTCTCTCTGTCATCTGAAACCACACTACACCACTCTTCTCTCTCAGTCATCTGAAACCATACTGCACCATTCTTCTCTCCCAGTCATCTGAAACCACCCAATACCACTCTTCTCTCTCAGTCATCTGAAACCATACTACACCACTCTTCTCTCTCAGTCATATAAAACCCACACTACACCACTTTTCTCTCTCAGTCATATGAAACCACACTACACCACTTTTCTCTCTCAGTCATATGAAACTACACTACACCATCTTCTCTCTCAGTCATCTGAAACCACACTACACCACTCTTCTCTCTGTCATCTGAAACCATAATGCACCACTGTTTTTTCTCTCTCACTCAACTGAAACCATACTAACTACTCTTTTTCTCTCTAACTCATCTGAAACTGTTCTACACAGCTGTTTTTCTCTCTCACACATCTGAAACCATTCTACACAACTCTTTTTCTCTCTCCTTCAACTAAATTGCTTCTTATTTCCCCTTTCTCAATCTCATTTATGTGAAATCCCTATTTTCTCCATTTTATCAATCTCACTTATGTGAAACCCTTATCTTCCCTTTCTCTATCTGACATGAAATTCCTTCTAGTTCTACCAAACCTTTCTCTGGGTGTACTCACCATTAATTCTTTTCTAGCAAATTCGTAATCTGTCTTTAAAATAACCCCTGAATATATACTCTAAACTTTATATTACCAAAAATATCATTATCATCATCATCAATTTTAAAATGAAAGAAATACATTTAAAGTGTCATTTAAGGTATGAAAGAATTACATTAAGAAAGTAAGAAACTAATGTGAACATTAACTAAATTTCTTAAATTTGGATCTGGTAGAGGATAGAGAGAAACTATGAAGTAACAATACTGAACACCTGCAGAAACTTTATTGTTTAAAGAAAATGAATACTGTATAAAAGTGAGAGTAACTGTAATGCATATGAAATTATTCAGTCAAACTTTCAGAAGTCACAGTTTAAATAAGATTTGAGGCTATGACAGATCCACATTTGAACCATGCAGATGGTAAAAATTTAATTGTAAAAACATGAAAATAACATCTCAAAGTAGTTGTTTATTATTACTATATATTAGTTTAGTATATTTTAAGAAACGGAAGTAAAATGCAGTTTGTAAAGTTATTGAAATAGTTACCTGAAAACAAAAATCTTCTGCTGCATAAATTAGAAGTTAATATGAAAGGTACACAAGAGGAAGATGAGGCAACAGCCAGGTCACTAAATGACAGCATTCAATCACCTTCTTCATTGACAGTAACCTTGAAGATAAAGATTTTGAAAAATATCTAGACATACAAAATTACAAGATTAGTCAGAACATCAATGATTAAATTTGGAAAATTTCAGAGGAAGAGAAACTCCATCATATCTAACTAAATTCAAAATAAATTTTTACCAAGCACTAAAAGAGGTTGAGAAATTTGAATGAACTTATGAATCTTTGAATAGTGCTACCACTGATTCAAGTCACTGTGAAAAATTTGTTTTCTGCCCTCTAAATTAAATCTGATTTGAGAGCAGCAGTATCAGAGTCAATTCAATTTAGATACACATTATCATATTAAATATATTTTGAGGTTTGGGGTATGAAACTACTGTATGGTTGAAAAATATTTTAAACACGAAATCTACAAAAGCCACTTAAATCATAGTCATACAAATAACTCTATTATAAGCAGGTGTATATAATTATTATGTCACATGATAATAGTAATAATCTACAGCTGGACTTGGAGTCAGATGGAATTCAAAATTTCAGGAGTTGGAGTTGGAAACATTTTGGCCAATTCCACAAACCTACTTAAAACTGACAGGGCTTTTCTAGTTCAAAAGACTGCCAATAACTTTTATATTATTTAAATGAAGTTAAATATATAATTTATATGTGAGAAAGGACAACTTTACTTGGTTTATTACATAATGGTAAGTAATAATAATAATATACACTTCTGACCTCTTTAACAAATAAAGTAGTCTCAATACAATAATTAACGTATATATACAGCAATCTTATGCTCACTGAAATATATACCATTTGTGATGTACTGTCACAATTTTAATTACACATTTTAAATGCAAGGTATTTTGAAGACTATACAATAACATTTATTAGATTATGTCAGACACTAATGAAGCATGAAATGAGCCTCAGAGTAAATTGTTGTTGTTGTACCATTAACTTCTGCTCCACAGGAATTGCGTGAAAACTTTTCATCTTCCTTAGATGTTCTCAGTTTCTGTTTGATTCCTGTGGAGCCTTCCTCCCTTCTCTGGCATTTGGGGAGGGTAGTTAGAGGAGTGTGCTGCTACTGTTGGCTGTTTTTGTTTATCATGTTTGCATATTGCTGTGACTGTTGTAGGTCCTCATTTTTTTAAATTAATTAATTGTTCCTTTTTTAATAAATATATTAATTTGTAGTTTTTGCCTTGCATTTTTGTTGGGTTTTTAGAAGATAGGATATGTTTGCATGAGGAGTGTGCTGGATAGTGTAAGTGTGAGCTTTAGATTATGTCCCTTTGGGTGTAGTGGTATTTGGGTGGTAGATTGTAGCCTAAGTAGTGTATGCTGTTTCTCAGTGATTTTTCTTTAGTCTCTGAGTTTGCGGTTTGTTTCTGTGTGATTCATTTTGGTGTCGTGTCATGATTTGTGGTTTGTTGTGTTGTAGTATTTGTTGGTAAAGTTGGTTAATTGTGGGTGGTGTGGGTTAGTAATACTTTTTAAAAATTATTATTATTTAAAGGAGGTGGAGTGTGTTTGTTTGTATGAGGTATGTGATGATTGCATGGTGTAAGTGGTGTGGGTTGTGTTCATTTTGGTGTAGTAGTGTTTTGGTAGTGAATGGTAGTTGTAGTAGGTTTGTTGTTTCTCTGGTGATTTGAGTAAATTGTTGACCAGAATCAATATATTCCAAATTATTCCACTATTCTCAATGTGAGCCATAATGTGTGCTAAAAGCAGCCAGAACATTAAATCAGAAAGAGATGTGTATCCATTTGTTGTATTGGGGTGTAATAAACATTCTACAAAAGCACAAGTCTATATTCCATCAAATTCTGCTTTCACTGTATTAATTCAATCAATATCATATAAAGAGCTTTGTAAAGCTGTGATTCAAGATTTTACATTGCTTAGTGATGCAAACATCAGGTGCAATGTAGAACACAGTCAATTTTGGCATTTTTATATGCTTTGCTTCAGTAATAGAACATTCTACATCACATTTCCTTGTAAACCTTCTACATTTCAATATACCAGCCTATGATTTGTTATTATGTGATTCCTTATGAAGTTAAAATTGCAGTTTCTCAAGCATCAATGTGGTATGACTTTATCAATGATGACCTTTGAGGTCAATGAAATATCTTTCAATATTGCCCACATAATTTTTTTATATTAACTAAATAACACCCCCAAAGTATTTCAAGAAATATACATCATTTGTGCTTCATTAACTTCTGATAGTGAGCAAAAAATATATTTTATCAAAATGCACTGTCAATATTTTATTTTTCTCTCATTGCCAATGCTATACTTAAAGATATATTGTTAGTTAACTATTACTCAACAAGATGTGGCTTAGCATGTATAAAATACTTTATGTTGGAATTAGTTAAATTATTGCTTTCTAAAATTATAAGGCCCTACTGTTGGTTACAAATCATTATACATAATAGAAATAAAAATTATGGTAGGCAGAGATATATTTGTAAGCATGGTTATTTTAAAAATAATTTATTAGGTTTCTTTTTCAAAGTCTTATTTAAACAATTCAGTATTTTTCTCAACAATCTAAGTTTCAACAATTTTCTATAAAATGTTCTTCACACTGAGTCAGACTGGGAAATAGTAGGGGAGAAGAGAAATCAACCTTTAACCTTTTAACTTGTCACACTCTAACATCTTAGCAAGGGACAGTCAACTAAAATAAAAAGAATGACTGTTCATTTAATTCAATATACAGAGTGCCTAAAATTCCATTATGTACACTGTATGCTGCTGTGAAAATCTAATTCTTTATCCAAATGATTATGTGTAATTATCTTACACATTGCATTATAACAGACTGAAAGTAACATTTGCAGCTCACAGTGCTACCATAAACTGTTGATCAATTAAGCATTTAGCCAAAACAATTAGCACAATCTACCCGTAGCATTAAGTTATTAATATCACTATTAAATGCTCATATTCTGATGGGAAGCCAGTTTAGCAAGAACAGAAAAATAACAGCACTACACAATCTCACACATTACATCAATAAAACATTACAATAAAAATATTCAAATAGAATTTATTTTAATTTTAAAAATCCATAAAGCAGTGGGTGTGTGTTTTTTTTTATCCCTAGAAAAACATTCTATTTCTCAAGCTTTAAAAGAGTCCATTTTAATAAAGATGTCTTCAAAAGTGATTGTTGCATTCAGTACACAAAACTTTAAAGCAGAAACTATATGTAATTTATCTGAATTCCTTCTTTATAACTTGCCTAGTTCATGGAAAGTGGTTGGACAAGTGATTATTGCATTAGTACACAAAACTTTAAAGCAGAAACTATATGTAATTTATTTGAATTCCTTCTTTATAACTTGCCTAGTTCGTGGAAAGTGGTTGGATCAGTAATTTTCTGGAAAAGGTTCATAGGCAGAGCTACAGGGTTTCAGCAGTAGAGCTGTACTATGTAGGAAAATTTGAAACAAATTACAGGACAGGAAACAGTTGAAAGTATCTAAGTATAGTACCTACTTTTAACCCATTCCAATCCACTCAGTGCATGTCCTGGTCCTGTTACAGTATTAGGGATCTGTACTGTCTAAATAAAATTCCTGAATATGACCCACAGTCACAATAAAGTAACTGGTATACATACCTTCAAGTATAAGTACATACATGTATAATTATTTATAACATACCACTTGATATGTTTTTGGTTTGCAATGACTATAACTGATTTTAAAACACAAGTAAGCTAATTTATTCACAAAATGTTTACAACTGTCAGAAAATTGAGGAGGGAGACATTTTCTGCTGACAGTGTGGGTGTTTACAGCACCAAGGACAATGCCCATACAAATTTAAAGTTAAAAAAGTTATTTTTAAAAGAAACTCTGGATGGGTAAAATGCATTCCTTCTTGCTATAAATTTGCCCTTTTGGATTAATGTAAGAGATATTCTACTGCTCCATCCATTATTTTGTGTGTTATGTGTGATGTATGCCCTTGCTCAATTGAGACGTAATAATCAGATTCTGCCACTTATTTATATATTATGCAAAATAATTTTTTTTTAAAATAATTGTTCATTCTAGCAAGCCAAGGCAATTACCTCCTATTCCCAAAACCCATCTCCATTGGACCACAAATGGGTACTCCAAATACAAGTACTGTTTCTTTTAGAGATCTGCTACCTGACAAGAAATTCTTGAATTTGACCTAATACTGTAATAGATTGCTGCATGTTATAATATAATGTACTTACAAGCATAAGTATATTTATAACATACTATTATTACCTATTATACGTCTTTCTGAAAACACAAAATAAAGTTATTTATTTTAATATTCTAAATTACTTATAAATAAGTCTGCAAATGTCAGAGAGGAGGTGCACAAACTTATACTATTTTCTTTAAATCACCATTCATTTGCCAGTACTCTAATTATCATACATCATTATATGATTTATTACTTAGTGTGAGTGTGTGTTTCTGTGTGTGTGGGGTGAGGGGGGGGGGGAGAAATACAAGTGACTTGTATATATACAAGAAAAAAGAAACAATCTAGTTTGCTGCCAATATAAAATTTTAAAATAATCATTTATTTTTTAATTATTTAATAACAATATCTTACCTTAATCTAAAATGATTAAGTAATAATAACTTAACCAGAACTTATAAATACTTCTAACTTGCACTATGCTCAAATAAGGCAATGCCCATGTACTTTGCAAACTGTAGTTAAATACCTAATTTAAAATACATGTGTAACAAACGAAATGCAAATGGTACAAATAATAATTAATTATTATATTTTTATTAATTATTTAATATTCCAATTTAATTGTCTGTCACATTCGCTTTTGATATTTCTTTCTGACCCGTTTGTTAGGATAGGTTACAAATATCTGTTAAAGTGCTAATTGTTAGTTGGACAGTCCAGTATGGCAATTTCTATACAATTACATAATTGGAACTACAAAGCATGGTCATCAGATGTAAATTTTATAGGTCCTCAGGCATGGTACCAGTCAGTAGATACCAAACACCTGCAGCCATTTCTCTTGGCCATTGCTACACCTGTGCAAAATGAAGTCACTCTTCATAATTAACTGAAACATGAAAATGCTGGCCCTGAATTGACCAACATTGTCCACAAGGAATTTCAAGAGCTGTCAGACCAATCATGTGTTCTTTAAGTGAACAGGTGTTTCCACTTGAGAAACAAAGTCAATGAGAATTTAACTCAAGGCCAGATACTCAAAAACAATCCTTTTCCCCAGTTAGAACAAAGCAAAGCAAATATATGCATATTATATGCATTGGCAAATATTCAGACTAGTCACTGTCAAACACCCAGTCTCATTTTTTCCAGGCTTTGAATGGTGAACAGTACATTTTGGTATGCCTGGAATAGTTAATAGTTTGTACTAAACTTTTGTGTGCAAAATTGCAGAGTTGAATTTTTCACACTCTGAAACTCTCTTAGTTGAATGTCTTGCATTTTTATTTTAAAGTTGAATTGTTACAACTTACACCCTGAGTGTCAATTGTCATAGTTAAACTGTTGTAATTAGAATTGTTTAGTTTGTTTAATTGCATTCTCCATTTCAGGAAATCTTTCAACTGTTATTTTGGAGTGAAAAAACTTCCTTAGATGAAGTGTTATGCTTGTCATACTAAGAATTCTCACTGCATCTCCATGGAGAAGATTCTAATTGTATTTGCTTTATTCCCTTATGGGAATTCATTGATTACATTTCTAATTTTCTATGTATCTCAATGATATGTTGATGGTCAAGAGAGTTCGCTGGTACAATATGTACATGAGTGTGTCTTGGAGAGCGCGAGAGAGGGGGGTGGGAGGTCAGATTAATCGCCTAGGCGGAATGATTCACACCTGTGTATTGGTCTTTCTCTGCAGCGCTCAAAGCCTTCATTCTTCATTCTTCCAGTCTGCATTTCTACACCAAATTCTTCATCAAATTCTTCAGTCTTCATGGTTACTTTGCCAGTCATGCTACAAATTTACAATACAGCTCATAATTATGTTCCCTGTAAGGTGTGTGGCTCATTAGAAAATGCAGCACAGCTATTTCGAAATTTCACACACTAGATTTGGTAGCAAGTTCAAACAAATGCCAGTTCTGTGCACACAGGAAAAATATTAGAGGGAAGGTTGCTCATGGCATAATGCAGGAGTGCACAAACGTTTTAGGCAAGAGGGCCAAATTTCCAATTGATAGTGCGTGGAGAGCCACAAGTCAGGAAAAAACCCACAAATAATGAAATAATGTGTTCTACATTCGTAATAATGGTAACATCCTAAAGTCCTCTGGGGGTCGCACATTATCTTGGGTGCATGTGGCTTGTGGTTTGTGCACCCCTGACATAATGCTACCATCTGGCTACCATCTATCATCATGTAAAGTGCCATGTACAAGCATGTCAAATTGCAAAGCAACCCTGCATTTCACTACAGTGCAATGCACACCACCGACAAGCAAGGAGGGCAATCAAGTCATCATCAATAAACATTGAATCAGATGACTGACTTCTAAATTTACACCTCCTAAGCCTGCTTCTATGATGTAACTGTCCACTTCCTGTCTCTTAGAAGTGCCTGTGAAATTTAGTGTTTTGTAGAGAACAGATTTCATGTTAGAAGAGACGTTAGCGCTCTTAAAAAAGCCAAGACTTTTGAGCCAGCAAAACTGACTTTTATATAATCTTGTGACAAACATTATTACAGGACCGTGAACTGCTACCTAATATAGTAATAGTGATCTATTTCTGTGTCAGAATTTCAGTAGCAGATTTTTTATTTAATCTGTCTTAAGAACAGTACTTCATAATTAGCCTTTGCCTTTGTGACTACTACTTATTACATATCAATTTGTTTCTTGTTTATCTTTTATTGTGTTGAATACATTTTTTGTTATTTGTTACACCTCCACTTCTAGAAATGCACACTCTTGGGGGTGGAGGTGGGGCTTAATTCTTATCATTCTTAAAAGTCAGACAATAACATATCTTGGAAAGTGTCCCTCCAAGATGAGAGAGTGTGGGGGGCAGAATTTCTATATCAGTATATAATCATTGATCAATAAGCTTTAAACTTACAAGTGGAACTAGGAATTCTGAACCAGTAGTGCTCAGAGAAAAGGTGGAGATAAAATTACTTAACACTTTAACAGTTAATGTCTCTGAGGTCTGATTGAATTCTCTATCTACAATCATGAAAACCCATACTACTACTAGCAGGATTAAGCAGATTAGGGTTTAAATAGGATAATCTATTCAACCACCCATCACAATATCATATGCATAAGCAAAAACCTTTCACACTTAATTAGCAAAGTGTTATTAATCATAAACAATAACAATCAATATATCTTTTCTTTTCAGAATACATATGTCTAGTATGTACTCTTTTAAATTGTCTCTAGGATGAAAAATATACAATCAGTAACAATGTGTGTGAGCATTTTATTCTCTTTGTTGAATTTAAATTTTAATGTAAGATACAACAATGTATTTAAGTTGTCAGTGAATTCAATTTCAATGTTTAAACACTGCACAAATTTAATTCTTAAAAATTATTACTTCTTTAGCTGCAACATTAATTAGTAGACTTTTCTGTCTATGATAAGGTGATAACTTCTGATATCATACTAAAGTTAAGGGTTCATAATTTTACACAAATTACGAGAAATATTAACTTGGAATTAGCAATAGTGCCCATTATCATTACACAATTAATAAATTAAAATACTGATTTTACTGTAAGATTAACAATGATAAGTTTTCATTTGTATTCCCTCAAATCAGTTAATATCATCAACTTTATTCAAAATGTTAAATAGATTAGAAAAATTGTATATTCAGATCTTGAATTATTATTGAAATATTTACAATAAAAATTGTAAATTGTTCAAATTTTCAATAAATACCCTTTTTAATCCTTAATTAATATTATAATAATACCCTGATCTAAATAACTAACAATTTATAATATATTTAAAATTAAATCAATAATTTTTAAGACTTAAAATTATTTAGATCATTTAAATTATTTGTAAAAATTTGATTGTAAAAGAACCATATTGATTTTACTTAGACAAACTTATGCTGAGAAGAGGCTGTAATAATCATAATTTTAAAACAATTTACATTAGTACAGTACTGATAATCAGTAATAGTAGATAATCTAAATTATGTTTCATTTCACTTCTGTTTATCCCAGCAGATGACAGGTGTAGTGTTACTGTTAGTTTATTGCTCAATGGCCTATCAAAAGTATCATAGTATAAAATACATAGGGCCAATATGAAACATTAACTAGAGCGACTAAAACTTTTTAAAGAATAACTTACGTTAAGCACAAATATAGTTGTACACAGCAATTTTAATTAAATGAGACAGCCGCTTTTTTATAATATCTTCCCTAATTGATAAACGATTTACAATTATTATTTTTTTTTTAAGTGAAGAAGAATCTTACTGACTTCTTAGAAACAATAAAACCCGGAAATAATAACACCTGCCATGGATGCTGTTAATCTACATCTTACGAATGGGCGTGATCAAAAAGAAAAAAATGAAGAAGTTGTCAATAATTATTTTATACAAAACAATATAAACAGTACGTAAAATCCACATGTAACAGCATGCTTGTCAACTTACCTGACCAAGTTTGCACACAGATCGTGTGTACTACTACTACTGTCCCGTTTCCGGCACCGGGATAACCACCACAAAACCTCCCTTTCGCGTCGGGTTACCTCTCCCTCTTCCCAAAACAGCTTATTGTAGAGCTTGTATTAGTGTTTATTCCAGACGGTGATCACGCTTTCTGCTTGATGGTTTTTTTGGTTTTTTTGGTACAACCTGTACTATATTAAAACTAGTTTCCACAACTGTCCAGCTGGCAGCTATATGTTGAGCTGTCCTGCTATCATTACTACTGGATTAACTACTGAATTAATGGGCGGCTACTGCCAGGTGCCGTGAGACATCCCTGTTCACCCTTTCGTTTCGTCAATGCAGTACTAAACCAGCATACAATTTCTTGTGAATGTTATGCGTATGTGTGAATGAAGTTTCTCTATCTCAAATATTATCAACTGGTATGCACGATTCATATCGAAGAGTGCATTGGTACTAAATCACGGGACTAAATCCGTCGTTACCGCCGCTGGCGTTCACTTAAAACTTTCCCATGTCCACCACTGCTGGCCAAAAAAAATCACGCGTTCCTCAAGAAAAGTTACTGAAGTCGCCGCTCTAAAGATGTTGGTTTAATTTTTCCCGTTAGAAAAATGTCTTGCCAGCCTCCTTCATTCGCATAGGTGTGGACCTAACTGTTTTGAACTTAAGATCACGGAAAAGTCATCTAGCTACTGCTTCTTTATCCAACACGCACACAACAGTTCGTCATTTCCCACTCGAAACTGAATTCGTCATCAGTTTCCGTGGCTGCCTGGCGCTACAGACTTGTACAAGTGCTCGATTTAGCCGTCACTATTTGAAATGTAAATAAATAAGACAAAAATAAATCCCTGTCTGCCGGACTGACGCTACAGGCGCGTGTTCAAGTGCTTGGACACACTGTTCACGCATCGTCATTTAGCAGCCCATTCTTGTTTATAAGAATGACAAAATAAATGAAACCATAATACCATCTTGAAATAACAAAACCCAGTGAGCCAAAAAATCGATGACAAATGAACTGATAGAACATCTTGATGTTACCAAATACGGTGAGCCAAAAGCGACCCCAAATGACAAGGGGAGTGAGAAACATCTTGATGCTACAAAACCAAGTAGGCACACACACACACACACACACACACACACACACACACACTAAGCGATAAGTGAAGTGATACCATCTTGGTGTTGCAAAAATCCGTGAGCCAAAAGCGATGACATGGTTTTATAACATCTCTCGATCTCACAAAAGTGATGACAATTCGACTGAACTAAATGTAATTATTGACTCTAAATAATAAACTCTTTTAACGAGAGGACCCTTAACAGCGATTTTTTTTTTAATTTTACAAACGTGCAGTGTAAGGGACAGCTAGTACAAAAGGCAGGACGCTGTTCAGAGACAACTGAACAATAGATCGAGACATTTATGCAAGTGAAAAAAAAAATCAACACCACTGAGACTGAAATTCAAATGATTGGGGGTGGGGTGGGGGGAATTTAGTAAGGCAAATATGCAGATAGTGAAAATATCAAATGAAGGACAAAGAAAATCATACCTCTAAAGAAATTAAAACGTCAACAGCTACATCAGTGGAAGAAATAAATGAGTTTGATTCAATGATAGAAAATATCGCAAAATGTACTTGAGGCGCCACTCTCTTACCTCTACCTCAGTCACCTCCAATCACAGAAACCAGAGCGAAAATAATTCTTGAAACCGGCTTGGACAGTATTATGGAACCAAAAAGTCCAGGACCAGTAGAGAATCTATAAGGTGATGCAACAAGCGAAACTAAAAATCAAAAGGATGGAAAATAAAAGCCAAAGAAACAATATAGGAGACCACCTCCCCCCATAAGGAAATCTCAACAACTCATAAATGATATAAAAGGGCAAGCAACATCAGATATAAAAAAAACCAACAACGCCACCAGCGAAAAAAATAGAATGCAGCAGCCAAGACACCAATATCGTCATTGGGGGTGGGGGTACTACAACCAATCCATTATTATCATGATACAGCTAATTTTAGACTACCTGTACATGGCCTCCTGCTCCGGAGGGGGGGGGGGACCAGCGGAGATTGCCGGAACAAAGTCAAGAAAAGTAAAGCCTAGAAACAAAAGGTAGCCAACACAAAATTCTACCTTTCGACTAATCCATACAACACCGCCCACTCGAAAACCAAAAGTGCATCCGCAAAGGAGGAACTGGCAAGAATTTTCAACATCTTGTAATCTATACTATCTACAATTCTCTTATGAATGGAGACAACTGACAGAGACTAAGAAGTAGCGGGTCTGTCCGTCGGAATTTGGGACGTTATATGAAATCGGGCCTCAATGAAACGCTAAATATGAGAATTTTAAAGAGTGAGCCGTCGATGAGGGGACGTGTAGGCCTCTGTGTGTGTGTGTGTGTGTGTGTGTGTGTGTGTGTGTGTGTGTGTGTGTGTGTGTGTGTGTGTGTGTGTGTGTGTAGATCAGAGATCTATTCCGTTGCCAGAAGCAAGTTCGGTAAGTGATGCGGCTTGAAATGGTCTTTTAATTATATGACTTAAGAAACTCAATAGTCGTAAATTCTTAATACATAATTACAAGTCAGTGATTCATCGGATCTTGTTTAGCAAATCCTATAGGAGTATAGGGCAATAGGCCTTTCCACGATCAGGGGCCGTAATCAGTGATTATTTTTAAAAGCATATGCAGCTAGTGTACAAATACTAAGTCATCTAGGCAAGTGTTACTGCATAATATTTCATATCTAAAATGAACGTTAAAATAAGATATCCAGCAAGTGTTACCGTTACCAGGATAATATCCCCCTACTACTTGATTAACACTTTCCAAGTGACTAAAAAATTTCTTATTTCTGTATTGTTGCTTTTGTTTTATTATGCTAAAGTCTATTTGCTTTAGTTGTGTTGTTTTTTTTTAAAAAAAACAACACACTCTGGGCGAACATAATTTATTTATCATTCGGCATGCTAGTATAGTGTTAATTTATTATTAGTATGACTGTAAAAATGAGTAATCATTATAATTGTGACAACCTTCCATGGTAAATGTCCACTGACATTCAGGGCCAAAAATAATATTGGGTGATGAAGTTTTAAACCCACCCCTCGCCCGTCCATTCTTGAACTTCTGTGGGCCTTCCTCATTAGCTGATGTCGGGGGGGGGGGGGAGAAGGAAGAGTAAAATGCGGTGACGCTGAATTAAACTCGTTCCCGGTAGGTACTATAGCAACGAACACTTAAGGCTAGCTACAACAACACGCCGACTGTATCAAGATATACACTATTAACTGATACATTTATGAAACAACTAAAGAAAATATTATATGAATGCAAGTAAAAACTGAAATGTGTAGTGATATAGAACAGTTTAATGCTTTCACAGTAGATAATTTCTGAATTGTTGTGTGTACGTTGTTTTGTTTTGTTTTTTAAAAATATTTTTAAACCGTCTTTCTCATTAGAATTCTCGGTAGAGTGGAACTTGGGGTTCGGAAGGTTGAGGGGGGGGGGGGCGGTATGCATATGCTAGCTGTGTATGTTATGTTTTCTCTAATGTGTTTGTATCAATTAGTAAGTCAATGAGTATTTGGTGTATCTATATTTCTTATTATTGGTCTGTCTCTCTAACACACAAATTTACATACGATTTTAAATGAGGTCATTGTTAATGTTGTAGTGTATATATAAAATAGAAATTAGCATACATTTTTATTATTATAAGTGCATTACACTTATAGTGTGTGTGTGTGTTCATGTGTGTGCATGCATGATGCATATGTATGTATATTCTGGCTATGGTAGAGATTAATGAATGATTGTCAACATTCATGAAATATTTAATGGAATACCTCTTTACTTATATTTATAAGTTTAAAACAATGATTGGGTTAAATAACTTTTTCTGAATCATTAATAAACAAATATACTTTTGAATATATGAGTTATAATATGTATGAAATAAACACTATAAAAAAAAATCATATACAATGTGATACAAGTGTAATAGTGATATAATAATACTTGTAACAATAATAAATTAAATATATACAAACAGCATCTACTTTAAGTTTTGAAATATGTATGAGCTAGGTGGCTGCTTTCATGTGAAATTTCTTTTTTAACATTAAAACAGTATAAAATGTAAACTTTCTACTTGTGCTTAAATATCAGGTAAAACATTAAATTTAACAATTGATTCTCAGTGGCTACCTTTATGCAATAGTAATACAGCTGTTATATTAGCCTGTAAATATATTAAAAATGTGAATTAAGACTTGAAGACAGTTGATATTAGCCTTCTGTATTTTTAAGCACGTAAACTGTAGTGTTGAGAGTATCTATCAACTTTAGCACAGCTATTGTCTTATGCACATGATGAATCCTGATACAGGATTGTGTTAACTACTGGCTGAGCATGCTAAACATTTCTTAGCAGAAAACAATAAATAAGAGAAATGTCAGTAAAACCATCACTACCATTTTATTATTCCTACCAAACACTCCTTTTCCCAACAGAAATCTCGACCTAAATCAGTTAAAGTTGGAAGTGAAATAAAATATTGATCAAGTAAAAGGAGTTAACTAAATGAATGTTCTTCAAATTAAAAAAAAAATCTATTAAGTGATCCATCCGATGTCAAAAGTAAAATAAATAAACTCCTTGTTAATGTCTTCATGCTGCTTTGGAATTTTAATTTAAAAAAACAACAGAATACTATATTTTGAAAGTGTTTAAATAAAGTGTTTCACTATATACCACTAAATCATGTGCAAATAAATCTGTTTTTGTGGTGTAATAGAGTTTGGTCTCCCTTTCAGTACAAAATATTTCAATAAGGATGGCAAATATTGAAATAATATAACAAAAAATGTCATTTAGTGACAAGTCAGAGAGAGAATGATGTTTTCCAGAGGAACAATTAACTTGAAGTAAATATATAAGTATTTACATACATTTGTATTACTTTTATTACAATGCTTAAATTATAGTATGAAATCAATATGAAGTGATATGTTGGCAGTATACTAAATTTGATACAAAATATAATGAATATGGTGTGTGTGAATTAAGTGCAGATTATAATAATTACTATTATTTGTTTCAGTACTATATGCTGCTTCAATTAAAAATTTATATTAAACTGTCTGTATTAAAATTTTAAAAGCTCATTGAAATTTAGGTTAAATTTTAAAATCTCTTTAACTCTTCCTAATCCATTGATTTATAGAATGTTTAAGTTTTTAATTTTTATCAAGAATGGCTATAAATCTGTTTTCACTTTGCTTATGCATCTCTTTTCTAATAGGGAAAAATTTCTTTGTAGTATGAGGTGAAATTTATAAATAAAACATAATTATATTCTAAGTATGTTCCTTAGGCAAACTCCCAAGACATTAAAATGAATTAAAAGTAAAAACAGTTGCAACAGAAAGAGACACTAATTTAAAACTATGGCTATCAAAATTTAACAGTACAATCACTTATGATTTTTATCATATAATAAAACAAAAGAGATTTTTAGCTTTAAGAAACTCTCCTTACAATTTTACACAGGAGAGTAGTTTAAGAAACTAAACACATAACACAAATAGATTCAAACCAATCATTTCTTAAAATTTAAATATTAATTACTATATATGGATAAGCCAAAATAAGTACACAAACAAACAATTTATCAATTCTGCTTTTTATGCAAACTGTCAAAGATCTATGAAAGCAATGTCCAACAGAAATTCCATGCATCCCACATAAGATTTTCTATTTTTTCATATTTGTCATATCATTTAATAGTTTTAAATAATTGATTTTTTTCTTATTCATAAATTCACAACACCAGAGCTTATTTGCCAAGTGGTGTGTGTGGTGAATGTACTGGGCACTGCTGATTATTGCTCTCTGAATGAGCATGAATATCATCTTGGTATAATTCATTCATATCCCCTCCCCACATCTTCAGTGTTGCAGGAAGTGGGAAATAATGGAATATGGTCCCGAGGTTACCGTCAGTCCTAAGACTAGTCTCACCTTCATTATTTTTCCTGAAATGGTACCCACCAAAATACTGTTTTGTTGTGTAGTGTTGCTGTTAAGGGAGGTCACTACATCAGTTGAAAAAATACTGTAGCACAGTGATATAATTTTTTGGTAGTGAGTCATAGTCTGGTGTTGACTGTATTCCCCAGTTTGAAGGATGTCCACAAAACCCTCCAGGAATGTTAATATTAATAGTATGTTACAGAGAAAAAGCAGAAGACTATGAAATGTAGAGGAATATTCTATGATTCTAGATCTCTCCTTACAATTATTAAATGTGATCTAAATTAGTGCAAATTATTTGTGGACTGGAAAAAAATACTGAAAAGAGTTTAATACAATTACTATAAAGCAGGGGGACACAAACCGCGGCCCGAGACAGGGCTCTATACGGCCCCCGGAGAACTTTTGGATGTTACCATTATTATGTTCATTTCTTACTTAGACTGATCCACACACCACGTCACAGTTGGGGTGTCATTAATCTGGTAGACGAGGAACATGACAAGTATGACGCATTCAACGTTCTGTCATGTCTTGCAGCCTTCTGGAGCCACGTCTCCACAAGATTTCTTTCTTGCTAATTTGATACTAATATGTAACATTAACATACTTTTAAAGAAACACATACAAGTGGTTGACAATCTTAGCAAATAAAGATTTTTAAAAAAGATATGACTATCTGGCAGGGTATTATCTCCCTTACACCGTGTCGATCGACGTAAACAATGTGTTAAAAAAAAAAATCAATTTTGGCACTAGGTTCCTTCCTTATGACAGCCATCATGCGACAGTGTGATGCCAAAGTAGGAGAAAATTATTTGATTGGTTGGTGTCTGATTTAGATTTGAGTACTCTTAGGAGCATGACCATTGTTTTATCACCACTTCTTCTCTGCCTGATGATTCCAGTTTGGTGGTCATGTTATACAGGCATTCCTTTTCTCTCTGATACCAATGTGATATCATTTGTTAAGACGTGAGCTATGTCCGGTCCTTCCATGGAAATACTACATTTGACTTGCTCATCTATTTCTTCATGATGAAGTCAATAGCTATGAGGAATAAGAATGGCGAGAGGATACGATGCTGTCTGATGCTGGTGTGGTGCTGAAGAAATCAATTATCTTCATGCAGCAGTTGGTACACTTCTTGAAAATATTAATGCAACAACCAGGGACGCCAAAACTTTTGACAGTTTTCCACAGTGAATCTATGAAGTTGGTGGCCAGTGGTCATTGAAATACAATGCCTGTTTGATAATACTGCACAATGTGTGCATTTGTTCACTGCATGAGCGACAACAGAGAAACTCAATCTGTTGCAGCATCTTCTTCACTGTGTGAGGCAATTGCTGCAGTAAAACGATGAAGAAAACCTTTCCAGATACTGAGAGAAGAGTGATGCCTCTCCATTTATTACAATTGGTGAGAATACCTTTCTTCAGGAGCTTGACGATTACTCCTGTCCTCCAGTCATCCGGAGTACGTTTATTTCGCCAACACTCTGCAGCCTTGTTAATTCTGTCACCATGCTGCTCTCGCCATGTCTCAACAATTCAGCTGTGATCTGTCCCTGACTTTGTTGTTCTTAGTGCTTTCATTTAGTGTTATCAACTTTGGTTTGATCATATCCAGCTATCATTAACTCATTGTGTATGTTTGTGTGTGTGCGTGTGTGTGTGTGTGTGTGTGTGTGTGTGTGTGTGTGTGTGTGTGTGTGTGTGTGTGATGGTACTAAAATCATCGATTGCAATTGGTTTCGTCTGATTTAGTATTTATTTGGAGCCTCCAGCCCATCGCACATCCTGCTGATAATGATCTTGCCATTATTATCTTTGATCGGGACATTAGAGTTGCGTCTTGCTCCAGGCAGGTCTTGGAATATGTGATACAGTGTCTTGGTATCACTTTTTTTTTTTTTGGTGCTGCTTTCCATTCCTTTCTTCTGCGTTCTTAATCACATGGGACTCTCCCTACCATCACTCTCTCGTATCTCAGTCACCCGTAAAACATTCCCTATCATCACTTCTCATGCCTCAGTCAATCGAAACTCTTCCTACAATAACTTTCTTCTACTTAAAAAAAAATCTTACCTATCCATTTCTCCTAGTCACAGGTCTGAATGAACGAAACTCTCCAAACTGTCACTTTTTCCTGCTAACTGATTTGACTGAAACTCTCCAGTCTGTCACTTTATCCTGCTAACTGATTTGACTTAAACTCTCCAGTCTGTCACTTTATCCTGCTAACTGATTTGACTTAAACTCTCCAGTCTGTCACTTTATCCTGCTAACTGATTTGACTGAAACTCTTCAGTCTGTCACTTTATCCTGCTAACTGATTTGACTGAAACTCTTCAGTCTGTCACTTTCTCCTGCTGATTTCCAATCTGTCACCTTCTCCTGCTGATTTGACTGAAACTCTCCAATCTGTCACTTTCTCCTACCTAATAATTTGAATGAATGAAGCTGAAAAATTAAGCTACTTTCTCCTGTTTGTCACATAAATGAAACTCTCCAATGAGCTACAGTGAAACTTCGCTATAATGCGATAATTGGGGTCCATAAAATTGGATCGCGTTAATAGCGGGGTCGCGTTTTGCAATATTTTACTTTTTTTTGAGGACATAAATGTGTATTCATGTCTAATGTAAAAAATCGAGTTATTATCGGACGAATATTAAATTGTGAGAATCGTTTATCAACTACTGCTTTGTCTGCTGTTTGGCTGTGACTGCTGTTAAAGAAGAAGCACATGTTGGCTATTGTTTGTGCAACGATTGTATACAGAATTAATTGAATATAATCACAAAGACGATTGTATACAGAATTAATTGAATATAATCACAAAGACGATTGTATACAGAATTAATTGAATATAATCACAAAGACGATTGTATACAGAATTAATTGAATATAATCACAAAGACGACTTAGGCCCTACTGGTTTTACTCATGAATCAGTAATAAGTAACATTTCTTATGCTTATTTTGACATAACACTTCAAGAACCTGGTGATGTTGTTAAATTTCGGATCGTTTTATATTAAAAGTCATACGTGAACTCTTCCCCAAAATGACACACGTTTTACACACTATTTCTCGTACTTAACATATTTTTTCACGGTACGAGAAAAATACACGTAACATGAATTTCAAATTTCAGGAACCACGCCACGATCGTATTACACGTATATTCAAAGTCATACGCGATCTCATCCCCAAAATGAAGTTAAATATTTTTTTTACTCTTTTTCATGTACTTTGAAAAAAATTTCATGTGCGAAAGAATATACAAAATTTCGGGAGCCATGCCACGACCGCATTATATCTTAATTCACGTTATCGTGGGGTTCCACTGTACTTTTTCATGCTTACTGATCTGAATGAAACTCTCAATCTGTCTCTCTCCCCCCCCCCCCTCTCTCTTATCTCATTTACCTGAAACTGTTTCAGCTGTCATGTTGGTGACAATAGACACCTGCCTCACTAAACTGTAACTCAGTTAAGTGTTCCCTTTTCTGTCTCACTCATTTGAACCTATCCTGAGCAGCTATCTCTCTCTGTTGCTGGTTTGAATCTAACCTGAGCAGCTATATCTCTCTGTTGCTGGTTTGAACCTATCCTGCGCAGCCATCTCTTTGTGTCACTTTAGTTTGAGTCTATACTGAGCAGCTATTTCTCTGTCATGGGTGTGAAACTAACTTTTTTCTATCTCTGTCATTTGAAACCCTTCTTATCTCCCATTTTTCGATCTCATTTATGCGAAACTCCTCTTATCTCCCCTCTCTGTTTCTCATTCATGTGAAATCCATCTTATCACTCCTTTCTGTTCCCCCCACCCTCCCTCCTTACTGACCTTGCTTTGAGTTCACTCAAGATTCTTTTCCTGCGTGGCAGTATTCTCTGTACAAAAACGCACATATGTATATCGAGAAGAAAACATCTCTAAAATTAAAAATACAGACATTAACAAATCTTTTCTGCTCTTTTGTTTTTGCTTTGTATTTCAGTTAATGTAAGATAACAAAAAAAATATTAAGTTATCGATGAATTTTAAGTTCAGTGTATATCAATGCAAAATAAATAAATAAATATTTTGGTTTTGCAGTTAAGGGGACATAATGCTCCAACAGATTATGAGCCACAATCTCTTAGAGTTAGCAACAGTATCCATTATCACAATTAATAAATCAACATACTAGCTTTATTGTAAGATTATTAGTGCTAGGTTTCCGTGTTTATTTCCACATATTACTTATTTAATGGTTTATTGTAAGATTAATTTCTATGTTTATTTCCCCATATTACTTAATACTTTATTGTACGATTAGTAATGCGTAATTCTGTCCCGTTTCCGGGACTGGGATAAACACCACAGAAACCTCCTTTTCCAGCCGTATTACTTCTCCCCCTTCCCCAAACAGGTTATTGTAGGGCTGATATTAATGGGTATCACAGATCACGCACGCTTTGAGTTTGATGTTTTTTTTGGAAGATTTTATATACTCATTTTTTTTAAAATCTGAACGACTCTTATGAAAGGGCACAATACTGACACTAAATCAGGAGTACTAAATCCTTTTCTGTCACCGGCGGTCACTTAAAACTCTCACGTGTCAGTTACTGGCAATTTTTATTTTTTATTTTATTTTACAAAAATCACGCGTTCCTCATGTGACATCTGGGCCCAATGAGAAAAGTTACTGAGTAATATCTCTTTAATGGTATAACCTGATTATACTCAACCAAAACCCTCAAGTTAACGCTGCCTTATTTCCGACACACACACACACACACACACACACACACACACACACACACACACACACAATCATTGTTCGTGATTTCCACTTGAATTCGTCAGTTTCTATGGTCGCCAGACATTACAGACGTACCTATACGCGCATCATTTCGCAGTTTACGCTGATCTCATCGTCATTAGTTATAAATAAAATAAAACATAAAAACCAGCAAAATATATAAAACTGATGCTTGACCTTCCGAATCCTTGTCTGCCAAAACGACAGATCGATGAATGAACTGCAGGAGCGTGTTCAAACACGTATAATCACTTTAACATATAGTTCACATACTGCACAGACACTGCATTGTTCACACATCGTTCAAAATACTTGCAGCCTACGCATCTCACTGTTCACATACTATACACACTTCACTGCTCACACACCGTTCAAAATACTTGTAGGTCTATGCACTTCACTGTTGACACATCGCTCACATATTTTACACACTTCACTGTTCATACATCGTTCAGATACTTGTAGGACCTAGCATTTCACTGTTCACACATCGTCACTGAGCAGTCCCCTTTTATTGTTTGTTTCTTTGTTTGTCACTGTTTACAGCTGCAATTTGAACATAACAAATGATACTACGACATGATATTGATGCTACCCAACGCAGTGGTCCCCAAAATGGTGACAGGTGGACTGACACTAACACCTTGATGTTACGAAACCAGTGAGGCTTTCGAGGCGGTGACAGCTGGGCTGACGCTAACGTATTGATGTTACGAAACCAGTGAGGCTATAGAGGCGGTGATAGCTGGGCTGACGCTAACGTATTGATGTTACGAAACCAGTGAGGCTATAGAGGTGATGACAGCTGGGCTGACGCTAACGTACTGATGTTACAAAACCAGTGAGGCTATAGAGGTGATGACAGCTGGGCTGACGCTAACGTACTGATGTTACAAAACCAGTGAAGCTATAGAGGTGATGACAGCTGGGCTGACGATAAATGGAATTACTGACTGTTTATGATAGGCTCTACAAACCTGAGGACCCTAAAGTGCGATTTTAAAAATGTGTGGATATAAATCGTATTTGTGGTAGGAATCCCTTTTTTTCTGTGTTTTTAGTACGTTTTGCAGATTCTGGGGAGCAAGAAACACCCTACGCTTCTGTCCAACAGGACCGTTTATTGTTATGATTATCTGACCCGAAGATGGGTGGGGTTACTAAAGTACGCTGAATCCATGTGACATATTCTGCACTTGCTGTTCAACTGTTTGAAGTGGGACATCCGGATAGACAGAAGACAGGTCGCTGTTCGGGAATAACTGACAATTTACAAAAATAGGGCGGTTTAGTGTCAAAAATTTGAAATGTTATTTGACATCGGAATTGCACTAACAGATTAACGATCCTATTACAAATGAAATATGAAAAGAGTAGGCCGTGGGTCGTCAGTTGGTGTGTGTGTGTGTGTGTGTGTTTGTGTGTGTGTGTGTGTGTGTGTGCGTGCGCGTGTGTGTGTGCATGCGTGCGTGCGTGGTGGATCTATTCCGCAGTCTCATGACACCTCTCTGGACACCCTTCGCTCATTATGATTATTATTTGTTAATTAATGACTCATAACTAATTACAAGTGGTCAAGAATCTTAATTTATAGTTATTAATAATTCTCCCACAAGACCAAAATGTTCTCACTAGGCGGATTATAAGTGTGTCTTAAAACTCTACTCTTTACACAATAATAAGATAGATGTTTTACTGTCACATAATGTTCAGCAGGTGGAAACTTCTTACTAAAGGAGTAATAAAAATCCGTCTTTTATTCATATTTAACAAGCCCCCATCCACCCGCTATTACTCCAACATAAGGTTTAATATTTGTGCAAGGCGGTCAATATATTTAACAATAAATTTAATAAATCAAAAATCAAATATACAACATATATAGTCAAAAGAGCGTTGACTTTTACACCACTTCACAACAATGTTTGATTAACGCTAGACACTCATTCATTTTATCTTAGCATAGATATCAGCAGTCAAATTAACATATATAATCAAGTTCATAGATATAATTCATCACAGAAATGAGAGTGAAGTTTTAGAGACATAATTATGGTCAATGTACACAACCTTTTTTATGATGGCGGCTTTCACTAGCAGTATTCACAATCAATCAGTTTGCAACAAGTCACTGTCTTTCTTATTAGGTAACGATCCAACGTACCCCATTCTAGGCACGTGACACAACTGTTCCGGAATCTTCTATGTGCTCACAAAGCATACCATGGAGAATCGTCTAGAACTTCCCATGCATTATGAAAGCACATCACGTGGAGTGTTCTAGAAACTTCATGAGCGCTACTCAAGGACACCATGAGGAATGTTCAAAATATGAATGAAGTTGTTATTAACAAATGTGAGATTAATAGTCAGAAAAACTACTCATCTGCTTGGAACTGGTTTGGATTGAATCATCGAGTTCTAACATATTCTTTACCTGAGTTGTTTACTCCAACTCTGGTACTTACAAAAATATTATCATAAGAAGTCCCAAGGTCAGGTCATGTTAACATTGGCAACAAATATATAATTATTAGAAATGCTACACCATACGAGTGAGGTAAATCTTCTATTTGAATACATGTATTAATTGTAAGGTCCACACATCCGGAAACTCAACAGGTTAGCCGAAAATTATATGCCTGAAGAAATCCAAACAAAATTGCATTGAATTAAATAACTAATAAAACTATATTTGTTTGGCAAGGCTAAACATTAAACTCAGGATTTAAAGGAAGATAACTATGCTAAACTTGTTTAATACTGTATAGAGATATGCCAGTATCCTATCCCAATGTCCTTTAGGACATTGTCATGAGCCTTGTCTAGTATCATGACTGACATACTCGAAAGTGGTGATTCGAATCTTGATTAAATGTGAGCCTTGTCTAGTATCATGACTGACATACTAGAAAGTGGTGATTCGAATCAGTGATTAAATGTGAGCCTTGTCTAGCATATTATATTCATGACTGACAAGCTTAAAAGTGGTGACAGCCATTCATGATATTACCTCTGAACACGACTGGCCGCCGAATCTTAGTCTCCCTCGGAAGAAGGACACCCCCACCCCTTCAGACACCCGCTGGAACAACTGAAGTCCTGGTGGAACTGGATGCGTCTCAGATAGATGTTTGCCTTCTTTATGTACTTAATGTTTTCTATTTCCATAATCTATCATGCTAATGATTGCTCAGAAAACTAATTAATTCTTGAATGTCTTATTCCAGAGATGCCGAGGGGGATTCAGAATAGCTTTTCAGGGATATCATTATTACTAATGAGCGAGCAATTAAAAGAGAACCTTTATTCACCTAAATGATTGCATTTTTTGATCGGTGGTCAAATATCTGCATAATTATTCAAAAAGTTCACTTCCAAATCTAAGATCGGTAATTAAGGACCGAGTACCGAAATCTCATTTCCAAATCTATGCTGACTATTAACGAAAGTTCACTTTCAAATATCTAAGCTCAGTAACCAAGGACTAAGTAAAGAAATATACTATTGATAACAATCAAACAGAATCAGGAAGATGTGAGTCACTTGGTAATTGTTGATTCAAGTAATAGGCCCTACAGTGAGTACGTGCTCTGGTTGGTGTAACAAAATTACGTAGATAGATTAGCGATAAATGTTTTCATGCATGAGAAAACACAACGATTAGACTGCAAAAGTATAGTGTTGCTGCAGAATATGCATTGTCTTCATCTAAAACTAGTTATTCTTCCAGAATTCGACAAATCACTCTTGATGATTTCCAATCCAATGTTTAATTCATCTTGTTGACTACTGTGCTAGTACTACTACTACACATAGACACACAGAGTCACACACACACACACACACACACACACACACACACACACACACACACACACACACACACACACACACACACACACACACACACACAAACACACACACACAGAGTGGCAGTAGATTCAGCAACATTGGCTGTTGATATCATCTGGCAACAGCTTCAGTTAACCTCTCCAACTAAAATATAAAATATATAAATCAATGTTAACGCCGCAGAGTGGTTCACTCCAGGGCACTCCTAACTGACGACAGGATGGCGAGTGTCGAGTTTCAGACAAAGGTAAGGTGTTTCAGTGATTAAGGCTGCTGTTCAGGAAACTATGTGTCAGTCCTTGCAGAAGGGACTTAAAAGTTTGAGTAGGATCTTTGGTGACCTTGTGATGACAGGAGAAGATTTAGACTGTTCCGCGCTTTGTACACAATTGTGACTTTGCCTTTAACTCTTAGCTAAGGGCTCCCATTTGAAGTCTTGGAGGATCAGTCATTCATTCCTCTCCCACCCCCACCCCCACCCCAGTGATGATTCTTCTGCAAGGAATCGAGCTGCGCACAGGACGTGTGCTCGAAATTGAAAATTAAAATACTTAAAACTAATTCTCTGATAAAGATGTCTATTTAATGGTTTGTTTTTGTTTAGTGATAATTTATTAACACGTATGCGTGAGCAAGTAATCTTATAAATTCCCATTTGCTGCACATTGAGCCGAAATTCCCAACTAGTTTTCACTATGCGCAAGATCTGTGCTTTAAAAGCGCTGTCTCCACTAATTTAACAAGTTTTACAAAACGGGTCAGTTAGAAAGCGTATTTACTTGTAATTACTTTCTACTTAACCTTGCGAACATTACTCGCCGTCCAAAGGTAATGCAATATGTTTCCTCAACGCTGGTGTGCCAATATGACTTGTCGAATCAGAGTGTCATATATTTCCTTCCTTCACCAGGAATTAGCTGTTACTTTGGTAACATACATAGGCCCGCGTTAGCAGTTACTTTGGTAACATACACAGACCCACGTTAGCAATTACTTTGGTAACATACACAGGCCCACGTTAGCAGTTACTTTGGTAACATACACAGGCCCACGTTAGTAGTTACTTTGGTAACATACACAGATCCACATTAGGAATTACTTTGGTAACATACACAGGCCCACATTAGCAATTACTTTTGTAACACACACAGGTCCACATTAGCAGCTACTTTGGTAACATACTCAGGCCTACATTAGCAATTACATTGGTATAACAAACACAGGCCCACATTAGCAATTACTTTGATAGCATACACAGGCCCACATTAGCAATTGCTTTGGTACATACACATGCCCACAGAAGCTGTTAATTTAGTAATAAAACAGGCTCACAATACCTGTCGCTTCGGTAAAACATAGAGGCCTACTTTAGCTGTTATTTTGGTAATACAAAGGCCTGTTTTAGTTATTACTTTGGTAAAATACACGAGCCCACATTAGCAGTTACTTTGGTAATATACACAAGCCCATTTTAGGAGTTACTATGGCAATATACGCATGCCTACTTTAGCTGTTACTTTAGTAATATACACAGGCCTACATTAGCTATTGCTTTTGTAACATACACAGGCCTATATTATCTGTTACTTTGGTAACACATACAGGCCTCCATTAGCTGCTACTTTGGTAACATACATAGACCCACAGTAACTGTTACTTTGGTAAAATAAAAGGGCTTACTTTAGCAGTTATTTTGATAACTCTCTCTCTCGAGACTAATCTGGGTGCTCCTTCACCATATGAGTTCCCTCAAGCAGAACAACAATGTAGCCATTTCCAGTAACTTCCTTGTACAAGACATTCCACGATGTAGTCGAGCATACTTTGCCACCATACATCAACAGAGTGCAGTGTATCCTTACACTTCTTGAATCTACCATGGTCATAACGGTTTATATACTGGGGAAAACAAATGGAAGCAAAAGTGCAAGTCCATTTAAACAAAAAGTCAGTAACTGACATCCTTTGAAGTATACTTAATATCATTTATAAAAATGGGCTTGAAGTTAATTTTTAAAAATCCACTTATTGTTGTCATGGAGTTAGTCTCATTAATTTCTACTGGCGAGTGCACAAGCTGACATCCTTTCTGCAAGTGTCTGATATAAGTGATTATATCCTTCATTTAGTACAGGATTGCATTTGTTTACATGCACTGCTTTAAACATACTGATCAGCTATGACTGGTGTTAAATATTTCTTTCACTTGTGTGAATTAGTGGTCATATTTATTTGAGGGATGACCTGTTTTACTTCTTTCGACATACGTTCATTTCAGTAACCGGGTAGGTAAATGTTGTAGATAATTATTTTTATTTAATGGATAAACAATTTATGTTTCCTTATAATAACGCATTATGTATTTACATGTGTGCAACAAAAACATACTTAAAATTGGATTTAAAATTGAGGAAGAAAGAATGAGACAATTTAATTCAATACAGAAACAAAATTTTATTTTATTCTGCACATATGAAATGTAATGTGGCCTATATACATAAATGTTACTGTCGTTTTCAGTTATTGGAGTGTGTGTGTGTGTGTGTGTGTGTGTGTGTGTGTGTGTTTGTGTGCGCGCGCCTGTATATGTGTGCTAAGTTATAATTCGATGCGAACTATAGTTATTATTAATTTTTCTGATTAAGTGTGACAAAGGACTGAAGGGAATAAAACTAAGACCCCCAAAGCTCTTTCTGATATTGACAGTGCTTTATAGATACCTACACACATACACGCGCGCGCGCGCGCACACAACGTCATTTTGAAAGTTTTCGTGCTGCATTGATCTCTTCGCTACTACTGCTAGTTTTTAAGAAACTAAGCAACAACAAACAAACAATAATTTTTATTGTTTAATCAGTTTAATAAGGTCGAGAAGCGAACAAACAATGATTAGGAACCATTCATTAAGTACAATTGTTAACATTTTTAATATAATTATATTGTGACATTTTGCTGGGAGACGGGCAAGATGTCAATTGTCCACCACCTTGTGCCACCCGTAACCTTAGGCTAACACCCCAAACACACCTGGCTGGCCACACGTGTTAGAAAGATAAACGATAGATAATTTATAAAAGTGATAGTTCTAGAAGATAGCTCGAGCCCCCTGATAAATACAGCCAGGAGAGTAAGTAAACACAGGTGACAGACTACAACATATAACATGTAGGTAACACGAGTGGTATAAGTATCAACAATAAATGTATTCATATAACATAAGAAGGATGAGTGCTTTTGTGTCTAAGAGTGTCAGTGTCTTTCTGCTCTGAATGTTTTTCCCACTATTTTTTTAAATAAAAAATAAATTAAATAATTTATTCTGATGACACCATTTGTAGAGGAGAAGGAGGATGGGAGACAAATCCCACTATTCTATTTATCTCCACTTAAAACTTGATAGACCACCCCTACCCCCACAGACACACACACACAAACACGGCTTTTGCACAGGACGTTATAGTCAGGATTTTAGTCAGGGCCGGTACCATGTTGTCTCAGTGCTAGTCTGCCAGTAAACTCTATAGCCAAGAGCACGCAGTCTGTCAACTTCCTTAATGGCATTCTTTCACAACATTTACTGTTACAGTACAACTACATGCAATATTTCAATCAAGACCCTTTTAAAATGAACGCAACAATTTATTTATAGAAGAACCTCCAGCTTATCGTTCTGCACAAACACTATCTTCTGTATACAACTAACTATTTGCATGCCTGTGCAATCAACAACAAAATATACAGACGTAGTGTACTATTTATTCATATCACCTACTTAGATTGGCTAAACAGTCTACCTACTTGTCAAAGTTACTACTCTAACAAAGAGAAGGAGGGGAAGAACAGTATTTAAGATAAAGACAGTTAGAAACTTCGGTCATCTTAGTAGATCCCTCAGAGCAATCACTTTGCAAGAGCTGTCCCTCTCAATCGCTTACCAGGTGCAGTTCTTCATGGGCCCGGGCCGAAGTCACATTATATTTGGGTAAATGCTCAAACGTATTCATAATATTGAATGAAATGGAACACTTGTGTAGCGCCTACATGAAGTTTCTCTAGATTTCGATTCGTACTAGCAATGACGTAGGCAACATTTGATGAGTACCATGAAGTCATTCATTCAATATTCACGTACAACTTGTTAACATTGTGCATTACACAAGTGAGTCAGACGGTTAAGAATTAAACATTCTTGAAATTATTTGGAACTTTAAATTTGCAGTATACATTTCATGTTATATAAACCTTCTGTTATTGATAAGAAGAAGTTGGTGAATAAAACATTTAAACAATTTTAAAAGAATTGTATATATTTAAGAGGGTATCTTGTATTTTTCAAAGTCAAAGCACACACTTTATATAATTTTTATGATAAAAGACATTGATCATGATTTGAATATAGATAGATAATAAACAAAACTAGCTAAATATCAATATACAGACACAGGAAATGGGAAATTTCTGGCGTAAATGAAACTGGTTTATACTGAACATAGATTAATTCTGGCAATATCTATTTAGATTTACATGTAGTTCTCACAGTAAGAATTGTTTAATAAATAATACTAATTAAACCTCTTCGGTAGAGCTAACTCTATAGCCTTCAGAGCACAGTTTAAAAACTACAGTCTAAAGAAATGGGCTGATCGATTCGGTTTTTCAAATTCAGACAAGTGTTGCAATTACAATGTACCTATAATTTAAACAAATTTTCCATCTTTCATTAATATAGAATTCTTAAGACCCAGTACAATTTTCTACAGTGTACACGTTTATATTTCATTGATAATTATTATCTGAAGTGATAGGCCTGAGATTATTTTCCCTTCTTGTTTGTTCGTATTGTGTTGTAAATTTAGATTAATAAAATTGGGTATAAATATATCGAAAACGGTCGATATCAAACGCCCAGTTACCATAGACGCTGCAATGCTTCGGTCTTTTCAATATGGCGGACATTTGGCGATAGCAAATTTGCCCTTGTGTCCTCTCCATAATTATATAGAGCTCAGTGTACCGATCGGTAGCTAGGCATGTGCACGGCGAAAATGGATCTTTATCTTGTTAATTTCAGTTAATGACTCGTTTGCTTTTGATATCTAGCCATCAATAAAAACAAACACAAGCCGTGATTTTTATATACTTTAACAATATTTAAGATAAAACATGTAAACAAACACTGAGAGCTAAACAATATTATGGTATAAAACGTGTTCATCTCGGTAAAATGTTTTGGTGAACCTTCTATTTTGTGCTTTGTGGATAATTTCCCCTGTGAAAAGTACAGCGCCACTTCTCGGGTACCTTACAGTCAAAGATCGGGTCAAATTCATAAATGTTTGTTCTATACCCTATTACAGATTCTTTGGTGATTTCTTTGTTGTTTTATTTGCAGGAGTAATGACTTGACAGGTAAGTTTATTTGATAAGCAGTAATCGCACTTCCTTTCATACTCATTTTGTCAGTAATCAATAAGTGAATAGCCAGTTCTCTGATATTGTATGCCTGCCTATATATAGTATTTCTAAAACCGTCTGCTTGATCTTGCTCTATTACCCTCCCCCCCCCCCCATCCCACTTAGAGTGGAACACGCAAAGCAAGAAACATGCGTAGCAAGAAACGTAGCTTTTCTAGTTACGAATTTGTTCTTTGCATTGGTTCAAAATCGTGCGTGGAAATGAAACTGACCAAAAACATTGCTACTTGCTAGAGACTAAGAGAGTTTTGAAATATATCTATTCTATTTCTAAACATAGCCTAATTGTTTATAAATCAGCTCCTGCAACTTTCGACTAATGCTGTCAGACCGCTCATTTCATCTTAAACGAGAACACCTAAAAATAATTTTCGATTAGAATTATGTCAGTGTGCTTAGAAGTGAGAGACTGAATCATCAGCTGTTTTGTTATGTATTGGGCCTACTTTCTTATAATATATATATATATAGAGAGAGTGCTGTTAAGTCACCCCCCCCAAAAAAAAAAAAATAATTAAATAAAAATAAATAATGAAACTCACAAACCCCATCCACTTTACTCTTTTAAAGTGATACAACTTTACTGAATTAAAAATAAGTAATTTATGATTATTAATTTTATCAGTTATTCATATATGTATATATATATGTCCTGGTTTCCCATTTGTGTTAATCTATTATCAGTATAAACTGTACAACATTGCTGAAAATGAAATGTTTAAGTGGGTGTTTTATAAATAACATTTTTTTTGAAAATTTTTATAATTTTAATTAACAGTTTCAGATGTTTTTATCTTTTCTTATTCATTAAACTGACAGCTTGTAATTGTATTAAACTAAAAATAATAGATATTGCATTATTATTATTATTATTATTATTATTGTTGTTGTTGTTGCCTGATAGAGTTGATAGTGAAAATTATTAGAGCTATATAATTATAGCATTTAGTATTTTGTTGTATCACTAAGGACATATATGGTTTTTATACAATAATATCTCACAGTACACAGATTATATTATTAGAAAACTTATATTGGATTAGTAATCTCCTACTGATACACATTGTGAATACCTGATATTGGATGGAGGACTTTATAACTTTGAGAAGTTTGTTTTCCAAATAATAAAACTAATAGTACAGTAATATTTCATTGATCTCATTAGCTGTTCAAAACACCCAGCTAAGCCCCAAGCACTAAGATCTGTTAGTATTGTTATTGACTGTTTTTACTACTCCTATTATATAAATGACTGAGAACAATAGGTTTGTTGGAATATCTGAGGAAGAAAGATAAAACTTTTAAAATTTAAAATAGTTAGAGATGAGTTTTGATTCCTTGATCCTCACACTGATTCTTATACATTTCCATGCATTGTGTTCTAGCTAGAAACTGACTTAATTATTATGGTTTTTTTTTTGTTTTTTTGTTTCACCATTCTCAGATCCAGCATTTGTGAGTTCCTTTGAGATTTTCAAGATTTTGCCTTGAGGAATTTTGTATTTAGTGCTTGATCATGTGTAGCAGTGTTGAGCGATTCCGTTCTGGCATTTATTACCCATTTCTCTCAGCCATCTATTTGATCTAATGGTTACATTTTAAAATTGTATTAAAATTGTTTGTTCCTATGTCATCTTCATTCTTGTAAGTTGTATTAAAAATAGCTGTGGTAGCTTATAGAGTGCATGTAAATTGTAATATGTAATATAATAATTTGACAGGATGTAACATGTAGATAATAATTAATATAGCTAAAATTAAGATCCTATCTTTTTGTTTACCCGATAATGCCAGATTTGTTTGTTTTTATATTGAAACTCAATAAAAATATTGGACATAATAATTATGATCAGTTTGAAGGGTGAATGTCAAAGAAAAGGGTGAATCATGGGTTTAGTATTTAAACTTACAATAGATGACTGAATTCGTTGGCTTTAGAAATGGAAATTAATTAAAATTAATTCATTCCATAATTTTAATTTCATCTTATGTGAATAAAATTTTTTGTTGTTGTATTGTTTGTGGCAACAAGAAAGTATTTTGACAAAATTCTCGGAGGTAAAGTTCACATGATTTACTTGGTTTTTAAAAAAAAAATGTATAACTAATAGTAATACTTATATATTATAATGTTTTGTTATAAAATAATGCTTGGTCTTTTTTCTGTCTTCTTCCATGTTTTGCCTCCTATGCCTATTCCTACTTCTGTCCCTGCTTGTCTTATCCTGTTTTATGGTAGCTTATTCTCTTTTCCCACCTACATTTTCTTTTTTGTGCTGTTTACTGTAACTTAATATAATTTCAACTGTTCTGTGTTTGGTGGCTTTCTTTGATTACACATCTTCAGAACACATATTTCTTGTATTTATTATATTTTGGTTGAAATCATTCACAAAGAAAGAGTTTCAACTTTTATATACTTCTGTAGTGTATCCCATAAAAGTAGATTTTAATATCTTGTCACAAATTGACCAGCCTCAGCCACACCTGCACTCACTGTTGCATTTGTGTTGCTGCTTTTGTTATGCTAATACTAATACTTTGTGACAGTTTAAAAACACTGTTGCTTACAATCTGTTACTTGTTTCCTTTATGTGTTAAAATAATGTGGCTTTGTGCATGCTTTAGGCAAGAAATGTAGGTCTGATTTGTTAAGGATTTGTTATTGATTTCAGAAGTAATTAATGTTGCCTTTGTTGGACATAGGGAGAAATGAATAGATGTATAACACTAATACTGTAATAGTATTCCCAGGTTTTATTTTTTCCACTTTTACAGACATGATCTATTCAGTGATTATTCTGCCACTGCTTTCATATCTTGGTCTCATGCTATACGTATGTTGCTGCATTTTCATAACTCTTTGCAGGTTCTGTGCTGATTCAATATGTAGAGCACCATGTATACATGATAAAGTTAGTACCAACACTTTCTGATGTGGTGTGTGACACTGACATAGTTTATTTGTGACTCAACTCCCCTTCTCATTAAAAACCCCTTTCTATAATTAATGCTATTGATTGGGTGCTGGAGAGAAAGAATCTTGCAAAGATATAAGACTTTGACAATGTTAGTTGTACATGTATTTGTGCACAAAGGAAAGGATGCCTTTCAATTTAATTAAAATGAGCTGATTCAGTTTTTGATGAAGAAAGAAAGATCATTTTAATTTATTGTGTTTACTTAAAATAATATTTGAGTCTTTATAGACAGGAGCAGATGGATGGATGTTAATAATATGAGAGTGAGTTTTAATAATTCATTTTATTATTATTATTACACTTTTGTTAGTATAGTCTACAACTTAGTACAAGGATCTATTTATATACTAGATAAGTCTGTAGCTTTGCTTTCATAAATGTCAGTTTTTAGAATATGTTGCTTAATTTAAAGTAGAATTATTTAATAATTTTTTTTAACTGCCAGGTAAGAACCACAATATAGTAATCCAAAAATATGTTTTAAAAAAATATATATATAACTTTAAGTGTCATAGAAATCTGAAGTGTTAATATGCCAATTTTTATTTTAAAGCTAGATTAAGATTTGGTTTTGAATTTGATTTGTGCATTGAAGGAATAGCAAAATATAGACTGCTAGCTACATATTTTTGTCAGAAACAAATGCTTGTCATGTACTGGCAAAATTTTCAACTTGCTAGTGACTATAGAGCAGCCTGGTGCTTTAATTTGGAAGCTAGCTGTTCTTGATGTTCAATTACACTTTTAGATGCACTAGAAGCTGATTGGGAAGTTAAGCATATCTCATACTGTTGAGCATTTTAGCAGTGGCTCTCAAAGTAAGAACTCTGATGCTGTGAGCTGCATAAGTCACTTTTATTGCATTCACTGAGACTGAATTAAAGTTTGAGCCCTTAAAAAGACTTAAGTAATTTTTCTTCTCGGTTGAAGGATTCTGTCCCTGCCAAGATCCAGTGCAAAGCCTAAATGTCTGCAGTGCATGGAGGTCAGAGTGATTTATAACCGGCTGTTATGCACTGTTCAGTGCTTTACTATTTTCATAGTTTTAGGGCTTCTGATAAACTCCTTATGGGATAACATGATGTTACATAGTATTTTTAATTCTAGGGCACTAAGATATATAACAGTAAAATTCCGATCAAAATTCATCCTGTAGTTTTTGTGTTAGCTCCAGCCAAATAGACAGACGTAATTTTATTTTATATATATTTTTATTGTTAGTAGAGTTCAGCATGTTTGCAATTCTCATGATGTAGGTGTCCGTTGAAGCAAGCATAAAATGTTATATACTAATTGTCTTCTATTGTACAAGAACTATGCATATCACTGTGTCATGCATGATAACCTTGATTATTTGACGCATTTAAGGATTATACACTACACTTTGAGCTTGATATTAAAGGATAACTCAATTATAACCATACTTTTTCTTTCAATGAAAAGCAATTTTATTATGAGTTTTATGATGTGAATCCTCCACGTCAATTCAGATTTGTTGACTTATTATTTTGACTGATTCCTAAATTATTCTGGTAATTGACTTTTTTTTTTAACCTTGAAACTGAGCTTAGCTCTGATTTTACAAGTAACTATCTGTCTTGCTAACAAGCCTTGTTTACTGACAGTTTTATGTTCTGGAAATCTCATTGCATTTTGGTGGATTTTTCATTGTATACTTTGTGACATTAACAGGATTTCTGTAGAGTTGAAGGATTTTAATACAATCTATTATTTGTGCATAATTTATTTGTTTCTTATATATTATTGTGGTGAAGGGGTTACATTGTTTCCTTCCTTTCCAGAGTTTGTGTGGGATCTTTTGTCTTAGGACTTGCTTGGTCTTAAATAGCTCTAGAGGGACTTAGTTCCCTGCATCATATTCTGGGATCTTGGCTATCTTGTTTTATATATTATTTTCATATTTCTAGTGGTTATATTTCAGTAAGTTTAATACCTTTTAACTAGTGGATCTTGAAGGAAATAAATTAAAAATTATTTATCGAAAGCTTTAAAAAAGGTCTTTGTAAGATTTAATTTAATAGTTTTACCTGTCATTTATACCTGTTATATAGTATTCATGATAGTACACTTAATCCACTTTCAAATTTGTTGCAGTATATAATCACAGTTTTCTTTTCATTCTGGTACGTTCATTACATGAACATGATTTCTCATGTAGTACAGGCATAGCAAATAAAGAGAGTGAATATTTTATTTTTTTTGTGTTTGTTGTATCACTAATGTCCATTGAAAAATATTAAAAATAAAAATTTCACAGTAAGCTACAAAATAGTTATGATTTGAAAGAAAGAATAAACATGTGTGTGCATGTTTTAAAAGAAATGAGTTATGCTTATTATTGCTACTTTACAAGATATGCTATTTTTAGGGGTTCACAAATTCTGGTCACTATGGTGCCTAAAGGTTCACTTTGGTGAAAAGATTTTTAAGCATAATTTATTATAATTCTACAAAGTACAAAGTCCTCAGTTAACATGAAACCTTATAAAGTATTGTTCATAAAATAGAGTTTTTGAATATGCATGAGCAATTTATTTAAAGTGAGTGAAAATGTTGCCCAAGTTTTTTTTCAGCAATAATAACTCTCCTCTTGTTTGTGAGAGTAACATTTCTTTTTAGAATAGGAGTGTATACTAAATAAACAATATTTAATTTTCTAAGGGACTCATACTGTATTAGCTTAGTATTAACCATCTCATAAAATATTTTTCTTAATCTTTTTATGGTGTTTACTTAATACTGAATTTTAAAATTAAAAACTTATAAGTTTATAAGTGCTCCTTTAGTAGAGTAAATCAATGTACATGTTTTAGCATTACAGTTAGTGGCATAGTTAGTAGCAAACTGATGTTACATATTATAATAGCAAACAGTTTTGATATATTTATAATAGCGTTAAGAAAATATGTAAATATATTTAATAATGTAGCTTTTACTTAAATTTCAGCAATATATTGTGTGTGTATTTCTTCATATTGGCTGTTAACTTGTGTAAGTAAAAGAGGAAAATGTGTGCACAGTTGTGTGTGTGTGTATGTGCATGCACACATGTTCATGTGTTTCTTCAGAATTCCTAACTTCTGGAGGTGACACCCAGATCTTAAAAAAAAAAAGTGGAGTATAGACGTAGAGAATTAAATAACAAATGAATATTTGAAACTTTTAAAACAGTGTTCTAATTACATATAATCCTGGCCACCACCTCAACTCGACACAGCTGACAGTTGAGAATGATGAGCCTAAAGAAAGAAAAGGCCTTTTTCTGAACACATCTTTTTATAGAAGAAAATTTAGCTTATAATCATAGTAATAATGATAATGAAACTGTGAAATGTAATTATTCTGATCTGTCCAATTTTACTTTCATATCTCTATGTTCCAGTCCATATTTTTGCTCTTAATCTTTCAACAGAACATAAGGTGATTATCACACAATTTGAGCACTTGAAATAGAATGATTACACTAAGTAAACATTATACAATTAATAAGATTTTTGTAATTATCTCAGTGATTGATAGAATCTGGTGTACTTTACCCAAAAGTGTTTTATACCTACCTGAATTAAAAATGTATTAAAACTTTATTTAAAATAATTGGTACCAATGGAATCTGGTCTTTTTCTTTCTAACTTGAAACAGAAAGTATCAGCCATTGGCAGGTGAACTGTTTATTTTTTGCAGACAATTTTCACAGACTGTGAAAAATGCATGTTTGAATGGTACATTTGTGAAACATTTTTGCTTATCCATATTGCTCAGTATGAAGTAAGCTTAGGAAATCTAGATGTGTATTATTTTATTTAGAACATTCTTTTCTTTTCTTCTTTTTTTCTTTTTTACTGTTCTTGACTGTCAGTTGGCTATAGTGTGATCTTTAACAATTGAAGAGGTACAAGGAAAAGACACATGTTTTAAAAATAGTTATATTCAGTTACTAAATAAACTTTTCTTGAGAAACTTAGTCTTGTTGGATAAAGGTTAGACTTATTTTAGGCTTAATTTGATTAAATCCACAGCAGGAAAAAGTTAACTTTCATTAATCTCAGCATAAATATTGAAGCAATAAAGAAATTATGCACATTTAATGATATACATGTACATAGAAGAAATGACTGGTAATGATTATCTATGACTCGTATGAGTAAAAATTGTAAGCATAGTTTTTGACAATTATTGATATCAGTATGTTTAATAATAATTATAAAACTGGAGAGCGTATCTTTGTATTTAGACTTTTGATTAATGGTGCAAACAGTGGAAAGAAAAGAGCTTAGAGCTAAACTATATTTGAAATAAAAGGACAAAAGAATTAATATATCTTGTTTGCCTGTTGCAAATATCATTGAGTAAAAAAAAAACCCCATTCATTTGAATATAAATTTAACAGCAAATATTTAAATCTGATACCAGTATTAAATAAAAATTTGAGTATGACTTGTTTAGAATTTGTTTTTGTTTGGTTCTAAAATGTATTATTGTTTCACTTTTACACATAGTTGTAAATTAAAAAAAATATATAATAAAATTAATATAATATATAATACCTAAATTAAATATTCTTTATTGATTCAGTAGAGTATACAATTCAGTTAATAGAATAGTTTACAAGAAAATAGTTGAGTAAGAAAATAATGATTTTAAACTAAAGATTGATAATTTATTTTCCTGACCATATCTGGTTTTAAAATTTTTATAGATTTATATGTAGAATGACAGTTTATTGTATGTAACCACATCTGAATGGCATTGGATGGAAAGCACATTATTTGCTGTTCTACTTACTTGGGCCAACTTTATCCACTAGCTGCATTTGTATACTGCCACATATTCAGAAAGTGTGCAAATGCATGAGACCTATAACTCAATGTTAAAGAGATTGAAAAATGTCATTAATACAGGGATTTTGCAGCCAGATAATGTTTAAATTAAAATGTATTTAACTTGATCAGATATATTATAAATGAGTCTTTTATGTAAGAACAGTGAAATTTTTAAATTGCCTACAGATGTGTTTATAATGTATAATAAAAATAATAAAAATATTGGTTGTATATTTGAGAAACATCTTTTATAAGGACTTTTTACTCAAAATCAGTTAAAGATATCAGTTTATCATGTGATTTTAATTATATGGCTGAGAACTCTTGTAGTGTATTTTTAGTTTTACAAGGACACTCATGTGTGTCGAATTAAAGATATTAAATGCTCTTGGAACTACTTCAGTATTTGTAGTCATGACATATATTTCATTTTTGTCTGTATTCTACTTCTTTGTCCATATTTTGTTGATACCTTGGTCATGCTACTGTTGTATTTTACTTGTACATTTGTACTCTGTGATGTTAGTTACTAATAAAAATTGTCTGTACAGTCGCCTGTCCCTCAGTTTACCTTATATAACTATATAACTTTAATACTGAAAGTATTTTGATGGTATGTGCTAACTTATTATTGCCTGAGTTGATTAATCCTTGGGTTTTGGCTTGTTTCTTTTTTCTTTTGTTGGCTGGTTGTTGAGGGATTTTGCATTTATTATTTTGAAGAGAAAATTAGACCTTTTTTAGTACATCCTTTTAATACAGACTCCTCTCTCTCTCTAACACACACACACACACACACACACACACACACACACACACACACACACACACACACACACACACACACATTTTACTTTTGTTTTGAAATTATGAAGAAAAGGTGAATTTTAAATAGAGTGATTTTTGCACCAGAACTTTCTGTTTATCTGTAAAGTTGGACTGAGACCAAGAGGGTAATCACCTCTAGGGTTTGTTGACAATTGAAGAACATTGCCTTAGGGCAGATAGGGTAGAACATGTGGAAAAGACAGCAAGCAAGAGCCCTTGTTAGAATAAATTACTTACCTTTCAAAGCAACCCCATTGGCTGTGGACCTGATGTAGTAAGGTGTTTGCATCTATACATTTCTTTCTCCCACATTAATGATGCCAAAGTTTGAAACTGTAAAGTAATTGCATGTGCTCTGGCACTAAATTGGCTTTGGCTTTGAGGCTCTGATTTGTTACAGTACTTTTCCACTACTACTAAACTTATGTGTAGACTGTTTAGCCACTTTCACGCTTTTACTGTTGTTAATTCTTGTAGATTAAAAAAAAAAAAGAAATTACCAGTGTGCATTTTTCTTTTTTAGAAAAGAAAGTATCTGAGTTGTACAAAATATATCAAATTATTAAGTTTTTATAAATACTCTTGTCTTATATCCAGTTCTGAATTCAGTCCTACAGTTTTATTTCTAAGACTGGCTGAAAGTTTTGAAGAATGAAAAAGCAGTTTAAATAACAAATTATGAAATAAGTCATAAACTCTACTAAGGTGAGCACTGTGAAGTTGTATGTAACTGGTCCATACTATCATGTTCTATGAAAAGTGATAGAGAAATATGCTATGTAAAATCATAACTTTTGTGAACAGTGGTGTGTTTGTTGCTATTGTTGCAGCCAACTTTAAGTATTTCTCATTTGAACCACCCATTTTCTTCATCAGAATTTGGCTACAATTTTCTTTGAACATTAACTTGTTTTATTCTCCCCATTTAGAGTTACAATTGCACATTTTAATAAACAGCCATTGAAGATAAGGATTGTATTAACTTTTGTGTGCTATATTTAAACTTCTTATATTATGTTAAGATGAAATGTTATGGTTAAAATGTCTTATGGACTGTTCATAAGTTACAGATCTGCCAATTGATTTGTTCATGATAGTCGAGATGTTTATATTGCTGTATTCCAAATATTTTATAAACTTGGTCTTGCTGGTTGAGATGTTCCTGTTGCCATGGCTAAAACTTATTATAGATTTGTTTATGATCTCACTTCTGGTTGAGATGTTCCTGTTGCAGGGTTGAAACTTATTACAGATATGTTCATGATCTTCTCTGTCTGGTAGAGATGTTTACGTTCCATGGCTAAGATTTGTTACATACATGTTATTGAGCTTCTCAGTTACGGTTAAGATTTTGTATTGTTACGGACATGTTCATTATCTTCTCAGTTCTGGTAGAGATGTTCATGTTTTGCCAGGATTAAAACCTTTTACAGACATATTCATGATTTTCTGACTTAAGATGTTCATATTTTGCCAGGATTAAAACCTCTTACAGATATATTCATGATTTTCTGACTTAAGATGTTCATGTTTTGCCAGGATTAGAATATTTTATACACTTGCTCATGATTTGTGGTTCAGATGATTATTTTGTTTTGATTAAAACTGTTTACATACATGCTAATCTCTGACTGAGTTATTGTTTCCATGGTCATGATCTTCTAGTTAAGCTGTTCATGTAGTCATGGTTAGACTTCTTACACACATGGTCATGATCTTCTAGTTAAGATGTTCATGTTGTCATGGTTCAGAAATCTTACAGATATGGTCATGATCTTCTAGTTAAGATGTTCATGGTGTCCTTATTAAAAATATTTACAAATATGCTTTCCTATTTGAAATGAACTAGTGCCATTGAAATTTAAATTAGAGCTGTTTGTGATATTTAGTTTATATATAAACTAATTTTTGTTACATTCTACTGCCCAAGTGTAAAACTAATGTATTATGATTTTGATTATATGTAATTTTTTTTTTATGGCATTCTCTGTCCAAATATAAAACTAATGTACAATGATATAATTATAAGTATAATTTTTGTTAAGGCAGCTACTGTCCAAATTAAAACTAATGTATAATGATATAAGTATAATTTTTTTTATGGCGGTCTACTGCGCTAGTATTAAAGTAAAAAGCAGCAAATTGCACAAGAGTTAAACTAATACAAGCATTGTCTAGCAGTTTAATTATTATCAAAATATTTGGTAATGTTAGATTTAACATCTGTTAATAGCTTCTAAAGAGTATATTTTTAAATATCTAGCAGTACTATTATAGCTACATCTAATTTTAAAAATCCCAAACAAAGCATTAATATATGTTTTAATAAATGTGATTTTAAAAAAACCCAAACCATTATTTATGATACACTTTAGGATCAGATCTGACCACATACAGTATATTACATTTACAGATGTTTTGATTTGTTCTGAAGTGTTTTAAATTGTTACTGGATGAAACCAGCTGATGTTAAGCTGAGATAATTTTAATTTTAAAATTGTTTTGAGTTCTGTTTTAAAAGAAATTTATTGCTTACTGCAATCATTACAAACTGGTTGATTTATATTGTGTTGTTTGTTACCATGCATATATAGCACGTTAAATGGACTAGATAACACTGACAACAATAATCCATCACTGCTTGGCTATGCTGCTAAAAAATCCTGTATTCACATGTAAAAGTGTACATTATGAGAAAGATTTGTTTCCTTCATATAAAAAACAAACTGTCAGTCTAACAAATTTACATTGTTGCCACACAGTGAAGCTTTATTATACCTTTCAGGCATACATGTCAAATTTCCAAGGTATAATTAGTGATGAAAATTAGTTAGAATTTCATTTTAATGTAGAATTGTTAACTAGCATTTATAATTATGGTGGTGCTCTGGATGAAAATAATGCATCAATTTATAAATATAGTTTGGAACAATTTTGGTAAGTATTTGTTTTGAATTAGAAATAACCTTAAAAAAAATTGATATTTTATAAAAAAACAAATACAATATAGAAAGAAAACAACCCCATTGAATTCTGTTGGTATTTTTTAAAGTCTGGTTAATACTTTTAAATTTTGCAAATTCAGAAATTTTGATTTATTTTAAGGTTGTTTTTTTTGTGTCCATGTGAATTAGACATGTAGAAAATACTACACCATTGTAATCTGTAATACATACACTGCGGTGTATAGTTCCCAGAACAATTGAAATATAGAATTATTTTAAGGGATTTTGTTGTTGTTGTGATCCTGTGAAATAAATATGCAAGGATTACTACATCATTGTAATCTGTAATACATACAGTTTAATAAATAGTTCTCAGAACATGTGAAATATGGAATTATTTCAAGTTTTGTATTTTTGACCTTGTGAATTAAACGTACAAGGCATACTACATGCATCATTGTAATCTGTAATACATAACAGTGCATTATATGGTTCTTAGAACTCTTGAAATATGGAATTATTTCAAGTTTTGTTTTTTGTGACCAAATGAATTAAATATGCAAGGAATACTATATCATTGTAATCTGTATTACACAACACTGGAATATACAGTTCTCAGAACATGTGAAATATGGAATTATTTCATTCATTTGCTTTTGTGGATCATGAAAACATTGTGCTCTTTAGTTGAACAGAAAATTAATTTCACAATATTTAAGTGAAAAAATTCACTAAACTTATACCTATTATAATTGGTTTGAAAATATGTTTAATGCACTAGTGTTTTTTATTTATGTGCATACATGAACATATGCAGACACATTCACACATACATGTACACTCACACATACATTCACAAGCACACATATAGCATTTACTCTCATGCATATGAATTAATTTCTTTCTTAATTATTCATTTCATATGTCAGTATTTGAAAAGTAAATAAATCTGACAACTTTATAGTTTACTTTTAATATATATATATATTAATAATCATATTCAGAAGATAGCCATCTTTTTATTCTTTCTTTGCAATTGTTCATCTAAGTGTGTCTGTCTGTTAAAAAAAATCTGTATTTTTCCACCAAGTCTTTTTGACTATTGTCCATCCATCTTTAACCTTTGGTTGTTTTTTTTGTGTGGCATTTTTACCCATCAGAATCCATCCTGCCCACAAATACAGCAAATAAATCTATTTTCAACCATCTTTCTTTCTTTATATACTGTAACTATCAGGTAGTTATGCTTAATGTTTTAAACTGTGAATTTTATGGAACAGAATTATGTTTTGAATAAAAGAATTTATAATTTGTGGATACATAGTTACTCGAATTTAAATTTATTTTATGAATTATGAGTTGATTTTTCTCTGCATTTTTCAGAGGCACAGAGTGGTTGCTGTTGACCAACGTGTTTCTTCATGTGCTTGGATACTGTTTAGTGCATATCCAGCTCGAATGCGCTTCAGATTGAGGAATGTTCTTACTTTCACTGTTATCCTTCTTTTTGTCCCACTTGTATGGCTTTCGCTTTACAATGAGCGAGGTGAGTGTGTTTGCCATTGTCTTAGATCTCTGTCTACTATTTTTCTTCCCTGCCTTTTTATTTTAATACAAAATTTCATAAAAATTCTGCTGAGTCCACATTTTCAGCACATAATATCTGTGACTTTTTAGAGTTCATTTCTGCCTAGCATGCGCTAGCATGAAAAGTTTCACATCTAGACCTCAGGCATTTCTATTTCTATCACCACCTCTGGAACACTTTTTCAAGTCTTTAAACATAATCACAAATATTGGTTTAAATAAATATCAGCTTTAACCAGAAGCATATAAATAAATACCAATCCTTAATTAATCTTCTTTAATTAATTGCTCACACTCAATAGTGAAATGAGACTTCATTCATACAATGCATAATTCCACATGCACAAAATCTTTCATGAGAGAGAGAGAGAAACACAGTTGAAAATATCTGTAAAATTGTGAAAATGAAGACTGCCTGTTTTGGACAAAACTAACCATTTCTATGAGTGTGAACATAAAAAAGTACTAATGGTTATATGTGTACAAATGTAATTATAAAACTAAACATTATGTCATACTAGAACTATTGGTTATATGTGTACAAATGTAATTGTAAAACTAACACATTTGTTTAATTTAAATAGTTTATTTCTGCTGTAACAGAGGTAACTAAATAATTCATTCATTTTTTATTAACAAATAACAGCAAGAAAAGAGTTTCATCAATCAGTTTTGCCAGAATAAACCATAATATTTTAGATTGTTTAAGATAATGTTGGATCTCTTTACAATTTACGTAAGCAGAAGATTCATAATTGCCTAAAGGATCTGTTATTTTGAATAAGTTTTTCTTTCAAATTTCTATCTTTATAACTTCTTCAGTGTTTGGAAATTAAGAATGTTTAAAATGGCCTGATTTTATCTATACATATAATAAAAATGTTATGGTTGAGGGTTTGTGTGGGCTTAAGTAAAAACGTACTGAACATATTTAGATCGGACTCTTTCACTTGTATACCTTAGTGCCTTAGAATCAAGATAGGCTATATAACATCATGCTATCCATAAGCCCTAAAAGTCCGAAAATTGTCCACTAAAAATAAAGCACATGTGCACAAGCCTTGGCTGATACATCACTGTGGACAATTAATTTTTCACTCAGATTGCAACTCTTATTCTGGGTATTAGATTTTAGGCTGTAGTAAATATTTTAATTTGGATTTTGGTGGGTTGCATTCACTATGTAGTTAGCTTTTATTTTTGCAGTGCCTACCCAAAAGAGATCAAACCACATTTTCTTTGTCTAATTTTCTCTCTCTTCTTTTCTCTCATTCTTTCTTTTTCTTGATCATGTTCTCTCTTTCTCTCTCCCAATATCAAATTCTCACTTTTTCCTTATTATTATTATCTATCTATCACTTCTTCCGTTTAATCCCCCCCCCCCCATCTCTTTGTCATTCTTTTTTGTTCTCCCTTCTCTCTATCTTTTCAAATGCTCTATTATGGTACTTACCTGGCAATAACAAATAAAAACAAAATGATGTACTATAAAATAATTTTACTTTACATTATATTCTGAACAGTGGCATTTATGCAAGTGAAGCTGCAGGCAAAAGCTAATAGTAAATAAAGCTATTGACTGATTTTATGGTAATAATGCTGTTGATTGATTTAAGAGTAGATAAAACTAATGCCTGGTTTTAAAAGGATGTTTACCAATTTGTATTTTATTTTAAAAACTAATTTAAAAAATAATCTTGTCATTCTTGTTTTCTTCATTCTGCCTCTGTTGAGTACTTTGCATTTAAATGTTTTTTCCTTTCTGAAGTAAGTACTCCCTAAACCCTAACCAAACATTTATTTTTAGTACACATACATTTCTGCCCATTTCTTACAATAAACCCTTTGTTCTGCAATTGGAAACAGAGAGATCTTGGAACTAAAAGAATACATTTTCCATTTGACACGATTATTTTGCATCTGTAGTAGATATGGCAAAAATGGGTTTGAAGTTATATAATATGAGCTATTAAGAATATAAATTCAAGTGAAGAAGCAAAGAGAAAGAAACTAGATATGTTAATTTAATAAATGGAAATTCCTGTAGAAAATGGTAATTTAGGCTTAACTGGTTTTAAAAATTGCTCAACAGAGAGTTGATTTGATGTGTGCATTAGAAATACTAAAAAAATATATTGCACTTTGTATGGTATATATTTTTACCATACTCCAGACATTCATACCTAAGAATATGAATGCTGTTGCAGCCATAAAAGATATGGCTGAATGGACCATGTCACCTCTGTAGGGAAGATGAGAAATAAAAGCATTTGCTGATAGTGTACTCTTTTCCCAAACTGTATAGGTCCACACTAATAGAATACCAGTTTTCTCTCTGTATTGCAAAGATGCTTTACAAAAGAGGCTGTGCAGTTTGCATTTTTTTCATTGAGGATGTCAGCTTCAACACATTTTCATTGTTGATATTTAACTGTGTCCATTTTCTTTTATCTGTCTCCAAGCTATGGTAATTTATATTTTTCCTTGCTATTGTGATTTGCTGACATTCTATATTGTTTGAACTTCACAATGTCATGGCTGATTATGTTTGTTTTATATGTAGATATTTGAAACATTATTAAGACCCCCACCCATCTTGTTAGAAAAATCATTTTACTATAAAAAAATTTTTTGCAGGCCACAGGGAATATGAAGATGGTTTGGAAAAACGATTTGCAGATTTGCGAGATCGTCTTCAGTATGCTGAAGCCTTGAACAGACAACGAGAGGAGGATCTTTTTAACTTGCGCTCACAGTTCAACTTCCTCCTTACTTCTCTGGCTAAAAATACCTCCTCTGGGTGAGTTACCGGTAGTACTTTCATGTTTGTATAATTACATTTAATAGCCAAATAAAAAAGATTATCACAAACTGATTCTTCCCCCACACATACCTTTAGCCTTTTTTTTTATGGAAAGAAAATAATTATGACAAAAAAACATTTTAAAAGATGGAGTTCTATGTTTATAAAGTGAGACTACAGTATGTTACATTTTAATGGGTTATACTACTAAAGAAATGTCATTTACAGAGAAATGAACCACAGTTTATTTTTACCACACTTGATTTAAATAACAGTTGGACAGCAACAGTGAAATAACTATCAGCATGGTTTACTCCTGACAATTTTATATTATATGAGTTTTAAAAAAAATTACTTTTAATATTTTATTAATTATGTCTGATTCACTCTAACTGCCTCCTCTAATGCTACTTTATATGGTTTGAATACAGACTACCCTATATATATTTTTACCACAGTGCAATTCACCAAATGTGATCCAAAATGTATTAAATTTTTTATGTGCTATAGAATTTTCTAGTTTAATTATTTACTTTATTAAGTTATGAATGTGTATGCACGCAATATAGAAGTATTCTTAGTGCAAGGATGTGTGGCAGAAATCTGTGGGTCATGAGAGTGCGACTGTGGGTTTAAAAATCAATAGAAACATAACTGTGGGTAAAGAGGGGGAGTTGGATGAAAGACTCGTTAATCTCAGGTGTTGAATAAATGGCAGTTCATGAAGGAATATTGATTGGGTGACTGACAACAGAAAATTAACTTTCATTTGGACTGTGTAAAAAAAAGTAAATGATCTGCTATGAGAAATGGAGTTGGATAAGCTTAAATTCCAGTCTTGGAGTATAATCCTTACTAAAAGTATAAAGAGAATCATGATAAAGGACACTAGAAGATAAATCAAGGTCAGAGCTAAACCTAGATATTCAGATTGAAAATGACCCCATTCTTACAGAGAGGAAGAGGAAGAAAGAGAGAGAGAGAGAGAGAGAGGCCATTGTGAATTTGTTAGTAAATTCAGTATAGGTTCAAGAGAAACATATTGTTATTTGGATGATAACCACTGGTTTCACATCCCATGCACCAAGGAGAAAGGGAGCCGCTGGCAGTAGAAATGATGTCCACTACAGGCATTGGTTTTATTGAGGCATTTTGCATTTTGGCCTACTAGCTCATTTACTTCCTGCTACAACCTTCAAGCTACATGAGTTTGACACTCAAGGGAACACCTCTTCCCATTCAGTGGCACCTTTGCAGCTATACAATGGCTTGTTTTACCCTATCCCCCTTTAAGGCACCCATCTTGCCACATGGTACAGACAAAGATGTGGGGAGAAACAATGACGATCATGACAGTTACAATTAGCAATCTACAGATTCTCAGACAAGTGACTTAGTAATAATAAATTTAATTAAAAAAAATATGGGGTTATAAAATAAGAATCAAGCCCACATCACCAAATGCAATAGTTTCAAATCACTAGAATCTTGTGGTGGTTGGTAAAGTATGACCAAATACTAGGCATATCCAGGTATTTTATTGTTGATAACTCATAGGAAATAACTATTAATTAAATTTACAGATCTAATCATAAGTTCTTAAACTGCACTAGTGTCACATTTACTTAGATTTTGATTTCAATATAAACAACAGCTTAGATCAGCCTGACACACAAATCAAGACTTTACACATTTACAGATTAATTCACTGTTGACTTTTGTAATGATAAACTATAACAGCAGCAGTTTTTCCCCTCTTTAACCAGCTATTCATGGTATATAATAGTTAAGCCATTCTTTGTTATGCAAGTCATTTACAAGTAACAGTCAGTTTGGATAGTAATTAGTACACACACACACCCGTGCACAGTTAAATAAATTATTTAATCACACCACTACTTCGCATTTAAAATCTGTCTTGCTACTATCCTCAGCTGTCTTTTTTTAAAAGGTAAGAAAGTATGTATGAATTTTATCTGTCCAGTTTTGATGTTTGTGACCATTTCTTGTTATTAAAACACTTGTAGATATTAACATCTCTCTCTCATTTAAAAAAAAATTCAACTTAAGTGATAGTAATGAAGTTATTGTTATGATCCATTGTTGAACTTGCTTTGATTGAATTTGATGTCTTGAATTTGTAGCCCACAATCTCTTCTAACAAGGAGAGCAAGCATGAGCACATAGCTTCCTCAATCTGTACTGCTTGGAAAAAATGATCAGTGTTTTGACATTTGCTAATGACTGGTTAAACTTTTAGCACCTTCCCCTAAGGCATTCCTGTTCACTCTTTCACATGGTATCTGATGTAGGTCATTGAATACAAAGTAGAACCAGAATTTAAAACTGGAACAAGAATTCCTTTGCTAATAGCAACATCTTTCCTATGTATTTTAATTGCTTTATACAATTATAGTTAGTTTTATGAATCTGATTGGCACCTACAGTTGTTTAATTCTGGAAAGATTTCACAATTTCCACTTAGCAGTTTTTTAATATTACAAGTCCATACATCATAATAATACTTTATTAATAATTAACAGTTCATAGTTCTGCTTGGATTTTATTGTTACATAATCATTTCATATCTCTCTGAAATTGATATATCAGTTTTCACACCATTTCAACAAAGATGATTTTCCAAATAAAAATAGTATCTATAGTAGAATGCCAATTAAAATTGCTTAGTATTTAACAAAGATGTAGATTAATAATAAAGAATGAAATAAATACTTACATATAAATTAAAGATACTCATAAGTTAGCCAGTGTGTATACCAGTTGTGGGTCACTTCATCTGCTATTTTTTCTGTATTGCTACAGGTGATAGAATAACTTATTAGATATAATTTCCCACAAACTATCATGCAATAATCTTCTTATAAGCATTTCATTTCTATTGGTTCACTTCATGGAAGCATCATAACTATTCTTAGAGGCTTAATATATTACTCAATTTCATTACTGACCATCACACATATAGGAGATTCAATGTAACCCATATAAATAAATACCCACTGTGCTCCACTGACTTCCACTGTGTTCCAGCATCACACACAGTTAGTCCCTTTAACCCATTTTCTCATACTTCATAAATACACACAACTGCATGAATGATAGTTTCTCACACAGTAAATGATATGCAATTTGCTACATAAAGATATGGAATTAAGTTTTTAACTAACAAGATTTGCCTTGAAGTGATTTCACTATTTCATTGTTTTCTGTCTTACAAAAACAAAGAATTGTGCAGTCCTTTTTCTACTGAAAATTCAATCAAATGTTGCTGGCATTTTACTGTTGGGCTACTGTTGCAGCATCATCATTGATTTTGATTTAAAAAATCCATTTTGTATGATCCCTGAGTAAAAACTCATTCAACATAACAAGAATCCTATGTTACAGTATTCTAAACACATGATCTTGTGTTTGTCAGAGAGAGAGGCTATTTTATTCTCATTAACAGATTTGAGTCAAAGAATTATTGTTTGTCAGTCAAATAGGGGTGAAATGAAATAACAATCTACTCCTCCCCCCCCCCCCCCCCCCCCCCCCGAGATATAAATTTGTGAAGAATTTTATGATGTTGCTTTCTTGTTAGTCATAATAATACCTTGTTTCACTGTTTTATTTAACACAAAACTCAATAATTAAGTATGTTATAAAATTTTAATGAATTTCTTCTACAGTAAATTTATTCCCTGTAAATTCTGTTAATTTATATGTAATTTCTATCTAATTATTTTCTAAATTCTTAATGTTTGCATATGTGTGTTTTCTGTGGAGAGTTTTCAAAATTTTGTTCCATGCCATAAACCCACAAATGAATATGCTCTTAATGCTTTTGCTATTTGTAATATGGACATTGCTATACTTTCAAGTTTCATTGAACTAAGTTCATGTTAGAGCAAGATGAAGGGATGTAATATATAAATACATGTAGCAGGATAAATACTTCTCAGGAATAGGTTTATGTTGAGAAAAACATTTGCCTTTTTGAGAACAGCTACTTTACATTCATGTTATTGAAGTAATGAAAAAATATCTGTTGAAATTGAAAATATTCCTCATTGCAAGGTTCTGATTAACAAGTAGAAATTGTAAGCATTTTCCATGATACAATTCCGATTAACAAGATATGCTTTTGTTATTTCTTTGTGCTAAGTAATTATATTAAAAAAGTTTTATTTAAATTAATTAAAATCTTTTTTTTCTGTGCTTTATTTAATTTTGTTTTGTTGTATATTACAGCATCCATTTAGACCAAGTATTACCAGAGCTTGGATCATACATGCAAAATTATTCTCATGCTAAAGAGAAGGCCATTCAGCTGCCTGGAATTTACACCTACCTACCCCATCTGGTTGGAAGGCCACAGAGTCTTCTCCCTGCCCACAGTCTTTCACGGGATCGTCATGGTGGTGAGTAGTAGTCTAATACTTTAACAGAATTTCTTTTATTGGCATGGTGAGGTCTTTCTCATTCTTGATCTGTTGACTTTTTTTTAAGGGAACTGTTTTTGTATTTGGTATTATTATGTATACAAATTTTCTTTGTGAAGAAATAGGAAATATCAAACAGGTTAAGAAGGATTTAGGGTTAAAAGATATGCTTTTAAAGATTTATTACTTAGCTGGATTCAGCTAATCTTTGTTGTAGAACAGTATTTCAGCAAATGTTTATGATGAAAATAGGTTTGATAGTAGTTCGTGCCAGTGAATGGAAAGGCGTAATTAACTTTAGATTATGCATGCATTTACCCCTCTGCGGTCAGCAATGCCAGACAGTAAATCGTGTCACGTATGGGAATACGTGGTAGGCCACTGAGACGCTAATTTTGTCTGTGACACTAATTTTGACAGGCTCTGAGTTTTGAAATGTAACTTGTTTTAAGAATCACCACTATAAAAAGTTTTGCTAGTAATATTGTTAAGGTTGGATATTTTTATTGTGAAGCTGTTTATTGAAGTAGAATTTTGAGTTATTTGAAAGTTGAGATTTATATTGCTATAGTTATATGTGTTAGTTTGTGTGTACAACCCTTTCTTGCTATGACTAGTGTATGCTTGCCAGGTGGTGATGAGTCACTGTGGTAATGTAGTTTTAAAAATAAAATAAAAATAAGGAATGCTCTGAGATTAGTTTGTGCTCTGATTTAGGTAGTTAGCAGGCAAGTTGATATGTCAATCAAAGGTGTCAACTTGGAATTCGATACTTGGCACTAAATGGCAGTGGACAGTCAGGAAATTCGTCAGCACATACGTCCATTGCTGGATGGGGGTGCTGTGTGCTGGAGGGGGCGTATTTCCAATCAGCTCAGTGAAAATGATGTACAAGGACTTTGTGTATAAAAGGGGATGACGGAGACAGAAACAAATGAGAAACACCAAGAATGTAGAGGTTGGTAGAGGTGTGAGAAAGACCCTCTGAGTTTCTCCCTGCTTTTCGTACCAAGGACTCTACGAAAGCTGGCCAGCAACCAGCTAGAGAACTCTTGGACACTGCAATAGAGTGCCAGACGTCTACCCGGCTGTATTTGAAGGCATGCCATCAGGGCCATCAGCAGATCAAGATGGACCAGTCGTATGGACAGTCATCTTGGGTTCTTCACTAACTTGAGAAGAACTTGCAAGTTGAATGACATTGTTTTTCTTTCGAATTATTGAATTTTGATATAAGAGCAGTGGCTCCAGAACTTTTAAATATTGACTGTTATTTTATGTTGTATAATGCTTAGCCTATTTAGAAGTAGTACTGCATGAAGAATCTTGAGTTTTGTATTTCTTTTATTTTATTTCATCGCTCATCATTCTTTTCCTTCTTTTCTTTTCCCCTACCCCATGGGTGCGAGTTGTGGATGGCTGACTAACTAACGTGTGAGAGGAAACCCATAGATCAATAAATTTTGACATTGAGACTTTTTCTGTCTATGGTTTTGGAAGAGTGGTCTTGGCCATTGTTATACATTGTGTCGTCTGCGCTGTCTACACTTCACCCTTACCCGTATGCAATCACACATGCAAACATGTCGGCAATACGTAACCTACATGCAGAATAAAATTCGAGCCAAATAACCATCTTGGTATTCTGCGTGTGGATTTGTAATAATATCTATGCAAGTCCTACGTAGCGTCGGAGAGAAGGGTACTGGATACTGAGATAGTTTTTTTTTAATATTTTATTTTTAAAACTAATCTACTTATTGAATGTCATGTCACACAGGACCAGACTTCAGAGTTCATGGCTGCCCTGAAGTTTAAACAAAGCAAGAATAGATGTTAGATTTGAAGTTCCTAAAATTGTATTTTAAAAGAAACAACCAAAAAAAATGTTCAGAATAAATTTTCTTTAATCTTTTTTGTTATTGTTTGCTTCTTTGTTTTCTTTTGGTAGTTTGTTTATGAATGATTGGTTGAATTCATATTTTACTATTTATATCAACATAAAAATTATTTGTATCTAGTTTTGAATGCATAATTGGTTGTTTGAATACACCACATGTAAATATCACTGTATTAAAGGTAGTTTGTAGTAATGATGTTGCTGTTAGATTTACCCATCCACCCTTTCTATATAGATTACAATAGATGGAAGTTAATATTGAGTATTACTACATTTTAAAATTATTTTCTTTCTTCAAAGCAAGACAGATAGCCTATACTGTATAGTTAGTACTAAGATAAAAGGAAAGATAGCTAGATGTATGTTATAAAATATACATATTTATATATATTCTTTATTAATTTATTTTATTTAATTCTTTTAATACATTTTCTAAATTAAAGTTGAATATTATTACTATATTTTTTATTATTAATTTATTTTGGTAGAATTGATATTAGCATAACTGTTTATTTAATAAGTAGAAAGATGTTAAATGTATTGGTTTTGTTCAACACTAATGTTATAATGTATATATAAAATAATTTTGTAACAGCGTAACATTGAAATTTTGTAAAATATTGTCCGTGTACCAGCATTTTTTAGTGCAGCATGGAGTAATAAGTTAGTTGCTGTAATAGGTCACACGTACCCCAATCTCCACACCACCCTACCTCAATTCATATCATTTACACCTAGTTGGTAAGAGTTAAAGAGATTGTAGAAAAGGGCTTTTTGAATTTAAGTTGTGACAGGTTCTTGATCTAACAATAGCTGTTTCCTTTCCCTTTGCAAATAGTCGGAGAATGATGCCACCAAGCTGTGCTGCATTATTTGAATGGGACTTGTGTGCCAAATTGTGCAGTTGAAAGTCAGGGTATATTGATCAGGTTGCTCTTGCTTTGGGGAATGCAATTGTAACCTTTGCTTCTGTCCCTTATGTCACTAGTGCCAGAGGCTATTTTTTAAGATCTCTTTTCTCTTGTGTTTTATGATGACTACTGTCCAAGCAGTGCATTTTTGCAAAAAATACATGTATGGCTTGATTTTTATTTGCTTCCTTTTTTCTTAAGTTTTGTCCTTTTTCTTTAACATACACATGTGCATATACAGATGCACACACACACACACACACACACACACACACAAGCACACAAAAGCACACATGCATCAAATAGTCACTTTTAAGAAAAAATGCCGCTTGTTTGATTGGGTTTTCTCCATTCATTCTATGAAACATACTTTTGACTAACTGTAGTATGACTTTGAAGTATATAATTATGGTAAAGTTTTTGTTATTATTTAGCCATTAAATCCTACATAATAGATTATTTTGAATAAATGGTTTGTCCTGTTTAAATGATTGAAAGCATTGACCATAATAAATGTAAAGAAGTTTAAACATTCATGGTTCTACTATTGTAACATGCTCTATTGTAATTCAACCGTAATGAAATGGCTGTTCTTTAGCAATCCAATGTTTGTCATTCTTTAAACAAGTATTTCTTTTATATTATTTTTAATGTATTTTATGTTGCTTTTATATTTTGTAATTAACTTTCATCTTCTATTCAGAATATATTATAAACATATCCAAAATCATGAGAGACTTTAATTATAATATATCTGTCCAAATGCTTTTAAGTTTTAGTAATTTTTTATTGTTGTAATTTTATTGTTGTATGTCAAACTCTGCTGAAGAAAGTATTTTCATTGTTATAAATGTTTTTAATTTGATTTAACTTTGTATTGTTATTTTTTTATTTATCGTTTACATTTTTATTATGTTATTTTATATTATGAAAGGGAAAAATGTTCTTGAATGAATAAAATAAGGTGGTATAATATTAATAAAGAGTGCAGTTACCTGCCTCAATCTTGTTGAAAATATTTCTTTTGTTTGTTTAGTGATAATATTTGTTTAGTGATTCGTTGACACTAATGTTGCCAAATGTGCTATTTATCATTTGGTTTTCATTGTTTATATTATTTATTTATTTATTTTTCTTAAGCTAGATGCTTTGTGTTACTGTTAGATAAAATGATCACTGTTACAAGATGGTCCCAAGATGATTTTAATTAATTTCATATTCATATAGGGTGATTATTAACTGATCAAAATGCTAATACAGATTCATAGTGTACTATGTCACTTCTAGATAATTTCTTTAAAAATATTATAATACTTATAAATCATTTCTTCATTAACACTGCAAATATGTTTTGATACAAACCAAATTAATGATAATGCTAGATAGTATTAATAAATATAATAAATCAATATTCATTTGACTAAAGTCCACTTACTGGCCATTAACCACTTTTATAAATTCTAGATCAATCCTTTGTTTTGGCCACTTTAAATTTGGTGATCAGAACTACAACTGCTCTGTGCGGATGAAAGCTCAAATTATTATTAATAATAATGATAGATCACTGATCATTTGACCTTTAGTTCATGTTCTAGCAATGATACCTAACCGATTAAATCATTCATGATAAATTTCTTTGCTAAAAGCTACTAATACTAGTGATATAAATTCACATAGGTCCTTTGATTATAAAAGCTACTAATGTTTATACAGTCAAACCTGGATAGGTTGACGGCCTAGGATTTTGCCAAAAAGTGTTGAGATAACTGATGATCAAGATTACCCAAAACCAATATGGCGGCAATATATTACAGTACTATAACATGCGCTTGAAATTTCTTTATGTACATGATGTGCGTTAATGAATAAGAATGTACATGCAGGTGTTTGGTGATTTTTTTTTACACAACAGTGTTGCCGCGATTTGTTTGATGATGCGATCGGCATGCTATAAAAATGTACATGCATATACATGTTTGCTAACAACAAAAGGCTTATGTGCACCAACTAACAGCAGAGATTTACCAGTACACATATACAATAAAATGTACAAACCTTTCATTATATTCTCCAACATTGCAAACACAAAGATCTCTCACAAAATCACAAAAAACCTGCGGGGTGTACACTGTAGTTCATTTTTACAAAAAAACTAACCAGTGTCAGAATTAAATTCATGAGTCATTTTGCTCTGACATAGCTCTGAAAAGTATGTACGCGCAGTTACTTCAAAAGCAGGCTAATTAACATAATTAACAGGTGTGAGCCAGTTGAGGGACATCAATAACTAACATTTTCAAAATCCGGCAATGATTAGTCATGGGGATCAAGATAACTTATGTTAAGTGGTGATTTGGGCCCTCTTTTGTGCTCGAGATACATGTACAGTACAAAGAAAGAAACAAAGAAACAAACAGACATTGTATTAGTGTTCTGTGACATAACTGATGAGAAAATGCTATGACAATTGGGAATTTGGCCCAACGTCGATTCTCGATACAAACCTTTCATTATACACGTATGTACTGTACATGTATTCTCCAACATTGCAAACACAAAGATTGCTCACAAAATCAAAAAAACCTGCAGGATGTATGTATAGTTGGTTTTTACAAAAAGCTAACCAAGTATCAAAATTAAAGTCGTGAGTCATTTTTTGTGTGTGTGTCTGTCTGTGTGTGTGTGTGTTTCGCTCACACTCACTCCAGAAGCCGCAATAGATCTTTCATCTTCATGATGATCTCGTTCTTGGTTTGCTTCTAAGGTGGAGGGCAGGAGGAAGGGGGTGAAACAGATCGCACTTATTAGGTGCACACCCTTAACTGCTCTCCAGAGGTGGGGTGGTGGTGGTGAAGCCGCCTCTGAAAGTATCATATAAGCAGTTACTTCAAAAGTGGGCTAACTAACATAAAAGAGGTGTGAGCCAGTTGAAGGGCGACAGTGGGCCTATTTTGCCCATGGCAAACATTGTGCCCCATGAGGAAACAATGCCCATCTAAGTTTAAGCTGCAGTTTATTAACAAGCCTTGACCATTTATTGTTAGCGAGATGGCAAAGTGGTATCGGTAATTAACATTTTCAATAGCCAGCGATAAGTCATCACAAGGTTCAAGATAACCGATTTAAGTCTCAATTTTGGTCCTCTTGTGCCCAAGATAGTAGGGTTCGGCGACATAAAAGAATCAACGTAAATGATGAGAAAATGCTAAAACAAAGAGGGAATTTGGCGGTTCCACTTCAAAAATGTCGACTTACTAGGGTTGGCAAGTTAACCGATGCTGAGATAAGTGGGTTCGACTGTAATATCTCATATGTAAGTGAACAGATAAATAATGGTATGTGTACTATTAGCTAACCAAATTTACTGAATATGAGGTAGCTAACAATTTAGGCATAGTTCTTTGTTAATTAACCCAGATAAGGTCCAGAATATAATTACAATCTGTGCATTTAAATAACTCATAGAAACCAAGATAGAAAAATACAGTCTGTTTGTTGAATATCATAAAGAAAACCAGTCAATAAAGATACTTTCTACAAGTTAAATAAACCAGACAAAACCAAGTTAGAACAATTGATACTTTCTGTGTGTTATATAACCAAGCCTAGGCCAAACTAAATACATATAAATACAATCTGTGTGTGAAGTAATCCAGATAAGCCCATACAAGACAGATACTTTATGTGTAAAGCCATGAATCCAAGCTGGACAGAAAGCCAGTATAAGTGTTCATGAAATCTCTATCAAGACAGATCTAGATTAAACACTTTAGTTATAATTTCATCCCATTTATAGCTTACTTACAGACATAGTCTTAGCTTATTAAACATCCTCTATACAATTTACTAAATAGTCTAGTTATAATTATTAAATAATCCATTCTTAGCTTATTAAATATTTAATTTATTGTTTACTGAACATTCCATTTATAGCATAGTAAACAGTACACTGGTTTTTCAAACATTTCAATATAACAATATTAAACATTCAGCTTATCTAATCAGTTGTTTTTGTTATGGATGCCGACATACAGAAACAGTGTGCTTATGAGTAAGCAATTTATATTTTCTTAAAAATGTTTTAAAACAAGAAGAATAGAATTAAAATTATATTTTATTTACAAATGCATCATTTAAATTCTGTCTGCATTGCTATATAATTTTCATAAAGTATTCAATGTTAATAAAAAATAAAAAATTAGCTGACGTTTTAAAAATAATCTGGTTGCTTTGTAGTATCCATAGTGATTGGAATTCCAACCGTGCGTCGTGACTCGGTGAGCTATGTTGCCCAGACCATAGATTCTCTTATCAAAGGTTTGACACCTGAGGAACAGAATGAATGCCTTATCGTTCTTTTTGTTGCTGAGGTAAGAATTAGAACTATGGTTCAGAATAAATCTAGCTTAAAATCTCTGGTGTGCTGATTTGATAACATTTGGTTATAAAATTGACGGCTGCCATTTCATGTTTAATTTATTATATAGTGCCCATTTTTTGTCTTTTAAATATATCATATTTGCCTTCTTTTTCTTTTTTTTTGCCTTCTTTTTTTTTGTTTTTGTTTGTATTATAGTGTTTGCCATTGTATTTTACCTAGTCTTTACCCTGAATTACATGTGTACTATCCAAGAATAACTGCATTTTTAAATGTCATGTACAGTTATTTAAAAATTTCATAATGGTGTATACCAATTACCATATTAATAAAATGCATTAATCATTATTTAAAAAAAAAAAATAACTGGTCACTTTCTTTTCTTGTGTATTCTACCCAATGCAGCCTTGGAATGAAGAATTTGGATTATATGTTCTTCAAGAAATTGAAAAGGGGTGAGTTTTGTTTAAAATGAAGTCATTGATTTTCTTGAGAACTGGTGTCATTCATTGTCTTAGTTTGATAAACTTTCAGTTCAAAATGGTTGAAAAATTTGTCTGCAAAATTCAGGCAGAGTTAATGTCCATTCTGTGGCTGAGTTAATTTGCCTATCCCTATTTCTAAACTTAGTTGTTATATAAATTGTTAAATTGTCAAAGTGACCCGACCTTTGCCACTCGATATTTTTTGTAAGTGTCAAAGTTGGAAGTAAACAACTCAGTTGGAGAATAGGTTAGAAATTGCTGATGCAATCCAAACCAGTTCCAACTGGATGAGTAGTTTTTCTGACTAATAGTCTCACACCTGTTCATAACAAATTCATCCAATGGGGATGGACTGAAAGTTTCTTTGCTGAAGAAATACTAATCACTTTGAATTTGAACATAACTTGAGTCTAGTCATAAAGGCAATTGAGAAAGCACACTTTTTTCCTTTTGTCGCTTCATGCTACAGTGACTACAATACTCAGCTTGGTCACATTGGTGTGTATATCCAGTTGTCATTAACTTATCGAATGGCTTTAAGTTGATTCCTTTGAATACAGTTTAAGAGCCAATACAGCGGAAATGGCGGCTTGAGTTTGAGAATTCACAAAAATTATTTTGAATGTTCCTCGTGGTTCGTGGTTTGTTGAGTAAACACACACAAAACTTCAAGAACATTCCTCCTGATCAGCTTGATAGTGCTTGTGAAATTCAAGACGATTCTCTACGGTATGCTTGGTGAGCTCATTGAAGATTCTGGAACATTTGTGTAACATGCCTGGAAGGGACACATGGGGCTCTCACCTGAATAAGAAAGACAGTGTCTTGTTGCAAGCCATGTGATTGTGAACACTTGTCGGAGATAGCCGCCATCTTTGAAAAGGTTATGTGCATTGACTTTAATTATTTCTCTGTAACTCTACTCTCATTTCTGTGATGATATCCATGAACTTGATTATATATTTATGTTAATTGACTACTAATATCTATTCTAGGATAAACTGAATGATTGTCCAGTGTTAATCAAATATTGTTGTAAAGTGATGCAAATGTCAATGCTCTTTAGATTATATTCATATGATGTATATTTGATTGTTGATTTAATAAATTTATTGACCTTCTTACACATACTGATAAATATATGTTGGAGAGAAGGTTGGATGGGGGCTCACTAAATACATATTAAAAGATGGATTTGTCTTCTACGTTTGTAAGAAGTTTTCCACCTATGGGAATATTGTGTGACGGTAATGGGTAAGTGTTTGTCTTTAATGTTGTGGAAGAGAGAAAATGTTTGCAGTGCCCACACATCCACCAAGTGAGAGAGATTAGTGGTGTCTTCTGGTGAATTATTAATAACATAAATTAAGATTCACATACTTGTAATTAGTTATGGATGATTAAATAATAATATTAATCATAACCAATAACTAATGTGGCATAGGTTTGTCACACATTCATTGAGACCTTAATTAACTAATTAATTCACAGACAATACTATTAATTTAATAGATTTTTTAAAGTAAAAAAAAAGATTGTGTTAATTATCACTGGATGTCTGGTGATAGATTTTAAAAGATTAGCTCCCTTCTGTGGTACTTTTTTTTTCCCCCCTGTTTGTATAAATTGACTGTATGTTGCCATAGAAAATATCAAATAAAAGGTTGTATTAATTATTTCATTAAAAAATATTTTAAGAGTGAACATCTTTAAATATATGTTTATATGTAATAATTTTAACACAAAGAATATTAATTCCACCATTTGACTGCTTTGTCACCCCAGCCTATGCATTAATTAATTGCAAGTCACAATTTAACAGGACAGTGCTGCTTTTGTTGTTGGAACTGATGTTTTGTATATGTTCTTTGATAAAATATTGGGCAGGTTTCCAGAGGCAGTAGCATCAGGTCTGCTGGAGGTCATTGTGCCTTCTGCAGGATTTTATCCCAACATGGGCAATCTGAAAGAGACATTTGGAGACACTCCTGAACGAGTCAGGTGCACTAATTTTCTGACCTAATACATAATACATTGATTTAGAATACTTTGTTCTTACCGTCTTTTTACCTATTACAAATATATATAACAAGTATTGATTTGGGATGCCTTGTTTTTGCAATCTTTGATCAATTACATATTATGTAACAATTATTGATGTAGGATACATTGCATTTGCAGTCTTTCAAAATGCATTGTTTAATTCTTAAGCAGTACTGAATCCTTGTTTGAGATGGCTAAGAGATAGAAGGATAATGTGTTTAGAGTATAAGCAGTAGGAAAGACAGAAATTGTTGGCATTCTTATAGCATATGTTTACAAGTGAGAAACTAGGGGATACTTGACAGTGGAGAATTTGGAGAAGTTTTTTGGCATTCTTATAATATATATGTTAACAGTGGAGAAACTTGGGGATGCTTGACAGTGGAGAATTTGGAGAAGTTTTTTGGCATTCTTATAATATATATGTTAACAGTGGAGAAACTTGGGGATACTTGACAGTGGAGAATTTGGAGAAGTTTTTTGGCATTCTTATAATATATATGTTAACAGTGGAGAAACTTGGGGATACTTGACAATGAGGATACAAGCAATGGGGAAGACCAAAAAATTGTTTGGCATTCTTGAAGCATGTTATAGTGAAAAACTAGGGGACACTTGACAATGAGGATACAAGCAATGGGGAAGACCAAAAAATTGTTTGGCATTCTTGAAGCATGTTATAGTGAAAAACTAGGGGACACTTGACAATGAGGATACAAGCAATGGGGAAGACCAAAAAATTGTTTGGCATTCTTGACTTTAGTTGTAGCAAATGTTAAAAGTGAGAAACTTGACAATGAGATAGTGCAAATGAAAGTTCCTAACACAGTTTCTGAGTTACTTTCTGTATTATTAATCACATATATAGTTTTCCAGTTCTGTCCGTCTGTGTGCAAAACTAAAGTGTCCTTGACCTCCAAGCATATTGGAGTTTTTTTCCATTTCTGTGTATCTGTCCATGCAAAATGCTAAGCATCATTGACTAGCACATAGGAGGTTTTTTGAGTGAGCAGGTACTTTCACATGGCCAGCTTTATGTTGCATTGTCGTGTTCATGAAACAGAGAAAACATCAAAGTACTCATGAAAAAAACGACAGTCAAGGTCATTTGCTAAATGATCCACAAATTTCCACTCGCAGTGTGACATATTAAAACATATGGGAGTTTTTTTTTAGCAATTCGGTGTTTTCACATGGCCAGCTTTATGTTGCATTGTTGCCTTCACAAAGCAGAGAAAATATCAAAGTATTCATTAAAATAAAAAAACGACAAGGTCATTTTCTAAATGATCCATGAATTTTCACTTGCGATATGACTTATAATCAAACATGTGAGTTTTTGGAAGCAAGCTGGTATTTTCGCATGGCTAGCTTTATGTTACATTGTCACATTCATGAAACAGAGACAGCATCAAAGTACTTATAAAAAAAAAAAAACTGATGGTCGAAGTAATTTGCTAAATGATGCTTGTAATGTGACTTATAATCAAGCCTTCCAATAAACAGATTCATTTATGTTCCTAGAAAATTTTACTTCTTGCAGGTTCCCCACTATTTGGATATGAAATATGAGAATTATAAATCATATATTTAGCACATACTTGCACTGTACATGCTCAATACTTGCACACATTATTATTATATTAATCATCTATGTTTAATAGTATCATTAAAACTGAAATCATCATTAAAAAGTGTTATTATTAAAATTGAAATTGAACAGGCATTATTGATTATAGTTTAGGTAAGTATAAAGTTTCTTTTTTTCAGTTTATGCTTTTAATATTTACATAATATATATACATGTAATTATGAAAATGTAGAAGTATCCAAGGCAATAAAGTAGAAAATTTTCTTTTGCAAAGGTATAGCCTGTGTCCAAGGATAAAAATGAATTTATTGCACTCGGATGACTCACAATTTTTATCAGTTATTTTGCTCTGCATGTATCTTTTTCATCCATAATTTTATGAGGAATTTTTTCTGTATGCTGTATTATCTAGGGGCCACCTTGTACTGAGGAATTTTACTGTTTGCACTTTTACATGTCATGCATATGTGAATAATTTTCAGATGGCGTACAAAGCAGAATCTTGATTACTCATTTCTTATGTTGTATGCTGGGAGTCGAGGTGTCTATTATGTTCAGGTAAGTCTCATTATCTCTCTTCTTATTTATTGTAAACATGGAGAATAGTTTTTGTATAATTGATTTTCATTTTTATTTAGACTTAGTGAAAAGTTGGCTATCTGGAAAGAGAGGCCAGACTTCATTAATTGGTTGTTCCTCTTGTTGATGGTGCTGTAACTGTTGTATGGTCTCATTCAGTAATTATTACTGATTTAGAATAGTGGATTGTAAAGCCTTGAGGGTGTTTTGGAAGTGAGAGAATTTTTTATTTTATAATGATTTGTGACTGCCTTTTAAAAATATAGTTTGTTTTATTTTTCCTCTCTTCCTGTGAAGAATATTTAATTGTTACCTACCTGGTACATCACAATTTCACATGACTTCAATCAGTTGAACTAGTGGGTAATGGCATAGATTGTGTCATTTTTCAGGTACATTCCACTCTCTTCTTAGATAAGAAAAATCTTTTACTGTTTGGAACCATTGGTAACTTCCAGCATTCTGTTTGAATTAGAATAGACAAAACAATTCTAAATGTATGACCTAGACTGTCACAGTTCTTGTCCTGTTTACTCTATTATTTAATTATTTACTTTCTTGCTTGCTGATTTATCATTAGTATACCAAATGTCACTTGAAGCAAAATAGTACTTATTTAACCTTCTAATGTATCTTTCTTTCATTTGTTAGAAACTGCTCTACCATTTCCCAAATCATTATCAATTTTTATTAAATTGGTGAGAAATAGCATGCATTAACAGAAATACACTTATTCATTTTTATAATTTAGTATGATCCATCTTGATGGTTTTATTCTAAAGGTGTATCTTTTAGATAAGCATGATTGTTGTATTTGGTGGTATTGTTTATTTGGTTATATTTTCAGCTTGAAGATGATGTGTTGGCAAAGCCAGGATACCTAACTGTCATGAAGTCCTTTGCCTACCAGCAAAAGAGCAATGACTGGTTGCTGCTGGAGTTCTCTAACCTTGGCTTTATTGGTAACTTGCTCCTCTCACTTGAAAGCAAAGTTGGAATGATCAGACAAGATTATGTTCATCTTATTGACAACACTTTCACATTTTCTCCTGTTTAAAAACAAGATTCTTTTATTGTTCATCTTATTGACAACACTTTCACAATTTTCTCTGTTTAAAAACAGGCTTTTCTCTGTTAACCGTTTCTGTTGACTTGGTTGTTTATTATACTAATTTGATTAGTTATTATACTAACTTAATGTTTTATTTGTTTTGCTGATTTGATTAATTCTGATGCTGACTTGGTTAGTTGTTATACTGACTTGATAATTAATTAATTATGCTGACTTGATTAGTTGTGTGACACATTGCCACTTAGATAATGGTTATGCTTATTATTATTTAATCATCCATAACTAAATACAAATGATGAGAATCTTAATTTATGTTATTATTAATTCTTCAGAAGACATCACTCATCTCTCTCACTTGGCAGCATTAAAGACATTTACCATCACACAGTATTTCCTTAGGTGGAAAACTTCTAAGCAAAGGAGAAGATAAATCTGTCTTATAATCTATAACCCACTGTCTCTTCATCATATGGTTATCAATATGTATAAGGTCAATAAATTTATCATTAAATTTATTAAATCAACAATCAAATATACAGTATATGAATAAAATCAAAAGAGCATTGATATTTACACACAACAGTGTTCGATTAATGTTAGACATTAATTGTTTAGTTTATCCTAGCATAGACATCAGCAGTCAAATTTACATATATAGTCAATTTCCTGGATATCATTCATCACAGAAATGAGAGTGGACATTAAGAGAAATAATTAAAGTCAATGTACATAACCTTTTCAAAGATGGCCACTGTCACTAGCATGCAGTTTGCAACACATACTGTCTTTCTCATTTAGATGATGGTCCACTGCACCCTTCTAGGTGTATTACACAACCTTTCCAGAATCTTCCATGCACTCACAAAGCACACTTTGGAGAATCATCCAGAACTTTGCATGCGCTAACAAAAGCACATCATGTGAAGTGTTCTAGAGTCTTCATGTGTGCTACTCAAGCACACCACGAGGAATGTCCAAAATAATCTTTGTGAATTCTTGAGACCAAACTAAAGCCTCAATTTTCATATTGGCTCTTGAATGGAATTCACAGAAATAAACTTACAGCTAAACATTTACTGATAAATTCAACGATAATGCTGGATTCACACACCAACATAATCTGGTGGTCAATGTAGCCTGAAGCAAAAAAGGCGAATCTTTTCTCTGCAAAAGTCAGATTAAGGCAGCACTAAATTTCAGACATATTTCATCTCTAAACCCCTTTCTAATTCTTTTATATTTATGGGTCATTCTCTCTATGAGTGTACCATTTTCATTTTTGTGACATTAAGTGCAAAAAATAAAGTAGATTCAATTTAATTATTTTACATGTTAAAGTCTACAACAGGACTTAGTGCTCAAATAAAAAACATAATAACATGGCTGTCAACAATTTTGAAACTTTGATATTATCAGATTAGTATATAGTTAATAAAAAGAGGAAGTAAATAATGAGTCAAATATGTGTTCTTTTCAAAGTAACACTTACATTAAATGCTTTCATTTAGTATGACAATAATTTTTTTTTTTAAACTTAAGTTTATTAATTCTATACTTTAATCTCTAAGTATTTATCATTTTATTTATTTAGACATTTTGCAAAAATTTGAATTTGTTTCAGGCAAACTATTTAAGTCTGCTGACTTGCCCTTTGTAGTGGAGTTTTTCCTAATGTTTTATGCTGACAAGCCTATTGACTGGCTTTTGGACCATCTGCTTTGGGTCAAAGTTTGTAATCCAGAAAAAGATGATGTAAGTATTGTTGTAACATTTCACATTTCTCCATTTATTTTGATGCTGAAATTTAAATTCTGATATAAATTTTATAACTATTTAAAATAAATATGCAACCATGCAAAAATTTGAGGATTTGAATGACTAAAGCCAAAAAGTAATAAGCACAGAGTAAAAACTGGATAGGATTTACAGTGATTATTGCTGGCCACAAGCAAACACATGTTATTATTTCAGCTCTCTTCTTGAATGAAGCAATGCAATGGAATTTATTTGTGCAAATGTAGATAAAAAAAATTATGTTATTTATGCAATGAAGTCTTTAGATTTGTTTTTTAACAATTTCCTTTTTCCATCAGGTGTTATTGAAAATTGTAAACTGTAGCATCATGTAAATGTTATTTATTTTGTCTCCTAATGACATTTTTGCTTAATATATACATAAAGAAGTACTAAATCTAAAATCTAATATAACAAAAATAAAGTTGAAGCTTAATCTTTGAACTGAGGTTCTGGAATGCATTTCACTATTTACATTACTTTTTGTGGTCAGGCCATATCCGTTTAACATGGTTGTATTGTACAGTATTTTTCTACATTGCATCTGTCATGCTAAGTGGAGATAACCATATGTAATTTATCCATGAATATTAGATTTGATCCTTTGTACAATATAATACTCTTTGATTACATTAACTCTTTTAGAAACACTGCAATAGAATGAAGCAAGAGATTCGGCGAAGATATAAGCCATCTCTTTTCCAACATGTTGGTGTCAAATCATCTTTGAAAGGCAAAGTGCAAAAGTTAAAGGTGAGTGCTTTTTTCATGTTTGTTTCACTTTGCAAATTGATCTTAGTATGTATGTGGTATTGGAAGCAAAATTGACTTTGCTTCTTTAAAATGTTTGATATGCTGATATACTATATAACCTATGTTTTATATAATCAGACTGTTTTGTGTTGTCATCACTGATTATTTATTAACTTAGTGTCATACAAACATTATCTTGTCTGCATTTTGTATATGAGGAAATGTTTCCTCAATATATATATATATATAAAACTCATTGTCACTAACCGCTAGTATGCATTCTTTCACGCTTTCTAAGTCAATGAAAGGCCTCTTATCGTCACCTACTATTTCGTCCAAAACTGCTAGTATGCATTCTTTCATGGTTTCTGAGTCAGTGAGCCTCTTCTTTTTGGTTAATATCCACGAAACATGCAATGAAGCGCTGTAACTTTTTCTTGTTGAGTACAAGCTCGCACAAGAATTCTACTGCTATGCTGATAAGAAGTGACCAACCACTCAACCTTTCGTTTTCCAGCACTGGAACCTTCTGGTACGATTTTCCAAAATCTGCATATTTCGTTGTAAAATGCCACTTCACATTGTATTCCTTCACTGCCGACACACCTTCTTTGCATAACAAGCACATTGGTTTCGAATTGGGCATAGTCGGTGAAATAAATAAATATTTCAGTGTCCAATCATTGTTGAATACACAATTTTTACATTCCAACTTCACTTTCCTACTAGCATACTGGTATCAAGTAATTAACTACATGTGTCATTGCCTGCAAAAACTTGGCTAAAGTGAAAAAAAAATCAAGTGTTTTTTCTAATTTACTAAAATTCAGAATCTCATGAAAAAATCCATTTAATTTGTCAGATTTTTACTATTCATTTTTTAAAGTACATACCCCCTTCCGTTTTTTTGTGGGGAAAAACGATCTAGGATCAATGTGTGATCATTTTCTGACAGATATTGTCAAACATTGTTAATAAAATTTACCACAGAAATGATAAAATGACTGTTCAGAAGGCCTATTCTTGTCAACTCTCACTCACGTCCATGACGATATCGAACGCATTGCCATCTGTATAGATACGATCTTTATTTCCATCAAATAGCCTTAAAAGATTATCCAGATAATTAATTGAAATCTTTTTACAACTGCAAGAGTTACAGTTAGTGAATTACTTTCGCAGCAGGGAAACGAGCACAGCCGACAACGCCATGGCGATCACATGCTTCGTTTATGTTTAGGCCTATGTTTACTTTGCGCATGCTTGGGTTGCACATTTTCCCATTCTATGGACTCCGCTACGAAAATGCCATTTTGTCATGCTATATGCCATTTTAAAGAAGAAATTTTCTACTTTCTTCTGATATAAGAAAAAAATCTATATTTCAAAAATAACCGTGCAAAAACGTAATTGAAAAATAGTTTTTTTTCAATCAACTTTTACATACAATAAAAATAAAAATACAGATTCGAAACTAAAATGGTTGCATTCTACATTCATTTTTCTCTAGTTTGATATAAGATACATTCTGATTGGACAATCGCAATTCGGGACGTGTGCAGTATTTTTTGTCTCAAACAAACTATATAGACTTATAGATGAAGAATTTTCCTATTTTCTGGTAGCTTTTAAGGCTGCTATGTTATCAGAATCACCATGAACGTAATTTAAGAACATTTACGTTTAACCTTATTTCACTTTATCTTGAAATTCCCGCGCATTATTTAGTATGGAAATGAACCTTGTTCTCTCCCCTACATGAAAACCATTATTATTTTTAGATTACTGTAACGCACGCGTACCCATGGACCGAGAAAGAGTGCATGTGTTAAGCGTTAGCGTTGGACAAGTTATGGCAACTTGGTCAAAATGTCGCTCGGTCAGTAACTTCTGAATAACTTCTAACAGAGAACAAACTTTTTGTTTCATATGCTTTTATTTGACAAAGATTCAATATACAAAGGGAACATGAGTGTTGAAAATGTAGAAAAATTGACAAAACAACGTCACAATCACCCAATCTGCGATGTTTGGAATACCTTCTTAGAGTAACTTTTTTGTTTTTGTGAAGACTTCACTTAGATTAACTTTGTTGTCTCCCTGTCTACTGACATCCTGAAGACTATAGTAAATATTCTTTAGTTTGGCCTAAGTAAAAAGCACAGATTTCACCAGAGATATATACATCTACTTGTCTTCCTAAATCTCCATTTGGCAATTAATGTCTCAATTTATTTATGTATATTTATTCACTGTGCCATGCAGGACAAAGATTTTGGAAAAAATGGTTTAGCCCGAGCACACATGAACCCACCAGCAAACTTGGCAAGCACTCTAAAGACATATCAGAAATATACTCTGCTTAAGGCATATACTGGAGAAACATTTTTTTGGGCCATGGCTCCCAATGCTGGAGATATCATTGACTTCAAGTTTGACCCACCCATCCTGATTGAAAAGTAAGATGTTAATGTGTTGTCTTTCTAGTTTCTCCTATTAATCCATTGTGTATGTTAGGATGTATGGAGCTAGCAGAGCAAGTCTTAGATGACCCTGCTTAATATGTTCAAATAAATGATTGTCGAAAACAGGCTGTTTATTGTTTTTGTAAAAATGTAGTGGGATGCCATGTTTCGATAATCATATGAAAGTTGCTTAATGTTGATAAAACCTACTTGCTTGATATCTTACTGCATAATAAAAAATGTAAAAATGAGGGGGTTAAATTTCCTTTGGTATGTCTAGTTACATTTCTTGCTACAAATGATAGGAAGTTTGTTTTAATTATGCCTTTTTCAATGCTTATGGATGCAAAAATTTTGTTTTTGTTTGGTCATTGGCATTCTTTGGGATGACTTGCTTGTAATGATTATTTATGTTTGTCTCAAAAATACATGTATTTTCTCTCTTTTCTGTTTCCATCTTTTTCTTTATAATTCTTAAACTCTGACTCCATTCTGCAGAATAAATTGATTTTTCATTCATTACCTCTTACACTGTGCTTTTAGAATTTAATTCTGTCACAGTCTAAATTTAAATTTGTGTTTTTCTTCTTCTCTAACCCTCACACACCGCTTTTATAAAATTTTGTTTTTGTTTCCTTTTAAAAAAAAAAATCTTGGTTTTCTATGTTTGTCTAAAGTATTTTTTAAAAATGCATTGTTTGGCATATCTTTTATCTATGGCAGGTTTCTTTTTCGGAGTGGTAACCCTGATCACCCCGAAGATCTTTTCAAGGACACAACAGTGGAAGTTATTCCAGAGGTCTGGCCAACAGCAGAATTGGTTGGAATGCCAATGGCTGAGCAAGGACAGCAAATTTCTGATGGGTTCATCTTGGTTGGGCATTTTGATGAAGACGGACTTGTTGAGGGAATTGTACCTGAGACTATTGGCAGAGTCCGTGTTCTGCGACTTCATGTTCATTCTCGTAGTTCAAACTGGGTGGTGCTTAGCGAGGTGAGCAGTTTTTGCACTCTTGTATCTACTATAACCTCTTGTATCTACTTTAACCTCTTCAGTGAAGCTTCTCATACATTGTCTTTGTTAACATTGGGTTGTACTTAGTAAACTTTGCCTATTTTGTACTGTTGGGTCTAGTTATATAAAAAAATTCTAGTCATGTCTTTTACTCGGTTGTTCTTTTTGACAATTCAGTTGTTTGTTTCTTAAAACATTGAAAAAAAAAAGCATTATCTTACAAAACAAATAAATTTTAATATATATTAACAAATAAATTTTAATACATATTAACAAATTTGTTTTAGAATAATTTAATAAATTTGAGAGATTCCAAGCCACAGTCTTTGCCCTCAGCATGACTTTCCTCACCACATGACTATATATTTCTCTAATTATTTGTTTTTATAAAGTCTTCTTAAAAATCTTTTGAGGCAGTAATTATTTTTCTTTCATTTGAAATGACACTTTTCTCCCTTTTGCAAATAAAAAAAATTAGTTGCACCAAAAAATTCATTTTGAGTCACTTGAACAATACACTTGAAGATAGTTTTGGCCCACGAGAAGAAGCCCCATTTCAGAAATAGGATACAGTATTTTCAGATTGAAATTCATGATACTCGTACTAGTGGTGGAATGGTCCACCCCAAATCAACTTATGGTGGTTTTTAGTTTAAATAAACTAATTATTTGGAACTGATACTTAAAATTATGCTCTATAATAAATATAAAATTTAAAATAGGAATTTCTAGTAGCCCATAACAAATTTGTTTACTTTAATGTAATGTTGAAAATGCATATGAGAATGAAAATTTGTTTATGAAATAAACTGTATTATTTTGCTGTTAGCATAAATAATTATTATTAAGATTTTCAAGCTAACCTTAATATAAAACTTGCGATCGTACATTCAGCTTGCTGATTCAGTTAAAGCAAAACTACAAAGTGAGAGAAAGAATATCTATTCAAAGAAAACATTTATTGTGGTATTTTTTGTCAGTTTTAAATCAGTGTTGTAGCTTTGAGTAGTGGGAACTAGTTCTTTGCTGGTGTCATGTGTCCAGTTATATTTAATGACCCTGCCGCTATATCAGACCCTAAAGTATCAATGTTAGATTATTATTTCGCTTCCAATACTAGCGACAGCTGGACAGCTTGGCTTATCCTTCCATTAATATGCCAGGTATTCAGGCTATTCTTCAAATGACATACCAACAGATAAATCAGCTGGCGTGCCTAGCTGGTAACATTATCTTCCCCCTTTATCGGTTACAATTATAATTTTAATTCTTCTGGTCCACCCCCATACAAGCTTTCTGGTCATCATTCACAGCAAATTACAAGCTTCCTGGTCATCATCCACAGCAAATTATGCAAATGTGGGTGAAGATAACAAAGGTAAAATTTAATAATAATAAGAAAGAAAGAACATCTTTTTCTGACTCTCGAAATATTCAGTGAGTTTGTTTATCCTGTCATGCCAGATTATTTGTATAAAGTTCGTATTTAACTGATCAGTTTATTTTGGAGAGTGTACACTTAACTAGAGTTTCTGAAGAACAGCCACTGTCCATTATGTCCCTTGACAGTGTGTGATGTCAAGTTGCGGTTGTCTTTCAAGTGGGAACAACTCAGTGCCGAACAGGTGTGCCAGATGTTTTGTAGTCCATGGATCAAAATACAGATATACCTTCAGAACAGAAACCGGCTGAAATGAAAAATATTTCTTCTACAGCAACCTATATGCATGAGCAATCATTTGGGCTTCGTGGCAACAGTGATAGACTACTTGTACAATGCTCATCATAACTTGCTAGCTACACGGTAACATGTAATTCACAGACTCAATAAAAATATTTATAAGTGAACAATAATAGTTCCACTCCTGCAATTACATAAATTCATAGAAACAATATTTCCAACAAGTGGTTTACATTAATATTCATTAAACAATCATTCCGATCTCTATTTATCCCTACCGGCTACAAATAGTTTTACATAGCGTATACATTTGCTTGTATTGTCTCAACATTCCTACATAAATGTAATTATCGCTAATGCCACTTAGCTTCTGTGAGAGAAAATACATTAGTTCATACAATGTCATTAACAAATCACATGAATATTTTACATAACATTCTATCAATAATTTATACAAATAATTTAGAGAAGTCAGTTATATTTACCACTCTTGTAAATCGTGCTCAGTATCAACGTACACAAAGAAGTCAACCCTTGGACCATGGGCGCGGTGAGTATGTGTATGGTGGACTGGTTCATATATATCAGTCTTGAGGTCAGCTAGCAAATTCTGCTACATCACAACAAGGTAGGCGAATGACTAAAAAATGGGAATCTCGTATCTGGCTAGCGCTCCCCCTATCCTGTCTTCCCTTTACCCATCTGTGTCCTTTACTCTTTTGAGTGACCCACATCTTAATCGGTTGTAGACACCTATTACACCACTGGCATGCAATCTTGTTAACAGTACAACACTTATTATAGAAGAATGAAAAAGATATTAATTAATAAAGTGGTTAACTAAATGGCATAATTTGCCCAGAACTCCTGACAGCTGGCAATCATTTTACTAACAAAATTATATGCCTTGTATGTTACTTTTTGATTAATTAAATTAATTTCTTTACAAATCATTTCATTTTATTGAATTCACTCAGTGTTGCAGAGAATAAATATTCCCATTAGTTTACATCAGCTAACATCATTTATGTGCCATACCATGGTTATGTGCCCTTTTATGACCATATGCTCAGTAATTATGAAATTAATAAAGATATTTCTATTTCATTAACTCAGATAAGATTTATACTTTAAGAGGTTTGTATAATAGTGAATATAATAAAAGTAGTTTCCTGACTTGATTTTTCATTAATGTTTTGTTATTAGAAACAGTCATACAAATAAACTTTCATGATCTCTGTCTTTACATAATTATATCCTCATTAATAACATATGTATTTCACAATGTCTCCTCATATTTACTACATGTTATGAAAAAGGAATTTAATGTCAGCTTGGTGATGATCAGATACCGAATACATTTTGTGAAAAAGGAATTTTATATCAGTATGGTTGTAAACAGATATTTAATACATTTTGTGAAAAGGGAATTTAATATCAGTATGGTTGTAAACAGATATTTAATATATTTTGTGAAAAGAAATTTAATTTCAATATGGTGATCAGATATTTAATACACTTTGTTAAAAAAGAAATTTAATTTCAATATGGGGGTGATCAGATACTTAATACACTTTGTTAAAAAAGAAATTTAATTTCAATATGGTGGTGATCAGATATTTAATACACTTTGTTAATAAAGGGATTTAATTTCAATATGGTTGTGAACTAATACTTAATACATATTGTTAAAAAAGGGATTTAATTTCAGTTTAGATACTTAATACATTTTGCGAAAAAAGAATTTAATGTCTGTATGGTGGTGATCATTCACAAAAGTGCAACAGTCAGTCAGATAAAGAAATATTTTATAAGGTCTATAGAATTTCAATCATTTGCTAACACTTTACATATTAACACAGCATCAGTAATCCTTCACATACTAATTAACTAATGAAATTGTAGAATAAACCAGATTACATTTATCTCTGATGGTTCATTTCCTATTTGTGATATAAACATAAATTCTCCTCTTTGTATGCCTCATATATTTTCCACATCCAGGAAATAAAAAGACAGAATGAAGATTCTGTTGTTTCTCCTTTAATTTTATATTTTTCTTTGATTTTCTTTTTCTTTTCCCAATAGCTCCTTATTCAGAAGAAGGATGAGACACAGACGTAAGAGAAAAGTGACTAGCAGAATATATAAATATGTATACGCAGAGAAGGGAAAGATAACTGGAGCTGCTGAAGTTTGGCACATTCTCTCTCCCTTAACATGCACTTTCATACTGATGGCAGGAAAGACTGAACTCACAAGGGCTTGTGCACCACAATAACAAAGCTGTGACTTGAGTCAACATTATTGATTATTAACTACTTTTGTACTTGTTTCTCAGTGAGATTCTACTTTTCATAAGAATCACTTTGATTTGGTAAATTATCTGTGTTAGAAAAAATAAACTTATTTGGATTGCTGCAGGTCCCATCATGAAAAATGTATTCTTTTTGAGTAAAGTATCCTTTTTGGAAGAGGAATTCTCTTTGGGTAAAAAAGTCCTTCTAGTCAAATATATTCACTTAGTTAATATTTAGAGGCACTTTGCTTTGGTAATGCAAGTCTTTAGCTATCTAACAAACAAGTCCATATGCAGATGTGCATATTTGATGTGGTATTCTCACTAATCACAGCTTTCTTCATCAGGAAGTCAAGTGTACAGACCAGGGCCCTGCATATAGGTGTCAGAGCCACAAATATATTGTATTACAGTGTGTATAGACCATCCAGTGTAGGGACATATATACTGCTCAGGGCCATGTATTGTGAATGGACATATACAAAACCAGGGCCTTAAACTGTAGAATTCAGAGCCATGTACTGCATAGAGACATGCACAATTCAGGCCAGGTACATGTACACATCCAGGGTCTTGTACTGTGTAGAGACATGTATATAATTCAGGGCCATGTACTGTGTAGAGACATACTATTCAGGGCCATATACTGTGTAAGGACATGTACTGTGTATGGAAGTGTACAGTCCAGGGTCATGTTTTATGTATGGACATGCATAGGCAAGAGTAATATAATATTATAATATAAATAATTGTAATATAAATAAACCAAACCATTTGTATAGGCCAATAATGTCCGTAAAATGCATGGGTCATTTGTAAAGGCCAAAATCATATGCATGGTCCAAAGGTCATGTATTTGTAAAGGGAAAAAATATTTATATATAAATATATAATGGGCCATTTATAGTGATAGGGTAATGTATCATTTTAAAAGCCATGTATTTGCAAGAAGAAAGTAGTGAGGAAATATATATACATGTATATATAATATATGGGCCATTTGTACTGATCAGGGTAATGTATCATTTTAAACATTTTTCTTGTTACAACATGGTCCTAGCATATTCATGACAGTCTTAAAAGGAATTCATTCCTGTAATTCCTTGGTGTGCTTGTGCAAGTCTGAAGAGAAATTCAGTCCTGTTATCCCTTGGTGTGTTTGTGACATTCTGAAAAGGACTCTTCGTCCTGTTATCCCTTGGTGCATTTGTGACATTCTGAAAAGGAATTTGGCCCTGTTGTTCCTTGGTGCATTTGTGACATTCTAAAAAGGACTTCTATCTTGTTATCCCTTGGTGTGTTTGTGACATTCAGAAAAGGACTTTTCATCCTGTTATCCCTTGGTGAGTTTATGACATTCTGAAAAGGACTTTGGTCCTGTTATCCCATGGTGCATTTGTGACATTCTAAAGAAGACTTTGGTCCTGTTATCCCTTAGTACATTTGTGACATTAGTAAGAGGAATTTAATCTTGTTATCTCTTTTTCTAAACTTGTTCATGCCAGTCTTGAACATAAACATTAAAAAACTGCATAATTTTATGGTTTACATAAATTAAGAGAAAAAAAATATTACATATTGGTGGTGGAAATTATTCTAAAATTTATTTTTCAATAAATCTTTTTAACACTTCACCTTTATGTATAAGTTTTCAATTTTAAATATAGAGAAAGAAAATGTTAGAAGGGAATGGGCTGTTTTGTTTATGTTGTGTAAGCCATTAAAGGTTTACAAAGATTAGGTCATATGTATGGTTTGTGCATGTGGAAATGACGAGCCAACATTTGACTAGTAATTGTATACCAAGTGTAAAGGTTTGTAGGCAGTGTTGAGACTTTAAGCACTAGTTTTCTGAATTTAGAGTCATGTCTCCTGTACAAATGGCCCCAAATTACTAATAACTGTTATGAGCTTTACATTTTAGAAACTTGAGTTCAGACAACTTCGTTTATTTTACTTTGTTATTTTATTTTCTCTTGATTTATTTATTTGAACAAACTCATTCTGTGTTCAGTAGTGAATTGTTGTTTTTTGTTATAACAAACTCATTTTGTTTATTATAGTCAACTGTTGTTTACTGTTAACAAACTCCACCTTATTGAAGCATGAACTATGTTGCAGAATTCAGGAATTTCCTATTTTCATTTCTTAGGTTGAGGGAAATAGTCCCATTATTTTGCTACTGTTATTTTTTATGATTCCAGGTTTACAGGAGACCATTGGTATTATAATTTTAAATTTATGTTTGTTGAAATGAGACTGTGACATAAACGGATTTGTCAGCTTTAGTATGCTAATAGTATTTGCTGAAGATAATCTGTTCTTTACCATTTTTACGGATACCTCTACACTTTATGAATTTGTTTTATTTATTTCTGATAGATTTCATACAACAAAAATGATTAAAAGTAAAACAATTGTATTAATTCTTTAACTTAGTTTTACCTGGATAAATGATGCTTGCGACTATGTTATGTTAAAAATCATAAATTTAAGCTGAATTTGATTCTGCAAATTCTTGAATAGCGATAACTGATATATCCCTCAGTAGAGATAATTGATGCATCACTTGATTCTAAAAACTGGTAAATCCCCTCATAATGGTGACTGATATATCTCTTAATAGTGATGACTTGATAATGAAAACTTTTATGTCACTGCTAGCAAACTTTAAACAAATCTTATCTTGCAAGTTTGCATTAAAAAAAATGTAGGTAAACTTGTACAAAGTTAGACCTGTTTTATGCAACTGTGTAATTTGGCTGTCAGGGTATCTTTACAATTTGTTGTTTAATATTTTAATTTTATCACAATTTCTCTGCTTTTCTTCACTTGCATTGAAGGTTTTGCAAAGTGCCATTATTGTCCATCAGTACCTGTGGCATTTTAGTATGTAAGTTGTCCAGTATTGACATGGTGCTTTCTTCATTTTTCAATTTTTAATTTTAATTTTTAATAAATGTTCATAATTGTACTAAAACTAATTTTATTTCTTAAAAATACTTCTTTTAAAATGCATAAAAAACATATTCAAAATATTCTTAGAATTACTGATCACTTAATACTCCAAATGAAATAATCCATGTTTTTGTGTGTGTGTGTGTGCGTGTGCGTGCACGTGCGCGTGAAGGAAATAATTGCATTAATAGGTTTTTACAAAGATAATTGTACTATTGGTTTAACTTCTTATTAATCTGTCATTTTGTGTACAGTAGTTTTCTCAAACAGGCTACTTAGTCACATTTTTAAATTTGTTATAACTGTTCTTTATTGTTGTAACTTGATATTTTATCAGTGCTCTCTTTTCATTTTCTGCAGTCATTCTTTAAGTTTGTCCCTCTTTCAAAATGTGTTTTCAATCAATTTTTTAACATGATAAGAGTCCACTTTGATACAAACAGTGTTTGAGGAAAAGATACGGTAGCTGTGTTCTGCTGCTATTCTGTATGTTTTTGTCAGAAATCTTTTGTCCTGCAATTTTTAATAAGATTTTCAGAAGAAAAAGAATGCATTGTGCATGAAAATTCTAGTCAAACTGTGTATAGCACAGATTTGTATTATATTTCTGTTTCTGCAGACCATTTGAATGGATTTTTTGACTTAATGTCCCTAAGTTGTTACATGGTTCAACAGCTTTCATGGTTGATATTTGTAATTTTGTATACCGTTGACATTCACACATATTTACATACAATATCTACATGTTTATAGCAAAATGGTATTTACATTGCATCAGGTGCCAGTCATGTCATGTTAAAAGTTATGTAGCATTATGCTATTTATGTTATTTACAGCAAAGCAAGTGCTACTGCCAGTCATGTCATGTTAAAAGTTATGTAGCATTATGCTATTTATGTTATTTACAGCAAAGCAAGTGCTACTGCCAGTCATGTCCTGTTAAAAGTTATGTAGCATTATGTGAAGGTCATGTCATGTTAAGGCTTATTTAAGGTGATGGTATTTCACTCATTCATATGCCCGCTGTTTAATTTGTATAATTGAATATGAAAAATTATCTCTGCATTGTTTCTTTTTCAGTTACTTGCCTTTGTTTTTTTATAAAAAAATCCTTTGTGGAATAGGTTTAAAAATTTTTTTTTTTAATGAGTTCTTTGCCTGGGTTTTCTACTAAGAGTGAACTATGCTGATCAAAAGGCTGTACTCCTTGTGTGTTATCAGACTGTATCTTACAGGAATCCTTTCTTGTTATACAATCATGATTAGGGATTGTTGAACAGATAACTTTGGAATTTTGATTCTACACTAAAATCTATTCAATAATAATTTCTTTAATTTTACCCTTTACAAAATACTATCATCCACCCACCCAACCTAATATATTATTTATTATTTATAATGATAAAAATATATTTAAAGCTATTTTCAGCATCTCTAGTCAGGTCATTGAATGCTTCATTTGTTTTTAAACTAAGACACCATTTTGGAATGTATGTTTTGTGTTGTTTCATTTGGAAACTTTGTTACATAAAAATTGAGATCAAAAGAGCTTTATGTACACTCTTAATTAATTTTCATTTCACTTAATAATGTATGTGTGTAGGAGGATAATAATCTGCTTGCAGAATAGAGAGGGAAAATGGACCAATTGTACATATGCTTTGTGTTTCTGACTAGCTCCTATGTTATGTATATGCTAGTGTGTATATGTGTGCCTTTTGGTATCATTGAGTTGGGTGTTTATTATTTGTCTAGGGTAGATGTCTGTATACAGTAGAGTCACATCTTACTTGCATTTAATTTAGGCGAATTCAGGTATATCCACTTGGTGAATAAAGAGATAGTATGGGCGATTTTGACTGCTATCTGGATTGAGCAGTGAGATAAAAGATATGAATCAGCTGTTCCCTCAGCTGTTCTCAGTTAGTATGTACCCATCACATTGTCTCATGCGCTGAGTATGGTTTTAAATCTTAAAGATACATACATTATTGTATTTAATTTCCGAATACGATTCTTCTGTAAAACAATGCCTGAGAAGCACACATAAATGATAGGTGATTTGAGACTGTTCCATGAAATATCTGAATAGCTCAAGAGATTACAGCTCCAGTTGCCAGTCAGTGTTTATCAAGAAAAAAGCCAGCAGCAGATGAGCTGACTTTATCTACTTTAGAAGTTAAATTAGATCTAACAACATTGTCTACATCTTACTCTCTTTCATCAATGTCTGGCCCATCAACTCCTTGATCATCTTTAATCCCTGTGACACTGTGACATTCCAGTGCATTGCCAGTGGAAGAGGAAGATTAATCACCACACCCATCCCCATCTTTGTAGTCTCTTTGTTCATCATATGGGCACTGTACTAATCATCATAAGTTTGACTATGCATGAATTTTGTGTGCATCCTTGCCTTACATGTGACTCCACTAAATGAATTTTTATGTTTGTGTCTTTAAGTATGTTTGTGTCTATGAATTTTTGTTTTTGTGTCTGTAATGTTTGTATCTAAGAATTTTTATGTTTGTGTCATTGAGTATGTTTGTGTCTTTAAGTATGTTTGTGTATTATCTTTCTGTACATATATTGGCCATTAAAGGTGCATGCAGATCTTTTAAACCTTCCCCCCCAAAAAAAGTCAATAGTTGCACGGAGTTAAAATATTACTTTCTAGTTTTCTATTTTGAAACTTAAATGTGTTTACATCAGTAAACATAATTAAATATTCTTAATTAAATTTATTTAGCACCACAAGGAGGTTCTCCTCCCTTATAATTTTCTGATTGTGCATCCCATAAAAGTTGTGTATATGTCAATCGAGATTCCCTTGATTCTAATGATTTAAAAGGAATAAATAAGCACTCCATGAGTGGCAGAGTTTTCTGGTAATATTCAAAATAGAAGTTCTAAATGCGTAAATATTTGTTGTTTCGCTCAATTCTGGAGAACAATTCTACTGAATTAGCATAATTACATAGAAACAAACATGAAGATCTGCAGCTCACATTAGCCCCTTTCTTTTTGGTAGATCTTTTCAGATTAACCTCTTTCTTCTGACAGATCCCTTCACATTAACCCTTTCTGATAGGCATTTTCAGATTAACCCCTTTCTTCTGACAGGTCCCTTCATATTAGCACCTTTCTTTTGGTAGGTTTCTTCAGATTAGACCTTAGACCTTCAGATTAGACAGGTCCATTCACATTAACCTCTTTTTTTTGACAGGTCCCTTCACATTAACCCCTTTCTTCCAAAAGGTCTCTTCAGATTACACCTTTCTTTTGACAGATCCTTTCACATTAACCTCTTTCTTCCAACAGATTAACACCTTTCTTTTGGTAGGTCTCTTCATATTAACACCTTTCTTTGGGCAGGTCTATTAACACCTTTCATCTGACAGATCTCTCCAGATTAACACCTTTCTTCTGTCTAATCTCTTCAGATTAACACATTTCTTCTGTCAAATCTCTTCAGATTAACACCTTTCTTTTGTCAAATCTCTTGAGATTAACACCTTTCTCCTAAGAGAAAGGAACTCTTGCACTGTTCAATGGTAGGTGGCAAAATCATATTTGTAGGCTTCCAGGGTACTCAGCTATGGACTGGAAGTGTTAAACAAACATTTAGCCCTTTATTTGTTTTGTAGAAAATCATGTTTGTTGGAATTTTATTCAGGGTATTTGACTATGGATTGGCAGTGTTAAATTATCACTTAGATTTTGTTCTTTGCAATACATGGAAACTGGAAAAATTATATTTGTAGGATATTTAGCCATGCTATTCAACTGCAAACAGGAAGTGTTAAATAATTATTTAGGTATTATAATGTTCCATAAATTGAAACAGTATCATATTGATAATTAATATATTTTAGTTGCTTTAGAATGGAAGTTTGATTTGTAAAGCACCAAAGCTATGTGTGATAAAAATTGCACTGAATTTGATATACATGTATTGATATGAAAGATTATTATTATCTATTCTTTCATGCTGTCAAAATCATTAATTAATTCTTCTGGTTTGTAGTTAGAGATATTAAAATTTGAAAACTTTTTACATGCTTGTAAAACAGTTTTGGTGGAGTTTGTTAAAAATAGAAAATTTTATATTGGTATAAATGTTTGAATATATAATATATATGTTGATAAGTCAGAAAATTTCCACAATGATTTTATTTTAAAATTTATAGTATTAGCTGCACTGCTTATTTTGCACACAGGTAAAAGCATGAAATCTCTCCGTAGGGATCCTCAATATCCATGGGTAATTCTGAATGAAAAAAAACACTTTCAGAGGAAAATTTCTGCTAATAAGAAAAATGTAAATAAAGGTTAATATGGACAGGAACATTTTGGAAGTATGCAACAGTTAGTTTTTACAAAGACTTGAATAATATTTTTAAAATGTAAATTATATATAACATGTGAATTTGTGATTTTTATAAGTATGAATGGATAACTGTTTTATAACAGTCATATGCCTGACCATACCCAGGACTGATGAATAGAGAACATGTCCATACCATAATTCTTAATAAATGACAGTTGATTATTATCCTAAGGTGATATATCATCTTCTGACCAGCTATGGTTCTACACATGAGATCTATGACCAACTTTTAAAACAAAACAAAAAGATGCTTTGAGAGATCACCACTTCACCTTTCACCAAGAAACAACACAAAGATGCTTTAAGAGATCACCACTTCACCTTTAACTAAGAAATGAAGGAATCACCACTCACATGTCTTGTTCCTCAACCCCCCAAAATTTCTCTGACCAAAGGACTGTGTTAAAAAGGAAGGTGACTTTGTAGAGAAATGATTCTATTTTATGTACTCATTGTAACTGTATTATTTGGTCACCAAATTAATTACTGATACGTTTGACTCACCCTTGTGCATGTATACCTTAATGTGTGAATATATGTAAGTTGAATTGCATTTCGATAAAGTGAACCCTGTATAATGATCATAATCTCTTTGTAATAATTGATGCTGTGTGGATTTAACTGCCATATGGGCAAGAAATATTGATATTTGACCTCCTTAAGTACATACCTATGCGTGGTTTCAGTTATTATCCAAACACATTGGGTTCTATAGGAGTCCACCCATTATGTGCAATAGACTATGCCAGTTGATCATTATTAGGATGGGTGGGTTCACTTTAGTATGTTTTAATGGTTCATTGTTTGAAAAATGTTTCAGTGTGATGGCATGCACGTGTATCAGATGGCCATTATTTAAGTAAAAATGAAAGTGCATGAATTTATATTTTCAATTTAGATGACAGCTTACACATTTAATTGTTTGCTTTGAAGCAGTAGATGTTATTTATAAAGTTAAATTGCTTTCAATGATGTGTTTAAAGATGTCTTTGTTTATACCCTATCATGGCAAAGAATTAAAAGTAAACTGAGTTCATGATTTATGTGGGTGCTATTTTTACAAACTAGTCATAATACATTTCCCATTAAAAAGGTGAATGGAATGAAAGATTGGGGGTATATTCTCTGTTCTCTTTTCATGTTGCTTGTGGTTTCCAGTTTCTCATTAAATAAAGATGAATATTTTGCTGGTTTTTGGGCTAAGTGTTAGTTTAGGTGGACATTGTGAACCAGGCATTGGATAAAGAGGAAACAATCAAAAAGTGTTTTTGTTGTGGTTGTTGACTGGCGACTCGACTGCTCTGTGCCCACTTTAGACTGCATTAAAAGGAATTCACTTAAATGGGGGAAATAACATATATGTAGTATAAATACAATTATTCCCACTAGATTTTAATTCAGCCCACAATAATTGAGACCCAGGTACAGGCACTTTATAGATTTAATGTACATGGTACCCATCACCCTTTTGTTGTCTTTAGCCGAATGTCTTGTTGCAGTCAAAGAAACACACACACACGCATGCACGACGCATGTGCACTCACACTCAAATGAAGCTTGTTACCTACCACATGTGCTTAGTCAAGAATATATACTCTATGATTTCAGGTTGTTTTTTTTTAAACAAAAGTTTGTTGTTTGTATACATGGTAGAATGTTTTATTTGTTTTTACTAATTTGAGAGTATCTCATGTATTTTACTTCACAGCAGAAAGCTGATGACACCCCGTGTTTGTCAGGGATCAATTATGTTTGAGCTTCATATTTTTGCTGTTGTCAATACTTGTGCAAGGTTATGACTGATCCGAGTGGGAAAGTGACAATACATATGGAGAGATAAGCCTCTGATTTTAGTGAAACAAGAGTGATCACTTGTGTTTAAATAAATCAGAGTGATTGCTTGTGTGATAATTTCTGTGAAAGTATTAAATGTGGCTTTGGTATGGTGATTTGAAATCTGAAAAATTGATATTTTAATAATCTTTGAAATAGAATGAGACCTGTTGTCTTTCCTTTTATTGTTTTGATCCTTGTTTCTCAGAATCTTACCAGGGATTCTTGGAACTGGGATGTCAAGTTTTAAGGGAGATATGAGTACTTCTTACAATTACTGCTGATAATAATGGGGCAGGATTATTATTATTATTATTATTATTATTTTTAATAGTCAAAGTTAATGTATTTTTGCTGCATGAACTTTTCGATTGATGCAAACCACATATTTACTTAGTTAAATAAAATATAACATTTAGATTGGTTGATGTTAGTGCATGATTGTGAGATTTTTTTAAATGATGTGTGATTGTTAGTATGAACAATGTGTAATTATGGACATACCTATAAGCAGTAAGTATATGAGCATGCACAATTTGTGCTTATAGTAAATGGTGTGTAATTAAAAATAGTGGACTTATTTTCTATAATTATTTGAATTTTATATGTAGTCAGAAGCAAAAATTAAAAAAATTAAAATCATTTGTTATAGAGGAAAGAAAACATTCCTTTCTCAGACTGATAAATTATGTGAAAGAAAATTGTGGTCTTTTAAACATAAGATCAAGCTGAAGTGAAAACAGAAATGTACTGCAGAATACAATTGACAAGCAACATTTTTACTTGGACAGGTTAATCACAATTTCTACATGTCCAACAGTTATTTTATCTTCTGGTCAGACATATTCATTACATTCTGTAGATTGTTCCATTAGCAAAAAGTTTGCTAAGAGCAAAATTATTAATAAGTTATCTGTTTCACAGAGAATTCTACTTTACAGACCATTTTGAAATATGTGTACAATAGTTATCCTTTATTCCTGTCTTTTTGTAAACTACTGTAAATGTGTGTGTTAGTCCATTAATTAAGGAAAATCCTTTTACATTTTTCTTTATCATTAATGAAACTATATTTAACATTGGAAAAGGTATTGAAAGATGCAAAATTAGGAACAAAATTTCAGTTTGTGATTGTGTGATTGACATTAGCACAGTACATTGTACAATGTGTTTACTATATGATTAGAACTCATTATAACACTTAATATCATGCTAAGTATTTCAGCCTTAGAAATTGTCTAACCTAGAAGCCTTGTCTCATGACACTGTGATGTATGTGAAGTTTAGCTCACAGTCTGAGTTTTGTACTGTGTCTGAAGGATTGTTTGTGTATAGTATGAGCACTTAACTGAAAAAAGTTCATATATGTTATAATGCTTTTTATGTACACCTCATGATGTTGAATACTTATAGGAACTTTGATTTGAGCATTTTTTTAGTGTTCAGAAATGTTATTGTTGATTAACCAGAAGATTGTAGAAGTCAGGATATGAATAATTATATGCATTGAACTGAGGAATATTTTGTTTATGGAAAGGTAGCTATCTAAACAATTAGATGCTTTGTTGAGAAGTTTTGACATGTTAATGAACAACTGGATATTTTACAAAGAAGTTCGACAAACTTAGAATAAAAGGAGCAGTCAGATCTTTTGTTGACAAAGTTTAGCTTGTTTATTATGGACATTCAGAATATTTTAAGAAGACTGGATATGTTGTTGTAAATATTTAGTTAGAATGTATATTTTTGTATGGAAAACATTTGAGATTTGTTAACGTACACACTCATCTTTTTTGAAGTATATTTATAAAATTGGCAATATTAGGATTGTAAAATTGTTCCATTAGGCAATAAAATTACTAGCCATATTTTATGAAGACAGTTAATTATACTTTAGAAATGTTATTTTATATATGTACTTTTTAAGTTTTAATTTATACACAACTAATTCTGGAATATATTTAATAATTTTTATTGCTGTTATTTATACTCAAATAATGTACTCAAATAATATGTACTTCACATAATGTAGCTTAGTGAGTTTTTGATAAAATACATTTTCATTTATTTAACAAGTTTGAAATGTTTGTTAATTTGATTTTGACAGTCTATAAAAGTATACAATTGCTATTTCAGTTTGAAATGTTGTTAATTTGAGATGTTTTGCTTTAATGCATTATGTGAAATTGGTAATTTTTCAACTGTATTATCTCTGACAGTGCACACAACTAAACAAGAGTTATTTTAGTTTGAAATGTTTGTTAATTTGGGATGTTTTGCTTAATTGCACTGTGTAAAACATTTGTTGTGTGAACGGCATTATCTCTAGCAATGTATAACATACTTTTCATTCACACCTGTGTTGAGACCATAGTGGCTTTCATATGCTAAATAGGTATGATATAACATGGCTTGGTATGAAATCACATTTTACATGGATTTGTATCAAATCACATTTTGTGTGGCTATATATTAAATAATTTTGTGTGGCTGTGTAACAAATCACATTTGTGTGGCTAAGTAACAAATCACACTTTGTGTGGCTGTATAACAAATCACATTTTGTGTAGTTATGTATTAGCAATAATATATATGTGGAGTCACATTATGTGTGGATATATATTAATCACATAATGATTGACTATTGGTATTAAAACCATTATTAAGACTGAAAAGGTTCATCAGTTTATTATATATATATACGCAGATAGAGGGATTTGACGTTTGCACGTTTCTGCATGGGTGGTTAGGTGAAGGTTGGTGAAAGGGGTGGGTATATATAGTATATACTGAAGCAGATTAAACAATGAGAGATATTTCCATTTAGATTATTGCTTCACAGACCTGGGGTCAGGACTCCATCAATGGAGGGTTTTGGAAATTGTGGTGTGTGCATAAGTAGCAAGAAAAGTTGACTGGCCTTTTATTCACACGCACGCACACACAACATGACACCACACACACACGCACGCACGCACGCACTCTTAGATGAAAAACTAAATCAAAGAATTTGTATTCAATAAGAATTATGTGGGTTAACATGACTTATGCTTTATCTGTCAACATAAAACTAAGACTCAAAGAGAACACACACAACAAGTAACACCATTGTAGCCACTGAGAAAGCTTTATCATTTTAATTTTATTGAATTTAAAATGGAATTTGCAATTAAGTATATTTAAAAGAAAATATTACATGTATTATTAAAGTGTACCAAGTGTGAATTGCCAGACGAAGAGAAATATTGATTTAAGGATTGTTAAAAAAGTTGGGGAAATACTGATCTAGATCATATAGTGCTTATACTTGTATCTGTAGATGAAAGAACCTAGACAAAGTGATTTTTTCATATGCTCACGTATATGGTAATTTGTTATGAACACGTGTAGTCAAAATCATGCCATATTTGAAAAAGTGAAGCATGTTAAATGTAACATTATTGGCAGTGGACACCAAACTATTAACTTTTGATACACTCCCCCATACCTCAGTATCAGCAGCAATATAGTAATGTTTCTTCGACATTGATGTCTTTTAAACTTTATATTTTAATTTTCATTCATATTTAATAATAGAGAAAATGTTCCACTGGCTAAAGTATGGGTTGAAATGGCAGACAATTGATAGATGTTAAAATCATTGAATTGTGTGTTGTGTAATAATTTGTTGGCACATTTAATTCTCTAAGACTTTCATGTGAACAAAGCTTTTGGAATGATACTTGCAGCTTTGATTTGTACAATTTAAGCCCTTGAATATTTAAATTATCATTATTTTTGTTATTAACATTTATCCAACCCTTTAATGGTTTGATGCCTGGTTAAAGTACCAGGTGCTAATTCACATTAGTCAGTTCCATGTGAAGGGTCTATTAAAATTATACATACTTATCAATGCCTTGGGATTACAATTAGCTAAATTTAGGTAATCTTTTTATTAGTATCTCAGGCCTGATTAATGTCATTATTTATATGTCCCAACCCAAACATAACAACAAGTTTTGGTATTATAAAATGTAGATAGTTAAATAATCATTTTATTAAAAATATATTATGCAAATTATGAATATAATAAGGCTAAGACAAGATTTATCATTTTCACACATAAAACGTGTTCTAAATAAATCTTAATCATACTGTACACATGGCTTAGTCACTTAGCTAATTTTCTTTTAATCAATTTAATCAAACAGGTAATTTAAAGACAAACACCATCTTATTTCTAGCTAATCACATTGTGGCCAACAGGCCAGTTTAAATAGTCACGAATTGATCTGAACTGCATGTCTTCTTGGTAAGGTTCATTAATTCTTCATAGGAAACATAAGATATTAAGTAGGCACATGTAAATACAGTTATTAAGTAGGCACACATACAGTTATATTAAGTAGGCACACATAAATGCTATTATTAAGTAGGCACACATAAATACAGTTATTATAGGACACTTAACTTATTAAGTAGGCACATATAAATACAGTCTTTAAATGGGCAAACATAAAGTTACATGTAGAAGGCAAAATGAAAGGCTAGTTAAATGTAATAGAAAATTAAATTTAACATTTAACCTGTTTGTTTCTGAATTTTAAGCTGTCACCTACTACACCTGTATTCTTTCCCTTGACTGGTACATTCTTCTGTCATTTATTTTAACCGTTTTGGTGATTCTAATCAGCATTACTTTAAACAAATGACTCACATTCTGAAGCGCCTGACATAATTCTTAATAAACCTTGATAACATCTGGCAAAACATGTTGTTAGAAGCTCCAATTGATCCTATCAATTATGAAACTCACTTGAGAGAACTTATCATTCTGTTATACATGGAAACATGTACTTTGTTAAACAATTCAGTCAACTGTCTGTGTTTACTAAAGACGTCTTTCATTGCTTTATTAATATTTCCACAAGATACTCGGTTAAACAACTTATTTAACCTTAATTTTTTTTTCCTAAGGATTCCTTTCACTTTATTGTTCTCCAGCTGAGTTATGGATGAGCTGTTTGTTGTAAATGTGTATCTCAGTCTTCATTCACCAACAAAATATAGGCTCTGTTGATTTCTTACTTTGACAACTTTCTTTAGTCATGAAATCAAATTATTAGTCTGACTTGATTGTGTAGCAAACAACCTTCAGAATATGTCTTTTGACACTGGAACTAGAAAACTGCTGTTGCAGTCCAGAAGCAATCAAATGGACAACACTGCATTTTTACTCCATCATAAATATCACAAGTCATTATACTGCATTTTTACAACTTACATCATAAATGTCACAAGTCATTATACTGCATTTTTACAACTTACATCATAAATGTCACAAGTCATTATACTGCATTTTAAAACTTACATCATAAATATCACAAGTCATTATACTTCATTTTTACAACTTACATCATAAATGTCACAAGTCAGTCATTCACAACACTGCATTTTTATGCCATACATCATAAAAATCACAAGTCATTCATTCATTGTACTACATGTTTACACCATACATCATAAAAATCACAAGTCATTCATTCATTATACTACATGTTTCACCATACATCATAAATATCACAAGTCATTCATTCATTAATACTACATGTTTACAACATACATCATAAATATCACAAGTTATTCATTCTTTACACTACTATTTACTCAATAACCACTTGACAACTTGTACCTTTTCTGGGAACAGGTTATTGTAGAAATACCTCTGACCTATTGAAGTTGTAAGTGTGGTTTTTGGTATATATTATTCTCTTTAGTGCTTTATGCTGATCACTTCCAGTGACATCAGCTAGAGTTTGCATAAGTGAATTGGAGATTATTGTGCATTTGACCTGCATTCACTCGATATTTTGTTTCTGTTTACATCTTATACACTCATCCATTTTGGTTCATTTCTACATCCATTCATTCATGCTACCCTTACTTTAGCATTCTTACTTAATGAATGTTTTCTGCCTTTGCTTTCACCCCCCCCCCTCCCCAGCCATAGATTCTCATAGAGTATGTAAAATCATAATATTTGTAGATGATAATGTATAGAATATGTCAAATCATAATATTTGTAGATGAAAATGTATAGAGTATGTCAAATCATAATATTTGTAGATGATAATGTATAGAGTATTTCAAATCATAACAGTTAACTTGAAGATAATAATATATAGATTAACGCAGCAAATTTGATTATCCCTGTCACAATATACAATTGTTGAATGTTATGAAATGGTTTTTTGGTTTTTTGTGTCAAAAACTAATATACATATATATAGGAAATGGGTCAGGCAAAATGGTACCCAATGCAACAAGAGGAGAAGGGTAAAATGTTTAGAATATTTGCATACAAACTAAATGAATGGCACATAGTTATATATTATGTGCACACAATTTTCGAGGGAAATCATTCATAATGCTGATACAGTAAAATGTCATTTATCCAGCATTCAGTCATCCAACTCCTGCATTAAAGCATGACTAAACAAGATCAATTGCAGTAAGTTTCTACTATTGGTAGTCATGTTCCACAACATATGTGTGGGATGAATGACCATTTTATTATACACTTTAAATACATTTATATGAATTTCAGTACTGAACAATAATAATTTGATTATATCTTTCTTGTCTACTGTCAGTCTCTCCTGAGATAAAATATTACATTTTGCCGGGTCTTATTTCAATAAATATTAAAATATATTGATTCAAGCAGTTTAATGTGTTTTGATATAAATGGAAAGGTGATGCATACATCCAAGTACCAAGATATGAAGACTGGATGATTTTCAGCTAAAGTACAGTATAGGGCAGTCGGAAGCAAATTAAAATAAATTATTCAACTTGTAAATCCAACCTTGACAGAATAGTAAGCAAAGGTCAGAAGCATTAGTGGAAAATCACGTGTGAAAACTAGAGATATAGCTTCAGGTGGAAACTGGCCATACTGTTTCTATCCACGGAAAAATAATTTACTTTTCTCCTAGAGTCAAACCATATTTTGACAAGATTTTAAGATTGTAAAGTCTGTGTGAATGAAGTCTAAAAAGACTTGAAAAGCGAACGAATGATTCTGTGAAAATTCAGGAATATTTTGTACAGTTATTTTCTAACACATTGTTTTGGCAGAAATGAAAGGTATGTTTATTTGTTATAGTATGAGAATTATAGTTTTAAGAACTTTTGTGTATATGTAGGATGTTAAGTAGAATACCATGTATATTTTAGTCTATGCTTTTTCGGTTTAATGGACTTAGTGGTCTGAGGGATTTAGCCCTGATACAAACCACTGTCAGTTTAATTGTAGCAAATACTTATCACTGCATTGTTATTTGAAGGGTTCATTTCTGTTCAGTTCAGTTCTGTTCTCCTCAGTTCAGTTCAGTTCTGTTCTGCTCAGTTCAGTTCTGTTCAGTTCAGTTCTGTTCTCCTCAGTTCAGTTTTGCTCTGTTCAGTTCAGTTCTGTTCTGCTCAGTTCAGTTCTGTTCAGGTCAGTTCAGTTCTGCTCAGTTCATTTCAGTTCTGTTCTGTTTGGTTTGGAATTGTTGTTGTTGTTTGCCTTCAAAAATTAATTTCTGGTTCTGCTTGAACTATAGTGGCTTACAAGATATGATCTACAGTCTAAAGCATCTTCTTGGTTGGACTGTGAGAGGGCTTTGTGATGTAAGCTGCCCACTGCATGTATGCAGTAAAGCAAAGGAAAAGGAATGTTGCCAGATAAGTTCTCCAATGTACATTAAGATCACAGTGTGTGCACTCTATTTACCATAAATTTTATAAGAAACTGTTGAAAAAATGAATAAAAGACAAGGGGAAGAACTCTGGAAGAAATATGAACTTTCTTTGGGGATGAAAAATAGTAGTTAGGAAGACGAACTTTAGGGCAGGCTAGATCTCTCTGAGATAGCTGGGTTAAAAATTTAAAATTGTGAATTGGGATTTGACTGTTTTCTAATTTCTTTTTTATTACCTGTTTTTTAATATAAATTTTCAAATTTAATTTAAATTTTCACTGATCACCTTATCATCTTCACTTTATGTAAATTTTGTATTGTAATGTTTGTGCTGTCTATGTTCCTCTTCTGTACTTAGTGAGGGATGTATATTTTCACTTCGGGGCTCAGCAAGCAACCGGAAGTATTGACCTCAATTAGTTGTGTTGTCCTAGATCAGGGGTCGGGAACCTTTTTGTCTGAGAGAGCCATGGACACCTCATATTTTGAAAAGTAATTCTGGGAGAGCCATACATTATGTTTAAAACTAAAAATTCAAGTAAATGTGTGCATTTTATGTAATTTCAACACTAAAAGTACAATAATTATGTCTCTGAATTCTTTTTAATAACATTGTTATGCTGTTGCTAATCAATAATGAGTATTTCTTACCATTAATGCGACTTCTGGTGCTGCATGGCTTTGCTGATGGCTTTGTAGTCTGGTTGATACGTGATGAGGTTAAGCTTCATGCAGGCGTTGAGACTTTAGCTCATTTGTAGAATGAAATATTGATATGCAATTAATATGTAGAGTAAAGAAGTCTAAAGAAACATTTTTTTTTATAATCGAACATTTGTCTGTGAGCCAGATGCAGCCAGCAATAGAGCCACATCTAGCTTGTGAACCATAGGTTCCCGACCCCTGTCCTAGATTATTCACTAATTTACAGCCAATCAACATCCACTTATTTTTTTTTTTAAATCTACAGACCATGTTCCTCTTTCTATTCACTCATCAGACCTTTTGGCCTGTCTGCCCCACGATCCCACCCCACATAGATTGGTTACAGTAATTTTACTGTTATATAAATTTTTAAATTGCTGTCAGAATGTAATATATTAATTATTATGCAATAATTTGAGGGGTGAGAGTTAAAGTTGTTTGAAATTGTGTAGCAGTCTTTCCTTGATGAGGAAATGAAATGTGATCTGTTCACATATTTTCTTGATTATTGAATGATAAGCCACTGTGTACTTGTCCGTAAGTATGTATTTTTTTTTTGTTTTTTTGCAAGGAAACCCCCACAAAATATACTGTTTTCTTTATTTTAAATATTTGTGCAGTGCTCTTCCCTAGAAATTATTCTTTGCATTTCATCTGCAAACTTTTAGTGGTCTAAATATTCAATAGTTGTATATTTTGGGTTCATTCTGTTTTTTATTTATAATTTGTTAGTTTTGTGTATATCATGTTATTTACAAATTGTTAGTTGTATATATTATGTTGTTAACATTGTTAGTTTAGGGTATTTAAACATTTGACTGCTGAGCAATTGTATGTCTGTCTGGATTTTTTCTTTTAATTTTTGTTTTGTCATCTAACACTTTTCCATCTTTAAATTGCTATTGTATGGGGTATGTTACATTGTTTCACACTCTCACAGTGTTGGTTATCACTTCTTTGAAAATAAATTGATATATTCCCTTGGTTCTGTATGTATTATTACCTTTGTTCAGTTGAAAGAGTTTTCTTATATTGCTTATAACTATTAATTACATTTTCTTTTGTCTTGCATTTCTATCAATGTTAGATTCATTCATACAAAATATTATCACAGTTTGTATTTTTGCATACATGTACTTTCTCTTTATTATTTTATTTTTCACCCTGTCATTAAATGGTTGAATGTGTTTGTAAATAATGTATATATGTTTACAAGTTGTATGTGAAGCATACAAGTTGTTCTCCACGTTAAACTTTGAACTACAGTATTTAGGCATTTCATGCATTTGGATCAGACTTTTGTTGATGAGATGAAATATTTGTGTTTACTGAAATTATTTGCCTAACAAGATCTAGAACTATAGTAAATTCTTGATTATTTGGTACTGTATCTGGAAACAGTCTTGCTCTCACAGATTTGTAGAAAATCTGTCCATGCTAATTGACCGCCTATTTAGTGACATTATTTGCTGTTATTTGGCACTCTACAGTTTTCTCTGCATCTTGTATTGGTCTTCATGTAACTAACTTGGTGAGTAAAATACCAACTTATAAATATTTATTCTAATTATACCCATGTCTAACTGCTACTATTATTTTTCACAACAATGCACATGAATAGAGCTTTCTCTATGTCACTTTGAATAGCACACCCAAGTTGGATAATATAGCTTCTTAGAGGAAAATAAATTGAATCTGCTAAATTATACCCAAATAATTCAAAACTCCAGAGTTAACTAAATTAAAATTAAATTAAGCAAATTCATTACTAAAATTATAAAAGGCCATTCAAAAAGTTGCATGTACATGCACACACTCTTTAAATAAAGAACCGGTAACATGTTTGAGCTTCTCTTCATATTTTATCTGTTCATCTGATGAGAGGTGCATTACGTTTTTATCCTTTGTTTCTCAGTGTATTATTTAAATATTGTAAACTGAGATGTGTGCCTAAATATACAATTTCTCCAAACCTCTCTAGTTTGAATTAAGCTGGGTTTCATTGTATTGTTTGACCTCTGCCCCAAATTCATTAGAGTTCCAATCAGGTTGAGTAACATCAAATGAAATAACTAGTTCACACACATTTTTAGTCTTAAACCTTTGAAAATGTTGAGTAATATTGAATGAAATGATCAGAACACTTGCTTTCCTATTGTCCATTGTAAAGGTTGAGCAGTGTCACATGAATTGATTAGAGCTTGCACACACCTAGCCTTATGCCCTTTGAACTTGTGCTTATTATTAGAATGCTACTGTAGTAGTTAATGTGCAAGATTAACAGTAAATACAATATATTTCCTTTTATAATTTAGATTTGTTAGTAGGGTCTTCTTTCTGAATATCCATTGTCATTTTCCTGTAGATGTTCACCTTTGTTATAAACAAAAACTTATTCTTTCTGAATATCCATTGTCATTTTCCTGTAGATGTTCACCTTTGTTATAAACAAAAACTTATTCTTTCTGAATATCCATTTTCATTTTTCTGTAGATGTTCACCTTTGTTATAAACAAAAACATATTCTCTTGTGTACAATAGCTTTGAGTTCAGAATTACACTGTATGTCAATTAGCTCCATTTGAAGCACAGGAGGGGCATCTTCCACATCGAAGGAGAAGGTGTCAGCAAATATTTGAAAGGTGGTTCTGTGTTTCTTGAAATCTGCAAACCTGTGATCAAATTCTTTCTGCAGCTTTACAATGGCCTCAACATACTTCTCATCACTGAATGGTGTGCCAGAATCCATGAGTGCCTTACATGCAGGGAAATGACAGAGGTTTGTTTGAGAAAGCTGGGCTTTCCATAACACAAGTTTTGTGGAAAATGCTCTGACATTGTCATATATTGCGCTGACAAGCTGCCCCTGGCCTTGTTATTTCTTGTTCAGTACATTCAGCTCTTGTATGATGTCAACAAGAAAAGCTAAGTCCATGAGCCATTTGGGATCACTTAGTACAGGAACAGCCATCCCATCCTTCTCCATGGTTTTCACTTCTGCTCTCAACTCATGAAACCTCTTCAAGACCTGTTCCCTGCTAAGCCAACATACCTCATATGCGACTCTATTTCCTCTAAAAAGGCACAGAAGTGCCTGTGCTTTATCCCCTGGATCTGAATTGTTGATGCATTTCACAACATCAGACATCACATTGTCAAAATTCAGGCATTTGCTGCAAAGGGCCTGCTGATGTCATAGGCCTATGCTTTGACAGGCTCCTATAGTATATTGCATACATTAGCAGGCAGCTAACTCTCACAGAAACAACAAAACACATTCACTTGATTAGGAATCACATCAGTGTTTCAAGTACTTTTTTTCATAATTATTTTATGTAATCTTTTTTGTTGGTATATTGTTTATTTAGGGAAAAACGTGTGGGCCACAAAATATCGTCATGCAGGCTTTGAGTTTGAGACCCCTGGTATATACTATTATGCACTATTCTTGCTTACCTCCCTTTATTCTAAATGGGTTTTTAAGTCCCCATTTTTAAACATGAAATATATTTCATTTATATATTTTTTTTTAAAGCAGGTGTTGCCTGTTCTGTTCACCCTAGCTATAAACCTGAATGACTAATATATCTTCCTTTCTTTTTAAAAAAAACAGAAATTCCTCTTTTAGCAGCGATTATTATTTGTTTGAATTACAATTCTTTATTTTCAGTTATAAAGATATCTTAATTACAAATCTTTATTTCTTTCCACAGAAGCCTGGCCAAGAATGTAGATCACTTATAATGGTACACTAAGACTACACATCTGAAAAACAGGGAAACATTAAAAATATCATCACAGTTTTCTTGCTAAGCTCTTAGAAAACTAAGATTGTGACATTTTTCTTAAAGGAGCAATTATAGATTTATCTGAATTATGAACCAGGAATAGAACTAAATTACAATATCACACTTATATAACACATCAGATATTTGATCAACAAAGGACATTACAAATCTCATATTTTATTGCTCTTCATTAGCCAGCCAGCAGTCTTTAGATTTTTCAATAACTATTAGCCTCTTGGTGTAACTAAGCACATGAAAATTTATTGTAATAATTAGAAAGAACATTTAAACAGGAAGAAATATACATGGGAGAACACAATTGCATTCAATCACAGCTCATGAAAAACAAGCCTCACACACCTATACCATATGGCACAAAGCCTGTCACTCAGTTACAATTATCTGAGGAAATGTTTGACATTTTTTGCTTCTTGTTCTTTTTTTCTTACCATCTGCAAACATTCATTATTTTAAATACAATAAATTTATTATTCACAAATAACAACACATAAATAGATGACTTAACAACATGAGATTGACAGGTGCCAAAAATGCAAATCAACATAGTGGGTAAGTAGACTATACAGTCTAACAATGTAACAGCAATAAAAGTCCCTAAGAAAAAATGTAACCTATGATTTAACAACAATAGGATTCACAAGTCCCACTGGTAATTCAACAGATGGGTAAAGTACTTTTTGTAATAAGAGAATAACATTATCATTAGAGAAGTTTAACTGCTCTTTCACATCGGATTAGAATTACAATTTTTCTTTATTTTTTTTTAAATATCCCCTACCCCCACCCCCAAAAATAAATAAAATAAAAAAAGAGAACCCCACACACAAAAAACAAAATCCAAAACAATTCCATGGAACACTAAATTAAAGAAAATAATGTCAAGCAAGAAGTCTAATATAGCAATCTCCCTCATACACACACTTTAAAATACTTATAATTTTGTTTTAATATTTTAAATTTTATTAAAATAGAAGACTTGTTTTGGGTGATAATTGGTTGGCAACATTTAAAAACTTAAAAAGCTCTATAATAATAATTAACTAAGTACAGGCTGTGTGTAGTAAAGAAATCCAAACTCTGCAATTTGGGTCCACTGCTTTTTTTCATTTTCCTTACAGTTGAAAAAATGCTATGCAATGTAAAATTAAGTCAACGAGCTATCAAGTATAAGTAAATATCACAAATTAAATATAAAATAATGGCAAAGAAAAATACTCAACTTGAACGCATCACAGCAATGATTATATACCAATGGCTTGACATCAGCTTGCAGTACAAAAGAAAAAGCACTAGCAAATATAATGAACAATTCACAAATAGAAAGTGCTTCTAACCCCTACAGATGCTGCAGTCAAACTGCAATGATGAGACAGTTAGGATGGAGTAATGTCAGTGATGACTGACAAGAAACTAGGGAATACAAAAGGAAGGTACTTGTTAGTTAAGAGTAGTGGACAAATAGTGGCAAGATTGGCTTCACTAGAAAAGTATAGAGAAGCTTGACGAGTTAAATTGCAGTCATTGATAATTTCTGCTGTTTATATAACTTAAATAACTGAAAGGATCAGAGTGTGTAAAACTTAAAACTCATTTTTTTCCCCTTGTTTAAATAATTATACATTCATACCAAAAAATAACAATAATAAAAAAAATTATAGGGTGATAGTTGGGTAGGAGCGCAGTTATGCCAAACTGTTGCTGTGGCAACATGTATATACATAACACATGTAATATTCATTCCATCCTAAACATTAAGAAGGGAAAACTAGCTTGGGAATAAAGTAGTCATCATGAAAGAAGTTATTTTAAAATAGCAGTAATAGCTTTAAAAAACAACAACACAAAATACCCTCTAAAAAACAACCATGCATTAAGACCTCTCAAAGAAACAGGTAAACTGGGCTGCCGTATATCTTGTAATAGGGTAACTTGGCAAGCAGTAATCACAAAATGATTGGTGCCATCCTAAAACATTGCAAAGCCAAATAAAACTGATTTATGTAAATTTTAACATCCTTTGATTTTTTTTTTTTTTGAAGTTATTTTATCCAAAATGGATGTTTTGAAAAAAATTTATTTTTTATTATCAAAGCACTCTGATTTTAGAACAGAAACAGGGGTGAAATAAAACAAAGAATAAATGCATTATCAGAGGTTCTAAAGGAATGTAAAAGCTATATTCCAAGACTATTTCAAATATAGACATCTTGCGTTTCTCAAAATTATCTGGCTGTATTCAGTTCAAACTGGCAAAGATGCAAGCTTTTTTACACAGTGGTGCAAAAAAATATATATTTTTTTTTATCTCACTGCCCAATAAATACAAAGTATATGAAAGGTATAATATATATATATATAGCATTTACAACACCATCTGCTGAAGATAAAAATGATATATTTCAAAGTTTTGTAGAGTGCTTGAGTGTGACAATTTTTAGCCATATACACATATGTTCATCTTGCAAAATTAAATAGACCATAAAATGATACAGATTATTTGACAGTTAAATAATGCTTACAAATAGAATGCTTTCCCCTTGTAAGGAGAGTATTTTTCCTGACTAGGTCACTCAAATTCAGCACACCTTAACATAAACTGATCTGTGCATAAGGTGTGTGTATATGTGTTGGGGGAATATCTGTGCAAGTGCTCTGCTTATAAAGTACATATTTAAAAGTTTTAAAAAACAAAATCCTAAAATAATATCACTTTTACAAAATGTTCACTTATTTACAGGTCATATGACTTGTTTTACATTCCATGCCACATAACACACATCCTAAAACAAAACCAGATACAATATACATAAGTGCTATATGTGTATAAACTTTACATATAGGTTAAACACAAATTTCAAAAAAACATATTACTGAGCAAAAATGGAGACTCTTATGCAAAATTTGCTTCTTAGCCTAGCATGGAGAATATATATACATGTATATATATATTTGAACAAAAGAAGGGTCACAAATGTTTACTTGCATTTAACATAAGAAGCCTGGCTAAAAAGTCATTTAAAACCATGCTGTATCAATTGATACCAAAACCACCTACTGAAAAGAAAAAGAAATCAGTCAAGCATGAAACCCTTATTAAATTTTCAGGTAAAAATTGTTTCACACAACAGTGAGTCAATTATGTGACAAAATTAAATGAAAATGAGTTGACTGTAAAAGAATACTTAGAATGCAATTTTCCAAAAAATTTCTATGAAGGATCACTTTAAAATTTGTAAACAAAATCATTATTTCAGCAAACATTTTTTTTCTCACAGCAGAATTCAAAATTTCAGAATTAAAATAAGAATTAAAGAAAATAGATTTTAATGCAGAAGCAGCAGATAAAATAGTAATTTGGCTGTTTCCTTCATTATTTATACTCTTTTTTAGTGGTTGTTTTGTACTGATTACCATTATTTAGCAATGCAAAGGGAGCCAACACAACTGAGAAAAGAGTACTTGCTCATAGACCTATACTGTTTATGACAAATATATATCAGTGACTCAATTTGCAGGTGGGACAAAATATTTTGTATTTTGTTAATATTTGTAAATCCATTATATCAGCATGTTGGCAAGAACAAAAGAATTCATTTAGCAGTTTTCAATCCAGCAGAATCTTGTATATGCAGCAGACACAATTTATCATTCAATAAACTGTGACAAAAGTATGAAATACTGTAGTATAAAATTTTGAGTGGCCAGGATTTGAAACATTTGACTGCAAAATATATTACTTTATATCAAGACACCAAAGACGACAAAAATTCAGGCAGAAATTATATTTGTAGGTTTAGCAAAACAATGCTGCATTACCTCTAAATTACCCTTGAAGTAAAAATAAAGTAAGTGCATATTATATAATATATATAAAATTCTGAAAGTAGCAACTCGGGAATTATTGTAATTTCCCCCCCCCCCAAAAAAAAAAAAATATATAAACATTTCTATAAAAAGTCTTTACGATTCATACATTATAGTGTAGTGAAGGAACATTTAACTTTGCCCACCATTTTTCTTTACTGAAACTGCTAAGAAAATCAGGCACCCCAAAAAGGTTCTTTACTCTTCAGTGAACAATATAGTTTGTTTATTTTGTCCTTTAAAAGAAGCACTTGATTTTTACTAAAATTCAGGAAATATAATTAGAACAGCACCTGCTTTATCAAACATTCACAGATGATATTCTGTGGCCATGTTTCCCTTTTTGGTGCATCATCATTTAGCCCGAAGCAGGTAATGAAATCTTGACCACAATGGGAATTCAATAGGCACAAAATAATGCCAGTCACTGGCAGGCAGTCAATTATGTACATAAAACATCACAGTCGCCTCTGAAATCACTGTACATAGGAACAATAAACCATACATATTAACAGCATGTCACTACAGGAACAACCATACATATTAACAAAAGTGCACATATATGTATATGTGTTAACATCAAGTTAGCACAGTACCAGACATCCTGATTTTCACCATTTGCTGCCTTGGAAAAAAAGACTGACAAGCTTAAAAAAATACATCACAATAGTTATTTCTTTAAAAACAGACATACCTAAGCAAAATGATCAAACCATTTAGGATATTTACAAAAGAAAATAGCAAATAGGTTGTTTCCAGTAAATGTTTTAGCAGGTTTTTCTTTACAAAGTAAAATTTGAGCTGTTTCCCAAAATTTCAGCAGACTGCATGTGTATCATCTGTATTGATAACAATGTGAAAAAAATGTGTCACTTATTATTAAAGCAGTTCAAAGCTGCATATATAAAGACAATTTTAGAGAGCAATAAGGCTATATTTTAACAAGACTTGATCTTAGGTCAAAGGTCAAGGTGCAAGAGGATCACCACTTGATACAAAGCCCATACCAATTTCCCCACTGGTGGGAGAAACTGTGTACATGAAGCAGATTCAGAGTTTTTAAAACCTGACAAATTCCCCTGAAATTATTTTACTCATAAAATAGGTTTTAATTGTATGCTGCTGTTATAATGTAATAATTAGTAATACAAAACAACTGTAAAATATGAAATAAATAAATTAAAAAATAAACAACGTGCACACATAATTCCAGTTAGATGAACATATGTGTTTATAATATTATCTTTCTTATATATATATATTTTTTTTAATTTAAAACAAAATGAGAAAAATATCACTTAATTGAAATTTAGTTAATCATCCACTTTTGTTTTAAAAATGGTAATAATAGCATTTTGTCTAATTTAAACTTTACACATGTTTAATACAAAAACTTTCAAGTATCTTTTTCTCCATGATTTTTAAATTCTGGTCATGTACACAGAGCATAGTTTACTATTTATTAGACCTGCTATAAAAGATTTAAGTTTGTATTATAAATAATAAAATCTCCACACGGCTACATTAAAAAGTAGCATTTACTGACAACAATATGCTGTTGGGTTTAATTCACTGGTCATGCCAGTGTACGAGACTTATTTCAGCCAGCATGGTTTTAGATCCAAGAAATAGGTTTCTTAGAATGACAATTATGTTTACGTTTGTTTTGTTTTTTATTACAGTTCAACAGATAATGGAAGAATTGCAGCAGTAGGCTTGAGTTGTTTTTTTCGACATTTCCTGAGCACCATTTATTTCCTGCTACATTTCTATGACAAAATGTCTGTTGAATTAACATCCCAAATTGTTTCACATTTCACAGTGAAACTGTGCATGCTGATTCACCCACAATGCCAAGGACTTCAGGCAAGCGTGCTGACGTGACACGGTAAGGATGTGTGTACACAGCTGCACCAAAACTAATGTTTTGCCTTTCACATGACCCAATTACTGTTGACAAATTCTGGCCCAAGGAAGGCATTCTCCCATCACAGGCGTGAACAGGACTCCTGAAGGAACAAAAACAGTAGGCTGCTCTTGACAGGTGAAGAAAGTAAACCCAGAAAATGTGATTTCCTCACCTGGAAAAGAATGACACATGCAGGAAAATATTTTATTTTAAAAATAATATTTTGTGGAATTGACAGTCATTAGGTAATAAATAATAAACATATTAATCTGAGAGAAAATCTGTCTTGGATGATTGTTTTAAAGTTCTGTGTTAGGATTTCATTGGCAAGACAATTAGAATTTTAAAATGTTTATATTTTACTAAGAACAGATTTACATACTACCAAACATATTAATCATATACTTTTATAGCCATTCAAATGAACAATGAATATTATTTCTTGTATAAGTGCAAGTAAAATAGACATCTATATAATCTGTTAACAGTAAATTCATTACATGACGAGAAGAAACATTTAATTTACTTTACTGGGACTGTATTCAAGAAAAGAGGTCCAAAGGATGACAAAACTGGCTACAGTTATTTCCAAAGAATTTTTAAGTTCAATTACTTGCATCCTAAATCAAGGAAATAGGTAGGTACACAAAATACATCAAATTGGTAACACTAACAGGTATCACAACCAATCACTTAGAACTGTATGTATTATTTAATAATTATTTATTATTGATGCTCTGCATTGATAATGAAAATCATATTCTTTTCTCTGTAAGATTTAAAGGTTTCTTTTCATTACTTATACTGATGATAGTGAGACTAGATTTCCAGGTGTAAGTATTTTAACATACAATGCCTGTCATGCCACAATACTTTCTATGTCATAAAAGAAGATACCTACAAACACACTAACAAATGCATATACATACATCTAGTATTAACTGAAGTTGCTTAGTTAAAATAAAACCTAGACAAAAGTGAAATATTACAGTACGTAAATTCTGATGAAAAGATACTCATCATACTGTGTTACCAAGTATCAAATTTAAGCATTTTCAAATTTAAGTTTCTACTTTTAAAGCACAATTGAGCTAATAAACCCATAACTTATACCACACTTACCTCAATGGCGCTTCATGTGCAAAGAAAGGTGATCAGAGCGGCTGAAGGCACGGTCACAGACATGGCATTTAAAAGGTTTATCTCCAGTGTGTTTACGATAGTGCCGTGTTAGTTCATCTGAGCGAGCAAATCTCCATGTACACCCATCCCAGTTACAAACATATGGCTTCTCCCCTATAACATAAAATAAAGAAAGAAATATTACATAATAATGAATTTTTAATAAGATGTGTAAGAATCTCATTCAATATTCAGTTAGTTCTGATTTGCTATCCATGAGTTTAGTTGTGTTAGTGTTATAACAAACGTATAACAAGTGTTTGATATATAACAATTTACATATGGTAAAAACATACAATTTACACTCAGTATGGCACATTTTGCCTTCTCAAGAAAACTCACTTTTCATGTGGCTCAGAATTTCTAGATTTAAGTAAGAAAGATCTCACAGAGGCTCACTGTGCAAGACTACTTATTTGGCAACAGTATATATTTGCACATGTGCATATTTTTCATTGTAAAGCTACTTAAGAAAGCATAAATTTCCCCAAACCAGCTTTATTAAATGAACAGTGAAGCTTATCTCATGACAGAACTGATTAAATTAATGATTTTATAATAAGTTTTTGAAAATCTCCTTTAAATTCATTCCATTTTTTATTAGTTAACATATTTTTCATTGTAAAGCTACTTAAGAAAGCACAAATTTCCCCAAACCAAGCGTTATTAAATGAACATTGAAGCTTATCTCATGACAAAACTTATTAAATTAATGATTTTTTAACAAGTTTTTGAAAAACTCCTTTAAATTCATTCCATTTTCATTAGTTAACACATTTTTCCACTGACCGGTATGAGTTCGACGATGTGCCTTGAGATGAGAACTCTTTGTATAGACTTTGTTGCAGCCTTCAAAGTCACAGCGGTGTACTCTACGTCGCTGCTTCTGATTGTCGAAGGGGTCTGAGCACTTTGTCAATGTCGTCATTGAGTAGGAGTCATGTGGTTGTTGTGGGATCTGTGGTGTGGGTGATTGATGGTGATGGATATGCTTAGGTGAAGTTGCACACTCATGATACTTGAACTGCCTGATAACATTAAAACACATCCAATTCATGTACAACTGTGCATTTTACACCATCATTGTGAGATATCAATTGATCTAAGGTTAAAAGCATGCATAAATGTCAAATGAAAAAGTGGTGCATGTCAGTGAGCAAACAGTGAATGATGTAATTTAAAGCAAATATTGTGACAATCTGCTTGACCACCTCCTCTCCCCCACCCTCCTCTCATATACTGTCTTTAAAGTGAAATGTTCAGATGATTTAATACTATGCCTTGTGCTGGGCATTCCCATTTTCTTGTGAAACCAGGCAAAGTCCTACCCCTAGCCACTCCTACAGCCTAGTCACAGTGATAAACTATCAGTGCCAAGAAGTCACAAATACAGTCACTATAAACAGGAAATGTATAGATATTATTCAGATTACAATCTGTTTTTAAAAAAAAGTCCCTTCAAAACATAATACAGAAAGTTAATCTTACTCAACAATGCATGAAGATTCTTTTCAAAACACTTCAGAGTTAGGACTGATAAAGTGATAATGGGGTTCCTAAATTTGAGACTGCTTTGGAGGAGTGGCCCAGACAAGCGAGTGCATTCAAGTCTGTTTATGTGTCACATTAAATATATTTATAGGTGACATAATTTGAGTTATTGAAGCCTAAATGAATTTCATTTCATCCAGTCTGACTGTCTACATAATCCTATTTTTCTTTAAATAAAACACTAGTTTAAGGGGAAAGAAATAATTTTTATTTAACTGCAACAAATATAATGAGACAGTTTTGTTATTCAATGATCAAGAAATATCTTAATCTGTTAAATGGTATCAATGTAATGCATCACTATACACCCAAAATAAGCTGTCAAGATTAGCATCAAAGAAGTAAAAAAGTACAGTGGAAAATGACCAATTTATGAAATTTAAAAGTGGACCAGTAAGAAACACTTATTACAAAAGTCAATATTTTTTATTGTAGAACAAAATAATGAGACCGTACCTCAAATAGTTTTAACAGAACTAACAGTCCCGTTCAAATAACATGTTAGTACAAATATAAGCAGGGTAGTACAAATCTAATAATAAATTAACAAGTAACATACTAACAAGCAAAAGAGTAGGACTCTTTACTATTTTGCTCAATAAAACTTATTTCAGTTTAACTTAACTAATGTTACTCTGCATTTTAATAATGGTGTGAGCTTAGACAATATTGCTGTAATAATAAAAGTTTAAGTAATGTTATTTTATAAAATTGGATAAACTATCAGATTTAGTTTAGAGAATGCTACTATACAAATTGCATTGAGTTTAGTTAATGTTAAACTAATATCAGTGTCAGTAATACCAGTTTGAATTTAATTAATATTACTCTATGAAACTTTTCAGTACAAACTTAGCTTATGTTGTACTAATACCGTATAAATTAATTTTAAAATGAGTTTAACTAAGTTACTTGTTCCTTTGTAAATGAATAACAATTCAAATTTAATGTTCTATAAACTAATATAAAAATGAACATAGCTAATCTTAATCTATAAAATATCAAGAGTGTAGTGAATGTTACTCTATAAAATAATAATAATATCAAATATGAGTGTAGTTAATGTCATTCTATAAGCTTAATGTGAGCTTTGCTAATGTTGCTGAATAAAGTAAAATCAAAATGAGCTTTGCTAATGTTGCTGAATGAAGTAAAGTCAAAATGAGCTTTGCTAATATTGCTGAATGAAGTAAAGTCAAAATGAGCTTTGCTAATGTTACTGTATACTGTGTGAAGTAAAGTCAAAATGGGCTTTGCTAATTTTGATGTATGAAGTAAAACCAAAGTGAGCTGTGCTAAGATTGCTGCATGAAATAAATCAAAATGAGACACCAGATAAACAACAGATTGCTATACTCACTCTGAAGCTTCTTTGATTCGCCTCAGTGAAAGCAAAGCTGCTGATCCAATTTTGTTGACTGTGTCAGCTGTAACATTTGGATGATCGTCTGGGTCTAAAAAAAAAAATGTTCAAAGCAATTATTTATGTGGCTACTCAAACATCCTAATACATAAACAAAGTGTGCTGTGACATAAATCTAACAAATATTCAAAGTGTGCAAGAGACACAGACCTTAATCAATATAGTGTGCTGTGACACAGATATTAATCAATATAGTGTGCTGTGACACAGATCTATTAAAAGTAGTGTATTGCAACAGATCTATTAAATGTAGTGTGCTGTAACATGGATCTATTAAATGTAGTGTATTGCAACAGATCTATTAAATGTAGTGTGCTGTGACACAGATCTATTAAAGTAGTGTATTGCAACATATCTACTGAATGTAGTGTGCTGTGACACAGATCTACTGAATGTAGTGTGCTGTGACACAGATCTATTAAATGTAGTGTGCTGTGACACAGATCTCAATAAATATTTCAAGTGTGCTGCAACACAAAGCCTAATGAATGTTTAAGTGAAGTAAGTGTAACATTTTCAATTTGAGTAAAAATTAACAAAAACTAAACCATTAAAATATATTAATAGTAATCAGTATTACAAGACAATTACAAAACAAAGGTGTCCTTGCAGTCAGAGCATTAATACATTCAATTAAAATTAATAAGAGTGTTCATCAAAATAGTCAATTAAAATTGATTAGTGTTCATCAATACATTCAATTAAAAGTGATAAGTGTTCATCAAAATTCTGAGCTTCAGTGACAGTCAAGATTACGATTGACTAAGGTACAAAAGACACAATTCCTTGTTGCAATGAAAGACAAGGAAGTTTAGTGCTGAACACTGTTAAGTTGGAGATGATGGGAGCAGGGCTTTTTTGATTGTAGGTCTTTAAGAAATTGATGGTGAAATGTACATGTATACTTTGATCAATACCTTACCTTTTTTGCCCACTCTTAAGTCCAGTCCTTGATGATGTCCCTCAATAATATCATTGCTCATTGGTCGCCGGCTCATGGAGAGGTCTACAGGTTCTGTCTGTATAACCTGCAAAGAGAAAAGCATCCAATCACTATTCGTTACGGTCAATGATAAGTAGTAAGGTGTAGTTTGCTGACTGCTATTCTACTCCATGTGACCTGTGGTAAAGGCAATATTTAACTACATTAAGTTAGGGTGGGTAGGTGAGAGGTGGAGAAGGCATTTCTACCTGTCACAAAAGAGTGCACACAAGTCTGAGAATGGAAAATGTGACGGTTAGAGCATGAAAAGATAACCCCCCAAACCATATACCGTTAACATGTAAACACCAACTTTATCTGCTTACCATTTTCAATTTTCTGGACTTTTTGTTTGTTTGTGTGTGTGTGTAACCCGATCTGAAAGCGACCAGTCACCTAAGAGATCGTCTCTCTCTGATTTCACCTGGAGATAGGACACTAAGAGAAGTATCAATTACTGATGGCTGCAATAAATCTCACACTGATGATAAAAGCTGAGGACAGCATTAGTCAGGCGACGTTCATAACAAGAATATGTGACATCGGTGACCACGAATTGAAACTTTCACTGACGATGTATGTATAATAGGCAACTGCTGGCACGGACGAGCAATTTCACACTGACTGTGAGCGTTACACGCACGCATCAAATAAAAAATTCCGTGAAGGGAATGCCGCAAGGGAAGTTTCAGCTAATAAATCCAGAACACACATACATACGGCTCGTAAATAACGCTAACAGTCTTGTAAGTTTTTGCCGGCAGCTAAATTTGTCATAAGGTGACTGTCGCAGTCAGCGAACTTTATTTAACTCGCCTTATAAACACGCACTCACGCACGGAGCCTGGACTGCCACCGCCATCGGCCAACAGAGCAAGAAGGGCTGTAAAAAGGTGTCCAGGGTTTGCAGGGATGTTGCGGCGAAACTTCCAAGAGAGGGAGTGTAAGGAGGGAACATTACAAAATTGAAGAGAGAGAGAGAGAGAAGAAGAAATAAGGGAGGGGCAAAAACAGGGGAGATGGAAGGCTGTCTGTCAGTGAACAGTGACGACTACGAGCGTCGACCACCTCTTGGGGGAGGGGGAGATGGGGCGCTACAGGTGATGAGTCACACGCTAATCTAGAGCCTCTCCTGGCGCAGTCACTAACCACAGGTAACCTGCTCGTCTTCCTTTACTTAACAGATTTACTCACACACCCTCACATACACACTTCCTTTCCCCAACCTTAAATCGCTATAGCCAATTTGTATTCCTTCTCACCATCACACTCAGACACTGGCCAGGCACGCCCCAGTCTGGGGTCCTTTGGGGGCTTCCTAAAAGCAAGTATTTAGTTGCCTACTGTTCCATCATTTTTCTTCTCCTTCATCACTCTCCTCCCCATTCCTTGTTTTACTTTTGATACTTTTGGTACAATGAATATCAATCGCATGACTGATTAGAGTGCTGCAATCTAAGATAATAAATTTACCCAGTTTGTGAGGTGGTTACCACAAAGATAATAAAATAAATTTACCCAGTTTGTGAGGTGGTTACCACAAAGATAATAAAATAAATTTACCAGTTTGTGAGGCGGTTACCACAAAGATAATAAAATAAATTTACCAGTTTGTGAGGTGACTCTACCTAAGTAATAACATGTAATTTACCCGGCTTGTGAAGAGAAGTTTGGTTTCACTCCCTTCCTGTATTATGTAAAGCGGAAACAATACAGGCATATATATCATAATTAGCCAGGTTGGGGTGGTGTTGGTGGTCGTACGCATGTTTCGGTCAAGGATTGAACACAAAGTAGATTCCCAAGGCTTAACTTAGTTCAGTTGAAAACGACCGCGGCAATCAGTGATCAAGACACGAATAAAAAACCCCTTTTTTCCCCTCCCTTTCTATGTACAGGACATGCAAGGTCGGGCGATCCCATCGCGAGTTGCCATGACTACATGTCACGATTTTCCTTCCTTGGGACAAGACACCTAAAGGACATCATGACGTACGACCCCCTTGTCTTAAATAATTCGTCCTGTTCTGTCTTCCTGGTGAAAAGCTGTGTCGATCCCGACGTCAAATTCTCGCCAGGGCTGTGCTTTCCTTCTTAACAACAAATCTATATTACTATTGGGCTACGAGACTGTAGTGAAACACGCCACAGCTTGACAGTAAATCTGTATTACTATTGGGCTAAGAGACCGTAGTCAAACGCAAGACAGCTTGGCATTAATATGTATTACTATTGGGCTAAGAGACTGCAGTCAAACGTAAGACAGCTTGATAGTAAATCTGTATTACTAGTGGGCTAAGACTAGCCAAACACGACAGTTTGACAGTAAAGCTGTATTACTGCTAAACTATGCGACTGTAGACATGAATTTAAGCACGCGATGGTTTTCTACGCAAACATAAATATAGTAAGTATCAGGCATAGTTTGAAAAAGTGGGGGTAATAGCATCCATAGTACATGTAAGATGAGATTTTTTACTGTCGGTATTTGCGATGAGGTTGTGGTGGTAATGGTGGGCAAATCTTGCTACTGTTCTAAACATCCGCAGTTGAAAAGTATACATTCCTTAGTCAACATGTACACGTATTAGAAAAGAGAAAAAATCCTGGGTAGTTGCAGGTTTCCTTAAAAGGCGTTACCATCCATCTTCTTTCCTTCCACCCATTTTTAAAACCCACCCAATTATCATCTGCCCCACGAAACTAATGTTAGCTTCTTTATTTTTTCGTACGTGAATTATAAAACTGCCAACGAGGCACTGATTTTTAATCAATGCATATGCATAATGTTAGACTTCAAATGACGCATATTTTCTCAACACACAGAACACTGGCTTCACACGCACATACAGATGTGTGCGCGCTCACAGAACACTGGCTTCATACACGCGCACAAACAGAACGCTGACTACACACACACACACACAAAATATTGACTACATACGTAAAACACGAGCTATGCAAGGTAGTAGTTATTATGAACATACACACACAAAGATAATTTTTAAAAAATAATTTCTTGAAGTGAGGCGAACATAAGAATCTTTTCTGCGTGCGCACTGTTTTCAATTTGGGGCCTCTAAAAAAAAAAGTTTAGTCCTAAAAGACACTAGAACCTCCAGACCAGGAGACCTTAGAGACATACAAGCACGAGTTCTACTTGTGAAGTATGTATTACAGCACAACAGATCGAACCTAGCCAACGTGTGCTGTGCAGAACAAACAGACAGACAGTAAATAACAGATCGAACCAACAGGCAGTTAGTAAAAGATGAATTCCTATGGCTGTATCTACTGTCACAATACAACTCTAAAGAGTGTTCGAAATCTGTAATTATTTGTCACAACTTGTTTTTTAAAAAAAAGAATCTGATAAAGTTGTCCATTAATTATGCATGTGATGTTGATTTTACTGAAGATTTAATAGCAATGTGATGTTGAGTTTATTGAAGATTAAATAAAAGCTTTAAATCCTTACTTTTAACAGGAAATGGACAACCGGTGAACATAGCAGTAGTCAGGGAGAGACAATGTTTTTAAATGCGCTAAGTTTAGGAAACGGGAGTTCTCGAGAGGTATCGGCGTCCTTTTAACAGTCTTCGAACCTCGTCAAGCCCACGCCGCTAAATTCAATTTCGTCCATCGAGTTCACTTAAAAGTATCCAAGAATTTTTCCTCATTTTCTACTCCGCGTTGGAAATGACGCGCAACTTTTGAAGGAAAAACAAAAGGGGGGTTGAACTGTAAGGTTTGAAACTGTCGTAAATTGAATTTATCGTGAAGTTGTCTGAAAGGGTTTGCTGGAAAGAGGCAAAGTTTCCATAGAAGAACAATTTGGCGCGCAGTGCCTCTCCTGACAGTCAGAGCTAATTGAGAGCGCACCGTAACGCTAGCCAACAAACAGTGCGTTAAAATTCTGACAACAGCAATATTTAGTTGAGGCGAGTTTTCAAACGTGATGAATTCAGTGCCAGTCAAGGTGTAAACGCATCAAGGCAAAACGCAATCCCTCAGCAATGTGTGAACGCATGGATGGATACAAACGTATTGTGTACCTTAATATCCAAACGTTCGTGTACCTTGAGACAAACACCATTTGCAAATGCCATTTGGTTCAGCACTCTTGAATATGAACATGAAAGAAGTAAATATGGTGGCTGCAAGAAGCCGCCAAGGTAGTGTGTCTCTTGGTGATGTGTCATTTGTACGCATAAAGCGTTAAGTGGACGAAATCGGCATTCGGCAGGAAGCGTTCCCCGTAATTTCATCATCATCGTGTTCTCCTGGTCACATGTCATTTGTACGTACACTGCGTCAGTGATCCAGTGTAGAAGGCTTAACGTCACCTGCCGTTCACAATTCCGTCTCGTCTGATGTTTAATGATTAATAGTTACGATATATTTATTTTTAACTTTTGGGTGGTGCAACATAAATTATTCATCAGCCCTGCAGATAGATTATAAAATAGGAACAAAAAGAGAAAAATGTGGGGGAGGGGAACAGAGTGAAGCAACTATATCTTAAAAAACTAAAAGAAACAACATTTCACCAACCAAAGTGTGTGCAATATTCACAAATTATGATCAGTAGTGGGGAGGGGTAGGGACGAGGGCTTGGGGGGAGCCGGCTGCTGACATTATGAGAATGCCGCACAGGGTGACCAAAGATTAAAAGTATTTTTTGAACAAAGTCCCCGTACCCCGATTTTCTGTGTGTGTGTGTGTGTGTGTGTGTGTGTGTGTAATTAGTTTGGGGCGGGAAGGGAGGGTGGCTTTGTGGGCTACTACTCTAGGTGCCACATACCCTCGCGTCAACAAACATTTCGTTGCATTTCACTAAGGCTAGGGCTGTGTATTTTGTGTACAATACAATCTACACGTACTTAGTAAGGTGCGATGACGCGCACATTAAAAAAATTTGGGGTCATTTCCCAGCTAGTTACAGGAAGGGGACATACACGTGTGTGCGTGTGTGTGCTTTTCTAATGAAAATCAAGTTATCAGCCATTGTGTGGGTGGGACCAAAATCCCTTTGTAGGAACTACTATTTTTATTATCTTTTAAAAATGAATTATTATCACTTTTTAATCATTCACTTGTTTCGTTAAATAAACTGGTGTGTGTAGGCATGCGAGAAAGGCTTCCCGAATTGTTTTCTCCTACATTTCGGGAGGACTGAGTAATGTTTGTATTGTAGATGGGTATTCCGTTTGTCTGATTGTGTTGTTAAAGCTAAAAATACTAATGGCAGTTAAAATTCGAAGAGAGCAGACCCTTGACAAAACTGCATCTAGAAAATCCATCAAACACCCACTCAAACTTTCGCCCAACCCAACCCAACATAAATCTCTCTCTTGGCGTTTGCTAGTCTGCGAAATCAGCTAACGTGAAACCCAAATCAAACAACAACTACTGCAGCAGCAGCAGCAAGCAGTATCAGCAATAACAACAAGAAGGGTTCAAATGCAGGCTGAGTGCACTCTTGCTCTATTCCGTCGGGTTCTAGTGGGGGTTGTGTGTGTGCACACTGTAGTTAGGTGGGATCTGTTGCCCGCGTATATGTGTATGAGAAAGTGCGTGTGAGTGTTTGCTGTTTTCAGAAAGAGGGCTGTGCATCGGTAACATCGGTAAAGTGTAGAAAAGATAATAAAATGACCCTTCAAGCGTATGGCTTAATGCAAGAGTCTACAAAGTTCCCACACAACCTGATAGAGAGGGAGAGAAAGAATATCAGACAAAGAGGGGACAGAAGATATGCATTTCTCAAGTGAGTTCAGTTTAGTTATTATTAATTGTCAGTATTCACTGTAATAGTTTCTCTGAATGAAAACACAAAGAAAACAGAAAGATTAATAACAGACAAAAACGTAGTGAATGTAGTATTATGAGAAACTGAAAGAATATCCTTTCGACATGTGATTACTGAATCAAGAATTCGAAAAATGCAAGAGGGGAGGTTTGTCTTTGCAGTAAGCAAACTAAAGACAAATTTACGGCGCTTGCAACATAAGGAAACACAAACACAATATATCTTGTTACTATTTTATCTATAGCTTCATCTCTCTCTCACACTCATTATTTTGGACTGTAAACTATTCACTGTAAACAGATACACACAGACACACAATCTGAATTAAGAGGGAGTGAAAGATAACGCAGAGAAAGGAGAGAGAATGCGCGAGAGAGAGATCGCGGAGTCAGAAATACATACAGAGACAGAAGGGAGAAAGAAATACAGATAGGGGAGGGGAGAGAGAGATGGGTGGGGGGAATGGACTGCACAAAAAGAAGTACGAGGACAGGCTTTTCGCCCAAGGCAGAGACATCAAGAAGACGGAGCCAAGATGCTGAATGTAGTTGTGTCTGGGTGGGGTGATGCTGGGTCTGTGCAAATGCTAACTAGACGATTCGTTTGCACTTGGAAACCACAGTCGCCACACCTTGAGTACACAGACAAACGAGCGACCAAGCTTACGCACTGCGTAACACCAGCCGCGCGCTATTTGCGCATGATATGTTTAGTAAACACAGGGCATGCACAACACAAATCGCCGAACGGACACGTAGACTGCAGTACACTGCTATTTGCGGATGCTTGTTTCCGTATCACCTTAAGTGTCGTGTGCACTTGAGGAGTTGTAGTGCAATGACTGAGCACACAGTGCTTAACGACAAGTGTACACGGACTAAAAGTTTAACCGTAGATTTCTTTTGCGGAGAAACAGTTCCTTTTCTGACTGAACCTCTCCCTCACCCCACCCCATTATTACACAGGCCTATTAATCTTAATATTAAACTGGCACGACCAGTTACTAAGCTTAATTACAGTCAACAAACATTTATCTTAACCCTTAATTTGATATTAGCATGAATGTCTGCTGAATAGTGTTTACAAAAGCGCTTGTGTCAAGTAACGTTCTGACAGTCGGATCAAAAGTAAGCAGTTCGGTACATAATCTTTAGTTTCGCGCAGTTGTTAGTCACACAGACAACAGTGGACAAACTAAACTCTGCTTGAATTACAAAAGGGGAGACAACTGTTCCTGATAAGTGGAATATTGTATCAATAGGAGATAATTTTAAAAGTTGACATTTGACGCCGTCGTAATTTAGAGTTTTAACAGATAGCAAGATGAATGCTAATACTTTTTAAAAGTAAAAAAAAAAAATTACTGTCAATCACTGAATTATTTGGGTTGATATAAAATGTCAGTTACTAGATACAAAATGACGAGAAAAGCCATGAACAAACTGTCTCCATGACGACAGAACAAAAGTCCGGTACAGCTACATTATGCTATATCCTCTATGAACAAAGCAGTCAATCGAAAGAATAAAATAAACACTAAATGTTCGTGAATAATCTGTATTATCTATTGTAATTTGGCACAGTGGCAATTTTATAGCTCTGTTTTATATGATTAAAAATTATGTTTAAAAGAAAAATGTTCTAAAATGTGTTCTACTCATAAGACATATCAATATCTTGCAACGTGCAGTTCCACTAGAAGAAAAATAAAAGTACGCTTTCTACGAGCTATGTATGACCCTGTCCAAACCCTAAAGTCTTGGCTGGCGTTCGGTAAATAATACTGTCAGCAAAAATGTTTAGTAGTTCTGTTGCCGCAATATAACGACTTTGATAAATTACTAATAATTATGTAAGAGAGTGCGGAAATAAGGTCAAGGTAATTTAGAGAACTATTTTATCAGTAAATACTGTTTTATTCTTACAACTCCATACGTCATGGGAGAGTCACTGTGTCATGAAAGATAAACATTAATAGCTCTAATTTCGTAAACTATTTTCTCGTACTGAGAGATTTGGGATGATAATAGAAATAAGAAGTGGCAGTGTTATGTAACTAGAAAGAAACAAACTCTCTCTCACACACATATACACACACACATTAAACAAACATTCACACACATGTAAAGGCAACCACAAATAAAGTAAGTGAGGAGGTAGAAAAACATGTTGGAAAATGAGAATGCATATGAAAAGCAAGTGCAGCTTTTTTTTTTTTTTTTTTACTCGTAAACAAAAAAAAAATAAAATAAAAGGTGGCATCAACTTTTGTTTGAGTTGACATGTGTGTTGGGTGGGTATGGGGTGAGAGCGTACACGTGCATGCACGAGAGTGGAACCTGCCAGTTACGTCATCTAAGTGCGCAAGGCTGACTGAGACCGCACACCAAAGGAGACAGATGGAAGGGTGCGAGGTGAAAATGATCAAGTGCAATAGCATAAAAGCAGCTCTCTAACACAAAATAAAACATAAAAGAGTGACAAGAGTCGAAGATTGCAATGCTGATTTGCTTGGAGCCGCTGGAGCTGAAACACGGTTATCACGCATGGGCTCGTGAAAGTATTGTCTGCTAATGCGACGCAGCATGTAGCGTGGGAAGGCATGAAAGGGAGAGAAGCAGAAAGGAAATCAAAAAGAATAGATATGTTTGGAAGAGAATAGTGTGGAGAAGAGGTTATGAGACGAATGATGGACAGTCAAGATATACTTCAACATACTGTCCCACTAAAAGAAATAAAAATAAATAAAGGCCCACAAATGATGAGTCTGCCGTTGTGTGGACAGAGAACACCTAAAACTAACGCCATCACTACTCGTAGTATTAGTAAAGTGTGATTCCATTTGGAGCAGCGTTGCTTGATATTCTCACTGCCTGCATTTGATATTTAATAAGGGCAATGTATTTAATGATATGTGTTTCTCGCACTGGCAAGTACTGAACACTACACATTATGTCCTCAGATATAAGGATGCAACTCGAAACATCGATCACTAATCTGTGAGTGAATGCCGATCGTTGGTTAGGTTGGAATGGAAGGGATTCAAATCTTTGAAGATTAAAAAAAACAAAACAAACTTAATGCTACTGAAGCACTTTTCAGTTCTCACTTGTTCGATACTGTGGGATTTTTCGTGGTCCGAGTGGTGCTGCATTCACAAAGCAGTCTTTAGTCGATTGTGCTGTGTAGCGTACAAATAATTTCATTATAGTGCAAAATACAGGCAATAACATAAACAAGCAAATGATACAAACAAACAAACAATAAAGCAAGCATACAGCAATGAAATCAACCAACAAACATGCAAAGAAGCAAACACATAAGTAAACAACAGAGCCAGCAAATAAACAAACAAAAAACAAAGAGGCAGCAAACGAATAAATATGCAAGTAAACACTCAAGCAAGCAAACATTGACAATAATGCCAGCAAATAATCATACACGCAAAAACAAACCAATAAATATGCAAAGAAACAGTAAACCATCCTCCCCAGCAAATAAACAAACATTAAGTAAAACCATTTAACTCCCCTTCCCCACATTACCCTCAGACAAACAAAAAGTAAACTAGCAAACAAACATAAGCAAATAAACAAGCAAGCAAACAAACAAAAAACAAGTAGGCCCCATAGTTGCCCTGACAACCATATTTTCAAAACCCTTTGTTGCCTTTCTTTTTTAGTGCAAGACACTTCAGTGGACCCAAATCGACAAGCCAGACCGAAATCGACGATCGATACAGGTGTGGTATTTTCTATTTTTATTTTCCAGGCCTGCAGTGATCAGGTGGAACACATGAACTTGGCTGCTGCGGGTCAGGCGTGGGTGCTGTCAGGTGAGCATCACACTGACTGACCTAGACTCTTTTTGTGCGTATTCAAATAGCGATACTAGCGCCTGCACACAATCATGCCAGACACGCTGCTTCCTCAGCAGGCTCGCGCACCAGCCCACGGTGAGGGTAATGCGCGCGCACTGCCAACTGTCATTCTTAACAACCGACAACGTCGTCAGACATTCCTTGGTAAAGAAAACTGTCCTCTCTTTGAAAAGGGTGGGAATGGGGCGGGGCAGAAAGAGGAAGTAGAAGTAGGTTTGTATTTTAGCATTCTAATTAATCCTCATTTACATTTTGTGTTCTTTATAGAGCATAGCAACACTAAATTGACCATCTCTTAGAAACTCTTAAATCTGAAAAAGTTTCTTTTTTTTAATTGTAAAATGTTAAAAGACAATAAACACATCAGGTCAGTCTGTACATTTAAACATGTACGGAAAAATCGATTCTGTTACATTATTCTAAAGACAATTATAAAGTACCAACAATCTATTTTTAATTTTTTTCGTCTGTGCTATAGTAAGGTTGTCAAACAACTACGATATTATTTATGCCATCGCTGTTGTGTTTCATGCTACGGATAAGATGACAACGCCTAACAAAAGGATACTGTTGGTAATGACGATATAGAGAAGCCGTGAATAATTTTTTTAGGTCCTTTTGTAGAGTTAATCGGTATGGATTCGCTCGCTTTCATTCAGCGAACGTTCGCATCTCAAATGAACCAGTTTGCATCAGCTACGCACTGTAAAATGCACACGTTCATACACGCACACTCCTAGCTGGCTAAACTGAAACAGCAAGAGCAGCATGCGTCCAACTCCCCTTGCAGTCTAACTATTTTCGCCTTAACGTGCTACGTCTGTAGTTGCATAACAAGTCCTGTGTCGCAACACAAGCCCCGACGACTGCTACGCCTACAAGTGACTTTGGTAAGTGCAGCAGCAGAACTGAAATGGCTATAATATCTTGTTCACTGAAAGCACCTGACGAGCTCTACCACCAGAATATGAAACATGGTGGCTCCCACATCCCACCTCGCCTTTCAACGATTTAATAGCTAAACCATCAACAAACGGTACTCTGCTTTGTCGGTGTCCGTTTATGGGAGCGGTCTCTGATGCAATGAATAAACCCTCCCCCATCCCCGTTTCGCTGTACTGACGATCGTTGGGCGCCAACAATTGATTGATACCCAACTTCCCATCCCCTATCTCTGATGAGACAAACTGTCAATTTCGACACGGTTTGAAAACGTATTATAGATTTTGGCTCCTTACTACTTTCTCGGATGGATGACCACCATAAATAGCAGTATGACGAGATAAAACTGATAGTGACACAGACATTTATATTCATGCACAAACAAATACAAAATGGGAATAAAACTTTCGATGCATCATAATATTATGTGTATTGTTTAAAACTTCGTGTACTTCTACCCGCACGCTGTTAGCAGGACGGTTTCTGTCATTTTTCTGACATTCCTGCAGAAGCTAGAGACAACGACGTGAAACAGCCGGCCGCACTGAGTCTAATCAGTTAAAACAGGCACACGTTATCTCCGAAATATCTACTCTACATGCATGTAGCTACTTCGTCTGCATCCAAAGGCGCTGTCTGTAATTACAAAGACACTAAGACCCATCCCAACTCAGTGTAAAGTACACTAGGGAGTGTCGTGCCGCCTCAAATGGGATGGGAAGGTGAAGGAGGGGAGGGGTGGTGTGCGTCTATACTGGGATGGAAACTGAGATGACTGAAGGAGGGTTCACACTGAACTTGATTTAGTTTGGTAATATACACAGACTAAAATTCTGGGCCTCGGTTGTAGAGTGACGGTTTGATGAGCCGGAAAGAATAGCTGCTGCGGTAAAACGAGTTAGGTTTAAACTAGGACTGCCCATTTTAACGATTAATTGCTAAGAAATTTTATCGATTAATTTATTTCATGATGATTAAATTTCAACTAATTTTCTTGCTTACTTACTGAAGCAATGCCGATATTTAGTTGCACCGAAAGTTTTTGTTTGTTATTACTTTTTTACTGCCAAAATGACCGATTCAAAGATGAAAGATTATAAACCGGTTAAAGGTAAATTGCGTGACCATTTTGGTTTTAAAGTAGACGATAACAACAAAGTTTATTAATGGTGAGAAGGTACACTGTTTTCACTGTGATAAAGTCTTCGCCTTTTGTGGCTCAAATACGTCGATGACATACCATTTATCGCATACACATCCGGCAAAATATAACACGTTGTTGTCGATGACATACCATTTACATCATACACATCCGACAAAATATAACACGTTGTTGTCGATGACATACCATTTACATCATACACATCCGACAAAATATAACACGTTGTTGTCGATGACATACCATTTACATCATACACATCCGACAAAATATAACACGTTGTTGTCGATGACATACCATTTACATCATACACATCCGACAAAATATAACACGTTGTTGTCGATGACATACCATTTACATCATACACATCCGACAAAATATAACACGTTGTTGTCGATGACATACCATTTACATCATACACATCCGACAAAATATAACACGTTGTTGTCGAAGACTGTTGGTGGAAAACAGAAATCTCGAAGCAAACATCATTAAGCTAATTTGTAATGAGGCATGACAAGCCAGTTAGTGCCAAGCTCCAAACTGATATTACAAATAGTATTGCCCACTAGATTGTCAGTAATGGTCGACCAATATCCGTAGTTAATGATTCTGGCCTTCAACAGGTGTTACGCGTCGCGCTTCAGAATTATGAATACAAGTTGCTCACCAAACAAAATATAAACAGCATTATTGATAGAATGTTTCAAGAGAAGAGCCTTGGACTGAAAGTGAAGGTCAGCAGAGCCAGTTCAATTGCAATTACGAGTGATTTTTGGACCTCTCTTGGAAATGAGTCCTGTTGCGGTATAACAACACATTGGGTTGACAGCGATTTGTCACTACAATCAGTTACATTGGACTTTACTGGAGTAACGGAAAGTCATTTCGCAGAAAATGTTGCTGAAATTTACATAGACCTGGCGGTAGAATGGCAGTTTACTGACAAGTTGCAAGCCATTAATACCGATAGTGCTCGTAATACGGTTGCTGCGGTAGCGAAGACACCATTTCATCACATACCATGTATTGCACACTGTTTGTAACTAAGTGTTACATGGACTTAACGATTGCAGACACTGAAACTCTGTTCTCAAAATGCAGAAAACTAGTAGGCCACTTCAAACACAGTGCTGCAAACACACATGAACTTCAAGTGTGCCATGAGCAAGCTGGGAACCAAGAACCTCTTAGAAAGTTGCAGCAGGATGTTTCTACTCGTTGGAACAATACTTACTTAACGCTAGTCAGACTACTAGTACTTACTTAATGCTAGTCAGACTACTAGTACTTACTTAATGCTAGTCAGACTACCTCGAGTATCATCCTCGTAATTATTCTGGACCCGCGTTGACCGAAAATGAGTGGGAGAAGATGGAGAAATATGTCAGTTTGGGAGATATTTGCCCTGGCAACAGAGTTCCTTGGTGTAGAAAAGTACGTTACCTGCAGCTGTGTGCTACCACTGTTGACAACTATAGCGAAGAGTTTGAAGGTTAATGACGATGACGCTGGTTAAATAGCACGCTTCAAAGCGGCAACACTTAATAATGACTTTCAAAGCAGAGTATGAAATCACTCGACATCTTGAAAGCTGCAACGGCACTCGATCCACGGTTTAAAAGTCTGAAGAACATAAGTAAAGAGTCGAGAGATGATGCGTGGAAGTTTATTCGTTGTGCAGTTGAACACTATTGTAATAAGCAGACTGATGCAAAAGAGCAAAGTGATGAGGAAAACAGTCAAATTGCAGACAACAACAAAAAAAAAAAAGAAACCACGAATGATGGTGACTTGTAATGATTCAGAATCTGAGTCTGGAGACGACATGACTGTGGGTTCCATTGTTGACAGTGAACTGCAAAAGTACGGAGAAGAACCAAAATTCCTGAGTCACAAGATCCTCTGCTCTGGTTGAAAGTTAATGCCTGTTGTTTTCCGAAATTGGCATCTTTTGTTCCTAAAGTATTAAGCATACCAATCACATCTGTTCTATGTGAAAGACTGTTCAGCACATCCGGTTATATTGTGAATAAACTGTGTGGATTTGAAATGTACGAATGCATTTTTACCCTTTAAAGTGCTTCGAGGTACTGTCTGTGCGAGATATGTTGCCTAGTAACTGAGTGGGTGAGTGAAGTATAAAACGAATGCTTTAACAATAGAAATTATTGTGAGAAGAAGAAATACCGTTCAAGTTATTACATAGGGAATATATTATTTATATATGAAACAAAAAAAACTCCTCAACGAGATACACACCACTAGCCCTACTCTGCACAAGTTTAGTAACTGATATACTTAAAGACTGTCATAAAAAATCCACTAAAACGTCAAACTATTAAAAAGAACGTGAAGAATGAACCCCAAACCAACCAACAATAAGTTACACTGAAGGAGTCATTTACTAACACACACACACACACACACACACACACACACAGAGTAAACGCCAGATACTGTCAGTCATAACAGAAAAGCACCTAGGAGCGGGTCACGTGATTATATACGCATCACTGACCCTAAACATTCCCACGCGACGTCTCTGTGCTAGAGGAAATAGGTGTGATTGCACTTCCACTACGTCACAACAAACTCATAGGCATTACTGAATTGAAATTATACACTCTTTTATTTGCAATCAGCCAATTGAATCAAACAAAGTCTTCCCCGCTTCCCCCCAGAAAAAAAAAAAAAAGTAAACCCAAACAAAATACCCACTTTGAAAAAAAGTTGTATTCTGAATCAGCCATACTAGTAAATTTGGTACGGGTGGGAAGAAGCTGTATGTACAGTTCCAATAAAAGCAAATTTGTGATCATTTGCGAGTGGGTGTTTGGCCTTTTGTGTGTGTGCGCGCGCGCGCGTGTTTGAGTGAGAAAGACAGAAGAGCGAGGGAGAGAGAGAGAGAGACAGAAAGGATTATAAGTGAATACGGAACTAGCCGAGTTCTGAGTAAGTAGTTAATTTTGTCCTCAGTGAATAAACACCGGCTCTCCATTTCCTTGAATTAAAAAGTCCAGCGAACACCACGATGTGTATGCCTAGTTACAAACTTTAACCCTAATTACTAAGTTCTCTAATGAAGTTAATGTAAATGTACAACACACATTCAATTTCTTCCCTTCGCTGCAAATATTCAAGCAACCTACTTATGACGCCCCGAGAGTAGTCTAACAGCGGCTCTGTGAGAGAACAGACGTAAGTACCAGATGGATTCAAGGGACATTAATCTTCTTAACTCGTTTTCACTGTTGCCTTTCGCGCACCATGCGCACACAACCCTCATCCTCAACAGCAACAAAATTAAACGTTAATACAATGTTTTCACATGCTTTTTTAAGTGATGAAATGTGTCACTTATGATTCCCTTCACTCAGCTTATCGATACAGCCGATTCTTTAAAAACAAACAACCGAACCAAATATCCTGAATTCCTTTTACGTAAAATGTATGTACACGACCCCAATTGCTTGGACTCAAGTGTCAGAAAAAAGAAACTGTACACAATAGCATTAGTGTTACAAAAGAATTACAGTAAAATTCAATTTAATTCCGTCTTGAAAGTGAGTGCATAACTGAAGGTGGCTACAACATTAAGTAAGGCATTTACGATGTCATCGTGACGTGACGTTAGTGTCGCCTTCCTGGTTGGTCACCATATATCGCGACGTGTCAATGACGTACTCAAAGATAGCGTCCCTTCTGCAGACATTGAAGTTCAAGGCGTTTGGCTAATTTTTGGTACTTCGAAACGCACTGAGCTACAACAAAGATCCTGATAACGCTGTTCTTTTACATTGGCTGACACGCAGGACCAGTCATAGATAACCCTTTGTGCATTCACTACACTACTATTAGTTTCCTGAGCTCGCAACACACACACACACACACCCATGAGTACCGACACTCATACAAAAACAAGTACACATATTTATTTTGTCTTCGGACGATGCACTCTCTCCCTCACACATCCTCGACTACCATCCCACAACAACACACTCAGACATTTAATTATTAGTGACACGGGTTCAACAAACAAAGGTGCCCGAAATTGCTACTGACCTTTGTGGATTCCTGAGGGGAGTCTGCAGGGGAGTAAGTGTCCATGGGTTCTTCCTTCACGTGATGTCCATTTATCTTGACCTCCACCTGGCAGTCTGTCGTGTTGGCATCTGCAGCATCACTGCGATTGTTGTTGTCGTTAGCAGGGTTATCTTCCCCTTCCTCCTGTTCAAAATCCTTCTCCATCGCCTCCGCCTTGAGCCGCTTCTTGAGTGCGAACAACTGGCCAATCGTCTGCTTGTGACTCTTGGGGATATGATGGCTGTGTGAGTAATGGCCGTCCGCGTGGTTGCTGGGGGAACCAGAAGCCCTGGTGCTGAATGCAGATCGGATTTGACTGAGCTTGATGAGGTTCAACCGCGCGGACTCTGAAGCTGCTTGGCTCTGCATGCGGAGACCTCGGTCCGGACTACCAGCACCCCGGTCTGGGCTAACTGCACCCTTCTCCAAGCCTGGGGAAGGAGTAATGAAAGCCCCCAGAGGCAAGGATGATGGCAGTCCAGAGGATCCGAACGACGAGTCCAGATGATCAGAGCCAGACTGTGGGGACAGGGATCGGGGCGTGTCAGTGCCCGCGCTCTCTCCGTCACTGGGGCCAGCGCTGGGCGGGTTGTGGTAGTTGTGAAAGTAGTGGTGGGCCTGAACAGGCATGGAGTCGTCTGGCAAGCTTGTGTCCACCTGCTGAAAGCAGAAACGAAAATTAAAGACACAGAATTTGGGAAACATAATTTTGTTATTCAAGTAATGGAAAAATCCCAGCAAGCCTACTAGAGTGAGCTGCAAAAGACGCCGGGCTGCCAGTAATGATACTTGCAAGAGATGTTGGGGAGCCTATAATGACACTTGCAAAAGATGTTCGGGGAAATTTGCAACGATACTTGCAAAAGATGCTGGGAAGTCTGGAATAACACTTACAAAAGATGTTTGGGTGTCTTAGTGACACTTGCAAAAGATGGGGGGAAAGTCTGCAATGACACTTACAAAAGATGTTTGGAAGTCTGTAATGACACTTGCAAAAGATGTTAGGAAGTCTGTAATGCCGCTTGCAAAAGGTAGCGTGAGAAAGCCAGGATTATTAGTACATTATTATGGCATGTGAAAATGTCTCTGTGTGCATTTATAGACAGATGAACAGACAGAGCTCTCATATAAACATATACACAGATAGATGTATTGGTAGATGAACAGACGTGCGGTTATAATACAGTTGACATAAGTAGAGACAGAAAGACGTCTGTCATGCTTTTAGTTTAGGGACATAAGACAAGTAAGTACATAAAATCATAGTCTTAGTCTAGTAGTAGTAACCCAAGTCTTAAGACACATCAAGACACGTGTCATAAACTTAAATTTCTCTTTTTTGTCTTTTTGTACACAAGTTTTAGTAATCTAAGACACAAATCACAGTCTAGTTAACAACATAAGTCTTCGTAATTATCGACATATGAACTGTCCAAGCCTTAGTGTAGTAACCTAAATTTTAGTATTCTAAGACATGTCAATAAAGGATTTAGTGACCCAAGTTAGATGCTTGTCATAGTTTTAATCTAGTAACATGCCTGAGCACATAAAAAACAGGTAACCACATTTACATCTACTGTCTTGAACCCACGGAGGGAATACACACTTAATTTCTTGCATTTGTATCTTAACAATCATCCGTGGGATACTTCGTTGGGTAAGAAGGAAACGGATGAACATAGTTATCAGGAATATTAAGAAGTTGAAAATTATATGCAGACTAGCGATTTCAGACCCACAGTTCTACAACTTTGTACAAGTGCTTAGAAATTAGCGTACTATCATTAGATATGTATGTATGTGTGTGTGTGTGTGTGTGTGTGTGTGTGTGTGTGTGTGTGTGTGTGTGTGTGTGTGTGTGTGTGTGTGTGTGTGTGAATGGCGGAGGTCAATGGTCAGTCATCTAACTAAACTTATGAAAGTGATAAGATAAAATAATGATCTTATGCAAAAGTCCGATATCCAGTACGTGTTTCATACTGATGTCTATATTTACCCCTCAGCTGGTGAATTTAAATTTTAAAAGGGGGCAACAGTGAGCAAAATTCTAACTCCAATAAATAACACGTTGTACAAAAAAATAACACTTCTTCTCTCTAGTTATCCTAAAACTATTAACATCCCAAACAAGCTATTATTATAAATAAAACATTATTCGTGTTGATTTTTCTGTCTCCAGTGATCTTAGAAAAAGAATGTCAACAGTTTTTTTTTTTATTGGGGACTTTTCCTGCATGTTGCCTAATTTTTGTTTTGCTTTAAATAAATATAATTCAGTGACACTAACAGAAGAGACAAGTACAGAAGTACTTAGGGTAGTAAGTGTAAGACAAAACAACATTATAAATCTTAACGGCCACAGGCAATTATATAGAGAAACACACAGGAAGACAAGCAATAGCACAAAGAAAATACGGATTTGTATATATTATAAAAGTAATACGCCCAAAGATGACTGTGTCAGCATTTATGTGATCGACTGCTAGAGTTCGAACAACAAAAAAAATAAACATCCGTAATCATACATCACTATACTTCCTAGTATCTGATAACTAAAGAAGCAAGCATGAGCAAGCCATAAATACATCGAATTATAGGGAACATCATTGTCATTACTGAATATACAATATTCGGGGATATAAAAAATCGAGTAAACGATCTGTAGTACGAGAATTGTTCATAAGTGTGTATAGTACAACAATTCTTCGATAACTATAACACAATCATTCCTCAATAACTATGACTAGAGCATAATAATATTCGACAACCCACTAATTCCAGGACACCAGCACAATAATTCCTCAAAAGTGTAGGACTATATAATAGTACACTAAATCTTCAATAAGGTAGGGCTATCAAATCACAATGATTCCATTCTATAACAACTATTGTGCTTCTACTTACCCAAACCATACCAGGCGGTGGGTAAGGCAGGGCCGAGACCCAGTTATATAACATGAAATCACTCCCTGCTCTCTCAGAGAAAAGCGGCCCTGGCGCTATCCGAAGCATTATATACTCAAATGTAAATTCACAATCGTCCCGGATAAGACTTTTGAACACAGATACACACTGCCAAAGTAGCAGAAAACGGATCCTCAACAACAAGCAGACTCAGTCTCGGACCACTCCCGAAGGAAAAAATCGCCCAACGAAGGGTAATTCTGAGAAACGTTTCCTCGAGCCTGTACGAAAGAGACGATAAGGTATCAGAGGTAGTCCAGTGCGAGTGAGAGAAGATCCCAAAGAAACTTCTCCCCCCACACGAATGTGACGTCACAATTGTTAAATTTATCCGCTGTTGTCGAGTCCACGAAGTTACGACTAGCTGAGCTGAAGAGTAACAAGTGTTTTTTGTCTTCGAGAATTACTGCACTTTCGTACAGGTTAATGATCCGCACACGAACACCAGCCTAATCCGAATGTCAGGTTATTTTTGGAAGCACTCAAAGTGAAGTCGCCGATAACCGTTTTTCTTTAAACTTACTTTCCGGATGTGTCCGTCTTGACGCTGGGTTTTTCGACTGTCGCTGCCTCGACTCGCGGAAGGCAGTTATGCGCTGAAATATCAAACCTAGAAACCCACCCACTTGAATCGTAAGTAGCCCAGGAGCTGTGACGTCACGTTCAGTTCACACGCACGCACACAGCAACATAGGCGAGGTGCCCAGCCTACAACGTGCTGCAACTGCCGCCAGGCTAATGAAAATAAATAGAAGCATGAGGTACGCTGTGGTGTATACGTCAAGACGGTTGTTGCCTTCACTTTCTCGTTCACTAAACACCAAGCTGTTTTTATATACTTTACAAATGTATGTGTATGCGCGCGCGCGCATAATCCTAACGAAGTGATTGTACGTACGAGTGAGTTTTTCTTTCCTTTACATTATGAAGCTGAACAATGTCATTTTCAGAGTGGTTTGATTAACGAATACAAGTGTCATGCAATAACTGGACTGGCGATCAAAATGACTGCTCTTGTTCGTTTAAAGTTTTCACAATTTGCAACGTGATGCATAATTTTAAAATAAGGACCACAGTGGATATATATAATATCATTCACCCCATCCCACCCCTAAATACACACATCAACACACCCCATCTATTCAATGACTTTTTTCATTTGTTTTTTTCTTTCCTAAATGGATGCATAACTCAGTCCTAAATTGAAGCCGACCATTGTTTTAATTTTTAGCGCCAGGCGAACGCTTTGAAAGCTACCACACGGGCATTGCGAAACGAATACTACGCGAAATACAATGCCATACAACTCTGACGTGAAACTTGGGAAAAAAAGCTGTATTCGACTATATATATCGGATAACTGGTTGTATTCGGAGAGATATCTGATAAGTGGCTGCATTATGTTAAATTTCAGTGGGATATGCTGCACTTTACTATATTTCAAAGGACGTCAAGCTATATTATGCTAGATTTCAAGGCTGTATTCGACTAGACAAAGATAGATTTTAATAGACACGTTGCATTATATTTAAATAGACAAAGTGCATTATATTATATTTAAATAGACAAACTGCATTAAATTATATTAAATAGACAAAACAAACCGCATTCGATTCATTGGACAGGCTACATTAGATTTCATACAGACGACAAGCTGTGTTATATTAGATTTCATACAGTGGACAAGCTGTGTTACATTAGATTTCATGCAGTGGACAAGCTGTGTTACATTAGATTTCATGCAGTGGACAAGCTGTGTTACATTAGATTTCATACAGTAGAGAAGCTGTGTTTTCTTGACATTACCTGTCAATGGATGCAAGGAATCCTCTAAAAATGGTGACCGTCGTTCTCATGAACGAAAATACTAAGGAATATTATTAATCAAGGTCGTCATTTTTCGCTACCTGACAATACTTGAAAAGGCTGAAAATCCCTATCATTGAAGGAAACTTGTTACACGTGTCAAATAAGATAAAACCGCCACTTTTTGAAGTGTCGTGTGTGTGTGTGTGTGTGTGTGTGTGTGTGTGTGTGTGTGTGTAACTCTAACTTAAATAACAGACTGCTATATGAACAAGTTAAAACAAAATAATTGGAATTTCCAAAGGACTGGCTATTACGTTTGAATGATTTGTTTCTGTTTAACGGTCGCCTTCAACAACCGTCAGATTAAACTATACAGTGGGAGAGAAAAATTAAACCAAACGGATTTTGGCACACACATTCAATATCTCTTCTCCGCATGCTTCCTATTTCTCCAACCCCTCGTGAACTAGACAGGTGAATCAACTGAACCGAAAAGGGAGCGGTTCATAACGTTAAGTACGCAACTCTGCGAGCCACCACCGTCCCCACTCTCCTGTTCCTCCATCCCTTCTCCTCGCTATCTCCGCTTAATGAAGGTTCCGTAACAAGGTGGAGCCATGTCAGCTATAGGCTGTCGAATTCATGAATGTTAATTGTACGCGTCTTTGACCCTAAGCAATGTCGACCTCTTGGCTGCTAGTACATTTATGCATATCTAGACTTAAAATGTACTCTTTTAATATGCTGACTTATGCAGTGTCGATCTCTTAAATGTTAATATGAAGACTTGGACCTTAAGTAGTCCGATATCATGACTGTTAATAGTGTTCATATCATAAGTGTTAATATGTATCTTAAGTAGTTCTGATATACGGACCGCTAATATATATATATGGCTTTAAGTAATACTAACTTGTTCTACTAACTTAATATGCATTTCGAGCCTTATATAGTGTTTACCTATTAGCATGTATTTCGGGCCTTGGGTACTGCGTATTTAATTTGTTAATATACTTCTCTGGTCTTAGGTGCTGTAGACTTAATTTATTAACATATTTCGTTGGCCTTAAGTAGTAACGATTTACTAGCTTAATACAGATTTCTGGCCTTAAACAGTGTTGATCTCTCTTGACTGCTAGCATGCATCTCGAGACGTAGGTACTGCTGATCGAATAAGTTAATAGGAATTTCCGGCTGTAGTGTTGATCTCATTATGTTTAGTGTCACCACTTCTTTTCGAGTCCTAATGGTGTTAGACAACTTGCTGGTGCCTACTGATTGCACGCTCGCAGTTTTTTGAAGACACCAAACTGGATTCTAGTTCTAGGCTTGAGAGTGACTAGACCAAACTGGGTTCTAGTTCTAGGCTTGAGAGTGACCAGACCAAACTGGGTTCTAGTTCTAGGCTTGAGAGTGACCAGACAAAACTGGGTTCTAGTTCTAGGCTTGAGAGTGACCAGACAAAACTGGGTTCTAGTTCTAGGCTTGAGAGTGACCAGACAAAACTGGGTTCTAGTTCAAGGCTTGAGAGTGACCAGACAAACAGGCGTTATCTCTACAAAAATAACTGGCAACATCACAGCAAACACAGTTTAGACTAATCATCTTTAGTGAGTTTTTTCCGATCAAACCCACTGTAGTGAAAGATAATCTGAAGAAAAGTGAAAGTAACTGAAGCACAGACAGCCTTGCTGCTCACAAAGTGTGTCGAGTTTAAATCCACAAGTTGGGTTATGTCGATAGATCGTCTCCCAGTGTTTGTGTTTTAAGATCGACAGAAGTGAATACATTTTAAAAATCAGTGCACGAGTAAGGCGAGGTGCGAGTTAAAAGTCTTGATAAATGAGCGAGTATTAGTTACTCTCAACACTACAGTTCTGAGTGACTGAAGGACCCCACTACACCTGCATACTATATACCAAAAAACCCCAATCCCAATAAACTTATATATTAGTTACACCTAAGCACTGGTTATTCAAAGATCCTAATGCATCTAGAAACTGGATATATCAAAGGACCCCATACACCTGGAAACTAATTGTCACAGGATTCCAATGCATCTGGAAACTAGTTACCATAGGATCCTAAATGCACCTATGTACTGCTTACCAAAAGACCGCAGTACACTTGGACACTGTTGATCGAAGGATAACTCAGCATCTAGACACTACTTATCAAAGAACTCCACTACTTCTGGATCCTGATAGTACATCCATCGAGTTGTTAGCTAAGTGCAATGAGGCATACAGTGCAACAACTATTATCTGGCCTTCACACACACAAATACACACATACATACACACGCGCGCGCGCACGCAAGCACATTCCTATATGTAATGCTTAGTCGATAACAAACTACATAAGGTCACAACGTCTGATTGAGCGAACAATATTTCCTATGTGGTATGCGATTTGTTTTTCTTCATGCCAACATCCGTCCACTGAATGAACGAACGATGTTTTGTGCTATTTTAAATACAAGTAAAATCAAGCTGAAGAACTCTGATAAAACATGTCACCAACTGTGCTTAATGCAAGCTCGGCCAAGGACACCCAGTAGTAGCCACTGTGTCCACACAGTTTTCTTTATGAATTACCTGTCGCTATGTAATCGGGCGTAAGTGCCGGGTCATAGGTCACAATATCAAAACAAGCAATAACAAGTGGCGTCTTACAAAGATGTTTAGCGTATCCAATAACATACTTAAAACATTAAAAAGCTATCTTGACGTACATTTTCATAAAGCCTACCGAAGCTTTCGTTACAGTCATCTAACCACTTCAAGCAGAAAAACAACAACACGTCTGAGCGAAACTTCCCTCAGTACCGAACTCAACACAACAGTACAGCTGAACCAAGCCCACTGCCCCGCCCACAAGGAATAGTCTATCGACAGTTTACTGTTTCGTGTGTGGTATATGGATGGTAGATGTGTATAGAGAGTGAGTGAGTGTGTGTGTGTGTGTGTGTGTGTGTGTGTGTGTGTGTGTGTGTGTGTGAGAGAGAGAGAGAGAGAGAGAGACGAGACTGAGAGAAACAACCCCTCCCATCATATTATTTTACTTGGCTTATAAATGAATGTATGCGTGATAAAATGTGATTTTGCATAAGAATATCATGAATTAATTACACTACAAACACGCACACATTAACACGTAGAGCGAGCGACAAATCACAGTGAAAACACACAAACTGTAGTCATTAGTAGTATGAGAGCAATTTATCAGCGTGAAGAACTAAAGGTCTGAGTTACTACAGAAAGAGAAAACTAACCATTCCACTGACGACCGACCTTTTCTTATCACTTGTGCGTGTATAGGCAAATATGTACGGGGCCACTACATTCGAATTTATAAGTTTATCTGTGTATACAGGAAACATGCCACACACGCAGCTCGACAGACAGGTACCAGTTAAATACATATATAACGTCTACACTACCAGACTAGATGTTCCGATTTAAGAACTGCAAGCATAAGCAAACACAAACCCACAAACGAACGCATATGCAAAATGCAACTAATGTAATCAAGCCATATAGAATATCATGTATTTGGATGAGGTAAAACTAAACCACTTACTCAAAATTACACACACACACACACACACACACACACACACACACACACACACACACACTTTATCCAGCTGCGATCCGTAAAGTCTCACCGTATCAAGAACGCTGATGTAACGAGACAAGCAGCGCACTGCTAAGTCGCAGAACTGGCGGAACACAGTTCAAGTTTACATGTGCTAGCTCCGACAAGCGAGTCAGGGAGTGGCAAGGAGTGGCAGACGTAGGCTAGGCTCGCACTGGCGTGTAACTGCTCGTAGGACTATCGTGTTGTACAGTACGTGCATAGAACTGCAGTCATTTCGTCCCTTAACTGTATAATACGCGCGCTCGCGCGCACTCTCTTACGCTTGCATACACACGTATGCGAGAGTGTAAACAGCCAGTATGAGTACTTCTAACGCAATGGACTAAGACTGGACAAGTAAACTTTATTTAATAACAACGTTAGCAGCCAGTCACTCGTAACTTCCTAAGTAAACTTTATTTAATAACAACGTTAGCAGTCAGTCACTCATATTTCATCTAAATAATTTCTCTTCTCGTATTTGTTGCACATTTAATTCAAGAATCGAACACGCATGCAATGACCAATGACACGGTCAACACTACGACATTGCCAGTCAGTAAATGTAATAGCAACTATTGTATTTTTAATCATCGGAGCTAAAGATGACGCCCCGCACCTCGCTTCCCTCCCTGCTATGAAAATGATACTAAATATTTTACACAGCCCTCAAGTTATACGTAATGAGAAATAAAATGCCGTAAATTTAATTACACGATTCAACACACCTTTAAAAAAGTAGATATCCTAATACTAACACTATAGTGAGTTAGCTTAAGCTAACCAATCAGAACTCCATACAGCAAGTAGCCTGCACAGCTAACTAACCATACAACATAAACACTATAGCGAGTTAGCCTGCACAGCTAACCAACCAGAACACAACATAAACAATATAGCGAGTTATCTTCAACAGCTAACTAACCACAACCCCATGTAAAATAAACACTATAGCGAGTTAGCCTGCACAGCTAACCAACCAGAACAAAACAACATAAACAATATAGCGAGTTATCTTTAACAGCTAACTACAACCTCATGTAAAATAAACACTATAGCGAGTTAGCCTCCACAGTTAATCAACCTGAACGTCAATTCCGCTGACCAACGACTCGTTTACTAAAGAAAAACAAGGGACTATGCAGAGCACCGACATAATGTTTGAAGCTAAACATGTTGGCCTAACCGCCAACGCCTTTCGCGGACACAGCCATCCTTCTTAACTGTTATTTGGCTCAAGCAGACACACCCACCATGGGAAAAACACGAGTCAATGTACAAATATAGCCGTGACATCGTCCACATTTCTCGATCTTCTGAATTAACGACGTGCTTTCACAGAAAAAAGATGCCATCCTAGAGTGCCTAGAATTGTAATTTTTATTTCCTGGCGCGGCACTAGATTACTACCAGCTGTTTGCCATAGGCACTGTCATCACACATCGAATGGAGTGTTAATGTCAAACTTGTTCTGAAAGGAGTGTGGGAACTTTAAGTAACTGTGCCCGCGTATTTGCTTTGTCTTATTATCCTACACTAAATCTGTCGTTATTCAAAGTTTCAACTTCATCAAAGCCGCCAACTCCAAATTTGTCACAATTCAGAGCCAGCCCTTTTCATTTGCAATGAGTTAAGATATGCCATGGATTTTTAATATGGAGACGAGAGTAGTTAAAACGCAGACACATACACAGCTGAACATTCTTTCATTTAATAATAAATTATTTCTTTAGGACAACAATCACCCACCCACCCTTACCGTCTTTAAAATAAAACTGTGTTCTACCGATCGCTGAAAAATAAGTTTATTCACTTTTTAAAAAGAAAATTCAACATAGGCCCTAAAATAATAATGAATCTGTAATGCCGGCGTTATATCGTAACGTTATAAAGTAGAATCCAGTATCTAGGTCATAAGGGGGCACATTAGTTGAAACTGTTGAACTATTAAATACCATCTAGTCCATGTGCGCGGTCAACTGCCTGCGTCTTCTGTTCTAGAGTGACGAGACAAGTAAACAATGCGATCGACTGTAGGCGTTTTTTGTTCCTCAGTAATGAAGCAGGTAAGCAATGCGATCGACTGAGGCAAGTTAGTAGTGCAATAGTAAGACACATAACAATGACATAGAATATGTAAATACAATAGTAAGACACATAACAATGACATAGAATATGTAAATACAATAGTAAGACATAACAATGAGATAGAACATGTAAATACAATAGTAAGACACATAACAATGACATAGAACATGTATACAGTAGTAAGACACACAACAATGACACATAACATGTAAATACAATAGTAAGACACATAGCAATGATGTAGGTCATATATACAATAGTAAGACACATAGCAACGACATAGAACATGTATACAATAGCAAGACAAATAACAATGGCATAGAACATGTAAATACAATAGTAAGACACATAGCAATTATGTAGGTTATATATACAATAGTAAGACACATAGCAACGACATAGAACATGTATACAATAGCAAGACAAATAACAATGACATAAAACATGTATACAATAGCAAGACAAATAACAATGACATGGAACATGTAAATACAATAGTAAGACACATAGCAATTATGTAGGTCATATACAATAGTAAGACACATAGCAACGACATAGAACATGTATACAATAGCAAGACAGAATAATTATCTAAAACAGGTTAAAAAATATCAAGACACAGAACAATTACTTAAAACAGGTAAACAATATCACAGAATTGTCTCTTACAGCGGATAAATAGTAATAATAAACTTGCTTTAATCTCACATCTCTTCAGTTAATAGTGTCTGTCTTGTGTGGGTTTTTTCCAGAGCCTACCGGATATTGTATGTACACCGTCGTAAACACTGAATAGTGAGAAAACAGGAACAGTAACAAGGAAAACAATTATTTAGAAAGTGTTACTTACAGGTATTTATTTTTAGATTAAATATAGCTGCGTTAAGAAATAAAAAAATAATTTAATCGAAAGATGTTTTCATTTGACGCATAATGCTAATGGTTATTAACGTAAGGCTCTATGTAATATACTAATGGTTATTAACGTAAGGCTCTATGAGTCTATGTAATATACTAATGGTTATTAACGTAGGGCTCTATGAAATATACTAATGGTTATGAACGTAAGGCTCTATGAAATATACTAATGGTTATTAACGTACGGCTCTATGTAATATACGAATACTTATTAACAAAAGTTCTATGTAATATGCTAATGGTTATTAACGAAAGTTTCTATATGCAAAAAATACCGTCAGTCTTTTTTTTACTTGTCTGAATGACTAGGTTTTCACGATAGTAACAGATTTTGTAGAACGAAGGAGATCGAAAGATCTGTTTAACAGTTTAAGGTTTAGTACAACTGACACATGAAGGGTCTTCAACTTTGTTTAACAGTTTAAGGTTTAGTACAACTGACACATGAAGCGTCTTCAACTTTGTTTAACAGTTTAAGGTTTATTACAACTGACACATGAAGCGTCTTCAACTTTGTTTAACAGTTTAAGGTTTAGTACAACTGACACATGAAGCGTCTTCAACTTTGTTTAACAGTTTAAGGTTTATTACAACTGACACATGAAGCGTCTTCAACTTTGTTTAACAGTTTAAGGTTTAGTACAACTGACACATGAAGCGTCTTCAACTTTGTTTAACAGCTATTATCGATATTTAACTGGCAAGTTCATACTGAGACCATTTGATGATGATGATGCGATGACGATGAAGATAATAATAGTAGTCTGAATAATGCGGCACTGACCATACAGCTCAATGAAGCCTACTGACATAAAATAATGATGAGTATTACAATGCGAAAGTCAGCATATTGCTATGCACCAGAACCGGAAATGTTCACAAAGTTTCAAGTTCGCCCCTCTGCAGAGCTAATGGTGGACGGTAGGCTTAAAGCTCGACACAACTATACCTGACCGCGATACAATGACACCTGCAATTCTAATGTTGGACTGCAGGCCGGCCCAAAGCTCGATATAGATATTACCCGCACATCTAATGCTAGACGGAAGACCCACAATTCGACACAGCTACACCCACAAAGCTAATGTTAAACGGTATGTCCAAAGCTATTACGCGCAAAACTAATGCTCGAAGGTAGACCCAAAATATATTCGCATAATTAATACTAGACAGAAGACCCACAATTCGACACAGCTATACTCACACAGCTAATGTTGAACGGTAGGCCCAAAGCTCCAGATAATGCTGGAAAGTAGGTCTGAAGCTCAAGGTGCCAATTTTGGGTCAGTGCTGGTGTGGCGGTTTGAAGCTCGGCACATATTTCAGAATTAGCAATGGGGCAGAACTAAAGCATAACTCTTCACATCTAAAGATGGGACACTTTAATACTAATTGTGGCAGTTTTAGATTTAAGCCTAAAGCTCTATACATAATCTCAGTACCAATAAGGTATTTCTGCGGCGAATTAAATCTTGGCACATGATAATATAAAGACTAGCACTGAAACGGTTTTAAGATAAGAAGCTCGGTATATGCTATAAGATAGGAACTATAGCATTATCAAAGAAGAATCTCGGTATATGCTATCAGATAGGAACTATAGCATTATCAAAGAAGAATCTCGGTATATGCTATAAGATAGGTTTTCTTTAAGACAAGAAGCTCGAATCATAATATAAGGAATAGATATTTGAGGTTTTCTTTAAGACAAGAAGCTCGAATCATAATATAAGGAACAGATATTGAGGTTTTCTTTAAGACAAGAAGTTCGACACTTATCAATACATACACTGAGACTTTCAAGACAGTACTAAACTAACATAATATCAGACTAGCAATGATGTATGATTTTAAGACAAGAAGTTCGGAGCATGAGGATTAGCAGTTGGGTTCTTTAAGGAAAAAAAACTTGTTATATATATTTTGTGTGTGTGTGTGCGCGCGCGCTCGCTTATGTTTAAATGAATTTTAGGTTTTAAGTCGCACTAGTTATCAGCCCAAGTAGTCACCGATATAGAAATATTACATGTTTATATTATCGTGGAACATTAAAATAGGATTAGTTGTATTACTTTATATCAAAGCATTGTTCATTAATTATAACTCTAAATTATTCTACTCTGCACTTCCTCTTATACATGTCAGGACAAAAACTCAAATTTTTACTTAAAATTTTTATTGCAAACATGAGAAAGAGGATTAATTTCTGAGTGTAAGGGTGCTTTATAAAATCTTACTAATTATAGTTTTTCAATAATAACTTCTTATTTAATTATTCATTAAATACTGAATATATTTTCCTAATGAAAATTATTTCCTCAGTATATGAATATAGACAATCTGCTGCATGCATGCCAATCCCTGCCATTTTGAAAGTAACCAATCTGGTTTGAGCAAATACGGGTTAGCATCTCTCAAAGTAGGAGCTGGTAATTATTCATTTCCCCATGAAAATTTCTGATGAATAACATTGCTGAAAATAAGACAGAGGAATCAATCTGTTTCAAGTCAGAATTTGTCTGTAGAGCAACAGACTGTCAATACATTCGAAGTCCCATGACTTACAAGATTTCCATGCTGGTAAATCACAATGGGTGAGCCCCCAAATCAGCTGTTCTTCATCACACAAGCAGACTAAATAAAACTACCCAATAGTAGAAGTGATACAGTTTGCCTGCTAAAGCAAACAGATATTAGCTTCACACTGATTGGTTCATTTGAAAGACTAAAAATAAGCATGCGTGCATCTGGGCCCTATAAGGCAACGGGTTAAATATATATACATATATTATTATTCAATTATTTCCCAAAGTATAAAATGAAAGATACATTTCTTTATTAAAATATGTAAGAAATAAAGCCGCTCCTCATACCCCTAAACCACCCCCGCAATACGCACACGAAAAAATTCCCACTAGTGCTGATGAAGCTTTTCGATATCGCTGGAATTATCCTATATATATATATCGATCAGTGATGATTCTCCTTGTCTCGCGCTCTTCCAATGCACGGTCACTGGCTTGTCAGGAAAACAACCCAAGCTGCGAACCCATCTTATTATGCATATCTGATTGTAATATGTGTTCAAAGTAAAATAAAAACTATTCTTAGATTTAAAACTGTTTACATTTAATACTCTTAAAGAGGTAGAAAGTTAATGCCTGAAATTGATTACACGTGTGTTGTGGCCTCTGTCTCTAACTGACGACATTCAACGTCCTATAAACCTTCCCACGCCACACTCGCTATGCAGTAAAAATAGTGTGTGTGTGTGTGTGTGTGCGCGCGCGCGCGCATGCGTAACATTACACAAATTACTACGTTTTATGAAAAGCCTTCACATAATGGTATATAGATCTATTTTGATACAGCAGAGATCGCCCAAACAGTTTATCTAATTCAAATGAAGCAGTGTAAACTGAAAAACTTAAAGCACTAGACGAGTCAACTAATCGATTTTTTTAAAAATCTGAATTTAATATTCTGCGAGATTAAGCAATATATACAATAAATTTCGAATAAACAGGATAAACTTAATTTGTTGAAATAAGTTTTGTTATTCAAATTAAATTACTAGTTTAAAACCATTTTTTTCCCTTTCCTCTCCTAGCCTTCCTTCCTGTCTTTCTGACCTTCCTTTTGTCTACTATTATTTTGTGTTCGAAGTAAATAAAAGTTTTGACTAAATAATCGAGCGTGAAAGTAACCTATCCGTTCTTTGCTACAATCAATTTAGCCCTCCTCCTTAAAATAAAAGAAAAAGAAAAAAACCATGCAAAATAAAAGGAATTTTACTGCTGCTGAAAGACGCAAAACTCTCGAAAACTGGACGTCTATTGAAGACAATATTGCAATGAACTTGCCAAAGAATCCAAACTCCACTGATAAGTGTTCCATTACCAGCATTAAAAAGCAAATTCAATGATTAAAATTCTGAATTATATTGTCAAATACCTTCGTATTTCCGAAAGGATAAAGTGATCGAGAGCTATACTATTCGAGACTTCCGCCCGCATCTCTCCAAACGTATAAACATAAACAAAGTACTGAAGGGATATTACGATTTCCAGCGCTGATCAAATAATTTAGCACAGATTATTCGGCATTATTTTATAAAGTATAAGTTTTAATACTGAACTCTGACATCTTGCGGATATATTAATACTCTGAAAACGTACGTGCAGGAATGTGTGCGACAGTTAATACGTCACGATTCAAACGCAAAACAGCAGACGACTCAAAATAATCCCTAGCCAAGCACAATCTAGCAATTTTTGCTTAGGTGAGAAGAAAATGTGTGTGTTTGTGTGTGTGTGTGTGTGTGTGTGTGTGTGTGAGAGAGAGAGAGAGAGAGAGAGAGAGTTACGACGGAAACATTACACCGAAAGTAGAAATAACACTAATAAATACTGCACCATTACTCAAGACCCTCGGTCAGCATGCACACACGAATACACATTCAAACACACATAGGGCCTATAGATAGAAGTGCATATACCTACACACAGTCCCTCTTGCTGCTCTATCTATGAATAATTATAGAAACAACATGTTGTGCGACAGGCGATTTCACATTAAAACCGACATGCACACATGAAGCATGTACGCACGCACACACACTCGGGCAAAACACCACAACACAGACTTCCCGCCGCCACGGAGGTTTGTTTTAATGATTAGTTTAGGTATACTCTGGCAAACAATCTGTTCCTAATTATAATAAAGGCAAAGATGAGAGCGAGTGCCATAGGTAAACTGATCGCCTGGCAACTTCCGGGAATGACTCAACACGCGCTCTCAGAATCACTTGTCAGTGAAATTGTCAATCTTACGCGAGACGAAGACAGTCTCTGCAGCAATGCTGGGTAACCTTGACGACACACCGGTCATACTTATATATGCAAATAAATGTATATGTATAACCCACCCACCCCACCACCACCCGATTTTAATCATTTTTTTGTTTTTTGTTTTGTCATGCTTAGTTATCTATACAGCTCTTAATACTTTGTTCAGGCAGAATGGAAATGAATCTTCCTTCGAAGGTAAAGTTCTATAAACCAGTGACGTTATTCTTATTGCACAAAAGAGATATCGCTATTAATCGATAACTAATTAATTAATAAACGCGATAAAAGATACATGAATAAAACAGGCATCTTAATAATAATCATTTAAAACAATGTCATCTGTGCTTTATTAATGTGATCATTTTATTATCAACGTCATACCCCTTAAAATATTGGTTTGGAATATTTTAACAATGCTGATGTTGTTTCCTCCACTGGCGAGTTACGACAGACTCCACCAAAGCCGTTTTCTTCATAGTGTGAGATTGAGAGATATAATCGTATCAACTCTCCCTAGTGGTGAGTAGGGAAATTAAGAACGGCACTGTTTGAAAACTTTCACCCCCTTAGCTGAAACCGGGACTTAGAAAAGTTAGAATTCAGCAGTTCTGGAACGTAGCACTTTCCATTTTACTTATTGATAATATAACGAAGTAAAATAAATCTTAGGGTATAGCTTTCGTTATGCTTCCTTCTGCATGTAAAGAGTTAACTGACCTGTTTGATATCTGTTTTAACTGTCTGAATTTTGCTGACGAGACGTTGCCTCACTTGGAAAACAAGGTGCACTGTTGTCGTTCATTATTACTAAACAGTTATGATTTACCAGACGCACAAACAAACATAAGACATACCAACCCTAGCCGACAGTGATTAGTATTAGAAGCCGCTTTTCACGCCGTGTCGTAACAGATATGATATTTTGTGGTCCACGGGACGCAATTCATAGTACATGTAATTTAAGGGAAAAAAACGGATAGCAGTATGCACTTAAAATTTCTCATCAATGAAAAGGGTATGTAACAGAGTAAAGTTACCTATCCCTATTTTAAAATTTAAATTGTTATATAATTGTTAAATTGTCATAGGAACCCGACCTTGAGCACTCCTTAGGGCAGTATTTTGAAGTGTCAGATTTGGAAGCAAACAACCTGAATTGAGAAATGCTAGAAATTGCTGATGTAATGCAAACTGGGTGAGTAGTTTTTATTACCCAATGGTTATGATTTACAAGAACAAGACCAGCCAATGAGCTGAGATTGAAAAGTTTACCTGCTGTGAAAAATTCTATTATCTGATCATTTTGAATTTGGAGTGGCAAAAAGAAGTACAGTCTTGAAAGGAGGTTGTTAGCTTGATGGTGAGTTAGCTGACTGATTGAGAAAGAATAGACTTGGAAATAGTTCATGCATTTTGCTATTGATATGTTATACTTGTGTTTTATGTAGAGATGTACTATGTGAGTTGACTTTTATTTCTACATATATCTGAACTAAGCTACTCACATATAGTTTGCTACACTTGACATTATTTTTATATGCTGTATTTATTATGCTGTGCATGTATTGGGCTAAGAAATACCTTTGCAGTAAACTGTAAGTTGAGACTGGAATGTAAGAAAGACTGGAGTTGTAAAGCAATAAATTGGAAGCATAGCATTTGTTCTCTGATTCTATTTTGCAGAGAAAGAGCTTTTCTGATTTCATTTCAACACTGATTTGAACCCCCCTGGTTTATTGTTTGTAAACCGCTATGACCGACCAATCCTGGTAAAAGTGGGAAGCGGCATGTAAGCGAAGGAACACACTACACTCTACTTATGTGTGGCGGCAAGATATGTTGACTACTTGAACAGTTTCTAGTGTATAGAAGTTTGTTGGACATCACTACATTTCTTGCTCTTTTTGAAGGAGTTGACACTGCAAAAAGAAGTGTCCAGGTTAAATCTAAGTAACAGAAGAGTGTTTTTCAACATGGAAGTGAAGCATGTGGAGCTGATATAATAACTGCTGACAATAACGTATGTCTTTGTTGCAAAAGCCTAAGTGGAAGGACCATTGAGACAGCAGTTAAACAAGGTTATGTAAAACTATTATTGCTTATCTCTAATAACTCCATTTCTCTGATAAGGCTATCCTGTGATGCGTACTGACATACTGATGAATTGTATTTTCTGGAACAAAAAATTATCTGAACGTGGGTTTGTGGAAATAGTGATGACAAGTAATCTATTCCATTGTATTTGTCATATGTATATTTGACTGTTGATTTAATAAATTTATTATTAAATTATTTGACCTTCTTACGCATATTGATAACCTTATGCTGGAGAAGAAAGTTGGTGGATAGGGGTTCACTAAATATAGATTAAAGACGGATTTGTCTTCTTATTTAGCAAGAAGTTTTCCACCTACAGAATACTGTATGAAAGTAAATGTTTGTCTTTAAATGTTGAGGAAGAGAGAGAGCATTCACGGCGCTCACATATCTGCCAAGTGAGAGGGGCGAGTGGTGTCTCTTGGAGAATGATTAATACAATAAATTAAGATTCTCACCACTTGTAATTAGTTTTGGACAATTAATTAATTAATTATTATCATATCCATTAACTAAGTGGCATTAGGGTGCATGCTCATTGCAGGTAGAAAATGATGCTGATACATGCAGACAATTATGCTGACATGGCAGTCTTAGGTTAACGTTCAGACAGAGTAATTCTAATGAAAAGCAGCAAAATTGATTAAAGTTCGTTCGTCTAACTTAGTATTAGGATTTTTGTTAAGTCTTCTTATACTTTCTTGTCCTTTGTGGCAATCTACTGCAATGCATCTCAATGGCTGAAATGAAAGACTGAATAAAAATTATTATTTGAATATGCAGATAAGGGTTTGCTCAAAGTATCACTCTCAACGTGTTCTGTCACTTTATATTTTATCTGACTAATTTTATATTTTATCTGACTCATATTTTATTTGAATCATTTTCAATGATCTGTCACTTTTATTTGATGGAATGCTTTATCTCTTCTCATTTTATTTAGTTCACTTATGATTTATCGCCTGTAATTTTATTTGGCTCAATCTAAACGATATGTCCTTTCTATTTGTAATGGGCTAATTTTAAACAATTTGTTCTTTTTATTTGTTTCTTTAAATGCTCTGTCTATTTTTATTTTGTTTGGTTCAATTTAAAGAATAGGTCCTTTTTAGTAATAAACGAACAGTCACTTTTACTTTTGTGGGGTTTAATTTACAAGCTATTTTACTTTAACTTGGCTTCCTTTAAAGTTTAAATGCTCTTTAACTTCTATTTGGCTCACTTTGTACGTTTATATTTATTTGGCTAACTTTAACTATTCAGTACCTTTAACTTCATTTTGGTTCAGTATAAATACACTGTAATTTTCACTTTTATTTTGGCTTGCTTTAAAAAGTTTAAATGCCCTCTCACTGTCAGGCGACTGGGAATTATTTTTAACAAGTGACTTTATTTATCTGGCAGTAAGCTGTCAAAGCTGGCTGCTTTCCTCTTTGACACTTATTTTCATTTTTAATGTAGGGCATACTATACATTAAAAATAAGACAAGAAGATGTTTTGTCTTTAAAGAGGAAATGTTCACACAAACACAAAATATGGTCTGTCTTTAAAGAGGAAATGTTCACTCAAACACAAAAGATAATCTGTCTCTGAAAAGTACACGTCCAAACAGAATACAGATAAACTGCAACTAAAACTAAGAAAAGTTTAAACAAAGTAGTCATAGGGCTACGTCAAATTTTCATTGTTTACAAGCGCAAATATCAAACTGTGTTTCACATGCACCAATGATCCAGTTGCTATTACTGACTGTGGCAAATTTACTTGTCCCTATTTTAAAACTGAATTATTACATACTTCGTTAAATGTCAACGTGATGCAACCTTCAGGTACTGCACATGACAATATTTCTGTAAGGACCAGAGTTAAAATAAGAATATCTAGAACTTGCTGATGTAATCCAAACCAGTCCAGAGTGGATAAGTTTTGCTATCCAATAGTTACAAATAACGAACTAGCAAATGGGTAGAGGCTGAAACTTAAATGTTGATGAAAGTTCTATATTCTAAACACTTTGATTTTGATGTACTCCGGTCATGAAAGGCAATCAGTTAGTTGACTGACTGAGAGAGACTGGACTTAGAAATATTTCGTACACTTTGCTATTGATATATGATATTCGTAATTTAATGTAAAAATGTATTATGTGAAAAGATTATTATTTCTACAATTGAGAATTATGAAACTTGTATGTGATATGTTAAATGCATGACATTATTTCTAGCAGAACACTTTCATAATTGATTGTGTTATATTTATTACGTTACACAGATGGCTAATAAATAATGTTGCAGGAATTGTAAGGTGAGAATGATTGTATGAACGAATGAAGAACAGATATGAAATTAAACTTAAAACTTGGCGTTGCTCTCTGATTTGATGTTTCAGAAATGAGCAAGCCTTTTTCTTTCTTTCCCTTTCTTCTTTGCATGCTGGTGGTGGATTCGAGAAGTTTCCATCCTAGAGTGTGGCAGTTGTGTTGATTCACTGCACCCTATTTGCATGCAGCAGCAAGTGTGTCCGACTCCACTGTGGAACTTTCTAGCAAAAGAAGTGGTAGAAGTTGATTACTGTGATTGCTTACTCAAAAAGCTAATACTTGAACGTGTAGGAGGAACGTATTCTAACGTATTCTTGAGGGATCTACAGTGTTGGAACATTCTACAAAGTGCTAGCACAGCATGTGGAAGATTGACTATTCTATTGTGAACAATAAACTTGTGACACTGTTAGGAAAGCACATAAAGGACTGTTGCTGCTTACATCACTGAACAGGTTATGTACAAACTATTATCATATTATTCTATAACCCCATTTCTTCTATGATAAGACATGCCCTGTGATTTATGTTGATACTAATCTGACTGCTGAATTATGTGTAAGAGTATAAGACTGAATAAGTATTGGAATTGCATGAACGTAGTTCGTGGAATATTGATGTAATATAACCTTCTCCTTGTATTTGTATGTATGTATATTGATTGTTGATTTAATAAATGTATTAACTTTCTTGCACATATTATTAAACTATATGTTTGAGTAATAAATAGGTGGATGGGGGCTCGTTAAATATAAATAAAGACGGATTTTTATTACTCTTAGTTTCCACCTACGAGAGTACTGTGTGACAGTAAAACGTCTGGAAGAGAGAAGACTTTTACTATACCCGTATAATCCCCAAGTGAGAGACGAGTGGTGTCTCCTGGAAGAATTATTAATAAACATAAATTAAGATTTCTCCATCACTTATAATTAGTTAGGGATGATTAATAATAACAATAATCATAATCAGTAACAAAGGAATGCTTTTCACACTGACATTTAATATTTATTTCGCTAACTTAATCTATAAATGATGGATGGCTCAAACTAGTGCAGAAATATGTAATGTTTATATGCCGTAGACTAAAAGTATCTTTGTACTATAATCGAAGTACACAACGCGCGCGCGCGCATGCATGCTTGTGTGCGTACTATTTTTAACTTTTGGGGTGAGTGGGTCGATGAAGTGTTGATTTTATTATTTTCTTATTTTTATTAATAACAGTATTTATCTTATTTTTAATTTAAATAAAAGGTTTTGTAGGACAGAGATTCTGAATAGAAGCCATTATAAAGAGTGAAAGTAAAATCTATTTCTGAAATTCAATGCGTTGCGTCTGCTCGAAATATCAGCGCAAAAAGTTTAATGGTTTAATGTCTCTCAGATCACCCTCGATGCGAGTCTATATGTACTAATTAACAATAATAATCTAAACTTTTAAAAAACTTTACCTCTAGTGATTTAATAGGAATTGTGTAAATTTAACTCTACAATAGCAAAGACACCTTTGAAACTGATGATAGAAAACATATTTCCACAAAGATATTCTGTCACTAACAATTCTGGTAATTGTTCTCTTTTATATTTAAAACTTATTATTAACTGGTCTAAAATGCAATATCATATATAGATACTCGCGTGTGCGTTAAAAAATAACATCTTGAACATCTATTTTCTGTTAAATTACCAAATAAATACAAACCACTAAAAATTTGAGAACAAAGAGGGGTGGGGAAAAAACCATGAATATGGACATGTAAGATCAGTCCTGAGTGAAACCCTAAAACGCGGCAGTGTTCGTGAAACCCCATGCGATCAGTGATTGGTAAGGTTTCGCAGTTCCTTCCTATCGACTATATCTGACATACGGGACACCTTATTTCACAACTGAATTCTCTCCCTTTACCTTACCCATTCTCCTGTGCCCCCATCCCCCACCACCTTTTTTCTACTGACACAGAGGAAAGAACGTAGTCGAAATTGCAACATAACAGCCTTGACGTCACATAACGTTCTTTATTTTATTCTCAAACAAAGGAGACTGCCGAGTTTTTAGGACAAGTCATTCGCTAAGCAGTATATGTTGGTCTCATCACAATGATTTTCTGTTAAGTAGTGACAGTTCACCAGCAGAACTCGGGTGATACCGAGGTCTGGGTAGTAAAAGTTAACAAGATCTCACAGGGAGCTTCTGTTCACAAGTTTAACCACCACAATAGTTTTCTTTTTCACCCGGCCCTTATTTACAGCGAGACGTTACAAAGAAGCGTAGCTGACTGGTAGAAAATAATCGTGTTTATTTATTTATTCTATATACACGATTGCCTTAAGTGCCTAACTGTATTATAATATTCATGTTTATGTATTTATTTTGCTTTATTATTTTCTATAGGGGTCTAAAACTTTCCGACCATGAATATGTGATCTGGTAAAATCTGATGAGTTTAAAAGACTAATGAGCTTTAAATGAGCGGCGAACGAGTTTAGAAAACTAATGAATAAAAAAAAAAAATGTCACTTGTGATGACTAGCTATAATTTTGGTTAGATTTTCACTGTGATAATTTCTTACTACAGCCATTTGCTGGAATTCAAAATAAAATGCAATAATAATAATAGACAATTAGCTCTAGAAATTTTCTTCTTGAAAAAAGACTGGAGTTATTATTATTATTATTATTATTATTATTATTATTATTATTATTATTATTATTATTATTATTATTATAGTGTATTAAATGTACAAAGATATCGGCAAAACGGGGCAAAAAGAAGAAACCACCATATATTTTCGGCTACTAACAAAAACTAATTAAGTTTTAATGGGCTATTTGTCTCTCTTTAGATGAGGGCAGTTTTATGGCAGATTATTTGTCACTCTTCAGATTGCAGACACAGTTTTATGATGGATTACTTATTCTTCAGACACAGTTTTATGATGGATTACTTGTCATTTCAGATTGCAGACAGTTTTATGATGGATTACTTGTCATTTCAGATTGCAGACAGTTTTATGATGGATTACTTGTCATTTCAGATTGCAGACAGTTTTATGATGGATTACTTGTCATTTCAGATTGCAGACAGTTTTATGATGGATTACTTGTCATTTCAGATTGCAGACAGTTTTATGAAGGATTACTTGTCATTTCAGATTGCAGTTTTATGATGGATTACTTGTTATTCTTTAGAGGCAGTTAGTTTTATGATGGATCACTTGTCATTCTTTAGAGGCAGATAGTTTTAAGATGGATCACTTGTCACTCTATAGATGTATACAGTTTTATGATGTTAATATTGTGAGTCATTATTACGCAACAATGTCAATATTTCACAAAATATTATTATTGTGTACACACAGTTTTATGATGGCAATATTTTGTCTTATTAGACAGTTTTATGATGGCAATATTTAGTATTATTAGACTGTTTTACGATGGATCACTTGCCACTCTTCAGATACACAGTTTTATGATATTCCGTATTATCTTGACACAGCTTTCTGATGTAAATGTATTATTACATAGATACAGTTTTCTAAATTATTATTACAGTACAAGTAGTAGTATTTAGCTTTTTTCACGACTTTTGTTATGCACCTATTAATTTATAGCGATACATTTTCTGAATAAAAGGCATAGATTTATGATTTAAATATCCGTATTCTTCTGAAGACACAGTTTTATGATGGTTAATATTCCGTGAACTCCGAAAAGTCTCCTCTTTAGTACAAACGGATTCTGAAGAAAAACCCTTTCGTGCTTCACAAGACAAAATAAAGAAACCACGGAAAGAATTAATTTGATTGATTTTCAATGATTACAGACAAATAATTTAGTCAACTGTGTTGTTCTCTAAACCCATGACTTACTGCTTCCACTTACAAATTTTATAAATTAAATCATTCACCCTTGACAGTGATTATAATTATAATTCCCAACTGAGCAATGTAATTTTCCACTCAAAACTGAAACCTATTACAACTTACGCATTAATCTGGTAAACACAAAGACAGCGTCTTTAATTTAGCTACATTTTCACGGCTATTACATCCTGTCAAATGTTTAACTTTGTAGGTACTCATGCACTCTATTCTTCCACATTTATCCTTATTACAAGAATGAAGCTACACAGGAACAAAACTGTATTGTAATAAAAAGAGCGGTTCCTTACAAACCTCTGTACCGATCAGTATTTAGCTACGTGGAAAAAAAAATTCAAAATAACAGCAAGCCTTTAAGTGGTATGTTTTAATTAATACGACACATGGAATGATTATTACAATGATACCTGAAGATACACACACACACACACACACACACACACACACACACACTATACCCGACCAGTGCTTAAGTGTTAAATCCAAAACGTTTTACAAGCGTTAAGCATCATGTAATCAACCCATCTGATGAGTTTTAGAGTGGCGATATGTAACTAATTCACAATATTTGAAGTGCGGCCCCGTTGGTACTTTCTCATTACTATTTTATGACATCACATACTTCCTTGATAGAGCACATTTATTTTACGACATCACATACTTCCTTTATGACATAGCATACATAGTTTATGACATCACACACTTAACTTTATGATATAACAAATTTAAGCTAGTCTGGATGGTTGATTTAATATTACAAATTCAATTATGACGGACCGCTATACCTAAACGTAATCATTTCAAAATATCTTCTTGCTACAGTGGTATATTTTTATCCAAATGAAAAAATAGGACGAAGGTTAAGCGTAAACTACTCCAAAAATAGATATTACTTCAATATGAGAACAGTGAAAATAAAAAAGTAATGTGTGATGACTGTCACAGCGATAGGTCCACAAAAACGAAATCAACTGATAATGTTATGGCAACAATCGAAGATCTGTGCTGAGGTCTAAGGCATCAGTTACTTCAACTAAGCTTAGGGGGTCAGCTAAGGGTAAAAAATGTCTGTGTCAATAGATCTTTTCTTTCTCACAGTCGAACTTGAATGAACGTAAGTCTAGATCTGTCTTCGAAAAGCGCAATTTTTCATATATTTGTGCCATACTCGTGTAGCTACAATCTAATCATAAATCTGTAAAATATAACAGCTCTTCCCTCTAGAAGAGTTTTTTTGATATTTTTTAAAAATCTTATCTAATCGCGGTTATAATTCCGTTAACTGACTCCAATCTGAAGTACTAATCCGATCCCATCTATGTATGTTCTCTATTTCTAGTGCGCTGTTCTCGTTAGCAGACATCTCCCAGTGCTAGCACTAAAATCTCCGAATGACGTGAGGTGTTAATTGGTCTTAGGTTCACGACAGCAAACCTACTCACACTGCGAGAACCAAAGTCCCTGGAAGACCTTCATTCACTTGAAATTAAATTCACTAAAGTCTACATAATGAAGGCTTAGATCTATAAGATTCAGGAATATATCCTTGAAATATTCGAATCAATCAATCAATTAATCAGTCAATCAATAAATCAATAAATCAATCACTCAATGAATCTTTTTAACCATGAACAATTAGAACATTATCAATTTATTCACCTATACTAGGGTTTCTCAACCGGGGCTCCGCGAAAGGTCGCTAGGGGTTTCCCGAGAAACCTTGATTGAAAAAATAAAACGTCGAAGATATACCAGTTTTTAAGCAGGAGGTCCTTAAAGTTATTTCAATGTTTCCTCTAGAGTAAAAAGATTGAGAAGGGCTGATCCAATGAATAAATATATCGAATAAATTAAATGGCATACAAATTTAGTATACATGTGTGTGTGTGTGTGTGTGTGTGTGTGTGTGTGTGTGTGTGTGTGTATGTATGTGTGTGTGTGTTCTCAGCAACAGGAAATGTGAATAAGTTACTGTTTCAAATCAATGTGGTATAAATAAAAGGAAAGCCTACGAATACAATACGAATATATGTCAAGGCAACAGTATGACTGTATTTTTTATTTTTTAATAAATAAGATAAACAAATTGTTGACATGATTTAATAGTCTGAGTTCTTTAGTAAAAAGCCACTTAGTCTACATGAAAAAGTGTCCATTGCAGACCGATAGACAAATGTAATCATTCTCAGATCATTTTTCAAATATATCAGAATGTCTAAGGTGATGGAATGCCAATTGTCTATCGTGAAAAAAACCCCAGACAGTGGCATATACTGTTCATATATCATATATTGTTATAATACCGAGATGAGCGCAAATGATGACTTAAATATTATAAACTTTTGAACGAATTTGCCTATAATATGAATTGCAACCAATGCAAATCCAGTTTCCTGAGCTACTGTGTCATTAGGGAGCTTGTTGGCGAGGAGGAAAAGGCACTTGCCTCGCTTTCAAAAAGTCATGAGTTCAAGCCCAGCCTTGGTTATTGGATATTTCTCGATCGATCTACACCCACTTTCTAGTATACGAATATAATTCTTATCGATCCAAGACTGTAAACTCTTGGAACTATTGCATTAGCGCAAATACATTATTATTACAGTACAAGTAGTAGTATTCAGCCTTTATTCACGACTTTTGTTATGCACGTATTAATTTATAGCGATACATTTTCTGAATAAAAGAACCTTTTCAAATATCACAGAAGTTACAGGAAGAAAAAAAACAAGAAGGAAGTAATCCTAAGGCACTCAACTCGGGATTACCATACGTATATATAGGTTTCCATTCGAAAGGCATCATCCAATGTGAACATTATCTCTGACAAAAGTACAATGATAGGCCAAATATGGATTATCTGACAAGTGTTTTATTTGTCAGATAATCCATATTTGGCCTATCATTGTACTTTTGTACACTCTGGTGTTTTATTTGAAAAAATACTTAAACAGATGTTTTAATATAATGGAAATGGAAATGTGAGCAAGGTTCCCAAAATGTAAACTGCAATGTTAAGATTCATATATGATATACAAGGAGTATTAAGAATAATATTAATAACAAGAGACATGGTTTCCAACCACACAGAACAGTTTTAAAAATAAAATAGTAAGAGTCAAACCACATACTTTAGTGTTAAGATTAGGATAGATGATTTAATAAATGATATAAAACATTATTCAGAATACAAGTGTGATAGTAGGTTTCCAAAACATATACAGCAATATTCTAAGACAGAATGCAATCTGCACAGCAATACTAAGACTAAGACAGGATGCAATCTGCACAGCAATATTAAGACTAGGACAAATCAGGATTCAAATGACACATATAGCACTCAAATTTAGATAGCGGGGTTTCGAACCATGTAGAGAAATCAAACGGTTTCCAAACTAAATTTCCTTTGACAGCATCTTTAGGAAAAAGTTACATAATTGTTCATTATATTTTTCTTGCTCCTTTCTACTTTACATTAAAGTATTCTGGTACTCTTTCTTTCCCAGTTTCCGCCGGGTATGCAGGGTAGTGACTTATTGAATCAATATCCGTCTCGTTACTCAGGTGGCTGTGACATTTAACAGAGACAAAATCTGACAATACACATACAGGAAGGTGTTCGCTCTAGACTGCAAACGTGCTACATACATCTCTGGACTGAAGCGGAACTTTATGACTACTTTAATAACCTAAGCCTTGGTGTAGCGGACGTCGCAAGACGTAATTCAGAGATTGGACCAATTAATGTCGCTAGTCGAATGACTGACAACTATGAGGTTTGTATAAATTCAAGTTGAAATTAAGTCTATAGGGCCGTGGTTGGGTTGTTGCATACATTCTGTCCAAGTGAGCAGTTTGATAGTGCCATTGAATGCGTTTGGCTAAAGCGAAGATTTTTTAAAAAATCTGTATTCAAGGACTTTTCAAGAACCTTTCCTAAATTTTTAAATGAAAACAACTCAAAGTGAACATAGGGGTATGCTGAGACTATTATTGCAAACGAACTCGTCACCAGTCTCTTCCCCCCCCCCCCCTCCACACACACACACACACCAATTCCCAGCCATCAACCTCTGTAACATGATACACGAGTTTAGCGGTCATAGCAGTAGTCTAACGTCGTATTTCTGACCTTTATCCATCCACCTTTCCACCCATTATTATGGTGTCGCTCGTATTTTTTAAGTAACTTAATTTTTTGTCTTTTCTTTCACTTCGGTCACTTGAGTTAGGTGTCATTTCTTTCACTTTGTCTTTTCTTTTACTTCAGTCACTTGAGTTAGATGTCATTTCTTTCACTTTGGTCACTTGAGTTTGGTGTCTTTTCTTTTTTGGTCACTTGAGTTAGGTGTCATTTCTTCCACTTTGGTCACTTGAGTTAGGTGTCATTTCTTTCACTTTGGTCACTTGAGTTAGGTGTCTTTTCTTCCACTCGGTCACTTGAGTTATGTGTCTTTTTCTTCACTTAGGTCACTTGAGTTATGTCTTTCCTTTCACTTCGGTCACTTGAGTTATGCGTCTTTAATTAACTTCGGTCACATTAGTTAGGTGTCTTTTCTTCCACTTCGGTCATAATAAGTGTTTACAAACACTCAGTTTTCTGCCTCGGAACATTTTTCCAATAATTTACTTTAATATTTTTTATTTAACATTTCGAATACAACATTAACCATCTCATCTTTGGTTACACTGAACATCAAATTTGAAACTTTCAGCACATACACCCCATCTACCCACTCCTGCACACACACACACACACACACACACACACACACACACACACACACACACACACACTTCTCTGTCCTCGATCCTCCCTTAACCTCTGAAAAGGGATGAATGGGGGTGCGTGAGGGGCAGTCAAAGTGTGCTGCCATCTCTAATCTGCACAACGCAGAAATCTTGCCGCATCCTGCATTTTCCACGCCCTCCTCCACACCCAAACGAACGTTACTTAGGTGATCAGCTATTTCATTAAACGTGAGTCAGTGCCTTGACTCAGAAAATTACCAAAGAAAAAATACCACACCTCTTCCTTTAGTTCAAAAGACACGTTCGTTGCAAAATATATCAATCGACTTTTCGAGACATTCCTCGCCAAGGCAGTTGATATGGATGTGAGGTGTGTATTTGTGTGTGTGTGCATTGTGCGTATGTATGAAAACATGAGTTCAATAATGTAGAATATCTGTTTCAACAATGAAAACAACTTTTTACTCCATCAATCAGGCTATTATGGGGAAAATGCAAGGATGCGTGCGAAACATATGTAATACCACACGAGCATTAATTAACAGAGCACGTCTTTTGCAATACTGAGATGACTCTTTCCCGCAAACCGTCAGGACAGTGTATTGCAGAGATGATGTTTATTTCTTCTACAGTGGAGAACCGAGTAGCGCAGTGGAGAACTTAGTGACACAGTGGAAAACTGAGTGACAGAATGGAGAACCAAATGACATAGAAGAGAACCGAGTAACATAGTGAAAAACAGTGTCACAGTGGAGAACCAATTAACATAAGTGAAGAACTGAGTGATATAATAGAGAACTGAGTGATCCAGTAAAGAACAGAGAGTGCCACAGTGAAGAAGCAAGTGACATAGGGGAGAACCTAGTAACAAAGCGGAGAACCGAGTAATGCAGTCACGGTGGAGAATCAAGTGACACAGTAGAGAGTCGAGTAACGCAGTGAAAAGGAAGAGTGAATAACCGAATAACACAGTGGACAACCGACAATGAAGAACACAGTGATTCGGCAATGAAGAACATAGTGATTCGGCGGAGAATATAGTGACATAGTAGTGAACCAAATGACTGAAAAACTGAGAGGCAGCGCGGAGATCCAAATAAAATGGAAAACCAAATGACATAGTGAAGAACCGGGTAATGTCAGCAAAGTGACAAAGTGCGGACCCGAGTAACGCAGTGAAGAACAGAACATTACAATGGAGAACCATTTGACAAAGTGCAGACCCGAGTAACGCAGTGAAGAACAGAACATTACAGTGGAGAACCAATTGACAAAGTGCAGACCCGAGTAACGCAGTGAAGAACAGAACATTACAGTGGAGAACCAAGTAACAAAGTGCAGATCCGAGTAACGCACTGAAGAACAGTGTCAGTGGAGAACCAAGTGACATAGCAGAGAACCTATTTACGCAGTGAAGAAGATAACAGCGTTACCGTAGAGAACCAAATGACATAGTGAAGTACCGAATAACGCAGTGAAGAACAGAATGTTACAGAAACGTGTGGAGAAACACGTGACTGAGTGGCGAATCGAGTGACACAGTGGAGAAACGAGCGTAGTGGAGAGCCAAGGTGAACTGCACGTTTGGTATCTACACACTCTAAGGCCACTTTCAACATTAGCTCACCCCATGCGACATCCTGTCTTCCTCATGTTGCTATCTTATCAGCAGGGGAACGGGCCTGTTGCTGCTTGCGTTCGTCCAAGCCTGAAGCTTTGCCGACTGTTAATTTTAGTATCTTTTAAGAGCCAGTTGAAAAAAAAAACTGAAGAATTTCAAATATCCATCTCATTTTTAACTTATTTAGGCCCTCGACCACAGAAAAAAAGTGTCTCACCATGTTGACAAATCAGTAAGTTCAGCCGGGTAAGGGTGGGCATCTATTCAATATCATTATTCTTAAAATATTATTCAAACCATCGAAACGGGTCTTTAATGAAATCATATAACATCAATTTTGTCAAGTGGAATGCGCAAGCTTAAATGTGACAAAGCAGTATTTTGCTGACTCCAATGCATTAAAGTAGCAATCTTGAACAAGGGCAAACATTTAAGTCAACTGTTATAGGCATATACATATAATACAAAATCGACCCATATCAGTATACAAAGTTAATTAGCACTGGTCTTTGGATTAATAAGTGTTTGCAAGCTTCAATTTCTGAACTATTAACAACTAATGTCTTTTACTGACCGGAGTTACAAGTAGAAGCGATATAAAAGTTCAGCACGAGTCATCACTTCATTTATTTCGTTTGACGTTCGCAGGGAAAGCATTATATTTGCTGTTTGCGCTACCTCGTTACTTTCTCTTAGTCATTGGTAAAACATATAAATATATCAATGTCAGATAACATATTTCTGCATACACTAAAATGAAATAAATAATTGTAAGCAAGTGACATTTCAGGTATGCACACACGCATAGGCTACATAAAAATGCATTCACACTCACAAAGGTAGTAATGAAATGTGCTTTTATTACTCAAATCAACAAGTTTACATAAATGTAAAGTGAAGGCGAATGAAAAATAGAAACTAAAAGGATGGACAGAAGAGCGAAATGCGATGCAGTGCATGGGTGTGTGAGGAAAAGGTGGGTGGCGTGGAAATGAGCTGATGTGGGTAACACGGGAATCGGGAGTAAAAGGACATTAGAAAGAGTAAGTGCACGAAGTGATGTGAATGTGAATCAAGGTGGGGACGTTAACACACCTAACCACTGAGAAATCCCACACGTTTCAAGCTCGTCATAGCTAAAGTGTTAACACTGCTTTAAGTTACAGCAGGTAACACAAAGCACTTAACTGCTGCAACTTATAATTATCTGCATAGTACTAAACTGTTGAAAGTTATAGCAAATATTTTCCAAGTACTTAGCTACTATAAATTGTAGCAATCACTTGCGAAGTACTTAACTGTTTCAAGTTATAGTAAGTATCTGCGAAGTATTTCGCTACTACAAGTTATAGCAAGTATTTGCAAAATAGAAAAACTGCTGTAAGTTCTACCAAATACTTGCAAAATACCAGACTGTTGTAAGTCTAGCAAATACTTGCAAAATACAAAACTGCTATGGGTTACATCAAGCATCTGTACAACATGACGGATCATTATTTACAAAATCATAGAACTAAGCCTGAGAAGTAGTACCAATCTGCTAACAGTTACTTTAATATGTAATATTAAACCTATAAGTTCCTACAATTATCTCCAAAATAATTTCATCTTAAAAAAAAAAAAATTGCTATGAGCCCAACAAGTTTTCTCTAATAAACTACACAGAAAGACAATCACTAAATGTTTGTTATACATGACATCAAAGACAGATTAAATTTACCAGTGTGACATAATTTTACTTTCATAATTGTATTTCATGAAATTATTTCTTTTCAAAATCTGGTCATACCAATAAAATATTTAAAATTAAACAATAAAATATTTAAAATTAAACACGTAAAATTATTCAGGTTCACGCAAACAAAGATTTGTAACATAGTTTTTTTTTTTTTCGTGCAACATAGAATTTTACATTCCAAGTGATATTTGATGGTTTCTATTCAATCCTCTTTAATTCTGTTTATAAAAATGTTGAAATTATAACTTTAGAAAAGTTTTACAATTCAAAAATATTTTGCAGGAGCTTGTAACACGAGACCGCAGCCTAATATTAAAGGAGGCAACGTACACTAAAGGAATGCTCTCGGGAAAAGCCTTACTTTAATACACATCTAAATAATTAATATGTATATCGTGCATTGAAGCAATGTAGTTTAATATATTATTTCGTGTAAGTTGTTTGCGTGTGGTTTCAAGTTTTCTATTTATTTATTACTTTTTTTTAAAACCCAAATTGATATCACAACACCAAGCAAATGAATGTGCTTTAAGGTCGACAAATTTCTGCGTGAGTACGTGCATAGGCGTGCGTGCATTTGTAAACCACAAGCAGGACATTTAAGACTGTGCCATTCTTAAAAGCTTCTAATGATGCGGTCACGCCCATGTTTAGTGTGCAGAAGCAAGCTCACTCTGGCCCTAACAACAATGAGCGCCAGGCAGTACAAACTAAAAATTAAAATAAAAAAAAAAGGGGGGGGGGGACAACCTTCAATGCATTTACAATTTACCGCAATTACACTACGCGATTCATCAAACACAACCAGTCCAAGCGGTATCCGGACACTCTCTTATTGGGAAGGCTTCAGTAAGTGTATGTAACTATGCACCACGAAAAAAAGACATCACTGGAGTCGGCCACGTCAACTCTTCACGAGCAGATTATTCAGGCGACCACCCACTGAACTTTGCACAACGGTTACGGGAGACAATTCAGGCTAATTAGAATATAAATGTTTTGGGGATTTTCAGTCGCAGGTCGTAAGGGTGGGGTGGGGTGGGAGTCTATTCATGAAGAAGGACAAAGGAGTCTTGTAACAATTTCGGGTCCTGCAGAAAGCAGAATGAGATGAAGAGAATGCAAATGGGAGTGTTAAATGCAATTAGCATATTAAATAAAACTTTTACATCTTAAGGCATTTAATTCATTCTTTGAACATGAAATGAAAAAAAAATTATAGCTATTTATAATCTTAAGAAAATAATAATTTTATATAACAGGAAAGTGACAGTTTCTAACATCATTTAAAAAAAAAAATGAATATGTTTTCCAAAGGAACAACAATAATGAACATGAGACGAGAAAATATATTAGGAGTAATAAAACCAATATAAATAAAGAGTTATGCTGCGTACCAATTAAAAAAATATATATCACATGCGCCCACCCAGTGATTTAAATACAAGACATTACAATTATATTACGGAATATTTCTATGCATATAAACACTGTGAACAATTCGACGGATTCTATGTCTCTGATCAAATGCACTCTATAAATATGTTATGAAATATTAACTATAATTCACGAGGTACAATAAAAATAATTTAAAGTACGGCGTTACATTATGCACGCAATACTTCAAAGAGGTCTAGTAACTGAGATATTGAGTGAAATAGGGATCTACGGTGCTGTCTGTCAGAAATTCAGGTCTGGAGAAGGGTATAAATAAATAGATATTAAATCCGAATGAAGCACGTGACTGCATAGGACACCTCTGATAGGTTGGTGAGGGAGTATGTCTAAAATCAAGATACATCTTAGTATGCCTAGGCAGGGGTTACACAACTTCATTATAAGAAAAACTTAGTCCCCTGCTAACCCCTTAGACTTTTCTCTAAGCATATTTGGTAGTCTCTTTGCTAGAATTATATATGTTCAGACAGAATTTTCCCACAAGAATGAGAATAAAGCCACCCCAAAGTAACACTAAAAGTCCCGATTGGTGCCGTTGTAACTTTACATGAAGTATGAATCTTGAACAATATTTGAATCTAAGAGTTCACTTTCTGAGCTAGCTTCGATCAGTAATCAAATCTTGAAGTGGTGGCTTTCTAGAGTACTTTGGTAGCCTCAGCGTTCCTATCTCAGTGTAAGCTTAGATGCTTTGAATTAGTTATATAAATATTCTATTTTCTCTATTAACTCTTACTCTGCACATCAATCCATTAGGAAGAAAAAAAATGTGATTAATTTCACGTGCTCTTCTTTCTCTCCACCGCAAAAATATCATGATACTTTGCAAAATAAATTTTTATCATTACAAAATAATAATAGCAAGCATCCCTTCCTTCACATCTCTAGTCAAATATATGTTTACTTCACAGTTTTCTGTTCTACTGAAATATATAATATACACTTTCAATATACTGTTCATGCTAGTAAGAGAACTGGAATTTCAGTGACCAAAACACTGTTTTTCTTTCAACAGGTAATTCCAAGGTAATGCTATTAAGGTTTGAATTCTCTAATGTCCATCAATACATGTAACTGATTTAACATTTGTTCGTCTCACTTTCTAATTTCTCAGACGTGTGTGTGTGTTTGTGTGATAACGGTTCACACATTCTCATAAGGTTCTGGTTCTAATTAATTAATTATGGCTAAGTGCGTGTGCACTTTGCGCTTGTTTACACCTACTGGTCAGTGAGCTATTTAGCTTCTTCCCTCTCTCTCTCTCTCTCTCTCTCTCTCTCTCTATTTTGATTTATAAGTAATGTCTTAATCTTTTCACTGTTAGCACTCTTTGGTGATCGGAGAGACATCTGCAGCAGTAAATTGATGGTTAACACTCGTCCACAAATCCTTTCACTTTCTTCCATTCCGCGACTACATGGTAAAATAAATATAACGTTATAATTGTCACATGGAATAAATGTAGTTTAATATTTTGGATTAATTAACCAAAGAGGAAATCTCATTTCATGACAATTAGACACTAACATTTATCTCAAAAAGTGTGGTTCGAGTCAAACACGGGATGATTTTCAACCGCTTCCTGTTACTGTTGATGAGTTTAGTAGTTTGTTGAAGGCGACAATGCAGGAGGTCCCTCGCGCTAGAAGCAAGTCCGCACGTGATAGTAAACTGTGTAGAAAATCAGAAATAATGCCACTGCCGCTGCAAAACTGCACCAAAAAAAAAATCCACTGCAAGTTCTTTAAAATCTTCACTCCCCTCTACCACACATACATATCTGTCATTTTACCTCTCGTTTACAGAACTATAGGAAAGTTTATCTTGAAGTACTATCTAGTACTTTATTTTAAATGAAGTAATAATATCTCTCCGTTATTTGCTTAAATAAAGAAATCCTCAGGGTTTTTTTAAAGGAAAAAAGAAATAAAGTCTCAGTTTTTTAAAAATTAACTAATGTCTCATTTTATTTATTCGTTTTATTTTAAGTCAAGTAATATATTATTTTTTATGAAGTAATATCTCAGAGGTTTTTCTTCTTAATGAAGTAATGTCTCTCAGTTTTTTAAATGAAGCAATAATCTCACCTTTTATTTTTTTTTAATGAGGTCTTGCAGTTTTTAAAACGAAGTTGCCTGGCAATTTTTATTTTAAAAAGAGGTATAATGCTCGTACATTTTGTTAATGGAAAGGTCAAATAATGTCTCAAAGCTTCCGATATGAAATAATACCTCGCAGTTTTAAAATGAAGTATTAGATCTGACTTGCATAAATGACACAGTGAAAAATTTGTATCTGTTGACTCTGCTAATATATTAATAAAATATAGATTTGAAATGCACACGAACACTAGGCACTCACGACAACAATACGGATACAAATCTGTTAGTGCTGAGCACAACGATGTTTGAAATTTTGAGAGGAGGCATGCATGAAACACTAAGAGAAATTGCAAAGACGTTTATACAGTTGTTGTAGAGAACGGTGTTTGATTTAGAGATATGACATGCATGAAATACAAAGAAAATACGAAAGACAACTCTGAAGTTTTGCTGAACGTTGTGGATTTAGAACACAAACACAAATTATAAAATGCGCGTGCGTGAGTGAGTGCAAAAGATCTATAATCTAATAATGCACAATACGTATATATATATATATATATATATAAAATGACTGCACTAGTAACTTTAGCCACAGTTAGAAGTTTGCACACGAATGCACAGCAAGTAGGAAATGGCGTTAACACTGGTGATGCAAAACAAGTGAAGTTAGCCGGACATAAGTCACTCACCTGGCACAGAACACAAGTTCACAGTCTCAACAACAAGAACGAACAGCAAAGTAAAATCTTTGAACCAATATGTAGATGTTTTTTTGTTTTGTTTTTAAGTAAGAAAAAAGAAAAAAATCGTAGCGAGGTGGGATGGAGGTGGGATGATGGAAGGGAGGGTTAAATTATACTGCTTCAAACAATAATAGAAACTATTACGGGCAGGTAATGTCAGAGTCCGGTGGTTGGGCCTTTGGTTTATGCTTGCATTCAATAGCTTGCAACATCATTAAGCAGCCAGAGGTATTTTACAAGCGAAGTAAAGAGAGAAATAAATATAAATCATCACTAAAGGAGCACACAAAAAACCCCTCGATAACAACATTTATTTCCCCAAACTAGCTTGGCTATGACGTGAAGCCACCCGATCCTTGCACAGAGACCGAAAGACAGAAAACTAATGAATCAACGAGAAGATCCCGGCCTTCCAACACCTCATCAATCTCTTCTTCAAAAGGTAAGACCAATTACCTTGGGGAACGAAAATCTTACCTTTAAGTATACTGAGTAAATATTTCAACTTGAAAAAGATTAAGCAAAAGAGACTGGCTAAAAAAATAAGCAAAAAAAAAAAAGACTAACAATAAAGTGTAGTTTCTCGCTTAGTGAAATAAATTAAATTAACTTAGATTGACATATTTCAATATGAAGATGATTAAAACAGAAGAGTGATAAAAAATGTAAGTATAAATCCTGATTTAGTGAAATACACAAATTAAAGTGATCTAGAGAGATTTATTCAAAGTATACTAATTTAACATCAGAATCTCTTTAAACTCATCGTAAACCTGTTCCCATCAAAACCCAAAGTCATTCATTGCAGCCTTGTATTTATTCGTTTAACACTCTCTCTCTCTCTCTCTCTCAATGTGAGTTTGAGCACAAAAGCAAACGATGTCTCTATATCTGTACCATGCAAAACAGGGACATTGCTCGGGGCCATGATTTATCAATCTTACAATTCTACATGTCTCCTCTGAGTTAAATAAACAGTACATATTCCAACTAGCTTAGTCATAAAATTATGTATAAATAGGGTGGGATACTGGACACCCACACTGTCCATTTTTTCTGTTTATGGATAAAGACGGTTCTGTTTTGGGAGCACTTTGTGGCAGTGAGCTTGAGATCAATAAGTTTGGACCTAGTTAAGTATCACCACAATTCTTAGTTGGTGAAATTCATTATGGTTCTACTGTGCTATCACCACAATTCTAAGTGGGTGAAATTAATTATGGTTCAGTTGTGTTATTTCCACAATTTTTAGTTGGTGAAATTAATTATGGTTCTGTTGTTTTACCACCACAATTTATTTTATGCTTCAGTAATTGAACTTCTTATAATTTCCGCAGATGTTTTAATGTGAATGTGCCAGAGAGAGAGAGAGAGAGAGAGAGAGAGAGAGAGAGAGGAGGAGGATGGAAGGAATCAAAGTTTAACACTTATACGACTATTTCCTATATTTCAACACTACATGCAATCCTTTCTGTATCCTTCATCTATTATGCTTTCTTGCAGAAGCTATCTCGCTTCATTAGACCACTATCTATACCATGAGCAGAATGGTTGCTAAGATAACGCAGAGTACTTGGAACCACCAGAGGGAAAAACACAGTACCCGTTGTCTGTAAATATGGCAAGCACGGCACCCGCCACAGACAAATGAATATCTTCATCCAGGACCCAGATAACGTCTGATCGGCATTTTAAGGGATTGTGAACGGCCTTGAGTGGACCCACACGCCTATCATGATTTGGAAGAGAAATCGAGGAAACGCAAAAGACTCAAAGGGAAATTATGTGAATTCCTTTCAATATATGCATCCCCTCATAAATGAGTCACTACGAAGATTTATTTTCATACTTCATTAGTATGCTTAGTATGATTTCTTTGATCATGCTTGATTTTTCATAGTGAAATGGACCAAACAAAGAACTGTTAGGAAATGGAAAAGTATAAAACGAAATGCGAAGACAATTAATTCATATTTTGCATGATAAACTATGTGCCGAGTATGAACCAAACTAACTGAACTAGTCTAGATAATATAGTGTTTATCAGTCTGATTTTATCTAGGTTATGTATATATACATGAAATTGCCTTTTTCACTACGTAATAACTGAAAATTCATTTTATGTCAATTATAACTTTATTTTTTTTATATAATTAAATAAATGATTTAATTTAATCTTAACCTTAACATATATACACTTCCTAAATTTATCAGGAGAAATGGAATGTTGATTGGTGGGTGGGGGTGACTAAATAATACCTTGAGTGTCTCGGCAAGGATAGAGATGTGTGAAGTATTGAAGATATATTGTAGTTAACAGTGCATACATCGACATAGGTGGTTTGAATCTGTTACTACTCAATGCAGGGGGGGGGGGGTTTGAATATTTTTCATTAATGAAGTACTTTTCGAGATCTAAATTAATCTGAAATTAAAGAAAGAAAAAACAAAAAAAGACAAGCACTTCAATAACTTAAGCAAGACAAATAAATAAATATCCAGTTACAAAACTGCTCATTCATCTTTAAAAGAAAAAAAAAATTCTTTAACAGCGTCCACCTGATAAGTTGAGAGCGGCTACGAGCGGTTAAGAAAAGGCTAAAATATCTAGGCGGGCCAAAAATATCAAAAGGAAGAAAAAGGGGCCGCATTTTATTTTAAACTCTGATTCTTTTGAAAAGCATCAAAAGACGTGATGTATGCCTAATCGGAAGGCTACAGCAAACCGGAGCGAGCTAAAATTATCTACGTATTTTGAAAGAAAACAAGGGCAAACAGCTTTATCTGCTGTGAACAGATTGTAATCAGGGATGACGTTACAAGCTGCCAACATAGGCATATACAAATTATAAGATTTCACAGAAGAATATGTAGATCCATCTATTTTCAAAAAAATGTCTTAACTTCGATAATCATTTTTTCCCCTCACTATAGAAAAGAGTGTGTGCGCGTTGGGTGAGTATGTTTGTGATTGAGAACCACGATCTAATGAATGAAAGCTATATTAAGGGGAAGGTATGGGACACGATCGAATCTCTAGTGATTGAAAGCAATGTTAAAAGAAGGTATTGGGTGAAAACTATACTAAAGCAAATGTATGGGACACAATCTGTAGTGAATAAAAACTATACCAAAAGTATGGGACACAATCTGTAGTGAATGAAAACTATACTAAAGGAAATGTATGGGACATAATCTGTAGTGAATGAAAACTATACTAAAGGAAATGTATGGGACATAATCTGTAGTGAATGAAAACTATACTAAAGGAAATGTATGGGACATAATCTGTAGTGAATAAAAACTATACCAAAGGTATGGGACACAATCTGTAGTGAATGAAAACTATACTAAAGGAAATGTATGGGACATAATCTGTAGTGAATGAAAACTATACTAAAAGAAATGTATGGGACATAATCTGTAGTGAATGAAAACTATACTAAAGGAAAGGTATGGGACACAATCTCTAGTGAATGAAACCCATAAAGGAAAGGTAATGACTACAATGATTGAATTCTATTGCGCTGAGGCCAGAATGACCGTATATACCCACGTCGGGCCAATTAACTAGTTTAATGACAATTTATACTACAAATAAAATAAATGAAATAAATAATATTTATTAAAACTAAAGTAAATAATTCTAAGGGAACAATAGTGTGATAGCATGGTAAGCCGCTCGTACTACTATACCGAAATTTTTTTTAAAATGAAATAGCATTTACCAAATTTAAAATAAATTAAAACAAAAATCCAAAAGAAGAAACTCATGACCAGATGTAATGAAAAGTTAACCCCATAATCCCACCTCACCCTACTCTACCCCATCCTATTCTTGTGCAAAATGTGCGGCGTAAGCCGGAAGCACCAACCCCAATTAAAATTGAGTTGCATGCCGCTGACACAGGTTCCGTGCTGCGTAGCAATCTCAGCGTACGATGCATACAAATTAAAACAAAACAAACCCCACACGATTATTTACTACATAATTAAACTTGAACGAATTTGCTAAGCTAGCGATTATAATTGGAGGGGTAGGTGGGAGTGTTATTGCCTGACATGGGACGATGGTACACGTATTTCAAAGCCAGGCAACTTCTAGCAGGCTGTTTGCACTGTATGTAGATGTACGGTTACGCATATAATCTCTTCGGTACTAACTCCACACAGACAGAAGACGCCCTGCTCCATACGATAAATTAGAAAAAAGTACTGAATTCTTTTCAACATGCCGATAAACACTGTTCATTCGAAAGAAAGCATATATACCACTAATAATTAATAATCATCTAACAAAATGTATATACTACTACTAATAATTAACAATCGATCAAAATGTATTCCACACTAAACTTGTGATAAAGATTTCTTCATAAGCACACTTTCCCCTCTTTGTTTCCGGCGTCAAATTATATCGGGTAACGAACGTCTCGTCTCGGGCATTGAACCGGGCATCCTTAGGGCCATGATTTCATCACACTGAACCCTTGTAATCCGTCTAGTGAAGACCATTGAACGTGTTGAACATGTGCCAAGAATGTGTGTCATTTCATGAACTAGTAAGGAGACCAATGATTCCGAGTTGCTGCACAGAGCTGGGCGGGGTGGGGGTGAGGTGGAAGGGGGTAAGAGACATGTTTCTGGGAAGCTCGATGGGGTGCGCATAAAATCCGTACCACCCAATGGGGGGAAGTTCCAGATTTCGTTCAGATCAGAGTTAGTAATTGTTTTCTTCAGACAAAATGTGGGCATTCTGCATCTTACTGTGATTCGTGCATATATATTTTGCCTCGATTAATATTCATAATCTTGTAATTCGTCGTAAGGGTCTGTTGCACAAGATAGCAATCTCGTCAACACACGATATCTCATCAACACAGCATCTCACCAACACATATTATCTCATCAACGCACACTACGTCATCATCAACAACACACAATATCGCATCAAGACACATTATTTCACTAATGAATAATAAATTACAATTAAGACATTCAACACACAATATTTCTCTAACAGCACGATAAATTACATCTAAAACAACATCCAAAATCTCTTCAACATATAATAATTACAATCTCATTAACAGAAAACTCATTACAATTAAATAAACGCACACATGCATGCGCAATCCTACACCAACATGTGAGGAGCGCGCGCGCACGCACGCACGCACACACACACAACACACCATTATAACTAATATAACTATTTAGTTAAGCAAGAGATTAGGAACTAACCCGAAGCACAAGTCTGATTAAGGAACGCTATGACAATTGCAACAATTACCATGAAATTCCATCCATCCATCCATCCATCCACCCATATATGTGATAGCTAAAGTACGAACACGCACACTACATTAAATCAGTGCAAAAAAAAAAAATATATATATATAAATCTATCCAAACCGCAACCTTTAAAATAATCAAAGGTCAAATTCGCCTAAACTGTACACCAGTAATTATAGTTTTACTTTTATAGAAAACATACAACTGCATCGTGCAAGAGTAGAGCTGTCTAACACGAATGAATAACTAATCAAAGAAAGGCAAATAATCGTAACGTGAGAGGCTGCATGGCATTACCGATTACATGTATTTAGGTACTTAACATTGTAAGAATATTTTTATTTTATTTTAGTTACTATTACAAGTTAAAATGCAAACTGTTTCACAGAGAGTAAATATAAAACTGTTGTGTACCATCGGGTCAGAATTACAGTGATACCACTACCAGTGGAAGAGTTAGATTTGCTAGCAACAGACAGCAACAAGTTACACAAACGGTAGGGTGGAGCTCGCGACCGGAGACTGCATCTCACCGCGTCGAGTCCCCACATCCTCGGCAAGAAGCTCTGTATAAATCAAACACTGCGAGTACGTGTATTTCTTTGGGGTGTGGCAGGCTGCCCCTGAAATCCAGTGTTTCCTTACTTGGATGACAGTTTGGCTCGGAAACCTACGTAACTGCTCCCTTGACCTCGCCCAGCTGCTGCTGCTGCGGCCGCTGATAAGGACTCCATACAAATAAGATGCTGATAAAGAGAAAATACACTTTTGCGTGTGTACGCAAGGCCGGTCTGTGTATTTGTGTGTGCGTGCGTGCATGTGTGTGTGTGTGTGTGTGTGTGTGTGTGTGTGTGAGAGAGAGTGAGTGAGAGAGAGAGAGAGCGGTTGGCTACGATTTATTCAGAACAGAAGACCATGGTATACTTTTTTTTAAATGGTGGCAATGGCATGGGTTGATGAAAGTGGCGTATTTGTGAGAAATGCCGGAAACAAAATGAATATGACCATTTTATACGGAAGAGATCTCCGCATATGATAAATACTATTGTCCTAAAAAAGAAAACAGTGTTCCATACATATAAAGGCCTAAGTGTTTTGTTTCATAAATCAACATAAATCGTTCAAAACTGTATCGTAATGAGTAACCGATTCATATATACATACACATCCGCAGGCCCATACACCAAACGCAGGCATAAATCCCCTCAAACACAGGCCTAATGTGATACTTATGCTCTTCAGGCAAAAGCGAGCACCGAGTGTTAGATAGGACTGTGTCAATGGATAGAACCGATGGCGTCATAAAAATCCACAGAACACAAGACTACACACATACACACAGCGCATCAATATACAGATTATTATTTGCATGCAGTTTTAACTGACCAGATTATAGGTTTTCCGCGCAATGTCAATACAGTTCGTGCTACAGCTAATTTGTGATAATGAAGAGTGTTAACAATCTATTGTATTTCTACGGTCACGGAAAAAATTGCAATGAGTAGTAATATAGGTCACTCATATATTAACTAAACAATCAAAAATCAAATGGAAATAATCTTTTCATCGGACTGACTATTAAAACTCGAATGTTTCAACCTCGCATCGGAAACGTGATCGCACGTACCCTAATCCGCATCAACCACCAGAGTGATGAAGCATTCAAAACGGAAATAGTGTCGTTATGTCTCAGTTCACTAGGCATATTGGTACAGAGGGCTAACAATTTTGAAACTTTCCAAAATAATAGTTCGGTGAATAAGCATCCGAAAGTAAACAATTATTACCATAATATGTATACTCTGTTTCAAAGCTAATGCTGTATTCTTGCAATCGATTCGTACTTTTAATGTTGTGTACAAGGTATAATTTAGAAATTGTATTTGGTTAAGGAGGCGGCAACGAAAATGATTAGCATCTATTTTTTTTCAGGATTCGGTCACTTTTATTCTAAATCTCTGTCGTTTCTAATTTTAAGATATCAAAGACTCAAAATGAAGAAAGAAAATGGACATACAAATGTTTATATATATAAATGTAAAATATGCATTTACTAAATAAATAAACTGTACAATTAGATCTGATTAAATCTTTTTTAAAGTTTAAGTAAATTCGATTTAAGCATAACTGCTAGGACGCGTCTTCTAAGGGTATGATGACTGCCTCCACATTGTACACAGTAATACTATAAGTATTCATATAACTATATGAACCTAGGACTTCATTAAAACTTACAAGGTCGATGAATCTCATTCAAACGTACGTATATAAATAACAGGCATAAGCACTGCATTCCACAAAGCTATCTAACTAATGCCTTTAATCTCAAGAATGCGAGGTGAATGGCATATTATCTCAAATAAAACTATGTGATTTAAGTCTAATATAATTAAAAGAAAACAAAATGCCCAGTATCTTTCCTAAGACTACAAAATAAGATTCATTCAATAGTGATGTCAATAGGAGCATGCAAAACCTGTCTAAACAGATTCATCTCCATAGTGACAAAGGTTTTCACAAGACCTATATAAACACATTTTACCTCGCCATCAATAAAACATTTATTATTTCCGAAACCTGACTAACACGGCCACTTTTACCCATGAATAAATAGCATCACCAAAGATTTATCGAGAAAATCTGGCTCGCAAATGATACAAATGGCCTGAATTTATTTCATACAAAACCTTTCTAACTGGGCCAACCTTATTCGTAGAGTGTATTGTAATCCACACAATTAAAGCATATCTCATAGGGCAATTTTCTATTTATCTTTTCTTAAAATTAAATTTGCATAATCAGAAAACTGGAAGAGAACATGAATTAACCCACACACCGCTTGTCTCAACAGTTTATAGAACGAGAAAAGAACCTTTTTGACCATATGAACATAGACTACCTAATATTTTATATGCAATCCTAGTCCACCTGGATGGACAAGTTTCAGCCATCGCTTTTAACCATTCCGTAAACCTAGTAAGGATCTTTAAATTTAAAAAATCGAACATTTTTATTGGCACTTCTAATTATTCAAAATCTCCACACACTTTAACAATTAGGATTAGCGGTAGGTCTTATTGGCTCTATTAGCAAGCCTCGGCCTATATGTTTCACTAAAAGAGTGTCTGTTTGTTTCTCCGTTCATCTTTAATGTTTGCAGGATAATCTATCTTAAAGAGTGGTCTCAGGGAATCAACATCAAACTCTCACATTATCTGATAAAACAGCACCGAATCAGTGATTATAAGTATGAGCAATAGACATACTATCAGTTTATTTTATCTGTTTAAACTCACATATAGATTAACATTATTAATTGATTTGCAGTGACATAAACATTAATGCACGCTGAAAATTGTGCGTGGAGTAACATCAGTGAAGCCAGTGAAGCCAGCAAGCAAGACAATTCCTCGTGGCCTTCAACTGTGAACTCGACACAAATAAGGTGTTTTGCGGAAACTAAGAAATCTCATCTCAGAAGTTACTCTGTATAAAAGCTTTAAAAAAAAAAAATTTTTTTTTAAATCTCTCCGATAAATCAACAATAGCACTGCTACAAAATTGCCTTCAAGGGAATCTCCCTAATGTAAATTTAACTATTTCAAAGGGGTGCTTAAAAGGCACCCACGCTTTCTGAATCGCTTACTATTGACATTTAGTTTCTCGCTGCGGCCCACAATACGCCTGTTGCCTATTACCGCTATGTATTGGAGTGACAGCGCGCTAGGGCATACATGTTTCTGTTCGACGTCAGGGACTCTTTTTCAAACTTTTCACAAGCGAGACAAATCCGCTCATACCATCTGAACGTCACGCTCGCGTACAACGTGGGGTGCAATTGGATGCCAAGGGCAAAGCCTTGTTATCCGCGTGCTAAGCATGGAAGACAATTTAGTTAAAACTCAGTTATTTGCACACAATAAGATAAAAATCTGATGACTAGTGGGTCCCCCAGAAACGAACCTCAGCGAAGTGAAAGAAAGAAGATACACGAATAGTGCGAGTTACCTCTAGAGTCTTTTAAACTTATAAATAAATAAATGCTGGTAAATTTGGCGTCCGTTTATTAATAAATAATTAAAAGCAAAATCATTACAGCTTATGATCAACCTGTCTAGGGTGGATGGGTTAAAACCTCTTAATACTACTGCACGACTAAGCCTGGATTATCCTGACGTTGTGTGTCGTGTAATTTATTTGATCTGTTTTACATGTACTTTTATATATATATAAAATTTCAATGTAACTGACCAATGTAATATTTCGGACTTGGCTGCGTCATTTCATTTACATGTATCTTATCAATGTGACATATCGGACTTAGTTGTATAGTATTTTTTTTGTGACCAGTGTGACATTCTAGACTTTTGTGTATCATTAACTAAAACATTATTTCACCAATATGACGTTCCAAACTTTGAGACTTCAAACTTTCTGCAAATAATTTACAAACGTTATCAATAACACCCACTCACACATACACACGCACGCGTGTTCTTGATGTAATGAAATGTTTATGAAAGTGCCATAAGGACTTCAGTTAACAGATTACATACACATATACATAACTATGTGTGTGTGTGTGTGTGTGTGTGTGTATGCATTTATTTTTAAACAGATAAGTACTCATCAGTAATACCCTGGCAACTGTTCTCTGTATTGCTTTACTGAATTCGAATCATGTAAGTAGGTCAGGTTTCAGTAAAACAAGTTGATGTGTTCATTTAAATAATGCGCCTGCGGAGATCTGAATCCTTGTTAATATTAGCAATTCTAAACTAACGGTAGTAGAAAGGTGTGTCAGTAAATATAAGATCCGTTTTGTGTCTTGCGCGATTTTATGTCAGCGTGAATAATGATGTCTACAACTCATTAGTCTGGCAACGAATGTGTGACTGCGCATTGAAAAGTCAATGTCCTTCCACCAAAACTTACCGATTTGACAACTATTGGGAATAGCATCTGTAACAAATGAAACGCAAATAACATAAGTAATAAGTAATTCTTATATTTTTATTAATTAATAAATTTCCGAATTTAACTAACTGTCTGTCTCATTTGTTTTTGAGAATGTTTTCTGACCGTTTGCTAAGACAGGTTATAAAATGCCTGTTAAAGTGCTAATTGTTAGTTAAGAGTGGACAGTCCAGTCTGGCGATGTCTATACGATTACGTAATTGGCACTATGCAGTGTGGTGATCAGATGTAAATTCTATATAGGTCCTTAGTCATGCATGAGTGGATACCAATCGCCTGCAGCCACTTCTCTCGGTCATCGCCGCACCTGTGCAAACTGAAGTTGCTCTTCATAATTACCTGAAGCATGAAAATGCTGGGCCCTGAGTTGACCAATATTTCCCACAAGGAATTTCAAGAGCTGTCAGACTGATCATGTGTTCTTCCAGTGAGCAGGTATTTCCACTGAGAGCATGATTCCGGGCCCTCACCAGGGCCAGGAAAGCAAAACGATCTTTTATTCCAGGTGGGACAATGCAAGCAAATACGCATATATCAGCCCCCAAAATTCAGACTAGTCAATGTCAAAAAACCAATCCTGTTTTTACCAGGCTTTGAATGGTGAACATTTTGGTATGTCTGGAATAGTTAATATTGTAACTTTTGTGTGCACTTAGAAAATTATATATTTAAATTTTTCATACTGTGAAACTCATAGCTGATTTTTTTGTGTATTTTTATTATAGAGTTGAATTGTCATTCTCTTGAGACCCATATTTAAACTGCTGTAATTAGAATTGATTAATTTAGTTTGTTTAATTGCATTCTCCATTTCTGTGAAATCTCCCAACTGTAATTTTGGAGTGGAAAAACTTACTTAGATGAAGTGTTTTGTTTGTAATACTTAGAATTCTTACTGCAGCTCCATGTAAAAGATTCGAATTGTGTTTGCTTTATCCCCTAATGGAAATTCATTTATTACATTTCTACATGTTTTCTATGTATCTGAATGATGTGTTCATCAAGAGAGTTTGCTGGTACAATTATGTGCATGAGTGTGTCTGAGAGAAAGAGGGTGTGTGTGTGTGTGTGTGTGGGTCTGATTAATCGTGTATACGGAATAATTTACACCTGTGTATTGGTCTTTCTCTGCAGCACTCAAAGCCTTCATTCAACAGTCTTCCAGTCTGCATTCTGCACCGAATTCTTCAGTTGAAGTCCTCATTGTTAATTAGCCAGTCTTGCTACAATACAGCTCATGACATAAGGCTATTGTCTGGCTTTCTACATGTCAAGCGCCATGTACAAACATGTCAAATCACAGAGTGACTCTGCATTTCGTTCCAGTGCACAATACACACCACTAACATGCAAGGAAGGCAATCAGTCATCACCAACAAACATGAATCAGGTGATTGGATTCTAAATTTACCCATTCTAAGAATCACTCCATGATGTAACTTTCCACTTTCTGACTTTTAATAGTACCTGCAAAAATTAGTGATATTTTTTGTTGTTGTTCTTTTGGTTTAAAGAATTAAATTACATGCTGAAAGTGTCATTAGCACCCTTCAAAAAGCCAATACTTTTGAGCCACCAAAACTGACTATAAAAATGATTGATAAACATTCTTAAAGGATCATGAACAGTCTCCTAATAGTGGCCAGCAAACTGACTATAATTGATTGATAAACATTCTTAAAGGATCGTCAACTGTCTCCAAATAGCGGCTTATTTTTGTACTAGATTTCAGTAACAGAATTTTTTTGTGAATCACTAACTTATTCATAAGAACAGTGCTTCATACTTAACTTTAGCCTTTGTGACTACTCTTATTATGTATCAACCTTTTCTTGTTTAATTTTATTGTGTTGAATACATTTTTTATTCAAATTTTTATTACACTTCCACTTCTATATTTAAACAAAGGAGATATGTGCATGCTTGTGGGGTAGGGGGTTAATTTTTTTTATCATTCTTTTATAAAAGTCAGACAATAACATATCTTGGGAAGTGCCCCTCCAGGATGAGAGAGTGTGGGGGCCAGAATTTCTATAAGATCAAGAGGCGTTCGAACTTTCAAGTGGGGATAGGAATTCTGAACTGTAATGCGTGGAGACAAGGTGGAGATAAAATTAATTAATGGTTAATGTCTGAGGCCTGACCGAGTTCTCTGTCTGCAATCATGAAGACCCGTACGGGCGGGATTAAGCAGATTAGGGTTTGAGCAGGATAATCTGTTAAACCGGTTGGTAAAATGAGGGAAACGTGATTCCACTATGTGAACATATTTACGAAAATTAACACACACACACACACACACACACACACACACACACACACACACATATACAATCCTCGAATAGTAGCTACCTTCAACCTAAAAATGAATGCGTTTTATATTTGAGTTTTGGAAACGATGATTCAATAGCTCACTACATATAACAACTTTCGTGTATATTTTTCATATATTTTGTTCAAAGAAACACTGACAAAAGCTTTGAACTAGAAAAATTATACATACCCCTTATTATGATCACGGTTATCCTTCCATATTTTGATCCTATTAAGCGGTGATTCACTTATGTGAAAATCATAAAATAGTAGTCACTTTGCAAAGACAGAGAAAGAGAGAGGAATAGTGTACTATAGATAGGGCATTTGTTTAATTAAGCCGGCGATACTGATAAGCAAAAATCATAAATAATACATTCACAATGTTAAAAAAAAACAACCCCTCATAAAACTAAATTATATATAAATAGTGCATTTTTACATATACGTCCTAGCATGAGGCTCACTACACTAAAACTGTTAATACTGTTATTTAAATTAAATTCAAAATACTGCAAAATTATTTTTTTCTCTCTATGTACACATCAAGAACTAGTATAAGTAGAGAAAACAATACTTCAATACTTCGTAGTGCGGTTATTCATTAAAACTGTCACACTCTATTTTGCCTTAAACTGTCACTTCAAACTGCATTATATATGATATTCTGTCATAAGTGGAAAATAAGCAGCTGAATGACTGAAGAATGCAAACTATTAATACAACTGTTACCAAATGCAAGAGTATGCGGCCTTGGAAACAGGAGACTATGTAAACAGGAAGTGGACATGTGCAATTTCCTGTTTTAATTAAATGATTTAAGAATGCAACTTATCCAAAACAGCTTTACAATATAAGCTTTATTGTGTTTTTATTAAAAAGTTATTTAAGAAAATTACCACCAATGCCTGAAACAGAGAATTAGTTAAATGAATCTACACTGCGATCTGTCAATTAAATTACTTGGTAACGAGTGTTTACTGTGGTTGGATTCTAGACTTTCTGGATATATCTATGAGAAATTTCTCAGAATAAATATTTTAAAAATCTAATAAAGGAAAATTAATTCAAATATTCGGGTGAAGTGGAAGGGGAGGGGAATTTTGAAATTGTATTAATGTAGATCTGTTCTATGAATTTTGTTTCTATAAAGCGGTTAAATCTCATAATTAGTGACATATAAAAGTATAAAACAGTCTACATACGCGCACATATATAAAATAGCCACTTAAAAGCCAAACGGAAATATATATATATATTATATACACAACGCAATAGTTAGAGCATATTATTAAACCATCAAAGTAGAGTAAATATTGCATTAACAACGGGAGAATAATACCATTGATTTAGTGTTTTACTATGGAAACTACTCATTAAGACTTTTCATTCTTTCATGATTCTCAAGAACTGTGCTAAAGAATTATGACGCGAGGAACCATCCATCTAATATCAAACTTGAGCGTCCCGGGCCTCTCCACCGCCCCCCGTGCCAAAACTTGTTTGTGCTGCCTGGCCAGTGAACACAGCTTTACTAACAAGACCACCGAAAAACAAACACATTAGATAAGCCATCCAGTTTAATCTGGCCTACAGCTAATCTCGACTTTTTTCTTCACGGTTTTGTTTTCCGAAGACGTGTAGGTATAGTTCAAGAATACACTACCTGCCTACCTTTCACAATCCAAGAATACACTACCTGCCTACCTTTCACAATGGGAAAGGACGCTGGAAAGAGCAGTGACTTGTTTCTTTGTGACGTGATATAAAAAAAAAATGAAACAGGACAAAGAATATTCTACTGAAATAAAAGTTTCGGGTGTCTCGTATATGTGAATGGGTTTTTTTTTGAGCGAAGGCGAGGTACCAATATGGTTCTCAAGAAAATAAGATTTGTTCATATCTACTTCCGCGTCCACTGCAATCCACAATAAGCGATCCACTCATTGGCAAATATAGGTAAACATGAGTGACACAACAGACAGTCATCTGCTACACAAAAGTCACATTGCAATAACCAATACAATGAGATAAGCCACCCACCACCACCCCGCACTCCGCGCCAACTCAACTCTGGCTCAAAATATTAACTTTAATACATGCAAGGCAAAACATTACAACGCCAAGGAGAAAAGATGGAAGAATTAAAGTAATAAAACAATCAAGGGAGAATTTAATATACACAAATTTAACAACAAATATGAATGTTTTACATAAAGATTACAAGTCCCTTGAAAGGGTGCATTGCTTACAAAATGGTTACAGTTGGGTAATGGTAACAATGGATATATGGTCTAAAAAGGTCCATCAAAGGCACTTATAAAGCTAAATACGTGTAGAAGGTGAAGCAGGCGAAGAGCTGTTCCGTCTGCTTGCATGACGCAGAACCCATCAACTCTGGGAAGAAGCAAAACATGGAGGTTAAAGTAGGTAAGTTGCCAGACAAAAGACTGTGACTACCAGACAGGATGGCTGACTATTAAGGCCTAGCTGTTAACAATGAAGATGAAGATTGTAATGATGATACCGACGATGGAGATGCAGCGACAATAAGTGTGAAAATGCTGCAATAACTATTCGAAATTCTGGAATCAGAAAAATTCATCTTATAAAACAAGGATCCTTTATAGTTACCATCTTAGACGTCGATTATACAGGCATGATCTCAACGCAGACAGTAAATTCACAACAACGTTCGCTATAGTAAAGATTTAGGAAAGAGTATATTGACCTTCTTTGTTACACATTAATAAACTTTAGTTGGAAAAGAAAGTGGATGGATGGGGGCTCGCTATATATAGATTAAAGACGGATTTGTCTTCTCCTTTAATAAGAAGGTTTCCGACTATGGAAATAATGTTTGTCTTTAATGATGTGGAAGAGAGAAAACGTTTACAGCCTCCGCATATCCGCCAAGTTAGAGAAACGAGTGGTGTCTTCTGGAAATTCATTAATAACATAAATTAAGATTCTTATCACTTGTAATGAGTGATTAATTAACAATAATAATAGTAACCATTTCTAGGTGGCGTTAGCATCACAGCATGTAAACTGCAAAAGTGACTCTCTCCCCACTTTCTCTCATTCGCGCTCTCTCTTTCTTTCTCTCTCTCACACACACAGACATATATATATGTATAAAGACACACATATGCAGATAAACAAAAATATAAACAATAACCTCAAACACCCACATACACACACACGCACGCACCCACAAACAATGGTGCAATCATTTTTATATATTCTGTCCACGAATTGCACGAGACAGTGTGAATGACGGTGACGTAAGAAGTTTCACCTACATTTGCTCATCTGCAGAGAGACTGATAATTAATTTAAAACCTTATTAAGATTAATTACGACTCCTGGCACTTGAAAGGACTAGTTCAGGTAGCCTATAGTCACATAACATTCTCAAAGAAAACAGATTAGCAGATGCAATTTTGTTGGATTGTGTATATATTTGGTATTAGTGGGCATTTTATTGATGAAAATGTATTCGTGAATTTTTTTTATTAGTATGTATGTGAGTGTGAATGTGTGTTTAAGTGTTGCGTGCTTGTATTTGAGTGCTGTGTGTGTGTGTATGGAAATGTGTATATTGCATATGTAGATGAGTGTGTGTGTGTGTGTGTGTGTGTGTGTGTGTGTGTGTGTGTGTGTGTATGTGTGTGTAGATGTATGCTAAGTTATGTACCACCCTATATAGTGAATGCAGTTCATAGCTTCACGGATGTCCGACGACTAATTACGCGGAACGAGTTGGCCAGCTGGCTAAACTTAGTGGTGAATTATCCGCAAACTCGCACACTAATAAGAAATGGTAGACACAGAAACACTTCTTCCGAAATAAAAAGATTAGCACATATACATATTGCCTTAAATGACACAGGCGCCAACGTATGCCAAATTCAGATTATATCTACCATGAAACAAAATTTTGAATACGGGTACGTTTATAATAAGTATTGTTCTGAATATACACATATTATGATTTTTATTTAACACGTGCATCTCGAAAATTATTGCACTCTTCTTTATGCATGATCCAAGTGTTCTTACTCAGCTTAGTAATACAACACTCAAACTTGATAAAGTCACAAGATTTCAAAGAAATCTGATAACGTTTGCTACACATTTCATGGGCTAGTGTCAAGGTCAAATAAGTCCAATTTAATCTTACTTAGTCATGTTAAGGTTTCTACGGAGACTAGACTCGGTTGTGAAAGAAAGATGCTTTTAAAAAGTTACCAACCAACCAAACAAACAACAGAACACCATTTAAAAAATGGATCCTTCATTTAAGACTAGCATATTTGCAATATGATGAAAGATTCGATCCAGTAACTCATCAGGCGCAACTCAAATGAATATCAATAGAAGTGCACTATCCTGACACGCTCCGTCCACCCCTCCCCAATACCCCATATCCTGTCCTCCATCTTTTCAAATTGCTTTGCACTAGAAGAGCATTTTCCATCACCTTATGTATAAAACGATATTCTTTATTTCTTACTCCGTATTTGCCATCGAGTGTTCTGACACAAAGGTAACAAAAGAATCCATGTCATCCCCTAGAGAAAAAGCAGACTGCACAAACCGGTCAGACTGGAGGTAAGCATCAGACGCTTGCATGCACAGCTCTCGGTGTTATTATCGACATGTTATCGTGACCACCAGCAAGAACCAGTCGTCTGAGAATGGGTCTTGCAGCATAAAAATAAAACAACAACAGCAAAATACTGACATGCAATTAATTTTCCATTTAACTGTGGGAAAAAGAATTACGAACTATTAAATATAAATGCATCTGTATAAGTTGGGGCGGGGTTGTCTTTTATTTTTTTAAATGTTATTCAAAATTTAATAGGGTCGATTAACGCTCAAGAAAATGGTAAAGAAATGTTCTGAGTGACGATGTTACAGTAATTAACAGGAGAAGCAGCTTGTTTTCTGATGAGTCTGGGAAATATTGTGTATGAACATTCTCCAATATTGTCCTTTGTGTTTGAGAGAGGTTTTCGTAGTTTAGCTTTATGGGAGTTGTGAACCCTAGCAGTTATATATGACAAGTACTTGACCCAGGTTTACAAATTCTATCCATTCTGTCGCAAAGCACGGAGCTCGTTTAAACACTTTAAGTGGATTCAACACACCACTTCTTACTGCTGATGCTGACGCGGTTCCAAACCAACCCGATGCTGCCTCCTCCCAAAATTATATCAACATTCAAACCGGCAACGCCCGGACTGGACCAGCATTGCCAAGCTCCCCGCCACAGTCCTCTACATACTTCACCTTTTAAAATGCGCGTTTCTCTAAATACACCACTCCACCTAGATCTGTGCGCACGCACTCAGTGAAACGCTGATTGCACTAATGGCTGCACTCGCCAGCGTTCGGTTTTTGTTTTGTTTTTAAACTTATGTTCACTTGTTTTGGCTTAAAACTTACTACAGAAAAACCGAAAGGTATAGTGAACGGGTGGGGTGAGGACTACGATTGTTCCACCCTTATGCGCGGATTTTAGGTCCGCTTCAGAACTAACCAGTATGTCAGCATGACTGTTTTATACAGTTCTTGCTTTAATTACTAGTATAAACAAAAATTACATGTTTAGAAATTACTCACTACTATCGAGTTTCTTTGATATCTAATTTGCCTTTTAATGTAGTGTTTTTGATACATGTTAAAAAATAATCTATTTTAACTGAATAGAGTTAGCAAATAATATGTGTGTGTGTCTGTGTGTGTACGCCCGCGCCTACGTGTGTGTATTAAAGATGCTTGTATGTATGGTGCGCGCGCGCATGTCTGTGCGTATGCATGAATGTATGCCTGGTTAATGTCTATTTATGTTTGGTGCGTCAGTGTATGAAGCCTTTGTGTGTGCGCCTGTGTTCCTTTTAAGGTCTGAAAGTCGTGTGAACTTTCTCAGTTCATCGGTAATAATAGCGGAAGCAGTGTCGTACTGTAAAATAATACCCCTTTGTAGAATACTAGGTCATGGAGAATTACAATGAACACATTCCTTCCTACCGATTTGCTTTTGACTGCAAAAATCTTACAAGGAAAGTACATCTAATCTAGAGATCAGTTTCCCTATTAGGCGATACCTTTTTCAAAGGTCCTACATTCCTCGTCGATTCCTTTACAAAAGCAATGCATATGTCAGAAGAGAAAACAAATTTACAAAACACACTACAATTAATTAATCTGGTGTCATGCCACTAGTTAAACATCCACATAGTTTTGCATAAGTACATAATTAAACAAGATAGCATGGAATTAATTACATTAAAAAGAAAATCACTATTATTATTAAAACTTATTGTACGGACAATAAAAGAATTTTTTTATAAATTAAATAAATCATCACACAGCCTTAACGTATACAAAATAACATTTCAATACTAAAATTGGTTTAATAGGCCACATGACGTCATCATCTTACGGCAATCACACCAAAGGAAGGAAGTAACAATAATACAATGTTGGCCCGCTTGTCAGTTATAATAATACCGCATTGAAAGATTTTTCCAGCTAAATAAGAGACGACTCCCCGCCCCCCTCCAAACACCCAGTTCCTTAATAATCGTTTGCAATTGGGGAAGAAAAAATCCCACAGTATTATTTTAGGAAGAACAAATAAAGTGGTGCCTCTAATCTTCAAAAGCTACATTACACACTCAAGGAACAACATTTCAGTGTATAATGCAATATACCGAAACAGTTAAGAAAAGTTAGTCTCACTCTGGTGACAAGAGGGACAGCGAATGAGTGAGTGAGAAAGAAAGAGAAGTGTTATTTTCGAAATTCAAGTTATTTGTACAAAATAATGTAAAATAAGATGCTACTGTGTATATGCATATATATTTTGTTAATTCTTTTTGTATATATATTGGATGTCAAAGAAATTTCAGGTTAACTTTTTATAATGCGAGTAAATTGTTTAATTTTCATTTATTTTTTCAAATGAACTGACGATTGTCGAATATTTAGATATGAGAAAAGTAAAAAGTAAAATTAAAACTTTTGTTAGTCTGTATCGAATCGATAGATTTAATAAACACCATTTATGTACTGTGCACATTAGTCGGTGCCGTACGATAAGGCACTGAAGACTTTTAGTACATTTATTTTTTTTTAAATTCCTGAGTATTTTTAATTTTTGTAATAAGCAAAAGTTTGGAATCACGTAGGGTGCAAGCATGATTACATAGGTATAATGTAACCATGTGACAAAAGATGAGACAGACACCAACAATATAGCAAACATTATGATATCATCTTTCATTTATCAGTCCAATGTTTTTAGGTTGTCGTACGTGTTTCTTTATGGAAAGGAAACTCAATAACTCTATTGGACAATGTAAATTATGATTACTGTCAGGGTTAATAGTTTATTTTGTAATTGGGAACAGTAAATCACGATGTCCAGAAAACTTAAATAGGTGATCATATATTTTTTTTGGCTTATAAAGATGAAAATTAATTTAATTAGTTCCATGAATTTATTTCGTCTTATGGATATGAAAGTTCTATTTTGAACCTAAAGTGCAAAAAAAGTTTGCGGGGGGGGAGGGGGGGGTTGACATAACATGCTAAGACAATGTAGCAATGATTTACAAGTCAATCTTCTTTCTTGATAACTAATATTTTATATAATATTTAGTTATTAAAAAGTATTTCTTGTTGTCGTTGCCTTCGGCTTGTACTCATAATCACTGTGAGATCTAGTTTCTACAGTGATTACGAAAGAAGTCGAACTATTATTCCAAAATCGATAAAGTTCCCAGAACAGACCCTGGTTGTTATTATTTCAGGAGCAAGTTCTACCACCAAGCTTGGGCGCGATGGACAGCATTCTAGGTGACTGAGACTACTCTTGTCAATGACTGTTTCCATGAACAAGAGCAACACTGGACTTTGCGAACATTCAGGGCAGTGTAGGCGAGCAAGATCACAGTGGAGACCATTACACTGAACTATAATTCCATTCCTAGAAAGATGATACTGATAATATACATATCCGTTGCCTAGTAGGAGGATGATAACTGTAGAGTTTGAAGTCTCCAGATGTATCAGTAGCTGTTATTTTAAGAAAAGTCTGCTGCACTTTCTTTTCTTGTATATGGTTTGGTTAGATTAAATGACAACAAAAACTACTAAATATAAATTTAAATTAAATATATAACTGTTTTGTTTTTGTTTAATCCGAAATGAACACTTAGTTTAAGTATAACTAACATCTAGTGGGGGGTTGTATGGAGGAAAAGGAAAAATAATCAAACTACAAACTGTTTAGTACTTATATCTGAAAAATCTTCATGCTGGATCTCTTAAATGATGTCCACCCTCCTGTTAAGAAGATAGTAATTTGGTAAGTTTATCTGCGGGGTGGATAAAGGGGAAACATTAAACATATGCATTATTCATGGAATATGTATGCGTGCGTGTGTTGTGAGTGTATGTGCATGCTGTTAGGAGCGACGTTTTCCACTATCCATGCTGGAATGATCCACACATGTCCGCAAGATGTTAGATGACACAACCATTCCTTTGTACAGTTATCTATCTCGCATAATCTAGCCACACCGTTATTACAAACACAAATGAGTACTGTTACAGATGAAAACAATCATTAACGGTCATATGATAATACTGTTAAGTCCAAATGTACGCACTGCAAATCTCAAAGTGTGAAAAAATATATAATAAACTGAAGGAGAGAGATAAGAATTAAGGAATAAACTATTCTGGGTTTTACGCCATCTTTGTAGGGACAAACGAGTTTACAGGGCACTGATGTGTACTGAACACAGACACACATGTACCAAACGTGTGTATAGCTTAAAAAAATAAATAAATAAAATAAAATAAATACACAGTCTATTAGCTGTGATTCATAGCATATGCCTGCTTCTAGTGATTAGTAGCGAAGTGCACCTTCGTACACGTGACACCCATGTGTGAATGAAAGTTGTTAGTGTTAGAACAGTGAGAACAGTAAGTCTGCCCTTTAAGCATTTTGTTTTGTTTTTATGTTACCTAACACAGACGCCAAAATGATGACCTGAAATGGTAAATGTAACACACACACACAAGTAATTCAATCTTTCTAGAAAAAAATAAATAAAATTAAAAACACCCGAATGGGTGCATATGTGAAGAATAGTTTTCTAGAGAAAACAAAATTAAAGGAATAAGCCTACATATAATTAAATATTTCTAAAATAAAATCATAAGAATCAGAATTAGTACTTATTAAATACGTGAAAAGGGCCTCGTATCTCCCAAGATTTGGTGTTTATTTTATGTAAGAGTTTTCTTGTGCTTTGGAGATGGACTAATGTTGGTTTTTAAAAGGATTTAAACAAGAGCAAAACTGAAAATAGTGTTTCTTTTTAAAGGGATTTTAAAAAAAGCAAAACTGAAAATATTGTTTGTTTTGTTTTGTTTGAAGGGATCTGAACAAAAGCAAAACTGAAAAATGAGAAACCTATGAACATAATGCTTTGCTATGTATACTCCAGTTCTGACAACACCGCAAGGCGCACTGATATATGATGCTTATGTGGAGTTGCCTGCCAACGAGACACGTGACCACGACGAGGAAAAGTTATGTGCTCGAGAGAAAAGAGAAAACTTTAACAATAGTTATTAGTACTGGTGGTAGTGAGTGGGGGACAGTCTTTCCTCGGTTTATCGTATTCGTTGTGTTGTGGGTTTTAAAAAAAAAAAAACACCAATAAGAAACAATCTTTAATAATATATCATTGGGCTTTAAAAAAAAAAAAATTACCACCAATAAACAATACTGTTATTCACATTCTAATATAAGAGTTACACATATAAGTAACTATTAAAATTATACCTCATAATGTTACACTTTATGGTTAAATTCTCTCTCTCTCTCTCTCTCTCTCACTCCCTCTCTCTTTCTTTCTTTATTTGGGGGTGGGTTGGTGGGCGTTCTCAAGCAGAGGCTAAAGTAACTTCGCTGGGAAGAAAAGATTTGGTCAAGGTAGAGATGCTGATGAAGATATGTGTGAGAGGCTGCCAGTTGTTTCAGTGGAACGTTATATATATTCTCCAGCTTCTTCGCTCAGAAAACCTCCACACAGACATGTGTGTGAACAATTTTCAAAGCATAGACGATGGATTTCAAAGACGAATGGATGGACGAACGGACGAAAGACATACAACTAGGGAGATGAAAAATATGAAGTATGCAGATAAATAGACAGAGGAGCAGGCGGGCAGACAGAGAGAGAGAGAGGGGAGGGGGGAGTATGTTAGATAGATATGTTGGAAAGAATTAAGACAGATGTAAACTATACTTACAATTTTTTTCCTAGATTGTTTACTTTTAACAGTCCGCTGTCCTGCAAATCTGGTAAAGAAAAATATAGATTAAATGAACTGGTTAAAATGTCAAAGGAAAGTAAGATATCAGTTCATCATGATAATTGTTTGTTTATATTCATTTTTTGTAAAAATCAACATTCACATTAAAAACTCATTCAAAGACAACGTTCGCTAAATTGTTTCACAAAAGTTCATCTCTTACATCAATGCATGCACGCATGCACACATAAGTATGTGCATGCACGTACGCAAATCTACTCATTAAATAATCTAGTCAGCATAAATTTGTGAATGATATTCTGACCTAAATAATAATATTATTGCACCAGTTAAATATCAAGAGGATATACGACTGAAAGAGGAAGAGATGAGGTTGTGGTGATTGTTGCTGCCCTCAACAGGTATAACTAAAAATATTACTCTAAATATCTTAAAACAGATATAACAAAAATATTAATCAACAATACACTTGTCTTCTGTGGAGTCATTCCAAACTAACTTGTTTCAAGGCATGACAGATTTTTGAATAATTATTATTTTTAATTTGCACTTCCTAAAACGTCGCCGAAAATGGAAAAAATATTTCAATACTACCTTATAATTTATTCAATTACAGCTTTTTAATCTTATGACATATAAAAATAAACATCACAGCAATGAAACCCATCTCTGTGTGTGTGTGTGTGTGTGTGTGTGTGTGTGTGTGTGTGTGTGTGTGTGTGTGTGTGTGTGTGTGTGTCTGTGTGTGTGTGTGTGTGAGAGAGAGAGAGAGAGAGAGATAATAATAATAATGAAAATAAATAAATATAAACTAATCAACTAATCACCAGTTTAAATAATTCTGATTGTCTGACCTATTATATTTATTCACCAACGATCCTTCAAACACGGCAATAGAAATAAAAAGGTAATCTCGAAACTGGGTCTAAATGAAAAGCAAAAGCACTCCCCAAACAATTTTTACTTTAATATTTTTAATTGCTATTATTTGAGATTCTATCAGAGTATCCTTACAGATCAAATTAAGCGTGTTAATAATGTTAATATGCTAGGATCACTCTCTCTAAGAAAGTAACTTGAAACTCGATCCAACTTGCGGTTTTCGTTTTGTAACTGACATACAAGTAGGCAACATTTGTACCTGCCCTGAGAATTTTGCAGAGACAGTTATGTGAGCAATCAATAAGACAGCAAATAACGATCAGGATTTATCTATAGAATGGATGATTTGCAACGTAAAGTAACATCTAATGAACAATAAAGTAAATAGCTCAGTAGATGTTAACAGTAAAGTCTCTGATATTCACAAAATCGTACATTAATTATGTGCATAGTTCTAACAAGACAGGGTGGTTAGCTTTAAACTGGAAATCGAGATTATACATATAGTTCAGAGTGATTCGTTAACAAGTAACTAAGAACAATTTCGTTAATATACAGTTAAAAGCGATTAATTTAATATGTAGCGACTTCATTAATATGCAGTTAAGAGTGATTTGGTAAATCTGTATTAAGAGAGATTTCGTTAATATATAGTTGTGAATGATTTCATTGATATGTAGTGAAAAGCGATTTCGCTATTATGTGGTGATTTCGTTAATATGTAGTTAGATCGATTTCGTTAACGTAATTTTGTTTAATATGTAGTTAAGATACATTTTTATAAAATGTATAATAAAATATAGTTAAGAGTGATTTCATTAATATATAGTTAAGAGCGATTTCGTTAATATGTGATAATTTTGTTAATATGTAGTTAAGAGCGATTTTATAACATATAAGAGTGATTTCATTAATATAAAGTCCGATTTCGTTCTAGTTCACAATCGAATGCCATTTCCGGCTGAAAAGGGATCGGAGTTGGAACCATCTAAATTCTGAAGGGTTGGGGCTAGTGTCATGCATGGTTGAAAGGAGGCTTGTGGCTTCAATGGTTTTGAGTGAATGGCTGGTGTTCTTGTGTTTATATATGTTTATACGTGGGTATACGAGTGGGTATAAGTGATCACATGACTTGAGAAACAAAGCGAGCCAAACTCCTAGTCTGGTAAAACTGACGAACGTTATTTCTAATTTCTCACTTGTGGTCTGTCGAAAGTTGGTCACTAAGCTCAATGTTCAAATACCTCTCAAATATTTTGAAGTATTTTCTATTCACAAATAAAGCAAATACGTGAATGTTTATAATAAAATAACTTCAATTTGAATTTCTATGCCAATTACGGTAATATAGAAGCAGTGCAGAAAGAGCACAGTCATATATTTATAATTTACAATGAATGATGTATCGATTTAAAATATATTTATAGCTTCACTTAATGAGAATCTATTAACACTGTAAGAATATCCATCTCTCAGTTTCAGAGCTATTAAATTGTTGGTCGTATTTTCGACTACGTGTTTGTGTGAGAATACTTTTTCAGCCCTGTCAGTCATAAAAACCAAACAGAAAAACCGATATGAATGTTAATGCAGCGTTTCGTCTCTCAGATACAACGCTGAAGCCACAGTTATCAAATATTCTAGCAAAGAAGCAGCAGCAGATTTCGCACTAACTTTATTTGAATTAAATATTGCTTTCTCAAAAGTTCAAGACATTCTATTATTAGTATTTTTGTTTACTGATCGTTTTCTGCCTATTTTAAATAACTACAGAATTTTCATTTTATAATATTAGTTTTAAAACGTATTACATAAAATATTATATAAATAATAGTTTTTATTTCTTCCTTAGCGGTCCGCGAAATATTTCTCTTATTTTTACTAATCCTCAGGTGTAAAAGGTTGAAAACCACTGCTTTAACCCATGTCTCGTACACCGAATGTGACGAATACGGCAGCCCACAGAAAGGAGAAGATAATCAAGTCTTGCTGTATTGTCAGAATTATGAATCTATTGATGTATCTATGATTTCACAAGCTTTTTCCTGTCTCTCATCTCAACATACTTGTTATTGATACCATTCTGTTTTGAAAGAAATGTGCTTCTTTGAACTCCCCCCCCCCCCCTCCAAAAGAAACAGCCCAAGTGCTCTGTTTATTTTATATTTTCAATTGATAGTCATCAGAATAGTCATCCAAATTGTTTGGTACATTTTTGTGATTTTCGTTAGCAACCATTTAGCAACATTAATATTAATCGATGTTTAGTTTATAACTATAGAAAGTTATAATTCAAGTACCAACTGCCGATCCTATAGCAATGTCGATTATACACACGATTCTAAATGACTGCAGATGGTTGAGCAGGAATTAGTGCATAATTAATTCTCATCCTGCCGAATGAATTTTACTTTCCCCTGGTTGAAAGGAAGGGAAAATATATACAGATACAAATTTCTTGGGCAAGTCTTGCGATATCGTAACGACTATAAAACGGATGAAATAATTAACAGTATAATATTAGAGAAATAAATCAACAAATCCCCAGAGCAATTCTACGAACCCTCAGCTGCATACAAATTACGATTCCAAACTCGACTAATTGAATGACCGCTTGACGTCACTTCGTAAATTCATCGAGTCTGAGAATAGTATTGTAATACTGACAAATATGGTCAGTTAAGTATTGCACGAAATCTATCGACTAAGTCGTGTAAAATTTAACAATATGGTCAGTATGGTCAATTTATATTTAACAATATGGTCACTGGTCAGTTAAGTATTGCACGAAATCTATCGACTTAGTCGTGTAAAATTTAACAATATGGTCAGTATGGTCAATTTATATTTAACAATATGGTCAGTATGGTCAATTTATATTTAACAATATGGTCACTGGTCAGTTAAGTATTGCACGAAATACAAAGAGTCTATATCTATCGATTAAGTTGTGTGTACAAGAACTGTGAAATCTGCACTTTCAATCAACTGAAGAAAATTAATGAGACAGTTTTTAAATAACCATGACAGACGATTTCTGAAAATAAAATGAATAAACCGAAGATATAATATGATTTCAAAAATCACCAAAGCCGAGGATCTGTCCAATCAACTGAACAAAATCGATGACACATGGTTTTGGACCGACGATCTGACCAATAGCAATAAGATTTGAATGATCACCACGACCGGTCAACTAAAAGAAATCGACGACAAGATCTTGAGGACCACCATGTCCAATGACGTGCCCAATCCACAGCTCTTTTATTCTGTAGTAAATTAATTGTAGGCAGGCTGCTAGCAGAACTATATTAATGTCATAAGCGGCAGGACTTTAATTATGGCAGATCAGAGGTACGTTCACGATGAGTTAATTTTGTTCTCGCCATGACTAAACTTATAAGAAACGTAAAGTGGTGGCCAATATATCCAGGATCTTCGGACTGCAATTCGTTGCTACAAGTAAATATTTATGTATCTTTCCTCTCCTGAATAGTTTATAAATGCAGTCTGATTTTTTCACACAATGATACGTGCTTTGTGTGTGTGTGTGTGTGTGTGTGTGTGTGTGAGATAAATTTTGAGATAATCAGTAGCGGTGCGGATCGGTTGCGATAACTCACTAATCTTAAATTTGATACAGCCCGCGTTTCTGAAAGTAAATAACGTTTTCCTTCTCAATGATGATGTAAATAATTCTTACTTTACAGTTCCAGGGGAAGACTAGGAGCAAGAGGTTAAGCATTTCATGTTTCTCTTTATGGAGGAAAATGTGTTTCGTGTTACACCTCGAGTTCAACAGTATGCGAAATCCGAACGTAACTGCACAATGCTGACGCGTGCGTTCATGCGTTAATAGGGAGCGTTGTTTCACACCAGTACAAAGGCATGCTGTGCATATGTTCTCTTGTCTATATAGATTATCGTCGCAAATTATTCAACTTCTCCAGTAATCTGCCCGTCCATCTCGTTGCCCGGTCAACGTCAGTAATATAGAGAGCAATCATCGCGTTTCCTAGTGCGGCATTTTCGCCCCAGTCGAACACATGGGGAGCCGGGTGTTAGCCCTCTAGCTTCACAGGGAGAACCGTGTGTCGGCCCCAAGCAGCAGGGAGTCGAGTCTGAGTGAAGAGAGTTGCACAGTGGTAAAATATCTTTAAAGATCAAGTTATCTGTCGGACTTTTGTTAATGTAACATTTATCGCATAACTGATACTCGGGCGGAGTAATGTTATTTATTTATGTTTTTTTATACTAATAGTACGAGCTCCACAACAAACATTACGACTATCACAAACACACAGTATAAACTTTATGTCAAATAACAGCCGGACTGTAAAAGAAGAACCTCTAATAAAATGATACCCACCCACCCTTCTACCGCGCCCATGACTCTTCTGCACGATGTTAAGATAGCACGATGTGAAACGAGAGTTTTTAGCAGCACAGACTATCGAGCGAGAGAGAGAGAGAGAGAGAGAGAGAGAGGTGAGTGGGGGGGAAGATATTAACTATGTAAAATGTTTATACAGTTAAATATAACAAATCGTTGACTATGAATGCAGTAACCGATCAAACATTCCCTCGAGTAATATGAACGAATAAAGGAATAAGAGATAAGACAGCCGGATGCTTTTAAATAACGAATACAGTCAAAGCCTTGATCTGTCTATTTTCATTAATTTGTATTGTCAGTGCTTATGTCTGCTTGCCTTCGCTCCTCATTGGTAGTTACCGCGGTCATAGTCATAACCGGGTCGGTAAATTGTGTCAGTTATAAGGAAAGGAATTCGAAAGTGCAAGCGCACTGAAGCATGCACCACTCATTGACCTTCTATGACAAATAGGTGTTGTCCAAAATTAAGGCCAGTTCTATCGAGGTATTATTATTGCTGCTTAAAGATTTGGGACCATTACAACTGGCCTACAATGACGAGTGGTTGCTTCGAATTTTGCGGTTTACCTTTAAGTTGCTGTCAACATCAACATATGGGCCGATCCTCCTCGCGCTAAGTTTTAAATACGTGTACAATCTTGGGAGTAATGCTGAAAGATTTACTGTTCCTGCCAACCTAGTGTCATTGTTTCTAGTGCAGAGAGCAAAGAAACAAGGCCCCATTCAACATTTCACCCATACAATCTTAACAATGTATCATTTTAATCACTGATGACTTTAGCTGGGTCACCATTCCGTTTTCGGCAAACTGAAACTAATCAAACTAAGCTCTTTACTTGGGGAAATCCACTGAAAGTGTGCCAAAGTTGTATTTATAAACCGTTACAAACTTCCTAGTTTGATGCGATAATACTAATTTTTTTTTTTCGGTTTAGTTCGCAATCTGCGTTATTCTACTCAAGTTTAATGATTCATGCGCTAAAGTTATACTTCCTAAATCAAAGACATTTTACTACAAAAGATTTTTGAAGCATACATTTATGCACTATCCAATTGTTCGAAGTGATGTGAACAAGACGTTTAACTTTATAATGGAAATTGCTAGATTGACTAGTAAGAAAACAAATGACATTTTAATTTATACGCGGAATCTGCAAGACTGGTTAGTAAGACAACTGCGAAGCTCCTCTCTGAATGTGATAGTAGTGGAAGCCATGAAGCTCCTCGCTGAATGTGGTAGTAGTGGAACCCATGAAGCTCCTCACTGAATGTGGTAGTAGTGAAGCCTTGAAGCTCCGCAATGATTCTAATTCAACGGTTACTGACTGGATCTTCAGCAATTTTTCAAGAAAAAATATTTTAAAAATAAAATGTACACTTTCCCTTCAATAGTTTTGGGCCTCAGAATTCTTGTAGCCATGTAGATAACAATTCCATCTGCTCACTCGTGCTATGAAGGAGTGAGGATTCCAAGCTCAGATTTCCAAACATCTGTCAGTATATTTTACTACTTAATTACTGTTAACTGAATATACTTTTATTCATCTCACCATTTTCAGTTTTCTAGATAGACGCTGACTTCCACTGTGAGTCAGACATCAGTTTACTTTGATTTCTATGAGGAACTCTTTCCCTCTGATTTGTCTATGAGGAACTCTTTCCCTCTGATTTGTCTATGAGGAACTCTTTCCCTCTGATTTGTCTATGAGGAAATCTTTCCCTCTGATTTGTCTATGAGGAAATCTTTCTCTCTAATGTGTCTATGAGGAAATCTTTCCCTCTGATTTGAATGCATAAGTATATTCGTTTACTGTTAGTTCTCATGGTTTCTGGTCTCAATGTTTAACGGTTAGTTTACAGGTAAATGCCTGTCAGCAATACAATCAGTGTCACACTAATTGCTCGTTAATCCTTCCATTCATACATTACTTTTCTTCCATACAGCTTTATTTCATACCATATCATTCATACAGGATAAGCCATTGTTTTAATGTAATTGTTATGGAGAGAAATCCCATTTCCTGACAGGCAGAAACTGCTAATAGATGTCTAAATAAATAAGATAAATTCATGGGATCTAGCCAAGACACTCTTGGTGACAATGATGTCCTTGCTAACCTTTCTGTATCAGTATGGCAATCAGTGTTGAATTTAGCGTGAACCTCTTGTCTCATCAAAGCAACCAACGCTGTGACATCACACCAGACAGCCCACCTCAATACTTTGTAACATCCAGCAACATACCAGGCATCTTCTAATCAATTGCACTGACTACTAAATATCATACCTGGTACAAGCCACATATGCTATTGTTTTCACATTTGCATATACTTCACTGAGAGCTAAGAATGAAGATACACAGGAGCAAGTAAAACCCAAGACATGGTTCCCAAAATATGGAATCAAGATAGAAGACCTACATTTTTATATTTCTGGGTGAATTTTCTTCATGCAGATCTATGCAGGTCCAATATTTTCTTTGGCTGTTAGATGAATAGACACTGATACTTAAATCCACCTTAGGCTTGGATATTTAGTAGTGTGGCAGAGTAAATTTGTCTATCCCGAATTCTAAACTTAACTGTTATATAAATTGTTAAATTGTCAAATGACCCGATCTTGAGATGGTAGTTTTGTAAGTGTCAGAGTTGGAGTAAACAATTTCGGTTGAGAATATGATAGAAATTGCTGACACAATCCAAACCAGTTTCAACTGTATGAGTAGTTCTGATAAGTAATAATCTCACACTAGTTCATAACAAACTCATCCAATGGGGATGGACGGAAAGTTTCTTTGTTGAAGAAATACTCTATTCTAATCACTTTGAATGTGAACATAACTCGGGTCCAGCCATAAAGGCGATCATTAGCTTATGGTAAGTAAACTGACTGGTAAAGAAAGAATGGGCTTAGTAATATGTCGTACCTGTTTGCTATTGATCTACGATTTGAATTGGAGAATGCTTTATGTAATTGAACCATTATTTCTATGTTCACTAATTTGATCACGTTGTACATTATACTTGTGAATTTTGATAGATGCTATATTTCTTTATGCACACTGTGTATCAGACTAACAAAATTGTTGCAGGATTTGCAAGTTGAGAATATTTGGAAGAGAGAAAGGAGTTTATGAAATATGCCTTAAATTTAGTGCTGCCTTAATCTGAGTTTTGCAGAAGAGCAGGTATTTTGTTTTGGGTTGTCACATCATGCTACAGTGACTACTGTGCTCTACTAGATTACGTTGGTGCGTGAATCCAGGGTTGTCGTCAACTTTTCAGTAAAATGTGAAACTATAAGTTGATTCCTGTGAATTATGCGAAAATAGAGGCTTGAGTTTGGCCTCGAGAATTCACGAAGATTATTTTGAATGTTCATCGTGGTGTGTTGAGTACTACACATGAAAAGTCGAGACATTCGTCCTGATGTGCTTGATAGTGCATGAAATTCAGGATGATTCTCTATGGTGTACTTTGTGAGCTCATCGAAGATTCTGGAACAGTTGTGTAACGTGCCTAGAAGGGACACGTGAGGCCATCACCCGAATAAGAAAGACAGTAATTTGTTGCAAACACGAGCCAGTGACAGCCGTCATCTTTGAAAAGTTTATGTGCATTTGGCTTTCATTATTTCTCTGAAACTCTACTCTCATTTTTGTGATGATATCTATGAACGTGATTATGTATTTAATTAATTGATACTGATGTCTATGCTAGGACAAACTGAATGATTGTCCAGCATTAATTGAACATTGTTTTGAAGTGATGTAAATGTTAACACTCTTTTGATTATATTCATATGTTATATATTTGACTGTTGATTTAATAGACTTATTGTTAAATTTATTGACCTTCTTACACATATTGATAATCTGTTGGAGACGAAAGTGGGTGGAAGGGGGGGGGCTTGTTAAATATAGATTAAATGATGGATTGTCTTCTCCTTTGGTAAGAAGTTTTCCACCTATGGAAATATTGTGTGATGGTAAATGTTTGTCTTTAATGTTATGGAAGAGATAAAACGTTTACAGTGCCCGAATATTCGCCAAGTGAGAGAGAAGAGTGGTGTCTTCTGGAGAATTATTAATAACGTAAATTAAGACTCCCATCAATTGTAATTAGTTATGGACGATTAAATGATAAGAATAATCATAACCGATAAGTAGTGTGACCTAGGCGTCACAAGTAGGTTACCCCATCCAACTAATTCTTGTGCCAGAAAATTAGAAAGCATAACGGCATTGACTGACATTTTGATCCATGCTGCTTTATCCAAAAGTTGGTTTTCATTTGTTACTAATTAGGCTTAATAATATACAATTACTAGTGGCATTAAAACAACCATCTCTTCTTTTACTAACAAATATTAACAAAGCCATTTTTCATTTATTGTTAATATGGCATGGAGACAAAGAAATATATGAGGAAAGATTTAATCACATTTAAACCCTATTGCGGCCAACCATACACTCCACCACACATCAATATCATCAGACGTTACAATGCTACAAAGTATGAATGAATAAATATCAATACTATAAACATAATATTTCTAGGATCATTTATGATTTTATGTCATAGCAAATAACAAAATTATAGTTAAATCACAAGCAAGAAAAAATGTTTTCCAGTCCATAACTACTCAAATGTTAAATAAAATCCTACTGTCTGCAAAAAGCATTGATAAGTGAACTTGATGAAAATAATACACATCTAAGTTGCTGTTTGCTGACGTTATTTATATGAGTATTGTTCTCTGGTTTTGTCATCTAGGTCGATAGACAAAAAGACGTCATACAAACAAAACAATTAGAAGAAAAAGAAAGTGAAAAGAATTTTAAATAATCCTTTGGTCCAAAAACCTCCTCCATATTGTTCAACTGTTACTATATGGAGCTATTTGTGATTGTTGTGTAGTTAGTTTGTCAGATAGATTTGTACGTTAAAAAAAAAAGATTTGTACGTTAAAAAAGTATTACCAGAAAAATCTGCTTGCAGAAAATGAATTTTGCTAATTATCTCAATGATACTATATTCCATCTTTCAAATCGTCCTGAATCACACACACACATACACACACACACTCTCTCTCTCTCACACACACACACACACATACACACTCTCTCTCACATACATACACACACACACACACACATACACACTCTCTCTCACATACACACACACACACACACACAACGTTCCTACTAAAAACAACTTCTTAAAAATTTTAAAAACAAACTCTAGATTCGTATCTGAGAGAGAAAAAAAACCACAATGTTTTTCTAACACTAGAAAAGATTACATTTGTTTAAAGAAAATACTTTATCAGAACGATAAATAAAAATGTAGGCGACAGTTTGAAAAGACAAGTGTTTCGTGTCCAGATGCGTTGCAACCAAGGTTGTGGAGTCTGCCAAAAATGTCGGACTTCACAACCAACGTTCCCTCTAATATTTTTCCTCAGTGCGCGGAAATGGCGGTTGTTTGAGCTTGCTAACAAAACTTTTACGCAGAATTTTAAAACTGCTACGCGGCATTTTCTAATACAGAACATTGTTCACAACCCTAACTGCGCAACTCTTTTGAACACAACACATTTGTCTTTTCAAATTTTACAAGTTCCACTACCTACTTCGACTCCAATATAATTTATTACTAAATCATAAGGCATAAAATTATACACTCATATGGAGTTATATGTAAAAGTATGATATAGCTGTAAATAAGTGAATAAGTGGTTTCAGAGATTTTATTTTTAAACTATTCATTCGTACAATAATATAATACAGTAACCCGAAAATTATATGTAATAATATGATCATATTTATCTAAAGTGAACTGATTCTTTTTTATACAAAATAAAAGGGGGTGGGGTGTCGCTTCTAACAGGTGCACTCAAATCGGATCTGACGATTTGAGGGAAAAAAAACAAACTTCGGCAGTGCCATGAGTCGGTGGTAACACTGTGACAGTCAAAGTTTTAATCTCGGGGTAACAGAGTACTTGCATTTTTAGAAGAACTTCTGACTTCAAATTTCTGACTCTTTAAGTGCTTCGTAAAAAAATCTATTTTGAATCCTGTTAGATATGATGGAGTTTCTCTTTCTCCGAAATTTTCAAAATTTAAGCGCTGGCGTTTTGACTAATCCTGCATGTCTAGATATTTTTCAAAATGTTCATCTTCACGGTTAGAGTGGGATGAAAAAAAGATGATTCAATGCTTTCATTGAACGACCCAGCTATCGCCTCATCTTCCTCTACCATTCCTATGAATAGGCTAATGCGCACAAAGCCCCTTTACCTTTTAATTTGATTTTCTGTCAGTAGGACTCGAACAATGGAGTCACAATTATAGCAACCAAAGGATGTCATTGTCTAACAGACGACTTTCTCTGTGCAGCACAGGGTTCAGGCAGCATCATATCCGAGCATCCTGTTTGTGATTGGCTGACCTTAGACTAGAGGTCTGGGGAAGTATGACACAATTTGATGTAATGATAGCGCGTGATTTGCAGAATTCTTACCCTGGGGTCAAGATCGATGTTACACCACAGCAAGAAAAATCTTCTCATTTATATAGCACATGATTTTTTTTTCTTAGCTCACTTTTCAAGAACTTCACCAAGTACTTTATATTTCCGTCGCTTAAACTGTACTAAATTAATATCGATCAAACTACCGTGGAATGTTAATTCAAACTACTTCTTTTTATAGGTTGTTTTCTTTTCCCCGCTGCATGGATCATACGTGGATCTGCCTTGGCCTAAGTCTCGCAAGACTAAGAGCTGGACACGAAACATTTTTACCAACTCCGACTCCATACAAAAAAACCCCCAACCTATTCCACGACTCAGATTCCATTAAAAATGAACCTATTCCACGATTCCGATTCCATTAAAAAAGAACCTACTCTACGACTACGACTCCCCAGCAATGGTTTCAGGACTCTTTAAACTCCCTGTAAGCAATGCACTATACAACTATTACTGCTAATAATAATCTGCAATTATATAAAGAGTTTCTGGTGTTCCAATACCTTGGTTGTATACAACATTCACGATTGCTTTACGCTCTATATAAACACAGTGATGAGATTAGTTACACCTGCAAACCAGCAAGAGAGCCAGAAATGTGCTTTAAAGATAGATAATACTGCATTCTAAGTTAATTCGGAAGATCTACTTAGAATATGTTTCCAGTTGAAATCACAAGATTGCTTGTAAACCGCCGTCTATTGTCTTGTTGATCTGAGGTTTTACGTATAACGCAGATTTTGCATTTTTTAAAATTGTTTTGTAATATTGTTTTATTACTTGTAATGTTGTTCTGATTTCGTTTTAACAGCTGTATGCATCCAGTTTCAATCTACCCTTTTGCTACAAAATGAAATGGCACCCATTCGTTCATCAGTCTACCTATTTATTCTATCAAATGTTTACATCTGTCTAGGTGTGACTAAACATGATGGGCAGAGAGCTTATATCTGTCTACTGATCTGTCTGGTATGTGACCAATCATGGTGTTTTGTAATATGTGCCTCAGCGTGGTGTGAGTGAAGTGACACAGCACCAACATCCATATTCACATTCACCTATCCACGTGTTATATTAACACATCATACTGCAATAAAATACTATACACCATAATTCTGATAAGGTTACTGCAATACACAATACTATACACACTAATTCTGAAAGGTTATTGCAATACACTGATATAAAATATTATGCACAGTAATTACGAGACGCTAAGACATTTAGAGTAGTAACGCAATTTTAAAGATGGTTGTAACTATGAATACGACTATGATGTTATCATTATTAGTCGGTGACTAATTTTCTTCAAATATGTCATAACAACTAACAACAAGGGGTAATTTGAAACAATGATCAGCAATTTTTAATGCTCATCTTTCAAAACAAATTGTGAACGTAAACTGTTCATTCTATGCTAGCTTGGGACGACTGTGTGCAAACAGCAACAATCACAATCTCATAAACACAATCATCATCATCATCATCTAGTAGTACTAGTAATAATCCAGTGATGTAGTTTACTATTACTGAAATGAAGCAAAAATCAAAGAACAAAACTACAATATTTCACAAAACCATGAAGATTAGCACACATATGTGCAAACACAAAGAATCTTAATAATTTTACATGCATACACAGATGCTCCCCATAATAGGAAAAAATGCAAATAAACAATTATGAGTAAAACAAAAACAAAAAGAAACGGAAACTCTGTTCTCATAAGAGATTACTTTAAATATATTCTCACTGTCAAGCTTACGCTCAACAGACCTCACTGCAGAGGTAACGCTAAATATAATCTTACTGTTGCGGTTGCCCTAAATTCTCTCTGATGAGGTTACGCTAAGTGTGATGTCATTGTCAAAATTTACGCTAAATATTGTTTTATGCCAAGATTATGCTATCTGTCGAGAGTCAAGATTACTCTAAAAGAGCTCATTATTGAGGTCATGCTAAAAAAAAAATACCTCAATGACGAGGTTACTCTAATAACTGATGAATGTTGAGACTTCGCTTACTCACTATGATCTCATTGATGAGTCTATACTAAATATGTTCTCTCTGGGAGAGGTTACATTAAGCATGACCTCATTGTAGAAGTTACATAAATAAGATTTCAGTGCCATCCTTATGTGAAATATGTTTTCACTGTCAACGTTACTTTAATTATGATCTCACTATCAAGGTCTCACTAAATATGACCTCATTAGTGGTGTCAACGGGTACCCGGGTATCCGTTGCCGTGCTAATATCCGGGTAGTAAAATTGTGGACAGGGTACCCGTGATAACGTGGCCTTTGGCACAGAAATGGGTAATGTAGAGTGGGGTGCAAGAGAAACCGACAGAGGCAAGCCAATCACGCGATAGATGAGAGAACTGAAACTGGTTGTCTGGATTTAGCACACTCCTCCCCACCCCCACCGGTCACAATCGCATCCTGTTGTAGATGGCGACCTGCTAAATCACCTGCTAAATCGTGCTGGCTGTGGCAACTGCTGTACTTAGATCTAATTATGGACGACATGGATCACCGTAGCTCGCGTCTTTTCCTGTGCTCGTTAAAACGTGTAGCATGTTAATAAGACTTCAGTAAACAAACTTGTCAGAGTAAGACATCGCCTTCACGCCCAAGCGATTGGAAAGTGACACAGCGAAATGCAATCTGAGGTCGGCGAAGAGCGATTGAACTTGATGCCCTATTTTTAAATACATTATTGTTGTTGACATTTTATTTAGTTTTAGTTTAGTTTATGTAATGATTGATCATATTAAAATTAAAGTTTGTGTTGTACATATAAAGATCATAATTAATAGTAAGTCACTAAATGCAAACCATTGGCTACTGTGTGAAATAGAGTATATGCTTAATGGTTAAGTAGCTTTGTGAAGAGATCACCATTTGCGATGGAGATTATACTAATTTTCAAGTGGATACCCAGGCAGCATTTTAGAAAAAATTTACAGCCCTAGACCTCACTGTCAGAATTCCGCTAATTAATATCGCTCCTGATGTCACTGTCAGAATTCCGCTAATTAATCTCGTTCCTGATGTTAAGTCAAATGTGGTATCCCTACCGAGGTTACGCTAAATATGATCTCACTGTTCAGGTTACATAAGTATGACTTCACTGTCAAGGTTACATGAATGTGATCTCACTGTCGAGGTTATAATAAATATTTTTCTCACTCTTGATGATGTCAGATGTAGTATCGTAATTTCTCTTAAGAGTGTAATTGTTTTTATCGCATACTTAGTCTTTACATATTGCTAAGGCCCTCTAACCAATCGTAATAGCTCGTACTTTACTGAAGACTATTAATGGTCATTTTCTTAGACATCACCGACTAAAAACTACACTTTAGCAGCACGTCGAAACAACTCGCTTAAATCAGGGAATGTGAATACTAATCGAACTATCGAACTATGAAACTCTTGGCACGTAATAAATAAACATAAACAATTAGGTGTGTAATTTTAATCAGCTTCTCGGGAAAAACAACAACAAAACTGACCCGGCTATTGTGTTTAGCAGAAGAAACCTTTTTTTTTAACAGAAAATTAGTTTTATCGAGATAAAACGGCGAACTGGTGGCGCATGTGAAATGAAAGACTGTGCAGGAAAGTCTATAAAGATACAATTGAATACATAGATGGAGAGTGTGTTAAGACATAAATAGTTTTAGGTGAAGTATAAACTATCAAGAGTAAGAGTAAGCCACGGTTTAAATTTTTATATAAATAATTATGAAAGCAATAGTTTTCTAATAGCACAAACTTTATATTTTATTTCATAATTTCTACACACACACACACACACACACACACACACACACACACACACACACACACACACACACAAAAGAAGCAAAACAAAACAACAAACAAACAAAAATCCAAGTACGTCAAGACCACTCATTTCAGAACACGAAGATAAAGATGTACTATTGTCTAATGCACACGCACGACCCAAACAATGAAGCGAAACTTTAGACATTAAGGTGGCAGGTAATGTGAAAGTGAATTATACATATGCTAAGACTATATGATGCAAATGACATAAGAAAGTGACATCATAAGATGGATTGTCGTGCCATGGGCTCAGTTTACAATCCAGAATATGCCTTGTCAATAATAAACACAGTAAGTACTTAGTACAAGCAAGTATATTCCAACACATATACAATCACAAATACAGAACAAATCTTCGCACGCAAACACACTCGATTAAACTAGCACAATGAATATTTCGTGAGATTTACACACGCAGACTCATCTACATACACACTAAAATGCAAAGTAAACATTATAAATATTATTATACAATTGATTTCAAACTACCAAACTCCAACCACAAACATCCTCACTACTCTTCAATCCCCTCCCTCTATAATTATGCAGAAGTAAAAGGTTACAGGTCAAACATCATACCGACATACATCTTTCATTATCTAAATCTCTTATTCTTCACACACACACACACATTTGCGCGAGCGCCCAAGTGCAGTCATTTTTTTTTTTAATACAACGCGCATGTCATTCTGTCGTGTTTGACCGAACGAGATGGCGACTCAAAGGACGAGATTTAAAAAACAGCAACAAAAAACCCCCGCGAAGTGACGTACCGAACACAGCGCAAAGTCCAAGAACTCTGCCAGCACACTGTACTACACAGAAGCCTAGGGGATCAGTTAAACGCCTCCACACAACACATTATGATTTCAGACTAGCTTAATTACACGCCGGAGACTGCTCGAATTGGAGCTTAAGGGCATTGATTTTTACCACCGAAGCAAATGTCAATGGATGATGAGCGTATTTTTGTTGTCGCCTAGGCACGACAACCTAACAGATCGATGGCAACTATTCTCTAGTTTCTGAGGCAACATAGCGTGTTAGGTATAAAGAAACAAATTATCCTCTACTGAATGCATCCTCGTATTGAAAAGTAAAAAATATTTTTTAAAAAATTAAAGTTAAAAAGCACTTGTCTGTTGATTTTTTTTTTTCTTTTATATTATGTCCAGCAAAGTGTGACCCTTCGGTTCTATTCAGAGTATTCAGTACACAGTGATCGCTATCTACAAGGTCAGACTTTAGAATGCAGATAAACCTTTGTATTAATGCATACCAAATAAATGTAGAGCAAGAGTCAGAATTAGCATGTTCTTAAGTGTCTATTTAATTCGATTCTCTCCCGCAAATAAATGAAACTTTACGCATGAAGAAAGGTCCAGGTATGAGGTAATATTTATCTATGCATGAGGCAAGGTCTAGAGCAGGGACGGGCAACATACGGCCCGCGGGCCGGGTCCGGCCCGCGAAGGGATTTTGACCGGCCCGCTGACTGTTTCTGGCCATACATGGTAATGTGGCCCGCGTCCACATCCCGCCGCAATCTCCCACTACTTTCTTACTGCGTTGCAGTTAATAGTGACTGTTAGTTATTCTTTGGTTGTTTTCGGTTAGATTTAGAATTTACAATAAAATTGTTATCATTTTTTTTGCCAAGAAACATAAAGTTGACAGCAAGTGTAGCCATTTAACAAAGATTGGATGCCTAAGTACTTTTTCACAGAAGTGGGCAAGATAGCAGTATGTTTGCTGTGCAGTGAAAGTGTTGCCATGTTGAAAGAGTACAACATTAGCTGCCATGGTAATGTGGCCCTGTCCACATCCTGCCACATCCTGTTGCAATCTCCCACTACTTTCTTACTGTGTGCAGTAATAGTGACAGTTATTCTTTGGTTGTTTTTGGTTAGATTTAGAATTTAAATTTAAATTAAAATTAAAATTTTTATCATGGATTTTGCCAAGAAACGTAAAGTTGACAGTGAGTGTCGCGCATTTAACAAAGATTGGATGCCTAAGTACTTTTTCACAGAAGTCGGCAAGAAAGCAGTAGGCCTATGTTTGCTGTGCAGTGAAAGTGTTGTCGTGTTGAAAGAGTCCAACATTAGCCGCCATTATGCGACGAAACATGCAGGCTATGGCAGCACTTTATCAGCAGGGGAACGGCAAACAAAAGCAACAGAACTGGACAGAAAACTTGTAAAGCAGCAGAATGTATTCGGAAAAGCCAAAATAGCCCAGAAAGCTGCTACTCATGCCAGCTTTGTGGCCGCATACAACATTGCTGAGCACAGCAAATCGTTCTGTGATGGTGAATTTGTCAAAAAGTGCATGCTCGATGTAGCTGATCAAGTCTGTCCAGAACACAGAAAGAATTTGAAGAAGTCACTTTGTGAAGAAGAACTGTGGCTCGCCACATTGAAGCAATTGGTGAAGACCTGACATCACAACTGAAAGGGCGTGTACCTTCATTTCAGCTGTTTTCCCTGGCATTGGATGAAAGCACTGACATCGATGACACTGCACAGTTGTTCATCTTTGTACGAGGCATTTCAGAAAACTTTTAAATCACAGAATTGCTGTCAATGGAATCAATGAAAGACACTACTACCTGGGAAGATATTTTCGAATGTGTGGAAAATGCCTTGCACACAATGCAATTACCCTGGCAGAAAATGGTAAGTGTTACTACGGATTGTTCTCCATCTTTGACAGGAAAGAAAGTTGGTCTACTGAAGAGACTGGGTGACCGTGTTGCAGAGGTCGATTGCACCAGGTAATTGATATTTTAACATTGCATAATACACCAGGAAGTGCTGTGTAAAAGTGTGCTTGACATGAAACATGTTGTGGATCCAGTTGTGAAAAATGTTAATTTCATCAGGGCGAGAGGTCTAAATCACAGACAGTTTATCACACTTCTGGAAGATTGTGGTTCTGATCACAGTGGTTTTTGTATCATACCGCTGTACGCTGGTTGAGTTTGGGGAAAGTTCTGAGATGTGTCTGGGACCTGAAAACAGAAATCTTACTGTTTTTGGAGATAAAAGGGAAAGATACAGAATATCCTCAACTCAGAAAATCAGAATGGCTGTCAGATCTGGCGTTTGCAGTTGATCTCTTTGAACACCCAGACTTCAAGGGAAGGGCACTTTTGCTCACGAAATGTACTCAAAAGTGAAGGCATTCAAGGTGAAGCTAAAACTGTTTTCTCGCCAATTCAGTCAGAATATCACAACACACTTTCCAACACTCGAAACTATGGCACCCCAGATGATGTCAACTGAGAAGTATACCCATATGATATCTGCACTAGACTGAATTTTCTCGTCGTTTTGCGGACTTCCAGAAACTTGCTGCTGAGTTTGATATCTTGTCATTACCGTTTACAACTGACTTTGAAAAGGCGCCGGATGCTCTACAGCTGGAACTGATTGATCTGCAGTGTGACTCTACCCTGAAAGAGAAATTCCAATCTGAAAGCATTGACACATTTTATGCGTCACTGAATGAGTCCAAGTTTGCCAACCTGAGAAAGATGGCCATGAAACTACTTGTTCTGTTCGGATCTACATACATTTGCGAACAAACATTTTCGACCATGAACATTAACAAGACAAAGCTGCGTTCCAATCTAACTGATGTTCACGTGCAGTCTTTACTGAGAATTTCTACGTCCGACATGCAGCCAGAGTTCAAACAACTTGTTGAAAACTTTGATCGACCACAAATATCTCATTGACTTCAGCAGCTATTGAAGTACATTACGTTAAATTCATTAAATACTGTTTTTGGTCTCTATGCTTTAATGTTTACAAGTTTAAAGTTTACTTAAATACGATTTATTCCTTGCATAGGTGGATTAATACGCGATTAAGGTATTGATTTAGTAATCCGGCCCGCCAAGGACTTCATTTTCCCATACCCGGCCCGCCGACTGAAGAAGTTGCCCACCCCTGGTCTAGAGTCTAGTTGTGTAATGTGTGGGTGTACGGTAAGGTTCAGGTATGAGTTATTAGAGGTCTATATGTGAGGTAAAGTCCAGGATAGGCCAGCTTTGCTTATGTTTTGCATTATCTTAAACGCCATGCACAGACTCACACATCATATATTACACACAACACATCGACTTTTTTCTTCTTCTCCCTTTTTCTTATTTTTGAGAGAAATTTCTTTTATCCATGTAGTCGAAATGTTGCACATAAGCGTCACTTATAAGAAGCCTGATCATGGGACAAACAAGACAGTATTTATGAAGTCTACATTTTGGGGTCTCCGATCTGTATAGCAATACTAGCTTGTGCTGTAAATGTAATTTGCCAAGAATACCCTTTAGGTGGGCATATTGGGTTTCAGTATCCCAAGATATAAAACTGCTAAAGAAACGACAAGTCTTACTGCTACAATAACATTATTTCAAATTATTTACAAATTTACCTTTGGTTGCAATATATATACCTTAGCAACATATTCAGAGTTTGTTCAAAATGTACACACACATATATACACGCGCGCGCGAACGTGTGTGTGTGTGTGTGTGTGTGTGTGAGGGTGTGTGATAACATGGAAATTTTAATGATTAAAAATAACTTTTCATGGATTTATAGTTATTATCTCTAATGATATATTTTTAATGCATGTTGTTTGTCCTTAAAATTGTAAGAGAGAACATTTACTTCTTAGAAATATTAGTAATAAAAATATTATTGAGAAAAACAAACACTTTTATAATCAGAGCTAATCCATTTAGCAATCTCATATAATCTGTGCAAAAACAATAATCTTTTAATTCATAGACAGAGACAATTCAGTCATATGGAAATTCAAGAAAGGTTCGTGCTTAAAACGTTTGTACAAATTAAATTAATGTATTAAACAGTATGCTAATTTTGTGCTGTTCATTTTATTTGAGGATTTTAAAAATTTAAAATTAAATGTTGCACCCAAATATTTGGCATACACCTGTTACACTTTGATAATTAAAAACACTTTATACGCCTGTTTGTAAAAAAATAAATTTTAAGTTTTTGCGAAAAATCATTTGAATATGAGTCATATGTCACTTTCGGATATGAGGGTTTATAAACTTACATAATGTTCAATAACACTGTTGAGCTGTGCCTTTATTTAGTTTATTTGACGGTGAATATACGTAGGGTGTTGAATGCAGACTTGAATGAAGAAAATCTTCACGAAAATGACGTTGGCAACGCACTTTCACGTACACTCTCCTTGTTCTTCTCTAATTTCTTAAATGACAAGTGACATGCTGAATGCCTGTCACCAGCTGAATGAAAACAAAGGCAATGGCCTCTCGGTAAGTCACTTCCGTTTTAGAAAGATTCTGCAATTTCTACTGGTCGCAGTATAAAACATAATTATAATTTAATTACACTTAGTGAATAATGTCCACTTTTCGAATTTAACGGTTGAAATATATCTCATATATCAGAAAAATTACTTCACAACCAGAAAATACACTTTAAAATATACTTCTTTCGTTATAGAAACATTACGCGGAGATGGGGGTGGGTGGGAAGAGGAGACTGTCACATACATTTCTGATACACTTTAACCTGTTTTATGTTAAACAAGAACAGATAAAGAAATACACAATTTTTATGTTTTCATAAGGCAAGCACATAAATTTAAGATTTAAAATAAATAGAGCAAAGAAAATCTTAAAAGTTAAATACACTTTTGTACAATACTGAATTCTAAAATACGCATTTGTATATTATTACACATTACCAATGTAAAATAACCGAAGGGAAATACGGCATTAATCAATTTACATATCTATAATAAACCCTATTGTCAGCAGGTCCCTCGGGCACTAAACAATGGAATGTTAATGAAGTAATTTATGCTAATGCAACCAACTTATAAATCAATGCAGCATTTTCTTCCCTCTCCTTTATGTTCCAAGGATAATATTCATTTCGGAATGTATTACTTTCAGTCTGGTCTTGAAACGCTAGTGTCCATTTGTTTAATGGATTGGACACAGAAATATCTCATTATGAGTCCGTCTTTGTGTCTGAAATTCAAACTGTAACATCTTTCCTTACATTACGGCACTGCCACAGAAACTCTGTGCTAGCATTCAAGTCGTGGCTTCCTTCTTTGTGCTACGGCCTGTTTCATGAACTTTCTGCTGACGTTCAATGGAAGTATATTCATACAACTAAAGAGTGATATACATTTTCATAGCATTCTTTTATTTCTGGAGTCAGTCGAAATAGGTTCCTTTTATTTCATTACTTAGCACGTGTCTATATCATCATATGCTTTGCGCTTTTTTCCTTTTTTTTTTTGGGGGGGGAGGGTGGTGGTGGTGGTGGTGGTGCATGGGTGTAGCAAGCAGCCAGTTACTTCTGCCCTCCCCAAACATCAGATATGACTCTTCAAGCCAGTAATTGACGAAATTATTACCACCAAAGATTTTGTCAACATAATCCTCCTTTATATATTCTTACCAGCCCGACACACAAAATAGTAAGGAAATTACAAAGCCCTATACTGACAACTTAAATAGCCACGTGAAGAGATGAATACACTCTTTCAGGATATCCTAAAGCTAACCTTTGTTACAACAAAGCCCGATGTTGATTCTTAGTCATACGAGTTTCCTGCAGTGTAAGAATTCTTCAGATGGCTTTTATTATCAATAATATGCAATACATAATTATACAACAACGTAATAATAATAATAATATGCTTCGAAAGTCTATGGATGAGGGATTACAGACTATAGACCTATAAGTGAAGATATCTAGTGATCTTAGGAATATGAAAAATGGATATCGTTCCCGGTGGCCCCTTGGTCTTCGAGAAAGAAAAAGTGACTGCTTTGAAAATAACCAACCCATCTCATTCATGAAGGTGAAAAGTGGACGTGATTCCATAAGAGGTCAGAGGTAAAGACCTGCGTAAGATACTGCATGGTGCTTAAGTAGAAAATGGGCTACTCGAACACAACCTAAACCAAAGAAGATTTTGGACTGGAAAGGGGATAACCAAAGACCCAGCCCCACTACTAAAAGCAACACTCACCTTGGAAGTGTCCATATCTTCCGAAAAATCTTAAATTTTCCCTAAATCCTGGTAGTTTTCCAAGACCAAAATTCACCACAACTAACCGACAAATAACAGAAGCCGTAAGATGATTCAACAATAATAATAATAATAATAATAATATAATAAGATGATGATGATGTGGTGGTGATGATGATAATGACTTCCGCTACTAAAAGCTGCAATTCGCACAGAGTCCACACCTTCCATAAAACTCGTATCTCCAAGAATCCTGCTAGGATCCCGAAACCAAGGTTGACAGCCAGAGTTACGCTTCTCCACGACAGTCTGATAAAGCACATTTACCAACAGTACATCGTTCTTTCTCCTCCCACTTCGCACGCGCAAACCAGATAAATCAATGTGGCACTGACTGGCCACAGAACGTAAATGCCGATCGATTAAAAAAATAATACCTGGTCAAAGGGCATCAAACAATGATCAATCACAGAGCATTAACAAGTACAGGTAATAAACCCATGAACAATGATCAGTGACAAAACATCAACAAGAAATGTTAAAAAACACTAACACTGATTGGTCAAAGTACACTAAGACCGATCGGTCACGCACATTAACTGTTCGCAGATCGACAACGATCGATCACAGAACCATCAGAAACGATTGTCTGAGCATCTTACAAGAGTATTTATGAAGATCTATTTATTTGTTGTTTTAATTTTGTCGTATAATATGAAAATTCAAACTGTTCTATAAATATACAACAACAAAAAAACGTGAGTCGACATTTAATTAAAGAGCCTTCATTAGAGCTTTCAGTAACGATGACATGTGAGCAATAAATGCGTTAGTGACGTAAGACAAACTTTTTTAATAATGGCGGCTCTTCACTAATTCACAAGTCAGTCACATAATATCCACAACGATTGGGTCTGAGCATCAATTACGACCAGTCATATAATATTCAGTATTATTCGTCAAAGAACATTAACACGATTGGTCAGAGAACATCAACAGCAATCGATCATAGAACATTCACATGTATTGGTCACAGAATATAAACAATTAATCATCGGTTAAAGAACATCAACAATGATCAGTCACAGAGATGAATGCATAATTATTAACGCACATATAATATTAATACATCAATATTGTTCATTCTGATGTCGGAAAAACATACATGAATTAATGGCGACGCCATTTTAATATTTTAAAACTTGTGAAAATATATAACACACGTCACAAGTTGGCCCCGAACGAGTTCAAATTAATTTATTTGCTCAACAGTGACTTTTCAGTTCATTAGTCTTTAATCATGATTTTTTAGCAAAGTACAACACTAAGTAATGGTTTTAATTTAATTTACTTTTATAATTTTACCAATGCATTGCAATATGAAAATTCCAAAAGCTTAAGAAATATACAACAAAAGTGTTTGCGCGTGCGTGCGTGCGTGCGTGCGTGCGTGCGTGCGTGTGTGTGTGTGTGTGTGTGTGTGTGTGTGTGTGGTTCAGTGTAGATGTTTTTTAAATGCAATGCAACTTTCACTTAAAATAATGTGTACGGCGCTAGTGTTGGCATACATTAAATGAAGGCCATCTAGTTGGAAGAAGGAGTCGACTTCATTACAGCTGCACACCAAATGCATAAAGAAGGAGGTCTGCCGCTCAGCGACAGGTTTGACTTTCGGAAAACAAATGACCGACCACACGTGCATAGCAAAACGATTTGAGTAAATATAAATATGAAGTGGGATTATCAATAATGCTATGTTTTTGATAGCTTGAAAGGTTTACAGTGGCGAACGCTAACACCTGTGCCTTGCTCTAATACATCAGTACAAAGTTGTTTAAATCGCCCTCAACTATTTACGTAACATACAACGTGATGCCCGAATGCACATTTTCAAATACTGCAGTTTCGCATGTCAAATGTTTGAGCCCGAAAACACCTAACTTAATATAAAACGGATCAATCTGTAAAGGGACGGATGTTATAATAGCAATGGCGGGTTTTGAAAAAGTTTGCCTTTAGGTAATTATAAGATGGAAGGTAAGAGCAAATAGTAACGATAATCTCTGCATAAATGTATACACAAAAAGTAAAATAATGGAGAAAAAACAAAACCAAAAAGTTTAGTTGAACCTTACTTAAATTTTGTGAACAGAAAGGTTCCCCCCCCCTCTAACCCCCATGTGTGACTTTAATTCGACAGAATTCTGTTCACTTAAATCATTATCTGTATTTATATCAAGAAGCAATGTACTGCGAGAGCCACCGGAACCTGAAAATGAAACAGGGAAGAAAGGAGTGCTATGCAACCATCTTAGAGACAAATCCATGGAGTGCTACTATCTTGTCTGAAACTCACGAATATATGCGAGGTCAAGGGGTCGTGGATGTCAACAGGTATAGGACAGAAAAATCGCGAATATATGCGAAACCTGGTCTAACAGGGCAAAGGAATGAAGCAGGTGGACCAACATTCACATGTGTTTATTCAAGCACAGCTGATGTTGATAAGTGTCACTGTTAACCACCAGAAGTGGTCAAGATAGGCTGAAATTATATAAATTGTGTTATCAGTAGCCAACACATTATGGAAGTGTCTTCCACTTGTAAATTTGATGAGCATAAATGTACCCCTTCTTTGCTGTCTATGACATGATATTAATAGCCTTTCTTCATAATCGTGAACCATACTTATAATTATGTTACAAGAAACTTCACTAAGTTCGTTCATCTGACTTTTATTTACTCATTTCATCAATCAATATTTTAAATAAAGGCTCAAATAATAAGGTTGAGTGGAGCATTTGTTTCTTAATGAAATATCATGCACTCAACCTCGCATTAGTACTGCGATCGTGACTTGCCCTTTGCTGCCTGAGAGAGGTGTGAGTGCAACATACACCACCACTGATAGTTTCTTTGTCATCCTTCAAGCATAACAAAAATGATAATAACAATATAGAAAAAACTGAACATTTAACTGAAACCTTTTAGATATGTTAAAATCTTCGTTTGTTAGGAATGACAAACTATAAGCATGTTTTAAAATTAATTTTCATACCCAAAGATGCATGTTCTCAAACAAAGAAATTCCACAATTCTAGAAATGTAGCAAAGACAGGCTGCATAATTATTAACAGTAGGAGTTGATAAAAGTCGAATGACATTTTGTGAGGTCATCATAATTTATCTGTATTAAGGACTCCTATTTATAATATGCATATAATACTCAAGCATTTCACTGGTGACCGATGGTTCCACAAGTTATTTGCCTTTAATAGTGATGATTGTAGTAGCGTGTGGATTGTGGCTAATTTAATAAAAACTGAAGTTATCTATGTGAACATTCACCACCCTTCTTATAAACATTTAATTTCCCTTTACATATACGTACTGTACGTGGTAGTTCATTTAGAAGTCTAAATACCATTACTTCAGCATTTAGAAGTCTAAATACCATTACTTCAGCGTGTGTGTAAAGTTTGTCTGCAAAATACAAGTTAAGGTTAGATTTGATATGATTTTTTTCACATTACAAATAACAGTTATATCTAAAGTTTCGAAATGTATGTATTACACCATGTGAAAGTCATTATTCTATATCTCTTTATCCTGTATTCAGTCCTGCTTATAATGGAATAGTCAAAATTCATATAAAGAGTCTTTAAATAAATAACTGTTAAAAATAAAATGTTTCCAATTCTGCTGTTAAGTGAAGTAAAGCTGTTACTTTCATAGAAACGGAGGTAATTGCATTAATAAGTTATATTCAAATGAATCATTGTCTCATATGTTAACAATCTGAAGCCTACATACTGTGCTTGTACCCCCATTAACTGATGTAAAAAAGAATGTTTCTTTTTATTCTTTTGAATTCCACCAAGTCGTGTGAAAATATTTTATTAAAGCCACTCTAATTGTAATAATATTTTACAAACACATTTTACTTGCTATAAACCCTTCCAACTTTGTAAGAACAGTTTTAGTGTATTTTACTGCTACATTTTCAGATATTATGTTCTGTATCTAGATCTTTTCCTATGTTGATTTATCTATATCTAGCAGAGACATGTATTGTAACTGTTATTATTGGTATCTGCAGTAAAGATATATATAGCTATGCAGAATTGCCTAGGTCTAAATTGTTTCTCAGTGGCATGCCCCCTTCCATTTGTGTAGAAATTTTCACCAGTTCTCAGAGAAATTCATAAGTAATAAATCTCAGACAATTAGAGTGGAGGCATGCAGTGTGTGTACTAAAACTGATGATTTTAAGGGAGAAATGGGTAAACACAAAGCAATAAGCATGCAAGTGGTTATCTTTTATGACAGTTAACAAGTATGCACAAATGTTCATGTGCTATTTTTCACTGTTTACCAAAGGTAATAAGATATCTCTGAATTCTTTTCGTTTGAACAGATTTTAACATCCAGATTTTTTTTATAAATGTGACAGACCAGACCTACTGTCTGCTAAGGTTGTTGATTAGTAAATCACGTCATCTATCTGCAGACTGTGTTCACACAAATATTGTGTAAAACTCTGGTCTTAACTAGCATACTATGAGTTCATAAGTATAAGATTATCTCTAGATACTGATATAATCCTAGTAAATGTGTTTCTTGTATAAATATCAGAGCAGAAAGCCTTCTTTGTCAGGTGGCATCATATATTATAACACTCTGGGAAATTGGTAGATTAATATCAAATGGCTAAACTTTATAATATACCAAAATCCCAAAGTTAAAAATGTAAACCATTTAAAGTACTCGCTTTTTAATGGTTCTTACCTACACTTGTGCTTCTACACTTGAGTTTGGGCTATGTGCCTAATATTGTTCTTAGCCTTGTAATGGTTCAAGCTAAAAACAAATAATCACTGGACCAGTGCTACAGAAGTGACCACCACCCCACTCATCCAAACAAAGATGTATGTCATTTACCCCCACCCCACCCCAAGTTAGCAATCCATATTTTCTGCAAGACACAACTATATGTTTAGTCACACATTTGCTACTTATCAAAGCCATCATTATGTTCAACTCAATGAGTCATCTATCTACTATATGTCCGTGCATATGTGTGTGTGTGTGTGTGTGTGTGTGTGTGTGATGGGAATGACTGGGGGCGATCCATCTACCATCTGTCTATTGATATACGACGAATCACATCATTTGTGCCTTTGATTCATGCCTAAATCAGCAGGTGCGAGAAGAGTGGTTGGTGATTGATACCAAGAGTCGCCGTAGAATGCACTCCCTAAACGTCATGTCCTTAAAGCATAAAGAGATAATTTACTAAGAAATGTTGGGAAAAGTTAGAGGCCGCCTGAATGTTGTTTTATCTAGAAATGTGTATTCGATAAATTATACCAATGGCGTAGTTAAAAAGACATCATATATGTTAAAATAATGAAGTAGCTACAGACGCACCATAACGTCAAAGTCAGATAATCTAACCCATCATCCTAGCAGATAATATTTTCTTTTCAAATCTGGGTGTAAATAAAATAGCTCTATCGAGATCTAATGGAACTTACTTTTTCGCTATCTGATCCTAACTAAGCCTCGATATGGACAACGCTGCTTGTACAACTCGTGAGAGACAAGCTGCTATTGACTGAAGAGCTTCTTGAGCTTAGATGGGGAGGCATTGCGAGCTCGTTCAAGGAGTGCTTTTACTACTCCTATCTTTCCAATGTAAGTATAGGTCTTTATCAGCTACTGCTTGTATACTGCCAGTTCTTTTGTTCACAGTTTAAATATGTACTTGTATTTCAGTTTAAGTCACCTAAAATGTTCTAAATTAGTACACAGCTTATTAGTGAGATGCAGAGTTGCTTCACACACACACACACACACACACACACACACACACACACACACACACAAACACACACAAATTAATTACTATTACTAAGCGTGACTAATTCCTTAAAAACTTTAATATTTTGTGTCGTATTGTGATTTTTCTGTCACTCGGACCTGCACCCATTTATAAATCTTGTATAACGATGTGCGCCGAATGCTAAGTCATTAAAAAAAATAATAATAATAGTAGAACACGGATACAAATTTGTCCGAGACGAAACTGCCCAGTTTGGTAAAGTATCTCGATGATCTATCTACTCGCTTTATTTCCGGCTGAACGTGAAGATAACTCTGAACTCAGGATTAGCGCTAGCAAGCAGCATATGCTACCAACATTCTGAAGTCGCTATCGGAGAGACTCGATAGTAGATCGCCGCGACTACTAGGAATACTGAATGAGGGATAAACGCAACTCTATAAACCCACTGATACAAATCTGCTCTTAAATTCACGAAATATGATTAGCTAGCGTGTACCAGCTGCCATTCCGACATCTCTAGCTTTGATTCACATTTTGCATCCCATCTATACAATCCGAATCACTCTGCTATGACTGTATTCAGTTGATTTTGTAATAACCTTCACATTTCAGATTTATCACAGACTAAACTATGTCAGCATGTGGCATATTCCGACATAGATGTACAGTTCAAGGAATTTCATTATTAAGGGACCTACTATGATCTGATTAAATGTAGCTAGAAGACTTCAGTCTGTGAGTACTGTTAACAAAAACCTTGTTAAACTGGCAAAGAGATTTTAACAGAGCAATTATTACCGTCTGCAAATTAATGCAACCTTATCAAAGCCGTTACAGGGTTTCTCGGTGAAAAAAGAAATGGAGAATAAAAAGATGGGGAAAGTGTGTGTGTGTGTGTGTGTGTGGGGGGGTTGATAGAGTTTTTGTATATATGTGTCACAAACTGATTCTGCTGGTCAGTGCAAATAATTCATTGGTCCTGATCCCTTCTCCATTGAGAATAGTATCAAAATGAGAAATCAAATCAGATAAATTGATGTGCGCGCACAAACACATACACACACAGAAGCAAGTGCTGCTATCCCCCCAAAACCAATCTATCCAAATCATGTTCTTATTAAAAGGTTTATACGCTATGGATGCATGATCATTAACTAAAAAGATTTTTCGAATGGATAACTGATTATGAAAGATAATATGTCATTGACTTGATTATTCATGTGGATGTACAATGGAAACAGTATTATAAATTATTAAAAGATGTACAAGGAATCTAATAATAATTATATATATATATATGGGTCAGTTTTTATTACAACTGAACCTATTTCATTCTTCCAGTGGCCCTCTACAGTATACCAAGCTCAAAGGAGCAGCTATGGCATAAAGTCACAGATATTGAGATAATGACTAGTAAAATAAAATAATAAACCAAACATCACTAATGTCAGACCACAAGTAGTTTTACTAGTAATTACTCATGAAGCTTTCTAGCAGGCTTCAACATCTACTCTGAACAAATAAAGCTTTTTAAAACCCAATAACAGACCATACAATAAAAAACAGAAAGATGTGTCCACAACAACTTAGAAGGTAAAGATCATATGTTGTATAATGGTAAGATTTTGTTAAAAGTAGTTTTAAATAGAATTATGTGTGTAAAAGTAAGACTTTAAGGAACATTTTTTGAAACTTTTTATGAGATTGGTCATTCTAGGCACAGCTAAGGGCAAGCTATAAAAGGCATTTCATAGGTGCAATATCACTGACTTTTCTGCACTCAACCTTCTAGCATTAAGCAATGATGTGCAGCATGCAGGAAAAGATGATATAACTACAAAACAAAAAGAATAGTTTTTTTCTTAAATGGCGTTAATAATACTACAAGATTTAAAACAGGCAGTTTTGTCAATCACAGGGCTGAATACATTTAAGGACAGAGGTGATAGAGGGAACAAGTAATTTTGAACTAAAACTGAAAATGTGTTTTGTTACTCATTTTTAGTAATAAAGTTCTTGACAACAAATGTGCATTTATTTGTATGTATTTGTTCACATTATGCGTGAATGCAGTATTTCTCAAGAGGCGTTATTTTTATTTTTAAATATGATTGGGAAATGATTTTGGTTCCAATGTCGAAAGTCTTGTATTTTAATATAAAAATTATAAATTATTAATTTCAGAAGAAATGTCATGAGAAAACAAGATTTCCATATCCTCCAAATTTACATAAATAAAAACAGTGTTATTTACCTAGATTATAAGCTTATGTCACAAAAAAATTAAAACCTCTTATCACTAATATTGTAATAATAAAATTCAATATAAAATATTCCTGTATAAAATATTATTAATATGTTAAAAATTGTTATAGTATAAAAAAAATCTTAAAATTAAAATCTTAAAACTGATTGAAATTAAATTATCTTCATTTGAATAATATGTTAAACTTTGTCATATTGTACAATATATCTGGTCAGAAATGAAAATTGCTCATCATAATTTTTACTCTTTGATACTTGAAAGTTATTTTTCATTCAACTAATTCAGTAAATGCATAAATATTTTAAAAAATCACAGTATAAGGATAATGGATAATTAAACAAATATAATCCACTAAATATAATATTATGATGATTAAACAAATGCATTCATTAATTATGCAGCCTATAATGAAATAATAAAGGTTGGTTTTGTAGCTTGACACAAATTATTACCAAAAGTAATGTTTCTGTGTAGAGCACATAGGTCTAATATGACAATGTTACAGAATGTATTATCAATTAATTTGCAATAAATCATTTATTTTTAGTACAAATTTATTTATATGTTATTATTATTTATTATTATTATTCAGTTTGCACCTCTCAGTTTGATTTTATTTAGCTAATTTAATAATAATAAATATCAACAAAAAATAGTGCTATTTCTTGTATTAATGAAGTAAACAAACCCAACTTTAAAATTAATAATGCACAATGAAATAGCTTGTAGAAAAAATAATCTATAAAATATACAGTAATGATGGTTTCATAATAAATCTATACTAGCAATACTTATTTTCTACTGTGTTTCAACTTTAAAATCTCTGAACAAAAATACAGAATTTCATAAATTACAAAGATATAAAACAAGCAGGATATAAAAACAGTAAAATCAACTATGGGAAATAATTATAAGAAAATACTATTGCACTAAAGAGTTTTTCAGAACACCTTAGGTGAGATCACAAGTTAAATGTGTCTAAACTGTGAGCCAGTACATTACCATTTATTTTTTACAACCCTGTCTGATGTGCAAAGTTGTGAATGTCATAAATATTAATTGACTTGATTGAAATACTTCATATTCATGAGTTGGAAGAAAAGTGAAAGAACTGGATGAAATTGAAAAGTAAAGGAAGTGGAAGAAAAATAAAAGAATTGGAAGAAAATTAAAAGAAAGAGAAGTAACAGAATTGGAAAAAAATAAAAGCATCTATAACTTTTGAATGGTATAGTTAGATCTCTAAAGATTTTTGACTAGAAGTTAAAAAGATATTAAATAAGACTAAGAGAATGACATCTATGAACAGGTATAATAGATGTCTGATGAAATGACTGTAACTGTGTAACTGTAAGTCTACTGCTAGTGCCAGTTGTTTAGAATCAGATGTAAATATCTTGGTTCAGACATTCAAATTCATGCTTTTTATAATAATGTTCTTGTTTATAACATTAAAATATTATTAATTCAGTCATTGAAAATGTAAGATTTATTGATTATGTCTGTTATAAAGGTCATAATATTTTTTAAACATCTGAAGAAAATGTGTAAGTGTGTGTGTGTGTGTGTGTGTGTGTGTGTGTGTGTGTGTGTGTGTGTGTGTGTGTGTGTGTGTGCGCGCGCACATGCAATATATTCTTTCTGAACACTCAAGTGGTAACAGGAAGTGCTAAACTCCATTCTGAACAAATTGAGATTAATTTGGACAGACATTAATATGTGGGAAAATCTTTTAAAGACTCTTTACCAAACTATACTCAATCTAAGATTCAAGCTGCTCCTTATCTCTGTAGCTTTTGCTCCTTATTTCTAAGTCAGCATTATGTGGACAGCCTTACATTTATTATTTCGATTATAATTAAAATACTTAAAGTATCACAACTTACACAATACTTTTATTAATAAATATCAACTAATGATTGTTTCATTTACAATTACATTTACAAGCTTTAAAGTTACTAAAATAATTCATTCATCTAAGTATTATACTATAGTCAACATTTGAATGGGTTTTAAACATTTATGATCCACCTCATGCTGGCATTTGATATATCTGATGGAAGATAATGATGATGAAACAAACATTAATTTAATATGAATCATAGAGACCGCTTAATGAAACAAGTTTTATGCATTCACAATACATCAATATCTTATTTATAAATGCATTAACAATACGAAACGTTTTTACACATGAACATTGTTCTAGTGACAAGCAGGAAGCAATTTCTCTCTTTTTTTTAAAACTTCTAGTATACTAAGTCAAAAATGCTGCTCTTACTCATATTCTTACTCTTAAATTTAAGTTTAAAAAATGCCCTTACAAATAAGTTATATTTAAAAATGTTAAATAAGAATGTACCAAAACTACCATTCATCCTAAATCTGTACAACTATCTCAAGCATTACTAACTAGATAGTTTGGGGTCTTATGCCACTTTCATTTCACTTGTTGATTTTACAGACACATTACAACATTCGGAAAAGAATTTAAGTATATATACTGATGTAATAATAATAGTTAATACTTTAATATTTGTTGTAGATCAGAATAAAGTAGTCATCACGCTGAAGTCACATCATATCATTTAGTTCCTGATGAACAGTTTTACTTTTAACCAACTGTATAGTTATTCAATCCCTTCTTTGTAAAATATATATTCATATTCACTAGACAAAGCAAAACAAAAATGCACCTTTACATACATAATGTTAATTTAGGAGATTTAAAAAAAAAAAACTTCCGCTACAATAACGAATAAGAGTGTAATTAAATTATGCAATAAACCCACAACTAAGCATCAACACTCAATATAAACTGATAAAGTTCTTATAAACTGATTACATGCCATCCATTTGAGTTTGCATGAAATGGTACTGTTCAATCTAATGCCTTTTATTTCCTAGCATGCATCAACTTAATGCATAAACAAACCCTATTTTATCAAAGTGAAAAAAAATAATCACAATCCCCACCCCCACTCCACCCTTCTACAACACACACCTCATCCATTAACTAGATTATAGATATACATGGTTTCATCTTTTAGATTCTGAAACAAGAAATTATGCAAGTGCAATGTTACTTACATCAGTTCCTTTTTGGCTGAAGAGTTATCAACCTTAATGCTGGGTATTTCAGGATTTTCAACTGCAAAATTCACACAAAAAAAAAAAAACCACAACTTCAGTGAAACAGATATCAACCCCCTGTGGGAAATGTTACATAGCATCAGCTGATTATACTGGCACAGGGCCAGGGTCAGAGTAGCAAAGTTTTAGTCATTATGCAAGGTGATGGACAGGGTGTGGTAGGTGATGGGGTAAGACTAGGAGACAATGGGTGGCAGTTGGTGGTAAAACTTAAGTGATGTTAACACAATGGAAGGGGGCAATTCTGTACTGTGACCAGTAATGTGTAAGTAGATATGTCATTTTGAAAGACTTATTTTCATAAAATAACAAATGTAATAAATTGAAATGTCACCCCCACTGGTCAAACACTATATCTGGCAGTGTGCAAATGCAGAAATGATGGGGGATATATTACTAATAAGTAAATATAATACTTAATTGTTAAACAATAGGAGATGCATAACACAAAATCAATATACAAGGCATGCTAATTTCTCACTACATTTAGTTAGGTAATTAATTATATGCAGTTTAGCAATGCACCTCAGAATGTACCACAAAGTACACTATAACAAATTATATACACATGTATATTGAATAGGGAAGTCATAATGAATACATGCAATTATACATCCCTTAATTCTAAACAGAAAGATTTTTTATAAAACATTGTTGTTAATGCTCATACCAGATTAGTATGACTTTCTATGTATTTCTGTAATTATCATATATGTTATTATATAATTATACTGTTGTTAATATTGGCACATGAGTTAATGTTATGTGTGTTTTTACTAGCAAGACTTATTTATCTCCCAGCTGATATCAGGTATTTGTGCATGCATTAGATTTAAACTAAAAAGAAAAGAATTTGCCTAAGTATTTTCAAATCAACTTGAACTAATAAGTTCTTGACTGTCAAGGTAACTGAATTAAAGTAACATATACATTAAATATGAAGATGTGCCTGCACAAAACAACTAAACATAAAACAGTACTTACAAAGTTACATTAAAAGAAAATTATGAGGTTTACATCATAATTTAAAATAATCACTTTATAAAAATGCAAAACAATATTTAAAGGCTCTAATTATATACACTGTCAATACTAATGCATATATTAACTATTAAGCTAGCATACATTTAAACTATTAATGCCTGGCAAAGTGTATAATACAGCATACCAGTAGTTCTAAAAATTCTAGTATTAAGATATATTTTGTCATGTCATTATTTTTTTGGTGCAGAATTGTGTATGAATTCACAAAAATTAACAGGTAGAGGTAAATGCATTTAAATAACATTGACTAACCCCTGATCAAGATGACTTACTCATTTACTGAATTTAGTGCCTTATCTGTTTGAAAAACTCTAATCCAAGTGTTTTTCAGTACTAAAAATAAACATGTGATAACACAATACTACATAAACATTTAATAGCACACAGTACTACACGAAAATAGTAGTACTATTTTACTACTAATAGCAACATGCAGAGTATGTGTAATTGCGTGTGCATATATGATATATTAAAATACTTCAAACACACAAACAGGAAGCAATTTTTTAAAATGGAGTGAACTATAATAAAATATTGAAAATGAGGATATCATGAGAATACAATTAGTTATATGTGTCTAACATTTTTAAAAATTTATTTATTTATTTATTTATTTGTAGTTCATTGTGCGCGTACACATACACATTTGATGCATGTGTAATGACAGTTGTAATGTATAAACAGCAGATGAGGTTTACAACTTATGTAATAAACATTCAGTTACCAAGTTAGATTATATATGAATACGATCTAAAAATCTGCTTACAAAACTGCAAAATACATCGTCATAGTTAATATACAGACAGACATGTATACACACGGACATGACGAAGAAAACTGCACACTTATAGTACTAAGATTACTCGGTGTAGTTTTAGTAAAGCAATTCTATCTTTAATTTTGTCGAAAGACAAATAGATAAACCAAACAGAAAACGAACTATTTTTGTGCACTAAAGCAATATATAGCACGTCAATCGTCATCCATCGAATGGTAGAAACAAACAAAAAACGCATCCATTTTATCGTCCATGAACTCCGATCGTCTGCTTGTATATTATACTGGTTAGCCAAAACTCACAAACCCGTACAATTTTGCCAAGTCCACAGTGCATCAAACGCCCACCACGTCCTTTCTCTTTATCTATAAGCAAACATTTTTTTTAAAAAGCAGACGACAATCTTACCATTGCATGAAGAACTTGAGTACCGACGAATGCACAATCGCTTACTCTTTCGTTGGGAAGTTAGTGTTTTCAACGTAAATCCCCTTCCCCTGCCGCTGGCACCATCCGCCATCTTGCAGCCTTGCCACGCCCTACATCCGGGTACTTAGCCAAGACACACCCACTTGGCTAGAGGGTGCATGTGGCTCAGGCGATCAGTTTTAGTCGGTACGTGCGTTTTCACAAATACCGCAATTTTACGTTACATAAACTAATTTTCTGAAGTTTCTAGGTTTGGTAGAAGTGTCGCCTGAACTGAGTGTATAACTTACTGATATGCCAAGACTAACATGTGTCCAGTAGTAACAAAGGTCAAATGCACACACATTAGCTTACTATGATAATGTAAAGTAAGTCTCGACCAGTGCTGCCAGCCCTTTAATGAAGGAAACTTGTCAGTAAAATGCATGCAGCTAAATAATAGCTGGAGAAGCTTTTGTTTGTTACAATTTATTGTTGGTAGCCTTTGACTAAAAAGTCTTATCTTGTGCGACAGAATGTGAAACAATATGCGGATAGGGATGTAGTGAACTCGCTTGAACACGTGGACCACAAAATTGTTAGTGAACTTGACCTACCAACAAATCTTGTTCAGTACTGACAAGCAAAGGGGGTAGCGGTGTTCGGTGTGCTCTAGACTGTGCACATTGTGTCTATAGTAAAACAAAATTCTTTTATTAAAGTGCTCGCATGAATATGCCTCAATTAAAATCTTTTTCTACAGGTGCTTACTGAGCTTCGATAACTTAAGTGAAAAAAGCGGACATGACGTAATTACTGCGTCACCGCTGTCTCAAAATAAATCTACGCTTAGTACTAAATTCGAAATGCGGTCACTTTTCAATGTAGTAGCCTCGGTTTTCATTCGGAAATTAAATGTTCAGCAGACACTACATGTGATTTTGCGATGTTTTTCTTGATCCCTAACAGCCATTGGCCGCAAACTGGTGTAATGTTTCTGTATAGTCTTTTGTCAGAAATTTATGAAATAAAAAGTGATCAATTTCCTATCAAGAGATAAGATTTGATACCGAAGATTGCACCCTAAAGTCGTTATGCAAAGTTATAATCAACCTTTTTGGTGTTTATGACTTTGCATAACGTCTTTCGGTGCAATCTTTTTGGTGTTAATAATTGTGCGATATATAAGTGGAATTCCTTATTACCAAACGAGGCATAGTGAAGTGACAATCCCAAATGAAACATATCTTATTAGGTGCAAATTTTAGTATGTAGTATACACTCTGACAATGTTGCTTCTTCCTATTAAAATTACTGTCTTAATTCAAACTGAAATATATGTACAGACTGCTACGTACAAGTACAGTGAACATTTTAATTTTGCTCAGATTTTGAAATGGGGTGTAGTAAATGTTCAATCTTTGTCTCAGTTGTCTTAGAAGATGAACATCATATATTCCTTTTGTAAATTTATTTTATCCTTGGTATTCAATAGGTTAAAAAAAAGAATTACCCAGAGTTTATGAAAAAGATTTTGTATTTAATAGGACAAAAATATGACTGCTGATCGAGCAAGGCTAATGAAAAAATAGGATTTTATCTCATTAACTTCTGGAGGTGTGGGGGTGTTGTGTGAATTTTTGTAGTATGATGGTTAAATGGATTTTAAAATATAATCACATAAAAGATTTTTTTTTTTTAGAAATTACTTGTTTCTTTTAACGTTTCTCTTTTTAATTTTTTATCATAAATCTCATGTTTAAACAAAATATCACTCATTTCTTCTTTTTTTAACATTACACGAATTCACACTCTGAAAGCCATTTATTTAGTGTGACCTACTCCAGACGGCATAACTACGATATCCACTCTGACAAGCCATTAATTTTATTGTGACATTCTTCATATGACATGACTACAATACCCACTCTGACAGCCTCCAATTTTATTGTGGCACTGCTCCATATGACATGACTACAATACCCACTCTGACAGCCACCAATTTTATTGTGGCACTGCTCCATAAGACAACACTGCAACCCCCACTCTGCTAATCATTTATTTAGTGGTGGCAATGCTCCATATAACATGACTACGATACCCACTCTGACAACCATTAATTTTATTGTGGCACTGCTCCATAAGACATTAATACAATATCCACTCTGCCAGCCATTAATTTTATTATGGCACTGAGACATGACTGCAATCCCAACGCTGCTAATCATTTATTTAGTATGGCACTGCTCCATACGACAAGACTGCAATACCCATCCTGCCAGCCATTTATTTATTGTGGCACTGCTCCAGATGGCATGACATTACCCACTTTGCGTGAGGTAAAACAAAATTGTACAGAAAACTGGAGGCTCTGCTCGTTCAGCTACTGGCGTCAGTTATGTTTACAAAGGCAACTGTGACAGATCTGATTAATTGGCGCACGTGAGTTACAAAGAATTTACTATAACCCTAAGCCGTAAGTATTCAAGTTTATTAATCCCCTTGTTCAAAGTCGTGTGAATAAGTACTCTGTCGCTGCCTGCAGAGCATCCTTAAACTGGATCCTCCAGCTGAGTCTAAGTAATAATATTTAAATTGGATCTGTGATATGCACCCCTTTGTTACTGGTTATGATGATGATGATGATGATGATGATGATTATTATTAATAATCATCCATAACTAATTACAATTGTTGGAGAAATCTTAAAATATATTCATTAATAATTCTCCCAACACTCGTCTTTGACTTGGCGGATGATACAGGTTTAGTAAAAGTCTTCTCTCTTCCACAATTATAAGACAGATGTTTTAATGTCACACAATATTTTCGAGGTAGAAACTTCTTACTAAAGGATTAACAAATCCGTTTTTAATTATACTTAATGTCACTCCAACATATATGTTATTAATATGTGTAAGGTTAATAAATTTAAATCAACAGTCAAATATACATATATATACACAAATACAATGATAAGGCTATTTGACATCAATATTCCATGAAACAACGTTCAAGTAATTCTAATACATATTCAGTCTTATATCCTAACACATAATTCAGTAGACAGATTAGTATCAACATAAATCACAGGCCTATTCGTATCATAGAAGAAATGTAGTTATAGAGTGATATGATAATAGTTTGTACATAACCAGTTCAATGACATATGCCGCAACAGTCCTTCTTTAGACATTTTTGTAACAATGTCACAAATTTATTATTGTGTTTATTGTTCACAATAGAATAGTCCAAACTCCATGTGCTCTGCTAAGCACATCGTAGAATGTTCCAACACTATCTTTGACTTTTGTCTTTGTCTAAATTTTGGGGTCGTGAGAGCAAGTAATAAAATTTAAACTGAAACTGAGTACAATTAGTAATATTTAAACTGAATTCAAAAGTGTGTATTAGTACTAATATTTAAACTGGATCCATAAACTGAGTACTAGTAATAATAACCAGCCTGAGTATGATGTTTATCGAAAATGCATTGGTGTCCGGAAAAAGTAAAATTCTAAAAACGAGAATTCAGATTGCATCCAATCTGCATTGATACCAGTGCCTGATTACCAAATAGGCAAAGTAGGAACTGGCCTAAGAACCCCATGCCTTTTAGGGGCCGCGCGACAATGGATGAAAATAATACTGAATTGATTTGATCTTGAAAAAAATTACAATCAAGCTTTCATAATAAAAATAAATTGTTTCCAAACAATAGAAAAAATTAATCAACTCAAAGAAACGAAAACTTTATATTAAAGACTCTATATAGAGAAAATACTGTATTAATGTAATGTACCCATTAACAACATAAAGTACATAAACCATAGAAAATACTGTATTAATGTAATGTACCCATTAATAACTTAAAGTACATAAACCGTAGACATCAGGTTTACATTACAGTTTGTCTCTTAAAAGCTCATCTTCTGTCAGTTTGTAAAAACTGTTGTTTGCAACGTGTAAATATGTAATGTACAGTAGTGATGGTCAACTCCATCTAGCGGTCAAGGAACACACTATTTAGATTATTTCGTTCAATGTTATCTTACTAGAGCGCAGCCACGAGTAACCTCCAGAAACGAAGTTTTCTGTAAGTTAATATGTCGTGAGTTTCCGCTGAGTCCAGATCCTAGTAGAATATTTGCGAGTAGAAGCTTTCTGTAAGTTAGTATGTCGTGAGTTCCCGCTGAGTCCAGATCCTAGTAGAATATTTGCGAGTAGAAGCTTTCTGTAAGTTAGTATGTCGTGAGTTCCCGCTGAGTCCAGATCCTAGTAGAATATTGGCGAGTAGAAGCATCGATGGTGAAACATTACCAATGAAGTACAGGATATTTGGTGTAATAGTGACCTGTGGAATGTCAATACCTTGATGCTGATTTTTCAGATTCAAGCAGGCAGTATGAAGATCGTAAAAGAATTATTTCCCATTCCGTGATCTTTCGAAAACATGTAAGTGGTGAACAAATCAAAAGAGAAATGGCTCATGTACTCTCCGTCCACAGGAAATGTGTACTGTTTCCCGTGCGTCATTTTTGGTGAAGCACACAAAGGCCGAACTCAATTTTCAGATGAATTTTCTGATTGGGAGAATACCTCGTAGTGAATGAAAATGCACGAGGACAGTGCAACACATCGGACAGTGTACAGTCACTGATCAGTAGACGATGCACACGGTCGAGTCGACAGCTCTTTGGAAATTCAGTTGAACAAAGAAAAAGAATATTGGATCAAAACTCTGCACAAAGACTATTGGCAGTGATCAGATTCCTCTCATCACGTGGATTAGCTTTTCGAAATGATACAGAACTCCTTGATTCTCAACATAATGGCAACTACTTGAGAATTTTAGTTTAATCACGGAGTACGACCCTTTTTAAAGTTCTCATTTAGCCAGATATGGTAATCATGGTCCAAGAAAATCGTCCTGTTTTCCTTCTTAAAGAAAAATGGCATTGACATCAAAATCCTGAGAGGACAGTCTTATGACAATGCAGCAAACATGTCAGGGTGCTACAATGGTCTTCAAGCACATATTGCCAAGATAAATCAACTTGCACACTACATTCCGTGCACAACACACTCGCTCAATTTGGTTGGAGTTATGTGCTGTAGAAAGCTGTTTTGGAGCAATCTCATTCTTCGGGCTTGTGCAAGCAATGTACAACTTTTTCTCGGCATCAATCAACCGTTGGGCGTTATGCTTGAATGTCTTGAGGACAAAGATGACGAACGTCTGCACTAGTTTTAAAAAGAGTGGTTGACGCAAGGTGGTGTGCAAGGACCAGTGTGACCAAGGCGTTATCCCACGGCTACAGCAGCTTTCAGAAGGTTTTGTAGGTCATTGCCGAAGATGTGAATCAGAAGCCACGGAGAGTTCACGAGGCTAGATGTCTTCTAAATGACCTGTCAAGGAAGGAAAATGTTATCATGACAGGTTCTGGGCTAGAATCCCAGACCGGATCAACGGAGTTAGCAAATCTCTACTAAAGGAAACAATAGAACTTCAAAGGCAGTCGATCTTTGAAATCACTGCTCGATGTTTTAATACACAAAGATAAATGTTTGATGACTACTAGAGGAAGGCAAATGAGAAAATCGATGAGCAATACTCTGATGAAAGGAGGCGCGTGCGCGTAAGAAAAAGACATCACAACGATGGTGGCAGACGTGGAAGAGGTTGTTTTTCGAGGACGAGAAAAGTTCAAGATTGAAATTTACCTATCCATACTGGATAAGTTATGTGCTGAGTTTTCCCGTCGTCTGGAAGCATATAACAAAGTTCATTCTCTATTTGGGTTTCTCGTTGAGTTCCCATCGAAGACAGACAACGAAATTAAAGAAGCTGTCAAAAGATTTAGAGAGAATTATCTTGAGGACATCGAGTTGGAGTTTGCAGATAAATGGTTCATTTAAAGTATTTCATATCACAGTTAGAAGATTCTGACGAAACAGTGCCAGCTTTACAATCGTACAAACTCTTTTGAAAATATGGCGCAATCAACGTTCCCAAATGTTATGACAACGTTAAGAAGTTATAGGTGTCTTATGATCACGAACGCTACGGGTGAATGAACCTTTTCGAAATTAAAGCTACTGAAAATTGTCATCGATCTTCAATGACAGAAAAACGATTGAACTCACTATGCCATTATGACAACTAAATACGACATCTTGCAAAAGGTAAATTTCGAAGACATCCTAAAATATTTCACCAAATTGAGGAAAGTGAATGTTTAAGGTTTTGTTGGTTTATTAAAATTAAATTTTATAAATATTTTGTCTATTAATTTTGTTTTGTGTAATAAAATTGGTTTATTAAAATTGTTGGTTTGGTAAAATTAGAAACGTATTAGGAGATAATTTGCGAGGGGGCCCCAAGATTTTGACTGCCTAGGGCCCTCCACAGAGTTTAATCCAGTGCACCGATGATGTTGACATTTGTAGATTCTCGTCTGGCGCACAGACTGATAAGGTGGATATCACACAGTGATGATACTGACCAGCTTGGTCACGAGTAATGGCATATACAAGACCGATCAGATGAATAGTCACATGGACAATGCTGATACTAATATATCTCGCCTGTCATGAGTAACTGTACTGACAAGTCTGATAAAGTATTTTGTCACATAGACATCATATAAATGGGAAACTACGCCAGAATAGGCAGAGGTCGGGTGGGGTGTTCTGGGATGGGTGGGTCTCGCTTGCACACAGTAAAATAAAAACAGACTAATAAAGTGAACAGTATCCTAATCAGAGTATCGATAACTGCGCCGTGTGCTAGTGGGTGTTTGTAGTGGTAAAGATAGACTGCTTGTATGTTGGGGTGGGTGAGTAATCATTTCCTCATGGTGTGGAAAACTGATTGGCATTTCTCCGCTGGGTGTGTGTGTGTGTGTGTGTGTGTGTGTGTGTATGTGTATTGTGTGTGTGTGTGTGTGTGTGTGTGTGTGTGTGTGTGTGTGTATGTGAGTGGAGATTATGCACCAGAATACTCTAAGTCCGATTAAATATTGTGCATCTTGTTGCTTATTGATAGTCATTGTTTCACTGGTTCAAAGGTCTATGTTTTAAAATAGAATATTAGGAAGTTAAAATAGTGTCATTTGGGTTGAATTCAGGTCATGATGCATGGTACTTATAATTTGTCCTGCGCACGCGCGCACGCACGCACGCACGCACGCACGCACGCACACACACACACACACACACACACACATTCATACTTGTGCAGTAGTGACCTTAAAATACTGTGTGCCTAATTCTCTGCTTCTTAGAAATGTCTCTACAGGTCTCAGAGATGCACCATGCACCCACATAGTATTAATCAATAACTAGTGTGGTGTAGACGTCACAACTAGTCTTAGTAACTTTTCATCGAGTCTGTCAGTCATAATTTCTTTATGCTAAATGACGTTGCTGTTTCACTTATTTAACAAACTTCGATCTCTAAACATTGGCCTTTCTCTTTGCCTATATTTAAGGGTCGATAAGTAAGATAGATGCAAGGGAAATAATAACTTGTATGCAAGAACGCCAGTGGTAATTTTCTAAGCACCTTGTCCACCCAGGCTTTAAAACTAGGTGATTAACTCCACGGCTTTCTTCTCAGGCATTCTTTTCTAGATTTATTGCTGTTATTGTTGTTCCTGCTTAATCTCGAGTCACTAGTAACCCTCCTTGATTTAGTAGACGGATAGAACTGCCAATAACAAATGCCCATGACAGACCTTCACTAAGCGAAATATTTTATGTTTAAAAATATACAAGGGAGATCAGAGCAGGCATTGAAAGGCATCAAAGCCAATATAAACGCTGGTCTCACAGTTTTAGTGTTTTGGTGGTTATCAGTTATCAATCTGATAAATCCATGCGTATCAATACCAGGCGTTTACGACAAATATACTTAACCGAAATAACACATTGACGGTGATTATATTTCTTTTTCAGTGCTCGGAAATGAAAGTAGCTCTTTGTGGCCTGGATTTGACGCCACTCGTGCCAAATTTTGTGCATTTCTCTGGACAGGTGTCGATAGTTTCCGCTCGGGATTAAACGGCAGAGGTCACTGATCTTGGCCCTGTGGAAGCCGCAAGCGGTTTGGCTGTTCTGTGGGAAATTCGAATCCAGGCTAAAAAACAAGAGCTAAGTAAGAATCTGCCTGCTTCATTGTGACAACTCTACTGTGCCTCGAGTGAGCTGCATTGTGCAAATGATTTCAGTGCCAGTTCTAAAAAAACAAGATTAGTCGAGTTACTTGATGTGTGAGTGATCTATTATATGATTTAATTTTGTCTGGTTATGTGTCCAAAATGCGTTGATTCCGCGAACGGTGTATGTGACTACAAAAATTACTCATTCACTGCTAATGACGTTGCAAGACGGTCACGTGCAGTGACTGGCATGAAAATGGCGCGCACCAGAAATCTAACGACATACTGGTTACGTTGCTAGATGCCTTGTCCACACTGCACTCACATCGATCCCTGGGTTACTACCACGCGTCTTCAGTTTTCTCTCGATTATGTTTGATTTACACGAGTCAGTCAAAGACGCCTCTGTGAGAGTGACTTTTAAATCATGGGGTTGGATCCGATGGATTCTTTGGGAAGTCAACAAACCCGCACGAATATCAATTGTACTCATGCACCACAATCCATTGGACAAAACTGATGTCGCTATATTATTTTAACGAGTATACTTTCCGATAGTTGACAAGTGCGAACTCCGCATTAGATTTAGTTTATTCCGAATAAATTAAAAGCACGGTTTGACCCTAAGTACCAAATTGTTTATAGCATAGCAGTATCATTGTGTGTTCATTAATTGGTTCATTATATTTTACTTGTGTTAATTTTTTTCAATATAATATTTCTCCCAAATTCTGAGTCTTTCATTCCATCTACATAATATAATGACTGTCATAATGTATTCATTGTACTTATTGTAGTAATTCAACAGCAAGCATTTATTTAGGCTTTCTATATTGTATTTGTTGTATACCGTATTAGAAAGTGCTTTAATGAATCTGTAGAGGGTATACATCAAATCAGTTTTAGATGCTGCATTAATTTTCGTCATTATTATTATTAACTTCTTTCGTGACTTCTTTCGGTTAGAACACCCATGCTGCTTCTGGTATTTTGATTCTGCAGTTATCACACATATTTCTATAGGATTTGTACCATTTGCATTGTGCCTTCTGATGTGTTGTCTGTTCGGACTGGATATGTTTTGAAGGGAGGGCGTTTGACTTTCTTTTTGTGTGTTTTGTCCTCATGTTCTTGCCAGTGTTTGGGGACATTTCAGACCATCACGCTTTTGCCCAAGGGATTTCGTGTTTAGTGCTTAATCTGGCATGTCAGCTACTTTGTTATTATTATAAGTAGTAGTAATAGTATCATCATCATCATCATCATCACCACCACCACCACCACCATCATCATCATTATCACCATCGTCGTCATCATCTTCATCATTACAATCATTTTTTACATCGTGTTAATGGGTTTTACGTCAAGTGAATGTTCGCTATCTGTGTACTTAGGAAATTTTCACCATATGCATCTACATATTGTCACACTACACACATGCTTGAAAAGCTCAGTCTCTTTCACAAAGAATGACTGATATAAGACTATAATTATTAAGCACAATCTAACTTGCAGCGTCACAGCATAACAAGTTGAGAGCAACTCGGCACTGAAAGTCTTAGTACAATGACCTATCAGTTATATTTGACCATGATCACCAGTCACATATAATTAATGTTAATTAAACAAGCAGTCACATAACTGTGTCTTTGTACTACATCCACAGACGATTAAATAAACAGTTACATGGGTAAGCTAAATGGAAAGGAAATGGTACAGAGGAAAGTTCTAACATTACTTTTAGCAAATTATACTATTTAAACAAAACTATGTTTCTGCAAAGTGCATAAATGGCATGTCAAAATAGGAAATTAATATCAGGTTAAAGCTGTGTGGAAAATTATCACTATAAAGAGAAAAAATTAACAAAACGTACAGAGAAAGTTTAACAAATCAACAGACAGAGTCACACAGAAAAAATAAAAATAATATACATTATCAATAATAATAATAATAATTTTTTATATCAAACAGATAAAATAAACAACATAACAGTAGTTTGACAGATAATATATGTGCTCTTTAAAGGACAGTCTTTTGATAGGGATGGGAAACATGGGCAGGTTACTCAGAAAAAAAACTGACCTTGAGATGATGTTTGGAAGGGGAACAAAATCCTAAGTACAAATAAGAACAGATATTATTGACAGCTCAATCAAGGACTTGCCATGAACAGTCACTCAGTTGATTACAGGTCACCCATCTTCACTTTCCACTACGGAGGATGAAAGAGGGATAGACGAGATCGTGCTGTTACTGCTAGGAATAACTTTTAAAGTTTGGTACAAATTACTGTCTCCCCTCTTCAAGGTTCCCACCTTTGTAATTAAAAAAAAGTGCTTTTAAACGTTTGTTGTTTTATTTATCACATAATCTTTCTTAAGCCTTGGACCAAGACATCCTTATGGTGGTAGTGTGATGCAGTGTCTTGATAAACCGACTAAACAACAATTACAGATAAATATTTAGTTTTAAGTTTTAGTAAATATTTACATAAAAAAGTTTACAAAGATTATACGAGTAAACTGAAAGTTCTCTCTGATCTAAAGGGTACACATGCATGCATTAAATCTTCTAAATAGTATATTAAGATTCATGATAACTTATAGTTAATTTTAATTGTCATTGTAACAGTTGTAAAATCTGTGTCAAAGCTGCCTAATTCCAGCATATTCTTTCTGATTTTAAAAAAATAAACCCCAATTGGGTCATTTACAATTCAAGCATCAAATCAACAGCAACAACAAAATTCACTTTTGTGGATCTTCAATTTATTTTTTGTAATGTTTACTTTATTTATTTAATTTTTTTGTTCTAACACCATTGACGTAACCGTATCACTCACTCACTCACTCTCTCTCACACAAACACACACTGAAAGAAATGTACTCTACTTCACAATTTGGAAACTATTTTAGCGTTAGTGGCAGCTTTATGTCCCTCTGGCGGGTCGAGACAGATTACGCGGGCAAACGAGAGCGTGCACATGACAGTGCATTTCCTCGGCGGCGTGCATCTAGACGGTGTCCCGCCCGGCTGGGTTACACGTCTGAAAATTATTTATTGATATTGTTGTTATGCGGCGCGTGAGCGTTCGTGACTGAAGCACATAAGAAATGGAGCCCGCTTCGGGAGAAAGGTGATTGGGGGAAACAACTAAGGACAGCGACACTCGCGAGATCTGAATAGATGCACGCGAGACTTGGATCGTATGTGATGATGCTTCTGCTCTGCGTTTGCAGACACACGTCAATGATGAGCACTGGATCGAATGGCGATTGCTACTGGATGATCAGTGAATAGTGCTGTCGAGGGGTAATATGTGGTGGTGGTGGTTGAAGTTTGATTTGAACGCTACGTCCTCTTCCATCTCTCGCTGATTTCGCAGATGGGGAGCAAACGCCAAGGGAGAGATTTATATTATAGAATGATTAGATATATTAGTTCAGTGGGGAGAATTGGAGGTTTGGTTAGGTATTTTGAAGATTTTTCAGGTGCAAATTAGGGCAGCAGTTAGCGGCCTGCTCTTACTAATTTTTGCCTGCCAGGAGATCTCGCGGTCTGTAGCACACGGAACCCAGTTTATCGTTCCGTCCTACAGACTAGACACTAATCCAACCACTCAAGCTCAGTGAGCTGTTATGAATTACCTGTAGGTTGTTTCCACCAGAAACTGTGACTAAATCCCAGTCACTTGAGCAAGCGGCTATGTTGTCTACCATTTACGCTACCGCTTGTTCCATTGGTGGCGATTCGTACTTTTATGTGACGTAATTTGGTCTGCGATAAGTACACTGACACGGAAGTACATATAAAAAATCGAGAATACTGTGAGAAGGTAACGGTAGTGAGAAGTAGTGTGTAAGGGTATAGTCAATGTGTACGAGTGTGCACGTGGATAGTCAGTGTGTGCAAGTATATATAATCAGCGTCTATGCGTATAGTCTGCGTGTAAGAGTGTGTACGGGTATAGTTAGTGTGAGTATAGTGTGTACGGGTACGTAGTCCCCCGATTGCGTATGAATACATATTCGACGTGTACGAGTATTTAATGACTGAGTACGCGCAGAAAATAAGTATGAAATAATATTTATTTACATGCATATAATATGTGTACGTGACAGTGCATTCATCTGTTTATTTAGTCGGTCTTTGCAAGTATTTAGTCAGTGTGTACGAGTATTTAGTCTATGTAGGTGTATGCGATTGAGTCACTTATGCTATACGAGTATGCAGTCATCCAAAAGTATTATTAGTGTGTACGTGTGTAAAGCCAATGCATAAGTATATAGACATGTAGTGTGTGAGAAATATTACATAACTGTGCGCGAGTATTTATGTAGGCGCTCCTTTATGTATTCAGTGTGTTTGGGTGTGTGGTCAGTGGACCTGCATGTAGTCGGTGTTTCTGAATGCTTAGCCAGTGAAACTGTATGTAGTAAGTGCGTTTGTGTGTGTTGAATGTATACGAATTGCCAGAGACGCATTATTTCTAATTAGGTCACATAAATGACACCAGTGTGTTGGAAATAATTATCAGAACATGTGGTTGTGAGTATCAGTTTCTGGATTGAAGGAAGATAGAGAGTGGGAGAGGAAGTAGGTCAGACTGGCGGAGTCAGTTTCAAAAGTCAGAAAATAAGGTAATAATGGCGTGTATCAGCGCAAGTTTTTTTTTTTTTTTTTAAAGTACAATCAAAATGGTGACAAGATTAGGAATCAAAGTCATAACACGAAGCAAGATTAGGGATCACACTGTCATACGTCGTAATATAATTAGGGATGTCATTGTCATAACTTGAAATATGATTAGGGATCACAGTTTCAAATTCATATCTACTGACTGTCAATCTCAGACCACTATGGTAGGTCTTTAGCCGTAACTTTTACTGATTTTCCTCCCCCCCCCCCCCCCATACACACAAGCGCGCGCGCCACTCTATCCTTTTGAGTATTCTGCATTGCTGAATGACGTCTTGTGTCGTGCCCTAATGAGGACACAGAAGGTCCGAGATGTTATGTCCTGAACAGAAAACAACGGAAGCTTGTGTCGTGCCCTAATGAGGACACAGAAGGTCCGAGATGTTATGTCCTGAACAGAAAACAACGGAAGCTTGTGTCGTGCCCTAATGAGGACACAGAAGGTCCGAGATGTTATGTCCTGAACAGAAAACAACGGAAGCTTGTGTCGTGCCCTAATGAGGACACAGAAGGTCCGAGATGTTATGTCCTGAACAGAAAACAACGGAAGCTTGTGTCGTGCCCTAATGAGGACACAGAAGGTCCGAGATGTTATGTTCTGAACAGAAAACAACGGAAGCTTGTTTATTCAGGTTGAAGTCGTGTGCATTCTTATAAATAGTTAACGACAGAACGATATAGAAAGAGATCGTAAGATCTTCAACTACAGTCATATAAATGGTTTGGCCGGACAGACAGATATCTGTACGGATAGTTAAATTTTCTCAGCAGGTCATCAACTGGCTTACGCATGTTCACAAACATATGTATTGTATTCAAAGGAGTATTTGTACATTGTTTACACAAAATCAACGAGCTAAATAAAAACAAATGCAAGCAATTGCGAAGCGAGTTCTCATTGTATTGTTTTGATTTTATTCCCCGCACACCCCTACCCGAACTTTTATCACCTTTACAAGTGAGCATAATACTGTGCCTGTTTTTATTTCAACACTACCTGTACTTCATAATATGTACTTGTTTTTAGTTCAACACTACCTGTACTTCATAATACTGTGCCCATGTTTAGTTCAACACTACCTGTACTTCATAATACTGTACCTGTGTTCAGTTCATCACTTCCTGTACTTCATAATACTGTGCCCATGTTTAGTTCAACACTACCTGTACTTCATAATACTGTGCCTGTGTTCAGTTCATCACTACCTGCACTTCGATTTCTAAAGCGTTCTGCGGTTAGAGGTCATGACCTTCACCTTACAATCGCTGTTCTGGTTTATCTCTGAAAGCATGTGACAGTGTTCGCATCTGTTCTGATATGTCAGAAGACAAACAGATGCTAAGCAGTAAAGTTGACATCGCAATAGTCAAGCCAGTTAGTTATCAACCACTTTCTTATGTCACTATGCGATATCTGCTTAGTTATCAAAATCCAGATAGACTCACAATTGCATGGTTCAGTGCCACGTCATCATATGAAGCCATTGAAGCTTATTCTCTTCACTCGTTGTCGTCAGTCCAACCAAGTCACAAGTTGTAGCCTTACCACACCAGATCGAGGCAAGTCATTAGATGTAGATTATAGATAGTAGATGATAACTATTATAATTATCTTTTACTCGTAGTCACCAGGTTCAAGAAAAATCACCAGATACAGCTTTGTTCCATTCTCTTCGCTCCTTGCCGCCAGTTTTAAGACCTACCACTAGGTATGGTGAAGTCTTTCAAGTAATCAATTTCTTCTCTCGTTGTCACCAGGGAAAGAAGCGTCACCAGATATAGCCTTACTGTATTGTCTTCCCTCATAATTACCAGACACAAGTCACCAGATGTGTGTAGTCTTACTCTAAACTCTTCTCTCGTAATCACCAGGTCGAATGCAAGTCTGTAGTCTTCATCTTTTTATTTATTTATTATTATTGTCACCAAGTAAAGGCAGTTCACTTATTGTAGTCTTATTCTATTTTTCTGCTAGTAGAGCACCAATTTTAGGGACAAGTTATGTCTCTAGGTGTGACCTTACTTTGTTGAAGTTGTTGTTTTGTATTTCCCGTAATCACCAGGCGGCAGCACTTATCCGATCGAAGGAATGAATGGTATATGAAATCAAAGAACACCTGCCTTAACAGTCTGAAGTTCCATTGGCTATCATGAATTCCGCAAAAACTTCCTTTTAAAAAAAAAAAAGTACTGTTATCGTTTTATTTCACCACTCCATTTATTCATTCTTAGCTTGTCGTCACCTTTTCAAATAATGACTTTAAATCTGAAATGTAGGCCTCGTTAATTAGAGTTTGTGCTTAATACGGCCTCGGATACACTTTTAAGTTTTAAAACAAAACAAAAAAATAACCAGGCAAACAAACAAACAAAAATATTCAAAACACTACCTGAAGAGTAAATTCACTACATCAATAATTCAGTTATACAATTTTTGCACATCAATCTCTGCTTCGATTTCATTCATCACTGTTGTTATGAATGCTATTGAAGGAATGGGTGAGCTTTTAAAACTGAGTCAGCAAAAATAACACTACTGGTGAAAAGCAAATAACAAGAAAATAGAATTTAAGATATAACAAAACCCAAGCAAATAATTATAACACTCAGGACCCGATGCAATTAAGAAGATGGTGTCAGTTTTCCTTATTGTCGTCTTGCATTTTGGACAAAAACGTATTCAGTTTTGTTTTGTTTTGTTTTTTTGTTTTTTTTGAGGGGAGGTTGCACTTCTCTTGCTGATGTCTGCACTCACCGGGCGAGTTCAGTTTATATGGTCAACACTTTCAAGACGAGTGCTCATGCCACGATTTAGATTTGTGAAATCTTAGGTTGAGTTCTAGTTTCTCTCATCAGTCAAGAAGAAAGCTGACTCAGTGACAGCACTGTCAAGTCCCCTTCATGACACGTGTAATACGACACAACACTGGGCACGTTCTGGAGTAAGTGTCGGCTTGAAGACTGACAATATAATTAAAATAGTATCTATTCCAAGATTTTATAAAGGGGTTCTATTGTGCTTGGAGAATTAACTGAACAAACTTTGCACAAGACCTGCTACCTTTGACGTGTGTGTGTGTGAGTAAGTGAGTGAGTGAGTAAGAAAAAAAGAGTGGAGTATGAGTGTGGAGTGTGAGTGTATGACAGAATAAAATAAATTATTTTAACAAGGTTATTATTGTGAAAAATTATCTTTGCCATTTGTTTTGTAAATTTACTAATTTCTCACCTGTAGTATCGAGGGGTGCAAGGATGGAAGATGGAAGAATGTTACGTAAAGAAGGATGTAGGTCAAGAGTGAATTAGCGTGGGTATGAATGATGTATGATGGGAAATTTTCCCATATCTTTTATATAAATTTTCATTGTTCCATTTAATTTGAATGACGTGTGCGTATTGCGTCATGTTGACTTAGAAGTGACGTCCTGAACAATGAATGTGCATGGTGGTAGATTCAGTGTTTGATGTTTGCGGCAGATAGGTGTTTGTGTCTAAGCTGCATGGTCAATGGCCAATAAGCTAGCTAGAGATTATTTTGCAGCACACGTGTGTGTGTTTTGGTATATAATGGGAAGCGTTGTTAGCTAGGTCAGTGTGTGCGTTTAGAAGTCGTTAGAAAGGCATAATCCATATTAGCACTAAGCAATTGGTCGGATCGAAAGCATGTCTAATAGGCGCAGGTGTGATCCCAAGGTTGATAAAAGACCCATAGCGAATTTTATCTTCACTCGTTTCTGAAATTTGTCTTTGGGTGACAACTGGAATGGAGTCCCTCCCTATCGGGTTGTATATGAAAGCTAAACCCTTAGCTGCATAAGGTAAAACGTCTTTGTATTGTATGAATGGTTAGGTTTTATTAGGACGTTATATGCTATGTTTTATTTTGAACATGTTAACATTTCTTTCTTTCAGTGGCTTATGCCAAACTTAGTATTTATTAATAGAGTACTTGACTGGACACTTAGGCTTTGCAATTGTTTGTGTTGCAGGGTTTTTATTTTTCTTCTTGACTGCTGAGCTTTTCTAGCTGACTGCCTTGGTGGCTGGATGACTGTGTGGCCTTTGGCTGTTCTGTTTTATCTTGGTTACTTTGTCCCTGGCGTGATTCTGACTTTGATCTGAGTGCCACAGTAGATTCAAGTCTACAAGACTGTGACGTCATTCCAGTGCATGAGTTAAGTAAGTGCTGATTGTGAACTGACTACAGTGTAGCAAACTGGCTTAAGATAACTCATTTTTCTAAATCTTGTTAACTTTTTCTTTATTAAATTTCTTGGATTTGAATATTTTATTTGCATGCTTTCATCTATCAAATTGTTATACCTTATAAATTGCTTGAATTGTTGTGAATGTGAGTGTTCATTTGTGAACATGTTCAGGTTGTCTACGACAGGGCATGCTATTATCTTTCTAGGCCGTTCTCTAGGTGGAGAATCAGTAGCTTGGGCCAGGCTTGCGGGTTTGTTTTTAAAGTCATAGATTTACAAAAGGAGGCTTTGATGAATAGGAAGAAGGGTCCTCTGGAAGGAAATCGGATGCAACTCTGGAATTATGTAGATTTAATTTAATTATTAGCAAATTTAACTCCACTGTTTTAGAGTTTTACAACTGTATCGTATTGAAAAAAAAATCCCTTTGGAACTTCTTGAACGGGCATATCGAGATCACACACACACACACACACACACACACACACACACACACACACACAGACACACACGCGCATGCATGCACACGTATACATACACAAATACACACACATACATACACATATACATATACAAACACATAAAAACACAAAGAAAAACAAGAACAATTTTGGCTGTTAGATTTTTTTTATATGACGGCAGTAACACAAGCAATAAAATTAATCATATTTTCATTAATTAAATGTGCAAATTTTTTATTCATTGAGTCTGAATTAAGTGAGTAGGCCATGGCAAGACTTGGAGTAGTACTTCGTGTGTTAATGCAATATTGTCAAGTATAAGACAATAACGTATAATTGATTTAATAAAACTATTTGCTATTTATCTTTATAAATATATATTATTTGGACCCTTGTCATACTCCTCTGGTTTGAGGCTTAATAAATGCAAAGTTAATTAGTTCAGCGAGATTGCCAGAAAGATAACTCAGAGCACAGAATAGCTAATTGTTACCCCACCCCCCAGGATATTACTATTCATTATAATTAATAATCGTACTTAGCCCAGCGTGTGCAACCACCCCTAGGCCATGATCACTAGGGTGTTGACCAACTTGAATAGCTTACAAGAAGAACAACTAGATATACTACTGGGAGTGTGTGTGTGTGTGTGTGTGTGTGTGTGTGTGTGTGTGTGTGTGTGTGTGTGTGCGTGTGTGCATGTGCGCACGCATAAACATGTGTGAAAAGAAATGGGAAGAAAAAAAGAGAGTATGTTTGGTACTTAAATGTACTAACGATATCTGTTGACAATAAAGTCAGTAGTTATGCTGTAAGGAACCCTTCATTTTTACTGCATTAAAATTGTTTGTACTGCTGTTTATTCTTCATTCTTGTAATAAACAACCAACAAAACCTCTATCATGTCTTCATAGATTTTAAGAAGGCGTTTGAAAGGGTATGGCGTGCATCCCTTTGGTCCACCATGAAGCTGTACAACATCAATGCCAATCTGATCAAAGTCATAGAAAGCCTTTACAGCAAGGCCACAAGCACAGTCTGCGTCAACGACCAAATAGGAGTTTGGTTCAGGATAACAGGGGGAGTCAGACAAGGCTGCTTGCTTTCACCTACTCTCTTCAACATCTTCCTTGAAAGAATCATGACAGATGCTCTGGAAGACCATGAAGGAATTGTCAGTATTGGAAGCAGAACAATAACGAACTTACGCTTTGCTGATGACAAAGATGGCCTTGCAGGAAATGAGGAGGAGCTTAAAATCACAAATGGACTAGAATATTTCATACTTTTGCTCTTGATCTGTGATTTGAATTAGAGAATGCTTATGTAATTGAACCATTATTTCTATGTTCACTAATTTGATTATTTTACTATACTTGTGAATTTTGATCGATGCTATATTTCTTATGCTGTGTGTGTGTATCAGGTTAATGAAATTGTTGCAGGATTTGTAAGTTGAGAATGTTTGTAAGAGAGAAATGAATTATAGAGATGAAATATGCCTGAAATTTAGTGCTACCTTTTGACTTTTTGAGAAAAGCATGACTTTTTTCACTTCAGCCTACAATGACTACTGTAGCCTGACCACCTTGATATGTGCATCCAGCGTTATTGTCAAAATTATCAGTAAACATGTTGCTGTGAGTTGATTCCTGTAACTTCCTTTTCAGGAATTGGTCTTAAGAATTCCCAAAGACTATGTTGAACATTCTTTGTGGTGTGCTGAGTAGCATACACGAAAAATTCGTGAACATTCCTCCTGATGTTCTTGATAGCTTAAAGGAAATTCGATTTGATTCTCCAAGGTGTGCATGGAGAGCACATCGCAGATTCTGGAACAGGTGTGTAACATGCCTAAAAGGGGTACATAAGACCGTAGTCTGAATAAGAAAGACAGTGACTTGTTTCAACCGTGAAATTGTGAACACGTGCTGGTTATAGCTGCCATCTTTGAATAGGTTATTTACATTGGCTATAATTATCTCTAAAACTCCCCTCTCGTGTCTAGGTTGATTTATCTAAATTGATTATGAAATTGATTATGTATACAGGCTCATTTGACTGCTGATCTGTATGCTAGGATAAATTGAATGATTATGTAGCATTAATCGAACACTATTTTGAAGTGATATAAATGTCAACGCTCTTTTGATTCTATTCATAAGTTGTATATTTGATCGTTGATTAAAATAAATTATTGTTAAATTTATTGACCTTACACATATTGATAATCATATATTCGAGAGATAGTTGTCTCGCTAAATATAGATTTATCTTATTCTTTGATAAGAAGTTTTCTACCTACGGAAATATTATGCGACGTTGAAAGTTTGTCTTTAATGTTATGGAAGAGAGAAAATGTTTACAGCGCCTGCATATCCGCCAACTGAAAGAGACGAGTGGTGTCCAGTGGAGAATTATTAATAACATAAATCAAGATTCCCCATCACTTGTAATTAATTATGGATAATAATAATAATAAACATTAACTAGGGTGGAGTTATGTGAGAGAGAGAGAGAGAGAGAGAGAGAGAGAGAGAGAGAGAGAGATGGAGTGGGGGAGAGAAAAACTTGGACTAAGAAAGAAAGCAAGATTTAAAAACTAAGAGGGAGGAAGAGGAGTGGAAGGAGAGAGCGATGCAGAAAATGAATAACAAATTAAGAGAGAAAAAGCATAAGAAGGTAGAGACAACTTTGAGTCTGTGCATATATATATGTGTGTGCGTGTGTGCGTGTGAGTGTGTGTGTGTGTGTGTGTGTGTGTGTGTGTGTGTGTGTGTGTGTGTGTGTGTGTGTGTGTGTGCAATTGTGTGTGTATGAAAAAGAGAAAAAGAAGGGGACAGGGTAAGGTAGAAAGGGTTGGAGATAGCAACACACCAGAGAGGGAAGAGAGAATGGGCGGAAGACAGAGGAAAGGAAGGAAAAACTGGGGGGTGGGGGGTGGGCGATGAGAGAGAACGTTATTTGAGTTCTAGTAAAGTGGTAAGGCTACCTTTTTGTCACTCTTCTCCTATCCTCCCGAACATTGTCAAATGTACTCTATCTATCACTTCGTCACTGAAGAAAACTTTGAACTGATCGTAATCTATTAATCTACTCTGTCACCGTAGGTTTTTCGTACTAAGTCAAGCGTGACACTGCTCTGTTCCACAGGCATGGCCTACATATGTAATCTCTTAGATCTCCTAAGATCTGCTTCTGTATAATTTGAAGCAGTGTAAACTGAAAATATTTATCTTACTAGTATAAGTAACTCATTCATCCAAACTTATTCAGTTATCCCCCACCCACCCACCCTTTCCTGTTACAAGTGAACGGACTAGATGCTCGATCACTCAGAGTAGAATGATTTAAGTGTGACAACTCTTTTTCAGAAATTACTCAACTTGTAATCACTATTCCACTCTTCAAATCTACCCCTAATAACACCGATTCGATCGAAATCTGAATTGGTGTAAAAAAAAAAAAAAAAACAATTTCTAATTTCAATAAAACAGTAATATTATTGTAACTACATTTTCCCACTTTACAAAGGGGGGTGGGGGGTGGGAGAAGGATGGCTGATTAAGCCCACAAGAATATGTTTGTCAATATGATCGTAAAAACTCTCTTGAAAAACGTACACAAATGAATGAATAAATATAAGAATTTCGTTGCCAAGGAGATAAATAAATAGTCTAGCAAGTTGTCTCAGCTCATTTGACAGGCATAGCCATATTCCACACTCAATTGTATAAGAACACCCACGCAACACAACACAAATGTTCGTGTATGCACACACTCGCTTACATTTTCATGCACCTACGCACGCAAATATGCTCGCTCACACATGCGCATATACACACTCACAAACATACACGCCCTCACATTAACACTCACGAACTCATTTAAACGTACACGCCCACAAATACTCATACACGCATAACCATATGCACAAACGTGTACATATTTATGCACCACACTTGTACAGACTTAAGCACACATATACAAACGCGCGCACACTATATATAAAAACATATACTCATGCACACTCCGCGCGTACACACATAAAAACACACAACATACGCACAGCACAACACAAACACGCATAAAACCTACGCACAAACACACACATAAATAACCACTGTGATTATCTGATTTTACCCACAAAGCTCACACCTCCCCGCACAGCAAATATGACCTCCCAAGGCCTAGCCTATCTAGCTTCTTCTGCCCTAACCCAGCCCTCCATACACTTACACGCGTGCACACACACACACACACACACGCGCGCACTTATATGCACACACTATAATTATGCTCCTATTTCACGCAGAGACCACACCTCCCCACCCAAGGCTGACCTCCCAAGGCCTTTATGTCCACCGCCCAACTGCCCTCCTTCTACCCCACAACTCTCCAAACACAAAACACGTTTTGTGACACTCCGGTTACATTCGAACAGACCCCATCTCCCCTCCACCACCACCACCCCGGCTAACCTCCCATGCTTTGTAGTCCCTTGACCCCTGTTACTTTGCTTTCTCGTGTATCTTTCACACACGCACGAACGCACGCACACAACTCTATCTAAAAGTGATCATATTTTATTGCATAAAGTACAGCCTTTATTGCATAAAGTTCAGCCTTGAAATAAAATAAACAAGCGAATACCTTTAGTACCAACTCTTTACACTTTAAAACAAGGTGAATTCCTTGAATAGACTTTTTTTTTAAAAGAAGAAAACACTCCCATGGTCAAAAGGATATGAACATAAAATAAGATAATAAACAAACAAGACCACAAGAGGGTTTATATAATTTGTTACGGTGTGTGTGTGATTTTGGTGTTTTGCATGTGCGTTTACATTAACTACTAACAGAATCTTTGCAAACTATTAAACAGTCAGGTTCGATAACTTGCCTTAGCTGAATGTCTTCTTTGTTCAGACTTTGTTAATCCTGGTAAGACTGGCACTGGGCTTACATTTAGAGGCTTGTGTTCGGTCAAATCTGATTGCTTCTGCCTCTTAGCTGAAATTTGTGGAAAATAATATTTAAAGACACGTATTACTGCTATATGTTTATTTATTTAATGACGACTCAATAATTAACCCACAGGTGCAGCAACTGGCCTATCCTTACCTTGAAATAGTTACTGGTTCCCTTGAAAGAAAGAACAAACAAGCAATAGAAAAAAATCAATATTATTAAAATAAAATAGTCGAAGTCTTTGAAGAAAACGTAGCTCTGATTCTTGATTGTAGCAACTCTTGTCAAGTTAGCGAGCCAGTGAACTGTTATTTCAAACCTGACTCAGTGTCCCATTGACAAGCTTAGTCAAGGACTCTTGAATCAACAGTGAGAGTGTTGGCGAAGATTGCTGATCAATCCGGACTTGCATGCATCCGATATGAATCCAATTAAAGTCCTAATAGGGATCAAGTAAACAGACCTTAGAAACTTTGTCTATACTGATGCATAAACTAGGCCTACCACAGAGCAAAACGCAACGCTTTTACAAGAAAAGTGTACAAAATGTGCTAATGTATGGATAAAGACTCAAACGTGAGTTATTTTACGAATAGAAGATCTGTCTGCAATTAATACCTGTGTAAATAAATAATAATAAATGTTAATTTCAACTGACCCAAAATGACATTTTTCTATAATAATAATATAGGATTATAA